>JAWZSL010000012.1:13042500-14341250 GCA_034769285.1 Lutjanus argentimaculatus | reverse complement strand
ACACCACACCACTTTCAACCTCAGTGCACCTCAGTTTTCTCAAAAAGCAAAAGCAGTTTCAGTATGTGGGCATTTTGATTCTCTGAACGTTCACATGCAAACCTGACTCCTGACATTTGTCTATAATATCAACATATAACATTGAGGACATGATGTTCCTTCAAAATCAGACAGCATGAGGAGATAAGGGTTGAGAAACTAGACCAGAGTGCCTGAGAGGCTGAGCATACTGTAAGTTAATATTCTATCACATAAACGAGACATGAGAGCTATGTGAGGACTAGCAAGTGTGAGAGTGTGTGCCTCCCTGTGGAGCTATGAAGACTAACCTGCCCTGAGACTGGGCATGGACGCAGCAGCATGCTCTCCTGCTCGTCCGCCTAATTTTAAAAGCCTCTTGTCTATCTGGCTTTGGCTCGGGGCCAGGGGCAGAAAACAGGGCCTGTCTGCAGCAAACACAGAAGACCTGAGAAGGGCTATTCGAAGCAGGCCAGACACTTTTTAGTCACGGGATCCCCCCAAAACTCAAAGCAAACAGCAGGCAATGTCAAAGGACCCAGGGCCCGGCCAAACAAGCCGTTTGGCTGTGACCACTGCGGCGATGAGAGAGTGTCTCCGACGAGTAAACAGTGGAGAGATATCTGACAGCCGGAGCTGTTAACAGCCCCTGATAAGCCCTGCAGAAAGGAGTGAGGTGAAAATAGAGGAGGAAACACCAGAAGACCAACTGACAAGGACAATCAAGAGATGAGATCCAGGCTGAGAGGTTAAGCGAAGTGAGGAAGAAGCGGACAGACAGTGAAGTGTACGAAGAGGGGAAAGCATCGGAAGGGAGGGCAAGGAGGATTTACAAGGAAGCATGGGGGGGGGGGGTTGTTGAAGAAGAAGGAGGAGGAGGAAGAGGAGGGGGAGGAGGAAGAGGGAGGAAAAACAAGGGGAGTGACGGGCATTTTTCAACCCTCCGAGCGCTGGGCTTTAGTGAGAGCTTGCCGTTCAAGCTTGTATACTTGACATTTGTCTGACATTTCCCCTCGGTGCCCCTCCTCCTGCGTACGGCTCCTCAATCTGGGCCTCTCTACGCATCGCTGCCTGCCACTAAAAAGCACCCAGAACCTCTGCTCCAATCTGCTCTTCCCTACGCGGTCACTCCCACACAAGCACAAGCACATTAACCTGGCTTATTCTGTCCAGCATCAGAGGAGACTCTAATCTAAAAACACCCCCAATCTGTTGTGGGAAACTGTGCCTGCTAGGTGGACAAACATGTGGAAAGAGGAGTTTTGTTGTTGCTCCACAGAGCACTGAAGGGCCCAGAGGCTAACGCAGTGTGCAAGGCAGACAGCACTCCTCCTCATGTAGTGTAATTAAAGAGGAGACCGGGCCGTATTGACTAGAAAACCACTGAATGCCCTTGAAGGAACATCTGTACTGGAGAAAAACAAGGCAATTATGCAGAGGGGTGGAGGGAGGAAAGAGGAATCTTAAGCAGGAGGAAGGAGAGAGGTAGACACTAAAAAAAAAACAAAAAACAAAAAACAAAAAACAAAGACAGGGTGAGAAAGGTTACCTGGGATATTAACAGACCTCACAGACCCAATCTAGCTTTATTCTGCACCATTATTGCTTCAGTAACTTCTTTTTTTCCCCCACAGTGCAGCCCCCTGGAGACTTTATCAGCAGCCTTGAGACCTCAAGGCCCTCGAGATGAATGCATTTACCCTGACCTCGGCCCGGGCCTCAGAGAGAAGTGAACTGCTTCAAACAATACTGCTGCTCTGCCTCTCAAGTCCGACATGTGAGAACAACAGAGGGCTTCACCGCTAAACGCTACACACACTCTTAGAAATAAGGGTTCCAAAAGGGTTTGTCTTGAAGGGCTGAGGTTCTACCCAGAACTATTTGCTTCTGAAGAACCCTTTTTTGAAGAAAGGGTACGCCAATGTTCTTTGTAAGACTAAGGGTTTCATTAAGAACCCTTTACATCCAAGAAAAAACCTTTTGGAAGCAACAGTTTTTCAAGGATCATTGAAATCCTTGAAGAACTCTTTTTGTTAAGGGTTCATCAAGGGTTCTTTGTACCATAATACAAAACCATAATATTAAAAGGTTCTTGATAAAAGCCTTACAATATAAAAAGGTTCTTGGTAGAACCCCCTAGGTGGGGTCTAGATAAAAAAAACAAACAAAAAAAAACAGGTTCTTGGTAGAAACTCACTTGAGTGTATTCTAGATAAAATTCTTGGAATATAAAAAGGTTCTCTGTAGAACCCCCATGAGCATGTTCTAGATTAGACCCTAGGAATATAGAACAGACATGACTTAAGGGTCACCTTTCACAATGTAGCATTTTGTAAATAAATTTAATTTTCTTTTTTTTTTTTTGACAAAGATAGTCACATAAAACCAGAACTATTTTTTATTCACATAGCCAGTAGTACTGTATACATATGAAGGAATCAAGCCCTGTAAGGTCAGTGCATCCGAGTATAAACAGAGGCACAACAATAAACACCATAGCTTTTCTATAGTAACAGACGTGGTCACTAGGGAAAAGACGCAAGCTTGATTTCCACTATTTGTTCTGAGGGTCCCTGGGGTGAAGGAGGGTGGTGTTTGAAACTCCCAACTGACCATGGGAGCTGTACACAGGTCTTCAATAGAAAAGGGCTGGAGGAACTTTTTTCCCACCATTATTTCACACAGATGAGAGGACAGAGAAAATGGCACAGAGCAGAAGTCAGGAACAAGCTCTCAATGCCAAAGACTAAAGTTTTACACAATTCTTTTTCATCAAGACAAAAACATTTATCTGTATATCTTATCTGTATATCTTTTATTTACTCCATTGACCTATGGTACAGTCTGGACTCAAGAGGGAGGCAAATAAGAGGCCATTGTGTTAATAGTCTATGCAAAATAAACAAATAAAGGGAAATAGCGCACAAAGCTGCGGCAATGATATCACTCTCTCAATCGCACATAAACAACATCTGTATCTGATATCTATGAAAGCAAAGCAGCAAAATACTGAAGGCCATAACTTGTCCTATTATACCTTGTTATCAGCATCTAAAAGCCCTTTCAGTAATAATAATTCCTACACATGCACCAATAACATTTAGAATGTGAGTTTTGGTACTTTTTCTGATGATACAGATTCATAATGACAATAATATCTTTAAAGATATGTTAATTGTGCTCAAATGTTTTTCTATTAAAAGATATGTTAATAGTTGAAATGGTAATCACAAAAATTCAGAAAAAGCTGTTGAGATAGGGCATTGTGTGTTATTTTTAAGTGCAGTCTGTGAAGGAATTTGAACCTACGATAAAAACATCAATGGCCCTTTTGTGTTTGAGAAATAATGTATGTGACCCTGCCTGCCTGCAACCTTGAAAAATTATTCATAACCCTGCCCTCTGCTCCCTGGGAGAAAAACAAAGCATAGATGGCCTTAAGGAAACAAAAAGCTTGATATCTAGCTGCAAATAGCTGCATGAAAAGCGATACAGGCATTAAAAAAGAATAATAGTTGGATTTTATGTCAGTAAGCCGCAAAACATTTCGACCAGAAGCCTCACCAACAGCGTGGCTTTTTTGTCTGCGTCAAAGGCTTGAACTGCCTTCTATAGTAAGATTTGAGGAGGCGTGAGACAGCTGATCTGCTTGTCCCAATTTCTAATCAAAAAGCACAAGCTGTCCCTCACTCGGAAATCTGAGATAAAAAGAGCGGTGATGATATGTAACGTCGCTACAAGTTGCTACACTCAAGACAAGCTGAACACACACAACTAAATTAATTCAAACTTGCAGATTGAGGAAAATTAAACCATACAGAAATGATATGACCCTCCTCTGAACTGTTTTAAAAAATGCATGACCCTACCGCTGGGCCAAAGTTAAACAAGGATGACCCTCCCCCAGATTTTTCAATATACCCCTTTTCATAAATTGCAAAAAGTCCCTAAGGCAAATATTTAACTGACATGGTCCAGACAGGTAGACTAGCTCATTTCTTGGCAGAGCGACTTTAACCTCAACTGAGTATGCCTTTCTAATACCTGGTGCTCTATATTGCAGCCATCCTTCACTCCCCAAATAGCCTGATCTAAAGACAAGGTCTCTGTAATGAACAGAGAGGAAATGTTTGCACTGGCCCGTGGACAATCCTGCAGCCTGACGGAAATGAAGGAAAAACACTGCATAGATTCATGGGATTTGTTCGCTGGAGGAAAAAAAAAATGCGCAATTTCAGAATGTTTACGAGACTGGAAACCACCTACCTAGATCAAAGTCACATCTGCATTTACTGTACGTGTATCACAAGAAAATCAGACAAACACAGCCGCTATTAAAACGCATTTGGCATACACCACAGTTAAGTATCCTCTGCCTTATCTGCTGGGATAAAGTACGAAATAAAAGAGCACAGAATTACCTTTCTGGCACTGGTTTGAGGTCCAGCAGCGGTAGTCGTAGTTGTCTTTGAACGACGTCCTCTGACAAAGCGGGTTATCCTCCATGATACCTGGGCAGACGTTGTCGCACTCCTTTGCCTTCTTATTCCCATTGATAACGTTGTTGAACTCGGCATCCATAATAAGAGACCAGTCCACTGAGTCAAGGTAACAGAGCTCAGGGTTCTTCTCGATCCGCATGGCTCCTCGGGTGATGTTCCTCAGGTTGTACAGGCCAATGTCCTTCAGGCTGGTCATCTCGTAGATCACCAGGGCATAGTTGTAGAAGAGATTGCGCCCACGGATGACGCTCAGGTTGGGAAAGAGCATGCTGAGGCTGTCCAGGCCCGAGACGCGAAACAGCAGCAGGTAGTCGGTGATGACGGTCAGCTTTGGGAAGCTGAGGGAGCGGAAGACCTCCTGGTGGATGTTGTTTGTCTTGTCGTTGATGAGGAGGATCTGCAGGTAGCCCTCCACTACCGTACAGTTCTCCAGGCGCTTGAACTCACTGATTTCATTTCGGATGTCGATACTTGGACCACAGACTGGAAGACACAGAGAGACAACATATGAAGATGCATTTTCATTCTCTTGGTCAAGAAACATAGAATCAAAAAATGCATGTACAACCCCAATGCCAAAAAAGTTAGGACACTTTCTAGGATGTAAGTAAGAACAAGATGCAATGATTTGCAAATACTTTTTGACTTGTATTCAACTGAATACAGTACAAAGACAAGATATTTAACGTTCAAACTGTTCAACTTTATTGTTTTTTTTGTAAATATCTGCTCAGTCTGAATTTGATGCCTGCAACACATTTCAAAAAAAGTTGGGACAGGGCAACAAAAGACTGGGAAAGTTGCGGAATGCTCAAAAAACATCCATGGCCTGGCTAACTGTCACATCTGAATGCATTGATGCTGGAAGGTACATACAGGATTCAGAGCAACATATGCTGCCATCCAGATCTCCCTGCTTATTTCAGCAAGACAATGCAAAGACACATTTGATACATGATACAACAGTGTGGCTTCCTTGTAAGAGAGTTTGGGTACTAAACTGGCCTGCCTGCAATCCAGACCTGTCTCCCATTGAAAATGTGTGGTGCATTATGAAGCATAAAACATCACAACACAGAGAGAGAGACCCAGAACTGCTGAGCACTTCAAGCCATATATCAAGCAAGTATAAGAAAGAAATTCACTTTCAAAATTTCCACAATTATCGTCCAACTTCCCAAACATTTATGGAGTGTTATTATAGGAAAAGGTGATGTAACACAGTAATAAACATGCACCTTTTTAGGAATGTGTTGCAAGCATGAGCGTGAGTGTTATGAGTGTTTATCTACAAAAAACAATCAAGTTAATCAGTTTGCACTCTATTCAGTTGAATGCAGGTTTTTGCAAATCTGTTTTATTTACATTTTACACAACACGTCACAGCTTTTTTTTAAAAATTGGGGTTGTACAATTAGGAGCATTACAGATTTTCTTTTGTATCAGAAGTGTTTCGTACGTAATACAGCAATGCTATGTATAGATTAGCATGTAGATTACTTTTGCCAAAAGATTTTAATTATTATAATCTCTTTGAAGCATATAATCCTGTTAGTTAAGATGGTAAGGCTTATACTTTGCTAGCAACACGTCATACATACAAATAATACAGAGCTGTGATCGAGACAGCGTGTGCAGTGCTTGGACACAATGTCTCCATGCTGTATAAAGTGAAGTTAATGTTTGTTCTGGGTGTTCTCTCCAGCTGACATTTTTATTCTAACAAAGGAGATATTATCATCAGGGTCAGCTAAGGTAAAGGCATTTTTAATAAAGAGGAGACTGGGGAAATTGGCTTTTATTTTCATGTTGCGGTTAACAAGTTGACATGTTGATACACCTTATGTGCCCATCATTAGAAACAAATCCTGCATTCGTCTGAGAAATGTTGCGTCTGTCACCTCAGATAACCCCAGCCTTTGAATAAGCAATTCGTCTGTGCTCTGAAGACAACACTTGAAACCAAAGTGCCTGGAGTGTCTCACACACACACACACGCAAAACATTAACAACAAAGACGTCATTTATTATTGATGACAATCAGCTCTGCCTCTAATCGTGCCTATCAATTACTGCACCTGGGAATTTATGGTAGATGATATTCTCATAATGTTACTGTGCTCTAATGCAGGGGTTCCATAACTTTCTGTTGGAGGTATGTTCACAGCCCCGTCAAATGAGCTCAAGTGTCAACGTCACACGTCATGCTCAAAATATCATATTAACTGATTCTGAACCGTATGTTATTTTACACTATTCATAACATAAAAAATGAAGCAATTGAACTGTCAATGTTTAGGTCATTTGGTCAGGTGTGTGCCACATGGGAGTTGTAAAGGTTTCTATCCATTGTTTTTAGTTAATAATTTTAAACATTAATGCATTACTGCCAGCTAACTATTTTAACCATTTATCCTTTTCTATTTTATTTCTATTTTAAACATTAAGCCACTGCTGTTAACTACTTCAACCATTTAGCCATTGTGTTTAGCTAAATATTTAACCAGTACTTTTAGATATTTCAAGCATTATTCCTCTACATTAAGCTAACTATTTTAACCATTAAGCCATCTTGAGCTTTTTCACCATCCATTATTTTTACCGAACTGTTTAGACTTCTCTGCTTTTTATGCACTTTCAATTGCAATACATAGTGTTGAGGTGTTACAGCTGACTCAATATGTGGATATGTTTTTGAATCAAAATTTGTTAAGCTACTCCACAATCTTTCCACATGCCTCCAAGCAACAGCAGAATTGTTCCTGGGGTACAAATACTCCTGTTTGGGAATCACTGCGCTAATGTAACAGCCATAACATGAGCTGAAAAGTTCTTCTGTAAAAACTCAAAACACCCCACAAAACTCACAAAACATAGTGTTAAATATTTATCAAACAGAAACAAATAGTAGTAATAGCAATAGTGCTGGAGACTGGCTGCAGAGACCATTACCAGAGTCTCCCCAGCTGTGCTAATGTGGAGACAGGTCTCTCCTACCACCAGGTATAACCAAACAAAAATTTGGGCTTGCATGAATGGTCTTTTAAAATCATTAACTGCAAGGAACAATAATTACCATGGGAAGTTCTATTAAGTGTGGTCTTATTTTTTAATGTACATAAACGTGTAGAAACAAAAATATTCTGCTACTTCATTTACATTGTACTTAAGTAGTATTATAGGTTATTTACACATTGTATTCCTTTCTTTTTATTTTTTAAAAATGCTCAGTACTTTTTTTCTCTCTCATTTTCTTCTTTCAGACTGTTTAGTGCCAAGATCTGTTTTGTTATGTTTGCTTAGTTAATTGTTCTTCACTGACTTGTAATGTGTTGTGTTATGCTGCAATGCAACAACAAAAAACCTGAATTACAAAAAACATTTGTCAAAAAATAAAAGTTTTATTTGATTATACAATTGGCAAATATTGCAGCGGACATGGTTACATATTATTCTGAAGTTTCTAAGAGAAGGTTCAGCAGTCAGCAAAGGAAATGCCTTGACATATGAGCTCCTTGGTTAAACCTGTTATGTTCTTACAGAGGCTTAGGACGCCGTCGCACTGAGCGACACTGTCACAGCGCCTGTCCAATGAGACAGACAGGCATGTTTTCAACAAGAGTCTCTGATCCTTGTCAAAACATTTACCATGGCTGAGGGATAAAGCAAAGAGCTAAACTGTTTCTAGTCCCGAAATAAATTCTGTGTCACCAGATTGAAATGGCAAAATGGTTGTAGAAATCATTAAAAAATGACTTTTTGGCATAAAGTCAACCATTTGATGCAGGGACAGAACTACCACATATGCAGGTAATGCAGCCGCCGCGACCGTCCAGGGCCCGCGCTCACAAGCCTCCAATAATTTATTATACAGATGCAGGCCCTTATCTTCATACGACAATATAACAACGCATTATCACTGCCACTTTTTAACACATAATGTACTCTAATCGCATGGATGGTATTTATAGTGCTTATTCAGACAAGACACTTAGTTCATGGTGCCTTATACTTGCTATCATTCACCAAATAGATAACATTACAATAACACAAACTAAGTTTTACATATACAAGCTTATAGTTTATCGACTCATACATCAATGTCACAATTCTAAATCAAGTTTAAATAAGGACTGATGGGGGATTTCATGTTCAAAAATGCACAAAGAGTGCCCATGTGGAATTCTGGGTTATTGCAGTAATGGACATGCACAATACTACTGCGAGGGAAAATGAACAGAGAGTTCGCTTGTGAAATGTTAACACAGCAAGTACGTGAGAAACAAGCAATATGCAAACACAAAAGTAAACCTAAGAAGCCAGAATTGAACAAAGCAACAGAGAAAGAAAAAGCAGCTTCCAAAAAGTTTTCTTTCAGAAAGTTTCAGACAGACTAGCTGCACAAGTTGTTCCCTTGGATGTGCACCTACGATGTAAGTAGAATTTATTTATTATTTTATTTGACAGATAATAAACCGACACACTTCTGTTTTTTGTAAATTTGCTAATGCCAACATGGAGACATGAAGAATGTTGTCAATGTAAAGGTGCGCCATCACCAAGTACGTGTTTTCATCTGCGTGCAGGTGTGCAGTTGCTCTGACAGTGATCATGCTTTAATCTGTTATGGTGCTCCAACATCAGACTTTGTCAAGGAGGCTAGTTTACCACTAACTTTGCAATTATGACTCCTCCTCTATATGATGGTGGTGCATTTCACTGTTGTTGGTCATTTTAAAGCTGCATGCTTTCACTTCTTTCATTCACTGACATTACGTTCTATCATGTCTGATTATGACTGGCAGGATCTGGTTTGATAATCTTTATGACCCGGTGCTGACTCGTTACGCCACTGATTTGATCTGTATGTGCCCTCAAAATGTTCTGTGAGTAAATTAACTCCACTTCAGCAGACACAAAAAAAGGCCATGTTTGATGTCCTTTGTTCAAACTATTCTGCCAAAAATAGTAGCTGCATTGTTTATGTGGATGAATGGGCTATATTTGCTCCTGTCAGGGTGTTTCACTTCTCTAAATTTAGAACGGAAATGATTACTCCAGTAGAAAATAGTATTTGCTTTCTCTAATCAACACCAATGCCCCTGGGCTCCACTTGTGAGCCATCGAGCTGCATGTCTTCTTTGTTTCATTGAGAATTTTCTTCAGCTTCTCCAGCAGCCGGAGCGAGAGGGAGGAGGGGTGGAGCCACTCAAATACAAAGGCTAATTGTTTTGTTAGTAAAGAGAAACTCTAGGCCCCACTTCCTGATGAGGGCATTAATAAAATCAGGGGGCGTCTGGCCAGCGAATGAAAGAGGGGAGCAAAGAGATACTGTGGCGAGGCAATGATAAGGTTTCTGCCAAGCGTCGCTATCTGAGACCATCCTACTGGTGTAAAACCACAAAAAACAGAAACTGCTAAATCCATTAAACATATTTCTGTGTGTAAACACAAATCAGAAATTCCTCCATCTTTTAGTATTATCTGAATTGATTTACATTCAAAAAACCTTGAAAAGAAAGCAGGAAGAATGGAGAGAAAGGAGTGAAGAATGAAAGAAAAACCTCCTCTTTGTGATTCCCTTGTTCTACTCATTAGGCATGTTAAGTACCAGGAATTCCAATCATTTCCTTGGAAAAGGATTGAGTAGGATGTTGCCTCAAACTAAGCCCCCAGGCTTCTCTGATTCTTGCCAGTCAATCCATTTGTTGTGAAGACAACAATGCTTAAATAAGATTTGGATACCAGACCCTTTATTATTCATTGTTACATAAACAGGAAGAGAAATTAAAGCGCTGACAATAATGACCCGTGTGAGTGATGTGGATATTTAAGCGCCAGTGTCCACAGAGAGAGATAAGTCTGCATACATGTGTCTGTCTCTCCCTCCTTTCTCTCTTTGCTCTTCACACTGCTGAGTAAACACACATATCTCCACAGCGTAATGGGATCCATCGGCTCATGTTTATGATTGATAAACCTTGCCCTGGCCCTCCATGGAAATGTCATCACACAAACACACAACACACATGCACACACCTGCACATGCACACGCTCAAACATGACCCTGTGTTGGTCTGTCAAATTAAGCTGAGTCTAACGGTCACAGTTTACTAAAACTTCATGAATTCTGTTTCACATTCTGTAAACACAGCTTATATGTAAATAAACTAAATCTCAGTTTTGGCTCATTGAAATCTGCACTTTCAGACCACATGTTGTGATATTTACCACAAGGCCACAGACTGAGCAGCATTGTGGGAAAGCACATAACTGTATCTTTTTCCCGACATCCAGCAGTAAACTCCAGGAAGATTATTAGGAAGAGTGAAGAGATGTCACGATCTGCAATAAGCAGGGCAGCAACTGTATTCATTTTTGCTTTGATTACGTTATGAAATATAGAAAAAACGATAAATGGTCACAATGAAGCCTACAAATGTATTTCTACTGGAGAAAATAGTAAAAGAACTATTATTTCTAATATCTTTAGCACCAAATTTAAGTAAATTATATTTGTATTCTGTAGCACTGAGACCACTTCACTGACTTCTATGGATTACAGTTAAAAGATGCTTATTTTTCAACAAAACTAATTCAAGACTGAGAATTTCCAGTTTACTTTTAAGTATTTTAAATATATGTATCCGGTGTGAAAGTATGTATCTTTTCCAAAAAAGATTATTAAACTGTAATATCTTGGTTAAGTGTTATCCTCCTCCTCCAAACAATGTTAGAGGTGCAACGATTAGTCGATTAATTGATTAACCAACTATTCTGTTAATCAATTAACTGATTTTCATTTTTAGAAATGAAAAATGTCCAAATTCTCTGATTTCAGTATCTCAAATGAGAACCTTTTCTGACTTCTTTACTCCTCTCTGACAGTAACCTGAAAATCTTTGGTTGTGGAAAAAAACAAAACACTTGAGGACGTCATCTTTGGGAAACAGTGACACTTTTCACCATTTTCTGACATTTCATTAAATGTATCTGGTGTTAAAGTACAGACTGTTAAAATGTAATATCTTGGTTTGGTGTCATCCTCTATAAACAATAAATCAAAGTCAGGGGAAATTCAGAATTATTATATGCAGAATAAAAGCGTCAAAAGATATATCCTGTCTTTATTTTTATTAAATGTGATTGAATTTTCCAGTTTAAAGATTTAGCTCTAGTTCATATGCAATTACAAAGCACCTGCTTTTATTTATGGGATGCATTCAATGGCACGAACAAATGTTTCGCTTTAAAAAATTATTTCAAACAAATTAAGACAAGTATCCTGTTTGTAATTGCAGTTTATTTTGAATCATAATAAGCTGCATTAGCATAAGACATTTTCCACTAAAGTCCACCTCTAGTCTTAGCAGTGAAGGAGCTGGTCACTGTGCGGTCATATCCCCTCACACCTGCCACATCAATTGGGCCTAATCCCCAGCATACTGGAAGTCATCTGACCAGCGGGTTGGTGGGCCATTTCCCCTCTCTGGACCGTACTTCAAACACTGTGGCTCAGATATCACTAAAAACCCCAAACAGTAACACTACACTCCCCATCATACAAACTCTCACACACACAAAGACTCCCCCCACTCCCAAAATGAGGGGAGAGGGCATGAGGTAACAGACTAATAACATGTTTACATGCACACTATCATTTGATCACCATAAATAACCACATTAAATTACTCATCCATTATAATAAAATGTGGTGAGCAGGGGTGATTTGTTTGATTAAGGGTTAATGCCTGTGTGGAAGCCCACAGGAAACTTACAAAATAAGAGAAGGGAAATTGAAGGACTTTATTAGCATTTAAATTTAAATGGTGATGAATTTATTACTTCCATTCATACATTGTAGCATAAAATCCTTTCTGAACTCACCAACACTCTTTTTTTCCTACCACTGCCTGTGATCCAGCTGCTGGAGTATATAAACTTAAGCCTCTATACTCAGGCAGCTGTTCACTCAATAACCTCTCTATGAAATCTGCAAAACAAACAAAAGTTAAGAGAATAATCAGGCACAAATTTAGATGTTACACTAAAATGATTGTGAGTTTAACATCAGCTGCTTTTTTGATAGTATGACAGCTGCAATGATTAGTCGAATCTATTAGTTGTCAACCATTAAATTAATCACAGTCAATTTTCAGAATCAAATAATCATTTTATATCTTTTTTTTTTTTTTTAGAAAAAATGTCCAAATTCTTTGATTTTAGCTTCTTAAACATAAATATTTTAAATAAGGAGCATTTTTTTTGTAATAGAAGTTGATGACCCAGGATGAATAGCTTTATAATAATATCTTAATAATCACCACCACCGAACGAGGCTGCAGGCAAACCCACCAAAGGATGACTGGTTTACAAATGTCAATGAAATACACAGAAATGAACTTTTTCCTTAGGTCTACAATCTGAACAATATATAAAATACTGAGAAAACTGACTGTTTTTTTATTGCTATTTCTCTTTTTTATGTCATTTGAGCCTTGGGTACTTTGTCTAATCTCTGTGATGTTTGTAAAATGTGCCCAGATGGAAGCATGGTCTTTAACTGCAAACCAAATCTACCTCCAGGTACAAATAAAGTAACCTCAACCTGACCTGAGCCCATGCCACCCCTCATTCATTTTCTTTTTTACCTGAAAACATCATTAAAAGAAAGTTCCAAAATTGGGTTGCACGATATGGTAAAAAAAAACAAACAAACAAACAAAAACACAAAAATAAATCACACTGCGAGTATTTTGGCAGATACTGACTGCGGTATGATTTAAATTTAGTGAATGATAATTTTTGTGTCACAATTTTCATTTTCACTGAAAAAAACCTGGCAATGATAATGTGATTTGTTGGGGTCTGCACCAAAAAAAAAAACAAAAAAACATGTTTTCTTACTGAAGAATAAGTTTTGAGGGCTGGGCATCTCTGCAGCACTACAATACGTCATTATAATGTGTTTTGTCACACATTTTTTCCTTTATCAAAAAATTTCAGCCTCCGCACATTGGATATTCACTCGGCCATATTACGAGTTCAATAATATTTAGATTAACTGCGCAGCCCTAATCCAAAAAGAAGAGAAACGTTTATTGTTCATTACAACGATCACAAATAACCAAGTGATGAATGAATGATTAACATCAAACAATGAAAAGGTTTCTCGCCAAGATTGTCAAAACACCTGAGAATAATCTTTAGCTGATGAATTCCCCACTCAGGATGGATTCACGGTCACTTCTTGATGAACAGCTTTCAACTGATATGGCGAGGGCCATCCATTAGAAGAGCTAACATTTGCAATCATCTCACAAATTGTACGATACTCCACGGGCCATTAAACCGGCAGCCCATGATGATGTATGTGCGGTTGGCCAGAGCCTGCGTTTGAGCAAATCCAATGACGGGCCACTTGAAATAAAGTGTTTAATTAAGCATTGTAAACCTCAGCTGGCAGCCTGGAGGAGCTGTAGGACAGCATTTGACTGCACTCTCACAAACTAGCCCAGTGACACACTTTCACATCCTTACACAGGGGCATGCCACTGACTCAGGCTGTCACGCTGAGTCCTGCTGCAGCGCACACACACAATAAACTCACACACAAACACACTCGTACACACACCATAGGGCTGTGAACGCTCACGACACTTTCTCGCTGGGGGTGAAACAAGGCATTCCTGCATCCAGCCGAGCCGGTAGTGGGGGAAGGGAAGAGCATGGTGGTGGAGGCGGGGAGGGTGAGTGTAACCGTGTAGGTTCCGGTCACAAGATGGAGCGGGGCACCTTGGAGTAGAGTGACAGCAGTCACATCTGAGCCACTTGTACCATCACGACAAGGAGAGCTGTACTGCAACATGCCATCCCTCAGAGGGAGAGGTAGGAGGGGAGGCTGTCAAACACAATGCTCGCTGACGTTTGATTATTTAAGCCGCCATTCAAGTTTTCCGGCGCAACATGCCCCTTCATAAATAACTGAGCAGGAACACCGGTGTGGCCCCATGGAACGAGACAGAGGGTGCCTGTACTCACACAACCCCGGCCTAAGCCAATGTTGCTGGTGACATATCTATTTATAACTCTAATAGTAGTGGTGCCAAGTGATGGAGTTGTACAGCAGACTGCTCTGTGTGAATGGCAAAAGCCAATAAAAAAAGTTCACAAACTCCCTCCTCTTCCAATCAACAAAACCAAGTCTGTTTCTCTTGCAAGTGTATTTTTGCACATTCTATTTCCAAACACCATGTCTGTATCTCCCTCGCACTCTCTCTGCCTTTTAGAGACTTGTTTGCTGCATACTTGGAAGCCATGGCATGGAAAGTTTACTGTGGTGAGGAGTTAAAAGGGAGCTTAATTGCATTTTATTGGTGTGGACAGATTATCAAAACGAACAGAGCAACAGAAAAAAAGTTCTCAACCCCTAATGGAGCTCTTAGATATCTGTGATTTTCCACTAAGTGATGTACAAGCTGGAAATTCTGACCCTCAGGAGCAGCGGTTGTCGACCTGGGGGGCAGGAACCTCAGGGAGGTCACAAGATCATTTCTGGGGATCGCCAAATGGTTGTAGAGAATAAACAAAATATTGTGGCAAGCAAGCAGCGCTCAGGGACATCAGCCCCAAATACCATTTTTACACCAAAATTAGTGAGTATATGTGTGGGTTGTTTTTAAACGCGGCAAAACCTGCTAAAAACGGGCAATTGATCCTTTTCCAATTGCAAGTAGGCCCGTTTGTCTTTTTTTCTGATTCGCTTCTAACTGTATCTCTGTGGTCTGAAGTTTAGCTTTTCTCCTGCATCCCTGTTTGTACTTTCAGGTATCTGCTTTATTCTATTGTTTCATGTTCGCTTTCAATGGTATTGGAGTCATGATAAGTTACTGCTGAGAATATACAAACGTTTCCTGATTTTGATGTTTAATAATAAAAGTTTTTAGATATTAATATTTGCATAATAATATTTCCATTTTTACCTTAAATAAGAAAACTTAAACTATTCAGTCCTGCGGCGATGATGGGAAATTATACATGTACACATGTACCAGAGATATCATTTGTCTTTTATTTAGTGTGTTTGTTAAAGTCAAAGGGTGCATGCTTGCAGGGCTGGGCATTGTTCAAAAATGTTCCATACCGGTACTGACAGTGATATCAGTTTCTGAACAATACTTTTTTTCGATGCCATTTTTCTAAAATCCATTTTAACAAAATGAAAATTACATTACACATTACAGAAGAAATTTTTAGTCACATTTTCGGGGCCTTTTTACATTCTCAATGGAGTTTCATAACATAAAAATATAAACTTACTTCTCACAAAGTGGTAAAACCTAGCAGCTACAGCCACTTTTGCTAGCCATCACACAGAACGACAACTTAAGAGTGATGGCCTGAAAGTCCGACAGCAGCACCATCAACATCAACACAAGATTTCAAACAGAGCCTCAAGCTCCCACCAAGCCTCAGAAATATCACCCTGACTTTCTGCAATGTAGATTTTCTGTTGGGGTTACGAACTCCAACTTGATTATTCTGGGGGGGTCGTGGATCGAAAAGGTTGAGAACCACCACTTCAGAGCCCAGTGAAGTAAACATTATCCCTGAATGATAAACTGGCGAGAGACCCATCCCTGTCTTAATATTCAGCACAGTCTTTGTCTCTGAACTCTTTGTTCTTGAAGGCCTGATGTATTATACACCACAGCGCATCAAGATCTGAGAGCAACCACTTGTCTCCCAGCCCCCCAGCTGCGTTCATGGGTGTCTCACTGGCTCAGGAGGGTGCAAAGAAGCATACCCCCACATGGCTGCGGTCGGACCAATAGGACTAAAATTCATTTTTTTTCCTCTATTTGAATGCTAATAGAGGTCAGTCTACATGTCTCCTTCCCATGCCAAGTTGTCTACAGCAGCCCACATATCTTCTCAGGATTGAGAAAACAGACAAATTAGTATAACGGAAGTGATGTGAAAGGCTAAACACACACACGTATACACAAACAAATCATGTTGTGCCACCCAAGTTATGCAGACACAATCACGACCTCTGTGCTCAAGGTGGAAAGATGCACCTGGAGACGTTTACTGGCCAGCAGGCAAATGATAAACGTCTGGTGTGTGACTTTTTGTCAAAAGAACAAATTAAGCTTCTCATACGTCAAAGCATCATGACTTTGACACAGTTTTAAAGTGGAAATTGACTAAAAAATATAATTATGACAGATATGGAATCAGAGAAACAAAGTGCATTTGTTTGGTTACATCAACCACATTCTTGTCCCTGTTTCAACTCAGGAAACTTAACACATCGTATCACATTACTTTTTCAACTATGTGGGCTAAACCAGTTCACAAACAAAATGCAGGAATTAGCTAAATGACCTATATAATCCAATTAGTTTTGGCCTAAAGACTTTTTTAAAAAACAGATGAGATATTATCTTTGCCCAACATGGTTTTTAGGGAGATTCCAAAGCTGCAAATCATCAGCAAGCAGTTACAGAAATAATCTATCAACTGTGTGACCAGTGAAAGAACTGACCCTCATTAATTCTAAGTTTATTTTAGCATTAGCAAAAAGAAGCCTTGATTTTGGCTACTATGAACAGAACTAGGGCTGGGAAATATAGACAAAATCAAATATCACTATATTTGATTAAGCACCTTGATATGTATTGATAATGCAACAATATTGTAGGGATGACTGTTGGTGCTTTCACAAAATATTAACACAATAAGGTTTTTGATAAATAATTATCAGTAATGTGGATAAAAAGGACTAAGTGGGTGAAAGAAAATAATAGAACATCTAGAACCGTCCGGTAAATTCTAAAAATTACGTCACTTTACTGTAATGCAGCCTTTAAAACCAGGAAAACACAATACTTGCCATGCCTTGTTGTAATATAACAATATCCTAAATCTAATCGATATCACGATATTGATAATATCGATTTATTGTTTCACCCCATACAGAACATTTGATCAGATTACTTTATATTTGTTGAGAAAACTCAAAGCATTTATGTGCCAATTTACATTTTAAACCACAAAACTAAACATTGAAATCATAGAAGGGGCAATAAAATTGATAGCAGATTAAGACATTTTACTTTGATATGAGGCAAATACTTTAAAAAACACCTACACTTAGTCCATGAGGAATTATTCATAAAAAGCAAATAAGCAATCAGATAGAAAAGGTTAACAGAAAATACAACTTTCAAAATTAAAAACAGTGAAAAATCTCACCTACTCCTCACTTTTTTTTTTTCAACAGGTTTATCTGTATATATACTATAAAGTTTTTATATGTTTTTTTTTTTTTTTCATAAAGAGTGGCTTTTGTTATTTCTAGTGTGAATGAACACATTATTAAGATTAAACTCAGGTCTCAGGTGCTCCAGTATTTTCAAGCTTGGATTAATTTACACCACATAGCTATAGAGAGAGCGTGATCTGTAGGTTTACTGAAAATGAGGTCTAAAGATAAAAATATAATTACAAGACATATATTTTTCCCCATCACTGTGACTGTTTAAGGTGATAGTCTGCTGTTGTGTATCTTTTACCCATGCGTTTGTGCGTCTTCTGACTGTATGGCCTTTTAAGAAGCAATGGTTTGTCTCATTTAGGTTGTTCATGCGCAGCGGCGCCACACCACGAAATGCAAAATGGCCACATGGTCGTAGTAACCTTCAGCTCTGGTCCCTGGATTCATCCTCTGCTTTCTGCCTGTCTGATGTGAAGATTACGGCGACATGTGCCTATTTTCTCTCCCTGTTTCCATATAAACTAAACTGCTTCATCAAGTGAGGCGATATTGTGCAAAATAAAGCCGATTTTTTGCTTAATTGTGTTCACCCACTGACGGGCATCTGAACCACATGGTCTTCAGTTAATATATAAGCAAAAGGCACGTCGGTGAGCTGGAGGTTTGTCGTTTTGAGTCACTAAGTACTGATATATAAAGGTTTTTGTTTTTTTTAGATAAATACATTTAACACAGTAGTCATCCCACCAGGCAGCAAAGGACTGTTTTACAAGAGGTTAAACTGCAAAAAGCACATTATGGTATTAAGGCTATTCCCTAATTAACCCATAAACTTTAAGAAAATATAATAAAATAAATACTTACTCTCTCCATGCGCAGACCAGATGCAGACAGTGAAGACAGACAGCATCAGACCCCAAAACAAGGTCGGGCAGCCTATCGGTGTGTCAGATCTCATGTTCCTAAACATTATTCACCTCCCAAAACAAAAATAAAAAATAAAAAATAATCTAGGCAGGAAGGAAACTGAAATTAAAGGTTGTACACACCCGCTTCTTAAAAACAACCTTAATGTGGAAATGAGTAGCCCAAAAGGCTACTATGTGGTAGCCTCCAAATGCGTGGTGTGCTTGTCTGCCAGGATTTGCTCTTAAAAAAAAATAAATAAATGTGTATAAAATGTTAGAACAGGGGATCCCTTTGAAGGAGAGGGGGGAAAAAACACTAAAACAGTCTGCTATTTTTGCCAATCACAGGATACTTTGACGTCGGCTGGTATGGCACACAAGCCAGTGATTTTACTGGATAAATGATGGTAATCCCCATCTTCAGTCTCCATCTCTTGAAAACAGCAGTGCGCGTACAGTGCGATGATCAGGCCTGGTTAATAACAATCAAAATATCAGACCAGATGTGATTATCAGCAGCCTACACCACCATAATAAATTAACGCTAGTGTCGAACGCAAGAATCCCCCGTGTGAATGACTGTGCGAGGGGAGGAGTGGGGCAGAAAACACGTCCAGATCCACAGGGGTGGTGGCTAGGAGGCTGAAAAATGAATGAAAAACCTCTTTTTGCTTATGCCATTCAGCCAGCAAGCAGCCCCGGCCGCAGCGAGAAGTCGCCTGTTTTTTAAAAAAAAACACAATTTTCCAGCTCCTCGGCTCGGACTTTATCTCCACCGTCAGTCGGGATCTGCAGCTGAAAGAAAAACACCAGACTTGTGCCACGCAAGAGAATGGGTCTCCAGCTAGACGACCTCGGCTAGGGTGGGAGGGAGAAATGTGTCCAAGGAGTTGCCCTTTTTACGAGTGTTTCCAGTTTTGCCTTTTATCCTCATTAAAAATAGAAGAGAAGAAAAAAAAAAAACACCCGTTGCGTGTTAATATCCAGAGGCCGAAATCCGACGGTTCGCCCTCGGTGAACGCAGGCTGTGGGTCTCCGCTCCTCCGTGGAATCTCTGCTGTAAACAAGAGTCGGCTTCTCTCACTCAGAAACACATAGTGCTACGGATAAGGTGGCCGGCAGCAGGGAGGAAAAACCGGAGTGGATTCCGACCCAGGGACTCACAAAATCCCTCTACATCCCAAATAATAAGACGCACAGGGTGGAGTGAAGCAAGTTAGACCGAATATCAGCATATCATGGGCTGCCTGTAGGGGTTTAGGGTGCTGGTACAGTTTTATTCCAAGCTGAATAATCTTCAGTACTGTATAGATAACTCCTCTGGCAGGGGCAACTTTAATATTTCTTCTTTATTCAGATAGAGAACCATGGATTGATCCCATTTTTGGACCACAAAAATGATCATATGTCAATGGTTTTAATTATTTGTCAAATAAATATTTGTTGGGAGAAACTACAGATGTCTGCAAAGTTCATCACAATTTTATTTGAGTTGCATCCCTTAAATCAGTGGTTCCCAACCTGAGGGTTGGGACTCCCACATGGTGTCGAGGGATGATTACCTGGGGGCCAGTTTCACCAAATCTGTTAGCCTGGGAACCAGACAAACCTGCAAACTCATGATGCATTTCCTCTGGCAGATACATCTGGCCACCCTACCTTTCAGACAGATTTCCACGAGTCCTGGCTCCTGTCAGGCAAATCACAACAGTTTATTGAATAAGGGGCGGGTTTCATACAGTGACTGACAGAGAAGCATTAAAAAGTCACATGTTTCGAGCACACAAGGCTCAGGAAACTCAGATCAAACTGTGAAACTAGGCAGTGCTGATCAAATATGAACCAAGATTTTGTTACATCATTACATCTTAAATGTTCTCAGATATACATATATATTTTAGTGTATACAGTTGAGCTGTAATTTGAGAAACTTTGTGACCAGGTTGCCATATTTTTCCTGCTTGAAACCTTGAAAAGGTCTATTCAATTGTATCCAGAGGCATTTTTGTCTGCACTCGTTGATAACGCCCCTTGGAAAATGAACAGATTGCTACAAATTTGTAGCATGAGGTCATTATTCTTCTCAGATTATTTTGACATGTTTTGCTAATCAAAATAAATGTCATACCTGTGACCCTTGCATGAAAACATGAGAGCCCAGCAGGACACACAACTATCTGTAATTTGTTAAATTATTTGCAAAAACAGGACGGTGTCATAATTTTGTGATCAGTGTGTAAACAGTGCTTTGTGAGTTGCTTTTGTGAAACGAGCCCTTGGGTAGGAAATAATTAAAATTCTGCTCGGATTTTTTTTTTTTGTTGTTGTTTAACTTACTGTTTAGTTTATGATAGTTCTACATTTTCACACTTAAATGTTCAAATATAACAGTATGAAAAGGGCAAATAACTACACAGGAGTGCTCATACCTCAACCAAGGGATCTCAAATAGAAATAGTAAGGGGTCATGAGCAAAAAAAAAAAGTAAGGTTTTTATGATTTGTTTGGCTGGATTACCATCTGGACAACTGCCCTGGGACCCTGAAGGCAGCATGTTGTCTCTCAGACAATAACTGAAATTGTAAGATTTGTGTATATTTTTGTATATTTTTGTTTAAAATTCATTGATCTTCAAAGTGTCAAAATGTAGTTTTAATATCATAAATATTTCAGTTTATATTAAATGGAACATACCCTTAAATAGATTTCTGTTTAATTAAAGTATCAGCCTCTAATTAACATAAAGAAAACCTGTGCATTATTAGTATTCCAGCATACATACACTGTTTGGTTTCTGTGACTCTCTGCAAAAAGTGTCGGGGTTAGCAGAGCCCCACTGGCCGAATCATGTGTCCTCTATCTTACAAAATTGTCTGAACCTTTAAAACAGAGAGGTTTTGCTTGTCAGGACTGATACATTTGTCTCAGTCACACATGGAAAGAACACGCTGCTGCAGCCAAGTCAGGTGAGGTAAAATATAACCCTGTTGGGAAATGTATCAACTGTGTCCAGACCACGCTATCTGAGATTAATTTCTTCCAAACATGTCCACTGCTGACTGAATAACGGTGCGATTGAGAAAGGTAAAGGATCACATTGCTTACAAAGAATGTGCTTTGTTGTCCACATGCAATGTTACTCATTATTCTTTCAAGTTAGATACATTTTTGTTAATTTTCTCAAATATTTTTGACTTAAAAAATGTGCAAGGTCACCATCAACAAAAACACAAAAATTCCTCAAATGAGTTACATTTCATCAGAACTGTA
The DNA here is from genome assembly GCA_034769285.1 of Lutjanus argentimaculatus. NCBI lineage: Eukaryota > Metazoa > Chordata > Actinopteri > Lutjaniformes > Lutjanidae > Lutjanus > Lutjanus argentimaculatus. Next base: position 14,319,270 of record JAWZSL010000012.1, on the reverse strand, counting down.
ACAAGTTATTTGAGATTTCTATATACTGCACTTAGCAGATAACACCCATATTAAAGTTGAAGATGCAACAAGAGGAGGTAGTGAAACCAATGAATGAATAAAACACTATTATAGCATGTGATCTTTTCCTTTGTTGTTGCAGTGAAATAGTGTTGCTGTTACTGTGTACCTCTGGTGCTTCTAAGGGTGATAAAAATATCAACCCTGATATAAAGTATCGGTGTGGTTTTGTTTGTTGCTTGGTTAGTAGTTGGTTGCAGGTGATGAAGATAAATTTGAATTTAATACTGTGTTTGTATGTTTCTGAGGAAAAACCAAGAACAACACCTATGTATCTATTTTGGAAATCTTCACTTCTTCACTCCCTTCACTGGTAAAACTGTAGATTTGTCTTTTCACAAATCTTTAATAGCTTTGTCCAAGAATATGAAATAAGTTCTGATTTTTCAGTAGATCATCACAAATCATTAAGTAGTCTATATATGGTTCAGCAGAGATATATTTTAGATTATTTTGTTGATTGAATGGTATTTTAGTTACAAAAGAAAATATAACATTACTTTGATGACAAAATAACCCAAGTAACTTACAAAGAAAGTTGTCACCTCCAAATTTATTATATTCTGAGTTTGTGCTATTGTGCTGATTTTATTCCAAAAAAGGAATAATGCATTTTATCAATAAAATGTCCCCTTTCTAGTGATTGTTTTTCTTTAGCTTTTGGGATTTCTTGCAATCTGGAGTGAACAGGACTACGTTCAAACCTCGAATATACCATGAAGTCTATTTTGTGCACTGGAGCTGTACCATAGGTTAAACTGCTCACTATCGTCACGGGCCCGAAGTAAAACCTGACATAGAGCCTCGGTGAAGAGAGGACTGCCAGCTCTGCCTTTAGTGTTCATTCATCCCATACTGTACATGCAGCAGTGACAGCGCAGTGTGCGATGGGCGTCGCTATTCATTCTGAAGCCAGTCTGATCCAGGATGGATGGATGCAGGTTTATGTCAAACATCACGCATCCTGTAGGTGGTGCAGTTTACATTGTAGTAACTGTACGGCGTTTCTCCGACGTGACACCACGAGGAATTCAATATTTAAACCTCTTCATTTCATGTAAGTGGTTTTGAGACTGCAAATTAGTCACATGATTTTTAAAACTAACCTTAATATTTATTGTGTGAATTTTCCCCCATTCTATTTTATTACAAAAAATGATGAAAACATATGTAATTGTAATTTAAATCAGGACATATGAGGAGTGTTACGATTATTGCACAACAAGAGTAAATATTCCAGTATTTAAATGACGCAAATCACTTATCAAAATATTCTTAACCACATATTAGTGAGTTAAAAATAATAAGATGTTGATATGTTCGTTTCTCTTACTACTTTTGTTTTCTATATATCAGAGAATAAACAAGAAACGCATTATTTTTGCTTCAAACGAGTCCTGCTGTTTATTTGTGTTTTTGAAGCTTAATTACTAAATCTGGTAAACAGCATAAATATGAGGTATTTGAGACATAATTAATGTGGTGAAAAATAAAACTAGTTTACTTTGGGTTAGGTAATACATGTGGTTTATAAAGTCATCAAACTGCGTGTGCTGTACAGCTTCTGACAGGATGTTGAGGTGAAGCGAGTATAAACAAAACGGCATGATTTAAAAAAAAAAATCAAAAAGTGTTTTTTTTAATACTTTCAAACGTCAGTTATGCGGATTTTTTGGGGGACAAACACCATCTGAGATTCTGTCTGGTTCAGACTGTTTATGTCCTTTTAATGTTAGGTGTCGCCCTCTGCTGTTGATAAGATGACATTGCAATTGCATTGCATTGTGGTTAAAGTAAACTATGTCAAATGCTGCTTGATAATAAACCACAAATCAAGGGAAATACTTTAGGGTGGAGTAATTATACTGTAGGTGACAAAAAGTGCATTGTTTCTTTAAAGGACAAGACACAAACTCGTGCACCCTGAGCATAAAAATTGATTCTTGTTGATGCTGGGTTCCACCAAAAGGAATTTATTTTTAAACCCAGTTAAATAATGGCTCAATTTTGTTTTACAAAACTTTAAAACTAGCTTAAAATTAAGAAAGGTTACATTTAAATTTCTCTTTAAACCTCAGTTTACTCTAAACCTAGATTAAATTTAATTCTGTTGCACCAAAACTTTTAACTCCAGTTTATCCAGTTTTAACATTAAACGTACACTTGATGAGGTTCGACTTTTAAAATATCTGTCTGTGATTAACTTGGTAAATTCTTCAAAGAAAGTCAATGGACAGACTAAAACCAGTTGAGTTTTATGATTTGTCTCATCTTTCTTTTAGTCCAGTTGATCCATTTAAACATTTTTTCCCCCCTTTTTGTGCTGTTGTCCAATTAATTTTATATTATTTGGCCATATTGCTCCATTAATTTGGCCAACAAGTATTTCTAAAAGGAGGTGAAATTAAGAGCTACTCTGTCAAGTCATCATGAGTCAGCTAACTGGGCTAACTTTTTAGCTAGCAAGCAAACAATGTAATGTTTTGTTTAGGAATACAAAGCAACCAAAAGCAAAGGGTTTCTCCCTTTTTATACTTACTTGGTCTCTACAGCACAAATTTAGTTTTTATTTATTTTAAATTGGGTAAGCAAACATCTCCATACTGATCAAACTCAGTTTACATCAGTAAATGTGGAATTACTAAATAGATTAGTTTTCAATTGTGCAACAGAATTCTGCTTAATCTAAAATCTTGATTTTCTCATTGTAAATCTAGTGCTAAACCCTGATTAGAAGTATTCTTAGATTAAATTAATCCTTGTTGGTGCAGCATACTCTTAGAGCATCTAGCTTGTGTTTGGTACCAGTTTTACTCTGTTTCTCTGTTCACACACATACAGATAAAAAAAAAAAAACATAGATTCCATCACAGGCAAAGATTAGAAACATAGGTTTCATTTTTTATGAACACTTGCAATCACAAAACATCTAGAAAATAGTAATTTTGTATTTCGATAGTCCTTCAATACATAAAATAATGTTTAACACTTCTAACAACAGGCACCCCCTTTCTTTCTGAAGAACACACAACCTTAGCGTCTCAAGTACCGCAACAGCACTGCTTTGCTCCTTCAGTGATTAATGCAAAGAGGCAAAACAGCTTCTCATAAAGTATGACAATGGCTAATGATTACACAAATAATAACTCTAACTGGGATGAGCTTAACTGTAAAGGGGTTGAGTGGGCTAGATTAGGAAGCTATGAAAATGTTAAGGGTAAAGGGTTAACTGTGAAAGAGGTTCATTTTAAAATGATTAGGACCAGGGCAATTCTGACATGAGGTCTTCTTTTGTGGTCTTAAAGGTCCAGTGTGTAAGATTTCCGAGCATTTACAGGCAGAATATGACAGAAATGGAATATAATATTCATGTTTTCATTAATGTACAATCGCCTCAAAACAAGAGTTGTTGTGTCTTTGTTACACTGAATGAGCCGTTTATATCTACAGAGGGAGCAGGTCCTCTCCACGGAGATCGCCACGTCACACCACCATGTTTGGAAGTGTTTGCAACCCACAGGCTCACTGATATATGCCACTTAATAGTACACACTGGTCCTTCAAGATATGTAACAAGGCAAAAATGCTTCTTGGAGAGTTTGACAACAGCTAGTGATTACACAGTTAAATAACACCAACTAGGTTTAGCTTTACTGGAGAGCGACTGAGTGGAGAGGACTAGATTAAAGATATACTATGCAGCATTTTCCTAAAAAAACAATGTTTAGACTCACATAGCTTCAGCCTGTTTGGCAGTGGTGTCTAGCCCTCAACCAATACAGCATGCAGGTTTTGAGGTGGGCATTCTATAAAATCTACAGTTACACTGCATTTTCTGTCTCTTTCCTCTGCTGAGAGCTGCACAAAGAGTTTTACACATATACACAGGCAGAGCAGACTGAGGTTCACTTCAGTTGTATTCACACAAAGTCTGGCATTATGTGGAGGTGTGGATGTATTTATTTGTGCTTTAGAACATAACAATCAGAAAATAATGTTTTATTTGTCTGATTCATTGGTTTGTTCTTGCTACCGGCGCTTGTTTTCCTAATTCACACTGTATGTCTCTCACCCTCTCTCTCACTGGTTCAGGAGGGAGGAGGGAACAACTCTGAATGTTGCGAAGAAGAAGTGCTTCTCACAAAGTATGACAATTGCTAATGATTACACAACTGAATAACAAGAATTTGGTTTAGGTTCATTGGAAAGGGGTTGAGAGGACTGATTAAGAAACTATGAAAATGTGATGGTTAATGTCTTAACTGTGATTAGCAATTGAGGAAAGAGGTTCATTTTGAGAGGATCAAGACCATGTGAATTCTGACATTAAGATCAGAATCTTCAGGTCTTGAAATGTGGGCTTAACAGTCCAGTGTGTAAGATTTATATTGTTACTGGCAGAATATGACAGAAACGGAATATAGTGTTCACTTGTATGTTTTCATTAGTGTAAAATCACCCTAAAATAAGATTTGTGTTTTCCTTATCTTAGAATGAGCTGTTTATATCTACAGAGGGCACAGGCCTTCTTCCACACAGGCTGCTATGTTGCACCGCCTGTTTTTACAGTAGCCCAGAACAGACAAACCAAACACTGGCTGATAGGGCCTTTTGCATTTTGTGCAAGTTTTACAGCAGCTGTAGGTTCTCCTACAAACTCAGGAGAGGAGTGGGGTGACCGGATGTCCTGAAAAATTCGGGATAGTCCCAATTTATGAGCAGTTGTCCCGAATCCTGAATTGACGATTATACTAATAGATAATATAAACAAGCTAAACATGAGCTGTCTGTATGCTGTGAGTCTTGACTTGAAACTTAGAAGACAAAAACACTGAGGAGACCTGACTCTGTGAAAGTAATACTGAACTGCTGTTTGTTTGTTTTTATCATTCACCTTGTTTTAAAACAGATTATGTTGCTGCAGCTGCCACTATGAGAGGAATTTATTGTAAAAATATTTTAAAAATGCATTTGTGAGCTCCTATAGCTTAATGACAATCTTATCTGCTGAAAGGATGGTTAAAATGACACACCTGTTACGTGTACGTAATGGTTCGTGCGTCCTGTAAACACCCAATGAAGACACTCTGCCTTATATCATCCTCAGATTTTGCAACTGACCTTCACATCAATAATGAAAAAATATCAGAGTTAGACCCTGATGTTACTCTAAATTATTCTGTACATTTTACAGAATACCCCCCGCCCCGTCCTGAACTTCACCCATTCTCATTTGGTCACCCTAAAGGGGAGAAGTGTTTGTAATCTGTATATGCCACTAAATCTTACACACTGGTCCTTTAATCCTGTTCTGAATGAGAATGAGACACCTACCATGTCTCAACTGCCTCCCTGAATCACTCTCACATACTGCTGGTCAGAGTTTGGTGCATATAAAGCATATACTTATACAGTATTAAACACGTGTAGTATACAGTACATATAGGAGTGTGCGTAAATAGTCTCTGCAGAGAAGATGGTTGGTAGGAATTTGCATAAAAAGACATTTGTGTATACTTTGGCTAAGGTTATACTAAATTTAAGACTAGAATTTTGTATTAAGGATACTGCTGTTTTTCTCCCGAGGTACTGGTACCTCCAGCTCCTCTGCCTCTTTTTTCTCCTCAAACACCCCCAGTAAATCCCATGACTGAGGGACTACTTGGTGACAGAAGCCTAACTGCACCAGCTTTGACACTGTAACAATACTTATCAAAGAGCCAAGCATGGCCACAGTCCTGTAGGGAAAGTACTGTGTGATAACTCCATCCTCCTCCCTCCAGCCAGGATACAGGAGGACAGGAGGGATCCCAAAAACTGGCTCTCCGCTCAGCACACGCAGCACCAGTCCAACTATGTAGCCACTAATAGCACCGTAGCTGTTAGCACAGCTGAAGTGCAGCACACAGACGAGCTGCGGGAGGATCACGCAGTAGAGGAGGTCTCCACTTAGCATCCAGAGGGCAAAGACGCTGTCGTCAGCAAAGGCCAGGCCCGTTCCTGCCAGGCCCACCAGCAACACGCTAACACGGATCACCCGCTGCAGCTCGCGCTCCGACGCCTGCAGGTCGAGAGAGAGGGAAAGGGACAAATAAAAATGGGGTTACTGTGCTCAATCCTGAACCAAACACACACTCACACACACACACACACACCCACACCACACACACACACACCTGCTTCCTCAAAGTCGTCTTGTATATGTTTTGTGTAAACATGGATGCTGAGGACAGCAGCACAGAGTCCATGGAGGACATAACTGCTGCCGCCACAGAACCAATGCCTAACACTGACAACCAGGTGGGTGTGAGGTAGTGCAGGGCCAACGGCAGGATCTTCCCTGCCTCCCCTCGTTCAAAAGGAGGGGGTAGACCGTACGCTGTCTGGTTCCAGTCTTAGAGGAAAGGAGAGTGAGAGAAAGGAGGAGAAAGAGACAGCCAGGGTTGAGTGGAAAAGAAATAATGGGAGGGGAAGAAGCTTTTAAGGTTACGGCGATGGCATCAAAATAAATAAATAAATAAATAAATAAATAAAGCACTGGGGAGAAGGATGCTAAATGCAAACAAGTCCCAGCAGACTGATTATGATATGCTAACCATAGCCAGTTTCACAAAAGCTCACACACCCAAGATTATATCATCCCATGCCATTTACCATGGTAGTGGGAGCTAACTGTGAGAACATGTTGTCTATCATGTGTACCTGCAGAGGCAGCCACAGCTCCAATGACAACAGAAGGGATTCCCATAATAAAAACTGTCAGAGCAGCAGCAAAACAGGTGACCTGAGCCTGAGCAGAGGAGGCTGCAGAGAGGATCCTCTGGTATAGAGCTTGATAGGCCAGTCCACCCAAAGCCTAAAACATACACAGGAACGCACAAAAAAGATGCATTTTGTCAGTGAATTATTTGGCACTTCATGCAAAATAAAATACAAAAGAGCTCTTTAGTAAAGCAGACAGTTTAGAGTGACTGATCAAACAGAGATTTATCTATTATGATGAATAACAGCTGTATTACATTCAGGTTTTTTGAGTCAGTCTTAAAAAAAACACTCACATGCCTATATGTAAGTTGTAAAAGTTGTCAGTCACTGCATAGATGTTCACACCAGCCCTAAAAATATCCCATGCTGTTGTGATTCCAATGTAAGGCTGTATTCAGACACAATCAGGTGTTGCAGGCTTGTGTGGCAGTGTGGGGGGTGTATGGGAATGTTTATTTGTGCCTAGAACATAACCACTGTGAAACAATCAGGAAATGTTTTACTTTTCTGATTCACCACCACTCCCTCAGTCTCTAACTAGCATGGTCACAGCTGCACGCTCTCTCTCTCTCTCTCTCTCTCAAACAAATGGACACAAACCAAAGGAAGCTCATGGTGTTGTAATTTTGCACCACAGGCCGCTAGCCAGATGCAGACACTGAAGCAGGGCACATAAAATAAACCAAGCAAGGACACAGTTGGGACTGTATCATTGTATCATTGAACTTGTACACAGTTTCAATGATATTTCAGGCTGACTGTGGAGCAGTCTGATTGCCACAGTGTGACATTGGACTGTGTTTCACCAAGTAGTCTCTGTTTCAACTGTTCCACCACACATTGCTGCATTTTTCGTCAGGAATTATTAAAGCACCGATAACTAATTCATACAAGTATTAAGACCGACTCATAAAATTGATACTTGGAACAAAACCATCATCTTGTTGTTCCTGTGCTTTTCCTGATATGACAAGTTCAAATGTCCACTGTCACAAATGAGGAGAAAAAAGACATTTCTGTTGAACTTTGCTGTGCATACACACAAGCAAACATGCACACAAAGCAATTGTTCTTTATCAGTTGGTCTATTCTAACTACAGGCTTAGAGTTAGATACTGTAGAATCAGTAGCCCCTTTATACAGAAGATATTTTAGTAACTCACAGTAGGAAAAGCACAGGTGCTAACTGTAACAGAATTGTTTACTCCTGTTGTTTTTTCCTCATTCTGTGCCCTGACTTGTCTCTCACTGCTGGAACTATCTGAGCACACAAGGTTATACTTTGTGATGTTCAATAGTAAGTAAATGTGATTTCTACACTGGTGCACCACAGTGCTTACTAGGGAACCTTAAAATGTAACAAAAGGGATAGCATGATGTGCATCACAATGGAAGGTCGGGAACATGTCACATTTACATGAGTCACAAAGTACGAATGAAACACTAGAAACAAGTTGTTCTTCTTGTGCAACAAAACATGCAAAACATCCACTCAAGGTCAGCTTTTTGTCTCTGACAGGGACGAAATGTTCTATGACGCATGAGACTGCATGTAGAAATATGGCTGCAAAATCCATTACACTACTCTCTCAGCTGACAAGCTGTGAAATCTGTCTGCAGATGAAAATAATAACTCTGAAAGAGCTGCTTCATTGAAATCTTATTTCAAATGGAATTCAGCCATTGTAAAAAAAATTAACAATGGCTAAATTCCATTTAGCTGCATCAGTTTTGACTGAAGACCTCCAATGATGAATTGCAGATTTTCCAAGATGTATGGAAGCCTTTACTGGAGAAACAGTGCATATTCAGTAGTAGTAAGTGTGCAATGACACATTTTAGCATGTAGTATTTGAATCCCCACTATACACAGTGACAAAAAATAAAATTTAAAATCTAACCAATAACAGCATTTCATCCGTCCATTTTCCTGCATCTGCCAGTCCAACTCTCCTAGCCAATCGTTTACACTTGACTGGTTGAGGTGGACAGCTTGTGAGACGTCAGTAACTGCAGGACTGAGTACCAAAAAAGGAATACAGAGAAACTGAAACAGAGGAAGAAAACAGCTGTTACAGCAAAACCAAGGACAAGTCATCTATTGAATTACTTACATTTCGTATCATACTTCATCATGAATATATTTATCTGTCTCATATAAATCCTATTATTTCTGTGGCCTTCACAACATCCTCCTCCCGCTCTCCTCTCAGTCATAACTGTCACTCACAACCTTATTGACTCCTCTGTTTCTTACCAGGCTGACAAAGATGAAGGAAAGCTGGATGATATCAGTATACGCAACCGAGTAGAGACCCCCTAAAAATGTGTAGATGATGGAGACAGCTGCTGAGATAATGATGGAAAGGGCAGACGACAACCCAAGAATGATGCTCATCGTTCCTCCTGGAGAAAACACATGAGTGGCATTAAATCACAGATGGTATGATTAGATGTTATCGTTGGCACATAAAGACATAGGCATGACATGTTACTCACCAAGAGCAGCAAGGATGCAGGCCACCCACAAAATATCACTAATCAAAGCAATAAGCAGTAACGTTGCGGTGAACATGTTGCCATAGCGATGCTGAAACGGGTCCAACATGGTCACGTAGCGCTTCGACCTCATAGGTTTTGCAAAAAACAATCCTCCTGAAGAAACAGAGAGTATACAAAGAAAATTACTTGAAATACATTTTTGTCATTAAAACTATTGTAATGATTTAACCTAGCGCTGAAATGATTTGTCAATTAGTTGTCTTACAGAAAAAAAGAGACATCAGCAACCATTTTGATAATCAAAAATTCACTGGTTCCAGCTGAAATGTGAATAGTCACTGGTTTTCTTAGTCATTTGATAATAAAGTCTCTCTGGCTTTTGGGCTATTGGATGGACATTACAAACATCTTAAGATGGTAACCTCATCTTTTCCCAGCTTTTCCTAAAAGCTGACAAACTAGAGTTCTGTGGCCACGAACTGTTGGTTTTATATTTTCTCACTGAGAGTTTTTATCTTTTTTGTGTGTTTATCTCTTGCATCTTACCTCTTGCAAACTGTCCCTGTCAGTTTTTCCTCTTAATTTTCTGACCTTGGAAAGCCATTTGTGCTTCATAAATAAAATAATTATTATTAGGGGCCGGGCAGCCTAAGCTGCCAGGACCCTATTGTAATCCTGCATGTTTCTTCTTCTTTCTTTCTTCTTCTTTCTTTCTTTCTTCTTTCTTTCTTTCTTTCTTTCTTCTTCTTCTTCCGAGGAAATCCTACTTCCCATGCACGAAAAATGACCAAACTTTGCACAAAGGTCCAGTCCCATGTCAGATTGCCTCAGCTGCAAAAACAGGCCAATAGTCCTGATGGTGGCGCTACAGCAAGCCTCTAAAGTTCAAAATTTTGAAAATTCATAATAAATCAACCATATGCACTACAGATTTACAACTTACACCACAATGTAGCCCCAATACTGAAGAAACTTTTGTACATTTAAACCTATTGCAAATTATGAAGTCCATCACTCTGTATTTTTTTCAAAAACTGTAAAACTTATTAAACCTATCTCCTCCCACAATTTTTGCTCAATTGACACCAAACTTGCTACAGAGCATCTTCAGACTGTCCTACACAAACGATCCACACAGATTTTTGATTTATTGAAAATTGAGCCTACAGTGCATCAAAATGTTTGACTGTAAACGGTATTATAAACATATACTTGCAAATTCTTGCTAAATACATTTTCAATGTTCATGAAAAAAAATGACAAAATTTTGGAGTCATGGTAGATGATGTTTGGAAAATATCAGAATTTTATCTCAAAAAACTGAATTTTTTACAGCATTTTGAATTTCACTCTCATGCGAACAATTGGAGTCAATGCAAAAATGGCATTTTTAAACATCAGTTTTTCACTTTTGGAGCCAATAAATCATTGTTAAAAACTAATGACCAACATCTCCATGCTGTCTAGATGCAATTTGTGTATTTTGGGATTTTTGTCTCAATAACTGAATTTTTGACAGCCATTTGAAATCTGCCTTTACATGCTAACAGCTGCTGTCTTGCACACAGTTGACTGGCTTAGTCAATTTGTGAAGCTACAGGTGACATTTCCATTTGCCAATTAGCTCAGTGAGATAGAGGATGGTTCTTGGTGTTGAAGGTTGTGAGTTCAAGCCTCAGCTTGTACGACATTTCCATATGAGAAATCTACCCAAACTTTTCACAAACTGGAAACACAAGACAATAGTCCTGATGGTGGCGCTACAGCAAGCCTCTAAATTTCAAAACTTTGAAAATTCACAACAAATCAACCATATGTGCTACAGCTTTGGAACTTTCACTTTGAAATTTGCTTTTCCATGGCATGGATGGCTGCTGCCTGGCACCCTGATCCTTGGCTTAGTCAATTTGTGAAGCCACACATGAACTGTCATTTGCCAATTAGCTCAGTGAGATAAAAGACGGACTTCAGTGTCAGAAGTCGTGAGTTCGAGCCTCAGCTAAGGCAGGACGGACTTTCAAATGCGAAAGCCTTATGTTCAGGTATCATGCTATGTGGATTAGAGACTGCTAAGATTTAAATAATTATGATTCAGGGACTTTTGGGAAGAGACAAATACTCTTTATCAACACGTTTCCCTGTTATCCCTTGTCTCTTTTCCCTGTTTATTTGGCTTAGCTATCAGTCAATATGCAGAGTCTCTTGTGCCAGAAATTGTGAGTTCAAGCCTCAACTGATGTAAAATGCACATTAGAATGCCACCTTTTTTTCATCTTCCTACACTCTGCTTGTTGCTCAGAATTGCCTAATTTTGCCTAAAATTGCCCAGCCCCGACCATTGCTGCGCAGCAGCTATAATTAATATTATTATGTGTTAAGAAAAGTAATCATTAGTTGCAATCCTGGTTTCAAGTAGCCTACACATTAAATCTTTAAAAATGTTCCATTTGCTTTTGTCAGTTAGGTATGGGCTGAAATGTCATCAGATCTGTTTCCTCACACAGTGGCTCAGTTGTTCGTGCTGTCACCTCAGCAAAGAGGTCGTGGGTTTGGATCTGACTGGTTGGAAAATGCCTGTGTACAAATCCTTCTTTTGTTGGGGGTGCCTTCCTCCCACAGTCCATGAAGAAGCAGGTGAAGTGGAAATTTTCAGAATGGTCTGTAGGTGTGGATATGTACGTGTGAATGTCTGTCTGCTGGCCCAGATAGCTCGATCTGCTGGTGCTGTATGAAAGAACCTAGATGGGGAAAACAGTGCTGCTGCACATTATAATCTGACTGCTGTGCAGATGCATTTGGGCTGTTGGCACCAAGGGGGTAGCTTAAAATACAAAGTATACCCCGACCGCAATCGAAGTATTGTCATGTTTCATCAGTTTTTTTCCCATTTGTGTGAATGTGTTGATTTCCAAAGGACCAGTCTGAAGGATTTAGCAGCATCTAGTGGTAGGCTTGCAGACTGCAAACACCTTTTGTGACTCTCCACTTCCAAATGTGGAGGAGAAGCTACAATGGCCACAAAACTTGTGCAAAAGTCTAGAGCCAGTGTTTGGTTTGTCCGTTCTAGGCTACTGTAGAAACATGACGGTGCAACATGGCAGCTTCCATGGTAGAGAACACGTGCCCTCTGTAGATATAAATACCTGATTCTAAAGTGATGAAAACACAATGATTGTAGAGCTGCAACGATTATGAAATTAATCATCAACTGTTTTGATAATCAATTAATTGGTTTGAGTAATTTTTAAAGAAAAAGGTCAACTGTCTGATTCTGCTTCTTATATGTGAATATTATTGGTTTTCTTCACTCTTCTATGACAGTACACTGAATGTCTTTGGGTTGTGAGCAAAACAAGACATTTGAGGACATAACCTTAGGCTTTAGAAAACACTGATTGATATTTTTCACCATTGTCTGACATTTTATAGATAGATATTTATAGATATTTTACATATATAACTATTATATAGCTGATTGATCAACTATGACAAAAATAGTTAGTTGCAACCCTAAATGTCATTTTCATGTGTCTCAACACTAATGAAAGTATTCTTATGAATATTGTACTCCATGTCTACCAGATTCTGCCAATAAATCCCCTTAAATCTTATAGACTAGACCTTTAAAAATAAAAATTAGTCACTATAATCACTATAAATTGGACTGAGTCTCAGTCAAGTATCTCAACCTTGTATTTTGTCCAGTGCATGCTGAGGCAGGTAAAATGGTATAAAAGGATAAAATACTGTTCTTCTCTATAGATGCACTTCTGCTGAATGCAGAGATACCAAAGCTGCTGTATGCCTTGTACTTTTGAGTTTAAATGATCTTGTACAGTTTCTATTTTTATTTCTTCTAGATGTTTTTATTTATTTTTAATTTCCTCTACTTACGCTCACTTCTTTCTGTTTGTGTGCTGATGCAACACCTGAATGCCTGTGGATCAGCAAAGGCTTAAGTTATCTTATCTGCCTATAAAAAATAAACTGCCTCTTATTACGAGTGGCACCTCATCTGACATCTGCATTATCAGACCGGTTTATGTGAGTGGTGTTAAAGTCCTCAGATTCCTATGGTCTGATGAGTGTTATGTCCAGCAATTCTGAAAAAAGCTTTTAATCATATGCACCGGGTTTTATGTCTGCAAAGAATCTTTAATCTTTCCAACAAGACACACTTGAGTGTAGCACATTGGCCCTCAAACAGATCAATACACCCAGTGTTGAGACCCCAGCTCTGTGCAGATCACATTCATTTATAACAATCTATACCCTTTAAATAGTTCCTGCATGACTTTTTGCATCTTAGTATCACATCCTGTGACACTTCAGTACGTGAGGCTGAACATCCAACAGGGTGCTACTACGTACCCAGAAAAAGAAAAAAAACTGTAACTGTATTTTTGCAGCGGTAGAATAACCTCTTCGTCTACTGTGTCACACTGTACAGAAACTTCATTTGTTTCAGTTACTTACCCAAAACAAAGTTGATAACATATGCAGGAGGCCCCATAGCCCAGATGAGACCTTGAGAGGGAGAATAAACAGCCTCAGCAGTTCCCATAATGTAACCTCCACCAACCCATGTTGCTAAAAGAAAAGCACAGAAAATAATCAAGAAAAAAAAAAGGCAACAAAACCGTGAAAGGAGCATAGAGCACACACAAAGGTAAACACTCATCAAGTACTGCTAAATGACACACATAAAAAGTTCTACCTGTCATGGTGAAAACTCCAACCAGGACATTGATGTTGCGGCCACCAACAATGGTAACTTCACTCTTGCTGCCAGCACATGTATTCTCCACTTTCTTGGATTTTCGAGATGCCCAGATCCCAATGACCAGGATGACAATGTAAAAAACCACCACAGCCACCAGTCCAGGGATGTTCACTGCCATGATTATCTGGTTGCACAACACACAATCCATCAATTACACTAACATATATAACATAAAAATATAACATATAAAACCCAAACGTACACTTGTTTGTACAAAAAAGCAGCTACAAAAACTTTTTTAAAGACAACCTGTAACACTGTGGCTGTGCTACAACCCCTGATAAATCTTATAGTAGCACTATTGTCCTTTGCAATCTCCAGGAAGCACCACTGAAAACAGCAATAAGCCCTTTGTAGCTGGCTAAATCTTAACTTTACCTTGACAGGCTGTGAACAGGCTGCAGGGGCCTCCCCAATACACCTGGTGTATGGTACATTTGTTTTCAAACTGGGGCCTGGGGACCAACGGTGGTCTTTGACTGGGTTGTAGGGGGTCCCGAGCAAAAGGAGGAATAGAATATTAAGAATTATTATTTTTTGTAAGTTGGAACAACAAGGAAAGAAATAGAGTTGGCTGTTTTGATTGATTTGTAGTTTACAGTGATCTAGTGTTGTCAAAAATATCAATTTATTGATACATCAATTCTGAATATTATGGTTTATACTCATTTTCCACAGTATTGATACACCTATCAGCTGCACTTTCTTGCTCTCTTGTCAGTTCGAAAGCAATTTGAGACTATTAACTTCACTTAATTTCTAAGATTAGTTTATTAGATAATTCATTTTTAAAGGCCTGATCTAATGAAAAAAAAGGTATGTTTCTAAGAGGGTTTCTTGTTGTCACATTATAGTGATGTTATATTGATCTTTTAATAAAATCTTCATTTTATGCCCTTAATGTTGCATCAAGCTTTTCCTTGTGGTATCAAAAATGGTATCAAATATTGATATTTTTCAGAGGCACTTCTTTTATCTTCAAACCTAAAAAAAAAAAAAAACTAAAAAATGGATTTCATAAGACAAAAACCTCTTAAAATTGGATCTGTAATCTAATGCGCTTCTATTTTGAGGGTTCTTGACATGGACAAGTTTGTGAACCCCTAATAAAGAACACATAAAGTTCAATTACTGGCTGTAACTTCCTCTAGTATACCAAAGACATGTAAGATAAGCCTTTGTGTACTCTGCTTCTCCTTTGTAAAAACCTGGGTTGTAATATAATCCTAATTTTTTAACCTCATTCTGAACTAAATTTAATACATAATCCTTACTGATGAAGAAAGACAGTCTTCACTTAGCGATCCCATCATTACTGGGTAATCCTAGCATGGGAAAACTGATGCAAGCGTAATGTGACCAATCTTCAAAGTACCACCTGTTGGGATGCTACTTGAGATTTGATACAGAGCCAAGGCATGACCTGAATTAGCAGTTAAGTTCTGGAAACAAGCCTGATTGAAAGAGTCATATCAAGGCTGTAAAACCTTAGAAGGACTCAGAAGGTGAAGTAAGGTGCCACGAGGTATCACCAGGAATGCTCTACATAGATAAATAAGTGTGTAGCAAGGGCCAGGCTACCATTCAGGACCTGATGTCTGTAATTTTTCTGGCAATTAATTTGTTGTTAGCGACCTCAAAGGAGATTGGACTCCTCAGTTAAAAACACATCTCCTCAGGCAGGTTTGTTTTAGATCCAGTTTTTTACCACCAAGATCTTTCTCTACCAATTTTTTCCCTAGCAGGGTTTGGAAACAGTATGTGGACATCCATATTGGGAAATGCACCTATTTCAAATGTTTACAAGTCCGTAATTACCTAGAAAGTTCATTGGCAGGTTGCTGGAAAGAGCTATGTAATCTAGTTCTAATTGTAGGCAATAAAGTTAGAGAGAGTGACAGGTATTTAGTTTGACTTAACCAAAATAATTTTCTTGAATAAACTGCTCAAATTAAATCAACTTGGAGAAAATATAGTTCAGCAGTTAACTATGGAAAATTAAAAAGACTTGAAAATGTAAAAAGAGGAAAAAGCTGGCATGCTCACTGTGTTATTGTTTAGCACTTTTGGTAGGACAAGGTGCTCTTTGGTGGGAACAAAAATGAAAATGATGAGCCAGCTTACCAAACGAGCGGTGGAGTAGTTTGTCTGGCTGGTCCAAGGCACTCTTGCACAGAGAGGAAAGGATAGGAAAGAGAGGAAAAACGTGCCAACGCATATCAGCTCAGTGGCTTTCGTCAGGGCATGAGAGACTTAAAAATGTTTTCACTTGAGTAATTTGGCTGAGAGTCTACTAAGGTCATGTTAACTCTAACACTGGCCATAAACTGTAAACTACTGAGGCTTGTCAATATACTTAGTCCTTAGCTAATGTTTGATCGCCTTCAAGATAGGGTCTGTAAACACCAG
The DNA here is from genome assembly GCA_034769285.1 of Lutjanus argentimaculatus. Classification (NCBI taxonomy): domain Eukaryota; kingdom Metazoa; phylum Chordata; class Actinopteri; order Lutjaniformes; family Lutjanidae; genus Lutjanus; species Lutjanus argentimaculatus. The sequence continues at coordinate 14,302,751 of JAWZSL010000012.1, read as the reverse complement.
AGTACTTTGTCATAGAAAAATGTGCTTTAAATGCTCGTTAGATTGATTTTAGAGATCTTCTATAGCAGCAAAATCTGTACCAATTTAAAAAAAAAATATCCTGATTAAACCTGTGACATTCTCTATTAATTTAAATAGACCTTTTTCACAGCAGTCATTTTGACATGAAGTTGTAGGGTAGACACAGGAATGACTGATGATACTAACTAAGGCTCTGTTCCATTCAGGTCAATCAGTTAGGGTGCTGTTATTGCGCATATTGGCTAACTGTAAAGACTGCTACACTAAATGGGATGGTGCCTTAATTAGTATTACTGGTTAGACCTGTGTTTACCCTACTATTTCATATTACTATGCCTGCTGTGAAAAGGGACTATTTCCCCCTTTTAGTTATCATTACATTTATTTGTTTTTATTCTGATTTTTGCCTGAGTAAAACAGCACTATGTAAAAAGTATTACAAACAAGAAGTAAACCTGCAGGCAGAATTGTACCTTTCAGAGTGTTGAAGTTGGTGGAGGTGGAGCTGTTTTACCTGCTTGAGGTGGTTTCATCTACGATAATGCAGTTTTTTATAAGCTAAACGTGTAGGGCCTCTATCTACTGATCAGTCAGTCGATAGAAAGAAAATTATTTGGCAACTATTTTGATAACGATTATTTTTAAGTCATTTTTCATTCCATTTCAACATTCCAGCTTTTTAAACATAAGGATTTGCTGTTTTTTGGTCATTTATTATAGTAACACCACTTTTGGCTGTAGGAAATTGTGATGAGCATTTTTCATAATATTCTGTCATTTTATGGAAGTACAGAATTATGATAAATCGAATAATCGTGAAAATCAACGGCAGATTAATCAATAATAAAAAACAGTCTGTTAGTTGCAGCCCTAAACGTGTTTTGTATGTAACATCTGCAATGTAACTATAGCTGTCAGAAAATGTAAGAGCACATAAGTAGCTACCATGTTTAATTCAATGTGCAGGGATGGTGTGGGGCACAGCTCCAGCTAACCTATACAATAATTTATTCTCTGGGAAAACGGTGCTTTTAAATGTAACGTATAAAAGACCTCTATAACCAGCAAACTAACGCTTAAATACCTTCACAATCATCACAACAGTCCTTGACTCCATCATCTAGATTGAACAGAAGCGTCATACGTGGGTATTTTCTGAGCGTCAATCATGTGTTTCTCGAATAAATAAGGTTTGAACATTAATATTGCCTCTGAGGAGACAGGCCAGGCGCCACCGAGACGTATAACACCTTTGTTAACGACACGGCGACGACTGTCCCAATTTAGCTCGACTGATGGTTTAATGCATCCGATGTAACCGCAGGAAAAAAAAAAAAAGCAGATATTATCTAAATGCGCTAAAGGAATTCAATTTATTTTAATTAAACAATGACCACGGGGTGTTTTTTTTTTTATTCTACACCAGAAAATTTAACATGGCATTATACATTGTCTTCCCATGAGGTGGATGTGAAACGTACCTTTCAGTGGAAGCTCAAGTCCTGTCCTCCGCACATCTGACTGCCTCTTCCACTGAGGGTCCGTATTGTCGGAGCCGCGGCCGGTCAGTTCATCTCTATTGTCCCTTTGAAACGTGACACCTGGGGTCGTGTTCAGCGCTTTCAAAACGCGGAGAACACGTTTTAAAACACAAGTACCGGTGCGATGAACGCGCGTTTGCAAACAGAGGACAGATGCTACGCAGCTTCTTTTAAATGATATCTGGACTACGACCCGAAAGCGGAAAGGTAACAAATATTTAAAGGGCTGTTGTGAAACGTTGCACACAGCCGTAATGAAGCGAGATGGTTGCGAATCGGCGGAGTTAAAACGCTTTCACTTGAACGCACCCTGGACAGAGGGCCATAATACAGTAAATCGTAGCGTTATCTCCACAGGATGAATTCATGCTGTAGTTAATGATCCTTTACGCCGTGGCAGACCACACGTGTTACAGCATCATGTCCGGTTTTAAACCCGAAACGCTGAGATATTTTTTTGTGTTTGCGAGAATACAGAAATATGATGCCCGAAACGTGATCACTACCTGCACACTACACACAGTTGTGCAACCGTGCAGGCTGTGTGGAATAGATCTTACACGTTTTCACGAAGTGGAAAAACACCAAAAACATGTATGATGCACGCTGAATTTGAGCACATTTAAGACATGCAATAGTGGCTTACGCTATATAAAAGACTACTGCTAATTTAATTATTTAATACTAGTTGATTATGGGTCAAATGCTGCAATTTATATTTCAACCAATAATGCATTTGCCGTCTTTCTTCCTCTCTTCTCTCTCTCTCTTTGGTTATCTGTTCATTTTGCCTTGTCTTGTCTTTGAAACACATCATCATTATGGATGTGAGTTGAGACCAGAGAAATGAGACCACCAGCTGGAAACAACAAACTTGTGGTGGTGATGTGCAGTGTGTTTACTTTCTTTTTTACAAACCACGTGTTACATGCTAAACATAATAATAGCAGTACACCTAGTAACTTCAATGGTATCTAAATATGCTAACATTAGTTAACATGATTACATTGTAGACCTTTCTCATGGCAGCCATATTGATATGAAATAGTAGGGTAAACACAGGTGTAACAGTGAGGCCCTGTTCCATTTAGTGTAGCGGAGTCTTTCCAGCGAGCCAACATGCACAGCAGCACCCTGACTCTGTTTGACCTGAAAGCTTGACCTGAAAGGGTTGTATTTTTTCTTCTTCCGAAAGTTACAAAGTCTCGCTTTAAACAGTGATAATATTCTGTCAGATGAATCCCAAATCCAGCTGCACTACCAAGATAGACTGTGATGCACACAGATGATTAATCATCAGACAGCCAAATATAGAGCAAAAACATATAAGCCAAATATCGCTCTCTCCAAAGCACCAGACTCCTTTGGCAAAAACAGAAATTGTACCTTGCATAACATGGAAGCTGTTGCTTGATTTTGTTATTGTGTGACTTCCATGAATCCAAACGAACTCTTTAAAGTACCAAAGTGGTGGTTTTGATATGTGGCTTACATAACGGCAGTTTCCTGTCAGAAATGGCTGTCTGAGGGCAAGGTAAAGTGGTGAAAACATTGTAAATATAGCATACACTTAAACTGCTTTTTTTTAGGTGGCTTAAATATGTTTTGCTGCTGACCCTGTCCACAGCAGTACACTGCTCAGTTTCCCACACCGGAACTCCTACTTCATCTGCAAACAGGGGTTGTGGTGACTGCCATCTACTGTGGTTAAGACACAGACTATCAACAAGAACCTCATTTGAACTATCCCTTTAATCAAGATTATGCCACCTGTGATTTTGCATTTTACCTGATTCCTTATTAGAATGCAATAGTGAAACTGACCCTAACTATTTATCTTTTCACCCTTTATAGTGTTTTTAACACACTAAAAAGGCGAAAACACTGCATTGAGTCAGCTGGTGGGCACTGTTTAGATCCTTTTTTTCTTGAATTCAGTGCCCATTTCATGACAGAGCCTGTCCTTTATTCCCTTATCACGTCAATCTTACTTAAAATTTCTTTCTGTGGAAATTCCAAATGCATGGGAAACTGTCCAAATCTTGCTTTCACCTAACACGAACAATGGAAGTGTAGTCCTCCTTTGTTTGAAGAAACATATCAAATGCTTCTTTCTACGGAACCTCCTGGTGGTTTGGCAAGTTAGTGTGTATCATATAACCTCCACACTCCAGGTTGTCCAGAAGTCCAGCTTGGAATCTCTTTGCACAACATGAAAAACTCAGTGACCCAAACAGAAAAAAGATCTTTATTTTAAAAAAGTTTAGGTGTTGTTAATGATGTGGTATCTCACTGTACTATTTGTACACATCACAGAGTTATGAGTGACTAGTGTTAGATTTAGATGCCAGGGTTTGCCTGTATGAGTTCCTCGCTGTTAATCACTGACTGTGGATGGTTGAGAAGTAAAAGCCCGTGTCCCGCAGGGTCAGAGGTGCACAGTATCCAATGGTTGCTGTCCTGTTCAGCTTTATGGGAGTCCAAGAATGTGTGAGCCGTCACCTCATACTCTTTGCCATATGTGGTCCTGCAGAAACACAACTGTTACTGAACAACTGCAGGCGCTATAACATGTTGTTTACAGTAGCCATATTGGAGGTCCTCACATTTTGCTGGTGACTGAGAAGAGCTGCCTACAAATAAATGCTTAACTTGGCAATCTCAACAGAAGTGAATCCACATGGTGTACTTCTGCCATGTTTTGACAGGAAACTGATTATTTTCATGAAGATGTGTCAGATGTTTGTTTGGGCTGAGAAAGCTGATTCTTCTCCTACAGCTACAACTCATGGTTGCCTTGGAGTTGACTGGAGTAGTTTTTTCACATCACAGTAACCTAATTTTTAACTTTTGCATATAGTAAGCTTAGCAACATCTACATTGCAGATTTTTTCTCCTTTTTTATATCACATATTTGGTTAATATTTGTGTCAATTTTTCAGCGGACCTCCAAACTGACATCAGACATGAGAGCAGCACAAATCAAAAGCCTTTATATTGCATTTAAATGGATAGTTCACCCCAAAATCAAAAATACTTATTTTTCCTCTGGCCTGTATCGTTGTCCCTTTAAAACACCAGTGTGTAGGATTTAGTGCCATCTAGCAGTGAGAACCTTGCAGATTGCAAACACTTTGACTGACTCTCCCCTTCCTAGCAAGGAGGAGAACCTACGGTGGGGTCATTTCTAGAAGGTAACCCCAGACCTGTGAAAGACATTGCACAAGCTTATTTATTTATTTGCATCCCCACTAGCCACTACCAAAGTAGTTCTGCAACTAATGATTATTTTCTTAGTCGATCAGTCTGTCAATTATTTTCTCAATTAAGACTTGTTTATTTTAAAATGTCAGAAAATTGTGATAAATGTCAATCAGTGTTTCCCAAATGTCAAAATGTCAAATTTTACACACTACCCAAAGATATTCAGTTTACTGTCATACAGGAGTAAAGAAAACCAAAACATGCTCACATTTAAGAAGGTGAAATAAGAGAATCTTGGATTTTTTTTCTCAAAAGAAATACTCAAACTGCTTAATTGATTCTCAAAATAGTCGGTGATTAATTTAATAATCGATTCTTAATCAATTCATCTTTCCAGCTCTATTCCAAAGTAGCAACTACTCACACAAGTAGCTTGCACAAAATGCGAAAGCCCATATTTAGAGCCAGTGTTTGGTTTGTCTGTTCTGGGCTACTGTAGAAACATGACAGTGCAACATGGCAGCCTCAGTGGAAGTCGACCTGGCTCATTCTAAGATAACAAAAAAAACAACATTTTTTATTTTCAGGGGATTATACACTAATGAAAATATACTTATGAATATTATATTCCATTTCTGCCATGTTCTGCCAGTAAGTCCCCCTAAATCTTATACACTGGACATTGAAAACAGTAATATTCCCTGAAGTTTAGGGCTATGTTTGAAAGAAAAAAGGAAAATACCAAAGGACTTGATCACCCATAACAGCGAGAGCCTGGTTTGTCTTGCAGTGTATGATCAACACCTTCACATTGGCCTGTAAAAAACAAAAGCCATAACAGGACCGAAATTGTCAATACAAAGGAGATGAGGGGAAGCAAAATAAGCGCAAACTCTGTAAACTGTGTAAAATGCTTACAGTATGGTGTGATGACACATGGACTATTTAACCATGAAGTTACATTAAAAACTTACAGGGACTGGTTGACCCTCATATTCAAGCCTCTCCTGGGGGTCAAAGTGTACTATCTTCCACCATGATAGAAAGGAACTGCCACCATCCAAATTCACTTCTTGCAGGCGGGACTTTTTTGCACACTTTAAATGAAGTCACAATAATAAGAGATAGAAAACAGTATAAAATCTCATGAGAAGGACAAACAGAGCCACTACATTCTGCATGTAACTTTGTTTGAGGTCTCATCACAGTTGGTTGTTCAGCATAATGTCCTCTCATTGATGGTCTTCAGTAAGTAATTAAGGTTCAAACTTTACCTACCTTTTGAAAACTTTGCAGGTCACTCATCAAGTAAAGCTGAGCAATGAAAGGAAGAAATAAAATGTAAAAACACAAAAGTGGTAACAAAATGCAAAGTAAACAGTGTTTGCCATTTAAAATCACTAAGTAATAGAATCATGCTGGGTTGTTGTGTTTAACTGAATTGAAAATACCATTGTACTAAAGAAGGGAGCACACATATAATAATTACATGGCATTTGCATATCTTGGCCATGAAGACGTGATGGTCTCATGTCTGTATTAAATATTAAAGATGTATTTCATCAGTTCAGTACTGCAATTGAAGCAAAAGTGCCCTGACTTTTAGACCTCAACTTTAGACCTTTTTCACAGCTTCCATACTGATATGAAATAATCAGGTAAACGCAGGTGTTAGCAATGATACTAATTAAGGTCCTGTTCCTTTTAGTGTAGCAGAGCCTTTCCTGAGAATCAACATGTACAACAGCAGCACCCTGACTCTGTTTGACCTGATGTAAGGGACCTTAATTAGCATCACTGATAACACCTGTGTTCACCCTATTATTTCATGCCAAAATGTCTGCAGTGAAAAAGGTCTATTACATCTCGCCGCAGTTCAACTGCATCTAACATTAGACCCACCCTGACATCCTTCCACAGTTTGTAACACAAGCTTTCTGTCAAAAGTTTAGTCTACAAGCCCCACTGAGATAACCTTGATCCACAATAACACACCATGATTGTTATTTTCTTACACTCCTTTCAGAACCACAAGAGATGTTACACAACTGTTTTCACAGGCTGAGTAGTACTCTTCCTGGCATGCTGTGATGAAATAATATATACTACCATAATAAAACCTGCTCTGCATGTAACTGATGTCAAAATATGTTGCCAGTGTTATTGGGTAGTTGGTTTCACCCTCTGCTTAGAGTTTATATATAAAGAAATTTACCATGTTTTTTAAATTTTTTTATTTGGCCATCGGACGTTGGGAAATTCAACTGAAAAATTCTGATCTCCACCAGTATCTAAAGTCTACTGTAGAAACATGACAGTGCAACATAGTGGCCTCCGTGGAAAAGAACTCTTGCCCTCTGTAGATATAAATTGCTCATTCTAAGGTAACAAAAACACAACAATTCTTATTCTTATTCTTATTTTCATCTTATTTTTCATTCTACACCAATGAAAACATACCTATGAATACTATATTCCATTCCTGCTATATTCTGCTAATAGATGAATTATATATATACGGGTAAATTGTGTGGTGTTGTGTGTGTGTGTGTGTGTGTGTGTGTGTGTGCATGCGCACTTACTCCCCCAGCAAAGCCACTCATTGTTTTCAGGGCAAAACTTTGCTCAAAATGGAGAGTTGATCCGTCAGGACTGCCATCTACACTGCAACCACATAATCAGTGTTACAGGTGTACCTCTGTTACCATATGTGTTGGTGGTTTTAGGTGTGTTTGTGTGTGTGTACCTGGTGATGATGAAGGCAGTGCGTGTGCAGGCCTGAATACCTCCTCCTGCACTGACTCCACATGGGGCTTGAATAGCAGGTGACGGAGTCTTGGTCCAACTGTTAATGTCTGCATTAATGCTAACTGCACTGCATGCCCTGTTTTCTCCTCCCATGTTCACCAACATCACAACATCTCCAAAGTGCAACCTTCCATCATTTGTCACAGTAAGATTCACCTACACACATGAACAAACATGACCATCATTAACATCATATCATCCCCATCATCATTGTAATATTACTGTTAATGATGCTCTTAATTAGCTTAAACTTTACCGGTCCCAACATGTTCTGTTTGAGGAAGTCAACTTTCTGGGCAGCAAGCTCTCCCCTCTCTTTTTTCTCCAGATACTCTCGCTTTGCATCCTGGAAAAACATATAGCATATACAGTGTGTATTTTCAATATGTCTCCACCACTGCTGGTTGTACATAGCAAGTTAAAAGAAAACTTTCACAATATCATTGCATAATGCTTAGGTCTTCTTTATTGTTCTAAACCCATTGTCTTGGGTGATAAGTATTATAAGTATTTTGCCATCTATTATTTTTCTTTGTCACTGAATATCCTCTACAGTGTTTGTGTCCCTGTGTTACTGTTTTACGCATGTCTAACTAGCAATTTGCAAGTTACACGGTGAGTCAATACAAACTCAAGCTGTGCTTGAAACTTACAAACCTTAGAGTGAATAAATTCTATGGTTCACATCCACATACATTTATTTTCAATTCTAATAGAGTTTTCAAAGATACCATATTAAATGATGCACAAGACACCTAGAATGAGTCAGGGGACCAAATATTTCATGCAGGGTAAAATCACATCTTCAATGAAGAGTTGGAATAAGGCAATACAGAATATGTATGATACTCTCAGACAATGTGGAATTTCTTTTTTTCAACCAATCTTTAAAGAGAGATCAACAACATAATTACACCATCAATAGGTAGGGGGATGAGGTGTTCTACTTTATCTGGGACTGCACAGCGTATTTATCTTTTCTTCCATGTCCCACATAGTTATTGTTTCTGGTTTTCAAAAGTCAAACCTTTGCAGGACAGACGCTCTTAATCCAATGGCTGTAAAGAATGCAGGGAAGGTTGTCAAGTCCAGGTTAATCTGTCACTATTTTGCTACCACAAAGACACAAACTAAACAGAGTTACACAGAACATGATGGAAACTACCACAAAGAAAATGAAATGCAGCTACAACAAAGACTGGGAAACTACTCATCCATTTGTCTAGTGTGTGCTTCTGAATGAACCGGGGGCAATGCTTAGAGATCTTTGAGCTAAGGGACAGAATACAAAGGCTTATTTTTAGACTACCTTTCAGTCTAGGTAACATGTCCCACATTGTGCCACACAAAGATACTCTCTGTCCCACATTTGTTTTTTGGGGATCTGGTCACCCTATCATTAGGTATTTCTTGCTGTAAATCCCTTACATTGGAGGTATGTTATATACTGTATTTTGCCTTCCTTTTTCATCTTGCTCTTTGTTACTAAAACTGCCCTAAAATATTTCTCTATCCCCGTGTATCTGTTTATTGTCTGTGTACATGGAAAAAACAATACAAACAACAGCTCTGCAAAATCAATACTTTTCTTCTCCTTAGCTGTTATCATTCCTTTTATTACTCAATTTAGTTGCCAAACAAAGTACAAGTTGGTTAGTTAGTTTTAAATGAGTCTTAGTGTAGCAGGTCCTTTAAAGCCTTTAAAGTGAACATGCACAACAGCAGCACCCTGAGACCTGAATAGAAAGGAGCTTTAACACTAGAACCGCCAAGCGGGTCATTTTGACCCTCCTGGCATTTTCAAATGCACATAACTCTAGTAAAATAAATTTCCTACATCTGTCAGCTCATGACTTTTCCTAATATTGATTTATTAATCCTGTAGTGAATTATGAGGGGTGTGAGATTAAAGAAAAAAAAAAAAAAAGACCATTTATACCTAGAACCGCTGAGGGGGGTCATTTTTACCCCCATAGAAACAGCTGCACAGGCTGCGCTCTACATTCGCGCCATGCCAGGTTGCTTAGCAACGCCCATTGTTTACTCAAGACGTTTCATTCATTATGAGACTGCGCAGCAACCTATGCTTGCTATAAGCTATACCTAGCTTACTAAAAGACAAGAAAACAAGAAACAGGCCATATAAAAAGAAGTGCAAGTGTCAGAGACTCTGACAGCTTCAGGACCTCAGTGAGGAGGGAGAATCTGATGAGGGAGAAATATCGCTGTGACTGATCCGTCATTTTCACCTGATCAATCGTCTTCATCTGAGGAGGAGAGCCTTCACCCACTAAAAAGAAAAAGCCATTGACAGGTAGGATCCAGCCTACAGCATAAACTAAATATCACAATATTATGTAGCTTATAATTACTATCAATAGAGCGACCAGCCGCCCTGCGCGTATCGCCACTTCAGGACACTTCTACATCGCTGAGAAAGTCTGTGTATGTGTGCTGATTGTGAGGTGTGTGTGTGTGTGTGTGTGTGTGTGTGTGTGTGTGTGTGTGTGTGTGTGTGGCGGAGAGAGGGAGACAGGTGCGTCTTATCCTGCTGAGACTCCGATTCCGTTTAGTTTTGACTTTGTCTGCCTGCAGCTAAATAAAACCTAACTATAAATGATAAACTTCATAAACTGAATTCTAAAAGGTTATTTTCTCATGTCTTAATTATTATTCAGAGTTAACAACTTATATAAATGATCCCTTTTGCGATTGCAGACGCTGTTGCGCGTTAGAGCATAAAAATATGTGACGGAGCCGTCTTCATCTGAGGAGGAGGAGAGCCTTCACCCACTAAAAAGTAAAAGGCTTTGACCGGTAGGATCTCGTCTATAGCATAAACTAAATATCACAATATTACGTAGCTAATAATTACCGTCAATAGAGTGAGCAGGCCCTGTGTGTATCAGGAGAGAGAGAGAGAGAGCGAGAGCGAACTAGCCCTGTGTGTGGTGAAGAGAGGGAGACAGGTGCGTCTTTTTCCCTGGAGGCTCCAATTCTGTTTAGTTTTGACTTTGTCTGTCTGCAGCAAAATAAAACATAATTGTAAATGATAAACTAGGTTATTTTCTCAAGTTTTATTTATTATTCAAACTTAACAACTTCTATAAATTACCTCTTTTGCTTTGAAGATGCTAGTGGGTAAAAATGACCCCACCTGGCGGTTCTAGGGAGTACTGGAATGTTGGCGGTTCTAGTGTTAATTAGTATCATTGGTAACACCTGTGTTTACTCTACTTTTATGTCAAATTCCTGCTGTGAAAACTGCATGTTGTCCTCTTTATTATGCTACTTCTTTATACTACGTTTGTTTTGGCTATCACTATAGAAGAACAAATGCAACTTAATAGCTACGTTACTTAACAAAATGACCTAAATAGCAGTAGCTACCCTGACAGTGAGACTCATATAATTATTCTATACAGCTCAGTTAGTCTGATAATCAGACTGAAATGGCACTACAAATACGTTTTCAGTCATTATCTGATAGGTGTAAGCGTGTGTAAACAACTCCACCAGGTGTATGTTTACATATTGTCGCCCTAACGATAGCGTAGCTAAAATGGACAAGCTCTTATTTTGAAACTAACCTCTTCTAAGCGCAGGTCCTCATTCCAGTTCCCGATTTTCACATTTGCGCGAAAAGTTCTTACATGAGCCATTTTGGCTTTAATACTGACAGCTGTTTGTGTACTGGTTAGTTAATACGCGTTAAGGAATACTACTCTTGGTGTTTGACCTGCTAAATAGAGTGTAGTCCTGTTTGTGTAGTGGTTTCTATGGTAACAGATGGTGACAGACAAACTCTCATTTCAGCTTTTGTCAGTTCTCGCTGATTGTCGCGAGAGGGCGCACTGGTACCGCTACTGATGCACAGAGTGCCTCAAAAGAGGCAATGAAAGCTGTTAGTTTTCTGCTCCTTCTGTTTCCCGCGGCATTAGGGCGAGCTCATGGAAAAATACTGACACATATACAGGTTTAAAACACATAAACACACATCTTACAAACACAAATTTGCCTGTAGTGCTTTAGTTATGCATTATTATGCTCCACCAAATGCACACAGAAGCACATATGTGCGGACATGTAGGACTTACATGTCATTATTGTCATTATCATCATAATTATCCTTAAGAAACAAGCAACATACAACAATACATAACAGAAAAATGCAAAAACAACATATTAAAGCAGTTTGCTCTAGTTTTAATTAGGAGAACAATAAGGTAATAGGTTGTTGAAAAGGTTCTGATGCAGCTTCAAATCATTAATGCATAATCCTTCACAGTTCCTTTAAAAATAATATTCTCTGCTCAAGCGTATTTACTCTTTTTTTTGGTACATATATATACTATATATGCAATTAGATTCTAAACGTTGCAATCCAGTAAGAATGTGTCCATTTTTCCTTTTCATTGTTCTGTCTGTTGTGCAGTGGCCATTGGCCCGGCCTCTGGCTCCAGAGCCATTTTTGTGACTCATTTTGTGGTTTCTTTCCTTCGGTAAGTCACTGTCATCTTCATCTTCATCGCTCCTGTCATCGCCTTCCAGCTGCAGGATGAAAATGAGCCACAGAGAAGAGGATGAGGATGAGCATGTAACCTGTAGAATTTGTATAGCTTTCATACATTTCTTTCATTCACATAAAATAATATACATATAAAAACATCCATAAACACACCTTGCTGAAGATAAACTTGTAAAGCATTCGTAATATAAGAAAAGCCCAGTAGATGTGTAGCATCTGTAGAACCAACAACATCACATTGAAGAAGTAGTAGCCAAAGAAGGGAGCAAACTCCTCCAGTGGGTACACCCATGTACAGTGGATCAGCCTGTAGAAAATATGCACACATAATATTTTCACACAATACACCAAGATCATCATCATACTGCATCTGTCCATTTCACAAACTTACCAGAAAGGAAAAATGACAAGTCTTGTCACCATAAAGAGAGCTGTAAACACTACAAACATGGTGTTAGCAGTCTTGTGCCACTTGGCGTAGTTGAACACCTTTGCACCCTGTTAGACAAAAACAGGGAAAAGAATCAGGCTCAGTTCTTTGTTAAAAAAGAATAGATGATTGTCAGTCAAAAGTCACTGCAGGTATGTTTGATTGATACTTGGCATGAATCATGTAATAATTATTATTTGTAGTTCACATTATCATTACACTTCTTGTTCTTTTTCTGTTTTTTGTTTGTTGTTTATGGTTTTTGTTTTGTGTTTTTAATTTGCTCCTCTGTATGTCTTGTATATATGGCAGAATTGACAGTTAAATTGACTTTGACTTTGTCTTTTCCTTTGCTACTAAAACAGGGGGTTGACATAATAGCCAGAGCTAATATACAGTTTTTAATTTTTGCAATAACTGCAGCAATAATTGCAGTCTAGAGGGCTGTTGATTCAACTTTATGTTAATTAATGAACTATAGCACTGCTTTTCTGATACAGCATGAAGAAAAAATGTAGTTTTAATAGTGACAAGACATTAATATGAGCATTATGTCTCATGCACACTGCAGTTAACCTTCTCCTCCTATTTTATTGATCTCAGCTGTGATCCCAAGTGCCTGTAAATCTGAATAAGATTCCGTATGTGTCTGAGTAGATAGAATGAAAAAACAATAAATCAAGAAATGTATAGTGGGGCTAGGTAACTAGCTAACTTTGCAATCTTAAATTCAAAGATAGTCCCTTGTTGGAGAACTGTGATGATGCAAAATCACATCAGCTAATACCACACCACATCCAGTATGACTGTATATCAGATAGATACATTTGCACATGCACTGATGTAAAAACAGTGTTGACCTCTAGCAGTATGTCAGCTGAGTCATGAAGTGCCATCACAAGGGTTCCGATACGGATGTAGTTTGAAATCCAGGAGAAACTGAGAAGAGTCAGTGTGGCCGTATGATGAATCACCTGCTCTTTGAAGTCCTGCACATGTACAAATGACAAGTACAGTAAACATGATGTATACGACACATCAACAGCCTTCAATTTATTGACTCTTTGTAACATAAATTCAGCTACACTTTATTTGAAGGAGTCTGCATAAGTCTAACATAATACAGTCATAACCATGACATGAACATGGAGTCTTTAGAAATGTTTATGGCTGTTGTGATTAAAGGACCAGTGTGTAGAATATTTGGGGCTTTTCCATTGGCTCTCTTGGCCATACAGCATCAAACCTGTCGCACTGATTTGCTTTTCCATTGCCACTTTTAACTCGTCGAGCTGTGCCAAGTCACGTTCAAGATAGACTGTCCCTGGAGTGGGACCAAAGCATGCTGGACCCACCTCCAAGCAGGCTGCAGTGGCGTCCTGCAACTGCAATCAACCCATGAACACTGAAGACCCCCCTTTCTCACCCTCAAAGAAGCATGTGTTGCGAGACTCAACTCATGTCTGTGTAGAGAGACCAGAGAGAAGAATGTTTTTAAAAGTCTCTGTGCATTCAGCTCTCAGCGATTTTGTAGCTTCTAATTGAATCTCTGTGATTAAAAGTTTAGTTTCTATCCTGCATCTCTGTTTATACTTTAAGGCATCTGCTTTATTTTATTGCTTCATGTACACTCACAGCTGATTCAGAGTTGTTTTAAATTATTGCTGATGATTTCCTGATTTTGGTGCTTCATAATAAAAGCTTTTATATAACAGAATAACAGGATTTTTATTGTGAAGACTTTACAAGAATGAAGTGTTTATCCACCATCTTACAGCTGCTTGACTCAAGCTAAGCTCATCTTCAGTTACAAGATACACCTTCAAATTGGTAGCCCTGTTGTAATTGAGATGCAAGTCCCTGCTGTGCAGGGCTGATGTGCCAAGTCAAAACCAAGTCAAGCTAAGCCAGCACATGTGTATGGAGAAGTGGTATTAGTGGCACCTAATGGTGAACTTGCAGATTGCAACCAACTCATCTCACCTTCCCATTCCAAGTGTGTAGGAGAAGCTATGGTAGCTGCAAAACTATGAATACATGAAAGGCTCTAACTAGAGCCAGTGTTTGGTTTGTCCATTCTGAGCTACTGTAGAAACGTGGTGCTGCAACATGGCGAATGCCGGAAGGATTTCTGCCATTTCTGCTATATTCTGCTAATAGATTCCCCTAAACCTTGCACACTGGTCCTTTATGAGTCATTTAGTCAAAATATGTAAATTTTAATGCAAAGTTAGGGTAAGGGTTTCCAAACAAAGTCAACTTCTGCATTAAGAATACCATAATTTCCCAGATGACACTTTATGACAGTCACAAATATTCATAAAGATTCCTTCATGTTCATGACAGGTGCCATGTCAGCCTTATGCACATGCCTTAAAATTAAACATTCACAACGCTAAAGGAAATACAGATTTTGTTTTGAAGCATACATAAATCTGCATCGCTCACCTTTCGCTTCACATCAAAAGTGAGGCTGAGGAGCAGAGAAAAGTAGAAGCCCATTTCCATGAGGTAATACCAGTGCTGAGACTGCAGCATGGACTGCACAGACACATAACACACACAAGGTGTTTATCATACTGCAGACTGTAATATTGTACAAGCCACTGAGTAGCAATGGCAGAAACTCTTACTTGTTTAGGGAAGCCTGCCCAGACCTCCTTCAGATTATAAAACCAGGGTTTCTATAGCCAACAGAAACAGAGAGGGAGAAGCGCGTGAGGAGGGGTTCAAGAACAACGCTGAAAAAAGTTACATGGCCACGAGCTCATGCATGTTTAACTGCCATGTCAACTGCCTGAGGTGAGAAAAACCCTGAAGCACAGAGAGACATAAGATAGGGAGAGATACAAAGAGTTTCACATGCTGCACACAGAGAAATCAGAGTGGAAGAGAAAGATAAAATGAAGAGGGAGAAATTTCACACTGCAGGAAAGCAGACAATTTGTGCAATGGGAAAAATGACTGACACAAGAGACAAACTGTAATAGAAACAGTTACTATGATAAAACATGTGATTAAATCCAAAACTACTTACATCATAGAGAGCTATGACTCCATAGACAAATGCAAAAAAATAAAACACACATCTCCAGCTGTTGACAGACAAGAACAATAATGTCACATATTTACAGATACACACTTGTTCTCATTTTAGTGCATACCAACACACACACACACACACACACACACACCACACACACACACACACATACACACACCTGGCCTCACAGAACCTCTTGCGAAGCCCTGGACGCTCCTGGTTCCTCCTCCTCCTGAACCAGACTTCAACTTTCCTCTCTGTCCAACTGGTCTTCTTACACAGGAACTTCACATCAGCCTGAGACACAGGGGAGACAATCCAGATGTTATTCTCATGGCTTCCACTCTGGGATGCATGCTCTCTGAAGTTACACACCAGCACCAGTTTAACTCTTTGATGCAAACACTTAATTTACTGCCTTACTTGCCTAAGATGTTATGCCATAGTGACTGTTTATTTAAATTACTGTATGTGACCCATAAACCTCTTTTGATTTTCAGTGAAATGCCTCTCTTAACATACCTGTGATGGAACACGTGCTTGGCTGCAGAAGTAGTTTTCTAGGAGGGGGTTTCGTTCAGCTGTGAGACGTACTTTGTCCCTGATTCCCCAAACATCAGCAAGCGATGTGGCCAGATACCTGCAACAGCACACAAGCAGTATTACAGTCAGTGTGTGTCAGGATTTCATTCTGTAAAACAAATTATATGACACTGCACCACACATGGAGTTCCATGTATCATAATCAGAAAATCAGAAATCAGAATCAGCAATCCAGTCACATTACAGTTGCTCCTATTCAGCAGCACTCATAAATATGATTATTGTTATAAAGTATTATGAATAACACATTATAAAGCAAGACTTATAAGGTCACAAATCACAATACTTCATAATTGCTGGTCATTCACTGACATTTTTTGGCAAGGAAGGATCATATAATTCTTATAGTTGTAATAGTTATAATAATTTTATAATGCATTATAGTCACTGTTAAGATGCACTATAATATGATTATAATGTATTGCAACAATGTTTTTTGAGGAAACATTTCATCAGTGAAATGTAAATGTCCATCATTCAGTTGTTCATCATCAAAATGCTGCAGGGTACTCAAATTCTGTTATGACCTGATAAACAAATGAATAAATTATATCTGCTTATACCTCTAAACTAATGCATTATAAAACTGTTATAATGTATTACAAGTATGACAATTATAATACACTATGACCCTTGCCAAAAAGTGTCAATGAGTGATCAGCAATTATGAGGTACTATAATACTTGACTTTATAAGTCAAAATGTTATCATGTGTTTGTTTTTTAAACCATTATGAAATTTATGAGTGCTTATGATTATAGTTATACATTGCTAAAGACATGGTGTAATGCAAGTATTTTTAGAATGCATTATAGACATTGATGATATGGAACATACAAATAGAAAATATGAAATGATTGCACCACAATATACAGAGAAAAAGTAGATAACAAAGATACAGAAAAAAACAACAAAGTAAGAAATATGAAAAATATGTGAAAAGGGAACATAATATATCATAGTGTAAATAATAATGCTAAGAAATTGAATCTATAAATCCCATGTTTAGTATTGCTCCACCCAGCTTGCACAACATAATCCCAGTATTCTGAAACCAGACTATTGCATTGCTGAGCTCACTGACACACAGGCATGTTTCACTCACACACTGTATATTCTCACCTCTCAAACACGTATCTGACTACGAGTATGCAGAGGGCGCAGGGCAGAGCAGCGTAAAGGTGAGAGCCTTTAGCGTAGACACGACCTTCACTGTCCTCCAGATCAGACCAGGAGACGCCTACTGGCAGCCAAAGACGCTCCCACCACAGCCAGTCACTGACTGTCTGCAACATGCTGCTGGAAAAACAGAATAAAAAAAAACAAAACATTAATTTTCGTAACCATGATGCAAAACATGTTTCATATTTAGGTTTTAAAACTCACATCACAAGTAAGTGAAAATAAGTCCATTTGTTTCCAAGACAGAACATTAATTCTCTGTTATCAAAGAAATTACATTTGACACATTTGAAGTTGCCATACTACATGGATGGATTTTGCTCCATTTGCCTTTTAAAAAGTTTGATTTTTAAGACTCAAAATACGATCAAGATAAGATTTAAGTTTGTTAAAGTGTCTTATGTTATTTTTCCAATTATAGCATGAAATGATGTCAGCCAAACAAACCCGTTTTTAAAATAATAAACTATTTGTTTTACTTAAAAGAGTAAACATCCTGTTTTCACGCGCCAGGTGGTTTGTTACACAGAACAATCTGGGAAATCGTCCCTAGAAACTGCTTGGAAAAGGGCAGGCAGGGCAGGGTCTCAGGGGGATTTTAACTCTCAAACAATGCATGCTGGAGAAGACTGCTGGTGTACTAATCAAATTTCTTAACCTTAATTTAATGAGTTGATTGAAGCCTCTGCAGTACATTCATTCAACTCATCATTTCAATTCAAAAGACTTCATGTTAGAAGAACTCATGTTTTTGAGTTCTAGTGTTCTGAATAGAACACAAATAGAATAGAATAGAAATTTTAAGCTTAATTAACTTGTATATTTGCATTACGTTAACGAGGAAAAATTAGTTGATTCCACTAAATTCCTGTATGATTTTTTACAGTGAAATAACTAAACACTGGACACATGCTGGCACTCTGAAGCAGCTTGAGCTCTGGTCCACATGGATGCACAGACAAAAATGCACAACTTTTTTTTTGTCTTGAATTGACAGTGCCAGTTCTTTTTTGTCATGCTTTAATGATTTGTCAGTACCTCCTACTGGTCTTGACAGCACATCACGCAATCAAGAAGGGAGTCAGTAAATTGCAGATGGTGAATTACAATGGATATCAAAGGGCAAAACAGATAAAGAAGGGCGAGGAGCAATTTAAGGAGGTAAAGTCCTTTTTCTCGTGGACTCTGACCACAACAGAGATAAAAACGTGTTATTTAAGCATAGAAAACTAACATAAATAACTATAATATATGCTGTGTGGATACAGTGTAATTTATATTAGTGTGTCCCTGAACTCCATCTTAAGTCAGTCAGCATGGGAAAACAACCATACATACCTGCAGGCACTGTTGTCTTGACAAGTTCCAACAGAAGAGAAGGAAGCTGCGGCAGAAGGTGGATACAGAAAGAGTGTGTGTGACAAAGTCCACTAAAAGCTTAAGTTTTCACTTTTAAAATCTCCACTTTACATATTTAGTCAGTTAAGAATACATCTATCAATGTACAACCACAGACACTCACCTTCAGTTTGCCTACTGTGAGACGTTCAGTGTGTTTTCCAGGGACCTGTCTGTGTGAAGCAAGTGTGTTACTCATACAGTCCATGTGCTGCACTTATTCACATTAGATAAGAGTCCTGTTAGATCATTTATGTTCACTGTTCTGGAGTCATTCTTCAAAGACAGTGTAAAAAGCTTAAAAAAAGAAGTCAAATATTTACTCATGAGCTAATGCTTTTCCCCTAATCTGTACGATGTACTTCATTGTGGGTGTGTGAAGCGACAGGCTCCGGTGAGCATGTTGATTTTTGCATGTGTGGTCGCTCACCTGGTTAGAAGAATGGGATCCTTCCCTCCCACTCTGTCTGCTCCTGTGATCACACCCTTTGGAGTTGCAGCAAGTCCTTTATGGTGAGGTCAGCTCAGGACTGGAAATCCCTAATGGCAGTTGGAGCATTTTAGTATTTTCAGCTGTAAATGGCTTAAGCTGCAGCAGTCATCTGAGTGTGCGATTGTTTGCGTATACCCTCACCTGCAAGAATTCCCTTGGAATGCCGGGAAGCCCCCACAAAGGCCCCATTCAGTGGTGGGGCAGGGGAGGAGGAGCCACTGCAGGTTATGGATAGAGGAGAAAAGGGAACTTTCACACACAAAGAGACAGAGTGAAACATCACTCTGCATTAATAGCTGCCCTGGGTTAATAATAAAACATATCGGTACAAGTCAAGTGACCTTGGTTACAATGAACTGTTTCTCCTGCTTGGGTTCTGTGGAAAAATGGAATTCTTGCTGTTTATTTTATTACAATTGGAAGGGGTTTCTTTTTTATACTTTTGAAAACTTTGAAAATATCAGGTTTTAGTGGGCTGTCAAAGCAAAGCAACTACATCACTGAGTATCTATAGTAAAATACAAAACACTTGGTATTTCACTGTACACCAGAGGGGGGCAACAGAGACAACACAATAGGCCAGTGAGCACTGATACTATCAACACCTCCCAGTGAGGATTTACTAGTGACATATTATGAATGTTGTGTTGTTGTTGGCCTCGGGTTTGTTCAGCTCACCATCTGTGATGTTATTTGTCACCTCTTATTTAAACTGAATGAAGGTAATTTCTTTACATAAATATTTCCACTTTTCACAATGCCTGTTATAGGCTAGGCTAATCTGGTTGATAATCTGACATTTTGAGATAACTGGCAACAGAGAAAAACCCAAAAACGTCAGCACGTACCTTTGTCAGTGTAGCTGCTGTGGAGCAATGTTAGTGCTCCCTCTTGTCAGTTTTGGGAAGGTATTGAAAAAGTTAATTTTAAACCTTGTACTATTAACTTTTGTGCATCTTGTTGGAAATTGTTTGCCTAAATTCCATTAGTCCCCTACATATTTTCGAAATGCTATCACATTTTTTCACTTACTAAATGACAAATATAAATATATAATTGAAAACAGTTACAGATTAGTGTTAAATTTATATTATGTTATAATGTAGAATTATGCAATTAAGTAATGCTTCCGACATACTATACCCCACTCTCCCATAAATACCAGTCAGTCAGTCAGTTCTGAAATCAGCACTGTAAAAAACAAAGTTGGGAAATTCTTACTTTCAAGGCAGTTTGAAGTCAGACTCAAACTCTTAAGTTTGGAAATAAATCAAAAAATGTCTTGCCAACCTATAATCTCTTGCTGAAATCATTTCAATTTTAGATAATATTTAATCTTTGAATTTAAGAAACAAAAATAATTGTATTTCAATTGCTGGGGAAACACATGAATGTAAATAATGGTTTAGAATTTGATATTTTCAATTGCATACATTTCATTTTCAATCACTCATATAATGATAAATCAGGTTCACAGCTCTCCATGAACAGTTTTTAAAATACAGAATTTTGTTGTTTCTAAAACTCAAAGATTCAAGTTTTCCTCCAGAAAAAAAGTAAACTATCTCATCAAAAGTTTATAGGTCAGCAAAAACTTTTGTTTTTAGTTTATTTCAAAGCTTAAGTGTTAGGGTTTGACTTAAAACTTAAAAAGATGTAGGAAGACCTAGTAGTTGCCTTGAAATTCTGAGTTTTATAATTTTTTGGACTGTGCACAGCGCAAAGTATTTTTCTATTTCGTTAATTAATGAAAATTCAATCTAAAACATGATACTCTCTCAGATAACTGCGTGTGTATGAAGTGTGTATTGGCAAAGGTAAGAAGAAATGCAACATAAAACAACCCATGACCCCAAGAGATCAGAAGAAAAAACAGATTTGAAAAATATGTCCTTCTTTTATTATAATTTTACATTTTTTATATATCAAAACCTCTAAAAATAAACGTAGATCTACAAGCATAACTGTTGATATTAGCTGTGCTGTATATAATTTTCCATCTTCCTCTTGTCTACAAGGCAGCACTGCTGCATGTGTGGGACTGAAAATAACAGAGGCGCAGTGGCTACAGAGCTGTGTCTGTGGGAAAAAACAAACAACCCAAAAAACAAAAAAACAAAAAAACAAACCCCAACCAAAACAACGGAATAGAAAGAATAGAAAGGAGTTCAGTCCAGTGGCATTTTCTGCAGGCATGGCAGGGGGACTCTCAGTCTTTCTCTGGATTGTCCAGCACCCCTTTGTCTTGTCTAGCCCTAAACCACTGAGTAGTATAAACATCTCTGTGAAGATTAAGAGGATAAAAAGGATGTTCTGTTGATCTGGATGGTCTCCCTTCAGACCCCAGGTATTATGTATGCAGATAGAGAGGACAGAAGGAGGGGTGAGGCTCCAGGCACAGACAGGGGAGGCTAATCTGGATAGTCCTCCTCCTCCCTCTGCCACCCTCTGTCCCTTTCCCTTTGCCTTCCAGTCCTCCTCATACTGGAGTGTTACGCCTCAGTTCACTGGGGGAGGGTGGGATGCGGTCCCCCAGCTTTGTAAAGCTGGTGGAATGGCTAGGCTTGGTGGAGGGCTCCTCGGGACCGGGGGCTCTTTGTCGAGGAGGCAGGGTGGAGCACCGGGCTTTGCCCCTGGAGCGAGGCTGCTGAGGCGGAGGGCCTTTCAGCGCAAATAGTTCAGTGGGGGCTTTGGGTTGTTGGGCTGGTGGGGACTGTGTAGGATGTGGAGATGACGGGGACACTGGTGTGTGTGGGGGAGAGAATGGGTTGGATGAGGCTGATACTGAAGAGCCCAGAGGAACCAGGGGGGTAAGTGTGGTCAGTTGCTGGAACCTCGTGAGGCTGGTGGAGTGGCTGGGCCGTGGCAGGCTGTAACAAGCCTCAGCACCTCTGTGGCGGGAAGGCAGGGTGGAGCAGCGGGCCTTTGCTCTCGAGCCTGACTCCCTAGGAGGAGGAGCAATTAGTGAGAAGAGCCTAGTCTCAATATCTGATGTTGTAACGTCTGCCCTGGAGCTCTTCAGACTCTGAGATGAGCCTCTTTTAGATGATGGAAGTGACGGAGGCCCTTGGTCTTTCTGGTATTCCTGTTTGGAGCCTGAGCGAGGGAGCTCTGCAGCTGCAGCTGTGCTCGATGAGGGTTCTTCATCTGCATGACAAGAAATAGAAAAATTAATCAAATGATGAAACATGGGGTAATCTGAAGATCAAACAGCAAAAATAGAAAGCAGGGTGGGTTGCGTCAACAAGAATTAATCAGAAACAGAAAGATTTTTTACCCAAACTGAATTAAATGTGATCCAGCATTAACTTTTTACTTTCTTTGAGGAGATATAACTGTTAATATAAAAAGTTCCTCAAAGAAAGTAAAGGGACAGACTTGACCCAGTTGAGTTTGATGATCTGTCTCTTCATCCTTTCAGTCCCGCTGATCTGTTAAAACAGTCTGTCAGTTGCTGCCAGGTAGTCTTTTTACTGTGCTGTTATCTGTTTTTAGTCTTCTATTATTTGGCCATATTGCTTCATTAATTTGGCCAGTAAGTTTTTCTCAAAGAAATGAGGAATTAGAGCTTCTCTGCTAAGGCATCATAAGTAGGCTAAGTAGGCTAACTAACTTTTTAGCTAGCTGGCAAACAATTTAATGTTTTGTTAACTTTTTATGTAGCTAGCAAACAATAGAACATTGTGTTAACTTTTTAGCAAGCTAGCTAACATTACATTTTGTTACGGAATACAGAGCAGCCAAAACTTTACGGTTTACATTAATAAACTTGGATTTACTAAACAAAGATTAGATTTTTAATAGTGCAGCAGAGCTTCGCTTAATTTCAAATCTGGATTTATTAATTTTAAACCTTTTGCCAAACTCTGATTCAAACTGATCTTAGATTAAATTCATCTTTGTTGTTGCAACCCACTCTGTCTTCTCTGCTCACCTAACAGGCCCAGCTCGGTCATGAAGGAGTCCAGATCGACAGTAAAATTCTCATCTGCCTTGACTTCTTTTTCTCCTTCCTCTTTTCGTTCTCCTTCCTCTTTTTCTTCTTGTCCCTCTTGCTTGTTATCCACTTTTCCATCTTCTTCATTCACTTCTCCATCTTTTTCCTTTTCTCCCGCATCTACCTCTCCACCCTCATCTTCTCCTTCACCTCTTCTCTTTTCTTGTACATTTTCTTCAACTTCTTCGAATGACGTCCCGACCTCTGGATCGCTGTCACTGGACCTTCTAGGTTCATTCAGACTGATCCCAATCCCCTCTTCCTCCTCTTTCTCCTCTACTTGCTGCTCCTCTTGTTCATCCACTGGTGCCTCCACCACGATGTCTATCTTGGCAGGGAAGGAGTGGATTGAGCGTCTTGGGGAGTGAGATTTGGCACGTGCCTCTTGGTCTTGATTCAGCAGAAACTCCATCAGCATCATGTTCTCTTTCTTCAGCTGTTCACGCAGAGATCGTGGAACGTCCGGGATCATCCAGGCAACCAGCATGCTGAGGAACATGGCAAGGTTCTGCAGGGGAAAATACAAGGAAATTATGTTTTTCTAATAATACTGATGTTATGTTAATATTATTATAGGGCTAAATATTTCAAGGTTTAATAGGTTTAATTAGTTGCAAAAGTGGGATAAACAGTCTTTATGATCCCTTAAAGCTACAGTAGGTAACAATTATTCAGTCATATTTGCTGGAACTGTCACTATATTCTGATAGTCGGACATTAAATGGGTAATTTAGGACAAAATCCAACTCCTCTGGCTCCACCTACAGCCTGTAATCGTATTTGCCGAAATCCACCGCGACCGAAGATTCTCCACCAGTCAGGTAGAGGGAGCAGGAGGAGCAGCCAATCGCCGCTCCTACACGTCCGTAGTAAACTGACAAAGTGAAAGTAAAGTCCGCGACTTGGTCGGACATTTCAAGATGATACACACCGTCAGCTCCCTCTTTCACCTCTGTCAACCCCCCTCCTTCCCTCCACACACGCAGACACACACAAGAAGAGTGTGTTTCATGGTGAGAGAGATGTGAGATCGTTTTGGAGTCTCCGGTTGCTATGGAAACGGTACGTCGTCTGTGGGTGCGTTTATGGCTACTTTGTGTGCATGCGCCTGCACGTGTGTGTGTCTGTGTGTGCCAGTGTGTGCCTGTGTGTGTCTGTGTGTGTGTGGGGTTCTTGGCAGAGGTTCATAAAGAGACCTGATGGAGTATTGTCTTGAAATTTCCGACCAAGTCGCGGAGTTTACTTTCACTTTCATCAACTTACCGACTGGAGCTTTAATCTACAGGAATGCACCATTCCACCGGACTGTATCGGGGTGATAGTGACCTTATTAAGCTGATTGGGTAGCAGCCAGACTTGACTAATCACAACGACATCCGCACTACAGATACACTTTGCTGATTTTATTATAAAATTAAGTGTTTCTGCTATCAGATTCACTATTTCAGCACCACAGTGATCACTGATCTCTTGTTACCCTGCATAAAAATAATTTCAACAAGCTCCAGAGTGAGGTGTACAGATTTTAAATTTGGAAAAAAGAAAACACTGCTATTGGATCAGGGATCAGTTTCAGCAGATACTCTACGCTGGCGTCTCATAATTAGCATCAGTAGAGACAAAATTGGATCAGTGCATTCTTATCTATAACATTACATGAAAGGAGCAATATGTAAGATCCTAGCATTCAAAAATGAGTACTGCTGTCAAAATAGCAAGTGGGAGCCATAGACAGAAAATTAAATAGGTTGAATCCCTATTTAATCTACAATCTATGGTTGAAGTGAATTGTTTTCCCAGTCCCCACCTCCCCACACTCAAAGCTCAGGCAGGTTGCCTGCAGAGTACGGGGACACTGAACCTGAGTGCAAGATGAGTGCAACATTACCCTTGGACAATGACAAACCACGTCAAGTCCTACACTGTAAGTTAATCAGCTGTTTATAACTCTGTCAATTGTCTAAGCCCGTTATCCAGAAAACAAAAGCCTGCTGCTCCAAAAATACACACTCTGGAGTTGAGTTCAATGACAGCCTGCTTTACTGCCTGCTAGAATCTGTTAATATGTTGCTTAATTAACTGTTATAAACATCTATTCCCTCTAAAAGATTATTAAGGCTCTTACAACCTATTAATAAATACTCATTTGGGGAACATTCGGTATTAATTTTATAGTAAATGTTAAATGGGCAAACAAAAACAGAAGTTCTAGAATGTAAATTTCAAAGGAGAACATGCTGACTGTGGTCGGTTTCCTAATCTCTGATGATATATCATGGTCATTTGATGGTTTAGTACAGTAAACATGACGTATTTCTCTTTTAATGTGCCAGCATTAAAGGCAAATAATGGTGAAAAATGTGTGATGCAAGGTTTTGAAAAAGACAAGCCTTTGCTACATGGTTTGTTGACAGAGATATATGGGTGCTAAAACTCACTGTGCACACCCTCCATTAAAGAAAGACACATCTTTAATGGTTGCAAAGGTGTTCATGGATTTCAGAAAGACGCACATGGAGATCAGACTGCTTTTTAAACTGACATTATCATAACCACTATAGAACGTATGATGTCACTTTCCCACAGGAAGACCGCAACACAGTTGGACTGAGTGGCAAGATGACAGATGATCTGCTTAAATTAAAGGCAGCTGGATTCGACAATGATCCTTACAACTTGGCAGAGAATCAGTGGTACGTGGACATTGACATGTGGTGAGGAATTGACTGACATTTATTGATTAGATGCCTGGAAAATACACAAAGCAAAGCCTAAAGGCATACAAAAGCCTGAAGACTTTGTTGAAACATGACTTCAAGGCAGGATTTGTTGGTGATATTAAAGAGACAAAGACATTAAAGGATATTCTGGTTGACATAGTTTGAACAGATATTTTTATTTTATCACATTATTGGAGAGACATGTTTGAATGCAGCAGCGTTGATGCTTGCAGTTAAGTCTGGAGTGAGACTGTACGATGTGATGTGTGATTGTAAACAAAACACTCAGTTACACAGTCACAGTCAAAAGCTCTTCCCAGTGTGTCACTAATGCTGCCACTCTTTTTGGTACTCAGTGGGTGTAACCACAATGACTTATGCATACTGTAATGCCATGTGCATGCCTTATTTTGCAAATATTATTTTCATACCTGGAAGAATATTACAAAGGCCAGCTTTGCCGCCAGGACAGACCAGTACTGTTTAGAGAAGGTGTACGCGTCTGGGTCCCACGGAGGGTCTCTGTAATCCTTATACCTGAGAAACACAGACAGTTTGAGCATTAGCAAGGTTGAACCTGGAGCAAGATGAATGAAGGAGGTTTACGATCAGAGAAAAATCAGGTAATTCTTAGAAGGATTTGTCCCCTGTAAAATCCCTGCTAAAGATGCCACATTTTACAGTTTCTAGAGACTCCAAACAAGTTTGGGATTTAGGTAAGGCAAGAGTTAAGCTGCTGGGCTCAAGGACTTAAAGGGGAAATCCAGAGAGGTCAAGGTCAGTTGCTGACCTGCACATGGAGACTCCGGTGATGAGGGTGGTGGTGGGCGCGGTGCCCGGTGGGAAGTTGCTGACATTAAAGTAGGACAGTGAGTGCTCTGTGTAGCCATTCATGGTACCATTTACACTGTACATGTACTGGTAAACCATCCGTGGAACAAACTCCGATGTGAAGGAGATGACAAACGCCTGAGGAGACAAACAAGTGGAAATGACAACATTATATTATGATACACTGTCATGTACCAGTTGCTGTATTGGGCTTGGACCATGATTTTTTTTAATGTTGTTGTTCAAAATAGCTCTCTGCAATTCATCTCTTGATTGATCTATTTATGTCTATTCATAATATGATTCATTATAATGATCAGTTTTTGTGAGTTAAATACACTGAATGATTTCTTCACTATTAATTTCACTTGTTTTACACAACAGGAAACTTTCTCTCTCAACCTAGAGCCCAGTTCTGCTCAAGGTACTAACTGGGTTCGTCAAATAACTGAACAGCAAGAACAGTTCAGAAAATTACATCAGGGAAAAGACAACACTTTAAGCGATATCATGATATCCAAAATCTAAGACAATACATAGTCTCACCCAAGTGATATATAGTAAATATCTTTGACTTGATTTGACCAGCTCACTGCCTAACTCAGACAACATAATCACTGAGGCAGACTCAGACATTGACTTAAAGGTGCCCCATGAGATTTTTTGACCACTAGTAGCGCTATAGAGCACTGTTTTTACGAGTAGTCCCAGTTTTGTGACATGATAGATGTTCCTGTGACCATTTTTCTGCTCTTCTTTGGATTGATAAGACAGATGATGGTAGTCACATGTACAGAAGTGAGAAGATGAGGAAGAAGAGGACTGCTAGCTAGCAACCAATAACAGATTAATAGTGCTCAAGGACTGAGTCCGGAAACCTGGAAATAAATTAACATTTTTTCACCTCTGGTTCCCTCCATTTAAAGTTAATTTATTTTTTTTAATGGATTTTTGGTTAGATGCCTGAAATAAGGTCTGTGGGGTAGCACAAGCTGAAGAGATTTTCACCTCTTGTTTGCAAAATATGTCAGTAAATACCTCCCTCGCAACTTATACTGTGCCTTAAAAAAGGCGGTTCCTAACAAGTGGCTAAATAACACTATAGAGACATTAAAAATCATATCGAACACAAGTATAAACTTTTGTTTGCCACAAGGCTCATTCTCTGCACAATCCAATGGAAAAATCCCACTCTGTTCATGCATATTATTACAAAACTGCTTAGCAAATGTTTTATCAGGACGAACATGGTTTCAACATGTTTTAGACATCAATGATACACACAGAGTGTTTTGACGAGAAACAGTGAATGTAAACATAATCATGTTTGTTTGCACAAGAGTTCCACAGGGCCGCTTTAATGGATTTTGAGGAACTGCTGCAATCCAAATGAAAAGATAAAAGCTTTATTCCATGACTTGAATTTGTAAAATAAATAAATAAATAAATATTTTTAAGAGTGGTATTCTCTGTACACATTCACACACTTACATTGGTAATGACAGAGAACTTGCTGATTCCACAGAGAATGTTGTACCAAATCCCTGGAGACAGCATGTGCATGAAAAGAGACAAAGAGGGAAAGGGAAGTGTGTCCATCCATGTGTATGTGTGTTTGTGTAAGTGCGTAGAGACGGACAGACAGACAGACATGGAGACGAAGAGACAAAAAATGGAAGGGCAGAGTGGAATAAAGGAAAAGAAAGTGATTAAGACGTTCCAGGATAGATTATTTCACATTCACAGAGAGATCGATAGAGTGGACATGCTCTTGTGGACGTGCTCATCTGTACCTATGTCTTTACACCTCACAGCATCCGGCCGTCGAATCTCAGTGACAAATTTTGCAGCATCGAGGCGGATCTCAATGACGTTGTTGAGCAGAGCAAATGCTGGCGCCAGCGGGAAGGAGGCCACGAACAGAGACACGAACCCGTACTGGATTACTGTGAATATTAATACACACACACAAGCAGGCGCACATGGTTAAAAATGACATTGTGTGATTTGCAGTAGTGAATGACTCAGTGAATAAAAGAGACTCACTCATTTCCATGTACTCTGGGCTCACGCCTTCAAAGGGCTCAAGAGTGAAATCTTTGTCGAACTGTTGCTTTGGTCTCTTCTCTTCTTCATTCGATTCATTATTTTCTGCTGCTCTTTTCTTTCCTTTTTCTTCTTGTATTGTTCTGTACATCTTTTTCAGCTTACTGTAAACGAACACAGAACATGGAGTCAGAACAAAGATTAACAAAATTAAAGCAATTTTGCAAGAGATGAACATTTGTAGAAGTAAGAGAACCCATATACATACGGTATGAGAACCTCGAACACATTGTTTTGGATGAGCTGCTTTCCCAGCATGATCATGCTGAGCTGGATGCACAACTCAATGAGGCAGCCTGGTGGAGCGCACTGTGGAAACAAACCACACAGATGCACATTTACTGTACATATACATATACACCCACAAACACTAACCACTAATGTGTGTAACTGAACCTACCTCCTCCATGCGATAGTCTCCGAAGACGTAAACATAATCGCCAGGCCGCCCAGCAAACCTGAATGAAGAGAGGGCCACGTCACAAGATAAGTAACAAAGACAGACACTGGTGGGACGAGAGTGTAGTAACAGTTTATAAACGTCACACACCTGCCCTTGAAGAAGGCCACATAGAAAATAGGTGCAAAGGCGTTCATGGATTTGAGAAAGAAAGACTTAAAGATCAGCCTCTCTTCAAATTCTTCTTTTGTCTTAGGAAGTTCTGTTGGAAAAGAGACACAACAATTCTTAGACAGATCATGTTGGACACACTTGCTCAGTTTATTTCATTATGCCTTTGTTTTGAAACTATAGTAGATAATGCATATGGTTGAATTAAAAATTATTACAACTCAGCACATTTACCATCAGTCCATACTACGATAGAAGATAAAGATCAATGTAATTCTTTTGCTTTTTTGGTCAGAAAACTATAGCTTCCTCTAAAAAACAATAGAAAAATATTTTTCAATGATAAAAAGGTGAAACATAAACAGAAAAACATTAGGCTTAAGATGACTTTCTTGCAAGATACAATGGATGACACAAGGTTTTGCAAGTTAAAGTATGAGAGGTATCTTATCTAAAATATCACTTTAATCTAGCCTGCAAACTTGTCAGTGTTTACAGTGTTATTTTTCTTATGTTTTTTTTTCAGCTTTATTTCTATTTATAGTTTTTGAAATTATGTTTTTTATTTTTTCTTATACTATGCACCGAAATAGCAAAACAGCAAACAGCAAATTACTTGTATGTAAAAACTTACTTGGCAATAAAACCTGACTCTGATCATGATAATGCAATGTTATAATAATGGATTTCATGTCTTTCCAGTTTTCTTTTCAAAAAAAAAAAAAAAAGAAAAAAAAAAGACTCATATAAACATAATCCCTTTCAATCGTCACTTATGACCCACTAGAATTGTGTGGTGCTGTCTGTATCTGCCAGGACCCTCCCCTCTGATATTTCCTTATTTTCTCATTATTTTCCTGTACTCTGGATTTTTTACCAACCCAAAATGTTAGTATTTGTTGTCCTAGGCAGGACACTTAGCAATCAGCTATCTTTCTGGGACGTTTAGGAACAGCTTGGACAAATCTTACTGATGCTACGACATGAGCTCCTGGGCCATCATGTGAAAAGTGCCAGATTTAGTCATAATTAAGGCTAATTTTCATCTGCAGTCTATGGCAGGTTGATGGTATATTTTGCAAAATATCTGAAAATATTTTGAATATTACTATTTTTTTTTATTTAGAGTGCAGCAGGGATAAAAAGCTCAAGCTACAGCTTCCCTTACATAAAAATATGCACCTTTTAATCAGCTATTTTTTAATTCTAAAAAAACTGTAACAGTATTTAGTACAATACCCAGTTCAGTCAGCCACACAGCGATCGCTCCGTAAACCTCCTCCAACACCAGAACAACCAGCATGTTCAGGATGATGCCTGTGGTAGTGACGGTCATCCTCACGCTGGCCTTGGCTTCAGGATCGGGGTTCATGGACCAGACGCTTAACATGCAGATGCGATAAACTGCCACCCCAAACACTGCCGAGAAGGTTACAAAGACCTGGGCACACACAGAAAACACACATGGACACATAAGTTAGATGACAAGACTGATGTAGAGGAATGTTTGTTGACTGTGATAACAAGTCTTAACAGTTTTTAATTTTTCTTTTTATCCATTGATTTATCTTTTTTATTGTTAGCAATTTTATCTTCCTGTTATCTTTCTTTCAATTTTAATTCAATATTTTAATATCTGCAATAAAATCAACTGATTGGCACAATAAAAAATTGCTGCTAGTACTCATTTAGAGTCACAAGTGTCTAATTGACAGCAGATCAATGAAAAAATAATGGATACGAGAAACACTGAAGAACTTATGTAGGAACTTAAATAGATAAATTTACAAACATGATGAAGATAGATAGATATAAACTGCTGATTTATGTTAAATGCCTGAAATCTTTATAAAAAATGAAAATAATAATAGAATACTGTGTGATTTAAAAGCACTGTATGATTAAAAGAGGGATCAACAAGGAGAGTTTAGAAAAGTGATAGTGTAAATGCATTACCAGTAGTAGTAAGGTGGACACATTGATGAGATAACCTGACAGGTGATCCTCAACGTCCAGGGACTCTGGCTCGTGCTGCCAAGAAAAACAAGCAGACTACTTGATTTCATGGACAAAAACACACACACAAACACTGATATATGCTTTAATGGATGCACAGTATATTATGGGCACATGTTCTGCACACACACACATTATGTTTTCTGTCTGGCAGGTGCATGTTTGCCATCTGAAAGGACAGAAATCCCCTCCCCTTCTTCCTCTCCTCCTCCTCTTTCTCTCTCCATCAGTAATCTGAGCTAATCTCAGGCAGGTAAGCAGCTTTGGACTCAACCACCCACTGTGGGTGGAGGGGGTTTCTCCTTTATGCACCGACATAAACTCATACAGACCCAGTTAGTCTGTCATATCTTTAGACAAAAAAACAAAGACGAACTGTAATTTTTGCTTGTCTATAGCCGTTTACCTCCACTGACTGTAGTGTAATTGAGTTAACGAGATCCTTGTTAGCATTCTCTATGAAGCAAATTAAATCGCCTCAGTGTAACAGCTCCACGCCTCCGCCACCCCTCCCTCCCAGCAACTGTCTGCATAATGTCCTATCACACAGAGCAGTGCAGTGCTACCTGAGAGGCCAGCATCCGGTCTGTTTCTCCATCTACACCTTCCCCAGCTTGAGTCAACTGCAACAGAGTAAAAACAGAGTGGGAAAAAAATTATTAATGTGTGCAGTTTGTGTTAGAAGTCATAAAATTGTATCTGAAACATGCAAAAACACACACTGAGGTACAATACCTTCTTCTTTAACTGTGCTTTCATCTTCGCTTTCTTCTCTTGTAAAGCTTCTTCATATTCAGGCCTCATCTCCTCCTGCAGCACACACATGCACACGTTAAAACACATGGGACAGCACCACGGAGACAAATAGCCATATATCACGCTATTTTTGTTTTAGCTATTCACAGTTGTACAGTGTGGTGGCTGCAAATTCCAGTGCAACAAAGCTACAAATTAACACAACAAAGCTATATTCTATAAAGTATTATAGTATTCTATCGGCAAATTTGATTATTGCTGTAAGATTATTATTTCAGTTACTAGTTACTTTTATGATCAAGGGTTTACATCTAAAATATATTATTTGTTTGTAAAATATAATGTATTATAGGTTAATTATAGATTAGTTGTTATATATCTGACTTCCAATAGTAAAAATTAGTCAAAGGTGGGGTATGTGAATCTGATCCAATACACATATTTTTTTTGGTCAAATTCAGCGATTATCTCCCCATGGTGTTTGTACACAGCCCTGGCTCTGTAAATGGGAAAAAGTGTCTCAGAATGAGTCACACAACACTATTCCAGCCACGGCTTGTGTATCAGATAACATTAAATTACTTACCCATGGACACTTCGTTTACTCTCTAGTTTGCCAAGATAAGCTGTTGTTGCAATGTCTGCTGTAGTAGCAGGAGAGTTGTATGTCTGTCTGGAGCTGGTGTGGTGGCTCTGGGAAACCACCTCATCCTCTCTGCGTGTTAGCTTTGCAACAGCAACTGTAGTGACAGTTTGCTAACCCGCTACCTAGCTCACATTAGTCACAATGAGTACTTGTCATTATATCGGATTTCTGAATCACATAGCCCACCTTTTGGATTATCTTTAAAATGCTGCTTATATGGTAACACACAACACAACTCAATAATCCAGTAATATGATGTCACACTGACACACTCACTCACACTCATTCTGCTGCCTAATGAGCACTTTTACTTTTAATACTTTAAATACATTTTGGTGCTTACACTTTTGTACTCATACTTAACTTCTACTCGTTTTCGAGTTTTTTACTTGTAGTGGAGTATTTTTACCTTGGGGTACTGCTACTTTTACTCGAGTAAAAGATATGAATACCTCTTGTAAAACGGTTTTTAGTTTTAAATCCTCCCTACAAAAGTCATATCTGTAGCTCTAAGAGGGTCGTAGCATGAAGCACGTTGTAGCTTCACAACATAATGTTGCTTGGAAATGATCTCATATTTTCAAAGGGAGCTGACAGTTTCTGTCCAAACACAAAAAAATTCCTCATTAGAAGCCACTATTCACTACAGTTGAGAGTAAACAGGATCTTCTCAGGAAAGCCTCAGAATATGCTTCTCAAATACAAAGTGAAGGGAATAAAATGAAAAATATGCTAACTGCAAATTAGTCTAACAAAAACATCTGACAGTATACAAATAATTATAACTGTACAAAGTTTCTTCCAGATTTTTGGTTATTGATTTTTATTATATGAGGTTCGAACATTATTCACTTCTGATTTTGCTGTGGGTACATTTAATGGTACAGAAACTTAGACTCACTTGGACTCGTTCCTTCAGGCAGCAGACAGAGAGGAAAGAAACAGAGACAGAAACACAAACAGACACAAACAGAAACAGAGACAAAGAGAGCATGTTTATGTTGCGACCCTGCTGCATCATCTCATACAGCAAGTGTGGTGCTTTAAGAACAGGCCAATCCCATTATGGCCCTTTACAGAGTGTTAATACAAGCATTCGAGTGACCATGAGTGTATGTGTACAGTATGTGTGCGTTAAGGGGAGGGAACTGCTCTGAGACTAACGGTAATCTGCAAGGCAAACCACAACTGATCCCTGTCGTCAAGGTTGACCCGGGCCATGAGGTTAACACTCTCACACTGACTGACTTGGCACTTTAACAAATAGGAGTTAAGATAACAGAGAGCCAAAAAGGTAGACACAAAAACTTATACTCATTCTGCTCTGACTGTGTAAAATAATTGTAAAATAATGTACAGTATGTGTGTGTTTATTGAATCTGCTTTTGTACCTCCTCATCCTCCAAGCTCGTCAGATCCCAGGCATGTTTCAGACACATCTGTCGCCTTTTCCAGTGCTCAAGGAAACAGGCAGCTACAAAAAGATACACAGAAGGAATATGTCAAAAATACCTGGCAGTGAAAAAAATTAAAAATTAAATTAAAATTAAAAAAACCCTGAACTTTTGTTTGACCACACAAGCAAGTCTTTTAGTGTACAATAATGTTTTAGAGAGTAAAAAAACACTCCTGGTTCAGCTCCCTACATGCCCTTGAATAAATGCAGCGAATCTGCAACTTACTGAGCAACAGATTTATGATTTTATGATATTATGGTTTAATATGAATTACAGGATAAAAAAATGTGTTTTTTAAAAGAAGGAAATATTAACAACATGAAATACATCTGTGTACTACTTTAGCACCATGGATAGCGCCATGGATTCATCTATACACAGCACTATTAGACTACTGGGATTTATGAGCCATGGTCAGGGCCATAGGTTTTGACTCAGACAGATGTAGGACCAAGTATTCAGGCAGACTGGACCAACATATTTAACTAAACAAGCCCTCTTCCCCTACACTCTCTCTGCTTTCTAAACAACAAAGATTAACAAAGGGGATGTATTTAGTCCATGCTTTTTCACTTACACATGTAACAAAAGTCATGAGCCACCTAAAAGCTGGTATACAATACATTTAGTACATAGTACATTTACATGCCAGATAGCAATTTGATGCTGATACTAGGAATGCACCTGAATCTGAATATGTGATACAGGAAAGCACAAATTATGTGATGGAAACGGGTATTTCTTCTATCCAAATATGACTACCTCAGAAATGTTTAAAAAAGGTTTGCAACTAACTCAGTCAATATAATGCACCAAAATTATTCTGATTTTGAATCTGATCTTTTGATTCTGGAATCAGATTTTTCAATACCCCCCATTAAACAGGAGGTGGGGATGGGCTTCAGACACTTCATAAAACTTAAGTTTAGTTAAATATAGCCTAAAAAGAGAGAAAGAGATAGATGAAAAGTACAGTATGAGGATGTGGAAATATATTTCATAATTAATCATATGCCAATATTAAATCATTTTGATACTTTGAAGGCAGAACAATTGCACTGAAAATGAATATTAGGTTACAAAGTAAAACATTTGCTTGATTTAACATGACCTCCAGTATAAAGCACACCCATTTCTGGTCTTGTATCTGAATACAGATACCGAGACAGATAATTTTATTGGCTGAACAGATACAGTTAATGGTGTCTCTGTGCACCTGTAGTCAATATCTATTCACTCACTCCAATCAAACTTACTCTCATGCACCTGACTCCTCCACCCAAGCATTAGGTTAACCTTGCATTAACTTGTTATTGTAAATTCAGTGACCCTCTCAAATAGATGAGCAATAACTTCTCCACTTGCACATAAAATTGCTGTATTGATTTTATGCATTAGTGTTATCAATGCAATGATTTTAGGTGACAATGTTTTTTCTTCTGCTGTCTTGTCTTGGCCAGGGCTCACATTAGAACAAACTGCCTTGCCTATTAATGTGTGAATCCTGGTTAAATAAATAAAGTGTCTGTGTCTAGGAGTGGGTCTATTGAAATATACCTGCTGTAACATGATCAGGAAAGTGTAATTGAATGCATAGTTACCCCACAGAGACATGAAAATAGCAAACAGGACAGTGGCTCCGTTGTCGAACAGGTATGACGCTCGGGCCAGTGAGCACACCGTACTCAGACGCCAGTAGTCGCACACTCCATCACACAGTGGACACATGGTGATGTTCAGGCTGTCATCACATGTCTCCTGGCTGAAATATACATATGAAATAATGAGCAGTGATAATGATGTACTTTATGTAAGCATGTGTGAGGTTAAAGAGTTAGTATCAGCTTACCTTGGCACATTGGCATCTACAGTGAGTATGCCGTACAGGAAGACAATGATGCCCAGTACAGAGGGAGGGATCAGGAGCTGAGTGTAAACACCCAGCCAGGCAAAGTACAACCCAATCTGCTCTCCAAAGTATTTCCTGTTAAAAAGGCAACATATCAACTATCTGTATGGGTTTGCTGATTGACAGATTTTTATCCCAAGAGGCACAAAGGACAGCAATGTTGCAAGGTCTCGCCATAGTAGTGGCATCTTTTCCATGAAATTAGCTGTAGGAATTCATAGTTCTCAGAGAATAAATCCTGGCATCTCAGGCTCTGCTCTCAAGTGGTTCTCGTCTTACTTGACAAACAGGGAGTTTTATGTCATCATGTCATAGACAACATTGTGTCCTCAACCTCCCCTATATCTTGTGGAGTACCACAGGGTTCAAACCTCGGATCCATCCTCTTCTTGCAGTACATGCTTCCTGGTTAGTTGATCGCATCTCCCAACACTGCTATGCTGATGACATGCAGCTGTTTTTCAGTTAAACCAAATGAAGTGAGTAATATTGGTACCCTCCATGACTGCCATAAAGGAATAGATGCCACATACCTTTCTCCTGTTAAATCTGGACAAAACTGAGGCTATCCTTATTGGTCCAAATTAATTTGTTAATGAAATGCAACCCTCTGGCTGCCTAGCTGTCATCAAGAAACTTGGGTGTAATTTTCGAACAAATCCTTGACTTTGATCATCACATAAACAAACTGGAACAAACCTGCTTCTTTCAACTCCAAAACTCCAGAAATCACTGTCATCCACAAGAGATGTAGAACAACTAATCCATACCCTAATTTTTTAAAATCTTGATTACTGTAATGCTCTCCTCTCCCGTCTTAGCTAAGCAGCTCTGTCCCGTTTACAACTTGTACACAACATGTTGCAGCCAGGCTGCTTACCACCACCAGCTGCAGACCCTACATCACACCAAACCTCACATCCCTTCACTGGCTCCTGGTTAAGTATACAATAGACTTTGAGATCCTACTTATCACTTACAAGGCCCTACATACTCTTGCCCCCTTTGAACTTTTTGCAGCCTTATTCCTCTAGGCATTTCAGATCATCCGACCAAGGGCAACTTTACACACAGGAAAATGAGTAAGCACACTCATGAACCTGTGGCAATAAGAAATTTTATTTTAAAAACCCCATGGACTTTTCTTTAGCACCATCATCAGGACAAATTTTACATTTACATTTTGGTTTTGGCTGTCATGAACATTGCAGTCTCAAGCTATAACTACAGCGAAACTATTATTTTTATCTGCAGTAACTGCTCAGTACCTGATCAGGTCCACCGGCTGGTATTTATGCATGACTCCATAGTTAGCCCATTCTTCATGGAGGAACTGAAGCACGCCAAAGATGAAAACACAATGGCAAGTTAATAATTCAATATATACAGGATATAAATGTCAGAAAAAATGTTTTCAGACCAAACAACATAGCTTTGGATTGTTTGTAGACTGTAGTAACTAGGCTGGTATTAATTTAAACCAATGTATAATTAATATAATATAAATGCATATAATGTAAATGAACTCTATTGTCAAATGGCTAATATTCATATTTGTTGAATCTTACAGAGCTATTCCTAACATGCATGAAAGTCAAAAGCTCATACTGACACTTTCACATAAAACGGCTACAATTACATTTATTTTGACAACGCATGATTAATAATTCCTCCATCTATGAAACCTGTACTTCATTGATTTAGCATTACACTCCTTTAACATTGTCTGACACACAACAAACAGTGTTTTTAAGTATTTAAATAATAAGAAAATATAGAAATTAGAAAAATTGATGAAGCAGAACAAACGATTATCTTTTTTTATTAATTGTCCAGTTAAAACACTGGATGATTAATACATACACATGGACGTCAGCACTGACATCTTTTTTTTTGCTCCTGCTATCAATATGTTGCTGCAGCTTGTTTGCAATACTTGTCTGCAAATGATGTTCTACAGTATATGTCAATATGTCATTACTGCTCTGTATGTGCTGACATAGTACTGTTTTTACAGTTTTTAACAACTGTTTGTCCTTTCCCTATCTTTAAACTGTGGGGCCTGTTTACTTTTGCTTTTCTGTATTATAGGAATACCCACATGTATTTACCATGCGTACTTTTTAATGTGCATTTTTAATGTGTTTGACAGCTGTGAGGCTCAACCATGATGCCAGAGATTTGAATCCGAAACCACCACATATTACAAGATGATGTACACTGACTGATGATGTGAGATCAGTACATGTTCATCATTAGTTGTGGCCAGATCAGGACAAAAATCGGGCTTTTACTAGTGTTATCTGTTCCTGCCTTAAGGAGAATGAATGGTCTCATCTCCACTGACTCCAACTAATATTATTGGATTTGAAAACACCTGAGGCCTCTTAACTCACCTGTCTGTCATTTCGCTGATCTTTCCGCCCTCTCCTTGTGAATGACCCCTAAAGAAAAACAGTTACCAGCTCTTTATATGAGATACACTGTCTTACAGTATGACATATTTTATGCATGATCAATGGTCATAATCATAACTAAGGGCTTGGAACTGTATTTCTCTATCAAAATTATTCAGATTTCCACTTTTTCCAATTCATCTCCATAAATGCCCACATCTGTCCTATATGATATCATTAAGTTCTTTACATACAGTAGATGCAGCACACACAATAAATCATAGTGGATACATTTTCAAATGTCTTTCAAATGAAACATACAAATACATGCATGAATTATTTTTGAGCAAATATATTTTCACAAGAAACTGCTACTTCTGTTATACTCACATCATGCAGAGGGAAGGCAGAGTCATAGACACCCCGAGCCAATAATGAGTTGATGCCTTATGACACAAAGAGGAAGCGTGACACAGTGTCACAGACACATTCAGTTTTATGACCGATAGCATATGGACACAGGCAACATGAAATCTGACTGACAGCAGCATACATATGAACAGTATGAAAAAGGATAATAAAACCACAGCAAAAGTTAGAGCTCACCAGTGGTTTGGCAAGTTTGTCTGAGTGTGGTGCGTGAAATAATCTCAGCCACCTAGACACAAACATAACACAGTCCAAATGTTATTTAGGATCAAACATAGACGCAAAACACATATAAAACATTCTTTACATTAAATAAGAAGATATTTGTTTATGGACTCACTATTCTGCTGCGTGTTGCATTGTCAAATACAGTCTCTGTTGACTTGATGTCATACCTGCAGGAAATGACAAAAAGCAGACCTCATGTGAGCATTCAATATTAAAATTTGAATGTTACTGTTACTGTTAGGCTTATCTTGTCACTTGCTGTGTCCCAGTAGCCCACAAATTGTATGAATCACATTTCAGAAGTGTACTGTAAAAATTCAATTTATGTGAAAGCTCATGATAAGGATGATAAAAGCACGCAGCCTGCAGGTGATTTAGATATTAGGGTGTTATCTAAATCACTAACCGTGACTGAACTAAAAGACATGCGTGTCCCCAGCCAAGGGCGACTCCGAAAGGGGCTTAGTTTTTTTGATAGCAGTCCATTATGCGTTGCAAGTGACAGTCCTGGTACTCACAGGTAAAGCTTGTCTCTGATAAACGGGTGTTTGAGGGTTTTGAAGTGGGTGTGAGTCTGTGAGTCTTTCTGGATGTCAAAGTCGGGGACATCTGGTTGAAACGGTGTGTTGATTTTGGTCACAAAGGAATCCCACAACCCAGCGATGCCCATCCGTTTCCGCAATTCACATTTCTGTTCAGTGAAAACACACATGAAAAACAGTTACATCAAGTCAGTAACACTATGTTCTACTTACCTCATTTAACATAGTATCTGTCAGTACTCATGTCATATTTTACAGTTTTCTGACAACTCCTTAGACTTAAAATGTGCACCTAGGGGTGGACAATCTGACTATTTAGACAAAGATCACAGTCTAAGGCTTTCACAATCTACTTTTTGGTTAAATTGTAGAAACTGCAGTATCTAAGTTCTTCTTACTTCTGTTTACAAACTTAACATGCCCTCATTGACAACCGGACCCAAACTACATGAACAAACCAATAGAGTGATGTAACCAACTAGATAGCTACGCTGAATGGACACATTACTTCACATTATTGTAAAAGATGATGCAGATTGTAGATCATGATTACAATTAAATGGATCATTCTATTTTTGGAAAAATTGCCCACCTCTATGCGCACCCAAATGAATCTTCTGCAAATGTTACATAATATGTAACATAAAACTAGAATATTAAAGACCAGGGTGTTTAAAACTGCTGACCTTCTTCACAGCAACCTTGATCTTCTGAAGCTCCGCCTCTCGACTGAGTATTGGCCACGGGATGTGCAGCCGAATAAACGCTATGCCACTTGACTTCTGCACATAAACACCACATTAACACACAGTTAAATATTTAAACATAAACACTATATGCAAAACTTCATATCATGAACCACTAGTAGATTTGGATTACAACCAAACAAATATGTTTCAAGGTTATGATTGCAGGCCAATTTGGATAGATAAACTGTGTTACTGTCTACTTCACTCTCTTTATCTTTGTATTTAATTGCTCCTGCTTCTTGTCCTGAGGCAGCCAGATGAGCTCTCTTAACCTGTAAGTATGCAACTTTGTGTTAGAATGAGGCTGCTTCACAGGGAATCCCATTATTTCAAGCCCAGAACCTCACAGTCCTCCAAAGTATAAATAATGAGTCCAGATACTTATTATTATCTATTGGGATAGGTAGCTGAAAGCTACTATAATGTAGCCAATTATCAATTTTGATCATGTAAAAGGTGACAAGCTATTACGTCGCTTCTGGACCACTGAATTACAACCTGTCCATGCAATTACTGTAATGACCTCAGTGCGATGCAGACACAACTGCACAGGCTCAAACAACACCTGCTACGCCTCTAATGTTGTTTGTTATTTTCCCCTGGTAGCATTAACTCTGGTACCATTAACAGACTTTGCATTACTGTCAAGATATGAAATGTAAGAATACTCATTTTAAATTGTAGCAAAATATAAAGAAAATCAAAATCACTGAAATATTCTTGATAGGAGATAAAAAATTAATTTTGATTAAAACATAGTTTTACCACTATGAGGAGGATCATTTCCACAGTTTGGCTGCAAAATGAGATTGTACAGAATTAACTGCGTTGTATAATTCATCAGGAAAACTAGAGTAAACTGCCTCATGCTGTCGCCTGTACAAAAAAAATAAATAAATAAAAGTAGCCAGCCATGACCTAAGTATGTGCAACTTCACATGAATTGTCTTTGGCAATAAATGTTTGAATAATACATGTACAATTGCAAACAATATAGCAGCCAGTAACAGTACTTTTAAAGTATAAAACTGAATAAAAATAATAAAATAAAATAATTAACCATGCAATACCACAGCAGATATCGTCACAGTGTGGTCATATATAAATATATATTCGATATATTGTTACATTCCTTTCATCCGCTGAACCACAGCACTAAATATTCAAATAGATCCTTCATTTTTCAGCTCCTGAACATTTGGCCACAGGCAGGCAGATACAGATGCACACTCTGATACAGTGCACAGACACTACATACCCAGAAAAAAAAAATTAAGCCCACCAACCACCCTCCCTACATTCATGTGCCAGCACGCACACCTCCGAGTAGTGGATCACTGTCTAATAAGGTTCTATAATCTGGCCTTTGGCTTCACACGTACGGTCAGCGGTCTTAATCCTCAACCAAAACAGCAGCTGATTTAACACACAAGCGTCACATACACACACAGAAACACACATAGATACACATGCATGCTTGCACATTCACACATATAGAACACAATTAACAAACAAACAAAAACACACATACACTTGCACATGTTCTACAATCAATGACAGCACCCTGAAAGATAAATATGCTAAGTATATTCAGTTTTAGCATACTTATAGTCAGACTAATCATCAGTACTTCAAGTGTGCTAATGATTAGTTAACTTGTAGTTTTAGCTATTTTAGAACAACTAATATTGTACTGAGTATATTTTAAATCTAATTAGAATGTATACTTTTTAAAAACACACTAATGTACAATTCAAGACACAATAAACAATACAATACACTTCTTGTATCTCACTGAAATACCACTTTAAGTATTGCAGAATTAGTATATTCATTTTTTGTAAAATGACTTGAACTAAATGACATCTCTTTGAAGTACATTTTTAAAAAGTATGCTTGAAGTATACATGTAATAGCATTTGTATTCTTAAATCATATTTCTAATAAACTAAAGTGTACTACTTTTATACCTGGGAAGACATGCAACATTCTTGTCATTGTTGGTATTATAACTATATTAACCTACCATATACTCTGGTTGGTTTCTAATAAGTTCTCTCTTTAATTAGAGGGCAGGAATGTCCTCCAGCTTCAAGGGACAGACTGAGTCTTATCCTCTATCTGTTTGGCAGCCGTCCAATCACAGGATTTGTGGCTACATCACTTAAGGATGCCTCTGAACCATAAATGTCTATTGGAGTGTACAGCAGATGAAAAAATAATCACGGTGAAAGCACCGTAAAAGCAGACACACACCTCTTTATCACGCTCAATCTGTAGTCCGGCGTCCAGTAGACCCGCCTCAAACTCCTCCCTTATTAAAGCCTTCTCTTCCTCGGACAGCTTTGATTCCTCCACATCTCCTGCTGGTGCACCCACCTCCCCAGACTCCGCCTCTGCCTCCCATCTTCCTGGTACTGGTATTGGTAGTGGTATACTCCCATTGGATGCAATGGATGCAAGGGACAGGCGCCCCTTGGACGCCCGCCTCTTTTTGTATTTGTAGCAAAGGATGTAGTCCACTTTCCTCTTGCCATCAGCGAAAAAAAAGCCCTGGGCCTAGATCAATGCCAGACTCCTATACAAA
Organism: Lutjanus argentimaculatus; assembly: GCA_034769285.1. Lineage (NCBI taxonomy): Eukaryota > Metazoa > Chordata > Actinopteri > Lutjaniformes > Lutjanidae > Lutjanus > Lutjanus argentimaculatus. The sequence goes on along the minus strand of JAWZSL010000012.1, from coordinate 14,259,560 downwards.
CACACCGAAGTACACACAGGTAATTCATGAGGGAAGTGATGAGATTTTGCAAATAGGGAGTAAGAGAGTGTAAGAGCATGTTAATTAGCCAAAGCTCCATGTGTGCAGGATTTCAAAGCTGTAATATGTAAGTGTGTTGCATTCAGAGGAGTCCCTACCGGAGGAGGGGGCTCATCATTGTCAGGAGGGTTGACAGGGCCTCCGTTGGCGGCATCAAGCCCAAGCCCGGACAGCGATCGGGCCAATGAAACAAGCTTCGACGAGTGAATGGACGACGACTCACTCATTTCTGTGGTGACAGGCATATGCTCTTTTCCGTTTCATCCCTGTGTTGGAAAAGAAAAAGTTTAGTATTCAGAAGTTTGGATAACATGGCAGGTCTGGTTGTGACTGGATAAAAAACGTTCCATTAACAGTGGATCCAAGACCCATCATAATATTTTAACAGATCAGTCGCCAGTTTTTCTGGATTGTGACCTCTTATGAAGTGATGTGTTATTACAGCCATCATCACTAATTATTTGTGACTTCGTTCTTCATTGCACACCAATCATCTCTATTCAAGTGAAAATGTAAAATTATCCAATAACTGACAAATCCAAAAAAGCAAACAGTAGAGCAAAGTCTAAGGCAAAAACTGTTGTGGGTATCAGAATGTCCTGTCATGGAACCCCATCAAAATGATCTCATAAGATCTCAGAATTATGACGTTACTGAGAATTTTGGAATATGTGTAGGTGTAAATGGATCAGTTCATATGTATAAATCTAGAAATTCACATCCATAAATACATAGCCTCTTACCAAAGGGCTTATACTTTAATAGAACATCATTAAGAACACATTATGAACATCACAATAAAGTAACATACATAACAGAACTTAGAAATTTGTGCAGTCTGAAAAAGGTGAAGGCTGAAGCTACAGCTTATAATGCCTACTCTTATTTTATGTTTATTAGAAGTTCAGTTACAAAAATTAAGAAAAAAAAAAACAATTCATTGATCAACAATTCATTGTTGAACATTGGTTCAACATCTGAACCCTCAGAATTATCTTGCAACACATCACCAGGGTCCCCTCCTCCAAATTGGGAACCAGTATTTTAACCTCTAAGAAGTTTTTACATTTATCATAAATACTCTTTTCTTTGAATGAACAGATTTTCTATTGATCGTAGCTATTTATTGTATCATCAAACCAGCTATATAAATTGTAGATAAACATCAGGTTGATTTTACTTTCGAATATCGTGTGAAAAATCACACAGTAGTAGCTGTTTTAGACTGACAGATCAACTGTAAGCCAAAGTTAAGCTGTCTCATCTCTTTTTTTACCCAAATGAAGCTGGGGGCTCAGATTAAGCTCACACTGCAATCCAAGCGGCACAGTTTACAATCTGTTGGGGTAATTTGGTCACTGGGCTCATTCTTTGGAGATAGAGAATGAAGTGTCAAGAGACAACTGAGGTCTTAAGTCTCACACCACTGGAAGCACGTGTTTTTCCAGGCTTCAAGCCATGCAGACATGAAACATTTCTTAAAATGCACAAAATGACAGCTAATCTCAGCTAAAATTTGTGGTTCTGTTTCTTAACTGTTCCTCAAGCTCAGAAATACCAACAGATAACAATAGTGGTACTAGTATGCATAGTTTTTAAGGTTTTAGTTCATCATGATGAGCCCTAATAAGTTTAGGACTACTTTCAAAGGATGCCATGCAAAATCTGCTCAACTGCAAGTGCTCTTAAACATGAATGGAGATTCATCTTTTACAGTTTGTCACAGATTATCCATGGCTCTCTCAGTTACACTGACATTCTTACTGTTACTTAAGATTTCACACACTACAGCAGAAAGAGAGAGAGCGCAACACCAATCCCGCATCTGTGACTGATTGTTAATGCTCTTTTAAATTAAATTCTTTGACTTACAAGAAGTGAAATTTTATATTGCTGTGTTTGAACTACAAAATTTATATATGTCTTAAACAGATTTTATGTGGAGAGACTTTACTCCGTGCTTCATTGCAGTTTATATATTTCTAAATGTGATGCAAGTCTTTTCTAAAACAGCACTGATAGGGAGAGAGATCTGCACACCAAAAAGCTCCTCTTTAAAGGATGTTTATTTGTTTATTTACATTTTGAGCCCCAGGCTCTTTCTCAGACTGCCTTTGAGGAAAAGTCTAAAGTCTCTATTCAATTCTGCCAGGCGTTTTTTGTGATCCAGCACCCATCCCATTAGGTATAGGGATGTGCATGTCTTTTTTTAAAATTATCTTTTCACAGTCTTCAAGGCCTCTGTTTTAGGAGTTGATAAAATAAAAAAAATAAATAAAATAAAGAAACAAATAAAATAAATAAATATTATGGTAGGGATGCACCTGAATCCAAATACATTATTCAGGAAAGCATAAATATTGCAACGGAAACAGATATTTCTTCGATCTGAATAATATCATTATTATTCAGAAACAGTCAGTTTCATAATAACCTTGGCATAGTTAAAAAGGTTGCATCTACCTTAATAAGTCATTGATTTAATGCAGATTATTCCCTTCAACTAAAGGATATTTCTATATCTATTTTTCAATATCCCCCATGCAGTTAATGGGGAGGTGGTGGGGGGCTTTGGATGGTTCATAAAACTTAGTTTAGTTAGAAATAAAAAAGGGGTAAAGAGATAAATGACAAGTATGAGGAAATATATTTCATAATTCATTACATGTCAATTGCACGTCAATTAAATTATTTTGATTCTTTCTAGGCACAACAATTGCATTGCCAATGAATATTAGGCTAGAAAATGAGACATTTCTCAATTCAACAAGCTCAGCGTAAGTTCAATCAGGAAGACCATCTCTGCGCCTCATGCGTCCACAACTGTCTTCTCTCCCCCTCTCTCTTTACCCATTTATTCTCAGCCACTTATCCATGGGCATTCACGCTTTAAGTCAACCAACCAAATTTAGCCACAATCTTCATCAGCCAATCATGTCATTGTGTCAAAAGTTTAAATCCGTTCTCCTCTCTGCCGCTTTGAGCTGTCATTTCAGTAAGGAATTGTTGTAACCCTCCTCCACCCCATTATCCTCCAGTTCTTCTAACCCAGTTCCCAGGTTGAGCCCATCAGAAGTCCAGAAGATCCAGATCTTCAGCCATCTTCAGTCTATCCACCAAAGACTTATCACATTTCTCATCTCAATTGTGCACATGTCAATTAAATATAACACATTTAATTTTATTATATATATATATATATATATTTATTATATTATATTTATATTTTTACTAAGCGGAAGAAGATGGCATTTAATTTTATTTACACACTTGTGATAATTCTGTTATTAATCTGTAAGTACAGGTGCCATATACATTCCTCCATCATTATGTGTTAATGCAGGTGAAAGAGAAAGGGGGTTGCATGTAACAGTTTCCTACAAGAGTTTCAAACTTCACGTTCAAGCCACCTGAGACACCAGGGAAGGCCACGAGATGTCCAAATACACCAACAGTCGACCAAACAACATACACACATAACAACATATACAGAGGGCTTCAACAGTCAATCCCCTTACACTTATGCACACACATCCATGATAATCCCAGTTTACCACATGTTAGCAAACACAGAGCTGAGATGGAAATTGAGAATGTCACCTCGAGTTCAGCAGGTCAAAAACACTTTATGAAAATAATTAATAATATCTATTATGGCACAGTGACCTTTTGATCAGTGGTTTCCAAACTCTCTGACTTGTGTCTCTCTTAACACAAAGTGATGTCTCCTTATTATCTATTGTGGTGTTATCGACATATTGTGAAAATAAATTGTGAGCAATTCAACCAAAGACTGATATTTCCTAATCAGACTGCTTAATTTGAATGATGTTTAAAGGCCTGAAGAAGAGAAAGTAACAAGTATTTCACAAAAAAACAAAAACAAATTTAGATATATCACTTTGTCTAACAGAAAACATTTTTAGCTTCTGATCCCTTTAACCTTCTTTTAATCACTCAGATTTATCTTTGCTCCCAACATGATAGCATTATAGATATGTTTGAAAGTTATAGCTATACAAATATTGCATATCATAAGTGTTACTGTGGTTGTTTTGTTTATCCAGTATGCTGTTTGCGCGATGTTGCATGTGTAGTGTTTTAGTCATTTGGCTCATTAGTTAAGATACCTTTTTCCCAATGGATTCTATTTTTGCAGCTCCCAAGAATGTTTACACTGCTCATGTTAATCAATATGCATGCACACTTTGCAGGCACTTAAATTAAGCATCTACTAGAATAACAGTGACAGACTAACATGGTTTACCTTATCTTTGTCTTACTCACTAATCACATTACAGGAGCATGTACAACAATATATATAGAGACAAACTGAAGACATATCATATGTTCTCTGGATAGGTTTTAAAAGATCTGGAAAATGGCACTTTTGATCAGTGGGTTTGGTTTTTAATTTAATTTTCTAGTCTTTATTGAGACTGTGGAACCAGATGTTGTTTGTACTCTTATGAAGAGTGTGACAGTTTGCTTATTCTGAGGCTTGTAAGATGTTTTTTTTTATGTTGCCATCTTGGCCAGGTCTCTCTTGAAAAATGATTTTAATCTCAATAAGACTTGGTTAACTACAGGAAAAAATAGGGAAAAAATTAAATCAGCAGCCAATTTTTCCAGATTTCCTTGTTGGTTTTGGCACAAACATTTTCCAGGAGGAGGATTCTGCATTGTGGTCCTCATATGCAAGTAAAGAAAACATCAGTTTAGTTTTAGGGCTGCACGATATTGAAAAAAAAAATCATATTTTGATTATCTTGACAGATATTGCAATATGATTCATGAGTAGTGGGAATGATAATTATGATTATTTTGCATCATTCCTTTTCATTATAACTGAAAAAAGAAACATGTTTTCTTATATCTGGTGAACAAAATTTGTAGTCCAGGGCATCCCTACAGCAACACAGTACTTCTGCAATTTAGATACTGCACTTGGCCATACTGCAGTTTTGATAATATTTCAATTAATTGTACATCCCTCATTTCAATTGTCTTTGTTTTAGACAGTGAACGTAGATAATGGGCCTGTTTTTCTGCACTCTTGTGTAGCATGTGACAGTTACCTTATTCTTTTAATGGTGTTTGTACAATGTTTTTATGCTATCTTTTTGGCCTGGTGTGTCTTGAAATAAAGACTGACAAGATTTTCCAGTTTTTATGGTACTTAGAGCAGAAATGTTTTCCATAAAAAGGAGAAAATGAGGAGAAATGTGCAGAAGCTCTGCCAAGAGTGGATTCAACATTGTTGTCATTATATGAAAGGAAAGACAACAAGGGCTGGAGTTTGCATTTCAAGACTCAGATATGATCTTTGTTATTTAATTGTGCTAAAATTGCTCTTTTGTGCGTAACAGTTTACCAGTAATCACATCACAGAGGTTCAGTATAAATGTATGACAACATAGATCACATTGTGTTTTATTATATTTTCTTTGATTACATTTCAAGATTTCTTACATAGGCTTTACTACATTTTTTAAATTTTATTTTAAGCAAGCACATACATTTAATCTACATTTGCATTTAAAATGGTAGTGTTTTTCTTGTGTGGAGCACAGAAAAACAATTTCCAGTCAGCTGTGGTTGATATGACAGTAAATTATTGAATCTTGGTTGCATATTTATGTATGTTTGTAAGCCTATGTCCTTCTTGCCTCGGCCACTGTGGAATGGACACAAGACGAGTGCGCAAATGCGTCCAAGTGTGCGTCTCAGCGCGGGGCTTAAAGGCCTGTAAGCTTGCTGACAGCTCAACAGCAGAGGCAGGAGGGTCAGCCGCACCCTCACATTAACATTAACATTAAGGGGGCAGAGGGCAGCAGGGGAGCGGTCTAATACTGTCCCTCTTGGAAGACAGCAGATTACACATCGCTAATTTTAACAGCTGCTTTCCAATGCCATAACAGGACGCAAACAACTCAAACACACAGAGACTGCAGTTTGAAATTCTGTAATGCATCAAAATGGACTTGCAGTACACTTTCACTGTACACCTGTCTGTGAGCTTTTATTTTTATGAAGCTATTTCAAGACAAAAATCACCACCAGCACAGACTACATCACACTAATTCATTTCCATTTGGACTAATTAATCCCCGGGCAGTTGTCAGGAGGTGCGTATTCGACAAATATGTGTTTAATTAAACGCTGGCGCAACAGTTGTGCGCACCCAGATGGTCGCATGGAAAAAGTGTCTCAGCACCCTGACGGGCACTGCTGCGCTGTACTGCAGCCACCAGCAGATTGAGACAATAAAAGCATCGGTTCGGGTCAAGCTTTGTTTATGGAGCAGGTACTGTACACACTCAATAAGCAGCTACACTTCAAAGAAATGAGTGCAAAAGTCCACAAAGACGCAGTGAAAGCAGACAGCGGGGAGTAAAAATAAGACAGGAAAGTGATAAAGGGCAAGTGCGCCGTTTTTGTTTTTTTGTTTTTTTTTTAACCATACTTCAGGTGAAAGAAAAGTGAAAAAGTGGACTCACCAGTGCTCGTGGAGGATCAGCTCTTCAGATGGATGACAAGACGCGCGAGGTGCACTGCCTGCGCGAGGGGCTGAGATGGTGGACAATCCGCGCGCGCTCCCGCAACCCCTGGCTTAATGCGCGCGCGCACAAGGCGGCTAATTCCCGAGTGTCCGCTTGTTTCATACGGAGGGGAAGGAAGGAAGGTGTCTGTGTGTGTGTGTGTGTGGTGTTGTGTGTGTGCATATTACCGCTGCAAGAGAGGTGTGTGTGTGTGTAAGCCAGAGAGGGAAGAAAGAGCTTACAGGTGACCAGACTAAAGTAAACCTCGCCTACCCTCTGCAGGCATGATGCGTCTCAGGTGACGCCAAAATATAAATCAGTGCAAAAATAAGCTCATTATCTCACACACGGCGGAAAATGTTTTTGCAGTTTTCAGTGGTGGAAGACTCCAGATCCTTTACTTGAGTAAAAGGAACAATACTGGGTGTCAGTTTACAATAAGACTACCCATGTTTCATGATTACTTTACTAATTAGGTGGTAAACATTTTATAAGTCATTAATAAACAATGATAAATAACCTATAACAGTTTTCATACGTCGGTGTGGGCTCATTATCTGATCACTATAGATCCAGTAACTGCTTACTGACATTTACAGCTGCAAAGTGAGCTTTATTGAAAAGTGTAAAATGGTGCATGTTGAAAATGTCAAGGTAAAAAAATATTGGCAAAGCCTATAGTGTATCATTAGATGTATTAATTTGACACCAAATAAAACGTTTTAACTATTACGATAAACTGATAGATAGATAGATAGATAGATAGATGAAAAGAAAATGAAAAAGTTCCTACATGAAACAGCTAACAGCAACGATTATCTTGAGTAACTGGAGTCATTGAGTTTCTCACGTTTTTTTTTTTTTTTTGTTTTGTTTTGTTTTTTTTTTGTTTTGTTTTGTTTTTGCTATGCCAATATCTCCAAAACTCTGCAACTCAAACCAAAACTATACCTGAAATGCAAACCTGATAAAAAAAAAAGAAGATCACAAAATCTTGACTATCCCTTTTCATTTATTCAAACATCTTAAAAAACAAACATCAATCTCTGCAAAGTCATACATTTCAATAGGAATATTCAGATTACAATAAAACACAGATTAAAAAAAAGTAGTGCTTACAGAAACAGACAGGTTTGTTTTATTGTTATTTGTGTTGTTATTGTTTATGTTTAAATGCATTTAAATTCAGCCATTTGTGTTATTTTTTTAATATATGTATATTTTACTTGGATACACACATACCATCTGCATTTATAAACTCTCTTTCTCTCTCTCTAGGTGCAGTGTTTGGACAGACAGTCGCATGCGGTGACAGACAGGACAGTGTGGTGGCTACGGGTGCCGTTGGCACACAGGACAGGAACACTGAGAGGCTCCGTCTCCGTGGCAGCACAACACACACACTCCTGCTCCACAGCCGCCCTCTCCAGGGAGTACATGGACTTACTGCGACATTTGCCCTGACAGACAGACAGACAGATGGACAGATGGACAGCACCACAGGGAGAGAGAGAAAGGTTGGGACGGTGAGGGGCAGTGTTATGATTTCATTGAACTTTGTAGGCTAATCCTGGGGGAAAGAGTATTAATCATCCTTAAATATGTGTGTGTTTGTGTGTGTAGTCTCTTACCTCACAGTAGTGCAATTCTATCTGGTGCTCTGACTGGCAGTCATCCACTTTGATGTAGTTAAGCGTTCCCACTGTCCTCCGACACTCTGGCTCCGTACCTTCACACAAATACACAAACTCTTATTGAAATCAGAGCGTCCAGGTTTTTCAAAACAGTGTCCCAGTCTTGCAGAGGGCACAGCTCTACTTACACAACTCACAGCAGGTCGTTCCAATCTGGCTGACTTTCCCTGAAAACAAACAGGAAACAAAAATTTAATACAGATGTGTGGCAGATACAGAGGTGCAGGTGTGGGAATTCTGTGAGATGGATAGAGGGCAGTTTGTGTAGCTGTCATACCCCTTGGTCCAGGCAAGCTTGGCGGTCAAAAGGAGGGCAGGTGGTGATTTTGGTCTGCATAACAAGCTCTCCTTTACTGTTTAAACCACAGGTATACACATTGCAGCCCTCCTCACTAGTGGTGTTCACCTGCAGGGAGAGAAGCACACAAGCACATACAGTGTTTATAAGTATGCCTGCTGCTGAAAAGCTGTTTTCTCAATTTTAAAATCTATCACAGTAAACAAGTGAAGACAAATTATTACATTTCTAATAGTATAGACAAACTTATTAGGCAATTTCGGAAACAGTATTCTATTGATCCAACAAATATGTATATTATAATATAGTATAGTATGGCATAGCATAGTAAAGTACAGTATTTTATAGTATAATATAGTATAGTCAGTGGACAGTTTGAGGGGGGATGCCATCCACCTTGTTAACAAAATGACCAAAATACATCCTCTCTTGTTAACCTTGGATTTTCCCCTTCTATCCCCTTGTAGCAGAGAGAGTGCAAGGGAAGACGCATTGTTTATTTAGTTTAGTCTGCCTGACTCACTGATCTTTTATCCAAAAGTCTGTATACAAATATATGCTTAAACATGATGTGTAACAGGGTTAATGAGAAAGGCATAATCTTTTGAGCAAAGCACCTACCGGCACACTGATCACTTTTGCATCTGGCCTTTGCATGATGCAGGCAGTGGGAATACATCGACCACAGCAAACATCTTCCTCCTTCTGCAGAGTGTATCCCTGAAACATCATGGTAAGTACTGCATGTTAGTTCATATAGGAAGACATCAGGAGAAATTTATGTAAATATAATGACATGCATTTCTGATAAATAAATCGTTATTTACCTCTGTGAGTAGAGTGAATCATGGAAAATGATGTCAGGTGAGCGAGGAGGGAATGTGGTCAGTTGATTAAAGAAATCTTTCATGAAAATGACAGATGTTTGAATGAACTGATTAGTCATGATGATGACAATGATGACAAATGATGATGATAAAAAAAAAAGATGTGATTATGTTTACCATGGGGCAAGTAGGACAGCCGATTCTCCTGCAGGACAGTTTGTATTTCTTCACAGCACCGTCCTCCACCATACACTGACAGTGTGTACACACATCCACCATCAGCCTCTCCCCTGCCTGTGCAAACACACACATACACAGAGATTGAGATGGAGCATCGCAAGCATTATTCAAAATGTTCTAACATGAAAGAAGAATGCTGCTTCTCTGCATGACTTACTCCTATTACAGTGTTGTTGAGGACACAGGCATCCATAGGAGCTGCAGGGAGAAAAGCATAAATAATTGTATTAGCATTCATTAAGGAGTATATCAGACCCCAGGCTTTGTGAGGTCAGGTCAGGATAACTGGCTTTAAGAAGACTCCATTATGAGAGAGTCACCTGCTGGACAGACACTGCAACTGCAACTATATAAACAGCGTGTGTGTGATATGACCACAGTGAAAGTTGCAATTATGCGTGTAATTGTGTATGCATGTGTATTTACTGCAGTGGCAGCGAGGGCAGCAATCCTGTGTGTCGCATCGTAGCTCAGTTCCCAGCGGGCAGAATGGAGTGTCCATAGCGGAGCAGCTGACATTTGTTGCAGAGATGAACACCTCGTCTTTCACTCTCACACACTGATGTAACACACATTTATCATGCGGAGACTGCCATACCTCTCCCACCTATAAACAGACAGAGATGATATTATAATCACTAAAGTAAGAAGAGAAAAAGCTGCATCAACAACATACATTTGTTTCTTTTCTCTAATACAGACAGAAATCAAGGGAACTAAAAAAGAATTAAGGGTCATTACATCATAAAGCCAGTCTATGCTCTGCTTGGTGCCAGATGTTGGTACCAGTTCTGTTGAAGTCTATGATGGTAGGTTATAAACTAACCCTTAACAATAAAGCAACAGGTGTACTGCACATTGTCCATAATATTAGCTATTACTAGTCCTGTCAATCATGCTAAAGCAGCCTCTGGATCGAAATAAAAGCAAGGGAGAGGGAATAATACAAATTATTTATCCTAAACTCAGTGTTTTCAAAGGTTATTTCACTTGCAACTTTTTTTTTTTTTAAATTGCCATGATGAGTGTTTTATTTCGCTGTGAGCCATGAACCCTGTAAAGTATGCCGATAATCATCTTTGGATAATATTTGGAGACCAGCAGCAAATAAGCAAATGCGCATATTTGGAAAAATCAGCCAGTATGTAATTTCTGAAGTGTGATCCTTCATTTTTGAGAAGCAAGATTGAGATTTCTTCATCAGAGGTCATATGATGTAGATATGCAGGTTTTAGGGTACTTCTGCATGCATCTAACAAAAGCTTCAATTGAACTGGCATCGAGCAAAGCATACTGCCTAAGCAGAGTGGTTTTTATTTTTAAAAAAAACAAACCTTTAGCTATATATAAAATTCTATACATTCTACTGGTGTGGGAGGAAAAAATATGCTTGTATATGCTTGTCATAGCTTTGTACCAAATCAGTGGGGTTTGCCAAGAAGGACACTATAAAGAGTGTAGAAATGGGAATCAAGAACTGGTTCCAAACCGACTGCTCCATGTTCATGTTATCAATGCCAGCTTGTTTTTCTGACAGTTGTGCGTTGCAAAACAATGATGTGTCATGACAAACTCTTTGTACACTAAACTTGCAAGAAATGGACAGGAAACAGGGTAGATAGAGAGGGAATGAAACGCAGCAAAGGACCACAGACAGGAATTGAACCAGCAGCCACTGCAGAGGACTGATCAGTACACTGGGCACATGCTCTACCAACTGAGCTACAGGAACACCCCTAAAATAATAATTTCAAGTAAGGGTGGAAACACCAGCAATTAGCTGAAACATCTTTCTAAACAAAATGGGCTTAAATTCCAGTAATGCCATGTATTTGACACTCTAAGCAATTAGTTCGACAGCTTGGCAACTGAGCAGCATGTTCGCTTCTGAGGGTAAATATCCTGTTATAATAAAATAAGTGCCAAGCAGGCAGGGTAAGCAGATATTTTTGACTAAGAAAACCTAAATGAAAATTAATGCTTTAAAAATATTCTAAAATGTTTTTCAACACTGTGATGAGACTAAAAGAAAATAGAAAAAGATTGACTGATCAGGAATACATAAGGGAATTAATAAAGAATTAGACCCATTAGAGGAAACTGATAATGAAATTGGTATCAATAAAATCTTATTGATTCCCACTTAAGATGTTATAGGCAATTACAGGAAACAAATAATAAATAAAATTGCCTATATTTATGATTTCTCTACATACATACATGTCTGAGGTTTCCACCAATCAGTGTGTCCCCTCTCATCTCTCCCGCCGACTCCACACAGCTGTTTGGTGTGCACTTCCCACAACACTCTCCTTGTGATGGAGTGTATGTGGAGCCCTGAAATACATAATAAGTATATAAGAATTAATGGTTATAGAAGCATAATGAAAATGTGTATATATGATGTGTCTGTGTATCTCACCTGAGGGCATGTTCGATCACACACAGGAGGGGTACACTGAGCAATGTGCAGCGATGTTTCTTTGTCCTGTAGCTGGGTGCAACTGCACTTTTCACACCCCTCCTCCCATTCACTCCCCACTGGGTGAACCACACCACCAACCACACACACCTGGAGAGACAAAAACAGATAGTTAAGTGGTAATAGCACGACAAATTCAAAACTGATGCCTCCAAACACATATTTACCTTGTCTGGCAGGCAGCTGGTTTCTGTGCAGCCACAGTCGTTGGTGGAGGAGGATGTGATGAAGCCAGCAGGGCAGGTGTGGGTGGAGTTGTGGCAGTTGCACACACATTCAAACACATCGCAGCACTTTGTCTTTTTCACTGACATTTGGCGATGTGAGGGACAGTCAGGAGGGGCTTGAAGGGGACACTCTTCTTTTTTGCAGACTGAGGAGGAAATGAGATGAACAGAAACATGTGATAGAGATCACATGGATGTGTGCTCTATTTCGTATGTGTGTGTGTGTGTGTGCCAGAGCAAAGCAGAGCCTGAACATCACAGAGAATGTGTAAATGTCATACCGCACTCGTGTATAGGCTGACATTCCCCAGGGTTTTTCAGGACCACAGTCTGACCGTCCTCACAACGGGGCACTTCAGGCAGGTCACAATTGACAAGATCACACACTGAAAAGTCACAGAGGGAAACAGCCTGCTGCAGATCACACACACATACTGTTTATATTGAACACTGACAGATCTGGTCTTCTTGCTCTCATTTTATGAGTCATCAAAACATTATGGCTACGTCCCCTTATAGGGACAGAAAAAAGAAGATCCTATAGATGTTAAGGCAATTTGACATGTTTTTGAATTACAAAACTGATGAGTTTTCTCCCTTCCCACCCTTCCTTCCAATGACTCAACAGTGGCCAGACACTGTTGATACTGAATTATCAGGCATAGTTAGGCCAGTGGTTCCCAAACTGGGTGGTGGGTGTAGAGCCACTGCAGGGGGAGCATGGATGACCAAGGGAGAAATATAGAGTGAAACAAAGTTGCTGCTTTCCTTCCCATGAAGGATGGGTAACCACAAACTGTGATGGATTGATTTGTTTATTTGTTTTACAACCTGCTACACAGCAGCTTTTCAGCATTTTACTATCTTTCTCATTATTGTAACCTTGATCTTTCCCCCCAAAGGGTATGTGGTCTTGATGACATATTGCCATTCTGATGTGTTGGATCTGGAAATAGAAACATTGAGCAGTAATTTCACATAGTTTTTTTTTTGTTTTGTTTTTTTAACATACCACATTCATACTCTGGGCAGCACTTAGACTCTCTCTTCTCCTTCAGGGTCTCACAAGGTCCACACACTGGAGCTAGACACACACAGACAGATACAGACACTTAATTACCAAAGCCACCATGCAACAGTGGCAATAGTTTTAAATTTACAAGAAAAAAGAAAGCTGCATTAACAAAAGGAGTGCTTACTCTTGATGTCATTGCAGGGCCGGGCAGTGCAGTTGATGTGTTGTTGGTCCAGACACATGCAAATCAAACATGGGTTCTCTTCTGGTACCCAACTCTGCATGTACTGTACAAACAAATCAAACCATGTTCGGTTTAGTGCAGTGTTTGGTTATATGGGAAATAAACAGTAGGGGGCGCTCAGAGCACACTTTAATGCTGAACACTTGAATAGTTGTCCCATCTCATTCTATGAGCATGTGTCTCTGTAATTAAGAAGTTGGTTTCTATTTTGTATCATTCCGTCACACATTCAGTTCTATTTTTCTAATTTTCTCACGTGTCTCACCAAATACGTGTGTCCGTGATGGTCAACACACTGACTGCATGCTTCTGGTGACACACACTGTCCGTGATGCAAAACCGTCCCTCCAGTACAAAAACAGCCTTCAGTAGGTGTGTCCATACAGGATGACTCGTTACCCCTGGCAACCGACCAGTCGCCTGGCAACGTCTGTAGGCTACCACAGTCCTCTACACACCCTGTCCGACATGCATCATACTCCATGGAGCCGGGGCACTGTAACGCTGTAACACACAGATCAGGATAAAGTTCAGGTTCAGGCTCAGACTGGGTGATAAAATGCGTCATCCACACATCAAAACCCAACTTACGGCAGAGGTGGGGGCTCCTCCAGTCCACACACACACCTCTCTGTCTACAGAGGCGTGCGTAGGCAGAAATGAGCTCACACACATCTGACTCCTCACACGCCTGCTCCTCACACTTAGAAAGGAACACCTGGACAGGAATGTGAGCGTGGCACCGTTCAAACACCTCAGACCTTAGGGCCTGACATCCCATCGTTGCTCCCAACACACACACTGCCCTCCGCTTTGGCAGACATACACCACCATCTACAGCCACGGTCCAGTCTGAGATAAAGGCTGGCTTGTCTGTGGTCGTGTTGCCATTACGTAAAGAAAGGACATTTAATTTCTCCTCGCCACAGGCACCTGGAAGAAAGATACAGAGAGAGGCCAGAGGTCAGAGGAAGGAGACAGTGTTCCAGTTGTGACAGATAAACAGGGATGTTTTGAATAAACAGGTCTGTATTTATCTTACCACATAGTCCAGCTGTGTGGCCAGTGGTTGTGGAGCTGACCAATGTGATTGTAAACTCATTGCTCTGAGGAGTGAAGGTCAGGACAAAGCCGTGGTCTGACTTCAGCTGCAGCATCACTCCGCCATATCGCACCAGCTCCAGACCAGCAAATCGCCATGGCAGTGTGAGTTCTTCCCGATCAATCACTGCCTGCTCAAACAAACATACACAATTACAGTTGCAAATAATCCTCCATAGACTCACATAATGTTATAATAATAAAATAATCTTTGTGTATGCACTTTTCAAAATCCACATTACCAAGTGCAACAAAACAAAACAGTCATGAAATCATCAGGTTTCAAATCAAAACAGATAAAACATTTCTGTGTGTAAAAACCAATACAGTGTATAAGACAAGGCAAGAAAAATACAAATTTTAAGAAATAAAATCAGTTCAAAAACAGTTTAAACTCAGATAGAATCAGGAAAGGCTCTCTGATAAAAGTATGTTTTAAGAAGTGATTTAAAGGAGTTCACTGACTCGGCCGACCTAATTTCCTCAGGCAGATTGTTCCAGAGCCTCGGGGCTCTGGCCACAAATGCCCTGTCAATTTAGCCTGTGGAACAGACAAAAGACCTACAGATTAAAATGAAGGCATGTAAAATGGTCTCTGTATCTTTAAAAGTTAAGATACAATGTTTTTTAAATATCTGTTGGGCTGACACCTGGTTGGCTGGTTCAACTGATTAAATTTGGTCAGATAAGAGCATAACAACCAGTCACTGATGTTACTTGAATGGAGGCAGAAGAAAGAAATGCTTCTCAGTCTGTTAAAAAAGATGCTGGATGCACATATAATAATCAATTTCAGTGCAACACACATGGCTTACCGTCATATCATCCTTCAGTAGCAGTTTATGCGGCCCGTGGATCACCTCCATGGCTTTCATGCACACCTGGTTGTAATTCGCTGAGTCCTGACAGGGTCCACTGTGGAGTTTGACCTCTGACCCCTCACCAATGCCTCTGTTGACAGTCAGGAGTGTATAGGTGCACAGACCTTCCCCATCCAGCCTGAGTGCCAAGCCGTCAAACCTCACCACATGATTGGTGGAGCTGCCCATGCACATGCCTGTCAACACACAGCAGGCAAGAGGGAGAGTGTTTGTACAGGAGTCAGAAACATGTGACCAGTTAACAGCTGGTATAAATAGACTGGAATGCAAATGTTTAGCATTCATTGTGAACAGCCCACGTGGGAAACGATGTGCACTTAATATAGACAGAGTTAAAATGCACAGCTAGAAAACTTCAGAAGCTATCTGATCCTTTTGATGTACGTACAAGGGCATTCCCAGTGGCAGCTACAGGTCTCCTGAACTCTGACAGGTGGCATGTTGTTGCTGCAGGCTGGCGGCTCCAGTCTGTCACAGCTGACTTTGTGGTTCTGTACGGTCACTGCCCCGCTGGGGTGGCAAAGAAGAGAGTGGCAGCCGTCCTCCAGCAGCCATGACTCACCAGGCTGAAACACATTAGCAGAGTGATCACAATTCATTACAACTAATGCTGTAATGACTGTAAAAGGTTCCTGTACTGCTGTGACTTTAGCAGATATTACTCACCTTTCGCTCGTTTCCATTATCGTCAACACACACTCCTGGTGGACCAGCTGAGGACCAAAGCAAAGATTTATTTCTTAGAATTAAATATTTTCACGATCAAGCAGTTTATCTGTCAAACTTGTATACAGACTATTCACCAACCAGTGGCACAATCCTTTCAAACCACTCACAAAAAGCGCAGAGCATGCTCAGACATGTTAACCGTATCACATCCAACTCCTCAATTTTTTAAAGAGAGAATACAAACTTGCCGTCCAGTAAGCGATTCAGAGTCCCTCCATTTAAATGCAACAGACTTAAGAATTCTTCTGTCTTTTAGTTTATCCTGTTGCTAAACCAAAATCAGTTTGCTGCTAACTGAGATCTAAATCCAGAAGATGTAGTGCGATATGTTCTCTATATTTGTCATAACTGTTTGATGTATTTTGTACATTTGTGAAGAGTGTCATATGTGTGCTGTATGTTTAATCTGTGCGTAATCTCTTCAATGGAGCTGCCCAAGGATGCAAAATGAATTTCGGTGTCTACTGAAAACTTGTATTGTGTTGTATCGTATCGTATTGTATCGTATCGTACCGTATCGTTCATCGTATCGTATCGTATCGTATCGTATCGTTGTTGTATGTTTGATTTTATCAAGTAATCCATAAGTATTCAGATTGGATAACATTTTTTGTAATCCAATGGGTTATGTTATTAATTACCTAAACCTGGGTATGGTGTTGTATAATGTCATAAAACTAAACTGTGTCTGTGAGTGTGGGTGTGTGCGCGCATGTGTGTGTATGTAAGCACCTCGGCAGATTCTCTCTGTGTAACCATGGTCCAGAGTCAGTAGCATCAGTAACTGATCCATGCCGTTCAAGTGCAGAGTGTTGTCTTGGTTGCCATGTTGGCCAAGCACACTAAGCTCACTCCTGTCATAGCCAGGTCCCACCCCGATGGGGAACACCGACACACCTGAGGGACGAGATGCTTGTCAGTGAAACTATCTGATGGAAAAATACAATGTACCGAGGGAACTGTGACTTAATTACCTGCTGCCAGCGCCTCGTTTGCTCCTTCCTTGACATCATCAGCTGATTTGTCGGTCACCAGCATCACCACAGCCTTCGGTACACCAACTCTTCCTCCACTGCCCGGTGAAATGGCTGTCTTCACAGCAAATCGCAGCGCAGAGCCTGCGGACAGACAGAGCAATGAGTAAGCATGTGTCTGCTTTGATGTGTGTGCACTCATTAATTTATGTCTCCACTACCTAATGCAGGGGCAGCGGTGGTCCTGCTTGGTATGTGTTCCACCAGGCTCAGAAGGTGGGATTTGCTTTGTTTATCCTTCCAGGTGAGTTCGTCAGTGTTGGTGTCTCCATACTGAACCACACTCACTTGAGTACCATTCGGCCCTGTACACATGAACAAGGAGTTAAATCGCTGCAGAAATACAGGAGATCCATAATCTGGTTAGTGCGAACAATGTGAGCATCCACATTGATGAACAATAACATTCTGCACACAGTGGCGCCAAGAATGCAATGCATGCTCCAGCTGTGTCAGCAGCTTAGGAAAATTGATTCTAATGATCAATTACTACTGTACACTGTGCAGAGAAACAAAAAGAAAACCAGAAGGATACAGAATGACAAAATTCTTCAAAGAAGTGAGGAGTGCAAAATCAAACACTCGGTTCTTCAAAAGACAAATTTTTATTCATACTTTTGAATGAGTCATCTCCAATTTGATGGTATCCTGGTGATTGTCAAAGAGGACATCCCTAAGGACCAAATGAACTTTAGAGACCCCATCATTGCCAAAGACTGTTTGGCAGAATGTCTCAGGCATTTTTATGTGCAATTTGCAGCCTAATATTATGTTATATAAAAGTAAATGCATACCACCATAGCCAAGACTGAGTGAGTAGGGTAGACCATCAATATGCCATCAATTAGATTACATAAAATGGGTAAGGGTAGGCTACACTTAAACCAATATCTTAAGCACTCCTGCAAAATTATTTTGAAAAAAAATGTCCCTGAAATTAAGCTGATGGATGACCACATTTTTCCCATCCATGGCAACAATGCAGAAAATGTAAAGTTAGATGGATTCTGATTGGCTGTCATCATACATCAAATCTCAATGAAAGCAATCCAAACAATATTGTTTGCCACTGTCATTGTGCAGTGGACTCCATCATCCACCATCCACTTAAATTAGAACGATTTAAATTATTTTTTTAATATGTTTATGGTTGCTATATTGTTATACTTCTAAGTGTGGATGGCCGAAAAGACAGACAATTTGAAAACGGAGAACTAAGGACAATGCAACACATCAGTGAAAGGCAATGCACATTATATTAAAATGTAGCCACCCGTTTGGGGACTCGGTCACACCTACCTATGTCAGCATTATTGATGAAAGCTTTGACAAATGTCTTCATGTCCTCAATCTGCTCTCCAGCCTTCAGCAGGAACAACACATCCACCGGCTTCTTACACGGCACTGTGCAGACATATGATCACAAATTAATACAGACTAACTCCTGCTTGTGGACTGAATGATTAAAATGAATGTTTCTTCAGTACCTGAGGGTGGCAGGCTGGCGAGTGTTGGGAGAACCAGCGGTGGCAGTGTGGGAGAGCGGGGCCTGACTGTGGTGTGCGTGATATTGACCACCGGTGGACCAGGCTCGTCAGATGGTTGTAGTCATCGACCAGAATTGGGCGTTGAGGGGAGCTGAATGGCAGCAAGTCAATCTCACGTACTTTTGAACCAACACCAATGGGATACACGTGTGTGTGAGTGGTCGTAGATGGCGGGCGTGTCACTGTGTCAGTAGGTGGGTTCTCTGTCACGAGGAAGACCAGCTGAGGAGGGGTGGGGCCGCGGGAAGGCTGGACTGTAGTCATTTCTTGAACTGTGGTGACAGCTGCACCTGTGTTGGTCTTACTTCCACCTCTCCATCGAATCTCCCTCAGTCGTTGCATTAGCAGGGACCTCTGATACCTCAGCTCCCATCGACTGATCTCCACGGTGACTGTCACCGAGTACTGGATCACAGTGATACGAATGAGCTCCTCCTCCTGTGTCAGCTGTGAAATAACCTCCTCCAGGAAGAGGAGCGACTTGTTGAAGTTGGCCTCGCCAACTGAATCAGAGCCTTCCAGGATGAACGTCACATCTTTGCCTGGAGAGACGGGGGATGACGATGTGGTGATGGGAGACAAGCCAGAGGGTGCAGTGGCCCTGGGGATGTTGGGGGGTTGATGCGTGGGGTTAGGCTCCAGACGAGGAGCTGAGGTCGTGGTGGTCGTGCTTTGGGAGGTTTTACCCCGAGTAGACTTTGGTGGTGGAGGTTTTGCCACCTCAGGCTCCATCCCCAGGGTGCAGAGGTAATCTCCCACCTCTAACAGACGATCAGGCAGCTCACCTGTGCTGCTCAGCACGTAGGCCCTGTTCTCTGGGTTGGCCTTGGTGATGTCATTAATCTGCCCCATGTTTACCCCAGGACCCAGTGCCACAGTCAGGGTGGTGATGGCTTTCTTGCGGAGCATCTTGGTCATGGCACGGACGGGGCGAGGGTTGGGACTAGCAGTCAAGATGATGGCCACACGGCCAGCGTTGTCACGCTTGTTCTTGTCATAGATGTTGATAACCAGATACTTTACAGCCTCATCCAAGAAGGCTGCATCTCCACCTGTGTAATGAAGTTCACGTACAGTCTTCTTAAACAGCCACTTCTGAACCTGCAGGTATAAAAGAGAGTCATAAAAGAGAGTTAAGTAACCAAGTGTAGAACTTTACCATTATGTTTATTTTTTTCCATGAGACAGCAAAGCAGCTTCTTTCTGAGCTAAGTTTGATCCATTAAGCATTAAAGCAATGTGTAAAATATGGTCACCTGTTGAACGTAACTCTAAACAAACGGGGCAGCATATAACTAGAGTAGCTGCTAAGTTCTCCTCACTATACTCTTCACTGCAACTGTATTTTGCTGTAGCTAGCCTATTAGCTGTGGTTAGCACACTTAGCCCTGCAGTTAGAGGCTGGCCAGAACTGCAGCTCTGATCACCGGTGGAGTATTTATCATGGTGCAAAGAGATATCACAGAGATATCTTTTTTCAGTTCTTGCAAGAATCTGGATGATATCTGAAGCATATTTAGAGATTTTTTTAATATGCGTTATACCAGGTCAAATACTAAGCCAGCATTTGCCTCATATTGAATACTGTGCCTAGATATGTCTAATGTTAAAATATCTGAATATGCCCTAATGCTATATATTTAAATATGTGGTCCCAATCTAAAGGTAAGATTTGCACCAGATTTGACATCTTTTACAATGCGGGGACTGGAGAGTATCCAACATGGATTTCATTATGGGTCATCATTTGAAATAATTCTGTTGTCTGTCATAGTTGGTGATTGCTGAACATTGGAAAGACAAAACAAAATTTTTAGGCAAATTTAGTTTTGTTTCTGTCAAGTTTTGAGTGTGTTTTACGAACAAGCTTGTCTTTGTTTGGTAAAAGAAAGAAACTTGAATTCAGAAAGTGTACAATTTAGTACAGATACTAGGTGTAAGAATATTTCTTTCTTGACATTTTGTGAGTTAATTTTGGTTATTTATTAGACTGAAAAAGCTAAAAGAGTTTGTGAAAGTAAGAAACTTGCCACTCACATATATCTCCCAGCTGAAATGACAATGGGATCGCACTATCACCTCTTGAGGCACAAAGTGGTATTATAACAACATGTCTTTGACATAATGTGATAACTGTCACTTTCACCATTCTGTTGATACTGTTTGTTCATTTCTTGTACTGTTTAAATTAAAATTCTGCCATATCTTACACATTGCACATTTAATGTAGTATGAAGTATTATTCCACAGAATGCTTAATGCAGCGCTGCATATTTGTGCAAGAATACTCACTTTGCTGTGTCACACAAGTACAATATAAGTGTATCTACCTGCAAGTCATATGTTTTGACTCCAGAGTGGTAGAGCAGCACTGTGGCTCGAGTGTGAGCCGAGCCCATGCGGAATCGTTCCACCACTCCCAGTATAAACTCTTTAGTTGCCTGAAATTCGTCTTCGCTCAGAGCTTCTGAACCATCCAGTAGGAATGCCAGATCCATGGCGCGGTCACACATTCCCTCGGGCATCAGAGTGGTGAAGGGCAGGGTTGTGAAGGTGGCGTAGGCAGGTGTCGGTGTGGGAGTGGTGAAAATGGTGGTGGAGGCGCAAGCTTCACAGCTCAGGGTGTTGTTGTCACAGTGACTTCAGGAAAGAAAAAAAAAAGCATTTTAAATTGTGCAGACTGATTTTACAAAAAGGATTAATTACGCATCCAAAATATCCGGACTTGTTTCTGTGTGTGTGAAGTAGTATTACCATATCTTGCAGTGTTCGGGGTCATCATGGTTCAGGATGACCTTGTTGCCGTGGGAGATTCTCTGACCCTCATGGATACACACCTGACAGTGAGAGGGATCTACACAACGCATGGCCACCTCATCCAGTAGTTGCCCTGAGAAAAAACAAGGCTAAAGTTAAACTCACCCTCATTATTTGCATGTTTGTATGATAATGTTTATTTATACTGCATTTATCATTGTATGTCCAGTGTGTATTTTTGGCACCTGGGGGGCAGTTGGCATGGCAACCTTCCACACATGAAAGCGAACAGTGGAGGGGATCTGGGTGCTGGCAGGTAATCGGACAGGCAGGGCCACAGGTATTATACCTCCACTGGCATAACTCCTCCCCTACACTTGGGCTCTTTGGGTTCAGCTCCTCACAGCTCATGGCTAAGAAAACAAAAGATAATTTACACTATTTTATTAACCGTGACAAAATTTGCCCTCTGCAAATTGTAACTACATAGGTCTCTCGCTTCAAGATAAATATGATCTGTGACCTGCGTGCTAAAGAATTCAGAAATGCAGAAATGATATCAGAGTACAGATAACAAAGTCCTTTTTTTTAGGGAAAAGAAGAACCTAATGCTAGAAATAAAACCTCAAAAAAAAAAAAAAAAAAAAAAAAAAGAGAAATTCAGTGCAACTTTCCATTCAGAAAGCAGAACTACAGAAGTGTTAACTCTATTTATAATAGGCTATCATGTGGGAGACAGCAGCAGAACTGAAGAGTATTGGTCTTGTGACTGTGTTATATAAAATAAAAGTAGGGCTGCATGGGGGAGATTATTATTTTTCAATCCTCTTCTTTTTGACACCTTAGAAGAAACCATTAATTGGTTTAGCTTGGTCAAGCAGCCATGATTTATTTTCAAAATGTGAGGGGAAAAGCATATTTTCAGCCAGGATATAACATGGTAATAAACAGCAATGATAAATGTTTGAGTGTAACACTGGAGAAATTCTTCACACTCACGGCAAAGATCATTGGATCTCCAGCTGACAGACACGCCCCTCTCTGAACAGACCTGAGCGTAGGCTGCTATGACATCACAGAAACACGCACAGTCACCCACTGATGGACAAGAGCACGCTGCCTCCACACACATCTCTACATATGGCTCTGCATCCACCTAGAGACACACAGGAACAGGTTAATCAGACTCAATCAGTCAGACTTTATTTATATAGCACTTCTCATACAAACAAAATGTAACACAAAGTGTTTCACACAATGAAACAATAACCCCATATCCAGAGTGTCTGTCATTACACTCACCTGGCTGTTGCATTCTCTGAAGAGAGGACCAGTGATGACACGACACGACTGCTCCACCGTTACCAGCTTGACAATGTTGTCGCTGCAAGGAGAGGGGATCTATACACACAGGAACACACACAGACTTAGTGTTTATACATTTTTCAAAACATTAATTACAAATCATACATACTTTACATGAGGGCAAAGCATGATGTGAGGAGAACTTCAAACCCTCCATGCAGCTATTAGTTTTTACTCATATCAGTATGGCACAAAACTCATCTTACACAGCCTTGCCTGAAGTAGGTAATCCATCACAGTGAACATATATGCTCCAGATATTGGTGCCACAACAGGACCATGTTCTGAAACTTACTGTATACCTTTTGGTCATATTAGGAAAGCTGGTTTTAAATTGTCCTTCAGGCTATAACACTAATACCAGAGGTCAAGCTCACACCTCAGCCAATGATAACAGTCAAATCAGCTCAACTGATTTGACTATTGTCTCAACAACATTGGTGCTTTGCACAATAATGTCTTTATATTACAATAAAGCCCGTATAACTACATTTTATTATTTCAAAACCATAGAATGGATAGGTTAAAAAACAAAGACTATAATAGGTATGTAAATGATGTAAAACAAATCCAATATCTGTGATCCAACAAAAATTCTCAGAAAATGATTGATGAATTGCCTCAAAAAATAATTCTAAAGCTGTCTTGTTTTACTCCTTATATCAATTTCAAGCTGTGCTGGATTCACAACAGATCCTTAACAGGCCTCAATACATTTCTAATGTGTTTCTATGGGATACAATTTGTAGTTAATAGTCTAAAGCATGTAAAACTTCCAGGGACAGGGAAAAAAACAAATAAATAATAAATAAACCAAAACTTAGACAAACCATTTTAATGTATTGAGCAGCACAAACAAAATTCAATTAACCTCCACTGTATTATAGTGGGGCTGAAATCTCAGATATACATAAAAATAATATATAGTAAGACCAAAGCTAGAAGAAAATATGTCATTTTGTGACTTGAGCTGAATGACCCTTTAATCTAAGACCAGACTTTACCTGAGTTACATCGGCACAGCTGGGAACAACCTTCCAGGAGTTGCCAAAGTGAGAGGAGTCCACCTCCAGCTGGTTGTTGCTGCTCATCAAGTCATTGTTGACGTTCCCGTCAAAGTTACCACACAGACCGCACACCCGGCTCTGGACACAATAAAAATATTGTAAAATTATGTAAATAAATTAAAGGTTCAGTCAGTCAAAAGCAGCGTTATAATGCATTCATACCCTGTATGTGGCTGAGATGTGAACCAGGAGGCGAGTTCCTTTGTCCCAGCTGATGGAAATGTGTTTCCCCAGCAGCAGAGTGTAAAACTGACCAGATCGCACAATCTCCACCTGTGAGCCATGCAGCACTGGCCTCTTCATCTTCACCTGTGAGACAGAAAGATGGCAACCATGGATACATATGAGATACTCACAGGTCATATCTGAAAAGTTACTTAAAAACTGAGTCAATTCTCATCCTGTCTAGTCTAAGAAAAGCAGAATATAAGTCATGAATGAGAGATAGACCTTTAGTTGTGTCTGATAAAGTTTGCTACTTTACAAATTGTAAGTCTTTTATGGTTTATATCCTATACAAACATAAACTATGGAAAAGGAACCATGCTGTTTGTCCCTGCATTAGAGTAATAAACCATATTTAATGTAAAACCTTTTTAAAAATCTAATAGTTAAAAAAATCAAGTAGAAACATGTTCATTGCTCACAAGTGATTAATCAGATACCTAATCTGAGAATGAAGTTGTGTACATGCTCATATGTGCACACTATGCATGTACAGTACATACACCTAAATTATGTACATGATGTTTCATGAAAAAACAACTACAGTGCAGAGCCTCATATGAATCAGAATTTAACTGAGAGGATCTGTGTTCACAGTTACATTCAGGTACATTAACAGTAAGATTAGACAATCCTGTATTAATCTAACAATGGGGAAATGTGCATTGTTACAGCAGCAAGGGGTTAGCATAAAAAAGGGGAAGTAATAAAAAAACAGGAAATTATGAAAACACTAAACAGCAAGACATAATAAATGCATAAATAAGTAAAGAAGTAATATCAATTAAATAAATAAATAAATAAATAAAACAAAAAGAACAATATAACAAGAAACAGACACCACTGCACATATAATTGTAGATATTGCACAGTTTGGTATGAAATAATATCGCATATGATCGCATTGCACAGTATGGTAAACACTAATATTTCCCTGAGTGAAGTATTGTTACTGCACATTGGTTTACATTAATATTTCAGCTATTAGCAGTAGAAAGAGGTAGGTTTAATGAGCTCCCTGAAGAGAGGATACTTTGTTTGCTGTGTGATATAGTTATGGTTACAAGATTGAAGACTGTTTCATGCTTTATTGTTTATTACATGTTGATTTAAAGGGCAAAACTTCTTAGTAAAATTTCTAATGAAAGTTTCATAGCATTTTAGGAAGGGTACTTTTATTGTGTCAAGCTTGGGGCAGGAGACAAACTTCTTTGCTTGTAATGTAATGTTTAATGTAAGAAGTTATGTTCTTGTCTGAAAATTTTGTATTAACTACATATGTGTATGAGAGTCGGTATGGGTGTGTGTGTGTGCTTGTGAGTGTGTTACCTCTCCATCTTGCATTACAATCAACCCTCTCTGGTAGAAGATCGTGACAGCTTTTGCACAGCGATGTCCCACAATCCCACAGGCCTCATTCTCCACCAGCACTCTGAATGAACCCTCTTCTCCATTACACATATCCTGTTAATAGGTGAAAATAGAAAAAGACAAATGTAGGTAGAGTATATAGACATGAAATTATATGAATGCATACTGGATTTTTCTGTGTTGTGCAATCCACCCTGGAGTTTGTTTAAGGTCTCGCACCTGGACGAGGACATATTGGCAGAGGCCAGGGAAGGAATATTTGAGGCCATCAAAACTGATGTAATGCCCTTCCCCGACAGTGCGGCACACACCATCGCACACCTTCTCCGTGCAGCGCCACTTCCTGTTCTCACACACACTGTGAACGAGAGAGCCTGTTAAGCAAGCACAGTGCAGGTACTCCCCTTTACAATAACCGTGTATGAAAACAATCATTTTACCAGGTGTTGCAGTCCACCGAGATGGTCTGTCCTGATGCATATGGTCTGTTGTTATGGTAACAGGGACACTGCTCCGGTGCAATGCAGTCTCTGCGGTGACGTACCTGAAATCGATTCGCTAATCAATCAGCATGCTCTATTTTAGCTTTATCTATAACATACACACATGAAGATAAGACACCACCCACTGTGCCAGGTGGACAGAGGCAGCCGGGGATGCAGGCGAGGCTGACACAGGGCAGGTCCAGGTTCTGACATGTTCTGGCACACTCAAGGCCTTTTTCTCCTGCATCACAGTCTGTGCGGATGAGCGGAGGAGGGCACTGGGTTGACCGGCGCTCTACAAACACAAAAACAGACAGCAATATATATAGTTCCGAAATGCAAAATGGATTAGACACTCACAAAAGATAATAAAGCAGTTTAACTTTAACTGTCAAGTAAAAATTGTATATAATCCAATCATTTTTAAGACCTGTCAAAATGGTACTAAAGACATTTTAAGACCTTAAATTCAGATTATTGCATCTTAAACTTTTTAAGGACTCACAGAAACCCTTTAAAGCTTACAGAAGCATGTCATATTTTGTTTAACAGGAAAAAACAGGATTAGATTTTGATATAAGAATACAAAGAAACAGATTTTTTATCATTTCAAGTGGTCAAATCAAAGATAACCAGAGAGTGGATTATACAAGTCAACAAACACATGGGGATTCAACAGAGCACATATAAAATAGTGAAATGGTACCTCTGGATGGTGCCAGGTCATCATCATAGAAGAGATCAGACAGTAAAGTACTCATTTCAGGGGAGCTACAGCGCATGGAGCCATTCTCACAGTAGCTGCACACACAAGCAAAGAAAAACACACAAAAAGTCAAAGTGTATCTATGAAACACGGTGACTGGAGAATATTATACGAAGCATAGTTTTTGCATAGTCACTGACCAGATGCTGTTGTGATCTGCGTAGACGTCTTTAGGCTGGTAGATCTGTCCATCATGCAGGCAGGTGCACAGGTCAGCTGTCACACATTCTCCAGAGTCGCTCAGGTACTTTCCAACGGGACAGAAACAGCCCTCTTCACACACCCGTTCCCCCTCACAGCCTGCCTCCGCCCCAGCCAGAGCGCGGCACGTCCGGTCACACATACTCCCACAGGCCTCGTAAACCTGTCCTCCAGTGCACTCCAGCTCTGATGAAATCAAATCAAAGGAGTGTTAGAGATTTATTATCAATTAAACTGTTATTTTTCTGTAAACATAAGGAATTTTGATGTATTTTTTTTCTTGTTTGCAATGATTATTATACTTGATGATACACTCCAGATATAAGGGTTCCACAAAGGGTTCTCCAGTGGGGAAAAGCAGAATCCTGTATGGTTCTAGTTAGCACCTTTATTTCTAAGAGTGTACAAGTATTCAGATAGACAGATTTTTATGTGCTGCTGATGTTCTGATCTTTACCATTTTAAATTTACAGCTTATCCACGTTATTATTGACTTTTATATTTGCTTTACAGTAAAGTGTTGTTTTCTGTCTAAAAACTGAAAGTGAAATGTTTGTATATTTACTGAGCGTGTGTGTACGACTGATCAGCTTTGAATAAGTCCAGTGTGAGAGTTACCGCAGAGTGACGGAGACCTCCAGTTGAGCAGCACTCCTCTGGCAGCACAGGCAGCTGAATAGGCAGCCAGAGCTGAGCAGAGGCACTCCTCGCCGTCCACACACGCACACACATCATAACGACAGAACCGCTGGAATGGACCCGGGTTCACCAGGAAGTGGCACGGACTGAACACATCTGACATCATCACCGAACACGCCTCTTCAGCAAATCGTACTAAAAGACGCAGAAGGATTAGAGGTTAATTTTTTGTACTTCCTGTGTTGTGTCTGTGTGTGTGTGTTTGCATCCACATGGGTGTGTGTACCTCTTTTGGGGTTAATGGCACATGGATCAGTCTCATGTTTGTGGGTGGCTTCACAGTCTCCGTTGATCCTCCACGACTGGCTGAACGCCTGAGGACCCGCCTCAACCAGTCCAGAGCCAGACAAGAAGTCATCACCTTGGTTACCGTTGTAGTTACCACAGAGACCACAAGTCTTCCCTGCCCATTGTGGTCCCAGCTGGGGAGGTAGACAGAATTCACTATAGTTATTTGCTTATCTTTTACAACCCCCCCACCTTCATGCATTCAAATTGTTTCTACCTTTAAAAGCACTCGTCCCCGCCCATCCCAGTCCAGGCGAAGGTCGTCCCCAAACTTTACATATACAGAGGACTGAACAGATCTCTGGATATGCAGACGGCCTGTAAAATTGATCACACATTTTCAGTGATGATCTACAGTTGGAGCTGGTATGAAAGATAGGGATTGCACCAAAGCTTGTCAAAAGCATCGATACTTCAATATCCATTAATTATAGTATCAAAAGTACCAAAGCGCTGAAAAAAATGGAAAAAAAAGAAAACTGATCTAATGATCTAACCAATGCTCCTTCACCTTCACAATACCTCAGTTTAGTTATGTCTTCATCATACTGCCTGAAATTTAGCTTTCAGAAAAGCAAAACCAGTATTGAGTGACTTTTTCTGTACCAGCACATTTCAGTTCATAAAACAAAAATCTTTATTTTATTATATTTGTTTAGTCTTTTCTATTCTTTATTCCATTTGTGTTCCTTTTTTGTTTTTGCTGTTCTTCTTTGTGGAAACCTGATTTAAAAGTTAAACATTTCATGTCATGTTATTGTCCATTTAATCTTAAGAGGCCAGTTCATTCTCAGCTACAAAAAAAAAAAAAAAAAAAAAAAAAAAAAAAAAAATAGGAGAATGATGAAATCATTTTCCAGGACAAACACAAGATTTTCCAGGACATTTAACATTCTGGTTCATTTTCCATGTCTTTTCCATTACTGGAAAACTGGTCAACTGTTTTCCAAGTTTTCCAGGACACATGAGATATCAGAATTAACATTATTACACTGAAAATAATGGGTTAATTTTTTGTGACGATTATATGCTGATGGTGACTGGAAGTTTTCACGATGAGAACATTTTTTTGCAGCTTTGAGGCAAGAATAGGTTGGAGTATAGGCCTTATTATCAGTATGAAACCACACACAGTATGCACTGTAATATGCTTAGAGGGACTATAAAATGGAGACCTTATCTACTATTCTGCCAAAGTGACATACCATGGTGCATTGGGGTCTGGATGTCCATGCTGTTGACAGAGACAACTCCTCCATGCTTCAGTTTCACTGTCATGTCCTCCAGAGAGGGCAGGCTGAGCGTCACTGAGCGTGTGCACACAGCATCCTGATCATCTGCACACTGACACAACAACACACATAAATCAACAGCCAAAATACTGGAGATGACAAGCAGCTAGTGGCAGGAAAGTGACAGGAAGAAAAATTCTCATGTCATTTATGCAGTTAAAAAAATAAACATCTGTTACCTGTACATTCTCAATAATGACAGAAAACCCGCTGTCTGCACAGTCTCTTGCCAGCAGGTACTGACAGCGACCAGTGAAGGTGAAGAACTTGTTGTCAAAGGTCTTGAAGTGAGACTGGCCCACCACCAAGCACTCGCCTACACACAGACAAGAAAGAAATTACCAACCCGGGACTTCATTTTACCAGTAAAATGTGTAGCTCCACTCTACATCTCTCTCACCGGGGCAGCCTTCATTGGTGCATTCCCAGGAACCGTGACGACACACACTGCAGGAAAGAGACAATTTAGTGAGGAGGCACTGTATTTTTCTGTATCTGTGTATTTCTATATGTTTCTGCGTGTGCATTATTCTCTAACCAGGTGTTGCAGTCCTGAGAGATTGTGGATCCTGGAGGGAAATGTCGTCCCATGTGCACACAGGAGCACTGAGATACGTCCACACAGCGATTACCGTCCAACACCTTACCCACTAAGAAACAAATACACACCATGTTAACAACTACTAGTAAGAGAGCGAGAGACAGAGGAAGAGGGAGATATAGTGACTAGGACATTACCAGGACATGTACATCCATCCACACACTCATCTTTGCAGACCTCCTGGATGTTGAGGCTGTGGCAGGTTGTAGAGCAGGACTTGGTGCATTCACTGTACTGCATCCCAACAGGACACTTGGGGACTGAACACACAAACACACACATTTAGATTATTAATATGACTTAGCTTGCAGTATCCTTTAGTTCAGTCAGACTGTGGTTTGACCCAGGGAAAATTGCATAAGTTATCATTCAAGGTTTTATTTGAAAAGTATACCATGATACACTTAATGGAACAAGGTAAATTCATAGGTCGAAATTTCTTTTGTATATGTGCTTCTACAACTGTCAGATATGATCTGTTCTGAATGTACACAGCTGCAGAGATAATGATTTTGTCATGGATACTACACATATCCATAAGGAAGCATTTACTTATATCAAATTAAGATGTAGATACACCCACTGAAGCAGTGTGGCACAATCTGTAAGTGGGACATTTGGCAAAAGCTTGGATGTTGGGGTAGTAGTATCCCAAATAAATAATACATTAGAATATCATCTGTGTGTTTAATTATTATTAATATGTTGGATAGGTGTACAGTACATAGACCCTTCAATATAACACCATTTTACCCAGATCGGATCACTCTCAAGTATTAAAACTTTGTTTTCCACCTTAAAAAAAAGTATGTTCCACTAAATCCATAAAGTTATAATTTTAATATATGATGCAGGAGAGCATTAGCACCAAAAAACATGGAACATTACTATTGCAATTTCTCCTGGGTTAGGCTCTGTTTAGAGTTAGATTGACCTGACTACTTCTCACTGACTGACAAACTTACAGCACTGGCTCTCCTCAAGCCAGCCATGAAGAAGTATCCCGTGTGCATGGCACGTCCTAGCATACTCCAACAGGATTGGGCAGTAACAGTCTTCCCCGTCCCTCTGGTTACAATGACATGCCTCCTCCTGACACAGCAACAGGAAAGCCTCGGGAGAGACCAGGTGGGCACAGTGCAGGAACACACTAGACGTCTGCAACACGCTGCAGCTGGACAAAATCTGCATTAACACACAATTGGTTCAAATGAGCAATGTGGTTAAATAAAGGGGAATTCCATTATTTCAGGCAAAAGAAAATGGTTCTCTATAAATTAGACCAGGGTGTCGAGCCTCATCAGCATATGGTGTCCTGAAAGGGTCAGCTGTAAATGTAAGCCTATGCCTGTAAACATGACCAGTAGGAAGGTAGAGACTGAAAAGTTTCAGGTTGTTTCAGTTTGGTTATCCTACAAGGAAGGTTTTAAATCGAACATGTAGATTTGTTTAAAAATTAAATGACGGCATTCCGCTGCTACCATAAACATTACTAGCTACAACACTTGGCAAGAATAGCTGCCACTGCTGGGAATGAAAATTCCAGCAGTGAGATGCTATCCTGCATACTGACATCTAATGGAGACACTCAGTGCCCAGATGACAAAATTGGGATGCATTCTAGGGCAGTAATTTAGTTTATGGACACTGTACTTTGTATTGCATGAATTATGTTTTTATAAGCTCTCCCAGGCCACATAAAATAAGGTGCCGGGCCATATTTGACCCGCTGACCCTCAGTTGGACACATAACCTAGACGATAGTGTTAAGTAAATTTTTTTGTTTGCTTTTAGCAGTTGTAGGATTTTGTCATTTCTGCCATGAGCCGTCGGGTCTTGTCAGCTCCTGTTACTCTACAAATGACTTTTGGTAGGTAGGTTTTAAATCGTTAAAAAAAAAAAACAATAAATTATTTAAGCAGTAAAGACCATAAAAGTAAGTTTAAGAGCAATAAAAGCTGTGAGTAACAGAATTGTATTGGTGAAGATATCTTTAGCTCTTAGATTAATATTCTTACTCAGACTCTGAGTTATTTCATGATGGCTAGTTACACACTGAGCACCAACTAGCAAAGAGAACCTACAACCTTCTCTATACAGAAGTGACAAACAGGAAAATGACTTGAAGTCAGTGAAGGAGACGCTGATGATATTCGATGGTTTCACACTTACATGTAGTATTTACCGATTTGTCACTCGTGGGTGTTCCTGCGGTACAAAATGTTCTCGCTAAAACGGGATGATTTTTTCTTATCAGCCCACCCACAACAACAGCACCCACACCAGATCTGTCTCCTTACCAGCTGTTCCATTTAATGAGATCACCCATATGTATACACACACACACGCACACACACACACGCGCACACACACACACACACACACACACACACACAACACACACACACACACTCACCGGCCACTTTATATATATCTATATAAAAACAGAACTGTGTGTATTGTGGGTTAAAACTCCTTGGCCACCAGGGCACCCGAATTACATTTTGATAGTAGATAGAGCAGAATTTACCTTTTAGAATTTGTTAAGCAAAATCTTGATTTCCCAAGTAAAAATTATTAGATATTTAACATAATTTCAACAATTCTTCCATTGTACAGTCACCATCACCTACTTCTGAATTAATATTTATCATATCAGGGCTGTATGTTAACTTTTTTTTTGCACATAGCACTGCTGCTATGCGCAAAGGTTATAACTTTTGTAGCACAGGTCTCAAAAATTGTAGCAAGAGTATGAAATGTGTGTTATCATCTCTAAAAACCAACCACAATTATCCAGTTCATCGCCGATTCATCACATCACAACAGGCTGGCAAAGAACATTAATGTTGCATAGAGGACACACAAATCTGACAAATATTTTTTATATTTGCCCATAATGGTAAACTGCAGGGACATAACATCTCTTGCCATACATAACATCCATACATAATGATTTGAATGTGCAGTGCAAAAAATATCATATTATTATATTATAACTATATTATTTATACTAAAGTCATTTATCATAAATCAAATACTGAAGACTTACTGAGTAAAATTATGACTTGAGGTCAAAATTATGATACACTTGACAGAATGAAATACTGAATGCAGTGAAAGGCAGAGATGCTTGTTAGTAAGTGTAAAGAGCAGCAACTGAAGGTTTGCAGACGTTTTTTTTTTCAGTAAAAATAATACCCATTGAATGGCAAACCTCTTACATCAAAGGTTCACATCCTGTCATGCCTTAATTTGTTTATTTGAGCCATTCCTTTGGATAACATGTCAGTTTGACATTAGGAAGATAAATTCTTTGGCAACATGGACACGAAATCCTAACACATGTATGTGTGCACATGTGTGTGAATTGTCCTCTCACCGATGAAGTCTCCTTTGTGCTGTTACAGGATTGGATGGAATTTGACACACGTCGACATGTCTGACCAGCGCCCTTCACCGCCCATGAATTTGCAAAGTCATAACTATCCTCTGTTAGGAATCCTATAAAAACACACAGAAACACACGAAACAGATTGCCAGATTTCTTCTTAATCTCATCCTACCACCACTGTTTCTCTTACATTCTTTGACTTTGTTATCTTTTCCTGACTCAGTTGTTACTCTTCCTGTTGCTGAGGGGGGTGACTCAAATAATTTCCTAGTTTCCAGTAATAATCAACTCTCCCTGGTTTCACTCTTGGACTCTCACACACTGCATCTTACATACGCACACAAGTTACTTTCCATTTCCCCGCGTGACCTTACCTTCCTGAGCAGTATATTCATCAGCTGATACAGAGTTGAAGTTGCCACAGAGGCCGCAGGTGCGGTTGGCATGATGTTTGGTCAGTGTCAAAGCATGTTGGCTGCATTATCGATGGTAACAGTGAAGCCAAACTCCTCACTCCAGAGTTTATAAAAGCCGAGCTCTGAGCCCACAAACACAGTGTGAGATGCATAGGGCAGAGACAGTCTACAAAAAAGAAGACACATGTTTAATCATATGTGAATGCGCATATAATTAATGATATTTGTGTGGTGGAAAAATTGAACAAAATAAAGAGACTGTATATTGTATATTTATTTTAGCTCTTGCACAAGAAGACCAAAACCAACAAAGTGACAATAAGCAATCACAGAGGAGTCGGTGAGGAGTGCATCCTCATCAGGGTTTTTATATGCATAAGAACAAAGAAACCATGGTTATACACAATGCACAAGCGGTTAGATGACTCAGTGTCATTAAGACCATCTGCCTGGATTCTTGGGTAATTCCCTCGTTCTAACCGGGTGCTCATTCCAAACATAATTCAGCATGTGTATATGATAAACTGGTCAGGCACTGTATTAACAAAGGCAGTTCATCTACAATTCAGTAAAAGTGCAGACAAGTTGTGCCTTTCACAAAATAGTATCACACTAAGAGTTAGAATAGGAGATAGTTGTACTCATGCAGGATTATATGTCACATGGTAACTTTTCCACTACAATTTGCACGAAAATGACTAATTTACTCAACCTTTTTTCTCCTTGTGAGAGTCCGTCCATCTACAGACAGGTGCAGCTCAAACACATCCCCCAGAAACAGAGTGACTCCTGTTCTTTTTCCACCAGTAAAATCACCTGCAGATTGAACACATATTTCTTTTATCATCAAATTTTGCGTCAAAGCTTTGAGTGGCAAAAACAGTGTGAAATAAATAATGATGACAGTGTCTGTGGATTTTACAAATATTTAATCACTGAAAAGTTGAAGAGCTGTTGAGCACCATTCAGTTCATTTAAAAACAGTGCCTTTTTCATTTCCTGAAAAGTAACAGTTTTGGATATATGAGGTGCATGCCTGACAGCGATGTATTGTAAAATAAAGTGCGACCGATGATTGTCGATTCTTCAGAAAATTAAGCTTTTTCAAATGTTTGATGAACAGTACTCCTACAGCACAAGCACAGTTTTAGTACAGACATCTCAGCAAGAATCAGACCCATTGCAGTTGTTCTGCACAAGCCACTGAGCGACAATAGAAGAGCATCAGATGCCATTAGAATTCAAATCTGTTTGTTTCTTTATTCAATTATCTGAGGATGACTCACCCAGCAGTGTGAAGGAGCGGTGGTTGCAGTCTCCAGCCAGCAGGTAGCTGCAGTCTCCAGGAAACTCATACAAAACCCCATCAAACGTGTGAACATGGTGTCGTCCGAACAGACTGCATCTCCCTGTCATGCCTGCTGCAAAGGCTGGACACACGCAACATACACCAATATGCAGTTGACTTAGGATTAGAACTAGAGGAGCTCTTATATGACATATTTCACATATTAATAGTCTATGACACTTTGGAGTACAAAGACAAAATGACCTGCACTCACCTGTCAGATGTAGGAGAACCCAAATTTCTCGCAAATACCTCCTCATGCACACCTAAAACACAAATATGCTCTCCATCACCTATACCAATATCATCATCATCCTCTAATGTGTAAACATGACATTACTCTGTGTATTGTGCATGGCTTGTTTCAAAAACCCCTTTATTCAGTTCTCCAAACTTCACTTAGTCCTACCTCCATGGCTCCAGACTCAGCTAATCCACAGAGTTGCAAAGAAAAGGCAAACACAATCCAAAATCAGATGATCCAAATGTTGCACATTTAGACCTCACACAGTCAAGGCATATTGATACAGTGTGATGGTCTGTGTCTAAACTGAGGAGAGGGTCAAACGCTAACACCCTGGAAGCTCTATTTTATAGCAAAGAACATAATCCTGCCCAGTCATTGGCTTTCCCTGAAGAAACCTCCCCTCGCCAGGTTATGTCAAAAAGAGCAGAACATCATTCTGTCCACAACTGTGTGCCTGCAGACTGACACCATCAAACACACTCAGCAGGACAATGCCAGGATATGCCCACTGATCGCCTGGCTGAGTGATTAGTCTACACATGCAGAGCTGTATCGGCGCCAACCCAAACAATTCTTGTGGAAAACATACTTACTGGAGATATCTCACGCACAAGCACTGCTTTGGTGGTGCCAAACGCACAAACACATGACTAAGCAGCGCCAAAATTACACACACACACACGCACGCACACACTGGGAACGTGTATGTAGCAACACTCTCAGGTCAGGTGAGAATTTCACCTATCATCTTGCAAAAAGACAAAGACAGACAATCAGTGTTACAGTCCCAGAGATAAACAAGACAACATTTTATATCTGTAACCACTAAAACATGTCTGTAACCACTTTGCAACAATGTGCTCTGTTTTAAAATGCTTTCAAGGTCCTGCATACTCTCACGGTTGTTTTCATTAAAAATCTCTCCTCAGGTTGGGTGGAGCTGTGCTGGATTTTACGTGACTTGATATGCTGATAACGTTGATAAAGTTAGAAATGGACTAGTTGCACAGCAGACATTTTGACATGTCATGCCAGAAAACTCACAGGTGTATTAATGATTCTTGCATTCCACTTAGGAGAGGTCCTTCTATTGTGCATGCTGGTTTACTGTCACTGTTACTGGGACACTTAATGGAACTAAGCATAATTACTGTTATTGAGTCCACCTGTGTTGCCAGTCCACTGTCAGGTGACAACAAAACCAGCAACGTGAGTCAGGAAGATGTCAAACAAGCACAGGGATATTAAGTCAGAACACCAGTGGGAGTGGGCCATGGGTGTGTGGGTACTTTAGGGAAAGCACAGGTGTTACTAATAACTTTAATGATGACTCTGGTTTACTGAAGCATCCCAGGAAGCCATGAGAGTCTGCATGCTCAATACCAGGACCCTGACACAGCTCATCTAAATGGAATGCAGTTGTTTTTAAAGGTACAGTGTTGAAGATTTACAGGGATTTATTGGCAGAATATGGCAGAAATGGAATATGATATTCATTAATATGTTTTCTTTAGTGCACAGTCACCTGAAAATAAGAATCGTGTTTTCGTTAGAATGAGCTGTTTATATCTACAGCGGGGGCAGGTCTTCTTCCATGGAGTCCTCTATTTTGCTTGCATGTTTCTTCAGTAGCCAACAATGAACAAACCAAACACTGGCTCTAGGTATGGTATTTTGCATGTTGTTTAAGTGTCGTGGGCACTGCAGGTTCTCCTACATGCTTAGAAGGGGAGAATTTAGTGGCCTTGAGCTCACTGCTAGATGCCATTAAATCCTACATACTCCTACATATACTATATCCTTTAATGTTATCAATAGGACCTTTTTCACAGCAGTCATTTTGACATGAAATAGCAGGATAAACACAGATGTTTATAATGATATTAATTAAGGTTCAGTTCCATTCAGGTCAGACAGAGTCAGGGTGCTGCTATTGTGCATTATAGCTCACTGGAAAGGCTCTGCTACACTAAATGGAATAGGACCTTCACTAGTATCAGTGGTAACACCTGTGTTAATCCTGCTATTTCATGTATAAAAATAGCTGCTGTGAAAAAGGTCTAGTAGACCTCTTGTCAGGATTGTGTGGACATGTACAGACTGTGCCCCTAAGCACATTATTAAGTTTTCTACCTGCAAAACAGGTTTGAATCCAAAAGCACAAGTATGAGACCTAAATGTCAACTTTACTTGAGACTGAAAACAGGCAAAAGTCAAAACCAGGCAGGCAGGGGAGATGAGGCAAACTGATCTAACAGAGGATCAGGCAGGAGAACAGGAAAAGGCCGGCAGAGAGTCATAACAAACAAACAAACATCTCAGGCAGGGAGACTATATGGCTGGAACACTAAGGCTGAAGCACAATAGATTCTCTGGTGAAGGAATGAACACACATGTATGCTACTGGGCTGATGGGGAAGTGGGAACAGGTGTGCAGGTGGGCGGGGGAGGTCAGGAGGATGGGAAATGGTGGGAACACAGGGGTTCCTGCAGGGCAGATGGGCGTGGCGACATCTGAAATGACTGAAAATGAATGAAAAGGAATTGATATCATAACCATCAGAGCTCCATCATCTACCTTCAACCTGAGTAGAGGTCTGATCTGTCAGTAATAACATTTCCATATGTTTCTGTATGTTTAATTAGTCTTTAATAAGATATCATTAGGGATGCTAATACCAATAACCAATAATTACCTGCTTCTCATGGCCAATATAGAGAAGATAACTGATCATTTTATATTTTTGTATTTTAAAACAAAACGTCATATAACCAGTAGTTTCTGCCCACCTGGGGGTGAGAAAAACTCAGATATAGTGAGCAAAGATGGACGATATAATATTTCATAGCTCTGATCGAGCCCAATCTACATAACGTCACTATTACAACAAAAACAAAGAACAGTTCCGACTCTTCAGATGATCATTTGTTTTTCTTGTAAAGTTCATCAAAATATTTCACACATATACTTTGCTTTTCTGGAATATTTTGCCTAACAATTCAAATTAAATGCTTTAACATAATCTGTCAAATCAGATATTATTATAGGACATAGGCGATTTATTAATTTTTAACAGGGAGGATGGATCCAGTTCATTTTATTCACTTGCATCTAGTTAAGTGACTCATGAATGACTCCTGTATAGTTTAGAGAATATTATAGATCCAAGATGAAACTGACAGAAGGGAGAGACTAAGATAAAAAGTCACAATTACAAATCTGTCTACAAAGGCTACTCAAGCATCATGGACAGCACCATGGATTTATCAATACACAGCACCATTAGACTACTGATATTTCAGAGGCATGGTCAGGGCCATAGACTCTAACTTGAACAAACCTCAATCAAATAAAGGATGGATGAGTCAGGCAGACTAGACTAACATATTAAATATACATAACAACTAACATAAACAACCTCCCTGGTCCTGCACTCTTTCTGCTGCTAGGGGATGGAGAGGGCAGTGGCTGGTTAACAAGGAGGATTTGCTAACACTCACCTAAAGCCAGTGTTTATTGTCTACAATTTCATTATCCGAATAATGAATAAAAAATACACATAAACAATAAATATTATTGTACACCCCCTATGATTAA
This sequence comes from Lutjanus argentimaculatus, assembly GCA_034769285.1. Taxonomy (NCBI): domain Eukaryota; kingdom Metazoa; phylum Chordata; class Actinopteri; order Lutjaniformes; family Lutjanidae; genus Lutjanus; species Lutjanus argentimaculatus. Next base: position 14,220,519 of record JAWZSL010000012.1, on the reverse strand, counting down.
TATGATGTCAGTAGTTGTAAATGTTAGTTACTTAAAAAAATTAAGTTTGGTCCAGATACTCTGCAACCCTTTTCCAGGATATAAATGGTCAAATGATGGTTCTTCATAGTGAAGTTCTTGTTCATAAATTATATCTAATCTATAAAGCATTAGAGAGTAATTTATTTATTATTAGTATAGCCATTAGGTAGTCTATAACATATAAACCCTTTATAGTGGGTATGAACTAATTAGATAGCAGTGCCACTGAATTTTAAATATTGCCTGTATTCAAAGACAATTAAGCTAAAACACAAAGACATTATTTAGTTGACACAACTTATGTTCGAACCGTCTCTGGATGTGGTATGTTGGAGCAGATATGTTCAGAAACCTTGAAGCAGACAATAATTAAAAAAAACATCTATAACATGCAGCACACAGTACAGGTACCAAGATAGAAGATACTACAAATAATGGGAGTTTGGTCACTTTGTTGTTTGTGTGTTTGCTGTCTGTCTGTCTGGGAGAGACTCAGCTTGCACAGAGCAAACATGCTCGTGCACCGTGTTCATTCATGTACAGTATATTCAACACGAGAACGCGCCTGTCTTATTCTGGGAGAATTACGTCATCGCAGTGCCCACTGGGTGCTGCAGGAAACTTGCGGGCAAAAAGCTGCTGTTCGGTGCACTGCTGTGCTGTTGTACACAGGAAAGACATACACTGAGCATGAGAGTTGCGGGCTATCATTTGAAAATAAAGTAATACTCTCAATACTTTTATTTTAAAGACACTAAATATACTTAAAACAGTGCAATAAAACTTGGAAATTCTTTCTGAGTGTGACAAATGTTATTTCAAGCCTCTATATAAGAATATGAGGACACAAATAGTGAGGAAAGTCTCATAAAGAAAACTGACACACAATTCCCAGCATAAAAAAAATAAGAATTGTGCATTAGAGCTATTTTAGTCAACCAAATGGAAAAATGGAATTCATAGAATAAAGTGGGAAAATGCTACAGGAAGCTTGAGCAGTCCGTTATGTGTGGGGGCGGACCACTACATGCGCGCACAGCACGACGCGCGTATCAGTGCCGGCGCGTCGGCAAATAACCTCGTTCTGCATACTGACTGTTATTTAGAAGCGCTTCTCTTCTCCTATATTGTCTTCTACCGTCGGTTTAAAGAGGTGATACCCGCAGAAGTGTGATCCACAGCTCAAGTACCGCCATGGCTGCGCTGTCGGGAGGAGAGATGTGCATCAAATACCTGATGTTTGCCTTCAACCTGGTGTTCTGGGTGAGTTTGACGCGAGGAAATGTAATGTTCTCTATTGTTCTCGTGGAATTATATACATCCTGTTTGTGTTCTAGGCTGTGTGTGTGTGTGTGTGTGCGTGTTTGATCTTTGCGTGCATGCGCATTCGTGTGTGAGCAGGTTACTAGAGTGAATGAAATTATACGATGTCCCAGATGCAGAATCGTACCGAGCGCTCCCACAGATAGGCATCCTCGGTGACTTATCACCACAGTATATTCTGGGATGGCACTGTATGGACCCCACTAAACATAAAGTGTCCCAATGCGTGTTGGAGACCGAGCGAGCGGGCAGGAAGAATAATCCCCAGTGGCCAAGTGACCCAATTCCACCACGCAGACTACACTCTGGAGTTTGCGCGCACGGCATTTTAATAATTGCAGGGGGTGGTGGGAAGGAGGGGGTGCTATTGTGGAAGAGAATGTGACTGATATGATAATAATTAAGACTTCTGCTACGTTACGTGATGTTAAGAGTTTGCGCATGTCAGGGAGCCAGCCTCTGTGGTGTGTGTGTGTGTGTGTGTGTGTGTGAGACTGAATCCTGGATATCCCATGTGGGCTATTTGTGTCCTACAGAGCCTGCAGGGTGTGTCTTGTTGTGTCCGTTTGTTTGTGATCTCTGAGTGAGTGTGAGATTTCAGATGGATATTTTGCCCTTTCATGAATGTTTATAATTTGTGCAGCTATAGATAGAGCCAAGATAACTATTCATTACAGGGCAGACAGGGGTTTCCCACAGTGTGTGTGTGTGTGTGAGAGAGAGAGAGAGAGAGGGAGGGAGCGAGAGAGAGAGAGAGAGAGAGAGAGAGAGAGAGAGAGAGAGAGAGAGAGAGAGAGAGAGAAGTGAAAACCACCAAATTTGTGTATTCAAAAGATTCAAAGATGCAAAACGTACCCAAGGTAGTCAGCCACTGTTTTCAGTTCCAGTCCAATATCTAAATTTGAATATCTGCTTTTACTGTGTTAACCTATACCAGTGCTCTTTTTTTCTTGACGATTATGCTGATTATTTATTATTAATAGTAGTAAGATTACATGAGGCTGAAACTGAACTTCACTGTAGTGGTGAAAAGTTCTGTGTCAGTTGATGCATAACATCCAGTCAGGTTTTACCATCTGGAAAGCTTGTGTAGTTTGAGTAATGTAACATGTATAATGGTGTCCTTCAACCATTGTGGGGCACTGTAACATTCACATGTGCTTGTGACATTTACACGTGCAGCTTACACATGCTCTTTTACATTACTTACAGTTGCATTTGCAAACAGAAAACATGGTGTTGTGGAACTTAGATTAGAATGCAGATTGGTGAGACAAGTCCAATTCCCAATGAACGCCTTATGTCAATATTGGGCCCCTAGCACCAACATAGAATCTAGATAATTTGTAGAAAATGGACTGCATTTGTATAGCACCGTTCTAGTCTTTCGACCACTCACAGTGCTTTACATTACACATTTGCATTTGCACAAACGTTCATATACTAATGGCTTGATGCCAACCTGCTCACCAGTAGCAAGCAAAGTTTATTTTTATAGCACCTTTTATGGAGACCAGTCACAAAGTGCTTCAAATACAACCAAACAAATAAATGTAAGCTATAACAAGGGGAGTAAACAAACATAAAATACCACATGCTTTCCAAATGCCTGACTGAACAAGTAGGTTTTTTGCTGCTTTTTAACAGAGTCCAGGGATCGGTCTCAAACTTACCGGGAGACTATTCCAAAGCTTAGGGGCTGCCAACTGAAAAGAACAATTTCCCCAAGTCTTAAAATGTGACAAAGGAACACTTTGAAAACCCTGGGTAGAGGACCTAAGAGCTCAACTCATAGTGTGAGGCTGTAGAGGGTCAGAAATTCACTGAGGAGCCTTGAAGGGCCAAGTAGGGCTCTATAAATGAGCACCAAGATTTTAAAATTAATTCTAAAATGAACAGAAAGCCAGAGCAAAGAGGCTCAAATCGCTGGAATATGTGACCATCTGTTGGATCTGTTGTGTAAAGCGCCGACCAGCAGCATTTTGGATGATTTGTAGGTGGTGAAAAAAGAAATGCAATAGTCTAAATGTAGATGAAAGCATGTATCCATTTCTCTTCTTGATACAACAGACAAGACTGGCTATGTTCCTTAGATGAAAGAAGCATAATCGAGTCAGTTCACCAATATATTACTTTGACCTTGTTCACCTCATATATGCCTTCAAATATACATGACTGACAAATTGGCATTAATCAACATACATGTTGGCAATGATGGACAAAAATTTGTAAACATTATAAAAAAGTTTTCATTACAATGACATCTAACTCCATGTCTCATGTAAAATACAGTTTCTAGTTTATTGTGGACAGCACTGAATCCTGTGTCAACATCAAACAAGCAGACATGCACAAATCAAGAAATTGTGGCATTCAGTATTTTTGTTTGTTGACTGTTATTTGTTTGACTGCTGCAAATTGTGTAGAGTCATGTTGTATAATGCCTGTATTAAGTTTTTAAGAAACCAGTCAGGTGACTATAAAGCATAACACTTTATCAAACAACCATTTCTATCCTGTTCCGAGTCAATAGACGGGAAACCATGCTCAAACCTCACACCCACATGTAAGTGTGAATGTTTCCCTTTGAGGTAGATAAAGCAAAAACTGAGGATGTACCACAACACAGCCACAGTTCACATAACACATACTTGATGATAACTCAGTCTGGACTCAACAAGACTGTACATGTTCAGCTTTGTGTCAGTGTGCACGAACCCAACCTCAATAAAAAGAAAAAAAAAAAAAAAAAAAAAAAAAGGGTCTGGGAGCTGGAATGAGAAGTAGTCATATTTTAGAGCAGTCTATTAACTGTAATCACACACAGTTCAGATGCCTGAGCAGAAAATTTGGTGCTAGGTAGGTATTTTAGAAGAGGTTCAATATCAACATGCCTCAACAGAGCCCTCTGTGCTAAAACCCACACAACTTGCACACATGCAGCAGTTGTAAACACAATCTGTGCATGCATGAACAAAGAAACAGTAAAAGAGGAAGGAACACAGGCAGGAAAGTTATATCACTTACACACAACAGGGGCCAGTTTTTCAAGCTCTCTTGCCGCTCCCTGACTGTATGATCAGGTGATTGTATGAAGGCGTGGTACTGAACATGCTTTCCCTATCCACCACCTTTTTTTTTTTTTTTTAAACTGACGCCATTACTGTTCGCGTCCCTTCCTCCTGAGAAAAAGTTCGTTTTTAAACACTCATAGAGCTGCATTGTGTAAACGGAACCAGCATGGCTGTCGCTGGGGGAATCAAGTGTGTGAAATATCTCATGTTTATCTTCAACTTTTTCTTCTGGGTAGGTGTTCTTTACTTTTTTATTGTGTCTCATTGTGTGGTGCGTGTGTGTGTGTGTGAGAGAGAGAGAGAGGAGAGAGACATGGAGAAGCTTCTTCAACCAGAATCAAAGATTTGCTTCATTGTGTTTTGCTCTAATCTGTTATTTTGTTCATACAATAGAACATGAGAAAAGATTTTACAACAGAGTATATGCAGTGAAAAACATGTGACAGAACAGTATACAGAGTATACACAGAAACACACACCCACATACATGCTTTGAATAAAACAGCCATCTTTCAGTTTGGCTCTCAAAGTTAAAAATTCACAGACCTGCTGACAAGGCTTGCAAGTGCTTGTGTACTGTGTACTGTACTGTATGCACATTGCACAATATGACACCAGGCACGGACACTGTGACTGAGTTGCACCAACAAAGATTAATCTAAGATTAGCCCTAATTAGAGTTTAGCAAAACTAGGTTTCAAATGAGTAAATCCACATTTAAAATTAAGCCAAGCTCTTTTGCACAATTAAAAACAAATCTGTTTAGTAAATCCAAGTTTATTAATGTAAACTGAAATTAAAAAGAGTTTCATCAATATGGAGATGGCTTGCTTACCAAAAAAGACAGAAAAAAACAAAGAAAGAGATTTGAGTGCTGTCAGGACCTGGTAAGTATAAAAGAGGGGGGAGAACTGTTAACTTTCTGCTGCTCTGTTCTAGTTAATGAACGTTACATTGTTTGCCAGCTAGCTAAAGTTAACAAAATGTTACATGCAGTATGCCAAAACCAGCAAACCAGCATGCTTTTCTGGCTATTCTAACCTACAATAATTTGTGATGGGTGTATGACCAAGAGGGTCAAAGTTCAAGGTGCAGTTTTATGAAGTAGTATGTCCCAATTGTATTCATGCAATAAACAGTACATACTTTGTAAGGGGGGCTGCAGTATGTTAAGAGTGAAAGACAAAGTATGCAATTCGGAATGCAGGGATTGTTTGCTAGATAGCTAAACGTTACTTAGACCTAAGTTAGTTAGCCTACTAGACAGGAAATCCACCAACAGCACAGTGAGGAAAAAAGAGACTGTCTGGCAAACTGTTTTAATAGAAAACTGGTTTGAAAGAAAGAAGAGATGCATCAACAGGGTTGTGTCTGTGCCTTAACAGATCATTTTGTTCAATCCATCTCAAAAAGGCAGTCATTTTAAAAGTTACACCTCCTCAAGTATAAGTTTAAAGTTAATACTGGATTACATTTTAAATTGGAGTGTAAAGTTTTGGAGCAACAGCATTACATTTAATCTAGGTTTAGAGTAAAAACTAATCTAGGTTTAAAGAGATGGTTAATCTTTCTTAGTTTTAAACTAGCTTTAAATCTAGTGCTAGATAATGTAAGTTAAACCATGATTTAATTGGGTTAATCCTTGTTGGTGCAATCCAGCCTTATAGTGTGAAGTGCAGACTTTTATGCTATTTTGTTTACACGTTATGCAAAAAGAGCAAACTGAAAACAGACCAGGTTGCAGAATACACCAACATGTATGCATATTTACATGCATACTGCTAAGTGTTGTTGGATTTCCATGCTACTTTGTGTCAATATTAAACACATATTGATGAATAAGGGAAAGTGTGAACATAAAAAAGCAAAGAAACCTTGTTTTTTCTCTCATTGCTCTTCTCCGATTTTGATCTTTTCTAGGTAGGAATAGGCACACATACTGCACATACTCACATGGGCCTACATGTTCTTACATGTAGACATTACAGCATATCATACTCCCCATCAATGTATTATAAAACCACTTTAAAATCTATATCTTTCTGGTTAGGAGTTAGAAATGTCCTTTTCACAAGTTAAAAGTTGAGATAAATTTTTAATGGGTTTGTTAGAATAGAAATGTGATGCTACATTAGTAATGAATTGAGATGTGTGTAGGTGTGTGAAGTGTGAATGTTTGTTCTATTGATATACAGTCAAACAATAGGAGTTGATGAGGAAGTGTGGAGTTCGTGTTCGTTTATTGCAAGAAATCCAGGAAACAATCTATTTCTAATTAAAGTATTTAATTGACATTGGCAGAATAGAATTGCATGTACATGGATCTTTCTTTGATCAGAAACCACAGTCCACGAGCAGATAGCTGCAAGTAGTTAGCTGTAGCCACTTCCTAAAGAAAGAGTACCTAACTTAACGTTACACAGTATTTTAAATGAAAATGTGCAATTATCTAATTGGTCTATAGTGATGGGGAGGAGCCGCGGTTTAGACTTAGCTCTCCCTTCGTTGGTCCACGGCCTGGTTCGAGTCTCTAGACACTCGTCTCCTCCAATCCAGGATGACAGTGCCCTGAAATGTAAAACAGCTAGATGCCTTGTACCTTTCACCTAAATTTGATATTCTGGACAGCTAGTGTGTACGTGTTGATATCTAGGGTTGATATGGCGACCTAATGTGATACTTGTCTGGCCTATTGCCCAATGTTCCATTTTTAGTAGATTTGTTGGGGAAGTATCTTGGAGTCTTCCTGTGTATGTTGTGTTAGATTGCCTATCGTCTGTCTCTTTATCTTAAGTGTCTGAGACATCTGCCAACGGTCATGAACTTCTGCTAAGTTTTCGTTAGTTCATAAGTTAAACACTATGTTGTAACTAAGTGTTGCAAGATTTAAGTGCATGTGCATCAAATTGAGAAGTTCAATACTTATATTGCCAATTTTGTGTGAGAGAGCGTAATTCAGGCCATAAAATATATAATCCTGACAGAAGTATACATACTGGTGTTTGTGAAGATTTGGATATGAAATGAGGAACACAGGAACCTCTTCCTGGACTGAAAACTGAACATTAATAACTGTAAGGATGAGATCCCAGATGGGGTCTGTCAGTGTAGATTTTAAATGACAACTGGAAGCAGCTGAGAAAAGGAGAGTTTTAAATTTAGATGACGACAAGGTAAGTGGTAACTGGTGTGGTACAATTTAATTGTCTAATTTAGTTGACAATTGGGGAGTATGCAAAAATATGGCAGTATGTATGAAAAGTATCTTCCTGTCTGAGCTGTGAATTTAATTTCTCATTATAACACTAATATGATTTGTCCTACTACCAGACTGACAGTCGATGAGTGTACAGTGTGCTTAACACATTCATTGCTGTTATGTAACTAATTGCAGTTCTGTATTTCAAAATGATTTTGTGTTTCAGCTTGCAGGCACTGCTGTCTTTGCTGTAGGCCTGTGGCTCAGATTAGACCCAAAGACCAAAGGCCTGTTTGAAGGACCAGAATCTCCATATGTGTTTTACACAGGTAAGATGCTTTCAATCCTTGAGCGGGAATGTTATCCATTATCATTCAAGCAAAGTTTAAGTAAAGTGTTGGATTATGTGAGCTCTACAATACACTAAGTATGCTCGTGTGTATCTGTGATATGTGTGTGTAGGTGTATATATCCTGATAGGAGCTGGAGCACTGATGATGGTGGTGGGTTTTCTGGGATGTTGTGGGGCCATCCAGGAATCTCCCTGTATGCTGGGACTGGTTCGTAACACTTTTTTAGTTTTCACATAACTCTGCTTTCTTATTCCATTAACTTCTTCTGACTTAATAACAAGAAACAGAAGAATAACAACAAAAACTAAACTGTTTAACCAGGAGTTTATTTCTCACTGTCTGAGTCTTATAAAGTTCGTGTTCTGCTCTCAATCAGCAGTACTTGGACTTTGTATCCCACTGACCTTCACTAAGAAATATGAGATTGTCTGCCTTGATCATTGTTTACTGGACAGTATCAAGGCCAGAGTCTCTAGTCTCTGTACTTGTTGCCTCCCTCACCCCCTCCTGCCCTGTCTGGCCCTAATCTTCTTGTACTAAATCTCTGTGGAGGAGGAGCCTATGTAAATTAGGTTCAGTTACACTCAAATGACCTTACTTGTTCACACATGCACGCAAGAGACATGCGCACATGCACGCATGGAGGCACACATTCATACAATCAGCTGAGTTTAATTTTGTCTTGTGTTTGCACAGTTCTTCTTCTTTCTGCTTATCATATTTGCCATTGAGGTCGCGGCTGGAATCTGGGGATTTTCCAACCAAAGCAAGGTAACATACAAGTTTAAAATACGTTATGTTTGTAAGCATGTAACAAAGATACAAACAAGTACATTAGGGGCAAGCCAACAAGAAAAAAGCACCAGGTAGAAAAAAATACAAGAAAAAAAACTATGTATAATAATCACACAATTATGGGTACGGCAACAAAAAATTGAGTGAAATAAGATTTAAAAAGAACACGTAATGTTATAGTAAGGATTTAAAAGGCAGTGTGATGAGATATTACCTTTGTCTGCTTTAATGATGCATATAATTTTTTTTTTTTCCGGCTTGTTCTTGTGTTGCAGGTGGTGAATGACATCACAACATTCTACATGCAGACCTACAACAACTACGAAGCAACAAGAGATGAGCGTCTCAAAGAGACACTGCGAGTGATCCAAACAGGGGTGAGCTGTTGCTGCCTCATGTCTGCTTCACTCTAATTCAGAGTGACTCAGATCTTATCTAAAAGGAATTTGTTACAAAGGATGTTTTCAAGCAAATGCAATGTATTCCCACGGGAAGATATTCTTTTCAACTCACAAGACTTTTCAAAACTCTCCACAACTATTATCCATGATGTTTATGATGACTATCACTTGTAGAGTCAGAAAATTACCTTAAAAGTTAAGTATTGTGGAAAATAAGCTTATTCGCTTCCTTGGAGAGTTCAACATCAATATCATGTCTGTGTGTTAATTATGGAGATGGCAGGCAATTAGCCTAACTTAGAATTAAGACTGGAAGGAGGGTCCAAAGGTCAAAACCAATCCTACCAGCACCTCTAAAGCTTGCTAATTAAAGGTCCAGAGCGTTAGATTTAGCAGGGTTTATTGGCAGAATATGGCAGAGATAATAAAGGGTGAGGGGTGGGGTAACGTGGGATGGGGTGGGGGTGGGGGGTCTGTCTGTGTGCATTACAATAACAGGATAAAACAGCTAGAATCTCACAAAAATGCATAGGGATAACACTGCAATGAAGACTTATAAATAATAATAATAATAATATATTTTTAAATCAGCTGGTGCAAAAATCCATACCCAAACTATGAGCAGGATGCACACTTTTACTTTTTCTGAGTGGAAAGTTGTGATGACAAAACTTAGGGAACCAAATTTTTTGTTGAACTATTCCTTTACATTATTTGTATTAAGTGACATGTGCTTTTCCATCTTGTTCTCTAAATGTATGACATTGTGTGTGTTTACAGCTGAACTGTTGCGGACCACCCGGAACTCTCAAAAATTTTGCCAAAGACACCTGTCCCCCGGGAGAGACACTTGAGGTGCTCATTACTAAGGTACAACCACCCTGAATGTTTGTATAGATTGGATGCCAACACAGCCAGGTGCTTCAGTCATGAGATGGAGAAAGAAAAAATATTTAAATACGAGGCACCATCCAAAAGATCTAACAATGTCAGACATGCTTCAACTCTGTGAAAGAGGTAGGGCAATTACTGTATGTCAAATACATAATGACGGTCTGGCGTGTGTCGCAAGTTTATCAGTCTTCCCTTTGCAGACGAATTCCCTCAGCCTTCTTGCAGCGTTACTATGGCAACAATGGTTTACTGGAGCCTGCAATCTCTCAGGCTGTCTGTTATGTGTGCCATACCACAAGTCATGTTCAGCATAGGTTTAGGGAAAGCTGAAAGAAATCACGCTTGTGTGTTGCAGAGCTGTCCTGACGCCATTGACGAGGTGTTTGACTCCAAGCTGCACATCATAGGAGGAGTGGGCATCACCATCGGGGTTATTATGGTAAGTGTGTGATTGGTTTATTCGTAACAAACACAGTGCAGCCATTAGCCAATACAAAAAGTAATGTCCGTCTCCCTCTCTATTACAGGTGTTCGGGATGATCTTTAGCATGCTCCTGTGCTGCGCCATCAGGAAGTCTCGGGAGGTGGTGTGAAACCCACCGTCACACCTTTAAGTCCTTATTAATGTTGCATGATGTCATTCCTAGAGTCACATGACTCTCCACTGCCAATAGAAACACCGCTTGTTCAAGGGGTATAACCTAAGCTAGGCTGGGTGCAGATATTTCTGATTATTCAGTCATACATTAGTTATAACTGTGCTGCTGACACTTAGGCCCACCTTCCTGGACCATGTAGACGCAATGTGGTTATTTGGCCCAACTATAGAATGGGTGTCATCTGTGCTTCAGTGGCAGTGTAGTACAGAAATGTGTAATTTTGTGGTCATTTGATTGAAATTAGTGTTTGTGAACTGCTAATTATCTAAACAAAAGATCATATTATTGTATACTGATCACATTTCTCACCTACTGGCAAGAAAAGTCATGGACCAGGGCCATAAAAAGGCAACCACCACCACTCCAGCACAATACAGCAGTAGCCAATGAAATACTTTTTCTTACAACACTGAAGTGAAATCATGGTGTCTAGTAGCCTATCAAATACCAAGCTGTGAACTGTGGTGACTGTGGTTTGTTCCAGCTTGGTATTAGTGTAGCATTTCGGATCCTTCATTGTTAAATTTTATTTGCTCCTTCCCTTTTTTTCTCCATCTCCTAACTTGCCCTTTCTAAAAAAACGCCTTTATTTTTTTTGTCACGTTTTGTAAATGTCTTCTTTTTTTATTTGTAAAAGATTTATACACTTAGGTGGTTGTATGGTACATAGCATTTGATGATGTATTTTATAATGTCCTTTTGATTTTACAGAGATTGGGTTGATTTATACCATATGCACTATGTTTTACAGAGACAATAATTAATGAGAGCCAAATAAACCAAACTAACTGACTCGATTCTGCGGGTATTGTATTGCCTGGGTTTATAAGTCAGTCTGTTATTAGGCAAGGTATTATATATTATGGCAATCATTCACATGCACTGTGCAAGAGTCAAATGAGCTGTCAGTTTTCATAATTATCAGCAGGTCACTGAGTAAACTTCATTAAAGGATTAATATACGAATACAAATACGAATACGAATACGAATACGAAATACTTTATTGATCCCCAAGGGGAAATTCATTTGTCTGTAGTCTCTTCTATTTGTATAAGAATTATAGAGTCTGATGGCAGTTGGTATGAAAGATCTTCTGTATCTCTCTGTCCTACAACGAAGAGAGAGAAGCCTTCCACCACCATTATTTCTTTGGTCCATCAAGGTGTTATGCAGTGGATGATCCATGTTGTTTAGGATGGCCTCCACCGTCCTCATTGCGTCCACAACTTCCTCCAGAGAGTCCATCCTTACTCCGATCACAGAGCCAGCCTTTTTCACAAGCTTATCCAGCCTCCTTGCTTGCTTTTTTCCCAAACTTCCTCCCCAGCAGACTGCAACATAAAATAAAACACTTGCCACAATAGACTGATAAAACATCTGCAGCATCTTACTGCAGATGTTTAGAGATCTGAGCTTCCTTAGGAAAAAGAGGCGGCTCTGCCCCTTTTTGTAGAGTGCATCTGTGTTAAGGGACCAGTCCAGCTTGTTATCCAGTTGTACACCAAGATATTTATAGTTTGTTACCACCTCGATGTCCACTCCACAAGTGTTCACAGGCTGAAGAGGGGTCTTGGATCTACGGAAATCAATGACCATTTCCTTTGTCTTTGAGGTGTTTAGTATGAGGCAGTTTTTATGACTCCAGTCACTGAAGGATTTTATCAAATCCCTATATTCAGATTCCTGTCCATTCCTTATACAAGCTACAATAGCAGTGTCATCTGAGTATTTCTGGATGTGGCAGGACTCAGAGTTATATTTAAAGTCTGCTGTATACAATGTGAACAGGAATGGAGCCAGGACAGTCCCTTGTGGAGCCCCTGTGCTGCTCATTAATGTCCCAGAAGAACAGTACCCCAACCTGACAAACTGTGGCCTTTCTGTCAGGTAATCCGTGATCCAGGAGACAAAGGAAGAAACCACTCCCATCTCTATGAGCTTGTTTTTGAGTATGTTGGGTTGGATGGTATTAAATGCGCTTGAAAAGTCAAAAAACATAATTCTTACATAAGCGCCAGATTCTTCCAAATGAGAGAGGGAACGGTGGAGCATGTAGAGTACTGCATCATTCACTCCAATGTGTTGTTTGTAGGCAAACTGCAGGGGATCAAGTTTGTCTTTGACCTCAGGCCTCAGAAGACATAGAATCAGCCGCTCCAGGGTTTTCATGATGTGTGAAGTAAGGGCCACCGGTCTGTAGTCATTTAGTTCAGCTGGACATTTTCTTTTTGGTACCGGGACAATACAAGATGTTTTCCACAGAGCCGGCACCCGCCCCAGCTGTAGACTCAGGTTGAAGATTTTGTGAAGAGGTTGGCACAGTTGGGCAGCACAGTCTTTAAGCAGCCTTGGACACACACCATCTGGGCCAGCTGCCTTCCCAGAGCAAAGCCTCCCGAGCTCCAACCTCACCCCTGTCTCAGTGACAAACAAGGGTGGAGGAACAGGTGTGTGAAGAGGAGTAGCTGCAGTCGCGGAAATGTACCCATGTGGAGGAGGAGGTGGAGGCGGAGTCATGATGGAGATGCCCAGATGTTGTTGAAGAGGAGCCATGGTGGAGGAACACACTTGTGGACGAGGAGGAGGAGGAGGAGGAGCCATGGTGGAGATGCCCAGATGTTGTTGAAGAGGAGCCATGGTGGAGGAACACACTTGTGGTGGAGGAGGAGGAGGAGCCATGATGGAGATGCCCGGATGTTGTTGATGAGGAGGCATGGTGGAGGAACACACTTGTGGAGAAGGAGGGGGAGGAGGAGGAGGAGCCATGATGGAGATGCCCAGATGTTGTTGAAGAGGAGCCATGGTGGAGATGCCCACATGTTGAAGAGGAGGAGGAGGAGGAGCGGCAGTGGAATGGGATGTGACCTCAGTGTCAAACCTGTTGAAGAACTGATTGAGTTCATCAGCTCTTTCCACATCACCCACGATTGGCTGTCTTTTCTTTTTGTTGTAGCCAGAGATGGTATTTATTTCTCTCCACACCTCACGGATGTTGTTATGATGTAAATTCTTCTCTATCTTCTTTTTGTATTCCACCTTTGCCATCGTCATGTTGCACCTGTTTGAGCCGTTCTTTGTCACCCTCTCTAAAAGCTTCCTTTTTCTGATTGAGGATTGCCTTTATGTCACTTGTGATCCAGGGTTTGTTATTGGGGAAACAGCGTACAGTCTTTGTAGGTATGACTGTGTCTCTACAGAAGTTGATGTACTCAGTGAAACAATCAGCCTGTCTATCAATGTCCATACTGTTCTCATCTGTTTCCAGAAGCACATCCCAATCAGTGCGTTCAAAGCAGTCCTTTAGAGCCTCACTAGCCTCAGGTGTCCATTTCCTTACAGTGAGTGTAGTTGTAGGTTCCCTTTGCACACAGGGTTTGTAACAGGTCTGCAGAAGAACCAAGTTGTGATCTGACCTGCCCAGTGGTGGTAAGGCAGTATCTCTGTAAGCTTCTTTGACATTGGCATACAGCAGATCAAGGGTTTTGTTTTCTCTTGTAGCACAGTTAACAAATTGTGTAAATCCAGTCAGGTGGGAGGAGAGGGTAACATGGTTGAAGTCTCCAGATATTATTATAAGGGTGTTTAGTCTGTATCCTAGCAACAATTTCATGCAGAATTTCACATGGAACATCAGCCGTTGCCTTGGGAGGGATGTACGCAAGTATTGTTATTGTATGACCAAATTCTCTTGGTACATAATATGGCCGCATTCCAACTGCCAATAATTCAATATCTGGACAGCATATCTTCTCCTTGACAGCAATATGTGCAGGATTACACCATCTCTGGTTCACAAATAAGGCCAGTCCTCCTCCTTTTTTCTTGCCACTAGCCTTTGCATCTCTGTCTGTCCGTATGAGAGTGAAGCCAGGTATATCCACAATGGAATCCGAGATGTTATTATTCAACCAGGTCTCAGTAAAACACATCAGGCTGCACTCACGGTACACTTTCTGAGTCTTAACCAATATCTCCAGCTCCTCACTTTTGTTGGGCAGAGAGTTGACATTCCCCATGATGACTGATGACAGAACGGGCATGTATCTCCATTTCCTTGCCTTTAACTTTGCACCAGCACGGCAACCACAAAAGCTCCTCCTTATCTCAGCTGGAATAGGGTAATATACTCCAGATTTGCTCCATTTCAATGAAAAAAGCTCTTCTTTTGAATAAACTCTTCTCTCCACAGAAATATCCATCAGTAGATGTAAAAAATCCGATAAAAAGCGACAAAAATAACAGATTTTGAGAGCTACCAGACTTTGCTGCAACTTGTAAGTGCGCAGGTTCTAGAATGTGTAATATAATATGTAATATGTTTACTGTACTAAATTATAAAATGACCATGATATGTCATCAGAGATTCCATTCTGGGGCAGAACATGTTTTTGTTTGCTTGTGTCATGTTCAAATTGACGCGGAAACTTTGCTGAATGAGTAAGTGTCTGTTAATGAGTCTTAAAAATCCTTAATAAGAAAGAAATCTTAAGTTTTTAACTATAAAATTGAGCAATATATCGGTGGAGTCTGGCGGGCACTAAGGCACGTAGTCACTGAATACCACCAATAGTGTTTATGTTTTTGAGCAGCGGGTTTTTGTTTTGAGAATAATGGGCCTAGCTTTTTCGTTTACAGTAAACTGACTGGTATTAAACAGCTAATCAACTCGTTGTCGTTTGTCATTGTCCAAATGCAATGTGGTGCTCGTCTTGTGTTCCAGTTCACCGTCCCTGCAGCCTGCAGGCAACACGTCTAAGCTTCAAATCTGGGTAGGAGTGGGTGGGAGGAAACAACTTGCTTCAAGCATAGATCATATATTAAATAGGGTTTCAACTTATTTAACATATGATCTGTGGCTCCAGTTTGCTATTTGGACTGCTTAACTATTTTTTTTTTTTTATGATTTATAATTTTATTTTTCCAAATGTTCACGTCAGTCACATCAATACACAATATAGCCTGTACCGACAACCCCCACCCCCACCCCCACCCCAACCCACCCATCCCACCCATAGCCAGGAGGGGTCAGTCTGTTCATAAAGTGGCTCCAAACTTATAACCATGTCACATACCTCATTAACCTCAGAGAGACATGATCGGTCAAAGTAACTAAAATTCTGCATATAAGCTAGTAAGAATATGTATCCTGAGAAAACGTGAAGAGAAAGAAGAAAAGAAAAGAGAGAAAAAAAAACCAAAACAAAAATAAATAGCAGACAAATAAAAAATAAGCATATTAATAATGAATATAATAAAATAAACTACAGAATTAAGTAATAATAACACTAAGTGAATAAGTAATCTACATTACAGTAATATGCCCATCATGTCTCAATCTTGCTCATCATAAAAAATGTGCCTCCACTTGTTCTTTACACAGGAACAGATATAGTGTCCAGGTACATGCCCCACTTCAGGAGATATTTTTCTATTCTGTCCTGCATCCTATATGACATCCTCTCATATGCCGCTGCTTTGCCCAGCTCAGTCAGCCATTCCTGAAAAGGAGGTTCTCCAGGCTTTTTCCAGTTCCTGAGAATAATCTGTCGTCCAATCATGATAGCAGTCTGTGTCCAGTTTTTCAGTGGATGGGGCATAGCTGATAATACTTTACAGTCTCCTAATACATATAACTTAGTACAGAGCACAAATTGTCTCTTTATAACTTTAACAATATAAGAGTGAATCTTCATCCAGTAATGACTAATCTTAGGGCATGACCAAAGCACATTTATCAATGTCCCCTCATCACTACAACACTTCCAGCAGGTAGCTGAGTCTTTTAATCCAAGCCTGAAAAGCCTACTTGGAGTCCAATAAAATCTGTGCAGAATTTTAAACTGAATAAGCCTCACCCTCAAATCCCTTGACAATGTTTGGGAGTTACCACAAACTTTAGCCCATTCCTGTTCATCATATGACACCCCCAAATCTCTTTCCCAGGCAAGTCTCAGGGCTGATACATCTTTGTCTCCTCCACCTTCCATCAGCATCCTATAATATTTAGCTGCTTCATGACCTTCACCCAGTAAATGGAGAATTTTATGTAACTGGTTGGCTGGCTTGGGGGAGTGCAAGCCTGAACCAAAAATATTTTGCAATAAATGGCGCAATTGAAGATATCTCCAGAATTGGCTTCCAGGTAAATCATATTCTTGTTTTAGGTTCTCAAATGATTTAAGTGTATTAGTGCTGTATACATTTTCTAATGTAAGGATGCCCCTATCTACCCACTCCTTCCAAATAAATGCCTTTTTATTAATATTTAATTTAGGGCTTAACTATTTTTTGAATGCCTTTAACTACTGTATATAGAGAAGTCTTCACTATTAAATGGACAAACTTTTGACTTGGCTTGGCGTGTTAGATTTCGCTGTGCAGGACATAAGGGGCACGTCAGGGGTCAGAAGGGTGTGGGTGTCTTGATAATACTGAAAACAACACTCAGGCTCTTTTCCTCAGTGGAAAAAAACATTCTGAACCCTCCCTGCTTTCCCCTCTTGATATTTACGATCATCAAGTGTGACTCATGTACAGCTTGATCCAAGCACAAACAAAGCCAAGACCTCTCTTTATCTCTGAGTTAACCCATCATAATTAATTTATGGAAAATTTGGAGCAACTGGGAGCACACACTGATTACAGTAAACAGCATCCTAAACTATTTTTGTGTGGTAGTGAGTCTAGTTAATTTCTAATGACTCACTATTTCCACAAAAAAGAGGTGAAAATAGAGTTAGTGTTCCTCTGATAACAGCACAAGGAAGTACACTGTGATTTGGTTGTTGACAGCCGGGTGTTGCCCTCTCAGACACCCCACCCCCAATACGGAGATAACACTGATTTTAAAAAGCACTGTGTGTATTTATGAGATGATGTCTCTGTGTTATTCAGCATGTGTGACTTTTATATAACAGAATGTGCACTGGCCAGAGGAAGAGGGCAGGAAAACTGAGATAAGAAAGAGAAATGCTGAAAAAATAGGAACCTTGATGAGGTTTCAAGAGGAAAGAAGCCAACGTCAACAACTTACATTCTCACACCACCACAGAACTTCACATTAATACACAACAGATAAAGACTGAACTATTTGATAACTACTGCACATTCTGTTCTACACACTAAATCGTTTCATGTTGTCTTTTTTACTGTTATTGGCTAACCCTAGCCTTGATTCAGGATAGGATAATACAGAACTACCGTAACATTTTCTTGACCTATTAATTTCACCACACAGTTGTACTGCCATGAAATCATATTTATTATCTCAGTGGAGGTATAAACTTGCATTACAAATACCTTGTTCACAAATACTATGTATTGCAGTGAGGCAAAGATAATAATGATAATAATGATAATAATAATTAATAATAATAATATAATGATATAATAATAATAATATATCATAATAATCATAATAATTCAATAAAATTTAATAATTCGTGCAAATTATTCCTGATACCTGAGTAATACTGAGAGAATACATGTTTATGGCTTTCATCTAGAGACACGATACAATTTCAGTCGTCAGCCTCGTCCTCTGTGCCCTCCCAGGAAATGTTTACAAGTTGGCGCGAGTATGTGTGTAAGGCAGTGTGTGTGCGCAACACAGTGTCCACCTGGAGAAGACTTGAGACACACTGCAGCACAGCCAGAAGCAGCTGGTACTTACAGGAGACAGATTCAAGGCCCAAGTCCGACATAAAAACTTTTGATGGCACGTCAGCCTCTCCACAACAATGAGTGCTTTGTTTAAACTCCTCTAGAGGACGTTCACTTTTACCTCCAACCTGCATGAGGATTGTGTCATGTACTTGTTTGTATACAAGGCTGGAAGGGTGGGGATGGTTTTGAATAAAACTCAGGAGCCTGGTTTGAGTCTGCAGGAAACATCGCAGACTGTGGGAGTAAATCTGGGGGGCACGCTCAGGAGAGCATTCGCCAAGAGCTGAGAAACAGCAGGGATACCCATATTTGTGTCATCAGATGCTGAGCTATTGTGGCCATGTTGTAGGAGGGCATGGTTTAAGAGAAACTCAAATGTCCCACCAGCAGGTATAACACAGCCTGGTTCCCACAAACACTGCTGAATCTGATTGCCTGTATGTAAAGATGTGCTTTTGTTTGACTGCAAGGTCCTCTTTGATGCTGTAGTCTGACCCATGGGCTCCCAACTTGAAAGTAGTATGCGAATGGCATCTTGAAACGCACATACGTACTGGTCAGTTTGCCCTTCACCTGGGCCACAAATGACCAGACTACAGGGTTTGGCCATGGGCCTTTCCTCTGATTCATGGAAATCTACATGAACGTACCTGTGGAAGAGAAGAACAAGTTCAATTTAAACTTTAAACGGTAATTCTTTATGACTTTGTATTTGCACAGTAAGATAAGACCAGCACATATGGGCACTTTGCTAGATGTCATGGCCACACCCCAAAGATCATATAGATATCCATGCAATTTGACATGTAATGAATTAGAATTTTGACAAGTTTGAAGGCATTAATTTCATTCGTTGTATACAACTAAACATGTCGAATTATTTTGTGACCTTGTACTTTATCGGTTGGATGTCACGCTTTTTCAGTCCTCCTCTGTCCTAATGGATCAATGACTAAACACAGTCAAGAGATATTGAAGTAAATGAAAAAAGTTTCCACATCTATACACTTTTGTTGAGATTATTTACTTTTCCTCTTAAAAAATTGAAAGTTTGAGTTTTAGAAACAAAAAATGAATTCCAAAAATTGTGGAGTAAATATATTGAAGTGAAAGTGAATGAAATTATGAGTTTTCTCAACTGTTTTTTGACAGTGAGGGCTGAGATTTAGATAGAGATGACAGCCTGACGTACTCCTGCAGCCTCCCACTCAAGCTAGCTATCCATCAGTAGTAACTGTCACCAGCATTGTTTAGCTTTTTACCACATGTATCTTATGTGCCTCAAATCTCAGTGTGACAGCCCTTGTTATTAATACTGCTGTTGTTAGTGTCTTATTCGGCTTAATTTAAATGACAGAAGGTAATTCATATTTATTGTCCTCAAAAAGGAATTTACACTGCTGCCAAAACAAAGAATTACCATTTTCTGGAGATGCATTTATCCCTTTCCTTTCCAGAAAGGATGGAACAGGAGACTGTGATTGTGGTTTTACAACCTGTTAAGTAGCAGCTTTTCAGCATTTTCCTCTCTCTCTATTTATGTGAAACTGTTTCCCCCAAAATGGGGTATAGCCAGTCTGATATATGAGTGACAAAGAGAGGCGTGATTTCCTACCTATGAGCTCCCAGCAGTATTGGTTGGCAAAAGGTCAGCGTAGAAATGTGGTCTGGTTCAATCATCCAACAGTCTAAGACAGGTCTGGCCCCACTTAGCTGGGCAAAGAGAGACAACTCATCCTCACTGACACACTCCACGATGCATATGTCTGCCTGCGCAGCCAAGGCAAGAACAGCAGCAGACTGTTTGACTGCAGACAGGAGCACAGAGACACCCAATCTCTGCAGGTTTGCAATGAAACACTCTAGTGACCTCTCTGTCCAGGCATTAAACTGCACAATACTTCCCTCCTTCCCCTGCTCTCCACATCCCACTTCCAGCACTTCTCCTGCTCTGAGCAAGTTTGGCTGTAGGTACCCGGTGAAAACTACAGCTTTAACGGCTGGTTGTCAGTTTGAGGGCAGGGCGTAACAAAGTCCCTGTGAATAATCTGCCCCTCAATCAAACGTGAACAACTAACAGGGAAGCCTGATACAGGTGTATGCAGTGCAGGGAAGTTGTCATTTACAAACTGAAGGGATGAGGGAGGTTGCTCATTTTTAAAAGTCCAGTGAGTGAGCAGATCACAAGTGAGGTCACTGATGAAGTCACTGTGGGTGCGGCCCAGGCGAGTCTGAAAGAATGATGCCAGCAGCTTTTGAACACAGTGATTGTTTGAGTGAGGTTGTGTTCTTGCACTGAAATCTTCCCATGAAAGATAGGATCCATATGGGACCACTCCCATGGCAATTAGATCATCCAGCTGCTCCAATGCAAAAGCCAGCAATTTGTCAGCCAGGTGCTTGGCAGTGGCGGCTCTGCTACTTCCCTGGATTATAGGTGTGAGACACATTAGGCTCCTTGCAGGCCATTGTATGAATCATCCGTAGTAATGATGCCAGCAGTATGATAAAAGTCTTGGATCCATCGCCTGTTACAGCACTGTGTTTCATAACACACTCCACCACCATCCTAAAAATGAAAAACAGGTACATTAAAAAATTAAATGCCACTTGACAAAGAGTATCATAGTCAAAGAGTAGATGTATCTGTGTTACCTGGCCACCGGATGCTCCAGTCGTAGTGCTGTGAGAATGCGCGTCCCACTGCGGCTCAACATCGCCTGTCCTGTGTCTCGGGTGAACAGCACCTGTCCTCCTTCAGGACCAAAACTGCGGAGGACAACTGACTCCAATACACACACAGTCTGCAGAACATGTTCCAGGTGAAGATGCTCCATCAGCAGCATTCCCTGGAAAGCAAATGACATTTAAAAAAGGATAGCAAATAGTTCCAACCTTAAATTACAAAAAATAATATAAATGTTATAAACAAGCAGCAGACCCAGGATTTTTAATCTTAATGACTCACTCTTTTGATTTGGCGTCACAGGCAGTGTCTAAATATAGTGTATTTGAATCATCGTGAAAAGCAACAGAAGGGAACATGACAGATGAATTCAAATATTATTGGCTCTAAACTGCATCACTGCAGCAGCGTTTTACTTTACCAACATTTGGCGCATGACAGGTGTCAGTTTTGGATGCTTAAATTTCAAGAAACATGTTCTCAGTTTTAAATGTTAATGAATTACTGCGTGAAGACAGCCTGACTTTTAACTGCACATTGAAGAATGAGCATGCATTATTATTATTGATAAATGATTTAATAATATCAGTTCACAGTATAATATGTATCCACTTTATACTACCTAAACAGCCATTTCTAATTTTTATCAAAGGGCTGGGTGATATCACAACATTTTTGACCAAAGCTGCTCAATATCAAGGGATAACTATTAGTACTATTACAAAATATTAACACGATGGGATTTTTGATAAATAATCATCAGTAATGTCCATATAATTACTAAGTGGGTAAACTGCATCACTTTGCTGTAATGCAGCTGTCATATAACAATATTCAATATCTAGGAGGAATATGTTGTCTCATTTCACAATATAGATAGAATATTGATATATTGCCCAGCTCTATTTTTTATCAAAATGTAATACATTATTTAGTATTCTGAGTATATCTTGCTGGCAAACTTTATGCACACCAGATAATGAACTACATGCATGAATGCAATGTGTGATCGTTGAACATAAGCATGCAATGTAAATCTAAGTATTTTCTGAATATTAGATTAGACTTTATGTTAGCTTCAGGTCTACAAGTGCTGTGGTCGTCTGTAGACTTTAAATTTAATAAACCATCAGTGTACCAGCAGCATGTAACTATAAATACATAACACACAAGCCCTGAGACCTACAGATGCTGTGGCTGCACTGCGCCATAATGTCCATCAGCCATGACCACATTTCTCCACAGCAACAAGTACAACATTTCAGTACTACACAACATTCACGTTTTCATAACAGTTACTACCCAGCGTTTGTCACTTTGTTGAAGTCCTGTCCTGTGTACTTCTCCCGTCGTGACCGTCGTCTAACAGAGTTAATAAAAATATGCGCTTTTCACCGTTTCAGTGTAGTTTCCATTCATTTATAGCTATTTAGTCAGGTAGCTAACGTTAGCATCTGCTAGCTGGTTTGTTAGCTGAACCAAAGCAGCAACTTCTCAGCAGCTCGGGGAGCTTCTCTAATTATAAACCACAGACATGAGTTAAAGCCGCCAGAAAAACAAAAATAACCCACTGTTCGTCGAGAGTATAATGATTTATTCTGAGACAACTCACCATCAGTGCAACAGGAGAGCTTCCTCTGTATCCTAGTGACGAGGCTTCTTCTGAGGTTAGACGCGCAGATGTAATTCACATCAGGAATGACTACTGCCACCTAGCGTGCGGGGGTTTGACTGTATATCAGGCCATTTAATGAACAGTAACGTTATTTATGCGATGAAATGGATAAATATTAAAGGAGCCATAACTCAATTCTTTGAAATCTTTAGTTTCAAACTAATTGACTTATTAACACATAAGATTAACATATAAATTAGATATTGTACTGTATTTAATAACTGAATGTTTCATAAACAAACCATAAAACATAAATTGCTCCCACCAGGGACAGAATGAATAGCCAGTTTTGGGATCAGAATTACCCTAATTTCTGTCAAACTTTTACTGCTCTCTCAGCAGTGCTGCTGTATAGAAAAAAAAACTGTAACTGTGGAGGGATGCATGCGGGAAACAAATATTTGTATGTGGGGTACCTCAAGATGAGTATGATTATTATAGGCCCTTTTAAGTGAGTCATAGTGAAAGCAAAGGTGTAAACAAACAAATTAATCGTGGCTGAATTATTCGCTGCATGTTCAGGGTTACTGTGTTATTGTGCGTGCTAGCAAACTGTCATTGCTCAAGTAAAAAAGTAGAAAAATACTTTGTTACAAGTAAAAGTAATGTGTTTGAAATTCTACTAGTCAGAGTACATGAGTGTTACCAGACAGAATGTACTTAAAATGTCAAAACTAAAAGTACTCACTACGCAGAATTATCCCTTACAGAGTGTTAAATTATAGAGTTGTGTGTATTGTGTCCAACACAATAACTTCTTTTTTCTGGACTTCAGGGACTGTCCTCACATACTTCCCAGGAGAGCTTCAACCAGAGGAGACAAATCAGAGAGATAACTGAAAGCACTTGTGAGTGTATGTGGGGCTGTTAATTTATAACAATGCATCATATTTAAAAAGTTGATCATGTGTTCGGATGTAAAATCATAGTAACTATTTTAGTTCAATAAATGTAATTTAGTAAAAAGCACAATATTTCCCTCTGAAATGTGGTGGAATAGTAAAAAAAATAGCATAAATTGGCTATACTTAAGAAATTTACTGAATACATGTACCTCAAAATTGTACTTAAGTACAGTACTTGAGTCAATGGACTCCGTTAATTTCCACCCCTGAACTTAGATGGAACAAACCCATCGTTAACATCATTAGTAAGACCTGTGGTTTATTTACTAAGCACATGTGATTATTTACAGTTCATTTTTAGTCATTTCCATCATCTTCAGTACATTCTGTTTGCGCAAATAATTAACACCATCAGAGAGAATCATCAGAGTTCAGAGCTAATGGTCATGATGCCAGATTTTTAATAATATCTGTATTCGCTTTGACATGTATCTCAATTAGCCCTCTTCAGATAAAGCTTAATTTTCACACAAATAAATGTGTTAAGGCCAACAAGAGGGGATTATCATGGCTGGCCTCCAGACCGTGTCACAAAAATAATAAAAGGAGCACAATTAAAAGAGTGATAATCACAACTGCTATAAAATGTTACAGCAAATAAATACAACAGAGGTTATGTTGAGCTTCCTGTTCCCTGCCCATCCCCCTGCCGCCTCTGTTTCCCTCTGTCTCATCCCTCCTTCTGTACAGTATCTCTGTGCGTCTCTGTACCTCAAGGTGAATGGGGCGGGGCCGGAACTTGATCTCCGTGTTGCTGCAGAAACCACATCCTAAGTTTCTAAATCAGGCAACATCATCTATACATAGACAGTATGAGACAGTTCTGCAGCTACTGCCAGATGTACAGATGCACACACACCGGACGGAGCTGTCCACACTGAATGTAAATGTCCTCTACTGCTGAACTCTCACTATGCTAACGAGCCGTTAAAAAGCCATGTCACTACACTGATGAATATGCATCAGTGGCCCGGTGAGGGTGACCTGTAGGGACGGGACAGAGGTCACGAGAGGTGGGGCGTCAGAAAATAAGCGCCAGTTCTCCCGTGAGACCTGAATGGACAGAAAAATAACACACTCACCCAAACACATAAAGTAACAGACACACACTCAGAGGAAAGCAACACAAGATGACCGGACTACAATGCCACCCATCCCAACCTCAACCCCATCCAGTCCACCCCTCCCTCCCTCTTTCTCCCTCTCTTGATCCAGCGATCACACACCTGCACTCTTCTTCTTTATGTCTAAGATCTGGTGAGACACAAAAACTCTCTTACCTTACTGTTTTCCTCCGCCTCTCTGGTCCTGTCGTCTCTTTTCCTCCTCCACCCTGCTGTAAGGAATAAGACTATACCTGTGAATCTGAACATTGCTGCTGGGACAGCTGAGTACAGGTATGTCTCTGGGTCCTTTTGTTTGTCTCTTTGTTCCATTGATCAAAGGCACTTTGATTTATTTCTCTCTTGTTTGTGCTAAGTGAATGGTCACATGCATAAATGATAAATAATATTAATCACGTCTGTGCAGGTCAGTCTGTTGTTTACTGGATACACGCTGTGGTGCAAGATGCATGGGTAATTTATTTGTTTGTAACTCCAGATTCAGTGATTTTCTTTCGCTTCCTCCGAAGGTTGAGAAAATTTCCCAGATCAAGCTAAAAATCAGGCTGTTTTTTTGTCTTAAACTTGTCATTTTTGAGTTTCATCTCACAGTGACATTTCATTATTCTGTAATGAAATTACCACCTTATTAGACCAGGTGTAAAAAGAGTTTTAGCTGCATTAACAACTGAAGTTGGGGGCCCATATGGTGTGAATACTGAGTCAGTCATTATCACCTCTGCAGTAACAATTAGAGGACGACATTTCATACATTTACTTAGCTACACTCTCACAAAAGCACATCAAAATGAGACATATTGCTTAAAATACAGTATATTATAACATATTGATGTCATAAATATGAACATGATTAGTATCAGAGAACTACAACATATGGGGCATACTGTCCTGTTTGCCATCACTATCATTTCCTTTATTTGTACCTTGAAATCTTCTGTTTGCAGCTGTTAGTGTATCAGTGGTGGCTTCTTTTTGGTTCTGGAAAAACTGTTGAATTATCCTGAATGACTGATTAATCAATTAGCTGTTTGGTCTATAAAATTACAGAAAATGGTGAAAAAAGTCAATCAGTGTTTCCCAAAGCCAAAAGTGATCCTTAAATATCTTGTTTTGCATAGAAACAAAAAGATATTCTGTCATAAAGGAGAAAAGAAAGCAGAAAATATTCACATTGACTTTTTTTTGTTAAAAAACTATGCAAATTGATTATCAAAATAGTTGGCAATTATTTTAATAACCAACAAATTGTTGCAGCTCTATCAGAAATATTGCTTAAAATATAGTATAATATAATATATTTGTAGCATACAGTAATAAAAATGACCATGATTAGTATCAGAGAGCTAAAATATATGGGACATACTGGTCTGGTGGCATCACCACTGGTCCCTTTGTTTGTACCTTGAATTCTTCTGTTTACAGCTGTGTATCAGTGGTGGCTTCTGTTTGTCTTTTCAGGAAAAACTAGTGAATAATCCTGAGAAAAGCATACATAAACTGAGATCAATGTTCGCTTGGGTGTGAGATTGCATCTGCTGACTCAACTCCAGACACTCAATACCTGTGATGTCTGCAGAATAGAAAATAACATATCAAAACATTTTTGCACTTGGGAGTCAAGTCCTGGCAGTGGGACCTTTCTCTCATATATGCTGTGATAACCTGCACTGAGCGTGACCTTGGCACATGATTCTCACCTCTGGCAGCTTGCTGTGGAACAGCAGCGCTCCACGCGTGACGCCTCAACTTCACTGGTCCCCCTTCCTCTTCTCCACCCCTCTCCCACCTTCATGTCAGCAGGTTTGGCAGAGACAGCAGCAGCTTACATATCCTGTGTTCAAGTGTTAGTGCCAGGCCAGCAGAAACAGGAGAAGTCATTTGACACTGATGGTGATACACTGACTATAAGCATATTATTATAGCTTTAAATTCATCTGATCAATACCATTATGGACAATTCTGCTGTATGTTTATATGGTTTGTTTTTCACTTTTGGAGGGCATTTCCAGATGTGCTTGTTTCTGTTTTGTTGAAGTGTAATGTTCCCTATTCTGTTAGGGTCAAGCCATCTTCTTCTGTATCTCTGTCTTCTCTGCCAGTTTTTAATCTGCTGTCATTCCTAAAATAATGACTGGGAACCGCCGAGCTGCCCCGTCTGCACCGGGAACCCCTGCTACCCCAACCCACTTGCCAAATGTAACAACCACCCCAGACCAGAAAAAACCCGGAGGCCACAATCCCAAAAAATTCATGAGTGAACTGCGCAGTCTCCACAGTGAGTTAGATACCCAAGTCATGCTTCATCTTCATGGACCTTTAGGGGGATCTGGTATCACACAAATGTATATGATTATGCTAATGTATGGTAATGGGCAGCCATCATAAACTGCATCTTAAAGATATTTGGATCTATTATCCACGTAGAGATGAAACAGTATGAAAATATCATATCATGATTACAAGTGACCAAAATTATCATGGTACAAGTACAAGAACTGATACACACACTGAAATAATTTCACAAGGTTTTAAATGGAAAACCTCTTAACCATTGACAATGGCAACATATTTTTTACGATATCACATATGAATGCAAAACAAACCGACAGTTGCTAACTTTGGTTGATGCTGGACAATATTTACCTTGAGTTTTTCAAAGCCCAGTAATCAAACACAGTTAATACAATAATTAAAATTTCAAATGGTAACAATGAATCACCAGGAATGTCATCACGGTTATTATGAAACCAATTATCGTCTCATTCCTATATCCAAACCTGTGCCAGCGTAACCCTTGAGATTTTTGTAAAGCATCTGAGGCATCTAAGTATTATAATGTTTAAAGAATGAATATGAGATCAAACTTTTTGACTACAACTACAGTAAAATGCAAAGAGACTTGAGATTAAATCTTCAAAAATGATTTGAATAAATGATATAAAGTAATAACACTGTGGTGGAAATACTGGGATTAATGTAGTTAAGTGAATGTACTACGTGCATGCACCAAAATTAAAACTTTTTGAAGATGTACAGTATGATTGCAGAGTATTATCTGTACTTTATTTATCTGCTGAGAGTATCTTGTTTTCAGGAATGTGTGACTGAATGAGGGTCACACTGCACAGGAAAAGGCCAGACAAATATTTGCCCATATGGGAAAGGCTGACTACATTTGGCAGATGTGCATTATGTTGAAGTGCATTAGGCTATGTGTGTTGTCTTCACTTTTGTGGAAGAAAAGTTCATTTTCATTACTTCAGATGTTCCAGAGTTGTATATGCATACTGCTTGTAATGCCATGTGCATGTATTAGTGACTCAAAATTGCAAGTCATATGGCATCCTGTCACTTGATATGTCATATACCACTTCAGTGATGCTTTAGAACAAGCAGAACACATAGGAGATGGACAAATGATAGCACCCACAATATATTGTAATCCAGTACAATGTCACCACAAAATATGGTCCAAAAATGACCACAGATTTGAATCAGCACCTTTCTGACAATAGCATTTATTACAGGTGTATTTGATCGGATTGGGTTGCATTTGTCAGTGTTGCTCATATTTTATTCATTCCCATATCATAAGGAAAAAAGTTTAATCTCAAAGGTAAATGTATGGGTAACATTTTGAAAACTGTATTCAAATGTCTAACTGAGATTGTATGCAAATTAATTATGCATCATCTACTGCATGTGTGTGCGTGTTTCATGCGGATTTGCAGTGCCATCATGGGCCGTTGCAGCCCTCTGCATCGTGAGTTTGTGCCTGGTGCTGACGTGTGCTCTGTGTGTGTGGAAGAAGTGTCTGAAAAAGAAGGACAAGGACAAAGAAAAGGACAAGAAAAAGGGAAAAGAGAAGAGCAAGGGAGACTTTGACACCGAAATGGATGGAGGTTACAATAAGGTACACACACAAGACACAAGGCTACACACACACAGTCTGAAGATGTCCTTGCAATGTATCAGAGTTGTGACATCGCGGTCACCCAGGTGTAGTAAAACTGTCAGTGTTTGTTAAGACTAATGGATGTTCTGCACATTGCTCATGTTGTATTAAAGCTTTGAGGTCTGCGATGAGTTGTTTCACTGTCTTCAAAGATTGAGGTCACATTTAAACACACTGATGGTGTAAAATTTCCCCTTTAAACAATAAATAAATGTTAGATTGTAACATTATCTTTGTTTAATTGCTTCTGGCTGTGTAATCCTATACAATAAGCTGCAAGAACACAGCAAAATCTGCTCCACAGGTTGACAGAAGGTGCTCATTGATTTCTTGTGAAGCTATATCTTTCACCTGTGTGTGATGTGCGCGTCTCTCTGTGTGTACAGCCGCTGAAAGATGAAGGCAACAAAGAAACACAGCTGTCAGATAATGAACCCAAGGAGGAGGAGAAGTTGGGCAGGCTGCATTTCACATTAGACTACAACTTCACAGATAATACGGTGAGATGCTGACATGTTTTTGCCCACCATCTGCCAGCTCTAAAATGTCACATTTTAATACATTTCTTCTCTCTGTCAATTAGCCAGATTCTCATCTCTTCTTATTTCCTTCCCTTGCTATCACATTCTAGCTGGTAGTCGGCATCTTGCAGGCTGCTGAGCTTCCTGCGATGGATGTGGGAGGCAGTTCTGACCCCTACGTTAAACTCTACCTCCTTCCAGACAAAAAGAAAAAGTTTGAAACCAAAGTTCACAGGAAGACCCTTGAACCCAACTTCAATGAGACTTTCACATTTAAGGTAAATTAAGACTCCAAGATGAATAGAAATGTTATGAGTTATTTATCCTGACTGGGTGTTAACTCTCAGCAATTGGCAGATGAGTTATTATAGTTTGGTTTTTATTTGGTATTTTATGGTTTGTTTGTTTTCAATTCAGTTTAGTTTCAGTTACTTTCCAGAGTGGGTTTACTTGTTTCAGTTTAGTTTTTATTGTTTAAAAATGTTTAGTTTTAGTTGAGTTTTTATTAGTTCTGTATTATTTTCATTATAATATGAGGGGATATTTATCACGGTCAAACATTTACCAGAATAGGTATTATTTAATACAAACACACCCTGTGAAGGCAACTGACTCACAGTCATGTAGACATCCCGGTCTCAAAAAACATACACACAAATGCCTCCTCATGCTTGTTGTGTTGCAAATTTGACCAAATTGACAAATAATAAAACTACAGAAATTCCATGTATGGTTTTGTTTTACTTTAGCTAGTTTTGTAAGTAAACAATATAATTTCTGTCAGTTTTCGTTACTGTCTAAGGTCTAGTTCTTATTCTTATTTTAGTTAACTAAAATGTCTTTGCACATCTGGCTTTAGTTTTTAGTTTATTTTTACTTAACTATAATGACCTTGTTCTGCAGGCACCATACACTGAGCTGGGTGGTAAGACGCTGGTGATGACTGTGTACGACTTTGACCGTTTCTCAAAACACGATGCCATTGGGGCTGTGAAGATCCCGATGAGCAGTGTGGACTTCAGCCAGTCTCTGCAGGAGTGGAGGGATCTGCAGAAGGCAGAGAAGGAGGAGGTGGGAGCACGACAATTTTTAAAATGTTCTTTGTTGTAATAGGGAACAAGGTTACTGATGTTGTTTCTTTGGCTTGTGTAAAACCAAATACTTTTCCCTTTGGTATTTCCTCTTAATTTCAAAGCCAGGAATACTGAACATTATATTGCCTCTGAGGAGGACTGTAACCTTCTGTGTTATTTCAGCTTCAATTTTTTAAAATGTAATCAGGGTGCAAAATTATTATTTTTGACCATCGGCCAAATGACTACTGAATGTTCAGATTTTTATCAGCCACTCAATATGTAGAATAGATTACCATTGTTATTTGGCTGGTGACTGAATCAAATCTATTAGCAAACTTGCACATTTTTACCAACATTTGTCTGGTGGCTGGTGCTAATTTTCTGCCCTGAATGTAATTAAGCCATGCTTAATTTATTAGACAATTTCCTGACAACATACTCACTTATTTTTCTTTGCGTCAGAGTGAGAAGCTTGGAGACGTATGCTTGTCCTTGAGGTATGTGCCTACTGCAGGGAAGCTGACGGTGGTGATTTTGGAGGCCAAAAACCTGAAGAAAATGGATGTAGGTGGATTATCAGGTGAGTCAAGCAGCAAAAAAACAAAAGAAGCTTATTTCACATTGGATTTAAGGGAGCTGGAGTTTTGCAACAATAATGTAAAGCTTTTTCCTAAACATTTTAAATTTCAAGTGATAAGACATCTAAATATGCCTCAGGACATTTTATAATACGACTAGGTGTGCCCTAAATAGCCAAGGTTTGTTAACTGTGGCTAAGCCTTAGGGCCTTATAACTACTTTTTAAGTGGTGTGTCCACTTTCAAGCAGTTTCTATTTGGGGAAAACTACCAGGAACCACAACAATAGATGTTGTGTTTCACTGATGGAACTACTGCATCACTGCCAGGCCGCTGGTCTGTTCCTCTGCCATAAAACCTCTCTGTTCTCCCCTTCAGACCCTTATGTGAAGATCCACTTAATGCAGAATGGGAAAAGACTCAAGAAAAAGAAAACAACGATAAAGAAGAACACTTTGAACCCTTACTACAACGAGTCTTTCAGTTTTGAAGTGCCTTGTGAACAGATAGAGGTACTATATTTGCACACACACACATACACGCACAGATGCAATTCATAAGAAATTATCATTCAGTTTATTTGTGTGTGTGTGTGTTTCTATTTATAGAAGGTGCAGATAGCAGTAACGGTGTTGGACTATGATAAGATTGGGAAGAACGACGCCATCGGGAAATTGCTGCTGGGCGGCAACAGCACTGGCACTGAGCAATGTCATTGGTCAGACATGCTGGCGAACCCCCGGAGGCCAATAGCCCAGTGGCATAGCCTCCAACCAGAGGATGAAGTCAATGCGCTAATATCCAACAAGAAATGAAACCTTGACCCCAGTGGGTTATGAAACCTTATGAAGCATTTACCTCAACTACTTCTAATTTATGTTCCTACCTCTCCTCTAATTCCCCCTAAAATATTTTAAGCTACTTAACAAAGTAAATCTACCCAACAATACCCTCTTTTAACCATGAAACTATCCGAGTTACTCTTTGGGACATTAAACCCTCTTCCTTCAGTAATTCCCTCCTCCTGCTTCAACTTAAACTGCTTCAAAGAGTTTTAATCTAAGATGTATCACTATGTACTATTAAACTGGATGAGATTTTTTAAAACCTTTGTATGTTTTTCTGTTGTTCTGTGCTGTTCAACATGTACACTGCACCTGACATAAGCATGATTATCCTGCAGAGGGAGACAACCCAATGGATAATGAAATGAGATCCTCATATGAATTCTATTACATCTCTATTTTCATAATATTCACTGCTGTGTTTTGTAAATGGTTGTTATCAATTTCTTAGGCTGTAGGTAGGCTACCTTACGCACTGTAAATTTCCATTTTATCCCATTGCAACATTTTACTATAGAAATTATACAACGCAAAGACTCAGAGATTAAACTGATTGTGGTGTTGGAGCACGGCCTAGAAGGAGAGAAAATGCCAAGATAAGTGTCTTGGCATCATAATCTATAGACACGTCTCACAACATCACAGCCAAAAAGGCAGAACAGACCAGAATGTGATCTCTGCTTTAGTATTTGGTAAAGGAGAATTACAAAATGGGCCCTTTCCACCTGACATTTTGACTTGTGATAGTAGGACAAACACTGGTATTAGTAATAATAGCTATTAATCATGGCAGTCTGACAAAGAGACAGCAGGCTCAAGACCAGGACCCTGCAACTGAGGCAATTAAATGGAATAAGGCATCACTAGTTTCATTATTTACACCTGTGCTCCTGTCACAGGTCAAAATGACTTCTGTGAAACTAAAAGAATTATGTTTCAGCTTTCAGTTATTTATCCATATCATGTCAAATGTAATAGTTTATTTTACATTTATCTAATCTTAAATGGGAAATAAACCACAAAGCCTCACCCATTCTCTCTAATTCAATGAAGATAATATCCCTGCCCTCTGTTTCGCTCAGTGTGTGTCTTGTGTCTCCGTCAAAACTGTCCCACCCAGGTCATTTATCGGCCAGAAAATTTAACGGTGACTTTAGAGGTGAGACCTCCGTGATGGAGCGACAAACCTGCGGGCTCACAGCCACCACACACACACACACACACACACACACACACAGACCACAGAGGCGAGTAGCTGGCTGAGGATGTTGGAGTGACAGAGAGCAGTGCGCGGCTGCAGGCTCACCTGCCCACACACACACAGGTGTACTGTAGGCTGCTCGTCATCTGCTCAGGGGGGCTGTCGCTGCAGCCACCAGGTAGGTTTCACAAGGTACGACCAAGCATCGTCCCGGTGCCACCAAACATCCTAAATCCTTTCCTCCCGGGACCACTGAGATGCACCGTTAACGTTTCGGCGGGACTTCCTTTCGGACTCTGAGATGAACTTGAAGTGGACAGTGAAACGATTTCTTCTTATGTCGTTTTCAATCTCCCACTTGCTGTTACTTGAGGGTGAGTCTGACAGTTTTACCTCCCCAAAACATTATTTAACAGTCTTGTGATTAAGTTTATTAACTTTAAATGAATGATATTAATATGAACTACATTTAACAAAATAGAGGTCTACCATATACTTATATTTGTCTTATTTAAGAAGGGACAACATGAGTCCATCATGTAAATATGCCAGATACAGGCTCATTTTCATCATCAGTTCCTGGCAGGGAAAAACATAAACTACTTTAGATTAGATTATTTATTATTATTATTATTATTATATTAAGTCACAAGTTCATGTTATTGGAGTACCCTATTTTAAATTTATTTATAGTATTTGTCAGATAATTAGCTTTTACAATTTTTTTGAAGCATACATTGTATAAAACTGCTCCCTCTTACTGCCTTTTCATATTGTTGTGTCCTAACGTGACATCTAACAGCTAAATCAGTACAAACGAGATGCAAATTACTATCTTGTTTCTGATTACCACCTCTGGATATACCTTTGGCCACATTATAGAGATGATTGTGAAATAACCGATCAGAGCTGCAACTAATGATTATTTTCTGTTGGTTATTTTCTCGATTAGTCAATTAGTTGTTGTAGTTGTTTGGTTTGTAAATTTTCTGAAAATGGTCAAAACTGTGGATAAGTGTTTCCTACAGCCCAAGTTCACGTCCTCAAATGGCTTGTTTTGCCTACAACCCAGAGATAATCAGTTTACTGTCACAGAAGAGTCAAGAAACCAGAAAACCGTCACATTAAAGAAGCTGGAATCAGAGAGTTATGATTCATTTTTCTATAAAATTACTTGGCGATTAATTTAATACTTGACAACTAATCTGTTGATTGTTGCAGCTCTATATGTGATACATATATTGACAATGTTTACTGTATAACTTTGTATTTAGGAGCTCAGAGTCGACTTTCAGTGGCAGAAGGAAGACTACAGCGGTAAGTCAAAGGAAGAAATTGATTTAATGATCTTCTGTCATTAATAGTGTGGCCAAATGTAACTAATATTATGGAAATAAAAATGTATCCCTTTGGATTTCCACAGACAATTTTCATACAATTTATTAAGTTGACAATAATGATTGCATTTGCACTTTCTGTTTCTGTTACTAGAGTGTGTGACAAAGACAACAGATGAATGTGTGTTCATGCACTTGTGTGTGTGCGAAGGTTCAGTAAAGAGTAGTGTGGAGCCTGAATTCAAGTGGTGTAAAGTGCACTTAAGTCTCCCCTCTGACTGTTTCTTCCCACTAATGTGCATGTTTGTGTGTGTGCAGAAGGGCTAATGCACTTCGGAGGAAACGGGATCTCCTCGGGGAGGAGGTTGGTACACTACACCTAAGAGAACCAGAGGAGGTCAGGGCACCCACATGCGCACAACACGCTAACCGGCACAAAGCTGTCTTTGTAAAGAATTAGACACACTCGCAAACACATACACTTTCTCCCACTCAATCTGACGCAAATTTTCAGCTTATATTAGCAGGTACGCCAGCACTGTGTCACTTCTGCTGTTAAAGCTTGAGATTTATATAAGGAACTACTCTAAGCGTTTGTTTATTGTTTTCCAAGACATACAGACCACTGCTGTCGGAAGGTACTCTTTCACGCAGCATTTTACACAACTACACAGCCAGAGATGCTTCCTCAGGTAAATACGCCTCTTATGAACCGACCCTAAATGCATTTACAGAAGCTTAAAAAATCATCACCCACATAGAGTTGGGTAAGTGAACTTGAGTTTGTTCATGTCTTTCCCAGAATATTGTGGCTGCCTCAATGGTGGCTGGTGTCAGGAGGGCGGTGTGTGTGACTGTGCTCAGTTCCAGGCACTGGGAGACCGCTGCCAGATCAGTGAGTAATACACCCAAACACACCTACATGTCTTGCTTTGGTGTCAGCTCAGATTCATCACAATCTCCTTCACATGGCAACCACAATGCATTATTGATTGACAAGCACCATTCCCGGTATGCAACAGACTAACTCATTAGCATGCTTACAAGTTTTTAATAGCAGTATACAGTTACACGCTCCATTATACATGGTTTGTGTGCGCGCATGACTCTCAAATCATTCAACAAATGTTAATTATAGTTCCTGCACACACTCCAGTATTAATTATGAAAATTCCCAGATCTCTCTCTCTTTCTTCCTCTGTCTCTCTTTTTTAATACAAATCCACCATCATCCAATAAAATCACCCACCTACACACGCACACACAAACATGCACACACAGATTTAACCCCCACAGCAGCAGACATAAAATCACTTGCAGTAAGGTAATAGAGTAAGGGCTGAGTGATGGAGTTTCTGGTTTCTATATTCTGAACAGGCTCCTTATACAGTATATCAGGAGATCTGAGGTCACAGTTATTGTAAAGACATTTTTTCATTTCAACAAACTAATTTAGTGCTGACATACATGTGGGAAACTCTATAGTTCCTGAGAGACCTGTACCTAATTTGAGGCTTGAAATCATCTTCTGAAATAGACTACTTAGAAGAAGATAAAGAATATGCTTTTATACAAAAATCAAGTAAACAAATATAGCAAAGCTGCACAGTATGGTAAAAAAAAATCATACTGTGATTATTTTGACAGATAATGTTATGTTCCATGATTAGTGGAAATGATCATTTTTGCATCAATGTTTTTATTTGCACTGATAAAAGCTGTTTGAATCATGATGATGTGATATTTGTTGGGGTCTGTAGCAAACAAATGTGTTTTCCTACATCCAGAGAACAAGACTTGTAGGACAGGGCATCTCTGCAGCACCACAGTACTTCATTATAGTGCTGTTTTGTCACAGAAATTCTAGCTGCTTCTATTTGGATACTATACTTGGCCATTTTGCGATTTCGATGATAATTTGATTAATTGTGCAGCCCTAAAAGACAGCATGAAAGTGGGCCATGAGAGGATTTTGTTTTTAAAAAATCATAAAATCTTAATTCAGATAAATTATCAAGCTTCCCAGCTGTAATTCAAATTTTAAAGATCAGGGTAACAGAGCTGATGCCACAGAACACATGTCCTAAAAAGATTCAATAAGATTGGGAAATTTTGTTAATTGAAACATGAGTATCTTGTAATTAATTCATGTATAGCGTCATTTACAAAATGTACTCGCTCACTCACTCACTGATAAATTTAGAGGATGTGACTCACTGTCATCAGCTCCCACCCCCTCAGATTGTGGGGAGGGTCTTAGGCAACATCTTGGCTCAGTCATCTGTGGGGAATTCCTACAACAAAGGGCTTTTTAGAAAATGTAGGTATTCATTTTCCACTGATAAGTTCAATGAAATAAAAGATGATGAAAGACATAAAGATGATAAAAGAGATAGGATGCATGGCATGCCCTCTCAGTTTAGTAAAGTGTCAATTTCTGCTTAAATTAATTTGTGTCACCACCGCACGAAACTGACCCACTTGATCATTACAAGAATCTCATCTGAGTGAATTGCCCATTTTCCTCTCAGTACCTAACCAGGGCCAGGATAGAGATGGCATCTGCAGGTCATGGGGTCAACACCACTACGAAACATTTGATGGAATCTATTTCTACTTCCCTGGAACCTGCTCTTATATTCTGGCCCAGGACTGCCACTCAGCTACACCACAGTACACAGTGTGGGTAAGAGCATACAAATTGAAATTACCTACTGAAATATTTTACCAGTGTTTAAAATGAATGTCTACAGGGTAGTCTGGCTAATTTATAATAACAGCATGTTTACAGTCACACTCTACCAAGTCAAGAAGCTGAGGTATTTAACTACTAATACCAACCAAAATACTTTAACAAACAGAAGTTAGATAACGGTTATATAACAGTAGATTGCATGCTAATTAGCAGTTATTGTCAACCCTGTCTATGCTGTCAAATTCCTTTGGCTACTTTTAGATTGTCTGTTTGGCATGCAGTATGTTCCCCTTCACTTATTAAATAATTTTGAAGTTGAAATTTGTGAGCAGAAAAGTTAGACCTTTTTGAGCCTTCTCAGCTTTCTCATGTTACATTTAAAACTCATATTAAACAGCTGATTTTTCCAGGCCACGTTTAAGGTTAAGTTTGGTGATAATTCTATTTTTTATTTCCCAGAGGTCCCATGAAAAGGCCAAAGCTAACAATAAGTGTTTTCTAGAAACATTTACTGCCTGTTTAGCCAAAGTCTGATATAGCTCATTCTTCTGTGCAAGCTTCCTCTGTGCAAGCTATGCTAGACTTCCACAGGGTACCAAAAGCTTTTGAATACACATCAATAAGCCGCACTGTTGTACTCGATGACATGTTTATCTACTGCCACGTGTGGTTTACTTTTAGTCCCCAACAAATGCACAATTTCTGCCCGTTTCAGTAATGTTTGCCAATAAAGACAATGTCCAGGAAATTATTCAGCTCTTTTTACAAGTTTATCTATATGTTTGTGGCCGGTCTTAAAAGATTTTCATCTTCAGTACGAAAAAGTGAGGCTGGGGCTGAGAGCCGCTGACAGGCTGGGGAAGTCAGAAAGTTTTAAGAGATTCTTAGTTGTGGTCTTTTTATTTCATTTGTTGACATTCACAAACATATCACTAGCCTTGTCCTTTAAGCTGACAAATAATGCTAACTTCTTGGTTCCTGAAATATCCCTTACATCACTGTTTGATAATCATAGCCTAAGTAAATTGAGTCGTTGCAGCAATTCAGAGGGCATGCAACAACATTACAACCTTTTGTGGTTAGGGTTAGCAGCTGGCAGCATCATTTACAGACAAATGACTGTAGTTATTAGAATGCTAGCTTAAGTTACAGTCAGTGGCTAATCCTTGTTAATAAATGTTCATGCTTTACCCCTCTGTAACCGTTTTTTTAAATTCTCTTCCACTGTTTTTTTCATCTTCTCAGGTCCACAACAGCAGAGTGTGTGACGGGAATGTGTATTCATGCCCAAGAGCTCTCAGTCTGTTCTTCCCAAATGAGGAGGAGATCCACATCTCTGGATATCAGGTCCACCAGGGAGGCCGCAGGTGTGTATGTGTTATCAATTTTGAGAGTGTTCAATAAAAACATCTATTCAAAGCTGTAAGAACAGAAAAACAACTCACCACTGTAAAGTCACAGTAAAGTATTATTAGAATGATTTCCTCACTTTTTCTGTCACTGTCTTGATGCGTCTGTCTCTGAAATGTCAGGTTAAGTCTGCCTCAGACTGTCGGCGGTGTGTTTATTGAGCGTCTGGCTGATTACCTGCTGGTGAAGAGTGTGTTTGGCTTCTCTTTGGCCTGGGATGGAGGCTCGGGTGTCTACCTAAAGATGAGCGAGGAGCACCAGGGTGCCCCCTGTGGCCTGTGTGGAAACTTCAACCACCTTGCGGGCGATGACCTCACCACTACCCGTGGTAAGACCGGCCTGACCGGCCCCTCATCCTCTTATCCCTTCTCTCAGCACCCACTCACCTCAATTATTATTATTATACACTCAACACTGATTCTGACCAATTATAGCAGCGGTGGGACCAGAGTGGAAGGATAGGGGAGGATAGTTTATAGTTTGAATGGCTGATAGGAGCAAGTCCTTCCTCAGATGACTGGTAATATGAACTGTGGTTCCCTACTTGTTTGTCCAGTAGAATCAGGATGAGCACAGAGAAAGAGAGTAAACAAGTGGAAAGGCTCTGGCTATAAAGCTGCTGTTGACATGGGGAATTTACACACACAATTTCAATCAGACTTCCTCTTAATGCCCAATTTTATTTTTATCAGACTTAAATTTTGTGTTTCATGTGAATATGTTTGATGACAATATAGAAGGAGAAATGATGTCCATGTCCATGTTTGAAAGGTAATGTACAGCACATTTTCTATCTGGTCCTCGTGGCTTGTGTGCTGGGTATACGTATTGTATGTGTCTTTGCTGTGTGTTTTAGGCATTCGGACAGATGAGCCTGCCCTGTTTGCTAACAGCTGGGCTGTGGACCTGCCTCACGAGAGAGCCTGTCCCTCAGTAGATCTGGACTTCAATGGACCCTGCCAGTCTGAGTCAGACATGGATGTAAGAACCGCAGAAACAGTCTGTCTACTCAGTAATTCTTTTGGTATACAGTTGGGCTGAACATTGAACATTGACAGTGCAACACAAAGCATGCAATGTAATAAGATCAATTAGGGCCAGCACGGTACACCATGTTAATATTTTCACTACTTGGTACAAAATAAAACTAGCAAAGCTACCTTTTTAATTATTAAATCTTAAAGGGGCAATACGTAACACTTACTTGTCCAAAAATTAGCACTACAGTCCAAATAGTGAATTGAAGCCAGAGACAGTATTAAATAGGTTGATATCCAATTTAATATACGATCTGTGGTTGAAACCCCCTCCTCCAAAGACTCAAGAAAGCTCAGGAATAATTGTAATCTGACAATAACAAGTGACGAGTCCTACACTGTAAGTTGATCAGCTGTTTATAACTGTCAGTTGTCTGTCAATGTAAAGCTAAGCCTGATATCCTGAAAACAAAAGCCCACTCCTTTGAAAACACACTCTCTGCAGTTGGAGCTCAGTGACTGCCTGTCTTACTGCCTGCCAGACTCCATTAACAATTTAACTGATTTCTACAGATTTCTACTTTAAGATTGAAAAACTAGCATCTATGGTGGGTTTTTTTTTTTTTAACTCAGATAGAAGTATAATGGTGTGTTAAATGACTGCAACAGTGTTTGTTTTGCTGTGCCTCTCTACATTACATTACATTATGTGCATTATATTCAGACTGCATTTACTGTGAATGTGTGCAGGATGCCATAGAGAAATGCAGTGCACTTCTCTTCTTCCCATTTCTGTCCTGTCATGAAAACATCGACCCAAATCCCTTTGTGGCCAGCTGTGTGTCTGACCTCTGTGTGTAAGTCAAAACACTTATATTGATTATAGATAAATTTAACTTTTGACCCTGTTTTCTCTGTGTTGTGTATTAGCATAAGCCCAGTCACAGGACAGACCATTTGTTTCTTTTTTCCAGATCTGATGATGAGGAAACGTTTTGTCGAGCTTTGGTTGAGTACACTCGAGCCTGCTCACATGTTGGATATCCAGTAAGAGAGTGGAGAGACAGCTTTCCTTCTTGTAGTAAGTTACCACCGCAGCTCCACATTCTCAGTGAAAACAAATGACATGACATGACCCAGTAATCGTTTACTTTATATTAAGTTAACATTTGTTCGATGCTCATGCTCTGTTATCTGCCTTTGTGTGAAACTCAGGTGTGTATGTGTCTGCCTTTATCTAGATGATGGCTGTGAGGAGAGCTTTGTCTACAGAGACTGTATCAGTTGCTGTCCACCCACCTGCACATTTGAGAAAGAGTGTCTGGGAACCAACCTACATTGTCTGGATGGCTGCTACTGCCCTGATGGTGTTGAATTATCCTCCTAATTTCTGTTAAATTATATTTAGTTGAACTTTAAGTTAAACTTACTCTAAACTTTGTAATTCTTCCCAAAGGTCTTATCCTACAAAATGGAACATGCATCGCTGTTTCTCAGTGTCCATGTGTTTACCATGGTACATCATATGTACAAGGACAAGTGCTTCAACAAGGATGTAGTGTTTGGTGAGTGTGGACATGTAATCACTGGTCAGCACTGTACTGTAGCTTTGCCGTTGTGCCATCAACCTACTTAATGTTCTGTTTTTTAGTGTTTGCATGGGAGGAGTGTGGAACTGCACTGAGAACAACTGCACGGGTGAGTTTACATTTTCAAAGCAGTTAGTTAAGGGGAAACTGTGAATGCATATTGATTAGGATACCTCTTTTCTCTTCTTAGTGGAGTGTTCAGTGGTAGGTGACGTGTTTGTGACGACATTTGACGGTAGGATGTTTCTCCAGCCGGGGGCGTGTCAGTACGTTTTGGCAAAGAGCCGCAGCAGCAGCAGATTCACCGTCACTCTGCAGTACACTACCTGTGCAGAGGTAGTGTGCATGCTTACTTGCATATACACTCAACTAACCCTTCAGTAGTCTTTCTAATTACAGTTGTAGAAGTAATCAGCCCTTGTGTGTGGTCTGTTTGTCTTCAGCAGCAGGTGTGTATTCAGTCGGTGACAGTGGTGTTGGATGAAGATGTGAGTCGTCAGGTCACTTTGACCAGAGAGGGGGAGGTGATACTTGGTGTCAACCCGGCACCTGTCCTGCCCTATGTTGATGGTAGGACACATCAGAGGTTTAAATTAAGCCGTGCAGATATTCCCCTTATTAAAATGATTATTAAAACTACCCTCTTTTACAGTTTACTTGATCTTTTATCATTGGTTTTGATGTTTGTCTCTGGGTATATAGATACAGTTGAGGTGCGGAAGCTGACCTCTGTGTTTACACAGCTGAAGGCAGGGATTGGTCTGAGGCTGCACTATGATGGTCGAGGGGGGCGGGTCTACCTGCAGTTGGACAGCCAGTGGCGTGGACAGACTCTGGGCCTCTGTGGAACCTTTAACGGAAATCTACGAGATGAC
This sequence comes from Lutjanus argentimaculatus, assembly GCA_034769285.1. Taxonomy (NCBI): domain Eukaryota; kingdom Metazoa; phylum Chordata; class Actinopteri; order Lutjaniformes; family Lutjanidae; genus Lutjanus; species Lutjanus argentimaculatus. Next base: position 14,178,685 of record JAWZSL010000012.1, on the reverse strand, counting down.
TTCCTGTGAGCAAGTTCTTCCCTCTTACAGATCACTGTTGAGAATATCACTTTACCTGACTGTGTTTGTGTGTGTGTAGGTCTCCAGCCGGTATGATAGAAGGCACCCCTCAGCTTCATGCCAATGCTTGGAAGGTTTCATCTGCTTGTGTTGCTCCAGTCAACCTGCCCATCTAGACCCATGTGAGATGAACAGCACAATGGTAATAATAGCTTCATCTTTTAAATTTTTTTTTGGGATGTACTTGTGGGTTTTACTTTAATTTAATGGCAAAATGGAAGGGCCGATTGTGATTATTTTTACTGATATAGCAATTGTGATATGATTTGTGACATTAGAGGGAATGATAATTTTCAAACCATCATGTAATTTTCTTTGAAAAACATATTAAAATGATTATGGTGTGATTTTGCAATGGATCTGTACCAAACAAAGATTCTTAAGTCTGTAAAATATGATATACAGACCAGGACATCTTTGCAGCATGACGGTATTTAATTTAAAATGGCAATTTGTCATACATTTTACCTTTAACAAATGTCACACCTCCTGCACAGGCCATAATGCAATTGTAATAAAATTTGGATTAATTGATCAGCCCTGCTACAGTCGTCTAAGGAGGATAAACTTCATGGGCTTAAATGCCAGCAGCTCTACAGACTGCATTGTACATCCTGACATCCTAAACAGTATTGATTCCTGAGTGGCATTGTGAGCTGTGCAGGTTTTGGTTGCAGGGTAGCTTAGTTTGTTCAGACTAGACTTCCAGATGTGTTATACAGGGTTTTGTGTGTGTTTATGTTCTAGCATACTATGCATCCCACTGTGAGGTGCTTGTGGGGAGTGTGTTTGCCCCATGTCATGGCTACATCAGTCCAAACATCTACCAGCAGCAGTGCCGCTATCACGCCTGTCGTTGTGGGAGCAGCTGTTTGTGCACAGCACTGGCTCACTATGCTTACCTCTGCTCCAAACACGGAGTCGACATCGATTTCAGATCACAAGTCTCTGAATGTGGTGAGTGTTTGACTTCTGGGTTGCTTTTATCCGCACTGTGTTGAAACACTTTTAAAAGTATGAGCCAAAATGGACACAGAATAAAAGTGTGCAATATGTAGGAATTGGGTATTAGTGTTTGTTTGTTTGTTTTAGAATCTGAAAAATGTAGTCTTAAAGAAAATACATATACAATACATCTTTGGCTCACACAGTACACATAGAGTAAAAACATATACATAGACAAAACCTGAGAAATTGAATTGCCTGAGGTATGTGTATTTAAAATGTTTGTTACTTTGTGTGTGTATGGACACAGGAGTGGTGTGTCTTGGAGGCATGCTGTACCACTCTTGTGTGTCGTCTTGTGGGCGGTCCTGTCGTGCTTTGTCTAGCACAGAGACGTGTAACCCCGATGACTGTGCCGAGGGGTGTGGCTGTCCAGACGGCAGTTACTATGATGATGTGCGCCAGCGCTGTGTGCAACTGTAAGGCCTCATGTATCATCCTAATGATGGTCATCAATTGCTATTTGGCAGAAACACACACACACACACACACACATACAGGCAAACACACAGAAACCATCATCATCAGTTAATCTAATTAAAATAATGTTGTGAGTTTCTCCTCAGGTCTCAGTGTCACTGTTACTCCATGGGTGGTGTGTCACAGCCAGGGGAGGTGACCTTCAGTGCCTCTGGCCCCTGGTGAGTCACAGCTGGCCTTGACCCTCAGTGAAAAGTGAAAACTCACTTTGGCTGCTCTCCTAACTGCACACAGTGTCCGATACATTCGAGAAAGCTATAAAAGCTTGAGTGATTGTCAAATGAGACGTAGAGCACTTAAACTAACCTTGTGTTTGATAACATTACTCTCGGTCCCAAACACTCACCCCTTTTTCTCTCCCTTCCTGTCTACTCCATCAGCCTGTGCAGAAATGGGAAGATGGAGTGTGTGCCAGAGGAAAAAGGTAACCTCTCCGCTCTCCCCCTCCCTCCAGTTCCTGCTCTCGTTCGTTCCAACAACAAAGTGCCGTTTCAGGCTGTGTCCCTCTTGCTGAAATCAAGAGCCTTATGTCTGTGATTGTAGCTTGTTTCCCATGACTGGCTGTTGCGGTTGATTTTTAAGGCGACTGAGGCATTGATTTTCTTGAGTGTGTGTGTGTGTTTGTGTATGTGTGCGTGCTTGGGCATTGTAGAGCCAGACAGTGTAGAGGTCGGGGAGTGTCCAGAGGGGAAAGTGTACCACAGCTGCAACGAGCAGAGAGGAGGCGTGGCCTGTGCACCGACCTGCCGTAACCTGATGTTGAACCTCACCTGCCCTCCCAACACACCGTGCATCCCTGGCTGCGTCTGCCCTCCTGGGTAAAGTAACCTTCACCTTAAATAACCTTCTGCCTTCCAATGTTGCTGTGTTATTGTGGTTTTGAAAGACCATAAAAGTGTTTTTCCAGTTCACTTGGCAAAACATGTAATACATTTTTGAGTGATTTTCAACATTTGAGGTCACTCTCTGGTCATATGAGGATGGTATAAACATCTGCTTGCGATCCTGTAAAGAATGCTTGAGATTAGAGCTGCAATCATTAATCGAATGGTCATGTAGTTGTCAACTAAATTAATCAACAGCTGTTTTAATAACTGATTAATTGCTTTGAGTATTTTTTTTTAACGAAAATAGTCAAAATTCTCTGATTCCAGCTTCTTAAATATGAATAATTTCTGGCTTCTTTACTTCTCTGTGACAGTTAACTGAATTTCTTTGGTTTTTGGACAAAACAAGACATTTGAGGATGTCATCTTGAGCTTTTGATATGACATTTTATAGAGCAAACAACTAATTGACAGTGAAAATAACCCCTATTCGCACCCCTACTCAAGACCAGCGCTTCATTAGAGCTTCTTGTCTTTGCCTGAATTACCATGATATGATAATGTAACTTTGGCAAAAAAACCAAAAAACTAATTATAGGGCAAATTGTCAATGCATGGTGGATAATGGTTTAGCAAAATCAAGTCTCTGCAAGATGATTTTCAAACTGTAATAAAACAGCGGCTGCCTAGAAGCTAGCGTTAGTCAGTAGTTATCTGCAATTAGTGGGCAAAACCACAGGAAGAATGTTTTAAAGGTGTATTTATTCAAGGAGGACTGTCAGATTTTTCTTAATTTCTTAAACTATATATATCCATCCTCCACACCTCAGGTTACTTATAGGTTTTATTCACAGGGAAACTGACTGACTGTAATGTTGGTTTGCATGTTCTGTACCTCCTACTTGAATTTTGTTTTTTATCTGTGAAGGCTGGTGCTGCACCATGGCGAGTGTTACTATCCAGAGAACTGCCCCTGTGCCTGGCTGGGCCTTGAGTACCTGCCTGGAGAAACTGTGGAAACACCATGTTACAAATGGTAAACGTCTTTATTGTACTCTCCATTTGTATTTTCCCATAGATACAGATGAAGCACCTGAATGAACAGTGATACAATTATATTATTCACAAATTATTGTATTACTTCATTTAGTATGTGCAATTTTCCATATAGGATTAGAATTGATTTCTAACAAATTGTATCAGGACTAGGGCTGGGCAATATATTGATACTGTGATATGAAACTATCAATTGTCTAAGATTTCTGATAATATTATATAATGTTGTCTTTTCATGGTTTTAAAAGCTGCATTACAGCAGCAAATATAATTTTCTGAACTTACCAGACTGTTCTAGGTGTTCTACTATTTGTCTTTTCTCACTTAGTCATTATATTCACATTACAGATGATTAGCTATCAAAAATCTCATTTTGTTAATATTTTGTAAAAGCACCAATAGTCATCCTTACAGTATTGTCACAATATTGAGGTATTTGGTGAAAAATAATGATATTTGATTTTGTCCATATCGCTTTGCCCTACTGTTGAGTAGTTTAATCTACAGCAATGCATCATACTATATAAAATCATCATATGTTTGCACTATTTGAGAATTTATGGCATTGTATGAAAATGTGTATATAGAGATATAGATCGTATATCGCGGCATAGCCTAAAAATATCAAGATACTATTTATAAGCCATATCTTCCAGCCCTAATCAGAACATAAAATTGTGTAATTCATTGTATGATGAGTTTCTCCATGTTTGTCCCACCTCTGTTTTCTCTTTACTGTTCTCATGTGCATCCATCTGTCCATCTCCTCAGTGTGTGTCACCGTGGCTACTTTAACTGCAGCTATTCACCATGTCCAGCTGTGTGTACTGTCTACAGCGACAGACACTACCACACCTTCGATGGCCTTGAGTATGACTACCACTCTGACTGTCAGGTCTACCTGATTAAAGTGAGTGTGCGTGGATCTCTATAAGAACTTTCTGGTGTGCACATTCTTGTGTTACACGTGCAAACAAAGGCATTAAATGACGCAATTCACTTATGGATTCAGTCTGGGTACTGAAGTGCTAATCAGGTGGTATCAGAGTTCTTGTACTGGACTGTGTCAGAGAAGTGTGTGTGAGAGGTGGAGGAGCATCCTCCACATTTCCTGGCCAAGACAGATTTGGATCTGGGAAAGAAGATCCAAGCTCATTTCTAATCTTGGAAGAGAGAGTGGTTTTTAATTAGAGCAGATTAAGGTGTGTATGTGTGTGTTTGTGTGTGTGTGCTGTTGGGTTTGCATGGTGGTAACGCTAGCAGACGTTGTGCAAAGCTGTAGCAACACAAAGAGACCAGTGTTCACTTCAAACCCCAGGGCTCCTGCGCTCCCAGGGATATAGAATTAGAATTAGCAGAACAGACATTCCAATTCAGACCCAACAGACGGCCAGCCACCATGCAGACCTGAAAAGAATGGGGAAGCAGTTTAGAGCTGAGTGTTAATAGCCGAGAGTTGCTTCCTCTTCTTGTCACCTCTCGTGTATCCAGCATGACACCATTTCCTCAGCAGGGAGAATCACATTCCAAGTTTGAATCTGCCATGTGGTTTTCAGATGTTGTGTTTCTACATGTGGTGGCTATGGTAAAGGGGAAACTGTAAACAAGCAAACTTTGTGTTTTGTTTGTATGACTGAGACTAGAGGATCTGACAAGACTTCTTTCCCTCACAAGGGTAATATTTTGTCTTCCCCTCTCACCAGAGTTCAGGAGAAACCGAGGTGTCCATTGTTGCCCAAAACAAGGACTGCTATGAGAGCGGCATTGTGTGCATGAAAATACTGGTCATTCATGTGGGACTTACTAAGATCTACTTCACTGACAACTCTGGCAACCCTGTACGGACTATGCACACACAATCACACTCTCTTTTTACCAGTCAAGCTGTGTCTCTTGTTATAAAATTGAAATACATCAATAAAAATGCAATTAGTTCCGCTAATCCCAATCTACTTTGTTTGTGCCGCCTTAGAGTCCATCCACTGTGGTAGGTCGAGGGTCAGAGTTTGAGCTTTGGAAAGCAGGCTACTACACTGTGGTCCACTTCTCCAGTCAAGACCTCACCATCCTCTGGGACCGAAAGACAACTGTACACATCAGAGCTGGACCTCAGTGGAAGGTCTGGACTTGGAGTACATTTTGCAAATGAAATGTAAAGATGTCATGATAACAGAAACTTTGTAGTCGAGACCAGTACCAGAGAAATTCCAATTCAGTACCACACTAAAAAACAAGAACAATTATGAAATTCAGACATTGTTATTTTTGTTATTTTTCTTTGCCACCTGAAATAAAAAACTCTTTTGAGCTTCTAGGACAAAACAATGAGGGAGATATTTACTAAGCCTGATGCAAATTACTATCAGGGCAGAGCATGTTCCCCCTGCAAAGTAATGGTGTGCAAAAGCGATTTCTGCTGCTCAACTTCAAATATAAGTTGAAACCAGAGTGCAGCAGTACTTTAAATTTACTGAGATGGTGACAGACAAAATGTCAACAACATTATATTTGGATGACAGATGACACTGACTGAACGGTAAGGAGTCAGGACGGTAGCCTACTACTACAAGCTATAGTTACATTATGTTAGCCTCAGTACAGTAGCCTTCAGCATACAGCCATTGCAAATGGTGTGTTTTTCAGGGTAAGGGTAACAAGGAAAACATTTTAATCTTGTTAATGTAACATTTGCATGAACTGAAACCCCTCTACTCACGCTAAGTTGACAGTGTTTAGTCATTTTGTCTGAAAACTTTGATGGAATCATTTGCATACTGTTATTGGCAAATTTATTATTGATCCCTGATGAACTGCCTTGAATGCACAGCACTTCCATAGATGTCAAGGCAGAGCTATCACTGCAGTTGCACTTGTTGCCATCTCAATGTGTTGTTCCTTATCTTTCATCTACCATAAGGCTTTCTTCTTTTTCCTTTGGCATTTAACTTAAGACTAGAATCCAGAATTGCCTCCCCTGTACCAAGGCAAAAATTACATGGAGGCCATGAAGGTCATGGCCCTCAGTTTGGCCTTAAGCCCCTCAAAATATTGAGGCAGTGGTTCCCAAATGGGAAACAGTTTGATTAGTGAACAGATGAGACAAGAAACTCAACATATAATGTTACACATTGTGCACGACTTAGCTGATCCAGTGACCTATTAAGTGTTGCGAACCTAACAAATTCTAATATATATGTTAATAGAGGTAACGTTAGTCCCCCAGACTCCCCATCCCATCCTCAGATGACTCCAATGGCTCTGATTAGTTCACAGTTAAGCATGTATGAACTTCTAACTCAGGAGTTTGTGGAAATATTGGCAATTTTTAAATAATAATAAATTACTTAGTGAAATAAACTGTTAATACACTGGCCTCTTAAAAAAATATAAATTTCATTTATCCATTTCAAATAAAATCATCCTTAACCCATAAATTAAAGTTATTATTTCTGTGGACTTAAAATCATTGTTTTATGTGATGGCCTTGTTACCCCAGCATTTGGCCTTTATGCCCTATAAAAACTGACCCAAAGGCCAACTGGCCTTGCCCCTAAAACTATGAAATTCCAGTTCTGCCCTGTACTCATGGGTGACTGTCACGTTTTTTAGAATTTTGCCATTGACTTGGCACCAAAGTATCGGTTCTCATGAAATCCCTAATTTGTCAACTTAACTCAATCTCTGTTTTTTTTCCTTCAGGGCCTTCTCAGTGGGCTATGTGGAAACTTTGACAGTGTGACAGTGAACGATATGACCACCTCCAGCCATATGGAAGTCAATAATGCACAGACCTTTGGAGATAGCTGGGCCCTGGGACAGGTATGAGTCAGCTCAGCTCCTCTCTGCCATCAATTCTGCCTTTACCGTCTTTCCTCTTTCTGTCTTTGTCTATCTCACTCTTTCAATTCTCTCCAGCTCTCTGTTGCGCCTGTAATTTATGTGCACTTCTCTCCCTCGAGTCCTCTGTGATATTTAAGAGTAATCAGACACTCGATCACCTTCTGTGTGTGTGCGTTTTGTGTGTTTTAGTGTGAAAGTGACTACGTAGTTGAGCGACCATGTGAAGGAGACTTGGGCAGACAGCCGTACGCCAAGAGGGAGTGTGCTCTCCTCTACAGCGATGTCTTTGCACCCTGTCACAACGTGGTGAGTGTCATTGAACTGACACACACCTACACACACACTCACACACACATACATACACACAGAAACGTCTGTACAGATTGAATGCAGCTGTAGAAAGGTTATCTTGCTTGCACCAGGGAGTAGGGGTTGGTGTGGGGTTATGGGAACGACTCCTTAGTGATCTCAACGAATACATTGTTCTTCAGAGACAAACAACAAATACCACACCAGATGCAAGGGTACACACACGCACAGATGCACACATGGATGTAGACCCAAATGTTTAATTACAGTGTAGTATTTCTTTATGTGGCCAGCAGATGGAGCCATGTATATACATGCACAGGGGCCACCTCATAAAACTAGAGTCAATCATGACACTGCAACATCCAGGTCACTTACTTGACTTTATTAATAACGTGTAAATAACACTTTTAAGATAAGCAACAATAGATATGTGCGAACTAATTCTTGCATATGTGTGTTTATATATAATTTGATTATTTGTGGTGTTTTGGTCATTTCCCTTGTTAAGTAAGTGCTGTGAAGGCATTCCCAGAGCGATATAGACACATTGCACATGAAAATTGTTTACTTGCGCCTTGTTAAATACAGTAGGAGTGAGTTGAGTTTGTGAGTTTTTTTGCATTCAGTTTTTATGTCTTAGCTGAGAGACCAATCCCTGCTAATTTGTCAGGCTCTGCTTAGGGAGCGACTAAAGTGCCAGACATCCAGTCAACCCAGATGTTGTGTTTCTTAATAGGGGTGGTCAATATGGCCCTAAATCAGTGATTCCTAAAATGTCGCCGACGTCCCACTGGTGGGCTGCAAAAGTACTACAGGTGGGCTGTGAGAAGGCATTAAAAATAAATAAATAAAATACAGTATTTAAGTTTGACTCTAAAATATTTCTGATTATGATTTTAAAAAGTAATTCTTACACTTTTTACATAAGACCATGGTTTGTTGTACATCTGATATTTTGTAACCAAACCACTTATGAATTTGCTCCACTTTTCAGAACAGTCTCCTCCACCCTGGAGCCGGTAACAATATTACTTTAACTTTCACCATGCTTGTTGCTGGTGTGTGTAACTGCATGATGTCATTACATCAACAAGTCGTAATAATGCCATCATTACCATCTGATTTTTTTTATATGACATGGCACACCCCTATTTCTTACTCTTACCTGATTGTTTGTTCCTCCAATATATTCTTCCTGTGCTCCTTTTATCAGGCTAAAAAAGTTCCAGGAGCAAAATATTCCATCACACACTGTATGTATGTGTGTTATTTGGCACATGTGTATTGATACATTTGTTTATAGTGTAGTGAGAAAAACATGACCTTGTACTTCTGTTGTCTTTTTGAGAGGTCTGGCTCTTTACCACACAAAGTTTGTGTCTTTGCTTGGATTATTGTATAAAAGACAGTTCAGCTTATTTGATGAAAGTGGTGTACTTGCATAGTTATTGCAATCTTGGGTTGTATTCATATGGTTGTATGTAAATTATCTTTGAAAAGCATAAATAAATATAACCTACATAATGTAAAAGACCCTTTCATGCAAATAAATGGATCCAAAGAGTAATAGTTGCTCTGAAGCTTTAATTTATAAGGTCATGGTTAGAGGACACGTTAAGAGTTTTGCCTTGTGTTTTCAGACAAGAGAAGTGGCTGCTGCATTCACTCTAGATGTTGAGATTTCTTTTCAAAGAAAGAAAAGTAAAGGAAGAGTAAAGGAAGTACTGTAAGATTTAACAATGCCAGTGAAGTTAGCCAAACATCCCTATTTTAGTGACTTTACTGGAGTTTTCTTCCATACTAATTGGAGAGAAAAGCACCCATCCGAGGAGGTCAGATAGAATCCAGCTCTTCATTTACACTCCTAAAGCTCGCTTTGTTGAGAAAAAATAACTGTGTCTCAGTTTCAGAATGTCCTTGCTCTGCAAAGACACATTCAGTTTGTTTGATTTTTTTGTATAATCTGCATGATGGCCCCACTTTGGATGCCAATGTCTGTGTTCAAACATAGGAATGAGGGAGATTCATTGTGTGACAGAAAATGTGTAGTGTAGTACAGAACTCAATTCAGCCATCCTGTTGTAAAGGTAAAGGCGACAAATGCTGGTGCAAAAGTGATCCACTTAGAGTAACCATCACGTGTTTCTAATAAAATTTGTATTGAGGATAGGGTAGGGTTCATTTAATGTCTATGATACTGCCCACATTTCACAGATTTTATTAACAGATTTTGAATTATTGGGTAGTTTATTACCAACATTAAAATTAAGAAAATATCTGCATTGATTGCAGATACTTTTCAGTAGCATGACTGTATTTAACTGCAAGCCTACTGTCAGGATATGCAGACCTCTACCTAATCAATATTTGTGTTTCTTCTATCTAAAATGATAATAATGCTGATTAAAATTTTGCTGAGATGAAGTGTGCTGTTCATGTGCATGACAGCAGCCAGTGTCAAAAACCCAGAGGCCCAGTTCACCTCGCCTTTGGACAGACCAACTCATCGCTGATACATTTTGTCTGTCTGTCATCAAGCTCATCTGATCCCCTCTGCACCAGAGGTTGACCCACATTCCTTTGTCCCAATGTCTCATCACTCCTTCCCTGTCTGAATTATTGAAAACTACTCACCCTCTAAACAAGACCTCCCCTGGTTTCCCCCAGCGAGATTTGGCCTGGTTCACTTTGTGATTGTTAGTGTGTGTGTGTGTATACAGCATGTATGTGTGTGACCATGCATATATGTTGTGTGTACTCCCCCAGGTGGATGTGGCCTGGTTCTATAGGAACTGCCTGACAGACACTTGCAATTGTAACCGTGGGGGTGACTGTGAGTGTCTCTGTACGTCCATCGCTGCATATGCACACAAATGCTGTCAACAGGGGGTCACAATACACTGGAGATCACCCTCTACCTGCCGTGAGTACACACATACACACACACACGCTCCTAGTACGTTAGTGTATTCTGTGTTAGTCAGCGATGTAACCCCTGCTTACCTCTTTGCATTAAGGGATATTCTATTTTTCTTCTCCAGTTACATATTACTTCAAAGTTATTGAAATGATTTATAACATTCTGAACTGCTCTCTTTCAGCCTATGATTGTGAATACTATAATCAAGGTATGTATGAGTGATGCTTAGTCATTTTCAGAGAGCTATCTTGTTGATTGTCTTTTGTCTGATTCCCTGTAAGTTTGTCAGCACATTAATTTCCTCTCTTTCTCCCCCGCAGAGTTAGGAGATGGCCCATTTTCCTTGGTGAGTGCAGTTCATAATGACACCATGTTTGGTGTGAATCGCACCAGCAGCTCAGTGTTTCCGCTGCTGAGGGACAGACCGGGGCAGATGCCTGCCCCAGGCCTACTGTTCAACTTCATGATCACAGCAGGCCTGCAGAAGGACAGAACATCACGTAAGCATCCACATTCACACAATTACACACAGGGTTCGTACAGGTTCTGAAAATCCTTGAAAAAACCTGAATTTTAAAGCAACTACATGGAAATTTCATAATTTGTTGATTTTGGATGCCCCTGTGGACAAAAGCAGCCGTTGGATTTTAGATAAAGTGCTTAAAACTGCTTGAAATTTTTGGTGCATTACTTTTCTAATAAATTACTATCTGACTGCATAATCTGCTTTTTAGATAAAGAAATGCTGAATTGCTTTTGCTTTTTGCACAAAGTAAAGATAACTCCGCTCAAGCCTCACTTGTGACTCCACTTATTTGTGGGTTTTTTTTAAGTGCGCCGTCTGATGGAACAGTGAGTGGTAGGCTGACTGACAGCAATCATGGAGGTTGCTGTTTCAATGAGCACTGGCCTGAAAATGCAAAAATGAAAGAAAAACAAGAAAGACTAATGAAATTAGAGTTATTTTTCTATTGATTGTTTGAGTGCTTGTTGTATTTGCTCAGCCAGGTTATATAGGATGCCAAGTCTACTTACAAGCAGGTGACACATTTTGAAACATGAAACTTTGTTTTGTAAGTAGGCATTAAGTAAGTATTAAGTATGTAATTTACGACAGCTATAATGTGCTGGAAAAGCTTGAAAATGCACCTTGAAAATGCTTGAAAAGCGCTTGAGTTGAGTTGGGAAAGGTGTAGCAACCCTAAACTACTACTAACTACTTTTTTGGGGGGGCTAAATTAACCTCCATTTGTTTTTTTTTCCTAGGTGTCCCTGTGGTTTCACTGGAGTCTGCAGAGAGACCAAATTATTTCCTTGTCGTGTCAGGGCGCAGCCGTCTCCAGATGGAGCGCTGGACTCGAGGAGCGGAGTTTAGTCGCAGGGCAACCTTTATCCAGCACCAGGGGCTGTTTCTGCCAGGTCACACCTCGTTCGAGCTTCTGGCCAAACTGGAATCTTTCTGACACTGACACGCACTGCTGCTCAAGCTCAGAGATACGACACCTCAGAGGGATTCAAAGGCAGCAGCAGCTTCACACTGGAGGGTCAGAAACACATGCAAGCACACACATGTGTTTTACATACACACAAAATCTAACTAATCAGGTGTTTTTTCTCTCCTCTGGCAGAGAGCAGTTTTGTGATACCATATCGTATGATGTGTGAGTGGCGCTACCAGGCCTGTGCAAGCCCTTGTGTCCACACGTGCAGTGACCCAGATGCCACACGCTGCCAGTTCCTGCCTCCGTAAGAGGCTTGGCTCATTAAAAGTACTCATTTTACAAAACGATCAACATAATATATGTATGGCTCAAGTGCTGAAATAGTTTCTATACATTACAGTGTGGAGGGCTGCTTCCCACGCTGTCCCAAGAACATGGTCCTTGATGAAGTCACTAGAAGATGTGTCTACACTGAGGACTGTGAGTACAAGAGACCAGACTGTTCTTAAATCTATGTCTTCATACACAATACATATTTTATTTGATTAGTGTTATTTATTTTGTTGGTATACTTATGTCTTTTGTTACTTAATTTATTGTTTTTTGGTAATGGGGCATTCCGGTCAGAGTATTTATGTATTTTATTTTTGTTTATTTCGTTCTACCAGAGTTAGCTATAAGCTAATTTCCTCTGTAGTCCCTGGGCAGGAAAAAGAGAAAAACATCTCTGCTATAAAAAAACTCACACAATTGTACTTGTATAACTGGTGTGACATTTAGGGTTGCAAATTTTGTGCATTTTCATTGACCAGTATTTGAAAATGCTAACAATCGATTAATTGATTTATCGTTAAAAATTAATAAGATACAGAACATGTTTTTTTTTTTCTCATTTTGAGTTTAAGTTTCCTTATTAAACAAATGCCTTTGCTGGACCAAACAATGTCAAATGAGGCACAATTACTGCTATTTTTAGACTATTGATTAATTATTGATGAATACGTTTTTTAATATTAATGGCAATTAAGGATTAATCATGTACATCCCTTGTGTCCCATGTGAACATCTTGAATCTTTTTTAATCAATACAAAATATGTACTTATGATATTAATTGTCTCCACTAGGTGTGTCCCTTCCACCAACTCCAACACCCTTTGCATATGTAACACGGTCCAACAGAACAACCACGCCACCAACAACAACTCCAACTACAACCACAACAACCACTACAACCACTACTACTACTACTACCCCAAGGCCCACAACCACAACTACAACCACAACCACAACCACAACTACGACCACAACCACTACGACCACCACCACAACCACCAGAGCAACAACTACCTCCTCCACTACTGCCAGGCCCACGACAACCACTACAACTCCCAGTACAACAACCACTGAACGTGTCACCATTCCACTCACTCCATCTACACCTGCTCCTCCAACCACTACTGTTTCTACCACTCTGACTCCCTCAAGCCCACCTGAGACAACCACTCTCAGCACGACTGAAACTACAGTGACCACAGGGGTCACTACAACGGTTGCAACAGCAACACCCTCCACTGAAGCGACTACAGTCCCCTCAACTTCTTCCCCTCCATCACCTACTACTCTTGCTTCTACCACCTTGCCCTCCACGCCTACCACCACCACGTTACCACACCATCAACACCATCTCCAACAACTCCGGTTACTTCCACCCCACCTCCTCCGACCTCCCCCTCCACACAGCCACCACCACCCACCACAGTTGTTGTCACAACTTCCCCTACCTCCACCACCTCTGTCCCTGAAACCACCACTGAAACCACGACCACTCCTCAACCTACACCAGTGGATACAACCATCAGCATAGAGACCACCACCCCTACAGTTGTTGTGACAACCACAGCACCGCCTCCTACAACCATCGAGCCTACTACCGAGTCGGTAACCACGGAAATGATCACAAGCCCTGACACCTCTCCTGTAACAGAGGAAGCATCAACCACACATCCTTTCCTCTTGCCCACTACTCCTTGCACAGTAAGTGTCGCTGTTGTAGTTGAAGTTCAGTACACAGCTGCAAACACACCGTTCATAAACATCCACACAAATACCTTGAAGATAAATGTGTGTGTACTGAACTTGATAAATTGGGATAGTTATGCTAGGTTTATTATGTAATTGATTAATTACATAAATGGATTTACTTACAGTGGTTTCAAGTATTTATTTCAGTGACCTTTTCCATAGCAGACATTGTAATTTGTCTTCATAGAAAAAGCAGCCATTGCTTATTTTATTTTTAACACCTGTGCTTTTTTTACTGTGACATGTCAAAATTAGTTCAGAAAAAGGGCAGGTCTTACAAGCAAGTTACGATTTCCTATTTCTGCAACTAATGATTATTTTCATTGTTGATTAATCTGTTGATTATTTTCCCAATTAATCGATTAGTTGTTTGGTCTATGAAATGTCAGAAAATAGTGAAAAAATATTTATCAGTGTTTCCCAAAACCTAAGGTAATGTCTGCCAATGTCTTATTTTACCCACAACCCAAAGATATTCAGTTTACTCTCATAAGCACTAAAGAAACCAGAAAATATTTATACAGGCAGGCACTATGTAATAAAGGGTGGATACTAGAAACATACAGATAATACAGATATTTTAATGTATAGAAATGCAAATCTTTAGGTTTACTGGTGCTAAAAAGTCTGCAGAGAGTTATGAAGGAGTGCTGTAATATGCAAGCATGAAAAACAAGATGTGTGTCTCCACAGCCTCCGTACTCCTACCGTATCGATGAGTGTGCTGAGTTGATTTGTTTCAATGGAGAGCTGCTGCTTCATAACTCCTCTCTACACTGTCGCTACAAACCACCCAGCCCCAGTGCAGTCTGCTGGGTCTGCCCATCCTCATCAACACAGACCCCTGCTGTCCACAGTGGCAGTGCCCCTGTAAGTTCACTTGTTTAAAGACCCCCCCCCCACTCATAAATGTGTTTTTGTTATGTGTATGTCCCCTAAAATGTTTGACCTTGATTACACTGACTTGTATCTGGGTAAAGTTTGTCAGAGAGAAGTTTTCACATTCCTCTCCTGAAGGGGAAGATGTCAGTACACTATACTAAAATAAATGAGAGTCAAACAAACCTGAGCAAGCTAGATTTGGCATGTTACAAATTTGAAAGCCAGTAGCTGTAATACAGGTAAAGACACCTGAAACCTACAGCGCAGAGCGGACTTGTCAGTACAGAGAGTGAGACCTATCACTATCTTTGTCAGCCACCGCCAGCTGCAAGCTAACAAGCTAACAACATGAACAAGTGGCGGACAAGTTTGGTGCACAACAGAGTCCTCATCTGAGTCTTAGTCTGACTTCACATTCCTCTAACGCTAAAGGTAGCTATCTTGATTTGCACTGCTCTTTCACCTGACAACCTAGCACAAGTAGCTGTAGTGGGCAGAATTCAGATTTTTTTTTACCAAGGGAGCAAGAATAGATGTGCTTTACAACTTTTTTCAAAGTTTATTTTAACTTTTTATGTGTGAAAACCATGCTCAACAAAATATCAAACTTAGCAGAGTATTTTCACATACTTTAAAAAATGTCTGAAGGGGAGCTAAAAATCTGATTTCTAAATCTGAAGCCTAATGTTGTCAGTAGTAAGCAGGACTAATGATTAAAATCCATTGTTTGCTATCCATGTTTGGTCTTACTGATATAAAATGTTTTTTCTAGGTCGATGCACTGTGATGTCAGATCTGCGTGTTATCACCTTTGATGGCAACAACGTGGCCCTGTATGATAATGGCTCCTACATCCTGGTCAGCCTGCCCAGAGAAACTATTATTGGCACCGTGGAGAAATGTCCGACCAGCCAGGTATCATACAAATAATGAAATATAAACTGTATCATGAGTCATCTGAAGACATCTGAAAACATTTTTGTGATTTTTTTGTTTTGTTTTGTTTTGTTTGTAGAGTGTAAACTCCATCAGGCGAACTGTGAGTACAGTCTAATCTCATCCTTATCATACTCTACAATTATGTTTGCCATTTCCATTCGGTAAATATTATCTTGTATCATTACATTTTCCAATTTCATTCCCCTCCAGAGTCCTACAGGTGGAACATCTGGTCTGTGTTTTAAGAAGCTGAACATTACTACCTCCTCCTACAGAATCATTATCAACCGACTGGATCGAAAGGTGAATCTCTTTACCAAACTTCCTGTCAAGAGTTCAACTTATCCCACGCAAATAATGTGGTTCTTGTGTGCCTGTGTGTCCATCTGTCTCCAGGTGACAGTAAACTACAGACCTGCCAGACTTCCGTTCTCCGTCACTCGCTTTATGTGGAAGACACAGGCAGCATGTACCTGATCCACACACCTGGCGGGGTCAGCATACAGTGGTATCACAGCACAGGCATCATGGTGCTGCAATACAGCGCCACTTATAATGCATCTGTGCCCACTCGAGGCCTCTGTGGTGAGTGCACACACATGTACACACCAGCTTTCACTGCATCAGCACCAGCCTCATTTATCTAAGTGCCAGCTATCAGCACCTAAAGGCTTAGTGTCTAAACAGCAGCATCACTTTGACTTGACTCATTATGGGATATGACAATTTGAGATGTTGAGAGCCATTTGGTTTAATTAGGTGGTTTCACACACACATTACTTGACTCCACATTTATATTGCTCACTGTCAATACAGCAATATAACTCACACATACACACGAACACTAAACATCTGTCTACCCATCATGTCAGGTTGTTGTGATGGGAATCCGGAGGATGACCTGAAGCTGCCCAATGGCACTGTGGTCAGAGAGGTGGGAGATATGATGCTCTTCCTGCAGGCTTGGAGAGTCCACACCACCGATGAAACTGAACACACACGCAGGGTCGGAGACAACTGTACCACCGGGGACTGCTCCACCTGTCTGTCCATGCTCCGCCAGAGAGCGTTCACGCCTTGCCACAGCAAGGTAGCTGCATTATTCATACAGCATTTTGCAAGCTTGAAGATTTTGTTATGATCTCAGTTCTGAATAGAAAAATTGATTTTTGATGAGTCCATGAAGATGAAATTAATCTACAACAATTCTGACAATTGATTTATTATTTAAGTATTTATAAGTGTCAAATAATCTCTATTACCACCTTCTGTGAGGATTTGGAGTTTGTCTCTATTTTATAAAATTGTGAAATTAATATCTTTTGAGTCTGAACAGCTGGTTTAATAAAACAAATGAAACTATGGCTCCAGTCAACCAAAGAGAACCTTGGTTAGCTGAATTCTACCTACTCTTCAACCAATCGAATCAGTTGGTCGATGAGGAAAAAATCTGCACCTGTAGCACCTTGTCTCGAGCCGACGCCCATAGGACGTGCATCAGTATGGTCCTGGGTAGCTCATTCAGGTTCAACATGGGGGTGACTGAGCGATGGGCGTGCTTGATTTCAAACTCCTTGTCAGTAAACCCAAGCCCCTCACAGATGATCCATTTCACATGCTGAATCACTTTGGCCATGGTTGTCTCAGGTGTCTCTGACAGTGAGGCACTTCCAGTCTGTTGCCTCTCATTCCTGCACCTTTGAAAAAGTTTGCTCTGGTACTGCTTGCTTGAACATCTGCTGGATGGAGCAGTCTGGTAAAGTAAAATCTGCACACATGTTGTTATCAAAAGTAAACTTTTTAACCAGTCAGCTTTGTGCTGGTAGTTTGACATGGTGTTAATTAGTTTGGAGCCAAGTCAGTAAACTCAGTAAATAATCTATCACTCAGAAATTAAATACATTCGATCTGCATGTGTCCCTCCTGCTCCTGAAAATAGTGGATTAAGAAGCACTTCTCTCGTTATGTCGTAACTGTCTGACCAGTAAGAATTTAGCTGGACGAGAGCATATATTGACCAACTGACCAGAGGGTGTCAGCCTTAGACTGAACTATTAAACGTTTGATCAAAAAAAAAAAAAAAAAAAAAAAAAAAACATCGGCAGATTAATCTTAAATGAAAATAATCATTAGTTGAGGCTCTACATGACTTCGGTCTGGTTATGTTTGCAGGTCCCTCCAGAGCAGTTCTGTGACATCATGTGGGCGGGGGACTTGCACTACAAAGATCACCAGTGTGACTTCCTGGCGGCATATGTGGCAGTCTGCTACACACATCAAGTCTGCATCAGCTGGAGACGCCACAACTTCTGCCGTAAGGAGACAAAGAAATGACACACATGTATGCAGAGGTACTCACTCGTGTTTCTCGTTTGCTCATGCATTGCTAAACGCCTGTCATCCTGTAGCATTGCGATGTCCCCCTGGTAAGGAGTATCAGCCGTGTGTGAGCACCTGCACCAGCCGCACCTGTCTGAACAGAGAGTACTACGAGGAGACCACCTGCTCCTTCATCAGAGAGGAGTGTGTGTGTCGCAGTGGAACTATCCTCCACCGCGCTGACTCCCCTTACTGTGTAACTGAGGACCGCTGTGGTGAGTGACAGAGTAATTACATGCCTTTGTGATGAAAACTACACTGTCAGGGAGTCTGAAAAAGTTTTGGACTGTGCTTTATATTACTCCCAGACACTCACACGCAACCATATCGTGAGTGTATTTACTTTTCTCTGATGTATCCAGTGTGCACAGATAATGAGGGTAACCCCCGGGCCCCGGGCGAGGTGTGGAATGGCTCTGCTCGCAGCTGCTGTCTGTATAAGTGCATGGAGAATGGCTCTGTGGTGGCTGTCGAGCCAGACTGCAGCTCTGTCCCCACACCGCTGTGTGAGAGGGAGGGCGAGTATGTACTGGATGTGGTGGAGGAAGGAGCCTGCTGCCCAAAGAAGATCTGTGGTGAGTTTGAAGATGAAGTCCAGGATTGTGCGAGTCCCTAAAAAGTCTTAAGAAGTCTTAAATCCAATAATCATAAAAATGGGCTTTTGAGAAAAAAATGTATTGATCACACTGTAACAACTACAAAATGAAGCAGACATGGGACCAGTAGCCACTGATGCAAACTCTGCAGCCCAATCAGGTGTCTCCTCTCACTAAAAAAGCTACTTCCTGAAGTGATAAGTTCAAACTATTTGTATTAATGTTACTTTCATCTAATATGGGTAAGTGCAAGTTCAGTGAGATGTGGCAGAATTAGTACTTAGCCTGTTGGAAATTTGAAAGCTGCTGAAAATTTTGCAATAAAATGCCCAATTTAGTAACTTTGGGTATAAAGGCATTTGAAGTCAGAAAGACATAAAGTGGCCAATAAAAGCTACCAGCAAACTCCTGTTATCACCAATATTGTTCTGTGTTCATTTCGGGAAAATCTCTGTGTGACTTACAAGTCCATGGCTAAATTCTTTTAATGTTGAAAGTAATTCTAGTACTCCGATTTCCTTTATATCCTTTAACCTTTTTTTGCCAGTATGGATGTGAAATACATCTTAAATTGCATTTATAATGGTCTTCGAAAAGTCTTAAAAGATGTACGTTTAACTTGTTGAA
This sequence comes from Lutjanus argentimaculatus, assembly GCA_034769285.1. Classification (NCBI taxonomy): domain Eukaryota; kingdom Metazoa; phylum Chordata; class Actinopteri; order Lutjaniformes; family Lutjanidae; genus Lutjanus; species Lutjanus argentimaculatus. The sequence goes on along the minus strand of JAWZSL010000012.1, from coordinate 14,159,237 downwards.
CCCTGCAGAAACCCTGGATGTTTTTCCTTGCCAAGCAAAGGATCTGATCAAAAGACAAACTTCTAGAGATTGCATTTGAGAGATGATGGCTTAATCTTTTCTAATCTTCTAATCTTCTGCCTGTAAATTAATATTAAATTGGTGATGACGGTTCACCAATTCTGTAGCTAACCAGTATCTCTAAATTTTTCTAATTTCAGAGATTAAAAATCATAACATTTAAGTGAACATAAGATCCATGAAATGATCTTTCCGCAGAGTGCAACATGACCATCTGTGACAGTGAGGCTCCACCTTGTGATAACGGGAACAGGCTGGTGATTGGCTACAGCGCTCTGTCCTGCTGTCCAGAGTATAGATGTGGTGAGAACAAACTTTCACTTTTCACTGCAAGTTTTTAGACATGTTGTAAACTCTTTGTTTAATGTGGTATTTGGCCTGAACTTATACTTGCACTAAACACTTTGCTGTGACTGGTTTTTCTCAGAGTGTGACCCCATGGCCTGCCCTCCTGTTCTGCCCCGAGCTGCAGAGAAGATCAGTTCCTAGTGGAGGTCAGGGGTGAAAAAACATGCTGCTACTCTTACCTGTGTGGTGAGTTTTTGGTAGTCATAGGCCAGTCTAAAACTGATATCAGAAGTCTTTAGTATGCGGTTGACCATCTGCTATGACTCTATTTTTGACACCTCCATCAATTACAGCAACAAAACTGAATTTGTTGTTTGTGTTTTGTGTCATATAGTGTGTGAGTCATGTATTGAACCCATTCCAACGTGTTCACATGGAGAAATTCTGGCTGTGGATCTTAACACCACCAACAGCTGCTGTCCTCAGTACCATTGTGGTAAGTATGGGAAAATTGCATGTTTTATGTGAGAGCATGTGTATGTGTGTTTTTGTGTCTGTGTCTGTAAAGTTATGTTTATACTTACTCCCATGTGTGGCAGTGTGTGACGTCAACCTGTGCCCTGAGTCATCTGTGAGCTGTGCACCTGGTCTCTCTTTGATTCAAACTACTGTCCCTGGGCACTGCTGTCCACAGCACCACTGTGGTACACACTCAAAAACACATTCATTCACACACACAGGGCCTGGTCAGACATGGTATTAACATGTGTGCTGGGTGATCCAATAAGCATGTGAGTCTGGTAGTACTCCCAATCAAAGGTGGTGAGCTGCATGTGAGTACATTCTTCAAGCAGTGTGTATGCAAATGTGTCCTGATCAACACTGAAGGACTGCCAACTCAATTGATGTCCTGTAAATGCAATATTTGGTTCATTGTAATGGAATATTCTCTTACCTGCAGAAGATGTTTATGAATACACACCAGAGTTCCCTAAAAAAAAATCCTGCTATTTTGAGAGCTGTTTTCTGAAACTTTATGAGAAACTTTATAAACTGTGAAATGCTGTCTACAACAAATGATTAATTATTTGGATATTCAGCTGTCCTATCAACAAACCCATAAAATGTCCCCCCAGTATTTTTTTAAATGGTGCTGCTGAGAAGAGCAGACAGGAGAGACACTCAGTGTGCTGGGACTCACACTTCTTCTCTCTAACTCTGTCATTAATGACATTCTTCTTCTTGTCATTCATCATCTGTGATGTTAAAAGATCAGATTTCCACTCAGTCAGAAAAAGTAAAAGTGTGCATCATGTTCATAGTTCAGTTATACATTCCCAGTGGAGCACAGAGCATTTCTCCTGTCCAACTGCTGACAGTGCAGGTAAATATGAGGCTCATGAATGCTGATATAGGAGTCTAGTGTGGTGTTGAACCAAAAAAGGGAACGAATAGTTTAATCTGTGTAATGAGCGGCCAAATAGACAGTAATGGACATTCAACTGACAAAATAGTCCTGTTGTTTGTTTGCATATAGAGCAGTGGAGAGGTGAGATCAAGTGGTCACTTAAAACGCATCTATTAATGCCAGGTGTGAACTCATGTGCTTAGAGCTGACTACTTGGGATTGGATCACCCAGGAGGCATGTTAATACCAAGTGTAAACAGGCTCATAAACACAAACACACATAGTGTAGATCCTCTTTGTTTCTGGTGTGTTTGCTGAGTTGATGAATAATCTCAGAAGTTGTCATGCTTGTCACGTACTTGCATAAACTTCACGCCACCTCTCTCTTTAACTTTCTTTCTTTCCTTCTCAGAATGCCAATGTGAGGACAGCTCTCTCCCCATCTGTCAGGTGGTAAGTCAGCAAAAAGCTGCATCACAAGTCACTGTCTAATCAGGTTTGTGCTCCCAGGAAGAAAAAGTGAGCAAATTCAGTTAAGTCAGCACTCTGTTTTCTCTCAGGGGGAGATGCTGGTCGAGGTTCCAGACAGCAGCACCAACTGTGGGTGTCCTCAGCAAACATGCCGTATGTGAAACCAAACACACCTGACACAACTTTCCCTCACTTTTTATCATGTGGTTGGCTTGTACAAACATGTCACATTGGAATCAGCAAATGCTCCTAACTCAAGATATTCGTGATAACCACCTTTGCGTATTTTAGCACACGTACATGAGAATTGTAAATTTGCATAATTAACACCTCAATAATTACCATACAAGTGTACACTTCCTTTCCTATATGTCAGGAAGTGCTCATTTAAGAAAATGTCATCAAAGAGTTAAAAGAACTTGACAGAGCTTCAAGATTGTGTCACCTGAGGGTCACACTGTCGCTGAAATAAAAAAGAAACGGGCTGTTGTGAAAAAAAAAACAAAAAAACTCTTGACACAGAAAGGTAATTGATTACTGCAACAGAAGGAGGGAGTCAAGGGAGAAGTCTCCATCACGGAGATCAACGACAGAGTAACATAGGTGACATTTCACTGTCAGGTACTGCAACAAAAGATGTTCCCCAGGACAGTGACTTATAAACCTGCATATGAAGATAAAACCAATAGGCCTAACAGTAATTGTAATATCCAATTTAAATTAATGATAAACAGGATAAAGTCAACTACAAGTGTAATAATAATGTTGACTTTATCATGTATACATACATACATATGTGTGCGTGTGTGTGTGTGTGTTGTGTCTTTATGTATATATAAAAGTCAAAATTGCTTCAGAGTAATAAAATATACAATCCATTAGTAACTTAATAATTTCGGTTTGGAAAACAGCAGACAAATTGCACATGATTATTACGACAGGTCTAGATACTCGGAAGGTGTGTTCATACCTAAGAGAAAATTCAAAATACGAGAAAATGGATGAATGTGAGTTCACCTAAATCACTTGGACAAGCCACTTCAGAACAAATCGGTTTGTACAAGTGTTTTAGAACGAGGCTTATTGCTTTATCCACTGCTTCATACTACTCAGTTTCCAGGCTCCCTGGCATCTATGTATTTCTTATGAAAAAAATGTATGTTTTTCACTCACAGTATAATTATTTGTCCTATGTTTATGTGTGTATGTTTATAGAAAAGGCAGAGGTGTGTCTTTTCCAAGGGGTAACAGTGCTGGGCCCAGGCCAGTCTTTGGTTCAGTACCTTGAAGGAGAGCTGTGTTACACCGTTCACTGCCTGCATCACAAAGATCCAGACTCTGGCTTCTACGCCATGGAAATTTCCTCTGTCAACTGCTCCCAGAAATGTGGACCAGTATGTGTCCAACATATCTAACACCTTTTGATAGATCACAGTCACTGAGAGACGTATTTTTTCTGATTTCATCTCTTCAGTTGTAGCTTTTACACCCCGCCTCATCCAGTTATCTTCACTTGTGCATTCGCCTCATCTTTTTATAGCACCAGGTGTACGTACCATCCACGGACCCTCAGGTGTGCTGCGGTTCCTGTAAAAATGTCTCCTGCACTTTCACCAATGAAAATGGGACAACAGAGCTTTTCGCTGTAAGAACAGACACGTCCACATGTGCTCAGTGCTTGTCTTTTTGAGCAGTGCTGATTCTGATTTGTGTGTGCAGGCAGGGAGTTCCTGGGTGGAGAACTGTACACGCTACGACTGTATGGAAACAACAGTGGGAGCAGTAATACTTGCTTCTGGGGTGGTCTGCCCACCTTTCAATGACACAGAATGTATTCAGGTCAGGACCTCTAAGTGTACTACAGTATATATCTGAATTCAAGGTTAAACCATTTATTGTTTACATTCATAAGCCTTTGTATATGCCAAATAAAATATTTTATATTTGGAGTGTTTTCATGGCACATCATCAATCCAGAGGTTGGCCACATTGGAGGCACTGAGCTTAAACAATGCATCCAGAATCACAACTGTTGCTGTTCCAAAGTTTCATAACATTTGAGGTCTTTGGGTGTGTATGGGCTTAGCGAAAAAATGGTGTAGTTCATTATGTTGGAATAGTAAATAGATGGCAGAATTGCGAGCTGTCATTTCAAAAGAAGAAGCCATTTTTTATGGATCTTCACTACCTATTAACCTTTATTTCTCAAAATATTGTGCCCTTTCTGGCTTACCAAGTCCTTCTTTGTAAGCTTTAGCAGCTTCCGTAGTTTTTCCTAAACTTTTCTGTGGTTTAGACATCCTAATATCAGCTTAAATTGAACATTCAGCATGTAATCCATTCTGTTGTTGTACCTCCAACATGGCCACACATCCAGATTACCGACCAAACTGTGACGCAGGTGCACAACACTGTGTTGTTTGGACACTTTGGAGTTGCTTCAGTGGTGTTTTCCATTAACTTTATTTTCTCCTCCTGTTTTTCTCCTGCAGAATGGTGGTGTTGTTCAGAGCTATGTGGACGGTTGCTGCAGGACATGTGAGTCTCCAAATTTATTGGGTGCTTCTGGTAATGCTTTGAGCTGTCAAACGGCGGGGTGAGCGCCTTGTTGCCTGGCAGTGGATGGGCTTATTGGCTGAATGGTTGAGGGGGTGGCCTGTTGTAGAGGGTGGAGATAAAGCCTGTTGTTGGCCTATCACTACATTTCCCACAATCACTGGCTTTATCAGTTTGTCCTTAAATCTTCTGTTGACATTTTCAGGAGCCAGCACAGCTCAGGCAGAAGAAATATTTAGTAGAAAACTGAAAGAAATATTTATAAATAAACAATGATATAATATGAAGACACTTAACATGTAGTAGTCATTACCAAGTCAGCACATAGCCACCTGAACTTGTGCTTTCAAGATGACGACCTGTGAGCTGTTCTTCATGTGTACTTTACAAAACAAGACAAGATATTTTCATGTTGTGTGGATTAAACCACTAATAATCATGCAGTGGTGACATTTTGTTTCTGGGGATTCGGCATTGCAGCCTTGCCCGCTTGCCTGCTTGAGCAGTGACCTTGCAGTTTGCCCAATCAGGGTGCTCCACGGTGAGCATTTGACCAATGAGGATGCGAGATGTTTCAGGGGTTAGAGTTTGCCCTGCTGAGCTTGTCTTTGTAGTACATCAAATGGCTGCGTTCCTTGGCCGGCTGCCCGGAGTGACCCAAAAAAGAAGCGAAATCCATGTGCATGCCAGCTGCACTGATTCCATCCTTCCTCTGTGTGTTTGAACTGTGACGCTGAACTGTGTTTTCTGAACCAAACGTAACCTTGTGTGTGTCTTCACGACGTCCTTTGAACCGGACGGCTGCGGTCCTGACGATGCTCCCAGGTTCTGGAGTGGGTGTTTTACCATTTACCGTTAATCCCGTAACCCCCACTGGTAGTACTAACTGTGACACAGGTACCACCACCTTGCACTGTTCCCACTTATAATGATTATCTGGCATCCTGACACACAGTGACTCATTCACTTGCACTTTCAAGCTTGTGTGTGAATGTGTGAGTCTATTTTTGTGCTTATGTCTTGTCTTTTCATTTTTTTCCTCTCACTGGTTAAACCTCAAAACACAGCATAACACCCAACCTTGCATAAATCTCCAGTCTGAAATGTCCATCTGGCAATATGCACTGATAAATATTTTAACAAATCAAAGTGTTAATGCCAGTTGCAAGACAAAATAAGCTCCAGTTTTACACAGTCATCCATTAAGAAAGAACTGGAGATCATCTACTCTTTTCATACATTCCAGCCCTACGCAGAATCCTTTTGACCAGCTTTGATTGGCTTAAAAGTAAGGTTAAATTTAGGTCAGTAGCCAATAGGAGAGCCGGATCTCCGCTGTGAGAACTGTGCCCCCCATCACCTAACTGTCAATCAAAGCAAGCTCCTACTGCTGGGCAACAAAGAGCCCTGCTCAATAGGCCTTTCAGGGCTGTCTGAGTGGCAGGTCTCCTCTGTAAAATGATCAAAGAGTGTGTGAGCATGTTTGTGTGTGCATTTCTTTGTGTACATTTGAACTTGTATCTTCATTTTTTTCTGCTGTAAAAGGAATAGTTCACATTATTTGATGTGGGATTATATGAGGTACTAATGCATAGTCAGTGTATTATTTACAGTAGATGGCGATTGGCATGCCCCCTGTTTGGAGAACCAGAGACGGGCACCAGCACAGAACCTAAGTCATGTACTGCTTAGTATGTTTTAGTTATTGTGTGACTAAGGTGTTTTTAAGAGCATAGTTTGGATTCACAGAAGTAACACAATAACCAAAATAAACTAACAGATTAAGGGAGCAGTAGACCAGCAGCTCTTGTTTTCTGTAATGTAAAACTGACGATTTAGCCTGTGGAGTTTGGTTGATTTGGAGTGTGAGATATTTGGCTTATATCAGAATCAGAATCAGAATCAGAAATACTTTAATGATCCCCGGGGGGAAATTGTTGAAATTATTAGTAATTATATAACAGTGGTTTCTCTTTTGTTGCTGACCGTGTCCACAGCAGTACATTTTTTAACTTCCATGCTGGTGCCCCCCTCTGCTTCTCCAAACTGGGAATGTGCCGACCGACATTTACCATAGCTAAAACACTAACTATTGATAACTACCTCATACAACCCCACTTTGAATAATCCAAATGATCCCTTTTAAAGGTATGTTGTGTTAGTGATGTATTTATATGATTTTTTCTCTGAAAGTGCTGTGTGTCTGGAGTTACTTCTGAGTATGTATGCATCTTACCCCTGTGTGAAAATGTGTGTAGGTAAAGAGGATGGTAAGACATGCAAACGGGTGGCCATTCGGACTACCATTAGAAAAGATGACTGCAGAAGCAATGCACCGGTGAGAGAAGAGAGACAGACTAAAATATAACAAAATTATGAAAACTGAAAAAAAAAAAAAAAAAAAACTACAGTTACACCCCATGCCTCCTCCTGTTATCATCCTGTCTCCCTCCTCTTACAGGTAACAGTATATTCTTGTGATGGGAAATGTCCGTCCGCCACCATATTCAACTTTAACATCAACAGTCACGCCCGGTTCTGTAAGTGCTGCCGCGAGAGCGGACTACAAACCCGCTCCATCACACTCTACTGTTCTCGCAACGCGACAGTCGTGGAGTACAACTTCCAAGAGCCTCTGGACTGTTCCTGCCAGTGGAACTAAAACCAGGAGTCCAGCCAGAAAAATGAAAGAGAGCATAACAGAAAAGAGAATGTATGAATAGAGGGATGACTGGGGGGTGGGGGTCAGACTTGTTGAACACCAGCCATGTTTCATTTTGTTTGTCACTATAGTTCACTTTACAACACTGACTTTGAGTCGTAGTTGTAACTAAAAGATACTGAAAATAACGTGATGCAAGTGGGAGACTGTTTTCAAGTAGTTTTGTCCACACATTAGTCTTTATTTTTTCGGTGTGCCAACACAGTCAGCTTGTCAGCTTTTTTAGAGCTTTCATGTCATAGTAAGATGCCATTAGTTTCTTATCTTCTGTAATGTATATTAACAATTGATATCATGTTGACACAGCAGTTGTTGCATTTTTTATATATCCGCTGTTGGGTTCAAACACTGTATATGCATTTTGGTTTGTCTTTAGGAGATAAATTTAGCCTTTGTACAAATGAAAGTGTTATGCAATACTTTGTTTCCTTAGAAAAGTTTAATGAGTTGCTAAAATGTGATTTTTGTCCTCTTTGTAGTTTATTTTGAAGTAAAGTAGATGAATAAAAGATTTAACAGTGTTTTTGTCTGAATTATTCCAAGACTGACCTGCAATGTGTCCTTTTCAGACAAGCTCTCAGTTTCTCATTTTCAAACCCTCATTACACAGACATACTCATCCTGATTCAGCGTTCGCAGTGCTGACATGTGTTTGTGTTTCACCTCTGAGCGGTTATTGCAGTGTGGGAGTCACCTCTTCATAACAGATCCCCTCAGTGGACTCAGCTTTCTGTCTGTCAATCATTTCTCCCTTTCACATTCCTGTCATTCCACATGGGCCACCACTTCCACCACACCCCACGTCCGAGCCAAACCATCCTCACCACTGCACTGTTAGAAACAATTTGCAACACATGCTTATTTTAGAGGTTAAAAGAACCCATGAAAACAAAATCTTAGACATGTCTGCTCTGACTGTTGGTCTTCCAGAGGCGTGAAGCTGGTGACTTTCCCCAGGAGCATTTGGGGGGAAAAGTGGGACTAGCCAAGGGCCCCAATGGGGGGAGAGCCCCCCAAAAGCCTGAAGTTTGTTTTTGTTTGCAGTTTTTTCTTTCTTAGTAATAAACTGGTTCAATTGAGTCATTTCTTTTACCAAGAAAGGGAAATCTGGGCACTAAAAAAGAAAGAGAGGAAAGAAAAATAAAGAAAATTTCTTTCAAAAAAAAGGTGAGCACAATTGACCCCTCCACACCTCCATGGCTTTTCTTGGCTCCAGTTCAGTTTTACAAATATAAATTCCCCTTAGAAAGTGTAATAACTGACCTTGTTTGCAGTTTGAGCTGTCCCGTCAATGGCTGAACAGATGGGGGAAATGCTTTTTTGGGCTGGTCAGTAATTTTTCATTGCAATACTGCAAGAGACCAGTTGGGAAAAATTGTCACTAAGGCTGAATGGCAATGTCCTGTCTAGTTCATATGATAAGTCTATTACATCTGCATCAATTGTTAGCTAGCTAGATAGCTACAGTTTTGCTAACATGCCGTTTTTTAAAATGGAAAATGGAGATACCAAGTTGTTAAATTGTTACTGGAGCACAGAACAAAGATGGGTGGGACTTAGGAAGTGTTAATTAATACAGTTCAAGATATCAAACTGCAGGATTAAGCAGGTATTTTATTACTATTACTTGGTTAAATGTGATCTGTTAACAGTTAATTAGTCACTACCCAAACAAGCACTACTGACAGCAAAATTGGCATGAAATAGATGGATCAAGAGAGAAAGGGGGCCCACAGAATTGTTCATGTATCTGCCCCAGAATTATGCGCAACGCCCCTGAATTTTCCCACTGAGCACATCTCAATTTCCCACATCGCTCATCCCTCTCCTCTTCCACTCAGTACGCCCCACATCACCCTCCTCCCCACCTCTCCTCTCCTCGGGAGCCCGGCTCTGGAGTGGCCATGTGCCCGTGGTTGCCATGGTGAGCTGCTCTTATCCCCACAAAGACCCAGAACAAATTGGGTTGAACTCAAACATACACAATCTCTCTCTCTCTCTCTCTGAAGACTGTCTCCTCCCTCACATAAGTAAGGGTTTGCTTGAAGAGGGACACAGCCATTGCACGCTGACGCCGTCTGTGAGTGCGCGCTAAATTCAAAGTCCAGGCTCTGCGTCAAACTGGAGTACAAACAAGAGGAGATTTCCCCAGGATTTAAGAAAGCGAGGTAGTCAAAATTTACTTTCAAAGACTTTTAAAGTCCTAAAAAAACAGTTAAAAAGTTAACTTTTTGCCGCTCAGCTGTGCGTCAGTGACCCAAATAGTTAGGGACTTTCCACAGCCCATGTTTACGCACATCTGTCTCGGCTTTACTTACGAGCCTGCCAATGTCTGAAAGCACAGCCAGGATCCGCAGTTTCTCGCACTGGAAGTGACTGTATGAGTCCAGGTGGATCAGTGACTGCTTCATGAGATGGAGTGACATTTCCCAATGGGTAGAGCAGCACGTCTGTTGTTACTTGCTGGTTTCTGTCAGGTAAGATAAAGACATACAAAACTTTAAAGCCGTTTATGTTCAATATCAATTATGCTTATTTATCTTCACATGTATCTTGCAATTGTATTTAAGTTACATTTTGGCTTGTGTGACAGCACTTTACTTTTCTCTTCCTCAGGTGATCTTGGTGACCTGTGAGCAGCATTTAACCCCTGTTGAGGTTGAACTTGTGTTTCACTCCTTTCCTTCCACTAAAGATGCAGACACTTACACAGTCACCTGCAGGACTGCAGGTAGCCATCTGGTAAGAACACCTGTTCAGGTGATAATGGCAGATATAACCTGGTGTGGTTGCATTAAGAAACGGTAGAACTTTATTGATCCCGAAAGAAATTCTTGTGCACGAGATTGCTCAGAAATTACAGTGACACAGGAATAAAAACAATAGCATAATAAATATATAAGCACATTAGTAATAAATGCTTAAAAACAGTGCCTAATAAAAATAACAATAAAAGTAATATAGTTAAAGTAAAAGAAGTAAACTAAAATAAAGTAAAATAAACAGAAAAAGGACTTGTGGCAATGTTATATTGTACATGATATTAAAAAGTAATATTGCAATATCTTTTGCAATATCTATTGCAAAAGATATTGAAAGTAATATTGCACATTGTGAAATAATATTGTGAGATTGAAAGGTAATAAGTAAAAGTGATATTACACATGATATTGAAAGAAGTATTGTACATGATGTGAAAAGGAAAATTACATATAACATTGATATTATTGTTCTCAGTGATTTCTCAGCTGTCCTTCCTGCAGAGGGGGGATGAGTTGAAAGTGCTTTGATATGATTAGTGTGAGCTTATTTAGTTTGGAAACTAAATTATTTGTTGCAATGTCTCTGCAGGTGTATGTGGAGCCCATTGATCATTCAGCATGCTCCCCTGACTGCAAAATGTCACTGCGATTGGTTGAAGACCCAAGAGGATACAACATCACACTGAGAGCCAACAGAAATGATACTACCCTTGAGGCAAAGACTTTTCACTTAAGTGAGTGTCTGTGAACATGAATACAACAGTCCTGTTGGAGAAAAATGACACGCTTGTTTCTTAATCAATGCTAATTGATGTTACCATCTTTTATCTTGTCTCTTCTCCTTCCCGTCTGTATTTATGTCCAGTTCCAGTCTCCCTGTCCTCCCTTCATGTGTACAGCACGACGACAACTGCTCTCCTGACATGGAAACTTCACAGACAACAAAGCCTATCCACCTTGAGTCTATACAACACTCACACACAATCTGTCACACATGTCTTCAACATTAACTCATCAGAGGCAAAATCTCAATACGCAGTGAAAAGTCTCCCGCCTGGCACACGCTTCAAGGCCAAAGTTGTGGTGATGACAATCCTCAAACATCTTAATATGACCTTGAAGCAGAGACTCGACATCGGCATGGAAACAGGTATTATGCACATTTGCTTTACTGCAAAACACATAACCACGACTATCAACCTTAAAAGTAGAATCTGCTGGTATTAGTTGATGATGATTTCTGTCTCCAGCTCAGTGCCCCCCTGGTTGGCTGGCCAATGGGAGAAGCTGCTACACTGTAAGGAGGACAGGTTTGACCTGGAGTGTTGCCCAGCACAGCTGCAGAGCCCTGGGAGCTGGAAATCACCTGGCTGACCTGAAGACCCTGGATGATTTCCTCTTCATATCCTCTCACCTGCTGAGCCACAACAACCTGCTGCTGCTGTGGACGGGACTCAATGACCAGCAGGTAGCCTCATTACAGAAACACACATTTTAAAGTGAGATTCAAAGGAGAAAATTCTTTTTTTCTTTTCATCCTATCAGTTAGAGTCATAATAAATAATAACTGTATTGTCACTTTGATTATTTTTTCATTTATATTGTCAGAATAGATAATGTTTGAGAATGTGCATATTTATATATTATTTAAAAACTTTTTCTCACATCACATTTGAGGGCTGTCATGAATAACTTATTATTTAGTAATTTAAAGAGAGATTTGTCAGGAAAACCTTTTGATTAAGTATTTACGAAACACTGCATACTTTCTAGGAGTTAAGTAGCTTTTTTCTGCCCTACAAGACTGTACAAATCATGCAGAATTTGTTCCCGTAGGATATAGAGGAACACAGTATGTGGGAAGCGAAGTGCAGGACAGTAGATTTAAAAATATCCTACTGTATAATTAACTTTCCTGCACAACATTGTCATTTCAAATCCAGCAGGACACTTTCAAGGAGAAGAAACATTTTTATGTACCATCCTTTTTGTGTAAAGGAACCTATACAAAGGAAATGACAAAGATTTACCTATAGAGAATTAATATGAATGTGATGTGATTTGAGAAAATGACCAAAACAGTTTTGTATTTGTAGTGAATATGCTTAGCAAATTATGTATAAAATATTAATACTCTTTGTAGGATTGCAGATCTTGTAGATACAAATTGTTCTAACATTTCAAAAACAACCTTTAATGTGCCTGAACAGTCACAGATTACACACTGAAAGACTCAGGAAGAGTGTATTCCCACAGGCTCTCAGAGTCTTGAACAATGAACAAAAAACTCTTGAAGGACAATAATACCCTAGGACATTCTCTTATCTAGACATTATACTATCCCTTGCACTATATGCAAGTCAAGGCAAGTTTATTTATATAGCACCATTCAGACACAAGGCAATTCAAAGTGCTTTACAGGGGCATAAAATGCGTTACAATAAAACATTGCATTGCAATTGTATTTAAAAGACATAAAAAACAACAGTGAAAGGAAACTAACACAAAAATATAACTAATATAACTAATAATATTATGTATCTACTTCACTAGAAAGCTGCAGTAAACAATAATGTTTTAAGCCCTGATTTAAACGAGCTCACACCTTGCTTGGTTTTGATCCTGGAAACACAGAGTAAACCTGTTCCAGATGATCTGAGGGGTCTGGGTGTGTCGTAATGTATAAGTAAATCAGAGATGCCTGAGACCATTTTGTGCTTTATCAACTAGTAACAGGATTTTAAAATTTATCCTGTGACACACAGGAAGCCAGTGCAGTGATTTAAGCACCGGTGTAAAGTGCTGCACTTTCTTGGTGTTAGTGAGGACCCTGGCAGCAGCAGTCTGGACAAGCTGCAACTGTCTGATTGAATTTTGCTCAGACCTGTGAAGACACCATAACAATAGTCCAGCCTGCTGAAAATGAAAGCATGAACAAGTGTTTCTATATCTTGTTTGGACAGAAATCCTTTAATGTTTGCTGTGTTAATTGTCTATAGCCATTTAAATACTGTTGCCACTTTTTTTGCGCTGTTCACACTTAACTTTTGTAAACTTATTTGTTTCTATTTTTATGTGGCATGTTGTAGCTTTTATAATTTCTTTTACTTGTATTGTGCTCTGCCCTGTAGTTTGTTTTGGCACAACAGTATATTACTATATGTACTTACATACATATGTGACCGATAAAATCTCTTGAAACAAAGTGCCCTTTTTCTCTTGGAGTGCCTTGACCAAAAATCTGAAGTGACATCCTCACATATCGTGGTTTATCTTCTGTTTAAAAAAATCATAGACCAACAAGAACACAAAGGTATTTAGACTTGGTTTTACGCAGACTGAAAGTAAAATTTAAAGATTGCAATTTGTCAATGAAGTTCCGATGAGCAGGGCATCACTGGAACATGATATTCTAGCAGAGCAGTTTACTTTCTAAACAAGTAGTTCCCTGTGGCAGCAGTTACTCCTTAAAGAGGAGTTTTGTTTTTGATGTGTTCACTTTAATGACAGTGAACTGGTGATTTCTCTCTTCTGTCATTCCACAGGAGGAGGGACAACCTCTCTGGTCTGACGGCTCAGCCCACAACCAGACAAACACAATGATGTCATCACTGCCAGCCAATCAGACAGACTGTTTTGCCCTTCAAAGGAATGCCACAGGACCAGGATACTTTCTAACTCCATTCTTCTGTAACATCCCCTTACCCTTCATCTGCCAGTACCAGTGTAAATAATCTGTGTAATACACCTTTATTAACCATGGCATTTACTGTGCATACATTAGGCACACATGTTATGTGATCAGTGCATTTTAAAGGTATTTCTGTGTCCTAATTTTGAATGATTTTGCTCAATCTCTGGGTGACTGACTAATGCAAAACACTAAATAGTTAATCCAAACCATATAATTTGTGAGCACTTCTTTCCATTTCTTCATCATCAAGTTGTTTCTCTTATTGTCCCTTATTCACAGCCCCTCCAGTCGCTGCCTCTTTCTCCTTTGACCTGGCTCAGGTGACAGAGCAACAGGTAGAGCTTCGTTGGAGTGACCTCTCACCCTTGAACTCACTTAATCTTTCGTCTTTTGAGATATACCTCCAGTACCAAGAGGAGACAAATGGAGAGTCGGGTCAAGGTGAAGAGGACAGAAGCAGGAAGTCAGAGGACAAAAGGGGGACATGGAGTCAAAGCATTGCTAAAAAGATTATCAGAGTCCCCATTTCCCTCTCCTCCAGAGAGGTAACAGTGGCAGGTTTGTTTCCAGGGAGCGTCTACTCTTTCACCCTTCGAGCTGCTCACCCTGCTGGCTCCACCTGGAGTTTGGGACAAACTCGGACTGCATACACAAGTGAGTCACCTGATAACCTGTCACAGACATGGAAGCAACATCTGATGCTAACAGGTGTATCTTTACATATTTATGTTCTCTTTCTTACAGGACCTTTTCCTCCTCAAAATATCACTTATGGCCCTGTTACCGTCAGTCAGATTAGTGTCCACTGGATGCTCACAGATGCACAAATAAAAGTTGGATGGACATTTGTTGTGCGCTATGTGGACATGTCTACAACAGAAGCGAGGATAGTGGGAATGCCCAACATCTCCACATTATCTGAGACCGGTGGGATGTGGTCATACACTGCTGTGATTGGAGGACTGGAGTCTCACAGGAGATACAGTGTTGAAGTTTACACAGTGACCCAGCATGGGATAGAGAGCTGCGGACAGGCGCCTGTGACTGTGCAGACCGGTAAGCATGTAACAGGCCTTTTTCACAGCAGACAATTTTCACTTATAGTCATAAATGGAAAAACACAGGTGTTACCTGTAACATAAATGTTGGCTCTATTCTGTTGAAGTGACCCAGTTAGTCATGAGCCGACATGCACAATACCATTTATAATTTTAGTATATAGTTCCATAGATCAGGAAAAAAAAGTTCGCAAAGTATTATTTTGTCAGATGGTAGATTCTAGAGCAAAAGAGTTTTTTTTTATTTAGAAAAGAACATAAACACATAAGTAACATATCTATATTTATGTTAGTGGGGTGGCCTAACTAACTTATTATTCATTTTGTGATGAAACACCACATATATAGCTTAATATATTTAGAAGAAATCTGGATATTGGACCATTTCACATTGGTATTCTGATGACCATGGCAATCATAATTTGTTGTTTTGTCATGTTTTCAGAACCACAAAATATTATTTACATGCAAGTTAAAGTGAAAAAAAAATCATTTTATTACAATGTAAGGCAGAACTTAATGCAAGAAAATGGAACAAAATCTTAGGCACAATGCCAACTGATATTTGACTAGACTTTTGTTGTGAAGATGATGTCATTTTGTTGTTAATCTGACTGGTGTCTTCAGTTCTGGGAGGCAGCTCCACCTCATCACAAGGTGCTAAAAGCGAGGTGGCATCCTCTCAAGATAAATGCAGCATGAAGAAGTAATTTGGATAAGCCGCTTAACATCTTAAACTTCATACCAACGGTCCGGTCAATGGGTTCAGTAGACTTGTTTGTGACTTAATAAACTGTTATTAAATCAGCTTGTTTAGTATTCCAGTTATGTTTGCATGATCCTTGCTGTAGTGGGTATTTTTATAGATACATTTGATCAAAATCATAAATTACACAGTTAGTTGTGTCTTTGTTATTAAGAGGATAACATTTCACCCATTTTTTTAAAAACTTTTTTGCATTCTCACTGTAAATACAGCCTGTATACATGAAAAATTGCTGATTTATCTCAGTAAGCAAAGTAGATAAGTTGATAGATGTTTTAACATGTACAGTATGAGCTTTGACCAAAATTTGCTTTGACTCATGTTAGTTGAAAAGTAAATAAGATTCTCCTTTTGTGTCTCTTAGCGGTGAGGGCTCCTGGTGGTCTGATGGTGTTGAGCACGACAGGAAATCTGACAGTCTGTTGGAAAAGTCCACCTGATGACCCATCAGATGGTTATTATATCACATCCCACCCACTCATTTACCCCACTCCATCTTCGCTGTGGATAAACCAGTCCAGTCTTGGTGCATACTGGGTCAATGGGTCCCTGTGTGTTAATTTGGGCACATGCACTCCAGGCCAAACCTATGAGGTTGGAGTGGTCTCACTGAGGGGAAAGGACATGAGCAAGAAGACCAGTGTCATACACACCACAGGTAAGAGAAACAAGGATACTGACTTAAAAGGTTTCCTTTGCAATTTTATTAAGCTTGTCTTTAAACTATTAGTTTTTTGTTCATGCTGTCAGTAAAACATCACCATCCAAATCTTTTTGTTAATGTAAGCGTTGAGGGAAAAAATTCATAGTCCTCATTTTGTTTCACAAATGTATTGTGTAATGTTTGTCTGAAGCTTATATGAGGCTTTAGCTGTCTGAGACAGCCTGAAGTAGTAACTCTGGAAGATTTCCTCTTGATCTTACTAATTTGGAGAGCGAAACCCTCATACTAGCTTGAGATAAACTTTTAAATACACATTTGACAGAAGGAGAACTGTGGATTCTGTCACTCATGGCCAGTGTGAATGATTACAGCAAGAGAAACATGTTTCACTGTTCAAACTGACTATTCTTATAGTAAAAGACAGATGTGAAAATTGTAAACCCATCTTTTAACAATGTAAATGTTAGTTTTTTGTGCTGATCTTGTAGACTATCACTGTCTCTTTTTCTCCCTCTGCATGTGTAGATCCCATGCCAGTTCCTGTGGCAGTCCCTCTGTCAGTGGGAACACACTCTGTGCAACTGTACATCCAGCGTCCACAGCTAGGTCTGATTGATGGGGTGAAAGTGTGTTTATGTCCAGGAGTGTGTGACAGCGTGTGTGCAGAATCATGTTGGTACACATGTGACAGGTACTCCCTCCCTGCTGGTGTTAATATTATTACTCTTAGCAACCTCAGTCCAGGTGCAGAGTACCAGGTCAGTGTGTACAGCACCAGTCAAGAGCAGGCTGGGACCACCTTACTACACCCGCCCCATTAGAACAGGTGAGTTACCTGCTGATGCATGTACATGCTAATGCACATACTAGTCAGATTGCCAGTGACAGCAAACATATTTGAAATGCTTCTATCTTGAAGGTGTCAGCATAAACATAAAGCATCATATCCTCTTTCATTTCACAACATGGTGGGTCCATTAACAACCTTCCACCTGGTCATATCATCCATCAGTCCAGCAGTTTTCTCTTTTGCATGACTAATGACATAAAATCTTAGACACAATCCACTTTTTTCAGTTTTGATCCGATTCCTGAATTTGGATATCAGAATATGCGCCATGACAGATTGTGGTTCAGCCTTGTACCTGCATATATGTATATACATACACTCATCTATATATCCAAATATCTCTCCATTTTTACCCTTGTTTATGACCCATCTTTTCACTTCAAACTAGCATAAAAAATAAAAGCAAAGCAAAGAATATTTTCAAATATCGCTCCCTTTTTACCTGTGTACCTGTACCACACCTCATATTGTACATTTTTTACTTTGTTGGAGTAGAGATTCTAATTATGTTACCAGAGTAGCGATTGAATGAACATGCTGAAACCTGTAGCGATGAACCAAAGCATTCTCTAAACTGCATATTCTATCTATCAAGTCTGTATCAAGTCTGACCTAATTGCCCATATTTATTCAGTCAAATTTTCCCAAATTCTATTCAATTTGTCCAGTTCCAATCTGGAAAAGAAAGCCAACTTCATCGTTGTATAGATATTATGTAGTGCATCAACCCAGTCCTCAACTTTAGGTACGTCTGTCTTGATTTGACATTATCCTGAACATATGTCTCCAAATCTTGTACACCTATGTTCATTCTCCCCAAGTACAATACTTTAAATGTAAGTGGAATTTCACAATCAGTATATATCCCCTTTACACACATAGTTCGCCAGTAAGCACTTAAGGGGTCAGTCCCATACAGATCTTGAACATGAATTAATTTGCCTAAGTACTGTTTTTTCACATCTTCGTCTTGTGCAGATTGCAGCAATTAATCCTTCCTTATGTAGTCACCACTTTACCGGATACCTTTTCGGTATTCATGTAAAGGGTTTTTGTGATAGAATAATATTTAGTGAACACATCAGACTTAAGGCTAAAAGACAGTTATCATATTGTTTATTAGATGTTGTATCTTGTTAAGAGCCAGTGTGCTTTTTAAGGCCAACAGATCGCTTTGTGGCCAACCCACCATCAAGGCCTAGCACTGATGTGGCTGAGCTTTTATCTGTCTGTGGTACTAAATCAAAGTAAGACAGAAGGCCCAGAGAGCTTCAATCTAGCATCAATCTAACATCATCCTTAAATCTGTTTTGAAAACAGAATCCTGACTTTTATGTGGTGTTTTTTTATCCTGTCTCTGTATGATGATTTATTATTACTTTGTAACACTGGTAAACAAATTAATTTCATTACTTCTGTAATGATTCAGCTCTTTTATTTTTAATAAATGAACCATCATAACATCCCTAGGTTTTTAAACATGTTCCCAACTGAAGGTAATTAGTATTTTCAGTACATTTGAGGAATAATTACAGTATGAGTTGTGGGATGTGGTTTGTGATTTTAGGTCTGGCTCCTCCAAACAGAGTGAGGGAGGGTGTGGTGACAGATTCATCCATAGAGCTGCTTTGGGATCCAGCACAAGGACAAGCTCACAGCTACGAGGTCATGTGCCTCAACTGCGACCATTCACACATGGTAAACAAACAAAAAAAAAAGAATTCTTTCATCCATACTTGATTTAAGGAGCAGGTTTGCTTAGGCTACTACTTGATTTCCCAGAGTACCTGTCAAGTTGTGAGTGAAGACAGAAAATGACTAATAAAATGCCTTGAACAAGACACTAATCAGCAGTTTCTCTGTGGGAGATTCCTGATTTTTTAATAGAGCCCGACTGATGTATTGCCCTGCCATATATCTACATATCAGTATCAGCATGTATAGTATGTTGTCCGATATGCAGTGAAAAAAAAAGTGTGTATTTTTTACAGAACATAACATAACAGTATTCAAATACAGAGAAATATGTAATGTATTCAAGGTAACCATGCCTTTCCTGCTAGCCGTTGCAAGGTAGCTGCTAGTCACAAAATTTCTGGGAAAACAGGATATGTCGGGATACGTTAGATAATGAGGAAGGAAGTCGGCAAATGTGGCCGAATGTAACATGAATAAAAGTTAAATATTACCCATCTATGAACATGATTTCTGCCTGAGTCATTCATCAGCTATGCTGGTTGTTTAACAGTTAGGATAAAAACTCCCACGATGCCACTCTACTTCACAACATCATCAAACTGCGTCTTTTGTTATTGTTTTAACGTTAGAGATCCTTAGTGGTAGAATTTACATATTGTGTGTAAAAATGTAAAATGTCCTGCCTCCATTCTATCTTTGTCACACGTGTTTGCACGTTTGAGGGATCACTGCAAAAAACAGTGTGTTATAGTATATATTCTATATTTTGGATAATGTATTCTGTATTAAGAATCTGATTTTTTTTACTCACTAATATCGGTATAGGCATCAATCCCAACAGTCCAGCATCACACAATAAGGCTCTTATTTGGTTATATCATGTGTGTGCTACAGGTGCAGAAGGTTGTCAGTCAGAGTGCAGTGTTTTCTAGTGTGACTCCAGGCAGACTTTACCACTTTGCAGTACGAACAGAGAAGGAGTCCTTCACAGACAGCTCCCCCGTCACCATCAACATCACTGCAGGTAAACACACACACAAGCACACACACAAACGCATTCTGATCAATCTTTCTATTCTAACCTCTGTCTACGTGTTGTGTTTTTTCATATGCCAGCTCCCAGCCCAGTGGAGGTGTCTCTTGTCAATAAAACCACATCATCCATATGCATTTGTTGGAGTATGGTCAGGGGAGTGGTGAGCGGACTCATCCTGTCAATCAGAAACAGAGCATCCAATCAAGAGCTGATTATTTCTCATCAGGAGCTCAGGTCAGTCTCACTCTTGCCAGCCAGTACACAAATTATTATGAGACTGGAATTACAATCACCAGATCAAAACTTTATTTTATACTACAACACTGTATAAAGGCCATTGTTGGTAAAAACTAGAAAAGATCACTCAGTAGAGTCCAGACCTCTGCCAGACAACCTGAAAATAATATCTGGCTGTGACCCTTTTTAATCATCAACATTTTGATTAGTAACTATAATTAAATTACAGCTTTCTCAGTAACAGTAACAGATTACAGTTAGATTTAGTTTGTAATTTAATTACAGGTAACTAGTTAGTCTCCAGCACTGCTAGTATTCTTAGATAGAACAGATATTTGTGTGAAATTTGTCATAATTAGTGCATAAATTTTGGCAAAAAAACATATTTTGTGAGGTTACAGTGACCTTTGACCTTTAACCACCAAAATCTAATCAGTTAATCTTTGAGTGAAAGTGGACGTTTGTGCCAAATTTGAGGAAATTCCATCCAAGCGTTCCTGAGATTTCATGTTCACAAGAGTAGGATGGATGTGAAGTTACACTTACCTTTGACCTTTGACCACCAAAATCACCATCAGCCATGAGTCCAAATCGTCATAGTGGTCATGTACCAAGTTTGAAGAAATTCCCTCAAGGCATTCTTGAGATATTATGTTCATCAAAATGGGATGACCCGAAAATATAACGCCTACGGCCACAGCTGTCACTGGTGTGGAGAAAAAAGGTTTTTCACATTTTTTAAAAACTGTCAATCACAAAGGTCCTTCCACAGACATTCATGAATGTGCACCGAGTAAATTAGGTGGATTGGTCCATTAGTACTCAAGATTAGCTGCAGGCAAGCTGTGGTCATGCACACATGCATACACACAAGTGATCACATGATTGGTAATAATTATGGAGCCAGGGGAGGGGGGAAACATTCAGAGAAAATACTATTATTCCTTAAAGCGTTAATTTACAAGAAAAAACTCTTGCTGTGTGTTATGCCTGTAGTGGATGACCTAATCAGAGATGCTGGCTTGGTCATTTTTTTCTCGTACATTTGTGACTTTAATCATAGTTTATTCTTGCAAATTTCTGACATTATAATCTTTGAGATTTTTTTCTCCAAATATTACCCTTCTCCCCTAGATCAGTTTTTCTTTCCTACAATGGCCCTAATCTTTACGCTGTAGTGCAACAACTGATTGCAACATGGATTACTCAAAGCTTTGGCTGAAAAACTCTAACTGCCAGCTGTGTGTGTGTGTTGACAGATCTTACTGCTTTGATGACCTCGCTCCTGGAAGCCAGTATACAATTGAAGTGATGAGCACCAGTGGGCAAAAAAAGAGTGAACCTGCTACTATGATCCTCTA
The DNA here is from genome assembly GCA_034769285.1 of Lutjanus argentimaculatus. Classification (NCBI taxonomy): domain Eukaryota; kingdom Metazoa; phylum Chordata; class Actinopteri; order Lutjaniformes; family Lutjanidae; genus Lutjanus; species Lutjanus argentimaculatus. Next base: position 14,137,606 of record JAWZSL010000012.1, on the reverse strand, counting down.
TACTAGTAAGTTTAAAACATATGCGGTCTTTTTGTGTGTGTGTGGCCCACGTGTGCATATGTGTGGGAAAGAGAATGAAAGAAAATGGTTTGGATTACAGAATTAATGTAGCAAGAAATAAATAGTCACAAGAGAGCAGAAACATGCAAATGCAACTTGAAAAAGCATTATTACATACAGTATTAGAAAGAAAGAATTTAGAGATTTCTCTAAGGAGTGCAGTTTCCTGGGTAAACCATGAGAGACAAAAAGGAAATTATTTTTGTCTCGACTCAGTTTCAAGCTTAGTTCACCTCACTGATAACATTTTATTACAATATTGTGTCAGAGTAGGATGGTGTTTGGAAATAAATCATTGTCACAATTGAAATTAGAGCATAAGCTTTGAGCCATAGAAGGACCGGCTGAGAAGGAAATTATGCGTGTGTTTTTGTCTTCAGTATTTGATTTTAATGCTGTTCAACAGTGCTGTTACATAATGCATTATGAATAATTATCATAATACTGATTATTTTTTAATAAAACAGTTTTAGAAATGATTCACTGTAAAGTAAAGGTACAAATTTATGTTTTGATCTCAGTACTTGTTCGCCTCCCAGAATAGACATAATTAAAAAGTTCACTTTACACCTGTGTTCACATGTGTAAGACTCAGCGTGATGGATGATGATGATTAAGTGTCAGCACATGGTGTCACACACTAATGGGAATCTTGTCTTCAGTCCCAGTGGTGCCGCAGGAAGTGGCTCTTTCAGAGCAGGTAGTGACGTCTGTCTTTGTTACCTGGAGACCACCACCGGGAGAGGTGGAGGGATACAAGGTAAGACATGTATACTGCTGCATCTGTCCAGTCCCAAGTATAACTCACAGAAGGAGAGGCAGGCGTTACAGATGGTCACGCCACAGTAACTTCCAGACAGATGTACGTAATGATGTGTCTTTGCCATTTGTATTACACACAGATTACTCAAAATGATGTTTTTTTGTCAAGGATAAATGAGGCCACTTACGTCAGATTCCACACTCACCTGTTGGTTACTTAGCAACCGTTGTCGGCACACCACAGATTCAGTTACCAACTGTTTAAAGATGTATGACCTTCGTAAAGCCACGGCCAGGAAGAATGACCATGCACATTACATGCACGCACAGTACAAACCCACATTAACGGAAATAAATGAGAGACATTGGTAGATAGATAGACAGGAGTGATGAAGCAAAAATTGTGCTGTGTTTTCAGTCAGTATTCGAAGCTTAAAGTGGGTTTTGTGAAGTCCCGGAAAAGAAGTGTAAGATTTTCTTTTTGCTTTTCTCAGCTTGTTTTTGGCCTGCTGTCCATGAACCGGAAATCATGGATTGAGGTGCTTGTCCGGGGCACAAGTTATGAGATCAAGGATTTGATCCCGGGGTCAGACTATGGTGTCAGCATTCAGAGTGTGCTGGGCTCAGACACCAGTCAGGCAGTTCACAGAGAGTTCAGCACACGTAAGAGACAATCGCACAAACACAAAAACACACAGGCCTAAATTCTGTACAGTCTCTCAGAATAGGAAAACCTGTTGGTGATTCTTTAGTTATAGCATTATGCCCTCATCACATATAAGAAATAACACTTTCTTTAATGCATTATAAACATACTTGCAATGTGTTATAAACTGCTCAAAGCACTGTATGGTTATAGTTACAAGCACTCAGAAATATTCATAATGCTTTATAATAGGGGTTTTACTTTAGTTTACTTGCTGAGTTTTGCTCAATCCCTGGAGCTTTTGAGATCATCATTATCTTATTTAATCTCATAGACACGTTGCAGTTGAGCCAAGAAAGCCTAATAATGCTGTTTGACATAACTTCAGACAACACCACATACATAAAAAAAAATCCGCCCAAAGGCATTTATTAGTTTCTTACTCTGAGATAGTGGGAAAAACAACACAAATCCCTCAAGGCTATGGTATCTGAACTCTCTCTTTACCCAAATTACACACACATGGGTTATTCTAACTGAGCTCCTTTTCATAAGTGTATTAATATTTTTTCACTTCCATTCACTGAGCCTCCAATGAAAGTGTCTGGAGCCCCCCTGGGGAGGCCCAACTCCCACTTTGAAAACCTCTGCATTATAACAATAATCATAACACATTATAATGCATTTTATAATGTCATAAGGTCAAGTATCATAATAACTCATAATTGCTGGTCGCTCACTGACATTTTTTTTGCAAGAATCATAATACATTAACCCCTAGCCCTGAAATAATGGTTAAATGAAAAGAAAAGATTAATAACAGGAATATATTTGCGAAAGTACAATTAATTGAGTGTATGTCATTATCATATGTCATCCTTCAGTGAGAAACCTCAGAGACAGGGTTATGGTTATTTTGTTAGATAATTTAATCACTTCACTTAAAGCACCCAATGACAACATAGAGTTAACTTATAATCACATTATAATGCAGTGATTATAATGCCTTATAATGACTATACTGTATTACAGTTATGACAATTTTAATACACTATGAACCTTGCAGAAAAATGTGAGTGATCAGCACTTATAACAATTTATGATACTTGACCTAATGTCATTATAAAATGCTTTTATAATTCATAATTGTGTTTACACTGTGTTTTGATTATTGTCATAAAGATTATGAATATTTATGAGTTTTATAGCTATAATTACACAGTGCTATATGTATGTTTTATAATTCATTATAGATATGGGCATTTGGGTTGGGCTATATGGATTATAAATTATATCTAATTATTTTTAGGCAAGTCCACATTATACAATATATATCTCGATATACACATTTTCTCTAAAATGACATACCACAAATTCTCAAATAGTGCAAAAATATGACAGTGTTATAGAATATGATGCATTGCTGTAGAGTGTTAAGTAGTTAGGGCTTGGTGATTTGGACATTGGTGCTTTGACTAAATATTAACACTGAGATTTCTGATAAATAATCAGTAAATTATTAGTAAAGACAAATAATAGAACAGCTAGAACAGTCTGGTACATTCAGAAAATGACATAACTGTAACGCAGCCTTTAAAACCAGGAAAAGACAACACTTACTGTATGACTTATCATGATATAATAATATCCAAAATCTAAGACAATATCTCATATCACAATATTAGTATAATATCAATATATTACCCAGGACTAATGAGTATCAAAGAAAGTGTTAACAGACAAATAATTAAAATATTGCTTAAATAATAAAAACTACAGGCTGTAAAACTGTAAAATTGGTTTTCCAGGCCCAGCAGGATTATGCACCCTTCATTTAGCCAACATGAACTCATCTTCTGTGTCTGTGAGCTGGGACGGTGCGTTTGGAGAGTTTGACTTCCACAGAGTCACTGTGGCCAACACCTCAGTCACCAGCACACTCACCATACCCAAGGATGAGCGGGTTGCCGTGGTTACAGGGTTGGCGGGTGGCTGCAGCTACAATGTGAGTGCTGAGAGAGTGAGAGGAGTGACAGCAGGGAGCGCCGCCTTTCTGACTGTAACCACAGGTAGACGACAGTACGAGGGCCGCGCCGATCAACACCCCATTATTATCACCTGCCCCGATCACCTCGTCATTAATTTACTGAAACTTTCTCCACCTCCTCTCTGACCCTGTTTCTTCCTTCCCTGTCCCTCATGAGTGCCAGCCCGTGTACGAGGAGTGCGTATCGTGAATGTGTCTGCACGTGCATTCTCGCTGCGTTGGGAGCAGGCAGTGGGGTGTGTGGATCGTTACCAGGTGAACCTGCAACCAAACCAGGGAGTAGTCACCATGCAGTCTGCACGTGATGGATATATTCAGGTACACACACATGCTGAATGAAACACACACTGCTTACATGCAGTAACAAGGGCGATCTGAGTTTACACATTTTTCATCTAATAATCTCATTGTAGATGCTTTGACAACAAGACAACACAGTTCACCTGAATACATTACATGCAGCGTTATTAAGATCAGTAAAGACGAAGGAGGTCTGCTTTTGTAGAGCAAAAGACTTTAAGCTGAGTTATGATATTGAGAGGCTCTATCTTCCTCCCAGCGCAAAGCGACTCATACTGCAACATAGCTGTCATTGTTATTTCCTGACTGATGTAGTTGGCCTTTTTATGCTCAGCGCCCTTAAGTAGTAAATTTAGTTGTGCCCATTGGTGTGTTGGTTTTAAAATGTTGTGCGGTCAGGTGCATCGAAGCAGCAGAAAGCATCCAGTTGCGGCTTTGACCAACAAAAAAAACCTAGTCTAAAGTCAATGGAGCAGTATTTTCCTGCTATTTAAAGGACCCATTATTCAAATAGTGAGTGCCATCTTCATAACAGGGTTCACCACATGTGTACATTGTTTGTATTTATGCATGAGGCACAGCAGCTATGATTGTTTAAATTCAACAGGATTGATCAGGATCTAATGTTACTTAATGTCCCGAGTTCTTCTACACATCCAAATGGTCTCACACACAGTCGAAGTTCATTCAGTGACGTTTAGAGTAAATCGGCTGCATAAATCCCGACTTCCATTAGAGCTGTCTTAAAAATCATTTCCCCTGGAGAGTTTCCTCTGCCCTGTCAAGCTTATAACTACAGGTTTTAGTTTTACTACTTGAATATTAATGACATTTGCTACATCTCTTTATTGTGTTGTATTAATGTCTGAGTGTTTTCCTTAACAATTTACTTTCAGTAATTTTAAACATTTCCTTGCATGCAGTAATGTCGCAACAATCATGCTGCTGTTACTTGTACCTAAATGCACACATTGTCTCTCTTAATGGGGAGGTGCTTCACTGAATTTCACCTGCTTGGAACCTATCTGCTATTTCATAAGGGTAATTTTTATGACCCATGAATTAACCAGTGTCTGCGGTTTTAACTGCAGTATGCGCATCCCCACAAGTGGGTCATTTTAGCATCCCATTCGCTTCTCCTACTTGCCAAATACACCATTTAAACAACAATGGGCCAGGAATTGAAGATGAAACTCTGATTGGTTTCAATTCATGTTATGCCCAAAACACACCTATGATTGATTAAAAGACCCCATTCAGGCCTTATGTGCCTTGCACCTTAATTTGTGCCCAGATTATGTTCCATTTGAATAGCAAAGTGGAGTTGGACACCCTAAATGCACTTTAGACCATGCACTATAGATTATCTAAATAGTGCCCTGAATGTACAATCTGCCCACATACACTAACATAAATGCTTTATTTCTCCTCCCATTCAACAAAGTCCCACCCCATTCCGGCTCTTCCCGACTGCCAGGTGTCAGATACCCCCCAAAATGTAACCTTACACACCATACACACACAGCGCACAGAGCACAGAGTTGAGTAATAGATCTCATTATTTATTGAGTTGGCCTTATGAGCTCAACCCTGAATCATTCATTTGCTTAAGCAGCTCTCCCTAGAGAGAGAGAGAGAGAGACCAGAGGGAGAATGTTAGCCTCGTGCTAATGAAAGGACCCACTGCCCTCCGTGGATAGCCGCTAAAAATTTGGAGTACCTCAAGACCAAGAGCTGTTAATATCCACTGCCTGGACAACTAACCCTGTGACCTTTACTCATGCTACTAACCAGCTTCTAGACCTGGAGTTATTCCTGTTCAGCTCAGTGGATTACCTGTAGACCACAGCTAACGATTGTGCACTAACACTGGATGCAGCTCTGCTGGTGAGGCCTCTAACCTGCAGGGTCTAAACTAAAGCTAACTCTGCTACCCAGCATGGCCTTCTACTCACTCATCCTGCTGCTCACACTCTGCTTGGGACAGGTACACTCACAGGTAAGAAGTCAGCACTCAATATCTGGCATTGCTGTGCACACAGAGCATAAATATGACACTCACAGACTGTTAGACTGTTCTTGTATACTTATTTGCAGCTGAATAAAGTCCACAGTAAGAAGGACATAGGCACATATACAGAAAAAAAAAGTTTGACATATTTCTGGGAGGAAGCATAAGGTATTATTGTGACACATTGCCATACAGCATACTGATGTCAGGGGTGCGACACACACTGAAGCAAAATGACTGCAACACGGGCAGCACTGTTTTTCTGTCACACAGACACAAACTAACATATCAAGGTACAAACAAGTGCAACCAGAAGCAGAAACAAGCTGTCATCGTTTCACAACCACCCACCTTCATATTGATACAGATGGCTGAGAGCCAGAAGGTTATCACAGATTTTTACAAAGTAATTTAGATGTATTCTTGCTTCTATTTGCAGAGTTCTTAAGAGGAATACTGTATTTTTCTAACGTAGATAAGAAAGATGATGGAGTAGGCCAGCTAATTTGTAAGTAATTTATTGAAATTATTTTTCACCTTGCCTAAAATTACCTAGTTCCAGCTTCACAGTTATGACAATTTGTTGCTTTTCTTTGTCTTGTGTGATAGTAAACAGAATATCTGTGGGTGCTGGACTGCAATAATAAATGACAATTGACAAAACAAGCAATGGAAAGATGTCAACTTGGCCTTTGGTAAATTGACATTTTCTCCATCATCATACATTTAATAGACCAAACAATGAATCAAGAACATGATTGTCACATTTATCTACACTCACAAGAGTTTACATTTTTGTCTGAAGATGAACTTTCATATATTTATTGTAATAGTAACCAACAAACTACAAAAAGCTGACTTTACAGGTCACATCCCCCACCGACCTAAGTTAGCATGGGAGCTTAGAAGCTGAAATGGTTAACTAAAAGTAATGAATGAACGCAAACATGGCAAAATCTACTGAAAAACATTATTAAAAAATTGACCAAGCCCTAACATTAACAATTCTAAGATCACTTCTGTCTTATATCAAAAGTATTTTAACATTATTCATTCTTTTCAATAAGTGTTGAATTACATCCAGTTTAAAACTTGTTTAAAACAAAAACCTTTGGAGCATGATGAACGCTCTCGATGAAGAGGTACTTCAGCTGAAAGGTACATCAGGAAAAAAAAGGGTTGGAACCACTGGTCCTAGGTGTCATGGTGTAGATTTTCACAGGGGATGTCCCCCTAAATATTTCGAACGTAGCACTTGTACCCTTCAATGCAAAGATGAAAGTAGTACCCGACTTTTATTTTGACGGACCACTTGCCTGAGAGCCTTACTGCGTTATATTCCATGATTTTCACTTGTCATCTGGTGCCTGAATTTTGTGTATTCATTTTTTTCCATTTGTGTCCTTTGCAGAAAAGGCACAAATTGGTGCATTAATCACCAGAATGCAGGAAATTCTATGTTTTTTGCTCAGGAATTCCTGAGGGAGGACCCCTGCTTACTTGTGTCCCAAAAATGTTGAAATAAAACCTAAGTACTTTACAGTATATTACTGATGATGATTATGTGTATGTGTTGTGACCAGGTGTCTGTGTTTTGCTGTTTTCACAGGCTGATGTGGTGAAAGTCAGTCCGGGGACACAGTACACTGTAACAGTCACAGCTGCTTCCTCCTCCAACATCAGCCCTGGAGTCAGTCGCATGATCAATACTAATGAGAGTGGTGAGACGTTCACATTCTGTTTGTTGACGTTTGGATGTTATGATGGTTTTGTTTTGGGGTGTTAAAGTGCAGTCAGGTTCTCGTCTGCCCTCTGCTGTTTAATTAAGTCCCTGTGTAGCACATGTACACACATTCACATTGAGGGAAAGGAATTAGTACAGTAGGTGTGTGTGTGTTTCTGTGTGTGTGTCAGCGGGGGGGTATACTCCCTTCCCTGTTTAATTCCTCTTAGGTAACTTAAACCCGGGCTTTTGAACCGCAGGATGAATGGGTCTGCAGTGAATGTCAGTGAAATGCCACTGCTGTGTGAGGCCTTATTCATCAGAGTTCAGCCTAAAACACACTCACGCAGGCTCACACACACACTTGGAGGATCATTCCCCCACAGACAACAACACTATTCTTCAGATGACTCTGGTACTGTGTTCTGTTGAGTTCTGATAAACAGAAGCTGTTATTTATCAAAATATTGATGTCAGATTTCTGCTGTATTGATGGTATTCAACACACAGCAGATAAGAATGAAAAGATGTGATGAGGAAAGACTTTTACTTCTTTCTGTCACACACTTCCCTTCTTTTCCTTCAGTTCCCGGTCCACCTTTAGGCCTCGAAGGAGAGGCTGTGGGTTCGAATGGTATTCTGCTCTCCTGGACCATGCCACCTGATGCCAACAACATCGACGGATACGTCATCAGGTAATTCTTGTCATCTTGGAAAACTGTGATTCAAAATTTATTTTGGTCTGTTTGTGCGGGTCCACACAGGTTATGGGTCTCAGTTTACAGTTCAGAAGAGCTCTATTGTCTTAGATGACAATAAAGTTGCAGTTGCAAGTTGCTGAGTCACTATGAGATCATGAAAATATCAAATATAAAATGACCAAATGTGCAACTGTCAAATTTAAGAAAATGGAATGCCAAAAATAAAGGAAAGAAGCACCACAAAGATGTATAAATCAATTTAGTGTAAAATTTTGTAATACGTTCTTGTGTCCCTTTAGGGGTTTGTGTGGATAGTTGTGTTACACACACTGAGGTGTGTACTTGTCAGTATATGGGAATGACTCCACTGATGTACAATTCTCAGAGGTGGATAAAGTATCCAGATAATTTACTTGAGTAAAAGTAATAATACTGCAATTTAAAAATACTTCATTTAATGTCCTGTATCCAAAATCTCACTTAAGTGAAGATACTCAAGTATTATCAGCAAAACTGTACTTAAAGCAACAGTACTCCTTATGCCAAATGGCTACTCTCATAGTGTCATATACTGTATATGATAAGATTATCATCACTAATGCATTAATGTGTGAGCAGCATTTTATAAAGGGTGTAGGGAGAGGTTTTAACTACTTTATTAAGTGCTGGGCAGTTTTACCTTTTAATATTCTTACAGAGACATTACAAAGTCCTAAAAACCTATTGTTTTTTTTTTGTTTTTTTTTTACAGAAAGTGAGATTTTTTTCAACCGTTTTTTAATTTAAATCAACTTAAAAAAAGTTCTACAAATGAGTTTCTGTTTCATAAAACAAGAAAGAATAAAGGATGTTAGAAAAAGGATTTTAGAAAACAAAACAAGTTGACATATTCCGATAGCTCCTTCAGATATTTCACTTTTTTCATAAAAAATTAATACCTTAAAGACTCAGTTCTAGTCTAAAATGATCTTATAAGATATATTGCTTTCACTGGACAATGGAATCAGGTTTAGTCAGCTAATTATGTTCTGTATGAAAATTAAACAAAATAAGTTATCCTCTAAAATATAGTGGAGTAGAGGTAGCATAAAATGAAAATACTCAAATAAACTACAAGTACCTCAATTAAAACTACAGTACTTGAGTAAACTGTTGAATGATTTCCTCCTGTAGGTACAAGGAGGTGTGTCCCTACCCCGATCCCACCTTCACACAGGTGACCAAGTACCTGGACATACCAGAGACCCTGCTCACTGACTTTACCTCAGGTTCGACATACCACATTGAGGTAAGATACACAATTCAAGATTCAAAAAAAAAAAAAAAAAAAAAAAAAATCATCTTTACAGTGCAGCTCATATAAATTAACTTTGGTGAACTCAAAAACATAACAAACATAGCCAAACAATTAAACCTTTATGCATCAGAAATGCTTTACTAATGGGGTAATACACATACAGGACCAAATTCCATGGATTTTACCATTGGATATTGTGAATGAAACATTTATACTTAAATACACACCCAAGCACCATCTGTCTTTATAACAGACATCACGCATGTTCATGTGGATTTGGCTACCTAGCAAAGATCCCACAGGTCCAGACTATTCTCCTGATCTGGCTGAATGCTGGAAATTGATCCTGATTACATTATTAATCAGGTAAACAGATCTATGGATCAGCCTTGGCTCTTTCCACTGTCTGTTGTCACTGAGCTTGAATGTGATCGTGCTTATTAGTTTTCAGAATTCATTAACCCACAATGACCTTCATACAAATGGACTCTGAGAGACCGACACACATCGTGATCATACCAACACAAACTGTACTGTGTGTGTGTGTGTGTGTGTGTGTGTGTGTGTGTGTGTACGTCATGCATGTCTGTGCATGTATCATATTACTACATCCCACCTGTGAGTGTGTTGGCCCACTAAGCTGAGTTCATGAGCAACTTTTTTCTCCCACTTTGGCTCATATCTGACAAGCTAAGAAAGTAGAAAGTTATCATTCATCCTGTAAGCTGCAACGAGTCACCATCTAAACAAGTCTTTTTGTCTTTTATTTACTCCTTATGGGTGCCATTTGTTCTTGATAAAAGTGCAAAAATCTCCCATGTTCTGTCTTGCTTCAAGATATTGAAAATTCTGGAAGTAAGGAAAATTACACTGTAAACAAGTGGAATTAACTTCTGTTTTTAGATGTCTGTTTTAGGTATAGACAGCTAAAGATGAGACTAGGGCTGTAACCAACTATTATTTGTTATTTAGTTGATAAAATAGCAGGAAGTGATGAAAAATTCTTCCCAAAGACCATGGTGACATCCTCAAATGTCTTGTTTTTTGTCCACAACTCAAAGTTATTCAGTTTACTGTCATAGAGGACTAAAGGGAATAAAGAAATCAGAAAATATCCACGTTTGAGAAGCTGAGATCAGAGACTTTGGACATTTTTTTCTTAAAAAAGAATCAAAACAATTAATTGATAATCAGAATAGTTAGTAATTAATTTGATAGTTGACAACTACTCAATTAATCAACAAATCAAACTGTCATTTGATTTTCTACAAGTATTGGCTGTTAGAAATATCTTCAAGCCAAATAGAAAAAAAAAAGAAAATATTTAGTGGCTATGCTGAAAAAAACAGCCATTTTTCCTCTTAATTGATAAGCTGGCATTTTTGTGAAATATTTAGTGTCTTTCACAGAGCTCCAGTATAATGCATAAAGGAAATAAAAGTTGAAGACGTTTCAAGATAAATTTTTGGAGGCGGCATTCATTATTGTCCATCTAGATAAATTCCCCATTAGCCTGATTATCAGACTTAGGCTGTCACTTATTTTTCATTCATTTTAATTTTTTCTCTATAAATCTTTGAAAAAATCAAACGTGCTGGCAGCAATCCAGAGACTGAGATGTGTTTACATATTGTTAACACACCTGATATATAATGTTATGTCATTGTTGTTCATGTTGTTGTTTCTGGGATCACTGACTCACCTCTAACAGAGTGTCGTTCCAGTTGTGATCATTGCCTGAGATTAGCTTCTAATCAGGATCTGATGACTGACCTATCGACAGGAACATGAATTAATCATTATAAGTACCAGCCCTACCTCTCTCTGTGCCTTTAGGTAGCAGCAATAGCTCCAGCTGGAATAGGAGCCTTCAGCAAATCCTTATACATAAAGACTGCTGAGTCACGTGAGTATTCATGCACATACACTTACATAATGATCTCAACACTAATTGTGTATGTACAGTATTGTATGTGTATTTGTATGTACATGTATTTCCATTGTATTCCCTGCAGCGCCTGGCCTTGTGACCAACTTGACAGCGTTTGCTCAGAACCACACCTTCGTTGTGGTTACCTGGTTCCTGCCACACCGCATCAATGGTCTCATCACAAAGTTTGCTGTCAAGGCAAAGCACGCTCGTACGGGCCAAACAGTCCGCATACTGGAGGTCAACGCAGAGGACATCATGACCGTAGCGCTGCCTCACTGCAATGTACTGCATTGTTCCACCTTTTGTCTTCTTAACTGAACTGTTATTGTGAAATGTTCTTTTTCTGTCAGGATTATAGATACTACCAGGGCATAAGGATGAACATCTGCACAACATAAAGCTTTTTTAATACTTTATGTCCTGTATGATTTTATATGTCTAGGATGCAGCAGATATCCTGTCCCGTGCGACCCTCAGTCCCTTGGAGATAACAGCATCGTCTCCACCCATCACCCTCTCTGCCGTGCCCCCTGCAGCCTCCTGGAGTGTGCCCATATCAGTAGGAGTCGATCAGCTACGACCTTACACCGCCTATCTGTTCGAAGTGTCTGCCTTCACCTCTGATGGAGAAGGACAGATAGCCTCCACTATGGTCCGCATGCCAGAATCAGGTGTGCAAAAAAAGAAGCAGACGCCATAGCATTTTTTTTTTTTTTTAGCTCATGCAATCTTTACTGCATGTATGGAAACAATTATTTCTGTCTGTTTCAGCCCCAGAGGACCCACCACAAAACTTCTCTATGTTAAACACGACATCTCGATCGATCTCAGTGTCCTGGAATTCTCCCAGCATAATCACAGGAAAGTTCACCTACGTGCTCTACCTGTATGGACCTACAGGTTATTAACTATTAACTCTTGAACACCCTCACGTGCATGTATAAACAGGCTCAGACTCTAAGTTGATATAAATCCATACATGTTTCTCTTTTTTCTTCATGTCAGGATATTTGTACGAGAACAGCACAGGAGACATGCGATTTGCTTTCACTGGTTTGACCCCCTACACGAGGTACACGGTGGCCGTCCGAGCCAAGGCTGCTGGAGAAGTGGGTCCAGCGGCAGAAGATGATGTAATTACACTTGCTGAAGGTGAGGAGAGCAGTCATGTACTAACACATCTCTCCTTGCATTTAGATGAATATAAGGGCTGCAATAATTGTTTTATCATTTTTCCTGTTAAAGATCAGAAAATAATGAAAGGTTATTTGGCACTTTGCTTATTATTTACTCTAGTAATGCTCCAATATATCTGTGTGTCTAATTGTGTGTTTGTGTGAGTAGCACCTGGTGCAGTGCAGGATTTGATAGCAGTAGCTGAGGATTCAGTTTCAATCCGTGTGAGTTGGAAAAGCCCTGCCCACCCCAACGGCATGATCACCCAGTACAGACTGCAGGTTCTGGTTGATGAGGTTCTGCTGCAGGACATCACCCTCACTGCAGAGGTAGTAAGACAGATGTTGCTGCTCTGTATAGCCACTGTAAATGTATTCAAGAAAAGTGGTTCCATGGCCTGATTAAGACAACTTTTTACAGTGTAAACTCTTTACAGTGTCATGGGATGGAGGTAATATCATAAACACCGGTACAATCTATTAGAATCGCCCTCCACCTGTGTGAAGCCACAAATTCATTTTACAGATGCATTGATTATACTATTCTTAATTTTAATTTTGTTTCATCAGGCTTTTCAACATGATGCAATCCAATACAAAGATTTTGAAGGACAGTTAAGGTGCGCTAGAGACAATGAGTTACCCCATGCAAGTTATTATTATGCACTCAAGAGAGGTTCAAGGTGCACAAGGGAGAGAACAAGTTAAGCAAGACAGAGTTTTTTTTTTAATGTGTGCAAGAGTTAAAGAACTTAAGTTCTTGTGAAGGGTATTGCAGCTGAACCTTTGCCAAAATGAAGTGCTTCTGTTTACTCATTCTAATTCTAGGCCTATTTTACAAGATATATTGCAATGATTGCAGCAGTATTTCACTGAAATTAAAACCTGTGTGCAGTGGTTGAAACAAATTTTGATAGAGAGCTAGAAAATTAGCAGTTCATGAATGGAGAACAGTGGCAGTAACCTGGATATAATCTGCCTTTACCCTCAACAGAATTAATAAGTTATACCAAGTCTAGATCTCTTTCTTTTTGCAGCAGACCATTTGTGTAAAATTTACTTTTTTTATGAGGTCTTACACCAGGAAATGTTCTGGTATGTAAAAATGAGAAACTAAATAAAAAGTGAAAAAAAAAAAAACAATTAATAACATGTATTACTTTGCACTTTATTTAGTTCAATCTTGTAATACTGTAACTAGCGTGAGAGTAATCCTACCATTTTTTCTTCCTTCAGAATTCAACAGATTTGGATAAGACTCTTCCCCCTGATGTCCATAACAATCGGCGTAAGAGAACTGCTGAACTCAGCCTGGTCACATCACCGCCAATTTTCACAGCCACTATTTCTGATCGCACACTGCCCACTAGTATGACTGCTTTCAGCCCCACTCACTCCACTGACCAAATCACAAACACTGATGCTCATCCAGCTGCTGATTCCACAGTCACTGAGGAGCCCAGCATCAGTTACACTCCAGCTTCACACTCTAACAGCACAAGTACTCAGTCTATTGATGCTGCGATCTCTGGGACCTCTGCCTTTTCTCCTACCTCTGTGCCACCTGCCACGCTTCCACCCTGGCTGACAAAGCAATCATATGTAGGGGATATGACCTCAAATTCCTCCCCCTTGGCCATGACCCAAGGCCAGCTACGCTTGTCCACACATGATGCATCAATTACAGGACAGTTTTCAACACGCAGTGCAGCTGCTTCTGGCACCACAGGTGGGAGAGTATAACCATAGATACCCCTTCCAGGATTTTTATCTGTTCCAGTGCTTAAATCCTGTGAGTGTATGCAGTCATGTGTATCCATCTGTGTCTCCATGCATGTTGCAGGTGTGACAGTGAGAGAGGAGGTGATGGACGTTTTGTCTGAGGAGTTGTCTTACCTGGTGTCCGATCTGAGTCCCTTCACCGATTACACGTTCAGGGTCACTGCTTCCACAACTGTGGGAGAGGGTCCTGCAACAGATATCACTGAGAAGACCAGAGAGCAGGGTGGGTGGTCACATGTGACTTACAATAATCATTAAAGGGATAGTTTGGATGATTTTAAGTGGTGTTGTATGAAGCGCTTATCGTGAGTGTATTAGGAGATGACGATCGTCATGCCCCCAATTTGGAGAAGCAGAGAGGGGCAGCAGCACAGAAGCTAAGCAATGAACTGCTGTGGACAGGATCAACAACAAAATGTATTTTAGCCACACAAGAATATGAATATCAATTCAAGTGTACTCTATATTCAAAATATTTCCACCACTTTACCTTGCCGTCAGGCAGTTTTCTGAAGGGAAACTGTGATTGTATAAGTCAAATATCGCTCTCTGCAAACCAACCAGACTTCTTAAAGATAAACAGTAATTTTCTTCACGGAACACAGGAGTTCAGATCATTCAAATTGATTGAAGTCTCACAATAACGCCAACAAGTGACTGGATTATGGCAGTAGTATTCCAGCAACTCCCATGTTCAGTGAGGTAAAATTACTTATTTTCCTTGGAGAGAGTGATGGTTGGCTTATATAACAATGGTTTCCCATCAGAAAAGGCTGTCTGAAAGCAAGGTAAAGCTGTGAAAATATTCTATATAGAGCATAAACATAAACTGATATTGAGTTTTTTTGTTAGTAACCCTGGCCACAGCAGTTTTCTACAGTTTTCTATTTCTGCACTTCCATTTACTGAAGTTGCTGTCTGCTTCTCCAAATTGCTGACTTCTGTATACTGTACACTGACTATGGATAAGTACCTCATACAACCCCACTTCAAATCATCTGAACTATCCCTTGAACACTGGGAACCAAAGAAAAAAGTTATGATAAAGCCTTTCAAAGGTGCAAAACATTTAAAAATGTCCCTAATAACATATTGTACTGTCCGTGTTGTTTAGTCCCTAGCTCAGTGCTTGAAGTGTCCTATCAAAACATAAGTTCCACCTCCATACTAGTGAGCTGGGTCCCACCACTCAACCCCAACGGACGGATAACACATTACACTGTCTATGGTCTCAAACTGCAGAGTAATCAGGCCCTGAAGTGGGTTACTAACAACACCAACATATTAATAACAGGTAGAGTAATCATCTTTTCTACACAGCAGTCATTATAATCATTATATTACAGGTCTGTTGATAAATATCTCTGCTCTATCATATAGATCTGGACAAGTATACTGGTTATAAGCTGCGTGTAGCTGCGTCTACAGCTGTGGGAGAGAGCTCTCTGTCCGAGGAAGATGACATCTTTGTTATCACCTTGGGGATGGTAAGTGCTGAACACAAACTGCATACAAAAAGATAATGACTCTTTGACTAAATGAAATACAAAGCATCTACTGTTGTGTTTGTGCTGCTGTTTCACCTTGTTGAGGGTGTGCAATGTGTGGCATGCATGCACCTCACAATGACCACATAGAACATTTCAATGTCAGTGAATGAATGGTAAAGTGATATTAAAAGGTAACTTTAGTTTTCTTTAAATTTGGCCCCTGTTTCCCAATGATTTGTGTCTAAATGACTAGTGGAGACAATTTTTGAAATTGGCAGGCTCAGATTATCATTAAATTATTATTTAGTGTCTGACAACATAATGGAAATGATTGCTACAGAGATAGATCTTATTTAAAGAGTAAGATATGTTTTGGTTAAATAGAAACAGTTGTTTTATTGCTCTTGCCAAACTAATCAGACTCCCTTTGCAAAACTGTAATTTTAACATTGTCATCTTGATTCAAACTCAACAGACACAATATAAAACTCACCAAAAACATCTTGGCTCCTCTCTCCACTGCTCCAACAGTCACCAATTATGGCTTGGTGGAAATTAACCCTTTATTCACAGAGGATATCGGGAGAGGAGCGAGACATCAGACATTAGTGAAACAACAGGGAGAAATGGCATGTACAACCATAATATTTTCATATCTACCTTGTTGATTAAAGGTTTATTTTGACCAAACAACCGGAGTTTGTTTCTGTCGAGTTTGAATGACAATGACGATGTAAAAATTACACTTTTGCAAATGGAGTCTGGTTAGTTTGTCGAGCAAACAGCTGTTTTTGGTTAAGCAAAACCTATCTTACTCTTTAAATAAAGATCTATCTCTGTATCAGTCCTTTCCATAATGTTATCAGACACATATAATAACAATCTGAGCCTGCCAATATCAAAAATTATAGTTTTAAATATGAAACATTTTTTGCTAATTTATCAAATTTACTCTGATTATTCACAGTGGGATTTATTTTTCTCATTCATCCCATCTGCAGAGCCTGATTCGCCTCCTGTGAACCTCGCTGTGGATGACACCAGCCCTTCCACCGCCACATTGACCTGGTCTGCACCAGAGAAAGCCAATGGGGTGATCCAGCATTACGAGGTCCTGTATGAGAACGAATCCTTCTCTGCAGTGATGAACACATCCTCCAACAGAGTTACTCTGATCAACCTGAAGCCCTTTACCTATTACAACGTGTCTGTGAGGGCGTACACACGTTATGGCCATGGCAACCAAACATCAGACACTTTATATCTGCTGTCTGGAGAGGATGGTGTGTTGATGAATGCACACACATGTGAAATCCTGTAGTAACAGCAGCTGTTCATATTTTAGTAAAAGTGTATTATCTTGCGTTTTCTCTCCAGTCCCAGGCAGTCCTCCATATGGCGTCACTTTTGAGTCGGTCAGCCCCAGCGAGGTGAATGTGACCTGGCAGCCTCCTCTGCTGCCTAACGGCATCATTACCCACTACAGCCTCGAGCTCTGGAACTCCACTCACTACCTGAACCTCACCACCCCCACCAACTACTTCCACATCACACATCTGAGGAAGTACGCGCAGTACCGCGTCATGGTGCAAGCGCACACTCGTGTCGGGCCCGGAAACTACAGCAGCGAGCCGCTCAACATCACCACGCTGGAGGATGGTGAGAGGGAGGGGCGGGGGAAAAGAGGAAAGGGGGAGGGTTTGTTTTCAGTTCCAGCACCATTACATCATGATTGAGTTCGAAGGGCATCTGATTAAATCTGACTTTCCTCTCGTCTTTTCCTCCTCAGTTACATCTCTCTGTTTCAGCTCATGCTAATGATGTTACATCACAGGTATTTGATGCCACGTGACGCTCATCAGGACTGAGAAGCACACACAGTCATTACAACTAACCAGTTTTCATTTCAGGCAGTATTCTGTTCCTCATGGCATGTTCCTGTGGGGTCATCTGAGGTTCTTATTTGCCCGATGCAAATATATTTTTAAAAATCGCTCATCAATTCAGGTTCTGTATCAACAGGCCATACTCTTGTTTCTGTTATGTCACTGGAAAGTCTTTCTCCTGCATCTCAGCTCCAGACACACCTCCTCAGTTCCTCCATGCCAGGAAGTTGTCAGACTATGAGGTGGAGTTGTCATGGCAACCACCACTTGAAGCCAATTCAGACATACTCTACTACGTTGTCAGAGTTTGGTGAGTTTCTTAATTCTCTCTGTCGGTCTGTTTGACTCTCTGTTGAAAAACATGTTGCAACATAACTGTTTTCTCTCTGTGTCAGGAATGAAACGACTGAGCTGTGGCAGAATGTAACAGGGACGTCGGTGGTTATAAATGTTGACTCAGAGAGCCGCTACAATGCCTCTGTCTCCAGCTGGACCAGACTTGGAGATGGGGGAGTACTGATCTACATCAGCTTTACCACCACTGATGCAGGTGCTGGATAATTGTTTAGGAATTTTTGTTTATGAAACAGATAACTTTATCGTCATCATATACAAAATATTTCTTTATCATCAATTTGAATGAATATTTTATCACTTACTGAATATTTGCGTATATATCCTTATTGTCTTTGCTCCCTGGATTTCAGAACCATTTGACCCCCCGCAGAATGTGACTTTTGTGAATGAGACTGCCTCCTCTGTCACCTTGCTGTGGCACCCACCTACTGAACCCAATGGAATAATTGTACAGTACACTATTTACTACTCTGATAACGACACTGTGACCAAGCAGGTGAGACACACTGTATATATAATATACACACAGGTGATGCATTAAAGCTGCACTAATCAATATTTTAATGTCAAAACTGGGTCAAATGATTATGTGTAATGTGAAAGGTGTCACTTGTAGTGACACTCCCACAGAGAATTATCACCCAACTCTGTAGTTCTTCTTAGCTTTACAAAACATTTTAGCATCTTTGAGCCCAGTGATTTGGTTTCTGGCCCACAACTTTCCTGTTTTGGTTCACTCTTGCTGCTCTCATTAGCCTTGTTCTTATAGAGAGACAAGTCTTCAAGGAGACAATAGCAGCTGATGGTATTGCTTAACAACAGTAAACTTTGTAGCAATTGAGGCTAAGGTTAGCTAGCATACCACTGTTGACAAATAAGACTGACAGTTAAAATCTCATCTCCTGATTCCAGATTCATTCAGCCTTCTGTTTTTGTTTTTGTTTTTCCACTGGAAAGCAAGCTGTTGCACTGTCAGTCTCCGTTTTGTTTACATCTGCTTCCCTGTGAGATTATGTGAGATTGTGCTCCCTAAGACATATCTTGTAGTGTATGATGCGTCATTATTTTCAAATCTTGTAGTGTGTGCATGTTTGAGACAAGTGAGAGGAAAATCTGTTAAGTATGTGTTATACAAACTGACTACAAAATTGGTTAAGATTTTAAAACTTCTGTAGTCTAACACATTCGCCATATCAACTTTATGATGTGATATGTTATGTTATAGTTGTGCTTTCTGCTTGTTCTGCTGCCCCCCGGTGGCCAAATAATCAATATTGCTTTAAAGAAAAAAAATGAAGAAATGAGTGGAGGAACATAAAAAATGCAGAAGCTTTCTAGCAGCTCGTAGTGGACCACAACATGTAAAGTTGGCTTTTCTTTTCATTTGTACAGATGGGCGACAAATGATATTGTTCTTGTATAAATGCCTGTTTCAGTGTGTAAAAGTAAAAATCTTTTTTTTTTTTCCTCCATAGCATGTTCCCGTTTCAGACCTACCTGCCCCCGCCTCTCCTGATTCATTCCTCTCCTACACTCTGACTCGACTGATTGGGGGCACAAACTACACCCTGTGGATGACCTCCAGCACTCTGCAGGGGGATGGAGGGGTCCAGAGCGAACCAATAACCCTGTTCTTACCGGAGGACGGTCAGTCAGACACACACTCTAACATAATCTCACATATACCAATTATAAACTAATGAAAGAGAATAGACATTAACATAAAAAGCTACACATGACAGCAGATAATTATTACATATGATCATTTGGTGCCTCACTGGAGGATAAGTCTGCACACTTTTTCCAAAGCTCTTCAACTTCAAAATAAAATTACATAAAAACTCTGCGATTGAAGATGTAACTTTCAGCCTGTTCGTTAAAGGAGATAACAGTTGATCTGGCTCTATTTTTGTCCGCCTGTGATACTGTGTCTTATTGAAGACAGCCAGTTTGTGCTTCCTTTTACTAAGCACAACGAAAGTTGTTAGGGATTAAAAAACAGAGAGTGCAGAACCGTTTACGATATGATGACACAGAGAAAAAACTAATCCTGACGTCCTTTGAGAAAGTTCATGATGTGCTCATGCTACAATTGCACTGTTGCCATGGAAACCAAAATTTGCATACAGTTTATAGCTATACTTTGTCTTTGTGATATCCTGAAGAAAGTAAAGTGTACATAAAGCTGGATCTCTTTGTTCTTATGTGATTTTGGGAAAAATGGTGCAGACTTTGTCACACATGCAGTGCATATTTGTATGTTTTTTCTTGTCAACATTTTTGCTTGTGAAGTATTCTCTGTCTCTGGATGATTACTGCTCATACTGACTCTGTATCTCTCGCCTGTGCTCTAGCTGCTCCACTCTCAGCACAAGCACCGGACCTCCAGGGCACCTTGTCTCTCCCGTACAGCCAAGCCCAGCAGGGGCTCACTCCCCTGGGCTCAGACCCCCACACACACCTGGCCCCTCACATCCACTCATTCATCTTTTGGTTTTCTCAAGTTTTATCTCCTCTTTCCCCTTCATCTCCCCCCTTTTTCTGCTCTGTGTATACCATGAGTTATTTTCAGATGGGCTAAAATGATGAACAGGATGAGTATTTTCTCCTCAACTCCCTTTTTTCCCTTCAGTGTGCCAGTTTATCCCCTAAATGCCCCTGAATGTCTCTGATTAATTTTATAGGATGTTGTTTCTGTGTCTTTTCTGTTTTACTTTGCTGTGTTTCTGTGTTGCTAAAGTCATGTTCTGCCATATTGTTCTACTTGATGTGCTGCTGTTGATTTTGTCAATTACAACAATGCTGCCAATGATTATGACAGTGCTTGTGACAGATGATGATAATGATTATGATGACTGCTGCGCTGTTCATTTTCCCTCAAGCGTCAGAGGTGTGTGTGGTTGATTGATGCCCTAATTTACTGCCTCATAGTATAGTAAACTCACATCAAAAGGCTTACAGTTCTCAACCACTGCTGTCACTGGTAGTTAATAGGGATGCACCCAAATCTGAATATTTTATTCGGGAAAGTACAAATAATGGGATGGAAATGGATACTTCTTCTACCCAAAGTTGCTCACATTAGTAGCGACAAACTCAGCTTCATGGTTACCTCAGCATTGTTAAAAAAAAGTTGCAGGGGTTGTTCGGGTTTAGACAGTTTATAAAAAATTTAGTTAGAAAATAAAAAAGGAGAGAGAGAGATGAAAAGAATATATGGATGGGATATATTTCATTATATGTCCATATTAAATCATTTTGATGTTTTGTAGGCCCAACAATTGCACTGTCAATGAATATTAGGTTAGAAATTTAACGTGACTGCTGGTATAAACCACTCCCACTTCTACTCTTCTGTCTGGCTACAGATACAGACACAGATAATTTTGTTGCTTGAGCAGATGCAGATTCAGATAAAATGAATAACAATAGTAACATTATTCTTTTTGTCTCCCTCCTCAGTGCCAAGTGACTCAGTCCGAAACCTGACTGCTCAGATCTTCAGCTCCACAGCCATCATTGTCAGCTGGGACCCTCCCCTGGAACCTAACGGACGTCCCTTCTACCTGCTCACCTTACAGGAGGCCAGCGTTCCCTCAAACATGTCCAGCCAAGGAACTCCAGCTGTCAACAAGACCATCAAGCATACCACAACTGACAATGTCTTCCTATTCACCAAACTCAAGAAGTACTTCCCTTATGTGTTGACTGTTACCCCGGCAACTGGTGCTGGTCCTGCCTACAACCATACCAGCACAATGTACCTGAGAACAGATGATGATAGTGAGTTTATTTACACTGGACTCTCTAATAACTTGGTATTTCACTCAGAGGTGGTGCCTTACCTCTTCCATCACACAGAGTGTGTCTGATGCATGTTCTCATTGCCTTGCATTGGATCGTCTCATCACTTTTTTGATAAATTAGCAAAACTGTAACCTAAAAAGTTGTTTATTAAGCTAATCTTTACCTTGGTCCCAAGAAACATTCAAGAGGCCTCACAGGCCTTATACTGCTGGCATGGCTGCAACCGCGACTTGGCTTCCCTGCAGACTTTCAAATAATAATAATAACTATATTTGTACAGCACTTTTCAAAAACAGGCTACAAAGTGCTTTTCAAAAACATAAGAAATAATGTATTACATCAAGTAGAACTGTTAAGATGACAAGCGGGAGTGAATTACTAAAAAAACAACAAAAACAAGTAAAGTAAAAACAGAAGAATAACCTATTCAAGAAAAAGCAATTCTGTAGAAGTATTTTAAAGAGAGATTAAAAAGAAGACACAGCTTTAGCTTTAACCTTGGAATTTTCTAGCAGACCTCTACTGCAGGATTCCGAGCTGCATCCAAGCTCATAAGGGGTTAGTAAATCAATGATATAATCAGGGGCAATCCGAAAAGTGCTTTAAAAGTAATAATAAGACGTTTTAAATCAACTCTAAAACATAAAGGTAACCAGTGTAGAGATGCTAAAATAGGTGATATGTGGAATCTTCCTCTGGATCTTGTTAGTCTTCCAGCAGCATTTTGATCAAGTTGAAGTTTGGAGAGGTTGTATTGAATAAGACAGGAAAACAGCGAGTTACAATAGCTGATGTAATGAAAGCATGGATGACAGTTAAGTTAAATTAAGTTAAAATTTATTATCAAAGATAAATGACTTTTACCTGACCGGTGATAAATTCTCAAACTGACCATCATAATGTTATACTGGAAACATGTACAACTAAATAGAACTACTACGCTAGTACTAACTTAAAGTACATTGATATTTATATGGTCTAAATTATGTACAACAACAAAAATCTACTCAGATGAGGGATCTGTATTCTGATATCAATGTAAGTTAGTATCTTGCATCAACAGATGCTTTGTCCAAACAGGCTTACAAGGCAGACCATCAAGTTTACATAGATGTGAGATTAAATACAAATTAAAGGGAAAAAAATGATCAGTATGTTCTGCATGTATTCATTCTTGACATGCATTAAATAAACTGATCTCATATTTTATGGGTGTACTCTGAGCACAGGCTGAGACGGACGCGGAGCTCGCCGAAGCATGCACTGCTACATCTTGCTAAACCACACCCAGAGTGAAGTTTTTGGGGAGTTCCTTACATAAACATTAACTTGTGGAGATTATTGTTTATGCATTTATTGTGACACTGACGTGTATGTGTTTCTCTTAAGTTCCTAGTTCCGCTCCACTGCTGGTGTCCACCAGGAATCTGTCATCGTCCTCTATCGCAGTGGTCTGGCAGCGCCCTCTCGAGGCTAACGGGGAGATAACAGAGTATACCCTCACTCTGTTCGGCCCAGGGGGCTCCAACACAATACAAACCCCCAACACCTCATTCATCCTCACCAACCTACTTCCATACACAGCTTACAACCTCACTGTAACGGCTGCAACGCGCAAAGGCTCTGGGCCTTATCTGCTGCTGCAGCTGCACACTGATGAAGGAGGTTAGTATGAATGCAGTTTAACCTTTTCTACTCCACCCCTCTCTACCATACATTTATTTTTGTCATTTTAGGGGTTCTTTAGGGGGATATAGCAGGTCAACAGTATATGCACTTAGAAGTGGTATATATCATTTGAAAACTGGGAACCTGAAGATTTGAGATGAAGCCCAATTTTCGTTTAGGCGCCTATTAACAGTTTGAAAGTTTAGAGTGTATAAGAGCTTAGAACATTATGATGGAAATATAGGATGGCCGTTTCCATGCTCTATCATGTCTCATAAGTTGTCACAGCAGTTTTGGGGTTGGTACCATTTTTTACACAGATATGGTGCAAAATATGACAATATTTTTGCCACACGAGAATTGATAAAATGTTCAGAAATTCCACCAAATTACTGCATTAAGCTGTCCCTGCAGGAAGCTATGATGTTGCAATTGCAACACGTAATGCAAACTCAAGCAAAGCCTGTAAATTCTGCATGACTTGGTAATTTTGTCCAATCACAGCAACTTTTACAAATTTGTTCAATCATTGTAGCTTCCCACCAATAATAGCAGTCCCCCAGGCAAATGTCATACATGCACGTCTCAATGAATCGACTCAATGTTTTTTCTATTTTAATTCTTTTTATTTTGTAACAGGCACTGAAAAGAACACAGAGTTTGTCATTGTAATTTACATTTATCAGTGCTCTGTGCACTTTTACATTTTATGATTTTGTTCTTCCTGTTTTGACTGAGCTTGAGCTTCTAACAGATTTTGCTTTGACATGGAATACCCACCAGGTGCAAGTCTTCATTTACAAATAAAACATATTTTGTTAGAATTTTTGTAATCCTGAGCCTTTTTGGTAATGTTACTTGGAACACTCAGAACAGCGTGTGGTTTTATTCTCCCTGGAACAAGTTGCCTTTGATTTTCAATTTATTATACCAAAAAGAAAAAAAAAAAGAAAAATCTAGATTTTTGCTAATTTTACTTGCACCCGCAATTTCATTGCAAAAAAAAAAAAAAACCCACCTAAATACATCATAACATGTACCACATTTTTTTAGAAAATGAAAGAAACTGCTGTGAAATCAGGCATTTTAGGCCACAGCAACCCCCAAAAAAGGTCTGCAAGATCCTAGAAGTACTAGTCAAAGCACCACGACCTTGAGGAATTTTTGTCCAAAACTGCATGAGACTAACATAAAGTGGGCATGTCTGTAAAGGGGACCCAGTAGAACCCATTTTCATTCAGACATCTTGAGGTGAAAAGTCAAAAGAGTCCTTTGAAAACTGCCATGCCAAATTCAGCCAGATTTTGAAGTGCTATTTAGCCAACTTTCAGACAAGCTAGCATGACATATTTGATACCAGTGGTTTCTTTAGATCTTCTAGTTTCTTATGATACTGGTATTCACTCACTTCACTCTAGCTTTAAAACTGGACGTCCCCACGGAGTTGAGGAGGTCAAATTTTCTCTATGATCATAATGAGATGGTATTTATTTATTTATTTATTTGAAACTCTCAGTGTATATGTACTGTCTGTTTCAGTCTATCTTCTTCTCTATCTGTCTCACTGTGTGTTTCAGGCCCCATGTCACCTCCCCATAACCTGACCATATATAACCACACTGCTGTCTCTGTGTGGCTGAGCTGGGAGCCTCCTCTGGAGCCCAATGGAGTGGTGATACAGTACGGTTTCAGGATCCGGGACCTCATCACACACACCGTCACACACAGGGTACCTTAATTTCACACACCGTGAGCTGTTCCACAATAACAACAGCACACATACACACACACACACACACACGCACACACACACACACACACACACACACACTCCATAGACCCACTCAGTGAGAATACACACTGTCACACAGACCATAGCTCTAATTTCACACTCCAGATCCCACTCAGCGGTAACATTATATCTTCACACACATGCACATATGTGTGCTGATACAATAAGATCCACTCCAATAATCCAGATTGGATCATTTTATCTCTATCTATGTGTCAGTTATGTGTGTGTGTTTGTTTGTGTGTGCACAAATACAGAATTCCTCTGGTCCATCAACCACTGAGTATCTATCAGGCTTCAGGCCTCACAGCTCCTATGAGATCAGTGTTTACAGTTACACCAGAGTGGGTCATGGGAATCAGTTCAGCACGCCTGTGACCTTCACCACTAACGAGTCAGGTAAAGCACACACTGTCTACACGCAAGGGATGCAAAACAGATTTAGGTTACCATGAACCTGCTTTCAAGGAAAGCATTCAACACACCAGAAATACTCAAACATTATAAATAAAATAAACAAACTAGAAGGGAACTCAGAGAAAGTGCAGACCAAGGCCAATAATCTACTCTTCTATGAAATGCAAATCTGTAAGCACAAACTTCACAGTCAATATTAGTGCTTGTTCTTGTGAAAGGAGAAATCTGTAATATATTTTCTGTACTAAAACATAAAATAACCATGATATGTCATCAGAGATTAAGGAACATGTTAAAATGAAATACTGGCTTCGCTTACAACAACATCACAGCCAGCCTGTTCTCTTTGGAAATTTCCATTGTGGGCTAGAAGAACTGCTGCTTTGCCTGTTTTATGTTTATTAGAGTTCAAATTAATGGAGAATGTTCGCAGAATGAGTATGTTGTGAGTGAGTTGTAATGAGTCATAAGAAATCATCAGTAATCTTTTAGAAGGAGTAGATGTTTATTACAGTTCAATTGAGCAACATGTTAATGGAATCTGTCAGGCACTAAAGCAGGCACTCCAGAGAGTGTATTTTCATAGCAGTTGGCTTTTGTTTTCAAGATAACAGGTTTAGCTTTACGCTGAAAGACAAATTACAGGTCTACACAGCTGATCAACTTACAGTGTAGGACTCGGTATCACTTGTTATTGTCCAATTATAGGATTGCACTCCTTTTGCTGGAAACAACTTGCTACAAGTATAGATTGTGTATTAAATAGGGATTCAACCTATTTAATCTACCACCTATGGTTCCAACTCACTATTTGCACTGCAGTACTAATTTTTGAAGGCTTGGGTCCATATATTTCTTCTTCAAGCATTAAGTTCAACATCAGCTGGCTATTTATTAAGACGATTGAACTTTATCAACTGGATTTTAAGATATATGACATTTATTCCAACAAGGGCAATGCCCTACCTCGCAATGTCAATGTCAATGTCAATGGAAGTGAAAAATAATTTGTGTATCCACCCTATGATTCAGATCTGTTCTTCATGGTCCAATGCTACGCCCTTTGACCAAGTGTCCTGAAAATAGTAGTTTTGCTATCATACTGACAAATGGAAAAACAAACAACACAAAAAAACATAATCTCCTTTGTGGAGGTAATAAAAGTGGTCATGATTGTTAGGAAAATTACAGTAACTTTAAGATAAAGCTGAGTTGTTTTGCTCTAACAATGAATATGTAGCAGGATTTATGCATTTGCACATTGTAGTTAGTCAGAGTTCTGTGTAAAGACTATGTGTGTAGCAGCCTTTTTCTGGCATACGTGATAAAATAAATTGAAAAATGATCAAAGGTAAACACTGAAATTGAATTTGCTTCTTTCCTCTCAGAGCAGACAGTGAGGAATGCTAACTAAAGCAAATGTGAGTCTAACAAGTCTCTGTCTGACGTCTCTGTCTGCAGTGTCCGATGCAGTGGGGAACCTGTCTTGCTCAGGCGTGAGCTGGGATTCAGTTCAGCTTTCCTGGGAGCTTCCAGCCAACCCTAATGGGCAGATCATTTTTTATGAGATAATACTGGAGGTTGACTCGCAGTCCTACACACACCAGGCTCACACACCAGAGTACACAGTGACTGGGCTGTCACCAGACCAGGAGTATGCACTCACTGTGGCTGCAGTGAACTCTGCAGGACCCGGAGACAGAGTGAACTGTACTGCTTCGACTCTCTCTGAATCAGGTAGTCAGTCTTATTGTAAAGTTGCATTCTGGCTGCTAATATACAGCAAAATAGAATGAATTTCTGGTCCCACTTCATTTTATAGTACACTATAAGATGTAACAAGTCGTACTTTGTATCAAACAAAAAAACACACACAAAAAAGAAATAATGTTCGTTATAAATGTATGCTTCTCCAGTTGGGGCAGCCAAAGAAGGTGTGTTTCAAGTAGTAGACATGTCATTTCACTTTAGTTTTCAGTGCAGTTCTGTTGTAATGTGTCCCAGTTACCTGTAATAAACTCTAACAAAGGTCTAACAGTGGGAGAAAAAAAATACACTTTTCTGACAGTACAGTTCTGTTGTAATGTATCCCTAATTACCTTCTAATAAAGTCTAATAAGGGTCTAATAAAGGGTCTAATACTGTCTAATAAAAACAAATTATTTCTAGTTTTTTGTGTAATTTAATACACAGTACAGCTTGTCTTATTAGTGTACGGTAAAATAAAGTGTGACTGAATGTTTACTTCTATCTTCTTTGTCTCCCTTACCAGTCCCAGTTGCCCCTCGCTTCCTCACCATCTCTCAGGTCACATCTAGCAATGTGACACTTCAGTGGGCTCCACCGCTCTCCATCCCAGGCTTGCTGAAAGAGTACCACATCATTGCACAGCTGCTTTCTACTGTTTGTGAACCAAACATACTAACTATTGCACAGCCAGCCCCAGAGGACAAACTGACCTCAGGCTGCATGGACTCTAATGCTACAGTGTCGGTGAACGCTTCAGACATCACAGGAGAGAACTACAGCATCACACTCCAATCCCTGGCTAAATACAGATACTACCGCTTCAAAGTGGCTGCTGTCACCAACGCTGGAGTCGGAGAATATACACACTGGAGCTACGTACGCACCCTGGCTGGAAGTAAGAACATCACAGTAATGATATGACCTTTTTGTGTTGCCAGGGGAGTTAGCAGTTAGTGTATCTGACCTCCTCCTGGCTGGTACTAAAGCATGAAGAGAAGTTTTTAATATGTTCATTCTGAATCTGGAAGAAAAATGAGAAAGGAACCTTATTTTTAAAGTCAAATTAAACATTATTTATCTTTGATAAATAAGGTGTAAATTTGAACCATTTATTTAGTATGAGTACCACACCATAAGCTACCTGTGTTTCTGTCATCCCCTCCCTCAGACCCTGATGCTCCTCCCCGTGACCTGAATGTGACCGCCACCTCCACTGGCCTTCGCATTAAATGGGATGCTCCAGCTGTTCTCTCTGGGCCGACTTCGTATTTAGTGGAGGCAAGGGTCACCTCACTGACTTTCATTTTTAAAGACTCCCACACAAAGATACACAATCATTCCAAAGTTTGGAATCACCTGCCACAAAAGCTTGATTCAGTACAGTCAGATGGCTAAGAGGAATATTAATATTTTTGAATGTCCTTTCATACTTTTAGGTTGTAGAAAGTCCTCTTTAAAAATAGATATTATTTTGTATGAAGAGTTTGCATAAAAAGTAATATTTTGTACAGAGAGAGAAAACACACACAACCACACTGAGAGATGAAGGACAGAAAGATACAATGATGACAACAGTGAAATGAGAACGTGAGAAATTGTGAGCTAATTTAAAATAGCAACAATTTTATGTTTCAGTGTCAAGTACACAATAATACCTATAAAAAGCTGGAATTAACAACCATGTAGCTTTAGAAAAGCTGCTCTTAAAAACTCAAAATAGAAATAGAAGGCTAGTTTAGGGCTAGCACTGTTGGAATTGAATGACGCCATATCAGCTGAACATTGACTGACAAATCACAGTTTGTCAGGCATGTTCAGTTTAACCACTGAGTAGACTGCAGAGGACCAAAAGAAAAACAGTTCAATAACGATCAAGGGTTGCTTCTCTGGACCGGAAAATAAATTCAAAATGGAAATTTGGGGGGAAAATGGTTACAACAGTATTTTCCCCTGTCATGCAATACTGCAAGGACATCGACTTTAAATAGAGATTTTAATTATGGAGGACTCACCTGAAATATGTATCCGATATGGATAATGTACTTATGACAAGTACGAGTATAGTTTACAGAAAAAAAGTTCTTTTACTCTTGTGATCAAAAAACATTGATCTGAAGCTCAATTCTGAGTCTGTTCTGTACTTTATAAATACAGAAATTCTGTAATTTCTGATCAACCCATATCAATTTCAGGCTTAAATGAACAACTTCTGGTTAGTCCAGCTCACTTCTGATTTAAGCACCACCCACATTGGGTTTAGACCCTGTTTATACCAAATACAGATATGGATGGAGATAATTTAGTTGGTTGAACAGACACAGATGAAGATTATGGTGTATTGCTCATCCCTAGTTTTAATAGTTTAATTCTTCTTTTGGGGCCAAAAGTATTCAAAATGTAAATAATACACTTGGTGTCTGAATTTTACAGCTTTTATCTTTGATCCATTATTGAAAGAAAGAAGAAAAACATCAATATAACAGGTGATTCTGAACATTTAACTGGCTCTGTAGGTGTTCTCAAGCAGGTCAACATGGTGTTAATGT
The DNA here is from genome assembly GCA_034769285.1 of Lutjanus argentimaculatus. NCBI lineage: Eukaryota > Metazoa > Chordata > Actinopteri > Lutjaniformes > Lutjanidae > Lutjanus > Lutjanus argentimaculatus. Next base: position 14,107,457 of record JAWZSL010000012.1, on the reverse strand, counting down.
TGGTCAGAGTTTTCAAAACTGCAGTAGCAGAACAAAGGCAGATTAACATATAATACGGGTGGAAAAATACAAACAATATGAAGTTACTCCAACTCTGCTCATCCACGTACGAGTGTTAAATCTTTCCTTGAACCCTCTTGTCACACCAGGTATATGGTCCTGATTTGAACAGCACAACAGTCCGAGCTCCAGGAGAGTTGACGACAGTCGTTGTGACAAACTTGACTGCTTTCACTCGTTACTTTGTGACCATCACTGCCTTCACTGGTCCGTTGGAGGAGGCTGCCATTGAAGGAAAAGCCGTCGGGCCTATTGAATTCCAAACGCTGGAGGAGGGTATGTGGGAATATATGTCCTGGAGTACATTTGACAGCTTCTGCCCAACAGTAAATATGAACAAATGTAAATATCTTACTCTTGTATCATTTCTGTTCTGTCCCTAGAACCCAAAGATCCTCCCAAGAACGTGATTGTATCAGTTATCCCAGGGGAAGTGAACCGTGTGAAGGTGATGTTCACCCCTCCAGAGGAGCCCAATGGAAACATAACTGCCTACTTTGTGTACATCTACGAAAAGGATCAGCTGGTCAAGAACGTCAGCCTTAATATCACCCACAGAGACAACAACACGATGACTGCTGTTATAGAGGGCCTAAAGGGAGGACACAGCTATAGTATACAGGTGACAAACACACATATTACACACACACACACAACACACAAGGCTAAATCCTATCCTAAAATAAGGTATTATTTTTTCCTAAATTCAGGTAGGAAACATGTTTCTTTAATACCAAAAATCCTTAATGTCATCCTAAACTGAGATAAGATTTAGATAAGGTTTTCAGGCGTAGGAAGTTTCTGTAATTAGGACCCTGGGGCTGTATTACACAAACTTTCTATCTTAAGTCTTAAGATAAGATAGGAAGAGTCTATTGTAGGATTTTCCCGAATTTGGTATTACAGAAGCAGATCCTTACTAACTTTAGCGACCCTACCATATCTTGCTTCATCCTATCTTATCTCAGGAAATCTCTGAGGAAATCCTAAATACTCAATCCAACATCGCTTATCAACATTTATGCAACCGATGCTACGTTTTCATTTTTTCATTTCTCACTATGCTTAACAACTTTGTAACTATTGTTTTTTCTCATTGAAATATACTGAAACATTCAAAAAATGGAGCAAGAACATTGACGGACACTTAACTTCGAGACAGATGAATTAGAGGTTTTGGTAACATCCATAGAGAAATCCAAAGATGGTCTGTGAAATTTACAATAACTCTAACCCAGAGACAGAGTGTGGGCTAAGATAGCAGACACAGTCACAGCTAGAATAAATAAGCTAGCTAGCTCTACCTGGTGGAAAAGTGAAAGTTAGTTCAGCTTAAAAGATATCCTAAAATTAGGAGCTTATTTAAGATTTTGGGAAGTTAGAATGCTTGTGTAATACACTTTTCCTCTTTTACGTTAGGATATTAACCCAGGAACTGTTCATCTGCAATGGCTTTTTTCCTAAATCAGTTCTTAACCCTAATGACCATGGTGACCAAACACTTTAGATATACTCTGCAACTAAGAATGTTTCTCTAATTGGGCCCATGGAGCTGTAACTCCAGGTCAGTTCAAGAAAAGTTGTTAGTTAAACAAAAGTTCTTTTCTTTGACTCCTTTCTGTGCTTGTCCCTCTTTCTGCTGTCTTCCTTCCTTTCTTCTATCTGTTTGTAGATTTCAGCCAAGAACGGGGCTGGTAGGAGCCCACCCAGCCCACACGTCCAGATAACTACAGGGATCAAAGGTACGAGTCTCTCGTCTGTGTTTGCTCTGCACTGCGCTGCAGAGTTTCTCTCTTTCTTGTTGCAGCAGTGCAGCATAGATTGGAGGCAGAGAATCGCCACCGCACAGTATCATTGCTCAGTACAACAGTATGCAGGCCGGCTCTGACACAGCAAATGTAACTCAGCAATATTCGGTTAGATGTGTGTGGATGATGCAGAGGTGCAGTTTTGCTCTCACTATTCAGAGCAGCAGCCTTTTTGTCATGTTTTATATGTAAATGAAACTTCTTCACACATAATGTATTCAAACAACCTGTGTGTGTGTGTGTGTGTGTGTGTTTCTGTATGTATGTGTGCTCCTCCATGTTCACACGTGCGTGTGTTCCAGCCCCAGCCAAGCCAACCCAAAGACCCCAGGCATTGCTGGGCCATGGAGGGGTTGCCATGGTAACCCACAGGAGTATCACCATCCACATGCCTGCCTGTTTCTATAGTGACGACAATGGACCAATCACAAAAATTCAGGTCATCGTGGCCGAGTCAGGGGGTATGACTCTTCAAAAACATTGACAGCCATCACTTTTTAGTTGAATGCACTTGGGTGTCGGTCTTTGTTTGTGCTTTAAGCGAGTAGAATCTTGTTTTACAGTACGTCACTCTGTGCTAAGCTCACAAAAGACAAAATGTAAGCAAAAGCCAAAGGGCTTAATGTCAGCAGGAATTTGACTCAGACCCTCTGAGATTCATTTCCGCTCTAACTTTCCTCCTGTCACAGTGAAGGACGTCCAAAACCTGACCAGCTGGAAGAATGCATTTTTTGATCATCCTGCCCCTTACCTGACTGACAAGGGGTTCCCCAACCCACCATGTTATTCAGGGGACATGGCATCACGCACGGCTGCTCACGTCAGAGGTGGTCGCAGTGTGTCTGGAGATGGCCGGCCCCCGGTGAAGAATAATCACACTATGGCAGGAACGTACGTGATCGGAGAGGACGATGACTGCATGAAGGAGAACAACACTGATCATTTCTGCAACGGACCCCTGAAGCCCAACACAGTTTATGTGTGAGTGCACAACACATGCAACAACTTAAAAACTGATATATGCACGTTTTATAATATAATGCTGACTCTGGACTGCTGTTTACCAGGTTTAAGTTCAGAGCCACAAACATCAAGGGCCAATCCACAGACTCTGAGTACTCAGAGCACGTCAAAACTGCAGGTATTTGTATTCTGTTTTACTCTACATCAAAAAGTGAAAACATAACCTGTACAGCCCGCTTTGTTGTTTTTGTGTGATTTTGTTCAGTCTGTCTCCTCTCCCTCTCTCTGTAGTGGATGGCTTGTTGACCAGAGAAGAGCAGATCATTCTGGGAGTTCTGCTGTCCTTCTTCTTGGCCGTGTTACTCATCATCATCATCTGTGGCTCAGTCAAGTAAGACAGCAACGGGCATTCACTCATTTGCCAGAACACTGCATTGATTGCGATTTGGTATTAAAGGGATAGTTTGGATAATTTGAAGTGGGGTTGTAAGAGATACTTATCAATAGTCAGTTTATTACCTACAGTAGATGGTAGCTGGCACGCCCCCAGTTTTGGGAAGCAGGAGTTAAGCGATGAACTGCTGTGGGCAGGGTCATCAGGAATACATATTTTAACTGCCTAAAAAAATCAATATTACTTTAAGTGTACACAATATTTAGAATATTTTCACCGCTATATCTCGCTGTCAGACAGCCATTTTTGTTGGGAAGCCCTGTTGTATAATCCAAATATCGCTCTCTCAAAAAACAAACCAAACTCCATTGCAAAATTCTGTTTTTATTAATTTTACCTCGCAGAACACAAGAGTTGCTGGTCTAGCACTGCCTTGATTGGTCATTTTGTTTGTGTTGTTTCTGACTTTGGTGTTTTAAAAGGATATTTTCAAGTCACACAATAACACAAATGAACTAACAGATCAAGGCAGCTGTAGGCATGCAACTCCTGTGTTCTGCAAGGTAAAATTGCTGTTTTTGTCAATGGAGTCTGTTTGAGTGACAGAGAATGCTATTTGGCATAGATAACAGCAGTTTCCCGAAGGATAAGGCAATCTGACAGCAAAGTAAAGCAGAGAAAGTATTCTGAATATAGTGTACACTTAAACTGATACTGATTTTTTTTAGGTTTGTATTTTTTTAAGTGGTTAAAAAATGTTTTGCTGCTGATCCCTGTCCACAGCAGTTCATTGCTTAGCTTCTGTGGTGGTACTTTCTCTCTGCTTCTCCAGACTGGGAGTGTGTCAGCCTACTGTAGGCAGACTATTGATAAGTCACTCATAGTACCTCAACTGCATTTCAAATAATCCAAGCTAACCCTTTAATGCATAAAATATACCATGTGCAAATTCTTGTATAATGGCAAATTAATAACTTTTCATAATATGCAATAAACCCCTTTCATTTTTTATGCATTTTTAATTCTGTGTTTGATTGGCATGTCAGGATACATCAGCGCAAGAAGGAGGGTGGAACATATTCACCCAGAGAGGCAGAGATCATAGAGACCAAGTGTAAACTGGATCAGCTGATCGCTGTGGCAGATCTTGAGCTGAAACAAGAAAAACTCAACCGGTTAGTCTGCATGTTTAGTTTTAATCTAAAAGTGTCACTTTACCTAAAATAACACACCTTTTTGAAGCTGGGTGCACACTACATAACTTCAGGCTTGATTTAGCTGCTCGAGACAAGACTTTAAATCTGAGTCAACAAGACAAAGATCTCTCTGCTGCAGCCAACTTGATGTGCTGTCAGCACGCAGTCTTCTAGTGTGGTAGAGTTTGTGCAGAAAATAGAAGCAGCAGCAGCACCTACGAAACAACACAGCATCGTTGTGGCTTCAAAGTTTACCTTCAGTTCTCTGCAAAACAGACAAGTCATCCTGTCTGCATCTCGCCAACCACCCTCTCATACAAATTCAGCGTCTAGCCTTTCTGCTTTTTTGGCACAAACGAGTGCACAGACAATAAGTGCTGCAATCTGGTGAGAAGTAAAGTCAAATGCAGTGTTAGTTTTGGCGTATCAAGGTCAGTGATGGGTGAAATGAGGGGAGAAACTACAGGATAGAAAAGCTTTCGATATTAGTAGTAAGTTATTTTTATTTGCCAGTGTAGATAGACATTAGCATTGGAACAACCAATAAGCATACATATGAAGCAACATATGAAGAATACACATATAAAGACAAAATTGAAAAAGAAACCAAAAATAGAGAGGTCCATGCAGGTGTAAAATGTGGCTGTTATCAAGAGAATTTGAACAGGAACATTAAAAACGTAAAACCAACATGAGAGAATCTAGATAAATAAAAGTGCTTCCACTTGGCAGATAGCTATCCCTTATCTCTTATGTGTAAAAGTCATATAACCGCCCTCCTTGAGTAAATATTTGCCTGCCTTATTAAACATCCAATATGACATTTTTTCATATGCAGTGACTCTTCGTTCATAGACCTGAAAAAGGAGGCAGTTCCTGAGGATGATTTGCTGTCAGCTCTTTTTAGCTGTGTCACACTTTTCTAAGGCAAAAACTGTTGGTTTTTGACAGCTGCATGCTGTGCTCACTGTGAAGCTGCTCCAGCTGTCTTGTGTCTCTCTGCTTTGTTGTGACCAGAAACTGTTCATGGCTGAGATCTGTATGAACAGCACCTTTCCAGGCACAATTTTTGTTAAAATAACACACTTTTCCTTGTTACTTGTCACAAGAATGGCACGAATAACTTGCACACAGACACTTGCATTGCTTTGTTTTTCTCTCACTAAGCGCTTTTCTCTCACCAGGTATTCTTCCTTCTTCTTTAGACGGAAAGAGATTTATGTGATCCAGTAAGTTGGGCTTTTGACATGTGTGAGTGTGACACATTTTGTTGTGTCTGCTTTGTTTGCATGTTCTACTCCACTTTCAGATTCAGATTTTATTTACTCTCACACGTGGTACATTATAGAGTACAAACATAAAACAAAACAGAAGTACAATGGTAAACAACAAGAATAAATATTTAGTACAAATCAATTTAAAGAAAGGCAAAACATTGCTCAAAAATGCACAAAGTTAACGTACTACTCTTGGTTTATCTGTCTATCTGTACCTGTGTCAACATGTAGGCTAAGTCAGTAACTCAGACTTACTTTGATTGTAATCACTTACACTACTTGTTAATAAGTAGATAAGTAATATTACAATCATATATTAGTGAGTAATGTGTTACTGCCCAACACTTAAGATAAGTTTAAGACCTAGACCTAGACCTATGACCTGAGCAAAATGCAGCTGCTGTGTTCATTGGTAGCAATAATAAACTGTATTTTTTATGTTAAACTGTAACTTTATTTATTCAATGCCGTACCAGCTATTAGCTCATAGCCACCTATGTGTCGGTGTGCTATCCATAGAACACTTAAAACTATTCCATTATCAGAGATTCTGCCACTGTTAGGACCTTACATCACATTTCTATCTGGCCCCTGGAAATTTCTCATTTGGCCCCCATTAAAAAATAATTGCCCAACCCTCATTTACAAAGTATTTTGGTAGGTACTTGTTTCTATTCTCAACAATGCTTGTATTTTTATATTCAAACAAAACATGTCACTCATCCCCCAAGCATTTGTCATTACATGAATTATAAAACCTATTATTCCCTCCCAAACCTTTTTTATCTTCCTGTTATTTTTATAAATCTGCCATTGGAGGCTTGAAAATTACAAATAGCCTGGGCAGGCACACTGCGTTTTCACAAAGTAGATACTCATAATCGGGGTTGGAAATTAACTTTTTAAAAAGTTAACACCTACCAGCCACTGGCTGATAATGTTTAAAGTTCAAATTCAACAATCATTTTGTGTCTGAAATCTAACTGCCACTTTCATATTTTGACAGCATTTTACTTGTCACTGGTGCTAATTTCCCACGCTGCTTATAGTCCTCTTTGAATTAATATAGATCACATGATGACACACTCTGGAGCTCATCCTGCCACTTCTGCAAGGACTGATTCTTTACCTTTTATTATCACTATGTGTGTGTATCATCATGTTACCCATTAAGGCTTGCATTAAATAATCCATTTGTCTTGTGTATTAAACCTTTGGTGGAGATCCACAGTTGAATTAATTGGTGATGTCAACATTTTGCCTCCAGCCCTCTCCTCTTCCTCCGTCACTGGCAGGGATTGCAGAGCTGTGCTGACACTCCACTGCTTGATACCATTTTAATTTGTTTACCCACTCACTATCTCGAAATTGCTTGGAAGGCTTAGTGGTCTTAGAGGGCACAAATGATAAGCTTTATCGAATAACTAAGAATCTGTACTACAAGTACTCAGCAATGCAAAGAAACGTCAGGCAGAGAGGAAAAAACACATGCTTCATTCAAGTTTACTGACGTTCACATATTCCTTTAGAATTAAACATCAAAGTCTGTGTTTAATCAAAGTGGATTGAATTAAAAAATGTTTGAACCTCCTTTGCTTTAAACACACAATGACATGTACTCTCTGCAGTGTGGATCAGCTCAGCTGTCAGGGGCAGAAATATCACAGTGTGGGTTGCGATTATTGAGTTAATTTGTTTATTTTGGTTGATGTTTGCTGTCTATTTTTGTGCAGGCTGCTCAGCTACAGGAAATCACTCAAGTAAGTCATCCTGCATAAATAATGTGAAAATTCACTCAGTAGATGCAGCAAACATCAGCATGTTCTGCTCAGTATTTCATGTTGTAACCTAGAATAAATTTACAGAAAATAGCATATTGTTGTAGAGTTTTGGTACATTTCTCACTTCATTGTTATTTCTCTCCTTACCTCTTTGCCAGGCCTGTCAACAAGAAGTCTTTCCTGCAGCACGTAGAGGATCTGTGTGCCAGTGACAATGCCAAGTTCCAGGAAGAGTTTGCTGTAAGTGTTGCCTTAGAAGCTGGACCCATGTTTATCAAACTTTTAAGGATATATAAGTATATTGAAAAGGGATGAAATACCCAAAAACTGCCTACAATTTACAAAAAACTAGAAAAGCCTGGTACATCACAGAAAATAAATAATAAGGAAGGAATTAAGTGCACTGAGGATGCATGAAAGAAATGGAAGACAAAATCAATGCCAGCTTTATTCTTGTTTTTCCACTCCTCTCAAAAATACAAAAAAAACATCCTATCAAATAAGCACTGAGACGTAAAATCTTACAAAAAGCAGCAAATCCAAATATTAAGCCAAAACAACCCCAGTCAAAATTCTAGGTTACATACTGGTTTATTTATTATTCATCATGACAAAGGATCATTACAAAACCCATGTCAGTAAGTGAGTGATCATCATTGTCTGCACACTGCAGCCATCTAAGACCCTAACAGGTTATTCTTATTCAGTTCAGAGACCTCTGGCACTCTCTTAATTTAACAGTATGGGTAATAGACCCGTTTCTTTGTTTTAACTTATCAATTTGATATAAATGTTGATTGCACAATGTAATTGCTATAGGAATAATGACACCACTGACGTTTAGATTTGCTCCCAATTGGTTCCCTCACTTTTACTATGCAATTCACAACCTCCTGGGAAAATCAAGACTCTATCACATACTCCAGGATTTCTACCTGCTTTCATGCCTTCATTTTGACTAAATGAATAAACAAATTCATGCTTTGCCTCCTAATGTTTTCTTCTAAAATTACTCCCCCCTCCACCATGACACCAACCCCTGCTTTAATAACTTGTTTTCACAAAGCAGTACTCAAACCACGTTATTACTCCATATAATATTATTTCAATCAGGAGAGACTCGTTGTGAGTGTACAAAATATATTTATTTGACATGTGCACAATTGAGAGAGAAATGTGAAAAGTCTTTGGCGATTAGACTCCATCGTGACATCATCGAGTATAAAGGGGGTAGTGAAGCTGTGATCAGTGAAGGAAACCCCTGATGGAGTCTAGAAACTGGTGGTGGTGGTTAAGTGATGGCTGATGATCTGGATGTGATGAGGACTGGACTTCTGATGAGCTCAACCTGGGCACTGGATTGGAAGAACTGGAGGAGAATGGGGTGGAGGAGGGTCGCAACAATTCTGTGCAGAAATGACAGCTGAAAGTGGCAGAGAGGAGAAGAGATTTAAACTTTTGACTCAATGACATGATTGACTGATGGAGACTGTGGCTAAATCTGGTTGGTTAACTATAAGAGTGGATGCCATGAATAGCTGATTGAGAATAAGTGGGTAAAGAGAGAGGGGGAGAGAGAGACAGTTAAGGTGAACGAGGCATAACGATGGATGATGTTTCATGACAGTTCCACTTTACCTGAAACAGAATTTGGTTGTCTTTGTGACATCGGCACCAACAATAATACCACTTAGACATGCTAGAGGGGACAGGGAGTGTAAAAGGTTTCCACTTTAAAGTCAAAAGAAGTTTTGAAAGTAAAAGAGAACAATATTTACTTTTATCTTTTACTTAAAGCTACTACAAAGAACTTTCATGTTCTGTTGATTTTGGAGGCCCCTGTGAACAAAAGCTATAGTAATAAACACAAAATCTAATGTCAGAAATAAAATTATCAAAATAAAAAATCCCTCTCTGCTTCCTTTTAACTGGCTAATGTACAACTTATTGCAAAAATGTAAACACAGGCTTGTTTCATCTGATTTCAAGGACAGTAATTAAAAAATAATTATACAGACATAGCCAGTCTTCTCATTAATGATCTTGATTGCTTATGTAGTCATATAAAGGCATCAGTAATAAATTGAGACTGTTTCATACCTGTTAAAAACTCCTTGTAATAGCTTTAGTCCAAAAAAGCATGGGCCCTGACCTTTAACCTCATCTCTGTGCGTTTATGTGAATACTGATGTATTGCATCTCTTTGTTTTATTCTGCTTGTTTTCTCTTGCTGTGTTTTGAATGCTTATTTTTGTTTAACTTGATTGGGTCATGTATAGTGAAAACTGGAGCAAAAACCTGGAATATTCATGTTTAACACAAAGTTTATTGATACAATATAAAAGGCAGTAGGACTTGATAAGTATTCACTTCTTCCTACTTTGTTTATTGGACATTAATTATTTATTGTGAATTTGCTGAGCATTTGCTGTTAAGTTTAAGCTTGTTATTCATGTTTTGTTTTATTATTTCTTTTCTCTTATTATTTTTTTCCATGTCTGAAATTAATCTACTCTCTAATCTTCTCCCCAGGAGCTTCCAAAACTGCTGCAGGACCTGGCCACTACAGATGCTGACCTGCCCTGGAATAAATCAAAAAACCGCTTCCCCAACATCAAACCTTGTAAGTGGTCAGGGTGAAATTAGCTTTCCGGAGTTATGAGGTCTAGTGGTAATTACAAATGGATTTCACCACCACTTGTGCACATGTTTCTACCTCACTCTTCTCACTTAACTGCCTAGACAATAATAATCGAGTGAAACTGCTGTCAGAACCGGGCACTGCAGGATCTGACTACATCAACGCCAGCTTTGTGTCGGTGAGTTCTTGCTATCAACTGCTAAAAGTCCAGCAGTTAACCTGCAGGGTCGCTTCCACTTGAGTCATTATCAGGTTATGAAAGTTGTTGTGCAGGCATGAGACACATTTGTTGCACTTCGAGGAGTCTGTCCAAGAAATTTCCCTGTCTGTTTCTGATTCTGCCAGATAGAAACCCCTTACATCCTAATCCACAGGCTAAACCACCTGATACTGCATTAGAGTGGTTCTCCTCCTATCTTTCAGATATAACCTCGTCAATCGGACACTACTGCTCTGCCATGTGGTGTCCCCCAGGGATGGTTTCAGGGGCTGTTTTACATTTACATGCTGCCACTTGGGCAGATCATCAGTAATTTTAGCAACATCTCTTATTATTTGTATGTCAGTGACATCCAGTTGTATTTTTCTTTTAAACCTGATGAGCTCCTTTAAATGTTTGTACTGAACAACTCTTTAAACACTATTTAGAATTGGCAATGGCAAAATATTGGATGGCAAAATATTTTCTGCAGTTAAATGCAGATAAAACTGAAGTTATGACTACTGTCCCTTCAAACAGTAATCAGACAGAGGCTTGGTGCTCTGTCCTCATCCTGTCAATCCAGTGCGCTTAATCTTAGTGTAGTCTTTGATCATAAGCTTCGATACTTACATCAGAACACTGACTCAGTCATGCTTCTTTTATCTAAGAACCATAGCCAAACTTCTGTCTTCATATCAAGAAATGAAATGGAGATCCTAAGTCATCTCATCACGATGAGACTACTGTAATTCTCTTTTCACCAGCCTTAATCAATCCTCTTTACACCGTCTTTAAACCATCCAGAATCCTGCTGCTGCTAGGCTCCTAACTCAGTCCCGCTGATGGTCACATATTACACCGATTTTAACCTCTTTGCACTGACTTCCTATTAATTTTAGAATTACTTTTAAAATCTTGGTGCTCACTTATAGAGCCCTACATGGCCAGGCTCCTCAGTGCATAATTGACCTTCTACACCTCCATTCAGGGTTTTCTAAGTGTTCTTTGAAAACATTTCGAGACGTTTCAAAAGCAGCTAAAAACCTACCTGTTCGGACAAGCATTTGGGTAGCATGTGGTATTATGTTTTAATTTTGTGCTTTTATCTGCTTTCCCTGTATATTTCATCTGGTGTTTTATATTTTCTGCAGTGATTTGTCTCTGTTTGATTTAATTTTATTTCTCTGACTATGTAGCACTTTGTGACTGGTGTCTGTGAAAGGTGCTATATGAATAAACTTTGCTTACTTGCTTATATTTATGACAGAAAACTAAACAATGGGCATCACTTCCAAACACAATTATAATCTTCAAACTCATTTCATTTTGAATCATGTTGATTTATAATTTCACTAGGTCTGTATGTTGCAAATACAAACTTCTCTCTCTCTATCTGTCTCTTTTTAGGGCTATCTCTGCCCCAATGAGTTCATAGCCACCCAGGGTCCTCTGCCTGGCACAGTGGCTGACTTTTGGAGGATGATCTGGGAAACAGGAACCCGCACCATCGCCATGCTCACGCAGTGTTACGAGAAAGGCAGAGTGCGTCATCAGAGATTTGTCACTGTTATGAAATAGCATTCAGAGGACATGTGGGGCTCCGTTTTGGGCTCCGTTTTGGGCTCCGTTACAACTCTGTCACCAGGAGGGTTGTATCTGCTATGAGGATCTGATGAATGTGTGTGTATGTGTATGTGACATTTCAGATTCGGTGTCACAAGTATTGGCCAGAGGACAATAAGCCCATGTCCGTGTTTAGTGACATTCTCATCTCAAAAGTGTCAGAGGAAGTCCTTCCTGACTGGACTGTCAGAACCCTCAAAGTAGAAAAGGTAACCAAGCTAATAACCCCCCCACCCCACCCCACCCACGCACACACAGGCAGAGCACACATGTTTACCTATGTCATTTCTGGGAACATTACATAGACTTATATTAATTTCCTGGAAACTTAACCTTAACCCTAACCACCACCACTACTTAAACTTTACCCTAACCTTTACAACTGACCCCAAAAATCATTTTTTTTCCATGACATTTGTCCCCAATTGCACCAACTGTCCCCAGTTAATAGGTCTTGAGTCATAACCACACAGAAACACACACACACACAAAGAGCACGCACAGCATGTATACTATAAACTGTGAAAAACCAGAAAGACAAACAGTAGCAACTTCATTATTTACTAATTTACCAAATTTCCCTCTAACTAAATAATGTGAACCAACTGAAATGTGATTTATTGTATCTCCCTTTTGTTCTAAAAGGTGAATGGGCTATCAGATGTGTTACAGGCAAACTACTTACGCTAACAGTTCAACATTTTGGGAAATTCACTTATACGCTCTCTTTCAGAGAGTAAGATGAGAGGACTGATACCACTCTCATGTCTGTTCAGTAAATATGAAGCTGTTTACAGTATTTATGCTAAGCTGAGCTAATGGTCTATCTTACTCTCATTTTTTCTCGTATAAATTCATCTGTGCAGCACGGACACTACATTTTGGTTCGTCACTTCAACTACACATCGTGGCCTGAGCACGGAGTCCCAGAGTCCTGCAGCACCCTCATTAAGTTTGTCAAAGCTGTCCGAGCCACAGGCACGACAGCACCACTATAGTGGTCCACTGCAGGTACTGTAGCACATCAGTGTCAGCGTTATGACGCTGAATAAATTATAGTAAAGTCTTTGGAATTAAATGTTTTGGGGCGATTAAATGGAGACCAAAATCCATCCATAAATAGCATTATTGTCAATTATATGATATATTTTTCTGTTCTTTTGGTGCTAAACCCATTAATTCTCTACAAACAAAACGGGACATATATCCGTTTTACAAGCTGCAAATCAGTAAACTTCCTGTTAGCACTATAGTAACATTACCTTTGCCTACAAACTTAGTGATTTCTCTTCCCTAGTCTAGTTACTTCACTTTCCACAGTTAGTGTGGTACCTATTGTTAATTGTAATTACCGTCCATTTTGTATGTAGTGTTTTTGAGCACTTTAATCACCTCAGGGTCTTAGATAGCATTAACAATGTTAGCTTGCTAGCATCATCATCTTTATTCAAATAAGACAGAAACAAAATAAAACGTCCTGGCTCGTCTTTCCACTGATCCAACAATCACAAACTCTGTCTTGGTTGAAATTAAGGGTTCGTTGAGTATGAATGAAGATGAGACACTGAGGTAATATCAAAATGCTCAGAAACGCTACATACAAAACGAACGGTGAATACTTAAGAATAACTGTGAAAAGTGAAGTAACTAAATTAAGGATGAAATCAAAAGTGTGTAGACAAAGGTAACATTATGATAGTGTTGACAGGAAGTAAACACACATGCAGCTCATAAAACAGATATACACGACACAACATTGTGCAAGTAGAGAATAGGGTATAAGCATCTAATTTTAAATGTAATGGAGCAGCAGACTGTATAATGATGTGTTCTCTCACTGTTCCTCAGTGCTGGTGTGGGCAGAACAGGTGTGTTTATTGCTCTGGACCACCTCATTCAGCACGTACGAGATCATGACTTTGTGGACATTTATGGCCTGGTGGCTGAGCTGCGCAGCGAGAGGATGTGCATGGTACAGAATCTGGTGAGTTCGTGTCAAATTAAAATAGTCTATTTTACTCCTGTGGTTGAATTTCGCAACCCAGAGAGAATAAACAAAAGACAAAAAATGGTATCACACTGTATTTTGTCTTAAGTTGTTCCAGTGGCAGTGTAGTTGTCCTACTTTTTACTTCATGCCCTGCTGTGATCCCATCCCCATGAGGATGAGAATGTTTGGAAAATTCTCGTCTTGACAAAGGGAATGATCTGGCAGCGGATTAAAGGCATATGCTGAGCAGGATTCCCCCTCTTAAAAACACCATGAACCTATCCTAAAATTACCCAATTCAGTCATTTCTTCAGTGTCTCAGTGTCTGCAGGGACCCTCTGCCTGGTGCCTGTGTTTCTTCTCAGTATCATTGTTTCATTATTTCTAGATGTTCTGTACAGTTCTTTGTGTCCACATTTTGGCAGTGAGGTATGAGCCGGCGGTGACTGCAGCTACAAGAGCCGGTGAGGGCATTATTCTTTGAGACAGCACTGTGCAGTGTGCCAGACAGCTAGCTATTAGCATAGTAGTCCAGTCATATTATATAAACTCAACAAATGTCACTGCCAAAATATTGAAACACAGTGCCTTTACAGACAGCTGTAACAAGCTCACAGTTAGCCATACTATTTGAAATAAAGGCAGTGTTTAAGTTATTGTAAACATCCATCAGATGTCAGGGTTCCCAAAGGGGCTAGAAATATACTTGAATTTTGCTGTGGTGTTTTCAAGGTTTGAAAGGTGCTTTGATTTTGGATAAAGTGCTTGAAATTGTATTGTATTACTTCACAATCTGACTTAATAGTTTGCTTTTTAATTAAAAAAAAATAAAAGAAGACAGAGAGAACCTAATTGCTTTTAACCTTTTGCACAGATTGACAGTTCACTCAAACTTTGCTTGTCACTCTGAGACTGCACGTTTTTTTGTGTGTGATAGTGAGCAATGACAGATGATGACATGTCCGGAGGTTTCAGTGAGCGTTGGGTTGAAAATGAAAAATACAGATAACTTTTCGCCATGGGAGAGTTGCTTTTGTGCCACTTAAAGGACAAGCTGCAGTAGGGAATTTTCAATAAGACTAACATTACACTGAAGTAGACTCTAAGTTTGTTTAGCTGGCAGATTCGCAGGCTTAACAATAGTCAGTTTTCAGGGACATTGAGATTGATACAATATGGTTGTACTAGTATTGCATGTCAGTTGTGTCACCTTTAAAGCCAATGCATAACTAGCCAGAAAGCGGCTTACTTTGGCTCCACCTTACAGATATTTTGTAAATCTAAACTACAGACCCTCTTTCTCATCTCTGAAATATCTGCATGATCACCTCTGTGTATCAACAGAATATATAACCTTTATAGGTGTAGTGTAGCCTACTAGATTATTGTTGTGCTTTGGGGTGGTCAGCTTCTCACATTCTGGTGTAGGCCATCATTAGGCAGTAGTAAAGATGTTATTGAAATTGAAGATATTTGTCTAGTGATTAGTTGTCATATTGTTTCAGCCAGGTTATATAGGATCCTTTAATTATCACCCCTTTGTGGAATGATATCACAAAACATAAATTTGGTTGTTTATAGCTCAATAACATTTGATTTAATGTGATGAAGAAGTGAAATATATAAATATGTGATTTAACACAGCTGTATGGTGCTGGAAAAGCTTGAAAAGGCACATTGAAAATGCTTGAAAACTGCATAAATTTTGACTTTGGACAAGGTGTAGGAATCCTGAGATCTACTGCACTTTCCATTGTTTCCATTGTTTTACAACAAATGACAAAGAGCTTGAAACACAATTATAACATAGCATTTCAGGTGTGTTCACTTATGTTTTTATTAAAACATAAAGAAATTTCATTGATAATTGAATTAAGATTTATTAAAAACCTGTCTAGAAGCCTGACTTCTCTTGGTTGAACTTCAAAAATTAATTCTGTCTCCACATCTCAAGGTAACAACAGTAATGAACCAATATTAGATAAAACTATGAAGTAAAGAGACAGCCGGTGTATCTCACTCAACTGGGCCAGCTCGCTCAGGTCCTCCTCTCGCTTCAACAGCTGCCAGTGCACTGGGCTTGACGTCAGTTTCAGTTCATTTAAGTTCACAAATAGACACAGACGGAAACTAAACTGAAATCCTTCAGGGATGGAGGTTATCTTCCATTGTCCATCACAGTTCCAGTTGCTCTGTTCTCTGTGCTTTCATCTGAAACACGCCACTCTCAAGCGTCCATATCTCTCCACTCAGCCAGAGAAGGACACTAATGAGCATGAACTATGGGGCAAAAATCACAAAAGCCTGAGGAAGCCTGAAAAAAATTACTTGAGTGACTGGGGTGCTATCTTGAAACATGGTAACCATTTCTGTGACTGTAATACATCCATAGCTACAGCATTAAGAGACAAAGTAATTTGTTGGAGGAGTCATGAATTATTATTACTTATCTTTATAGTCATTGTACTTTTATTTTTTCAAGTCTGTAATTTTACTCTTACTTGAGTATGCAATACGTAATCTATGTCATTACTTTAAAATTCATAATTCACCATAGGTTTGGAGAGGTGACTATTGAGCAGAACAGAGCAGGAGCTGGGAGTAATTTAGACTGAAGATTTGAAGAAACAGAAACAACAACAACATTTCAACTGAACGCCTGCTACCGATAATGCATTAAACATCAACAGTTAAAAAGAGACTTTTTCCTTTTAGTGTAGCAGAGCCTTTCCAGAGAGCCAATAGGCACAATAGCAGCACCCTGACTCTGTTTCACCTGAATGTGACAGAACCTTAATCAGTATCATTGGTAACACCTGTTTACTCCACTGCTTCATGTAAAAAAGGCTGCTGTGAAAAAAGGTCTGTACTCTGAGTAGTTTTTGAGAAGAACACTTTAACACCACAACACACTTTTTTTACTCATAGATGAGTAATGTTGCACATATCACAACTTAGCCAAGTTCCTTTTTTTGAGCAAGTTGGAAATGAATATGTAAATCAACTCTGAAAGACAGAAAAATAGCCTTGAATCAAGTGGCATAATCTTGATCACATGTAAGCGATCTGCAATTCAAATTCCATGTGCTTTTCCACTGTTTTGTAAATACAATAATGTTGTTCTGCTTACTATTTTTTAAGGCATTTTTACAGCAAATCAGTGTGACTTTGATCGGTTTCCACAGGCCCTTAAAAAGTCTTAAAATAATCTAAATTTGAATTCTGAAAGTGTCTGAAATAAGACTTTAACAAATTGATTGGATTATGAAGTTGACATTTTTATTAAGTTGCATTAACTTAAGTCTTCCTTTTAAATGTGTTTTTGATCAAAATTTGTATTAATCATACTGTAACAACTACAAAACAAAATCATGGAACCAATAACCACTAATGCAAACTGTGCAGCCCAGTCAGAATTAGGGCTGTCACAGCTTTCAAAATCCACAGTTCAATGTGACTCTGATTTTAGGGTCACAATTAGATTTTTCACTTTCAACATTTTTTTTTTTAAATTAGCGCTGACGGTCCAGCCATTGTCGGCCTGTCAAGTTTTGATTTGTGGAAATCATCAAATTGCTGGTTTTATGGTCTGACAACTCTCATTTATATTTTCAATTTTTTCTTTAAAATGATTTAGATAGGAAAGTCTATGTGTTATCAAGTGTTTTACAACGTACAGTAAGCTATGCTGTGTCATCTTTTAAGCGTTGTTCGATGGTTGAATCACCTATTCTGCTTTTTGATTCAACTCCTGAAATTTAAAGCTCATTTTTATCAATTTTCAATTTAATATTGAAATTGTGACACCCTCAGTCAGAATTTATTGGAGCACACCTAGCTAACTTAATACTCCACCTTGGACCCCTATGCAGTTTGGATTGGCAGATTTCATTAAGACAATTAATATTAATAAGACATATTTTTTTGATATTATGGATGTGAAATATGTCTTATATTGTGGTCTTAAAGGACTTACTTCCTCACCAAATGAATTAAAGGTGCAGTAAACAATTCTGGAGAAAGATATTTGAGTCTCATTCTCAGGTCACCAATTACTCAGGTCACCAGTTACTCAGGTCGCCAATTACTCACGATTTAACAATCCACTATCTTACTAACTTGTGATTGGCCAAAGTCTCCCGTCATTGGCTGGATTTTCTAAAGCCTGAAAACAGGAGGAGGAGGAGCAAAATTCTAATATGCTCTCAAACTGAATTACATTATGAAAAAATTAGAAAAAAATCCATAATAACCTTAAAGGTTATTATGGAATTTTTTCTCAATGATGCACCAGTGTTAATGTAGCAATGCCTGCAAGCTAGTTGAAGCAGTCAATCCAAGCTGCACTGCTATACACACGTAGCGTGGCTTACTCTCCATAGTAATATACCAAACACACCCTATCTATTTAAACTGAAAAAATTTGCCATCTCTTTATCTGCCTGACAATGCCACTGCTGCACTGCATCAGTATCACTGCCTGTTCCTTCGGCCCCAGCATCTACCTGCTGTCTCCTGCAGGGAAGTTTACGATATTGACTCATCACTTCTCAATATATTTATGTAAACATAGTCTGCCAGGAGTGATGATGTTAGAGCCTGGACACTATGTCCTGCTGCTATAACAAACATTTTAACCGAGAGTTGTTTGTGTGTGTGTGCGTGTGTGTGTGTGTGTGTCAGGCCCAGTACATCTTCCTGCACCAAAGTACGCTGGAACTTCTAAATAATAAAGGCAACAGCCAATCGATCTGGTTTGTCAGCTACTCTGCTCTGGAGAAGATGGACTCCCTGGACGCCATGGAAGGTAAACAACAACATGTAAATACACTCAAATAAACCTCAAGTAAACCACAGCACGGTGCTCACTCCTCACATCTCTACTGGTCTGCAGGTGATGTTGAGCTGGAATGGGAAGAGACCACCATGTAAAGACTGACCACGGGACCACATTTGTGAAAGTGACACTTTTTGAGGTCACAGTGACGCTGACCGTGAACTGGACCGCCTTCACCACGTAAGGTTAGAAGGAGGAGAAACAGGATGTGAACAGCACAGTCTGAACTGAACAGCCTGTCAGTCGAGTAAGACTTTGTTGCTCCACTTCAAACTCAACCTCTCAGCACAGTCATCCCTTTAAATGAACCGCCTGTCCACTTGTTTTCAAAGAGAGCGAGAGAAACAAAAGAGAGACGGGGACAAAGAATTTCAGAAATGACAGGGAGAAACGGTGAGCTGACTGCAGGAGCTCTATCACATCTGTTAGCCTTCAGGTACTTTGCACAAATTGATTTCACTGTGTATTATAATTACTGTATTATGTCGATATCATCTATGTTTTTGTAAGATAATTTATTCAGCCAAAATGGTTTTGATGGTATTTTCGATCTCTTTGTAATTCTGCCTGTGTCGAACTGTTTCCATTTTGTTTATCCTTTCTCAAGAGTGATTTGCAAAAGTAAAAGCTACTTGTATTTTTTTCTGGCCTTGACGGTTAATGCTTAAACACCTGAGAACTTTCCCGTGAGACTCCCTCACATCAAATTTAGCCGTTTTGGCATTGCAATATGAAATTACAAATTGCATTTTTATTGTTTAGAGGACAGACTCAGCACCCATGGAAAATGATGTATTCTAAGCTATGCGCACACACACGTGCAGACTCACTACAACACACAACTTGACATTCCACAGGTACAAGTCAGATTCAATATTGCTTTGGGGCCGACTTCATCCACTAATGAATGAGTTCAGAGGCGGTTTGTTTTGGGGACACAGGAACACCGCTGTAGACTGATTTCCCATAAGCTTCTTCATTCCAGCATCCTCCTTGCACACCTGGTGCAAATTCATTCATTAGAGAGGCAGAGTGGAAACGATACTGACGTCAACACACAAAGACAGACAGTCCTCGAGAGTAAAAACTACTTTATTCTTTCATTCTCTTCAAACAGAAAAAATTAGAAATATTCCATTAGTAAACATGTTGATCTTTAAGAAATCTCCTTTTTAGAAATATTGTGAGGGTGCAAAGATTAATGACAGTGCTCCACAGTGAGGATGCAGATCGGTGCGTCTCCATGACAACCACAGAGAAGGCGGGGAGGGAGGAGGAGGAGGGTTAGGTGGGTAAGGGGGGTCGGGCATAAAGGAGGAAGGAAGTAGAGAGAAGGGGGGGGGAGAGAAAATGACATCAATCAACTCAACATGCCCTGACAATAATGATACAAACATATAATCAAACTCCCCCGTGTACTGTAAATGAAAAACAAAAACAAAAGATATCATGCTGTACAGTACAAGTCAGTCAGAGTTTACAGTAAACAAAGTGGGGTTTCTGACTTGAGAAATCAAGCAGTTTCTAACGTGAATCTAAGCTGGATTTGTTGTTGCTTTGGCAGCTATGTGCATGTTTGTGTACATCAGTGTGCATGTTTGTGTATGCACTTATATATATATATGTATACACTCACCAAAAATATAATTGCAACACTTTTGTCTTTGCTCTCATTTTTCATAAGAAAATCTAAGACTTCTTCTGTGTACACAAAATGTAAATCTGTCTTAAATTTTTTCCATAAATTTGTTAAAATCTGCGTTAGTTCCAAGATAATCCACCTGACAGGTGTGGCATGTAGAAATTTTGATTAAACAGCATGATTATTGCACAGGTGCCACGGACTGGTCACAATAGAAGCCAATTCTGAAATGTGCAGTTTTATTTAGAAAAAAATGTGTTTATTAGGCACCAGTTTTTCCCCAGGAGGACAAAGTCATCACCCACACTACTCTGCCTCTAACTGGCCGGTACTTGTTGCCTTTGTTGGTTGGGTTGGTTAGGTTTTAGGCATGAGGAGTGATTGGTTAAGTTTATGGTAAGACTATCAGGGTAAGCCAGTCAGAGGCAGGGTAGGGTGGGTCATTAGTAACAGGGTTCTCTGCACATCTTCCAGCAAAATGCAGCTGAATCAGGTGCTTCTCAGCTTGAGGTCATCAAACTTCCAGGCAACCAAAGTGGACTGAAGCACACTGATTAATTGTGTCCACAGACTAACAGACTTACTTGAGTTAATCGGTGTGCTCTAGTCCCCATTTGTTTCCTAGTAGGGTGGATCATGACTTTGCCCTCCTGGGAATAAAATTTGGCACATAATAATAATGAACTTAATTTATATAGCACTTTTCATAACAAGGTTACAAAGTGCTTCAGAAACAAACAACAATAAAACAGATAGACAGCACAGATTTAAAAAAAAAAAAAAAACATAAAGAGCGACCAAATAAAAACAACACAAGGACCATAAAACACTGAGGGACAGAAAGCTAACAAATATAAATTGGCAGGAGCAGAGTGATAAAAGCCAATGACTTCTATTTAACAATTCATAAACGCCTTCCTATAAAAGAAAAGAGGATTTAAAGGTGCTTGCAATGTAGCCTGTCTGATTTTAAAAGGGAAACTGTTCTACAGTCTGCAGGCTCTAACAGCAAAGGCCTGGTCACCTTTGGTCACGAGCAGGATCTTGGAACAACCAGCAGAGCTGCATTCACTGATCTCAGTGACCAGCCAGACACATATGGAGTCAATAAGTCTTTTATATAATCTGAGGTTGGGCCATTTAAAGTTTTAAAAGTTAACAGTAAAATTTTAAAAGCAATATGGAATAAAAAAGGCAGCCAGTGTAAGTTGGCTAACACAGGATCATATTTTTTGGTGCCTGTTAAGATTCGAGCAGCAGAATTCTGCACCAGTTGGAGTTGGTGGAGGGAGCTCTGGTTATGTGAAATAGCCATAGTTCAGTGCCTAACAAATGTCATTTTTTCAAGATCAAACTGCACATTTTAGAGTGTCCTTTTATTGTGACCAGTCCAAGGCACACCTGTGCAATAATCATGCTGTTTAATCAGCATCTTTGTATGCCACACCTGTCAGATGGATGGATCATCTTGGCAAAGGATAAGTGCTCACTTACAAATCTGTGAACAAAATATGAGAGAAATAAACATTACATTTTTTACTTCAGTTCATGAGAAATAGGAGCAAAAACCAAAAAGTTGTTTTTATATTTTTGTTGAGTATACATGTACCTCAGTGTGTGTGAGCGTGTGTGTGTGTGTGTGTGTGTGTGGTGTGATCTGTCTGTGATTTACTGTACGTATTCACCAATACAGCATAGCCCTTTACACACCTTTAACAGGTGACACAGCCATCTCTTAATAATCCTATAATAATATGATATGGTAGTTTAATGATGAATGTAGATCTGTAATAATATCAGTGTGTGTTACCATGGTAACTGGAGTGTATTCTATAAAAGCTGCCTGTTTCCTGTCTCTCGTTGCAGTAGGATTTAGGACACCCCCTGATATTAAATGTGAATAATAATAATAATAACTATAATAAACTATAATATCCTTTTTTTCTTTTAAACTAGATCTTCTCTGTACAAATACATACGTAGATACACACACTGGGCAAACCAATCACTTTTTCAGAATAAATCTATATTATCTATGTACAATATATCCAATATATTCTGTGGTGCAAAAGGTACAAGACGTGTTCGGTGTGTCTCAGTCGGATGATTTGTGATCTGCTGTACAAACTGGCTCAAGCTCGAACCATCAACGCTGGACAGACGACACGGTGATGAAATCAATAAGTATTCCATGGACATCTTCGGTTTTCCCCCTGATTAACATTCAGTAAAGGAATGCATCTCTGCTTTTAAAACATCTTCAGTGTGCAAGGAAAAATATAATATGTGATAGGGGAGTGATGTTTTTAGGAGGTGACCTTGGTCTACCCTGCAAGGAGCAATTTTTATTCATTTTTTAAACTAAAGCTAAAAGTTTTCTGGGCAGAGATATTGCCTAAATCTAAAGGTAACAACAATATTCACACTAGGTAACTCATTAGGAGTAAATACAGAAGAGGAAAAAGGCTTCAGCTGGCTGTTTTAGCCTTGTTTTGGATGAATTACCAGCCCTACTCTCTGCTGCCCATGAGTAAGCAGATTGAACACACAGTACACACACAAGCTCGCTGCTCTCAGTACAACTCAGAGGTGCAGAAATTACATGTTACAGTGCAGCAAATCCTTTCCTGAGCTCTGTGAGAGGAAAACGCTACAGAATCAGGGCAGTCACTCACGACTGTGACTTTATCTGCTCACACAAATTCAGCAAAACGCACAACAATGAAGAACAGGGAAACATGATTGTCGTCAGGATGTGGTTTTGTGTTAGTGACTTAAAAAACTGCCTTTTACCCTTTTCTTCGTCATCTTCTTCACAAATACTCACTATCTGTTTCCTCAATAGCAATAAAAGGAAACAAATAAGCTCTTGTTTCTTCACATTATGCAGAGATGATAAAATGCAGAAATGATTCAACACTTAGTTTGGTATCTAATACTGAAAACCTGAACCAAACAAATAGGTGTGAACTTAACATAGAGACTTTTGTCCTTCCAAGTGCGCAGATCTCATTACAAATGGGGGGGCATCTTAATTTATGTGAATTATTCATGTTAAAATATCCTTGGCTCCCAGTGGTCTTTTAAGTGGTCAGAGTGTTTGACCAGACTCTATTCTAAATGCAGGTGTTTTATGGTAGCAACATATTTTTTCTTTTCTTTTTTTTTTCTTTTTTTGCCTTTATTTGATGGGGACAGCTGAAGATATGACAGGAAAGGGGGCAGAGAGAGAGGGGACAACATGCAGCAAATGGACTGCGGGTGGGAGTCAAACCAGCAGCCGCTGCAGAGGACTGATGGCCTCAGTACATGGGGCACATTGTCTACCAACTGAGCTAGAGGGGCACCCCTGTAACATATTTTTTTTTCACAGTGAAAACTTTAGTTACTCCAATACTAAGACTCTTGTCTGATTTACACAAACAGCACACGTCATTTCACTCAGTAACATCATTAACTAACCTGTGATGAAGAGTTTGCCACAGATGTGCACATACTGACTGGCCCAGCACTACAGCACTTGTGTGACTGGCCCGGCACCACAGTGCTTTTTTCCACCAATTGTAAGTGACATATAAAGTTTATACCATTTAGGAGGATAGATGGGGGGACATAAACAAAATCTTCTACGAAATTTCATAATTTATTTTGAAAGAATTTATTTGGGGGGGTACACAACTGTATGTTTTTTATAATGTTTTTCTTTTACGACACATGCCCTCTGTCCCCCCCATCTGTGCCCAATTGTTCTTCATATTTAAAGGGATCCCTTGTCCTTTCAGAGTTTGCCCTTCGATTTCACGGTCATAGCTCACAAACACATTTGTTGGACAGGTGACATTTAAATATGCAAAGTCACAAGATCTCTTTAAGACTGTGAAATCTAGACAGACGACACCATCAGCTACCAGGTGACATGTTGGAGACAAAAGAAAGAAGAAAAGTCTTTCAAAAATGGCATCAAACGTACTCCACGTTTGAAAACACCATTCAGTCAAGACGATGAAGAGATCCTTGTTGGTTTCCTTCTCCTTCGTCCCTTCATTTAACTCCTGCAGTATATTCCTTGCAATCTTACCATTCAGGAGTCAACGAGTGCTCCACAACGTGTGTGTTGTTGTGTGACTGCAAGGGTCATGTCTGTGACCCCCAGGGTTCAAAGAGTAGCTGACGACTCAGACAATGCTGCGGGAGCCGCTGGAGTTGCGCCTGCGGGTGAGAGGCATGGTGTGGTGCAGGGGCATGGGTGAGTCAGGAGGGCAGAATTGGTGTGGGTGGTTGTACGGTGGAGGGGGAGGCGGCAGAGGGGGCTGAGGGCCGTCCCCCTCTCGAACACGCACAGGTGTGGACATGGCCGACTGGATGAGCTGATGGGTAGCCGGGCCTTGGCTGAGGAAGGCCTCCATCCGCCCTCGCCCGCTCTGGTCCACAACAATCACCTTGACAATCTGCTGGCACTGGATGAGTGTTTCTGGGCGGAGCTCTCCTGGCTGGACGGGACTGAGCAGGGCGGGAGGCGCAGCCAGGGCCAGAGGCGTGGACTCAATGCTGGGCTGGCTCAGTTGATAGGTCTGCAGCCTGTTGTGAATTGACACCTAGTTTAGGAACAGTCAGAGAACGCATGAGGAGTTACCAGCCTGAACGCAGCCTCTACGCAGCCCTCTGGTGTGTTACGCACATGGGCATGCAGGCATGCAGGGAGGTCATATGCAGAGCGAGCGCATGCAAAGTACACACACTCTCTCTCTTGTTTTCCCTCAATCATGTTTCTACATGATTTACACTTTCTCTCAATGATGACTTTTACATACACCAGCCCAGAAAGAGGAAAGTTTGCAGGGTGAGAAGAGATTCTGGTCACAGATCATGGCAGGAACGTTTTGGATTTCGTGTGTGTGTGTGTGTGTGCGGATATGAAGGGTGTCACAATTTTAGTCTAAATGAGCTTTCAATTTCGATAACTGAAATCAAAGATGCGATCGACAGTTCTCACAGTATTTTTTTCTATCCACCTCTGTTTACTTGCGGCGTCCAGCGCATGTCTGAGGAAACAAGCAACACTTCAAAGACAACACAGTGTAGCTGACCAGCCAGTATATCACCCTTGATACCATCTACACTCTTAGAAATAAAAGTGATAACTAGAACCATAAAGGGTTCTTTGGCTTATCCCCATAGTGGAGCCCTTTTTGGTCGCTGGTAGAACCTTTTTTAAAGGTTCCACTTGGAACCCTTTCAGAGAGTTCTACATAGGACCATCTGTTTCACCCAGAGCCCCAAATGAAAGGTATTACAAAGAACCTTTCCATGGTGTAATGGTTCCACCTATAGCTCTCCCTTAGATCTTTTCCACCAATGTGGAACCAGCTGTGTTCTGGGTCAAGCATCTAATTTTGAAGCTTCTGAGTACTTCCACCAAAAATAAACTGGTTCAGCACCTGAAAGGTTGGTTCCCACCACCCAAGAACCAAAAAAATATTAGTTTTTCTGTGGGAACCAAAGTGGGCTTGTCTTATTCTACAGGCTGCTGTGCATTGTGCAGTGCCTTCTGTTGATGACATCCTTTATTACAACAGGTTCGCTCAAAACTGATGGAAATATGGGCTGGTTTACAAGATAGCACCAAGGCTTCAAGGATCTTGACAGAACCAGTTCAAGAACCAGAGCTTATTTGGTGGAATTCTATTAAGAACCTTTCCACCTTTTAAGGGTGCCAACAAGAACCCATCCAGGGGGTTCTATCGAAAACCTATTTATATTCCAATGGTTTTATCTACGACCCTTCGGGGAACTTTCTTTCAAAAGGGGTTCTTTGGATGAAAAGGGTTCTTAATGGAACCTTAAGTCTTACAAAGAACACTTGATTAAACATTTCTTCTTCAAAAAAAGGGCTCTCCAGAAGCTTATGGTTCTATGTAGAACCTCAGTCATTCAAGGCGAAGCTTTTTGGAATCTTTGTGTCAAAAATGTGAATGACTGTTGTCAGGGCATAAAACCAATGATCTTTTTTATCTTTATAAACCAAGACTCAATAGTCTGACAATAGCATAGACATCACCGCAAAAAAAAATAAAAAATAAAATAAAATAAAATCAAAAAATCTAATCGAATCTTGACCTTAAAATCGAAAGTCAAATGGAATCGTAGATTTGGAGAATTGTGACACCCCTAGCGGACATGGTGAATGAGTGGCAGAATGAGAGGCTAAAAGATAAAAGGAGTGTCAGGAGAGGAGAGAGGTGACACCGAGGGCGTGGTGTCTCCCTAACACACTCATTTACAACTCTAAAGGACCGACTGAGAGGCAGGAGAGAGAGAGAGGAGAGAATGGGCAGAGGAATCATACAGAGAGAAAACTGGAGAGGGGAAAACAGCTTCTATCACTATGCTTTAGTTAAAAGAAGGGCTGGTTTTTACAGACACACACACCCACCCACACACTCAACAGACTGTTAACGGTATCAAGCTTATCTGGCTTTGTAGATGGTATTCTAGGAGCCAGCCAGGCTTATGGTGGCTTGCAAAGGCTTATACAGTAAGGCTGGCAAGCAGCAGCTGATGAAAGAAGGGATGCTGTATAGCGAGTAGAGTGGCTGTTGATCCACTCATGAGGCACAGAAAGAGACTGTTTGCAGCGCCACTACAGCAGACTCCTCTCAGCAGCCTTTGTATCCCAGGCTGCATAGTGGGGATGTGCCTCGGGCGGTGCTCTTTTAAAGCAAAAGCATAAAGCAGACTTTCTTTTCAGGATGAGGCACAGTCCCTGTCTAACCGCACACACACACACACAAACACACACACACACTCACACATGAAACCACACCCACAGAGCTAGAGATGCAGGCACTTACCTGAGGGAGGCAAGTTTGGCTTTAGCACTTACCTCTACTGTGTTGTTGTTGCCAGTTTTATCGTACGGATCCTGTTGGCCTGTGGGAGAAACAGGTCTGTTTGTTAGTCAACAGGCAGATTTCAACTTCACATACAGAATGTTTAAAAACTGATAAACAGTTCTTCATACAGGAGACTGTCATTTGTTTAAAGGAATAATTTGGGGAACACACTTATTTTGTTTATTAATGAGCATGAGATGATAAAATTGATACCACCCAAACCCAATTGAATCATGGTTTAATTTAAACTTTAATTATGTTGCACTGAGCTTTAGCTTGAAATTTAGAGAAATTAAATTAGTTTACTTATTATCTTCAACCAAAGTACTTGCTTAGTTTTAGGCAACAAAAGTTCTTGGTTAAGTTTAGGAAAAGATCATGGTTTGGGTTAAAATAGACTGTTAGCCACATGTTAGAAAAATTGAAAAGCCCTGAAGGCGGCTAACTTCTATGTGCCCTACCAGCACCTCTAAAGCTAAACTGATCAGCTCATTGTATCTTGTTTGTTTAATCCATACAGTTTGTGATTTTAGGGGAAGGTAGTTGCTCAACTATTTCTTTGTTTAATAGAAAAGTGACAGTGACAATGAGAGTAAAACTTTAAGTCCTCTGATCATCATCTACACTTCTTTTTTCTGTTCTCAGTGCGGTGGGCTTTTTCATACATCTCTTCCATGAAGTTGTCCTATTTTCTACTTTGCCTTGAGTAATGTATGCATTGTTATGCGTAATGTATTCTGTGTTGTGAATTTTATGCTGCACGAGCAAAACCAGCACCTGAGGGAGAGCCGTGTCCTGTGTGTGTGTCCACTTGCCCGCCATTGGTGTGTATGCCATGTGGCTGGATGCCTTGTTGTCTCTCCAGTTCCCCTGCAACACAAGGAACAGAAATTGTAACCAGCCACATACATCACAGAGCAGTGTGTGCTTGTTTGCATAATGAGGTATACATTTGCTTCCTTCCTTACACTGGATGTGTATCTGCTCCATCTCGTTGACCTCTGTGATGGCCTCTCTGAGTTCCTCTGCAAACTTCCTGAGCTCTTCTCCACTCGGGGAGCAGAAACTCACCAGCTGCTTCTTCTCTGAGGTAAATGGGCTCAGCATGGTGATGCCATGGGCGTAGTCTGATGAGAAACCACCGGTGTCAAAGAGAAAAGAAAAGTGCTTTCACCATAACTCTGATTCTAAAAAAAGGACGCAGGATTTAAGGAGCTTTCAAAAACACACAACACAGTGTGGCAGTTTTTAGTTCAGTTGCAACTTCACAAAATGTTGCTGCTAAGAATACTTGCAAAAACTTGTGCTTTGGGGTTAATGACCAAATGTGTTTCTGTTGGCAGCTGTTGGCTTGTTGAACGCTGCGACTAAAGGTTTGGAGAAATTTTAGGAAGCTCAGATGATCTGAAGATCAATAGTTTTCTATTTTTTCTTTTCACACAAACAATCTTAGCTTTGTTGGCATTGTGGCTCAGTGAATGTCTGAACCAAATTAAATTTAGTACAGACATTCATATTCCCCACAGCCTGAATTCTAATTTGATGATCTCCTGACTTCTCATCTAGCACCATCATCATGTCATTTTTTTAAGTGTCAAAAACTTTTTGATTTATGACCACCATAACTTATGACATTTAACAAACAGTATCTTGTTAGCATTGTCACTGTGAGCATGCTAATATTTGCATTTAGTTCAAGCCACCACTGTGGTTCGGGGTTGATCACAGTCCATTGACATTAAATAAAGATACGCGACGATCAAAGTATCCCAGTGAGCACAGTGTCCGTGTTGATTTCTAGGTGAAAAAAGAGAGTTGTAGTCAGTCTGAATGTCTAAGATATCTTTTCACCCTCTTTTTAACCCGCCAAAATGCTGTTACAACATCAATGTGTCACAAAACACAAAATTGTTTTATCATTTTGATAATTTGTTCAGTTGCAGCTTGAATGAAAGATTATATTGATTGATGTGAAGGTACTTCTCCAAAGTCATATTTCACTGGTAGGTGAAAGCTGCTCTACACAAACGAATAATTTCAACACATGAATGTTTCATATAAAGTACGGACTACATAGGCTATGCTGCCAAAAAGAAGTTTCCAGGCCATGACATCGTACCATGCTAACATGCTAAACTAGGATGGTAAACATAGTTAACCTTATACATGCAGGCATGCTGGCATTCTGATTTTTGCATTTAGTTCAAACCACCACTATGATTGAGCAGTCTTACAGAGCTACCTCTGCTGAAAGTGAAGTGAAAACACATGTGTGTTCTTACAGCAAATGGACCAAAGATATACAAGATTCTCCACATTTATAAGCTCTGTTTATTTCTGTATTATAGTTTATTCTAAAATGTGGTGCTCATTGCAGGTTCAAAATATATTTTTTAATTATAGACAACAGCTCAAAGAATAAATAAATAATCTTTCTTTTACAAGTACAACAATGCATGTAAGCAAGCAACTTTCCTGAATGATATTTAATTGACAGCGTCTTAATTTTGTTTTACTGGTGATCACTTGGCAATCCATTCAAAGTCTGGGTCTTGACCCCGACTTGACAGACAGCTCTGATTGTTCGCTCAGCATTTTTTCAGCACCGGTGTGGAACAATACTCAGAATAAAATGCTGTAGAGGTAAAAAGCATCTTACATTCATTGCTGAAGAGGTGAAACTGCATTCCCAGGAGACCCATAGCTTTACAGAAGGTGTATGAGGCAGAGCTTTTCTTCTTAGGACACAGCTTCAGGATCTACAGTACAGATATATAACACACAACATGACTGAATAAACCTATATCTGATTATATCTGGCTGTTGTGGTCTCAGGTGTCCATAAGGAGTGGTCCCTTACCAGCAGCAGGTCATTGAAGAGGAAGACTTCTCTCTGGAGCTGGGACAGTTTCTGTTTATGAGGCTTGTTGGCGTCAGGCACCTCAAACAGACGACAGCAGCACACAAGGCGTCTGTGGGGCACGGCAAGTATCTACGGGGGCGAGGTTAAAGAGATGGAGATGACAGATAGTACAGAGGACAGACTGCAGTGAAATAATACATGACACGAGAGAGGAGATAGTACAAACAAGTGCAGACAGCCCACTGAAATGAGAAGAAAGGGAAAGAGGAAAGATTTGCACACAAATATCACTCACAGTCTTCAAACCCAGGATGGACTGCTCCACTCGGCTCACATAGGTGACGTGGTCCTCATTGGACCGCAGCTCTCTTTGTTGGATCCTTTCATAAATGCCTGCGACCATGTCTCTGGGGATGTCTGCTCCATCATCCACACCTGAGGGAACAATGGGCCATAAAATGTAAGAGCGATCACTCTAGAGGTAAAAAGTAGTCGACAGATCGTAAAAGCCATCAGCCTTGACATACTGAATGTCCAACTGTTTTTTGAGCCCCGTTCAAGCACTGTACTAAAGTACAGTTTTGAGACACTTGCACTTGAGTTGAGTATTACCAATTCACGTGACTTTGTACTTCTACTCCACTAAAGTTCAGAGGGAAATATTGTACATTTTATTGCATCACAATTTTTTGCCAGCAATAGTTACTAGTTCAATTTTTACATTAAGATTTTACATGAAAAATATCGTATTTTAAAAGAAAAATGTGCTAAGCTTATAAAATACAACACCTTGCTAAAGACTAAACAACCTTTTGAGAACTAGTGTATTAATCATTTTATGACCCCTCAGATTTATCTTGTGACTCTTTGGAGGCCCCCAAATTGAGAACATTGAGAACCACTGGACTAAACTACCTAACTGAATATAAAGTAGTTAAAACTAACTCCACCTCAAGTAGCCACAACAGTGAAACGCTGCTTACTAGGGCTGGGTATTGTTTAAAAAATGACGACACCAGTACCAGTATCCTTAAAATGATACTGATACCAACGGAGTACTTCATTCAATACCTCTTTTTGAAGGTTCCTCTTCATAAAAACAATTGTGGTGATTGGCTGCAAAACCATACAAATAGTTATTTGTTTCTAGATATGAGTACCAAAAGGACTGAATGGAGGTATCATTTGACTGATGCTGGGTTATTTCAGTTGATACCTTAAAGGTACTGAGTACCAATACCCAGCCCTACTCCTTACATACTAACAGTAACAACAATAACACAATAAAAATATCTTATAGAATCAGACTCAGGGACAAAACAAGTACTTTCACTATAATACTTTAAAGGTGTGGTGTACAAATTCTGGAGAAAGATAGGTGATGGTTGAGTCTCATTTCTAGGTCGTCAAATACTTACAGTATATTTTGGGAATGAGAGTTAACGATCAACTATCTTACCAACCTGTGATTGGCCAACGTCTCATGTTATGGACTAGATTTCCTACAGCCTAAAAAACAGAGCCAAGAGGGGGAGCAGAAGCCTAGTTTTCTCTCAGACCACTTGAATTACATTATGCTTAAAGGTTACTCTAAGACCTTTGTGTTACATTACGCTGACAATACTTCTATACTTTTCAGCGGTAGCTAGCTGTCTAATTAAGCTAACATTAATTACATGAGTTGGTTGAAAATGTCGTCTCTGGCTGAGTTGGATAACAGACATTCACTCTGGATCCAGCGGCAATTTTCTACTCAGCAGGAGGACGGCAACACAATATTTTTTCCAATACTTTCCTATTGACTGTGCATATTAGTGAAAAATTTGATTAAAAAAATATCCTAAGTTGGTCTCATGTGGCCACTCATTTTGGTTTCCAATGTGTAATTCATTTACTTCATAAAGAAAATAATAAGAGTTTTTTTTCAACGACTTTCATGTAATATGACCCAGTGATTCCAAATCAATGCCAAAAAATTCAAATAAAATATCTACTTAACATTTATTTTATGAATGTTTTGATTATTCACAGATGTTCCTTGTGAATTAACTCATTTCACTGTGCGGATCCCTGTGAAGATTAGCAGCAGACACAGTGGAAGTTCATGGGGATCCAAACATTTAATAATCACTGAATTTGAGACTGGCTGTGTGGGCTCATATTTTTTTCTGAAATATTACAGCCAAATCATTTTCATTTCATTGTAGCTTTGGCAGCTGTGAATAAGAAAATGTGCTTTTATCCCAGTGTGTGTGCTGTCATTGTGTCCTGGTAGTTGTTCCATTCTCACTATGGAGCAGCACAATGACATCGTCACCACAGTCTGTCACCTGTCATGCTGCTGGGGAAACTTGCTCAGCTCACAAAAACCTTAGTTATGCAATACTGTATGAAAAAAATATTGAGATTTGTAACCCCAATTCCAAAAAACTGGGACGCTGTTTGAAATGAAAATGAAAGCAGAATGCATTGATTTGAAAATCATTTTCAATTTGGATTCAATTGAATACAGTGCAAAGACAAGATATTTAAGATTCAAACTGGTAAACTTTATTGTTGTTTTGTAAATATATACTCATTCTGAATTTGATGCCTGCAGCATATTTCAAAAAAGTTGGGACAGGGGCAACTGGGAAAGTTGCATAAAGGTCAAAAAACACCAGTTTGGAACATTCCACAGGTAAATAGGGGCATCCTCGAAAGGCTCAGTCATTCACAAGCATGAATGGGGTGAAGTTCACCTCTTTCTGAAAAACTGTATGGGCAAATAATCCAACAGTTTAAAAACAATGTTTCTCAACACATAACTGCAAGGAATTTGGGGATTTTACCATCTACTTATGATATCATAGAAGATTTCAAGAATCCGCAGAAATCTCTGCACACAGGGGGGATGCTACACGGACTTAGGAACATCTTGAAAAACCGTTGTCAGTAAACACAGTTAAATGCAAGTTAAGACTCTACCATGCAAAGAGAAAACTGTACATGAACAACATCCAGAAATACTGCAGGCTTCTCTGGGCCCAAGCTCATCTGAGATGGACTGACGCAAAGTGGAAAAGTGTGCTGTGGTGCTGACTGTCACATCTGTGAAGGCCCCATTAATGCTGAAAGGTACATACAGGTTTTGGAGCAACATATGCTGCCATTCAGAGAATGTTTTTTTCAGGGAAGTCCCTGTTTATTTCAGCAAGACAATGCCAAGACACATTCTACATTTTACAACGGTGTGGTTTTGTAGTAAAATAGTTTAGGTACTAGACTGGCCTGCCTTTTTGCAGTCTCCCATTGAAAACTTGTGTTGCATTAAGAAACCACCACAGACCCCAGACTACTGAGCACCTGAAGTCGTATATCAAGCAAGAATGAGAAAGAATTTCACTTTTAAAACTTAAACAATTAGTGTCCCCAGTTCCCAAATGCTTACTGAGTGTTGTTAAAAGAAAATGTGATGTATCACAGTTAACGTAAGGTACAAATAAAAGTCAAACTGTTGTTCCTTAAGCTGGTTGCAATAAATGTTGTTCAGCACTGGATGGGGAACGTGCTGAGAGCCTCAGGGAGTGCAGGTGACGAGATGCTTCCGGAAACTGGAGCTCATATCCTTAAATCTAACGCTAAGTGAGCCTCAATTAAATGGGTCGGCGCCACAGTCTCTGGGGCAGAGCTCTGACTCAAGGATATCAGAAATCTCCTCCTGCACAGCTGATGGTTTTCTTGATGCTAGCAAGCAGAGGCACCTGCCTCTTTGAGTAATTTATTTCACTTCAAGAAGCTGTCACTCAAATTGCTGATAGTGAGGTGGATAAGAAAGTGCTTGTTGTAAAACTTCCCCTGCCCTCTGCTCTCTTTTTCGTCTTCCTTATCATTCCTCCTGGCATATCTCTCCAGTAAATCTCCACATCATGATCAGCAGTAAAAGGTTTGAAATGTGCATGTATGTGTGCATATGTGGCTACTATATATAACCAATGTTCAAACCCTCTGCTCATAAAACTACTCTCATAAATGTTGAAACATGTCTGCAACTCATTATACCAGCTCTGCCCACAGGGTCAGTGACACATGCTGTACATACAGCCACTATATAAATGCACACTCTTATATACATGCAAATACCATACTGTATTTGTACACACTGACCTCTTAAGTTGCGTATAAAGTCATCAAGACCCATTTTGCGCTGGGGTTTGATGTTGGGCGAGTACATGTCAGTGTTGAGGAGGACCACAGCGAAGGCCAGGATGAAGATGGTGTCTGGGTTGTGGAACTGCTGCACCACATCTGGATTACACATACAGTACCTCTGGCTGTCAAGGAAAAACAGGACAAGAGTCACATCTTAGCAGCAACATTGTTCTGGATTCTTGATTGTTACACCACTACTATTCTGTGAAAAATGAGATGTGGAGGAATCATAAGCAGCGTTGTGTAACAACATACGTAGCCTTCTGGCTGACACATCTGGTGTTACAAAGAAATAACAGCATAAACAAAATAAGACTGCAAAGTGGGGTGTAATACCAAACAAGCATTGATAATCCTTTTAATGGTAGATTCATGGATTTAATGTATTCTGGACAAATCACTTCCTTTGGCTTTATGTACACTCAGTACTGTATGTTACAGCATTCATTGTACTGTTACTGAATTGTGTGAACAACCAATCCAATCAGATTAACTACATCTTAACTAGAGATATATTAATGATTACTGAATTATATCTTGATAGTGAATTCATGGAAATAAATAATATATATATATAGGAGGGGCATACAATATATTGAATCATTATTCTGTCCAACAATACACTGAACACAAGATTTGTAGCATCTTAAACTTCAGATTGTTGTCTTTCATTTGTGCACTTGTGCATTGTATAAATCTTCCTGGGGTTTATTCTATTTAAAATGTCAGTTCATTTTGAAACTGGTGTCAGAGTTTAATTCAGAGAATTTAAAGCCATTTAAGAGACTATTTCAGGGGAAATATCGGGTTTTGAGGGGTTAATCATTGTAGTATAATCTACTCAGCATGTGCAGACATGTGTGGGACAACTTTATAGCAACACAAAATAAATGACAACATCAGCTGACATGATTTAAAGGGAAAATTCAGAGACATCTTGCTTGCAGTTCTCCTGCTACAAAGTCTGTTGTTCTTCCTGCATCTAGTGATGTAAATAGTGTTAAGGAAGAACTTCATGCTATTTCAGCTTGGATTTCAAGTCAGGGGGTGTGCTAGATGAGCATATTTTTTCACCTAACACTATGTTTTGGCCTACAGAGTAATATCTATAGGACAGGTGGTGATACACAACTAAATGGTTGTGGGCGTCAGAAGCTTGCGTGCAGTGTATCCTGTTACAAATATGCACTGCAGCACGGCTCTGCAAGCAGGAGCACTCAGTTTTCTCAATTTAGCAAACACTGGGGAATTTATTTTTTCAACTTATTACATTTACCATCAACACTGACTAACATCCACACTTTCACACTCAGTTACCAGTTTATTAGGTACACCCTTCTAATACCACAGTCCTACAATAAACCCCATTTTCATGCAGGTTTTACAACTGAAGTATTAATAAATTTTAGAGATGCGTGGAGGCAACTTCATGGTCATTTTGGAGGATGTAGTGTGTGCTGCAGTTAAATTGAATTGCTTAGAACAGTGTTTCAAATA
Organism: Lutjanus argentimaculatus; assembly: GCA_034769285.1. Classification (NCBI taxonomy): domain Eukaryota; kingdom Metazoa; phylum Chordata; class Actinopteri; order Lutjaniformes; family Lutjanidae; genus Lutjanus; species Lutjanus argentimaculatus. The sequence continues at coordinate 14,071,599 of JAWZSL010000012.1, read as the reverse complement.
TTTTGTCCGACCCAGTTATACTCAATGAGGAAAGACTGAATATTAGAAACACCTCTTACCACCCCTTTATCATCAGGCTCACAGACGCAATCTACCAAAACTTAATGATGCCCACAGTGACCTTGTTATTGTGCCCAAATTGCAAGAGCTCCTCTCAGCTCGAACCGAGTTGAATTCAAAATATCAACAGTCAGCTCGGAGGAAATCTTGGAATCTGAAGGGGGGTGTAGTTGGCCATCATTACAAGAGATGAGTACAAATTATTAAATTTTAATGGCTATATAGCAAAGGCCTTTAAAATGGAGGATTTGAGACCGATTTTGAGGCTGATATGTCAGCATACAAGCTGCACTAATCGTATAATCTGACTATTTCACTTAAAGACTGACTGATTGTAACTTCTACTTAAATGTGTGGGGCAGCCACTCCATCATAAATGAGACTGACAGGACACAGGAGACATTTGACAGTCCAAAATGGTTGTGCCGTAGGTGAGGTTGCACTGCCCAGTCTGCCCTGGAACAAGTGATGCTGCATTTGGACGTTGCTGCACTCCGCTGCTGCCCACAGGCTTCACAAACTCTCACTTCCATCCCTCCTTCCCCCCACGTCTCCCTTTCTTACTGTCACTTACACTTACACAGTGGGCCGTTTCATTGGTGGGAGGCTTTTATCTCTGCAGCCAGGCAGGATGCAGACATGGAGAGGGCTGCTCTGCTCCAGAGGACGACGTACTTGTCAGAGTGTATGCAAGCGAGAGGCCACATCTGAGACCTGCACAACCAGAAAGCCTTTTCCCAGACCCCACACAAGATCTAAGGCCAGGGAACTCACAGGGTATCAATCGACAACAGCCCAGTTCAGTGCTGATGCCTTTGTTTGAGGGAGAATAGATCCTGCTCGGCACAACCGCTGCTACAGATATAATATGCACATGCACAGACACACAGAGGCACAAATGAGCTCCCTGATTTGCCAACTTGATGTAACTCTGCGGCAAATTCATCAAAGACTGAATGTAAGCCAGGATCTACTGCATGTGAGTGTGTGTGTATGCAGATGGACATGTGCATGGATGTGTAAGTGCATATATGTTTATGTACTGAGTGAGCAAACAGTTGAGTGGATAAATAAGGCATTAAGTGTGTGTGTGTGTGTGTGTGTGTGTGTGTGTGTGTGTGTGTGTGTGTGTGTGTGTGTGTGCGTGTGCGTGTGCGTGTGTGTATGTGTGTTTGTGCTTCATTCATTCACACATTTTCAACCACGGATCTCCTTCTTATGTAACCAGTTTATTTAAACACTAGCTCCCGATCTCTTATCTTCATATCTGCATATGAAAGTTGCATGCCAGCTGGCACAAATACCACTTCGTATAAAAGGAACTACTCACGACAAGAGTACAACACGCTTCAAACAGATGACATAACAACTGTTACGTAACAGACATGGCATCGGATGTCTGGCTGTCCCGATAAAGCCCGCTCCTTTCTGACCTATACTCACAGCTCCAGCTACAGACAGACAGTGTGGTCTCAGATCGCTGATGAATTTGTAATCTGCACCCAGGGGCTCAGCACGTATGATTGAGTGTGATGTGATTAACTGATGACCGCGGTGGGTGTTCTGATTGGCCCTCAAATCAGAAGTAGAGAGGAAGTGTCAGGACTGCTCCTTCTCTTCTCTTCCCTCACCATTTACTGCTGGGAGTAAGAACTCATTCTCCTTAATGGATAGGACTGCTGATAGTCTATATTTTCTCATTCGGTTCTCAAATCCAATAAAAACACCAAAAACAACAGTGAATTAATCCCTCAAACAAGTACAGCTCATGCATCCACAGCCTGCTACAGCTATTAAAATACATCAGTGAGCCACATCTCTGCGCTGAGTAGTATGTTCCTTTATTATGATGGATACAGAGTTCATTTTAGGCCTGACTGATATATCAGCCAACCAATATTATTGGCCCAATATAGACCTGTCACAGCTGTATTACTCTGTATCAGTATATGCATATACAGTATGTTGTCTGATGTACAACTTTTTTTATACACACTTTTTGTAATTCTAATTCTAAATTCAAGCTTTTCTTTTACATATAGTTCACTTATAATTATTAAAAATTCCATTGAAAGTTTACTGTTGATTTTTACTTTAAAAATGCCTCCTTTAGATGTCTTTGTCATGTCTTTGTGTTTGATAATCTCATTTAACGGATCATTGCAAAAAAATGTGTGTTTATGTATATATTCTATATTCTGTATAGAGAACATCATCTAGTATTCATGTATATTTGGAATTTTTTTGCTCCGTAATATTGAGATCAGCCCAAAAATCCAGTATCAGTTGGGCCCTATTCTATTATGAATCAGTCCTACATATGCTGTCCTGCTTCTGCAAATACTCATTAGAACACCAAAAGTGTATTAATCCATGGCCGAAAATAGTTCCCAACATATGTGCTATTTAGTTGTGTCAGAGTAATGTTTGCTAAAAACTACAGTGCCCAACTGCTTTAGGAAATTTTTAAATATTTATCAGCCTGGTGGCTTAGGGTTGTTGCACCAATTTGGTCCAGGTTTAAATGTCTCAATAGCTACTGGCCATGAACTTAAGTTCTGACATCATGTACCCCTCAGGACTAACTGTGATAACTTTGGTGGTCCTCTGACTTTTTATCTAATTCTATAACTTGGTCAAAGTTTTAATGTTGAAACAACTCACATTTTGTCAGCCAAATCAGTGCACTTTTCTTTTTTTGCTGCATCATTGTACACAAAGCAATGCAGGAGCAACATGGCAGGTTGGAAACTTTAGAAACCAAGTCTCAAAATGACCACAGACCACAGAACTAATTGTGATGGATGTGAATAAGGGTGATAGAAATAGAGGGCAGTGTGAGGGCAGAAATCATGAGGCAGGGCAGCGCTGCTTCAGTCTCTTGGCTGCTCTGACGGTCTCTGCTCCAGTGATGACTGTCAGGGAAGTTGGCTAAACCACTTTTGAACCAGACGGTGGTAAAACCTCCTCTACTGCCATTCACTGTGATTGACTCTGGCTGACAGCACTGTCAGCAGACTGGCAGGAGAGATGCTCTGTGGTGCGCTGGGATTTTATAACTTCACTATGAGCAGACACCACACATTTACTTGGGATGGGCAGATCGATTCTACAGGATTGGTACATAAATTTTCACAAGCCACTCATTTTGTATTGATTCCTTTAAAAAAATATTGATAATAATGTTATATAAATGCAAAACATGGGTGGATGCATGACCTTAAAACATTTTCAGTACTTTTGTATGATGTGTGTGCCAATAAACAGCCCTGATGCTTTTATTTAGCTGGCCTGTGTCACATGACTGTGGAAACCTATGAGAACTGGGACAGACAGTGACACATTTCTGCATTAATCTTGGGAGAGTTCATCAGCCTGAGCTGTACTTTTCTCTTTGTGTTTTGCGTTAACTAGTACATTTTAGCGTGCTAATGAGCATAACTTATTTGTATTTTTTTTTATGTTATAGCACTTACAAAAACATGAACAAAACAATATACATATTAACATAACATGCAAGAGAGGCCGAAAGCCTACAAGGCTTATCATGGTTCAAATTAAGTATTTAGTTTCAAAACCTTAAGTCATAATTCCGAACAGAAGTGATGGCGAAGATTATAAACAATATATCTGATAAAATCACCACATTAACATTTTGATTGTAAGCATAATGACGTTAGCATTTAGTTCAAAGCAAAACCGTACCTATGTACAGTGTAAAGCCTCACAGAGCCACTAGCATGACTGTAGACTCTTAGTCTTGTTAAAGGTCTCGTCTTCAATAGGAACCAGTGGGCTGAGTGCCACAGACATGGGAAGAAAGTTGGAAAGTATTAAAAAATGGGTCAACATATTGCTGGATTTGTTTTTTTGGTTTTTCATGAGATTTGTTGACAAAAGCCAGCAGCTCAGATAAACAAGGGTCACACATTATAGATACAGAGAGGGTATCTCTCTGTTGGAAGACAATTAATATGCAGCACATTTTCTATGGTGATTACACTCCCCTAACATTGAATTACACCAGCAATTTAGTGTAATTCAGAAGGACATCTTGGTTTATGGCTTGAAAGGGCAGTGGCTCAACTCTGGAGTGCTGGTGCTGACATTGTTGGTAATCCTGAGGGAGCAGAGGGAGATTAAATGTACACGGCAACGCAACCAATTACTCCGAAATAGAAAACAATGATGGCAATTTTTATTGCATTTTTAGTCCTGGGAGCAATCTTTTAGATATGACCAGGACGTTTTGAGGACAGTGCCTGCCAGAGGGTAAGGCACCAGTTGCAGTTTCTGTCTGGTTTTACCTCAAAGAATCAGTCAGCAGGTAAGATAGTATCATAAAAAACACTTTCTGTCCAGGAGTTTGTTCGAGGCAAAGCTAGACAGTCCGCTCAAAGACACAAAGGGAGTGTTCAAGCTACAGTGGGTCTCTCAAGGCCCTCTCGGTATTTAAATGAATCTTCTTCAGCAGATATGCTCATGAATTTTAGTGACTGGAGGGCAGGAGTGAGCACTGACAAAAAGAGCAGAAAACCAACTCAGGCTAAAACCTTATGAGTACCAAACATGCACTTTTACATATTCATGCGCAATTTTGGATGGAAATGGACACGCAACATACAAACAACCCACAAAGCCTGAAGATCTGTGTGATTGTGTGTCATCCAGGGAGAAAGTTGTGAAATAGAGCATCTATTTTTGTCCTGATGGAACGCACACTGATTGCCTGCAGCTCAGATCTCCGCTATGATTGGCTGACAATCAAACACTGCTGAGTTTAGTCAAAGGTTACAGGCAATCAGTGTAATTTGTTAATGATACAAGGCTTTGGTTCCATAACAGCCTGCCACAGTGAGCTAGCAGAACCAGTTAAACACTTTGTCTATAAAGTCAGCCAATTAGTATGCCATTCTGGATGCGTCTGTGACCCCAAAGGCTGCAAGATGAGATCAGAAAATGCTTTTTCTGCTTCTGTTTTATTGCAAAATATATGAGGTTACTGTATAGGGCCTCATGCAGGAAGCAATAGACAAACTCTTTTTTTAAACTGACATAACTGTACTGTAATCTTAATATAAAATCTTATCCACAACATAAGTAATAAAAACTACTGTTAGTTAAATATTTAAAATGAAAGTTTCCTTTAAGCTCTGATCAGTTGATATATAATAGCAAAATGCTTTTAATTTGTTTTTCCTTTAGTGCAAATCATTTCATTGAAAAAATAAAACTGAATTTATTTAACTCTACATCTTTTTTTTAACTCCTTCACTTTTAAAGACTTTTTTGGTGGCATGTCTCCAGCTCTGAGTATTTGCACACAGCACAACAAATGCCATCATACAGTGTTTAGGGGGCATTATATGCTAATAACAACCAATTGACCCTTCTCAAACCCTGCCCATTTGCAACCTCGGGTCAAATTTCTCTTTTCCTGTTTCATGTACAGAGTTATGCTTGGCTAGATGTGCTAGGCCCTCATAAGAAAGTCAAAATTTGAAGATGGATAAAAGATGTTGATGGTGTACCTGTAAAAGTAACATATAATCACATCTAAAGTTAGCTAAAGTTAGCAAAACACTAGCTACCTAGCTATATAGCAATACAGTAAGTCTGCCATTTTGTCTGCCATTTTGTAGTGCTGTCTGAATGTATAGTGAGATATATAATACCCTATATGGTGAACTCAAAGTATCCCACAATGCATAACTGTCGTAGTGTACAAGCAATGGTCAATAACCAGGAACTATATCCCATAATACACTGGACTGAAAGAAATACAATGGTAATGACATAACTGATGGCGCAGAGTAGTGCTGCATTTTCACTATATAGTGAGCTCACTAAATAGCTAGGCCTTTACATAGAAATCCTTAGATAGTGAGTGGGGTGTAGTGAATGAATGAACGATTTCAGACACAACCAATTTTAGCTGGCGATATCATACTACTACAATCGTTAGCTAGATAGTTTGCTAGTGTTTTGCTAACATTAGCTAACTCAAGATTTGACTATATGTTGCATTTGCAGCATATTTTAATCATCTTCAAAATTTGGTTTTGGACAAGTGTAGCACATAGCATATCTAAGTACAGGAGGGAGGAGAAGTTTGATCAAGAGTACCTAAGTTTGCTCAACCATTGTTGGAGCAGATAGCAAAAAGGTTCAGGACTCAGGAAAATAGGTTTGGTGCATTTGGAGTTGACTTCTCTTATTCTTTTAAAAGAAATTAAGAGAAAATATATGAGGAATCTAAGAGTTGCTGCATGAGGTCCATTGTTGTTTTGTTTTGCATAGGTGGCTACAGACAAAAGGTCTATTCATTTTAAAAAGCTCCCTCAGAGTGCCCTCACCAGCCCTGCTCAGCCATGTGATGGACTGTTGTTGTGTTGAATTGTATTAAAACGTGAAGGCAGAGCCTGTTAGTCAGCGATTTGACAGTCTCACCTAAAGGCTTCGATGAGTCTCTCCACTTTCTGTGCTTCTCCCTGAACACGAACATGAGCCTGGAACTTTCTCAGGGCTTCGTCGAGCTCCATGCCTGAGAAATCCATCTCATCCACGACACAGCTATAAAGGGACGGACAGACAGAGAAAAAAAAGGAGAAACGAGATTGGGTTTAGTTTTGGTGTGTCACTGTAATGAGAAGGTGAGTGAGTCTGTGTTTGTGCGTCAAACTATGAGTACCCAAGTGCTGATGGCAAATCTTCCTCTTAGAGTCATACTTCCATTAAAGAACCACTGACCTGGAAGATCTGACAACATAGAGACAACATGTTTGCACACGCGCACACACACTTTTGTGTGAACGTCAATGGAGAGGACAGGGTCTGACAACAGTGGGAGATAAGGGGGAAGGAAAGAGAAGGATAAGAGGGGGAAATAATGATATCTTAAGAGCGAGAGGGGGCATGAGAGAGGTACATGAAAGGCTGAGGACAGGCTGTGGCAATGGAATAAGTACATACACAAGTTTATGTGCATGTGTCTATGTGTCTGAATGAAAGAAAGTAAGGGTGTGTGCTGTGTGTGGGTGTGTGTGTGTGTGTGTGTGTGTGTGTGTGTGTGTGTGTGCGCGCGTTCAGTGCAGTGACCTATTTCTACAGTCTCTGCAACAACCTCAGCAAAAAGCCTCTCTATCCTGGATCTCAGTCTACACTGGCTGGATGCAAAAAGGGTGAGTGTGAAAGCATTAAGTAAATGCATGTTTTCATGGATGTGTTGCATTTATGCATGCAAGTGCTGCATGGCAAGTATGTGTGCATGTGGGTGTGTTGTTATGTGTATATGTCAGGTTCAGCTCCAATGGCTTGTTCTATTTTGGATATTTTAAAATACCTGAATACATTAAAGTCAGAGTTTAGCAAATCTCGTATTTAATCTTTTATGTCCTCTCTTTTTTAGTAGTAAAGAGCAACATAGATACACAGCAGATACAACCGGAAGCTCCAGAATCACTACTAAATGGACCTTCAGGTGGGATTGTTTCCAACATCATGAAGGAACTTGAATTAACTTTGAAGTCAGTATGGTGGAGGAGAAGTTCTACTTGTGCTCTTGAGCTTCTGCAGTTTAGTGGAAATTAGGCAAACTCAGTCTGGTGATGAGGACAATATGATATGGCGGAAATCTCCAGAGCAGCTACTAAATGCATCTTAAAGGGACAGTTCAGATTATTTGAACTTATTATATATTATATATTATTTGAAGGTAATTTTAACCTCCATTACTCCGAATGCAAAAATGGTAAACAGACTGCATTTATAAAGCCATATACATTATATAGCCAGTCAGACACACTCACGCTCAAAGCACTTTACAGTAATGCCTCACATTCCCTCATTTACACACACACACACACTTTCCAAAAAAAAAAAATAGGCATTGCCAGGCAACCACGATACAAAACAAGTTCAAGAACACTTCAATACATTTGCAGGGAGGTGCCAGTCTTTTTGCATCTTGGCTGCCTTACAATGCTTTTTGTTATTTTTCGAATAGTGTGTGTGTGTGTGTGTGTGTGTGTGTGTGTGTGTGTGTGTGTGTGTGTGTATTTAAATAAATATACCAAATTGAATTCCCAGTCATTGTGATGACGTCAGAATCTCCATATTTGACAAGAGCAAGTTTGATCGCCACAGGTCTGTTCACATAGTCAGTTACTCAGTTAGTTAGTCAGTTATTCAGTCAATCAGGCAGTCAGTGAGTTAGTTAGTTAGCAGTGAAAATGCACTGTAATAAAAACAGCCAAATCATGCGCCAAGTGCCGGCGACCTGTGTGTGGTCAGTGTATTGTCAAGGTCTTCAGTGTTTGTGCTGGTTGTGAGTAAGCTATGTGGCAGAACTTGGAGCAGAATAGGCCTGTGGTTCCCAAACATTTTTGACCAAGGCTCTCTTTCTTTATAAATATTTCTGAATTCATGTTCATTTCTCATGAGAGCAAGGGACTGTTATTATTGTAATGTTCAATGTTTATGAGCAATGTTCATTTTTTTTATCTGTTTGACAGCTTTCTCATATTTTGTTACATGTATTTTTCCATTGATAGTTTAACTGAAGTGAATTTTTATTGTTATATTGCTAAAGAAAAAGAAATCCTAATGTGGCAAAACCCATAAAATTCTGATGTTATGTTATTTCATCCATTTTTACATGCTATTTTGAAAAAAATGACCAAATATTCCAGTAACAGACTTCTAATTTGCAATTATAAAGCCTGCAGTGGTGCGAGGTCAAAATGACCTCACGGTGGTTCTAGGAGGTACTGCATTGTTGGTGGTTCTAGTGTGAAAAAAAGGCCCACCTAAAAAAACTAAATATTAGTTTAAGTGTACGTTATATTTAGAATATTCTTACTGCTTTCACTTGCCACCAGACAGCTTTTTCCAATGGGAAAGTTCTGTTCTGTAAGCCAAGTATCTCTCTCTTAACCAGACTCCATTGGCAAAATCTGTAATTTTACCTCACAGAACACCACCACTGCCTCATTCTGTTAGCTTGTTTGTGTTTTTGTGTGACTGGTGTTTTAAAAGGTTGATCCTGGGTCACTGAAGTCACACAGTAACACAAACAAACAGATCGAGGCAGCGGTAGACCAGCAATTTCCATCCTCTGCAAAGAAAAATGACTGATTTTGCCAATGCCATCTGGTTGGTTTGGAGAGACTGATATTTGGCTTATAAAACAGAGCCTTCCTGTCTGATGGCAAGGTAATTAGGTTAAAATATTCTAAATGTAGTGTATACTTTAACTGATATTGATTTTTTTTAAGGTGGACCTTATTTAATTGGTTAATTTTACCTTTTGTTTCTGACCCTGTCGACAACAGTACATTGTTTAATTTCCAACACCAATACCCCACTGCTTCTACAAACTGGGGGAGTGCCAACTGGCATAGATTATACACTGACTATGGATGAGTGCCTCATACAACCGCACTTCAAATAATACGAACTAACCAAAAATCAATCAAATCAAGTCTGCAGTTAGAAATGTTAATAAGATGGAAATAAACTGATTTTGGTCTAGATGCCCTGCATCCCTTTTTCCACAGGATAAGCGGTCAAATGGTCTGTTGGAGGGTCTTTTGTGATGAACTAAAGGGTTTGATAAAAGATGAAGTGAATGCTATACAGGAGAAGGAATTTTTCATAACCTGGTAACTTAAAAGTAGATCTTATTAAATTATTAAATTATTAAATTATTATTATTGGCACTTCAGTAATTTTATACATTGAGGTTGTGTCATGTATCATGCAGACTACCACTCATGTGTGAGAATAGCTTGTATAATATGGCTCTAGAGGAGCCTTCTATCACCTGAGACCCTGATGACACAATCAGAGTCATGTCGGCTTAAGCTTGGAAGCTAGAAATTTAATATAGAAATCCTGCACTTTAAAGTGGAAGTATGGAGTTTGCAGAAATGTGACTGTTTACCAGTTAGGGAGAGTCTAAATGTTTCACACATGAACTCCAAACAATGTCCCCAGAATCAGGTCGGGACATTGTCCGAATTAGCCCTCTCACACATGTAGCACACAACAGGAGACTGTCTGCGTCAGACATGTTCTCACATTTTGTAAATACTGCGTGTGGTTTAGGCCTCTCACTGCAGGTGGATGCAAAAGGAGGACTCATCCGTAATGATAACTGTTTTAGCGTTGATGTCAATACTGGCTGAATCTCAAAATTAACTGTGATGACAGTGGAGAAGGGTGTTAGAAACAGACTCGTGACTCCAGTCTGTCTGCTTGCCTACCTGCAGGAGAGACACTTTGTGGTGCACTAGGATTTTCTAACATTTGTGTTCAAACATGCAGGTAATGTCCCGATAAGAGCAGTGTATGTGTGAAAGGAGCTTAAGAGACACTACTGAGTTTGAAGCTGTGGCAAAGAGATGTAGTTTGGCTAGTTTGGATCTTGACCCATAGCAGGGACTAAGAGTCAGGATACCTCTGTCTCTGCTGCTTTGACCATATGTTATGAAAGTGCAATGCTAAATCACTAGAGAACCCCATGAATGGCTTATATCATATCTATAAATTCTTAGTAAACCATTTATTATATAATTAAAACCATTAGGCCATAAGTTACTATTAAACCTTTATATAATCCCTTATAAAGAGTGTCTCATTATAAAGTGGTATCAAGTTATTTATAACCTGTTAAAAAGCTAAACCTAAAGCCATCATGAGGACCAAGCAAACTCCATCCACTAATGAAGATCATGAGATGCAGTTGAAAGCTTAAAAAATAGTATTCTAAGTGGACCTTGAGTTAAGATTATTATCGACTGATTTAGATTCAATAAGAAATTCAGGTGTTTGAATTCAATAACTGCATTCATTACATCAAAACCCAACCATATGTGCTGTTTATGTGTGATGTGTTCATGTTGTCATATATAAATAATGATGACTCACTCTAGGACATCTCTGTTGAACTGCAGCTTGCTGTTGCCCAAGAACTCTCCAATCATCTGTCTGCTCAGGCCTTTCCTCTGCAGCAGGAAGTGAGCCACTCCGATGGCCGTGTCCGGGACGAAGCCACGCGTGATCAAGAAGTGGATGCCTCTCTCTGGGTTCCTGCCCGTGGATAGCCAACAGCAGAAAAGCAGAAAGTGTTAAGAGTTTGTGCGTTCAAGCGGATAGGTGTGTGGGCCTGAGTGAGAAAGAAAATGTGTAACACTGTATTTAAGAGAAAGGGTGCTTAATGTGTGTGTGAATGTGTGTGTGTAAGAGGAAGCACAAAGAGAAAGAGGGAAAGAAAATGTGCATTCATGCGCAAAAGCTGTTAGCTCTGGACTTCGGGATGAGACCCACTGTCACTGATGCATATGAGTTAATTTACTTTAATTTGTATTAACTAATAATAAGTGCAGGCCAACCGTGGACTCTATTTTTAGATATTGAGAGGCTCTCACATTGTTCACGACCTCCTTGACTGCCTCTTCTCTTCAACTGCATTTTCCCTCTTTTATATCTCTCTCACTCGTCCTCTCTTCGTCCCCCGCCCTCCTTTATCTCCTTTTCTCTTTTTTCCTTGACATTACGACATCACAAGATGGCACTGAACAGGCAGCTCCTCCCAACTATTACAAACACTAATGAGCAGCTGCTTAGAGCACTTTTACTGGGCTGTTGGAGATTTGTTAGACACAAACATTAATAAGTGTACTTTGAACCCTGAGCCACAGGGTGCAGAAATATTTTGCAATTTTCTGTGTCACACTGTAAAAAAAGTTGAGAAAACTCATAGTTTTGAATCAAAGGAGCAATATGTAATAATTATGCATCCAAAAATGAGTACCGCAGTCCTAATAGTGAATTGGAGCCATAAACAGGCACTTACTCATTCTGTCAACAATCAGCATTTATTTTAACTCTAATTAATGTGAAATGGACAAACTAAAACAGTTATCCCAGCCCTTAATAGAAATTTCAAAGGCATATTTCAATTTAGCATATTTCCTTAATCTCTGATGGCATATCATGGTCATTTTATGATAAATTGCAGTAAATATATTACAGATTACAGATTTCACCTTCAAATTCGTACTTTTGAAAACACAGATCTTAGCCGACCCTCAGTCTTTTGTTGAGATAATTTACTTTTCCTCTTTAGATAGCTTGAATCTTTTAGCTTTAGAAACCCACCCAAAATTCGTATTTCAAAAATTGTAGGGGCTAACCCTGACTTTAGCCAAGGGCTTGGTGGCTCTGCTCCGGAGCAGGGTTAGCCCTGATTCTGTGGGGTTATCCCATGAAAATCGACCAAACACAGGACTAAAAGGACCTTGTGTGAAATGGGACGGAAGGAAGATCAAAGCAGTAGTCTCAGTATATTTTTGAACGTTCACATCAGTTGCTGTACCAATGGAGATGTGACCCAGAGCTAGTATAAGTGCAGTGTGAATCAGTTAATCAGAATCAGTGTGCAGCTTAACAATGTGTGAAAAGTGTAAACCACTCAGCCATGCCACTGGGAAACCAGTGGCCATTTGTGGTATTGCAGCGAAAAATTCCTGAGTGTTCCAAAGTCTATGGGCCGAGCTGGGAGAAATGGGGAAACAATACTGCGCATATTCAGTGGGCTTTATAACCAGGAAGTAAACACAGAAGCTAGGAAACTTTTTCGGCTTATGTGCCTGGTTAGCAACTCTTATTGGACTGAATGGACACTATCTTTGCATAAATGATCTAGTTACTTATAACATATCTGAAAAGGGGCTAAGTTATCTCAGGGTTAACTCTTAGCCCTAGGGTTAAGGATTGCCCTGGGCTATGAATATGCAGTGTGAAAAGCCCTAAACATAAAGTACATCTCAACAAAACATTCTAAGTTGGTAAAATGTTTTCACAACTTAAGAGTTTGAGTTGGGCTCAAAACTCAAAAATCTTCCTTGAAATTGTGAGTTTTCTCAACATTTTTGTTTTTACAGTGCAGTCTGAAATTGTGTGTGTGTTGTCAGCCCACTCACACATTGAAGAGGTTGAGTCCTATACGATAGAGGCGTTTGCGGTGTGTGTCTGTGGACAGTGTTGGAGAGCGGCAGGAGGCTGGATCCTGGCAGCGGTCCCTGGGCAGAGAGACAACAAGGGCCTGCAGGGCCTCAGGGCTCGGCCCACCGGGGATCTGCTGAGGATGGGTGTAGTGGTACTGCTGGTACTGGGTGTAAATCTGAGCAGGCTGCTGGTTAGACTGAGCTGAGGTGGAGATAGAGGTGGATGTAGAGGTAGAAGTGGAGGTGGACCCCAGTCTGTCTGAGCTACTCTCCCCCTCTGTCCCTCCTCCTCCACCTGGAGCTGGCACTGCTGAACCCCTCCTGGAGCTGAGATCAGCCATTTCCAGCTCCTCACTGGGTGGAGGTGCGGGAAACTCCGGCTCCTCAGCTGACAGGCCGTCTCCTCCTCCAGCCATCCCACTCACAGAAGTTTTCCTGCTGCCCGGCTCTCCCCCGCCTGCATTACCCAGAGAGGTGGTGGTTGTGGTGGTGGCGGAGGAGATGGTGTAGGAGCTATTGCTATCGATGTGAACGGTGACATCCCTGAAGGCCATGAGCAGTGAGCTGGCACTGCGGGGCAGGCAAGCACTCTCAGCAGCTGCACGAAGGGCTCCAGGGTCCATCAATAGTCCTTTCCCTTCTCCACCCTCCGACAAGCTCCAACCACGAAGGGCCTCATCAATCGACTGGGCCAATGAATGAAGCTGTAAAATGATGATGAAAAAATTACACTTCAAGACCAAAGCTTTAATCAGGTCAAGAGACATGATTCATGTGAGAAAATGTTTCTGATACCAGATGGGCTGTTAATTGGTGGCTGTGTGTAAGACTAGTGGAACTAGATGAACAGAGATGTTGGTTGGCTACTGAGCAGAGTATGGCATTCAGATAAAACTGACTATGAAGCCAGTGAGGTCAGCCCATGTAGTTCAGTCTGAGCAGATAAAATGTATTTATAAGGTTGAGTCAAATTGCTGAGTAGCTGCTGAGTATCTGCTTGAGACATGCTTGACTAACACTGATAAAAGACACAGCTTGTCTTTGACATGGTATTTATGACATGAGACTTGAATTAGACTTGAGACAGATGTCTTGAAATGACTTGACTATTTTATTTTCAAGATATTGAGAAGTTAGGTTTTGTTTTTAAAACATGATTAGGTGATTTCTAGTGCAATGCATGCAAACAGCCTACTGCAGACCAGCAGAGGCTAATGTACTAGGCAGCTATCAAGGAGGAGGCTGGTTCAAAAACAATAAAATTGGATTCATTTATAATGTTGTCAATGATGGCAGTAAGAAGAGAACAGTGGTATGCAAGTTCTGCAGCTCAAAAATCAGTGATAACACACCAAATATGTGAAAGTGTTTTTTAGCTGACTTATTGGCTGGTCAAAGGTTAGCTAGAAAGCTAACGTTGAGTTTAAGCTACATTTAGCTTGGCTTCTGTTTTCACTTTAGAGCCATTTAGCGCTATAAAGTTATATTATAATTTCAGAGCCTCACCCTCTATTGTTGTTCATTTACGATGCTTGTTACTGATGCCACAAACTGTCAAATATCAACAAGATTTAAAAGGTATAAGCAGGCTGCAACAGTTTTCATTAATGTTGGAAATAAAACCGAACTGTTTATGACCATGGTCGTTTAACTGATTTAAATGTGGAAACTGGGGGGATCATCAGAATTTTGTACAACTTGACTTGACTTGTGACTTGCTTGACTTATAGCAGGGACTTGACTTGGCTTGCTGGTTCTCACCACAGTAGCTTGGGACTTGCTTGATGCTTGAAGGTTAAGACTTGAGAAATGCTTGTGACTTGAACATGTGTGACTTACTCCCACCTCTGCACCAAAGTCATTAGGGATTCCTTGTGTGTGCAAACAGTGTATATCTGTACAAAATGTTATGCCAGTCCATCTTGAAGGTGTTTCAGATATTTCAGAGGATAAGTGAACTTTGACCTGCTGCTGGCACCAGTGGAAAAGTCAATAAATCACTAAATTCAGTGAGATTTATCTTCTGAGCACCATAATGTCTGTGCAAAATATCATGCCAAGTTGTTGAAATGATGTGGAAACAAGGTTAAAATCTTCCAGCAGTATGCAGCTGAATCCGGTGATAAAAATCCAGGTTGTAACAAGGGGCCTCTTAGTTTGCAGACAGTAAACTTTTTTCTTTGTAAGTTGTTGAGATATTTCAGTGTGGGCCAAAATGCTTGGTTAACCGGCACAGCATTGCCATTCTTACAGCCATACTGCTAGGTAATGACCAAAAACTATATCAAGTTCACAAAACTTTTTTTTTTTTTTTTTTTTTTTTTTTTGGTGCTGAACCATTTTGCATCCTTAATTAAATTAAGCCCATGGGAGCTCTAATATGAAATAAAACCACTCACTTGTTCTGAGAAGCAGTCCTCCAGTTGCGTGAGTGTTTGTGCAGGGGTTTGAGGTGGAGCTGGGCCTGGGACAGGAGTGGGAGCAGCTGTAGGGGCAGACGCAGGAGACGGGGGCAGAGAGGTGGAGCGACATGGGGGTGGAGGAGGTGTTTTGGAGCGTAAGGGTATCTGTCCTCCTCCTGGATGCAGGCTGTAACTGTGTCTCTGGGTTGCATTGCGGTTTCGGCCTGAAGGGCTAGGGTGGCGCAGGGAGATCCGACGGGGCAACTTGCTCTCAGACAGAGAGTTCCGGATCTTCTGGAAGTTTTTGCTCAGCTGGTACTGCCGGAAAGCCGTCTGGATACGTCGGGCTGCCCGCCTTGCTATGAGATGTCCTCCATACTTCTGCTCCAACTCTTCTATCTGGGGAGGGGGAGAGGGTGAAGGGTAGTGAGATTAAATATCAAACATGTTTACAAGGCTCAGAAACTCACTGATGACACTGCAAGAGTGATATTGCAAAGCACACAGCAGCAGCCACTGAAAAATATTTATTCATCCACCAGCAGGCAAACATCATGTTGCCATTTTGTGCCCATGTCTACAAAAGATCAAAAGAATTTGCGTCACAAAATGCACACTCACACCCTTCTTAGCAGAAGTATCCTTCTTACTTATCCGTCCACTCCTTTAAAACCAGTGAGGGTTTATGGTATTAGAGCCAAAGTAAACATCATCTATCATCATTCAACTGCTAATACTGGCTGAAGGACCATGGGAAGGAGGATGGATGGGCTGTGACAAAGGTAAGTAAACACCCGCACATGCCTATTTCTGTGTCGCTTGTTGGCAGAGCAGCTCAGCCCAAAATCTCAGCTTCCTCCAGAATTTTGTGCCCTCCTATATTTCCAGCAAAGAGGGAGACGAAGGAGGGGGAGTGGGAGGCAAGGGAAGAAGATGGAGAAAAAGGAGGACAGCCACACATGTGCCTGGGTGTGTGTGCATGCCCACAAAAAGTGCACGTACACACGCTCATATATACACACACTCGCACTGCAGCAGCAATAACAGTAGCAACAGCGGACCCTTCAGCAGTTTGGTATGAGAAATAAAGACATCTCCAGCCGCCAGAAGCAGTTATTAGCTGTTACCATGACAACCTAGCATCTTTCGTGTTCCTGTCGCTGTGGCAGCGGAATCGCTGGTGTTCTTTTTCATGTCAACACGGACAGAAATAGACCTCAATGGGAATCTTTTTTGTCACGCAAGGCAAGGCACAATGTCAGATGATCATCCTGCGCACACCTCCTCATGCTGGAACAGGTAGAGGAGTCAACATCCACTCTGTCCCACACACACTCACGCACACTTGAAAAACAAAACCTACCTGTTTGTTTTTATTCTCCAGGGAGATCTCATACTCGCTAGGTCCCTCTCTCTTGCTCCCTTCCACTTCCTGTCCACCACCAGAGGACGTTCCATCCTCCAGGCTCAGTATCTGTCCGCTGCCACGTAAATAAGAACAGAAAGATATCAGTCAGTCCTCCATATACCGACCTTCAAAACTCTGCTCTGTTATCGCAGTGGCAGGTCATCAACTGTGTGGGGTGTGAGGATTTTCATGAGGGAAGCAGCAGGTGGAGAGTGATGTGTGGCCGTGGTGGCTTGGGGCAAGGATGACTGAATTTATGTGTCCACTCCTATCTGGTCACATTTATGGCTCCACAGCAGGTTGCAGGAGTGAAACTCTGGACATGTGACCAGGATGAAAATGTGTGTGCCTGTGTCTAAAATCATTACATTCTTTACTCCCTGCTTCACTTATTAACCAACATATTAAAACAAACTGCTTTATTTCATGGGAGGCCTGCAAGCATCAGAATCTTGTACCACTTCACAATAAGACTGCCCTTTTAAATGGCTTATAAATTTATTTATTAATTAGGTTATCTATTAGGTTGTAAACACTTTCTAAATCATTAACAAATACTCATAAATAAGTTATAGCACAGTTTTCATACAATCTGGCAAGGTCCAGCTACTGCTTACTAAAAATTAAACTTACTACCATTTTAACTGCCAAAAGGAAGCCTTACTGTAAAGTGGGTAAAACAATGCACGCTGAAAATGACAGGGTAACTTTTTGACTATTAATATATGTTGACAGTGGTTAAATGCGAGTAACTTAGCAAATATGTGATAAAGCTGACAGGTATAAATGGTGCTGATGGAGAGGACAAAGTATAAGCTAAGTAAGAAATGAGATCTGACGCTTAACTGGACAGATAAATGTGCATGGGCTGTTCATTAATGATTTATAAAGTGTTAACAACTTAATTAATAACCTAATTATGAGCCATTTATTAATCATTTATAAGGGTGGTCTTATTGTAATGTGGTATCCATATTTTCATTCCCAATTAATCTGCAAAAAATGTCTGTCTACCGATAACTGACCGAACAACAGTCCATAACTCAATGTCCAAAGATACAAAACAGAAAAAAGCTGCAAATTCCCCCATTTTCAGAAGCAGAAACAGTGAATATTTAGCACATTTTCCATTAATAAATGACCTAAAGGGTTAATTTTTTATTTAAACAACTGATCCAGTGTTTCCCAACCATTTTTGCCTGTGACCCCTTAATACAGATGTGTCAAACTCAAGGCCCGTGGACTGAATCCAGTGTCATTTTATGTGGCCCTCAAGAGCTTAAAAGAATATAATTTTACAGTTCTATGCTGCATTACAGAAGTATGGTGTCCCTTAACTACATGTCCCAGAATGCAACCCAATTTTGTTATCTGCACACTGAGGGTGTCTATATATTGCTGTTTTCTGCAGCAGCACTAACTAAGCGGTTGTAGTTAGTAACGTTAATTGTAGTAGTCAAGAAAAATGCCATCATTCCATTTTTAAGCATTTGAAACGTTGCTTTCAGGCTACACAAGCTGTGAAAACCCTCACTAGTATTAATAATTTAATGCAGAGGCAATTACGTAATATGATAACAAGTAGATCAATTCATATAGGCCTAGTCTTGCATGTTAAAACTGGCTTTTTGAGGGCAACCATAATGCTGATGGGCCCTGGATGAATTTGAGTTTGACACCACTGCCTTCATGCAAAACAATATCTCGTTGTGACCCTTCGTCACAGGTTGTTTCATTCCTATCAGATTAATTTAATAGGAATCCAGACCCCCAGGTTTGAAACCAATAAACTAATGTATTTATCGACTAATTGTTTCAGCCCCACTTTATTGTTAGCAGTAAATAAAGATTTCAGACTCTTGTAATAAATCACCATTTTGTGCCTCACTGACTGAAAACTAGTGTCGCATAAATGAAGCCTTGCAGTAGTTCGAGCAGGCAAGGAAATCATTTTATCATTTTATAGTCACAGTTCGATACTCCCTCCAATCATGTATGTCCAAGATCCATCTCTCATGGTCCATTAAACATTTGGAGACCATTCTAGTGTGCATCCACCAATGCTGAGCTCTGCATCCTTGATGCTGTACTGCAGCCTGTATTAGCATTTAGCTGTGTGAGACATTTTGAATGTTTCTTTTGACACGTTAATGTTGAATAAATGTTGTGTATCTCAGACTTTGGCAGTAAGATTTGTGAGCTCAGAGACAGTCTGTGTCAAGTTTGCTCAGATTTGCTCCACAGCACCACATGAGCAGAGC
Source organism: Lutjanus argentimaculatus (assembly GCA_034769285.1). Lineage (NCBI taxonomy): Eukaryota > Metazoa > Chordata > Actinopteri > Lutjaniformes > Lutjanidae > Lutjanus > Lutjanus argentimaculatus. The sequence goes on along the minus strand of JAWZSL010000012.1, from coordinate 14,052,458 downwards.
TGCAGACTTTTAAATGCATATTGTTGCAGTAAGTGATTCAAACTTTGATGTGTGTGTCCTGACTGAGCTGTGATTTAAGGTAAGGCTTCATGAGATTTCAAGTTAAAAGGAGTACTGTTTGCTCCATTGTGGGAATTTTCTAGGGCACTTTATGGTGCATACATTTCCTCCCAACAAATTAAAATCTGTGGAGCAGTTTTTTGTTGTAAAAGACATATTCTTTAGGCATCATCATATTCACATCTCCAAAGCAGAACAAACAATATTTATATAAACATATTCATCATTTAGGTGGTTGTGATCTGCATAATTAGGAATTGATCTCCTTCAAGACTAGAATCAAATCATTGCTCGATAACACTTTTTGATACTTAATTAAAATGGTGGAGAGTGGAATAAATTCACTATATGTAACTGTCAAAGAGTGATGGAAACACAGCAAACTTCTTCTACTCTAAAAGATGGAGGGAAATCAGAAGAATTTAATCCACTTTTTAATTACCCCCCAAATAAAAAATATAAACAACTGGGATGGGGTTATTCAGATAGGATGAGGATATTTATGTTACAAGATTCCCAGGGATACCTGGATTGTGTTCTTGGGATTGATAAACAGATACATCATTCAAAAGGATCTCTATTTCTTAAAAATCTTGATACTTGCATGTGGAAAGGTCTTCACAGGGAGCTGGTTGAAATTATGAGTCCCCATGTCAAAACAGATGAGGCTGCAAAGAGAGTTTCCCTATATTTATATTGTCATTTCTATTTTTTTTTTATAATTTTGTTGTGTATTTTGTTCAGAGAAATGTAAACTGAAAAATAAAAAAGTTTTTAAAAAATGGTGGAAAGTATTTGGAGTGCACTAGGCAGCAGACAGGGAGTCATTTTTACACAGCTATCAAGTTGGATTAATGGTCACTCACAACTGCATCTGCACCTCTGAATGGTAAGTATCATTGTTCTGCCACATATGGCCATGAACACCAGATTTTGTCTAAGAGACTTCAAAAGCTGATTTGTTTCCATGGCAATGACAGCATTTGGATGAACCTCTCAGGGGCAGATGTGATGAAAAGAAAAACTTTCTGAGTCTCCTGCATTTTTTTCTAGCTTGTGTAGGATAAGAAGAGAATAAGTCCATGAGTTCGGGTAAGTGTTCAGAAAGACTCCCAGCGATGCAAGACAATAACAGACAGGCTATCACATCCTCAAAGTCAAATATGACTTGCAGAAAAAGTAATGGAGAATAAGAAACAACCATGTCTGACTCCACAGATATTTAATAAACATTCATCCCTGTAATACGGCAGCAGCTGGAGGCAAAAACTAAACTATATTTGAATCCGGCCTGAACCTGACTTGACAAAGTCGACTGTGGAGGCTGTCTCCCTGTTAGAGTGTCCCACCCTTCTCACATAATCCCAGGTCCTCCTGTCCACAGATGGGACAATGTTCTTTTACATGACAGCATTATCGAAATTCTGTGAAAGCCATGTAAGGCTTACAGAAGCAAATCACTGCCATGACACAACAGAAAATGTCTTTTTTACCCAGGTTCTGTTGTGGACAACTCAAGCTTTGTTTTTTGGTAAAAATTTAGAACAGGCATGCATGGAAGCATCAGGAGGTTGTTTTTTCACCTCCTGTCTCAAAAACTAATGCAAGGCAACATACTGTGGTGAAGAAAGGATTAAATTGTGGACTGGTTTGCCATCAGAAATGATACATTTAACAAGTAAACTGTTTTTAAAAAGACTTTAAAGAAATATCTAACGGCACAGAGCACCAACCCCTCTCCAAACAGGACATGTTTTTAAACATAATATATGACTAATCATCAATATATGAGGAACATTCTTGGCCATGTATAGTTTTATCGTCAAAGAAAAAAGGTGATGTCTGCACTTGTACTCCACACAACAAAAGTTTAATGACAACTTATCATTTCCACTGGGATCTTCCTAAGGTCAAAATGTTTGAACAATGGAAATCACACCCATATTTATACATCATGCACCTCTGACAAGCTGTGTGACAGCAGGTGTGGGTAACCATTCAAACTGCAGGGAGATAGACATTAAGAAACCATAACAATTCTATAAATTACATAGAAATTACACAAAGAGAAACAGTTATACAAAAGCCATACTTCAAAATATCAAAAGTATACGCAAACATCAAGTATCAAAAATGTTTTATAACAGATAAGGGAAAAACAAAAATGTTTTTCTGTGTATTTTTTCTATGTAATTTCTGTAGTTTTGTAATTTTTCTGTTTCTGATAGCCTGCACCTATGTGATGTGCATTAGTAGTACTATTACTTTTGAGCAGTCAAATGATATATAATAATATTTTTACATATAATTTAGGCACTTGTTGTTATTAGTAGTTGTTTTAATTTGTTGTTATTTGGTTTTTGTAGGTGTTTTTGTCATTCTGTCTCCTTTTACCATGGATTTTTGATAGCTCTACATTATGACGTAATGTTGACTTGTGTGGACCCCAGGAAGAGTATAACTGCCACCTCAGTAGTGGCTAATGGGCATCCAAATAAATTAATAACAGAAACAGAAGAAAAAGTGTTGTGGCTAATGTCTTTAGTATCACACCAGCTCTAAAAAGATACAAAACCCTAACAATCAGCAGCTTTTATAATGGCCATACTGGACTGATGTAAGCGTAGAGGTATGATCACAGCGTAAGAGCTTTTATAATGGTGTGCAATTATGAGCGTGTGCAATCTTTCTTTCCACCCAGATAATGCTTACTCTAATAATTTTTACACGAGGGGGACTAGAGCAAAACAGGACTGGGGGGGAGACTAAAAAGCCTGCTCATGGTTAAATAATGAGTGCATCACTAAAGTTCCTCTTTGTTTTCTTTGATTGCTGTGAAAGCAAATATTCTGCGTCCCCAGCTAAAAGTCCGAGATAGGGCCAGAGACGCTCGGTCATATCTTTAACTGAGATAAAAGACAGAGAATGGAAGCAGAGGAAGATAGGAAACAGAGAGAGGAAACTGGAGATATAGAGAAAATGTGTTGGTGTGTGTGCATGCTGGAGGCTGTCTCTATCAACCCTCTATTAAAACACTGCCATGCCCCTGCGCTGCATCAGAATACATTAGAGTACATTAGAATACATTAGAGGATTTAAAAGCAAAGAGTTGAGCTATTAATGCATCTGGACAGCAAAAGCCTCCATAATGATATGGGCGCTATATACTCTCTCTAGCTCTGTCTCTATCTCACACACCCCCACAACACATGCTCACATACGTAGAGGCAACAAACACACCAGGCACGCGCTCCTGCTACGCCTGCTGGTGTGACGTCATGGAGGAGGAGAAATGAGCATCTGTCATACAGCATCTCTCACTGTCCCTCAGAGACTTACAGTACTGCACAGTCAGTGGAGAAACATACACACAAACACACACAGTCACACTAAGGGCTGCGCAATTAATTGAAATATTATCAAATTTCATTATGCATTATAATGAAGTACTGTGGTGCTGCGGAGATGTCCTGGCCTACAAATCTTGCTCTCCAGATGTAACAAAACATGTTTGTTTGGTACAGGCCCCAGCAAATGTCACATCATCATGCTGATCATCATACTAGATTTTTGAGGCTGATACCAATACTGATAGTAAAATAAACAGAGAGTCTATTTGCACCCAGGTACAAATAGACACATGGCAGCTATTCAACTATTCGCACCTGACCCTCTTATTTTAGCTCTAAAGAGCAAGAAATTATTGTTAATAAGAGGCTGCAGTGGTTGAAAAGACTAAGTGCAAGGTTTTGTGGGAGAGTGAGGTTCAAATCCTGCCCCGGAAGACTATGATTTGTCTGTAGTGCAAAATTACATGTCAGTGGTATCTGTTAGTCAGTTAGTTTTTTAATTATTATTTTCAGTTTTCAGCCATACTTTGGTTAATTTATGTCAACAAAACTCCTTGGTTAGGTTTAGGGAAAAATCATGGTTTGTCTCTGCCATGATGGTTAGAGTTGGTGGCTGTGGACACATGGGTGCTTGTCTCTGTCATGCAATGCCCTTAAAAAACATTTCAATTAGTTTTTTTTCAGTTGGTAGGAGTGAGGAATGCACACCAATAGTGGAGAGGTATAGACCATGAGAGGGCACAGGTTGTGGGAGAAAATACGCACACTTGTAGCCACACTGCAAAAGACAATATTCTATATTTTGCCAATGTTGTCGACATAACAGGCTTCTTCAGGGTATATCAATATACCAATATCAATACCCGAAATGTTGATATTGTCTTTTGCATCAGGGCTACAAGTCTTTCCCACAAATACAATTTTTTAACCATATCTGCTTCCCTAACACACAAACACACACACAAAGGCTGAGTAGAGACAAAAAAAGGCACTGCAGGTTAGGCTCGAGGCAGCTTTCATGATCTGTCTTGGGAGGTTTGTGTGCTCCAATGGATTCAGTGGCTGACAGTCAGTGAATAGAGGTGGTGCAGGTTTCCAGCCACTAGGCAGGCTCGCACACAACTTCATGCGAAGATAATAATGAGCTACGGTGTTACAAGGCTCCTCTACATCTCATCATCATCTCGGGTGGCTGTCCACCGCTGCTGTGCCATTAGCGCCTCCAATCAAGGCTATGTGGGTGTAGATGTAAAGTCATCATGATCAGAGAGAAGAGAGGGATTCCAGACAGGCAGATGGTGATATTAATAAAAACAGAATGAGAGAGAGGAGAAAGACTTGACAGGGAGGGATGTGATAGAAATAATTGTGGAGAGATCATTAGAAAAGACAAGGTCTTCCAACAGACGGATAAATAATGAGTAGAGACGCATGCAGAAATAAACAGCACCAGGAGGAAAGACATCAGATAAAGTGAGAGAAAAAGTAGCCCTGACTAGGGAAAGACTGGATTCAGACATGGAGGATTAAAAGATGGGAGAAACTGTGGAGGAGGGAGGGCAAACCGTAATCATTGAGAAACATGACAAAATCAGCTTTCCAAAGTTTTACAACAGAGCTCTGCTCATTCACTCGAACTAAAACGTCATGCTTTCACACGCCCCCATGCACACAAGGAAAAAAAAAATATGAACAAACTCATACAACAAACAGCCAAGCTGCCCACGCAGAGACAGACGGCAAAAGTGGCTCCAGTACAGTAGATCCTCAAAGTTATATTCTCCGGTTACTATGGCAGTGGTGGCTGTTCATAGCGTCATTACTGGGTTGCCATGCCCTCCTCCTCTCTGTCTCTCTTAGACAGGCAGAGATGGGCAGTACTCCAATTAGATGTATTTAATAAGTATTCAATTACTTTTGAGTATTTGTGGGCAGAAAAAATATTATTTTTTCTTAAATAAGATACATTTTTATCCCCAGTTTTAAACTGTAGGACAAAGATTACATCAACAGATCTTTTTCACAGCAGCCATATTGATAAGAAATAAACACAGATGTTACCAATGACACTAATTAAGTTCCCATAGCATTTAGTGTAGCAGAGCCTTTCCAATGAGCCAGCATGCACAATAGCAGCACCCTGACTCTGTCTGATTTGAATGGAACAGAAGAACCTTAATTAGTATCATTGGTAACACCTGTTTACACAACTATTTCATGTCAAAATGGCTGCCACGAAAAGGGTCTATTAGCCTAATCACAGCTAAATGGCAAGAAAATTACGTGATGTGTCCTGTTATTTGTGTTGACTAAGTAGTTTGAGGAAAGAAGCTGCGTTGGTGTTTGGTACAAATTTCCCCAAGACAAAGGTATGTAATCAAAATTTGATCGTGATTGATTGTGATTGCTAAGGCAAGTGACAAAATACAACAGAAGAAAAGAGCAACTAGCAAACACATGTGCTCTAGAACTGGAAATATAACTAGCAGCTAGAAACCACACAGAATGCACCCCTGAAATCACAGTCTCTGCACCTCTAAGATATCCTGATTGGACATTATGAACCTATGATGTGGGAAATTTTGGTGCGTTACATTTACTACGGAAGTCAGAAGCTGTGATTGACGAGACACCTCAGAAGACCACATTCCAGTACAAAAAATGGGGAAAAAAAACTTTATTTGTGCTTGGTAACAGCACATTACACAGTATTTTGCGCATACAAACACCACAGCAACATGTCCACAGATAGAAGATGGACGGTGCTGTGTGTACAACTGATTTGATGACACAAAACACAGAAGTGCTATTAAGCAGCTTTCATTACTGTCATTCATTACCATCTTGGATTTTGAGGTCAGGGTTGGTGAGGTTCCCACTTCAGGGGGCATTCCAGTTGAAATTTCCACCTGGGCACTCAGAAATTCTAGCTTCCCAGCTCAAATGGATCTCACCATTAGTAGAGCCATTTTTTCAATGTAGAGCTCCTTGGAATTGCACAAGGCTTTGAATGCAATTTGACATGAAGGGCATATCATGCAATTATACCCCACATGATATACAGGGGCCCAAAGAGACTTCTTCCCATAGATTTACTTACTAACTTACTTATAATAGAGTTTGTGAAGAAAGTGTACATTTGGAAAGTTATTAAGTATTAAGTTATTAAGTACTTTTATCCTCATTCAAGTTAGGAAAGTTCATGTTAGGAAAAGTCTAAAATGGAAGTTAGTCTGCTCAGCTGACAGAAGTCTTCTGGTGCCCCTAAAGCATGCAGTAGACATTCATGCAGGTAATTTCTTAACAGCGTAAAGTGGCTTTTTTTGAATTTATGTTCCACTGAACAAAGTTCATAAGAATGAATAGAGCTCCAACTCCAACGGTCTAGCCTGTTCTCCTTACCCCTTGTCTAGACTGCAAACATCACATTACATCATCTGGCGTGACAGCTCATTCACGAAACACAAGCGTCTGTCCATATAGGCTCCGTTTGTCTCAACTTTCTGTCCAGTCTGCAGTTTTCCTTCGATATGTGTGAACATTCCTCATCTATATTTGACTGTGGCATAAGCACAGCAGTGTGTGTGTGTGACAAAGCGCATGTAGTTGAGCAAGAGAGAGAGAAGTAAAAAGAGAGAGAGAGTGCCGCTGGCTGTGCTCAGAGCAGACAGGTGTTGGAGATTGGAGCAGAGGCATTAAAGTTTAGCACTGAAGTTGTTTAGTGGCAGTAAATGTACAGTTTGCTCGTACATAAACACTGCAGAAATGTTCAAGAAGTGTCTTGCTTCCCAGCTGCTGGGTGAAGTGAACGGAGAGTCTGTGTCTGGAGAGTCTGGAGCAGAGTGAGCTGCTCTTTGGCTGGGAGCACACTCTGCTCTGCATTGGTTACAAAATATAGATAAATATATTTAATTCAGTGCTTTTTTAGTTGATCATACAAGTATTGTTTTTATTTAAAAAAAAAAGGGGAGGGGGGAGACTAAATAAATGCTTCATTCATGCAAAATTGCATTCATTACGGTAAGACACAGTTGAGAAGTGAGATGCATGAAGCTGGTGCAGACAGCTGCACAGACTGTGAGTGTCTGACTTGCTTCAAGTGTCTGACAGTTCAGACAAGGGGTTATATATTTATGATGTAGGGGGTTAAGGTCAGACCCATATAGCAGTTACTAAATGCCTAAAATGTAATATTTTATTTTCATATTTTCAAATTACAAATTAGTTTCCTGAAATACACTTTCCAAACCAGTATGTTGTGTTTTTTGTTAAATCTGATGAGCAAGTATTTGTAATTTGTAACAAGATTCTTTTGGATGTTTTTGTGCCTGTCTCTGGCTACAGGTTTGTTACAGAGTGTCTGCAGGCTCCACACCTCCATAAATACACCAACTCACATTCACATACAAGCACTGTGCACACACTAACAAGCATGATTAAATTAAATTAAGCCTGGGTGTGGACATGATTCACTCAGATGACACATATGTACAGATAGAGACAGTGCATTTTCAATGGTTGAAAGAGCACACACTGTAGGTGCAAAAACTGTAGAGAAAATAAAAGTGTCTGTGATTGGTCGCTCCTACCCAGATGAACCAGTGGTGTCGGCCTCTGGATGTTCAGGGGCGGGGCAGCAAAACTGATGCAGCACGGTCTCGCTCCTGTGGAAGGGCACACGAGAGAGGAAGAGAGGTAAGCAAAGGGTGGAGGAAAGAGGAGAGGCAGACAGACAATTTGGAAGGACAGCATGTCATTCAGTTACTATTGGCTCTTGCTGGTTGTTTGCCTTGTTTCCATATTCCTCCTTATGTTCATTCTTAGTCCAACATCCCAAAGGATCCCAAAGAAGCTCTCATTAGACTCTTCTGGATTATTTCCACGGGTTCTGTTTACAATTTGGCACTGATCCCGGTGTAAATACCCTATGTAGGTCAATTCACGGCTGAGAACGCTTAGAAGGAGTGTGAGTGAGTATTTATATGTTTGTGTGTCCGGATGTGCTTGTTTATGCCTCCTCCCCTCCAATTCATCAGATCTGTGGTGATTTAGCAGAATTCCCTAAACCCAATCTGGACAGATGGTTACTCAAGCTTTGTTTCCTGCTCCGTCTCTTCTTAAGTTTGCTTCTCTCGTTTCTCGCTCATACATTTTACATTTGCATTCATATTTTAGCCATTTTGCTGGTGCTCTTATTTAGAGCAATTTGAGTGAAAAGAATTTTAAAAACACGTCATGACGCATCATGTTTAAGCTGTTGCATGGATCGACCCTTTGACCTTCTGGATGCAAGACTCCCTCCACCAGCCAGAGACATTAAAATGAGCATAATCGTGACATTAAAAAATATCTGCGAGGTCTGTTTTGTTTAACAAGGAGTGGGTGTGACTGCAGGTCACTTTGGGTCCTTCAACAATGAGCTGAAAGCATTCAGTTGACAGGGAATTTCTTGGCTACGCTACAGTAAGTCTTCTGACCTGGGCTCAGCATATTGCTTGTGACACAGACCCACAGTGACAGGCAGTCAGAGTCAGTGCAAGACTCGGTGTGACAGTCCGAGCTATAAAAAGATACTTTTTCACAGCAACTTACGCAGACTTAAAGGGACAATGATGTTTTTTAATATCTGTGATCAACACTCCTCGCAGTTGGTGTCTATGAATAATACTCTTCCATCTGTTAAAACACCTACCTCACAACTGACACCTCTCATACAGACACACACGCGAACATACTGTACATATAATGAATAATTTGTTCTCCATTTAGCAGCACTTCTGCAGTGGTTCTTGCAGCACTTAAAATTAAAGATGTCCCGGGGACAATAAAAATAGCACCAAGGACACAGATACGGTGTCAGGGACAGTAGAGAAGCATATCATTACAAAAATGTTGGGGCAAATTTGCAAATAGGCATATTTGTTACTAAATAACAATTAATAACTAAATAGCTACTTTTTCACCTGAAAAAATATTAGAATTTAATTAAGGGACATATTAACAGTCCTAAATCCCCACATGTTGCACCCTTGGTAAGCAGAGCAACATGTAACATTTGGATCTGTAAAGTGAAAGTGTAGAAATAATAATTTCACTATTCAAATATACGTAATTGTGTTAAATTCATTGAAGTTCAAATTGGGACATGGTTGTAAAGACTGGGACAGCTGAAAGTAGAATTCGGGACAGTTGCACCAAGGAAAAAAGCTAATTTCAAGCCCTGCATTCTTAAGTACCCACACTGCCTTTATGGACTGGATTTATTTATGTAATATATCAAGAATGATTTTCTTGATATATTTTGTTTTTGCTATAATCCTCTCAGTAGACAAGCAATTGCCTTCTTTTAACAGCTCCCTGGGGGTTCAAAAATCACTAAAACAATTATGTCTCAATCACAATATTCATTTTTTAGCACACAGATTTTCTTTGTTGTGCTTTCCTCCCCAGTGTTTTAAACTCTAGAGAACCATATAACAGCCAGATAACAAATACACCACCTGTAATCGACTTCTTTAATTAGTATCAGTCAGTTAGACTATCATGCATCCCACTGACAGATACTTTTTTTTCCCTCGAGTCCACCTGCTGGTTAAAATAATTCCATATTTTATGGCTTGATTACATTTTAAATCTTACCTTTTAGTGGTATGAAATTAATTTATTTCATCATTTAAACTATTTGGGGTCAGGAATAGCCATTGAAATATAAAAATATATAGGTTCTTTTAGAGTTAATTTACCCCAACAATCTCATCTCCTTTTTATAATATGCAAAGCCAATGAAAAATCAATAAATCTGTGCAGTACAAAAGTGAATGAGCTCACCTTCTATGTGTTGTAGGTTTTGGTGGTCTGAAGGTCAACAGATGTGAAGGAAAACAAAATCATGTGGAGGATAATGTTGAATACCCACACTCAATCAGCAATTTATGGGAGACAATGTTTCTGTCATGTACCTTCATCAGGCATAAGCTTCATAATGTGAAAAAAAAAGCCACGGGCTGTAACAACCCATTAAAAGGGGAGTCAAATCTCAAACACCTGAGGAAATTGCCACATCTATAATAAACACTATCCTTGAAGGAATAGCTTGACCTTTTGGGAAATGCACTTCTCTGTTTTTCTTGCTGGGATTTAGATGAGAAGATTGATACCAGTCTCGTGTTTGTACAGTAAATAACAAGCTACTGCCAGCAGCTGGTTAGCTTAGTGTAGCATATAGACTGGGAAAACCAAGTGCACAAATGAGTATTTGTCCCACTCCAGTTTCCAGGCAGTCAGCACAGACTCCAGGCACTGGTCCAGCCCAAGAAATACTCAGACACACAACCCCCCCCCAATAAAAACACAATTTTTCTTTTTACACTTTGTTTTTTTTTTTTTTGTACAGATTAAACAAACAAGATATAACGTGTTAATGTGTGAGCTTTAGATGTGTTGGTTGGTGGATTTTGTGTCCTTTGGACAGATTAAGATTCACAGTCTTTGTGCTAAGTTAAGCTAACAAGGGCTGGCTGTGGCTTCATATTTAACAGACAGATGATGAAAGTGGTATCTTCTCATCTAACTCTTGGCAACAAAGCAAATAAACATATTTCCCAAAATGTTGAACCATTACTTCAAGGTGTCTCAGCTGTTTTTCAGGCCATGGACCTCTTAGCTGATAGAGAGACAGGCCAGGGACTTCCTACTACATTGAATATTTTTGGGTATTCTCTTTTGTTTGTTTTGTTTGTGCTTACCCATAGCAGCCATGTCAGTAGCAGTTGTAGCATGGTTAATGTGAGCACTTACACTGGTGGTTTCTGAGGTGGAGGGTGTGTCAGAGTCTCTTGCTTGTGAAATTATAAACAGGGTGTGAACTACAGGGGAGGAAGTGAGAGCTTGGCTCCTCTTAAAAAGACATGAGCTCCCCTGAAAACATGATGTGTGAAATTTTAACATTATGCTATTTTTTTTTACCATGGATTTCTATTTTTCATACTTTTAATATCATTGACTATTTGTAAAATTAGGCTATTACTGATGTATGATGAGGGTGATTCATTACTAGTTTATTTTAATAGAGATATCAGCAGGGAATATCATAAACTTCAGTCACTTTCAGAAAAATAAACTTTCTTAGTCTCACTCAGTCTGCGCAACAAATCTCCATTATTCATTCTATGTTTTGTAATCAGCATACAGATAGATTATGTCCTAAAGAAAACAACGAAATTTTTGGGTTACCTCACAAGAGACACAAGTGCAACAAGAGACGCAGCCAGTCCTCTCACTGAGGAATGCGCTAGTAGGGGTGTAAATCACCAGTTTCATCACGACATGCTATTATATTGATTCTTGGGCAACAATATATTTGCTGACATCACACGTGACACAGACATGCCATAGGAATTTCAAAATAAAGCCCAACCTTAAAGATGACGATATAGATTAATCTTTTTACTTTGCATCAATGTATTGGATTACTGAACATTTAATCGATATATTGATCTAGATCAATGTATCATTACACCCCTACAGGCTAGTCCAAAAACCATAGTATTCTTCACAGATTGATTAAAATACAATCCATTGTGGCTCACAAAAGTGTCTGTACTGCAGGTGTACAGTATTGTAGATGCTGCACAATGATTTAGTAAGTTAGCTAGCTCACCTGCGTATGGGTAACCTTATGCCAATCACATTAAATGTTTTTGTTTGTTTGTTTGTTTTTTACAATTGGACTGATACAGCTTTGCTAATGGTATGTTGGATTAATTTGAATTTTTGAATAATAATTTGGCATCCCACTGCAGCTCCTCTGGGTCACGTACCCCCTGTTGAAGACCCTGGCTTTATAATGAGACAAACAAAATCCTTAGTAAATGAATGAAATAGAAAAAATGAAAGTCAGAAAAATGTTCTAAAAATTTAGACGGGCATGACAAAATTGGCTTTTTAAAGTTGAAAACAGAGCTCTGCTTATTCAAATATCCATCAAAAAAGAGAACAAACTCGTGCAAATTAAAGTTTAAATAGGCGTTAGAGGAGGGAGATCAGGCAATAAACTTTAAGCCAAAATGTAAAAGCTCTGAACTTGCAAAGACTGCTCATCGTCAGTATGAGAAATAAATTATTTTGCCAGGCTCATACAAAACAGTTCAGCCCAGAGGAACAGGCCAGGCTGCTCAGGTCCCTGCATACACACACACACACACATGCATTGCACACACACACACACACACACAAACACACACACACACACACACACACACACCACTCTCAGCAGGTCCATCCATCTGTCTGTACAAGACACACACATAACGGCCATTCGCCTCCAACAACGCTTACAAAGAGAACAGGTGAATATTTTAACAGTACATTTCTCCTGCTGTCGGCCCGTGTTCTCTGTCTCTCCGTGCCCCATCCTCCCTCACACACCACCCCTCTTCTCTGTCTTGTTTTGTAAGACTACTTTAAATGCAATGCTTTTCATCAGTATCCAGTAGAGAGTGTTGACATGCAACAAGAGCAGCTCCATTTGGACTCAAAACGTTGCCAGTACATTGTGTGCACCTCTTCCACTGCCGCCACAGGATGCCACAGCCTGTCCCTCTGTTGTCCAACCTTTCTCTTTGTCCACCAGCAAGATAGATAAACTGAGGAGACAGCAGCTACCCCAAATGCACCCTGTTTTTTCATCTCTCTTCTCTCTGTTTTGGTTTGTACCTGTCTCACTCTCTGTGTACTGAAGCCCTCGCCTCTCCTATTCATCACCACTTTCTGAGTTTTTTTCCCCCCACATCTCTCTCATCCTCCTTCCCTTTCACTGGTCCACTCCAGTGTCAGCCTCAAGCTCCTTCCTCTAGACACCTCCAAGGGCTCCATCAAAGACAACGATTGAGCGTGCATCACTCCCTTTTTTCTCTTTCTATCTCTCTGCCTTTTTCTCTCCTGAGAATGGCTGATTACCGTTCGCTCCATGGGCTAAGTGGGGCAGATAGGAGGCTCAGCTGGAGAGAGAGACAGGGAACGAGCGGAGGAGAGGATCCTGTCTCTCCCCCCAAAGGCCCATCCACGTGCATCGGCAACGCTAACAATGCAAAGCACACAAACACACACACTCACAGCCAACCCTACGCAGCCCACATGTCATTTATCTGCAGGGTGAAGACAACTGGGTTCTCTAAAGTGAGATAAACATTCAGACAAATGCGCACAGGAAGGAATCAGTTATCACAATATTTTTGATCAAATACCTCAATATCCTTATAGCAACAATATTGTGAGGGTGACTATCGGTGCTTTCACAAAATATTAACAGAATGAGATTTTTGATAAATATTCATCAGTAATGTGGATATTATGACTAAGAAGGCTTTTTGTTGTCTGTTGGGGAGTAACAGATTATATGTAATGGGATTATGTAATCTAGATACAAAAAAGGTAACTGTATTCCATCATCAGTTACAGATAAAAAAGACATAATCAGATTACAGAAACGTTTAGCAAAAATGTGGATTATTGGTAAGATTACCACTTTAAAATAAAGAACAACATACCACTACGCACAGTACACACATAGCTGACAATTCACTATCATGGCCTTTAGTGAAAAAAATGCTTCACTGGTGGAAATGTCACCATTTTTTGTCTTAAATCAATCAGTAAATTGCAAACAACAAAGTCAGAACAGCTGGACAAACATTTAGAGCTGCAATAATTAATCTATGATGTTTATTATTATTATGAATGTTAAATTAATCTGAATCTATTTTGATAATCCCATAATCATTTTTGAGTAATTTTTAATTAAAAAATAAAGTTAGAATCCTCTGATTTCAGTTTCTTAAATGTGATATTTTCTGGTTTCTTTAGTCCGTTCTGACAGTAAAATTTAAATTTGTGAGTTATGAACAAAACAAGATATTTGATGACATCTTGGGCTTGGGCACTGATCAATATTTTTTTCACCATTTTCTGACATTTTATGGACCAAAGAACTACGTGATTAATAGAGCATTAACAATGAATGCAATAATAACAGGAAAGACTTGAAAAATAGGTCTAAACATGAGGAGCACATGGGACGCATGTGACTATTTTCTGGTTTCTTTCTCCTCTCTGACAGTAAACTGAATATCTTTGAGTTGTGGACAAAACAAGACATTTGACGATGTCACCTTGAACTTTGATCAACATTTTCTCCCGTTTCTGATATTTCATGGACCAAACAACTAATTGATTGAAAAAATAATCAACCAATTAATAGATGATGAATCACAGCCTAAAAAATATAGTAAGCTAAACAATTTCACCATATTTTATAATGAGTTAATCCAAAAGTAATGGAAAGTAATCAAGTTACATTACTTTTTAATATTGTGATGCTTGAATTACACTACTGACTACATTTTTAACAGGTAATTAGTAACTGTATTGGAAAACATTTTAAAGTAACCCTCCCAGGCCTATGATAAGTGGATAAAAGCAAATAATAGAATAACTACAACAGTCTGGTAAGTTCAGAAAACTGCATCACTTTACTGTAATGCGGCCTTTAAAACCAGGAAAACACAACTCTTATGCCAAATCACAATGTAACGCTATTCAAAATCTATGATGACATCTAGTCTCATATTTAATAGTTTTGTTAATGTTTAATCATTAATTAGTTAATCACTTAAAAAACAACTATTAACCAATAATTTGTGCACCATTTCTCCAGAGTTCACAGGTTTTCTCATGATTTAGTTTGGCAGTAAATGGTAGAAATTTTTACCACATTTGACATCAGGGCTGCAACAAACAATTTTTTTCATTGTTGATTAATCTTTTGATTATTTTCTTTTATCAAAGAGCTGTTTGGTTGATAAAATTTGATTTGATAAAAGTTTCCTGAAGCCCAAGAAGGTGTCCTCAAATGTCTTGTTTTGTCCACAACCCAAAGATGATCAGTTTACTGCAGAGGTGGCAAAAGTACATACATTCTGTACTCAAGTAAAAGTACAGGTACTTGAGTAAAAAAAAGACCAATAGCCACCAGAAAAAAAAAAGTTTAAATGCACATTATGTAAGTTCTGCCACAAAGGGTGTCTTTCATTAAAACAATAACAAAAGATGTAGTTTGATGACATATGAAGTGGCCTGGGATCATGGGAGTGGTTGTCTTCATTGTTAAACAACCACCACTAGTGAAAATCTATCTGACATGACTTGGGCAGAAATCATGTTCACGGATGAGGTAATATTAAATTTTTATTCATGACATTTTTAGTCACTGTTTGCCATCGTCCTTCCTCACTCTCTGACATATTCAACGTATCCAACATATCTGCATTATTTTTTTTTCCCCATGACCATTCCACCTAGTCTCATCTTACTGTGCTGTGATTGGTTATGAGCGCGAGTGCTGGTGTCGGCAGCTGGGAGAAGTTTAAAAACTTATTCTAGACTTAATTGATGTAATATTGTTGGAGTTTTGTTTTTTTTTTTAATTATCTTCTGTTTTCAGTCAGTTTGATTAGGTTTAGACAAGGAAGTACTTGGTTTAGGCACAAAAAGGTTTAGAAACAAAAACTACTTAGTTTAAAAGATCATAGTTTATGGTTAAAATAGACCTTTTCATAACATTAGAGAGGCTGTCTGGCAATCACGGCAAAGTAGTTATATCCAATCACAGCACAGTAGAGCGGGAAAAGTCTTGGTGGGGGGACACAACATATCCTGTGTTGTCCTGGAATTCATAGTTACCTTGAATAAATTATTAACGATTTACTAACAATTTCTTTGTGTTTGAACATTGAAGGAAACATTTGAGATAAGTACACAACTCAACAAAATATATACTATAAGTCTGGTCGTTTTTAGACATTTAAAGCATAAAATTTGAAACCCTGGTACTGATAAAATATTGATATATTGCCCAGCCCTTTGTGAAAGAAATAAAATATGCTAATATACACCTACATATATACATACTGCATGCCCAAAAACACCCACACACATAAAGTGTTTAACACAAAAGCATGCTGACACACACAAGTCACTGACGACAGGAAAAGCAGAGGGCAGGTCTGATCTCCACTGCAGACAAGATGCAGCAGCCAATGACAGAAAGGTGAATTCTCTAAAAATGCAAGTGAAAGCCTGATCACCTGCCCCACCTGCGTGCACTGCCAGAGGCAAAACTAGAAATTAGGTGTTAAGCAACTGGTCTTATCCAGAGCGACTTAAAATCAATGAGCAGTTGGCGATGTAAGGTTGCATTCAAGGACACATCATCAGCACCTGCAGGAACCAGGGGCCCAGTCTGCTGCTGCCGCCTCATCAACTGGTGGACGGCTGTGCTGCTTTCTGCCTGCAGCCTCTATAATAACTATTAAATTATTATTATAATTTCCTCCTCTCCATTAAAACTAATTCAAATTAAGAACCAGTGGTGTTACAGTGATTCCTGTCAAATAATAACAAATAGTTGCCGCGGGTACAGCTCAGGTTTCAGGCGAGGTTTTAGAAGAGAGCAACAGGCACTATCACATATCACTCTTGCAAACACACACACACAAGTGACGAGCAGGAAATGTACGTGGCAGGTGAATCATTTGCTGTACGATTAATATCAACAACTTCTTTTTTTTTAATATACATGGATCCCCTTCTGCACTCTTCTGCTCCTCTCAACTCCTCCTCTGTTCTGTGCTGCTCCCCTCAGTGGGGGTGGAGTCCCAGAGAGACCAATCAGGACTCCTGCCGGGATACAACTTATGAACACACACACATACACACGCACAGAAGGAGAAACAGAGAGAGAAAGATGGATTTTCTCTCATTACTGTAGGTGATGTGCTGATGTACTATGAGGCTCTGGTGCCAAGCAGGGGGTGGTGGTGGAGTGGTCGTTGTGTGTGTGTGTGTGTGTGGTGTGTGTGTGTGTGTGTGTTGTGTTGGTTGAGACTGCTTGCACATGTGTCTCATCTAACACAGCAACATCAGAGGCCCACAGGTCCCATGAGAGTTCCCATGATCCCATGCAGTAATTAATAGAAGAAGCAGCACCACAGCGGACAGTCATCGCACGTGAAGCTGCTCCTGTCTTGAGCTGATGTTGACCGCTGTATACTGCTGTGTGTTGTGCACACACACACACGCACGTACGAACACACACACCAGTATAGAGGCCTACAGCTGTTTGTTATGTAATGATCCAGTGATCGTGATCCAGTTTCTCATTTAAATAATCCACCTCTCCCTCTTCTGGCACAGTCTTTAGCCGACACACACACAGCTGAAAATTGGAAATTTGCAGGCGCCTTCTTCATTAATTAAACACCTCTCAATCTGCAGGACATGCACACACGCACACACTCCTAATTATACAGTTTTAGATGGGGGCTACAGAAATATTGGTAAAGATTCAAAACTATAATCCGAGGTAGGAAATGCATTTAGTAGAGCCTGACCAAAATATTAGTTGGATGGTGTTATCGACCCTATTTTGGCCTGTCACAGCGATATTGGTCTGTATTGGTATCAGCATGTTGTCCAGTTTATGCCAATATCAAAACTTATTTTTTTAAAAACAGAACATAAAGCAAATTGGTTTTTTTAACGTTATAGACAGCATTTTATGTATAGTTGATAATTTTTCTTAATTCAGGTTTAATATATAAATACAGTTACTGTTTTCTACTTGTGTTCTATATATACATATATATCTATATATGTATATGTATGTATATGTATATGTGTGTGTATATATATACATATATATACAAATATATATATATGGAGAAATTTGTGGTTTTTAACATTTTTTTTATCATTTATTATCAGTACCAGTAAAAGTTTAATATTTCAGTGCCCTTTTGTCCTTTTAGACAATGAAGTTTATTGTTAAAGCGTCCATTAATATCTTTATCACAGTTGTTTGATAACCACATTTGAGGGATTGTTGCAAAACATTTGTGTTTATGTATTCTTTATTTTGTGTATTGTATTCTGTGTAAACATTATTGGCCAATATATCAGATTTTCTTTTACTCCCAAGTCTGTGTATTAGCATCAGCCACAGAAACCCAGCATTAGTCAGGCCCTGTAGTATTTAGACTTATAGGTCGATACTGCAGACAATTCAATAATATATAGGAGGTTTAAAAAATGTAAATGCCATAGAAACCCTCTGAGTAGCCTACCGTGTATATTCTCTATTGGACTATTTTAAGACACTCATATGCAAACAGCCATTTAAGCTCTACTCACTCAGATTTCCTCGCCACAGCCAGGGACCGACACAGGGTTGTTGGGGGTCATCGGAACCAAAGAGCGGCAGCTGGTGCAACTTCCCCCGTTTTCTGGGTCACTTTCAATAGGGGAGACCGTGGACGGGTCGGCCGGGACCAGCTGCATGTCCCCGGGTCCATAGTTTGGCTAGGCGATGGTTGGACCACTGGAGCTGCCTCGACCTGCGCTGGTGCAGCCGCATGTTCTGGCAGAGACCCCACACTGGTTTTGATCTGGGGGTCCTGAGGGGGGTGGTGGTGATGTAGGCAGCTGGGGTCGGGGTGATGGTGATGGTGGTGGTGGTAAGGATGATGCTGCTGTACCCTGATGTCCCGCAGGTGCCTGTTCTCGCCAATGAGCTCGTCCACCCGCCGGTCCAGCTCCTCTATCCGGGAGCGCTGGGTCTGGATGAGGCTCTGCTGGTTCTGGACGATGGTGGTGAGCTCCCGCAGGTACAGAATCGCCTGCACCGGGTTTTCCAGCAGGCTGGAGCTCATCATACTCAAGACGAGAGGAGGGAAGAGAAGGAGAAGAAAAAAAGAAGCTGGATTGACTGGATGGAGGACAGTGTAGGTGCAGTATATCCGTGAGATGATCTGGTTACGCTCCTCTGTTGGGTTCTGCTCGGTTCTTGTGGATGAGGCTGCACCGACCGACCGAGCTGAAGCCTCCGCTTCTCCGGTCGTTTCCCTCCCTCCCTCTGTCACTCTCTCTCTTACTGCGCTGAGTGGTGCTGATGAGAGGAGCCAGATCCAGATGTGACAGGAGGGAGGAGGGGAGGAGGAGAGGCGCTGGAGGATGGATGCGTCATTACGCACATGCACGAGAACACTACAGAGTAAGTACGCGCCCTATAGGCTGTTCAAGGAGGTTCAACATCTGAGCAACTGTGTTGTGTGTGTTTATCGCACAGTGTATATATTTCAAAAAAATCTGAAAACTCTTTTATAGCTTATTGTAGGCCGCCGAAATAATAATGTTCTTTTTTCTTTTCTTTTTTTGTTGTTGTTGCAGTTTTGTAAAAATGAGACACAACAACAACAACAACAACAACAACAATAATAATAATAATAATAATTAATATAATTTAAATATTATATAATAATCTTCTTCTTCTTCTTCTTCTTCTTCTTCTTCTTCTTCTTCATCTTCTTATTCCTTTACTATTATTATTATTATTATTAGTTCCCACTTTTGCGTCTGACCCCCTACAACCTACTCAACGACCCCAGTTTGAAAACCACTGATTCAAGCCTAAACTTTATTCCAATGGGAAAATTCACTCGTTACAGTAGAGAAAGAGTCAGTGATAATAAGTTACACATATAACAAAAGCAAAATCATGTATAAAATATACGACACAATACTATAATCGCAAACTATAAACATTAGAGACATGTATAATTGCTGAGGGAGAACGTGCGATACGATCGAAATCAAATTTAATCTCAGTATTAATTATTGTTTTAATATCCTTACAGATACTAATTACCAATTTTTAGGCAGCTTTGAATTGTATCTCACATAGGTGAAAGGTGCTGTAAAATTATTATTATTATTGTATTGCTATTGTTATTGTTATTATAATATAATATTATTTATTATTATTATTATTACTATTATAGTAGAGTAGTAGTAGTAGTGTTATTATTAACTTAAATGCTAGTCAAATCGTCAGTTTATTTAAGTCGCTCAGAGGTGTTCAAGTCGGAAAACAGAAATTTCTGATAGAGCTTGAAGGCAACACATTTCCGGCGACGTGGTCACATGACACGGAGTTGCGGAAGTAACGAAGTAAGGTTGTTTTGCTAATCAACTCGGATGTTAGCACCGACAGCATAGCTACTTTTTATTCTTGTAACTGTTTACAGGTAAACAACACCCATGGTCAGGTAAGCTTAATATTTTTTTAAGCGACTAGGATTCGCAGTTTAATATGTCAGTAACGGATTTAATTCGATTTTAGGCTCACGGTGATGCTGTCTTTAGCATAGACAGGCTGCCAATTTATAGATTATTTCCTTCTTTTGAATATATTGGCTAGAAAACAGCCGTGTTCAGCTATCGATATAAATGTTACAGCTCACGTTACAGGGATCAACTTGAGTCAATTTACGCAATAATACAGAAAAAAAGTCCTTATAGCATCATAGTTATGAGATGGAGCGTTTGCAGTTTGTCATGTGAGAGTCAGATGAGCTCGAGAAGTCTGGTGTGGTAAAGAGGTCAGGGCTTAGTTAACCATACTATCTGTAGATTTTATAACTTTATGACGATTTGTGATGTTTGATTCTTTGATCAAAACTACACTTTGCCTTCAAGTTGTTCATCATCTCAGACAGGCCAATGTTTGATTCATTGTAATAATGTAATTGTGGTCCCGAGTTCAAGAATGAAGCATGCTCTAGATCAGAGTCTGACTATGTCATCAGAGCCTTGTTCTTGATTATAAGCTTTGTTCTGTGTTGCTGTCTTTAGGATGACACAGAAGCGCTGCCTGGAGGGCCAGGTGTATTCAGTGCCTCTCATCCAGCCAGACCTGAGGAGAGAGGAGGCTGTCCATCAGATAGCAGATGCCTTACTCTACTTGGAGACCATCTCTACGGATATTTTCAAAAGGCAAGCCCAGAAAACACACACACACACACACACACACACACACACACACACACACACACACACACATAAGAGCTAAAGGTAGAGACTTAAAGCCACAGTGAAAAACAAGGATTTGCTTTAGAGGGTTTGTCATTTATGGCTTGTGTGATATAATGTCAGTTTCATGCTTGACATGGTATCCATCACACATAAGTAGTGATAAAAGGATTTGCAAGATGTAGAGTTAAACTAATGGTTATTTTCATTGTTGTCTAATTTGGCGATTATTTTCTTGATTAATTGAGTAGCTTTTTGGTCTTTAAAATGTCAGAAAATTGTGAAAAATGTCCATCAGTGTCCCAAAGGCCAAGATGACGTCCTGAAATGTCTTGTTTTGTCCACAACCCAAAGATGTTCCATTTACTGTCATAGAGGACTTTTATACTCAAACCAGTGAATCAAATATCAAAATAGTCGGTGATTCAAAAAAATAATTGTTTATAATGTTTGTGATGATCAGTTAAATATTTCTTATTATTTTGCAAGTTAATTTTATTGTTAAATAAAGTTTTTAAAAAAAGTGTCAACAAGGCCAGTTGACAAAAACATTTTAAAATAAGACATAACAGCAAACTTGAAAAAGGTTGTTCATATCACAGCATCTGTAAGAAGTATTTCTGCACAGAAACAAATGCTTCCGCATATTTAGGGCTGCACAATTAATCAAAAAATCATGGAAATCACAGTATGGCCAATTGTAATATCCAAATTGCAGAATTTGTGTTAAAGGTAAAATGTGTGACAAAACAGCATTATAATGAAGTACTGTAGCCCTGTGGAGATGCCCTGGCCTACAAATCTTGTTCTTCAGATGTAAGGAAGCATGTTTGTTTGATACAGACTCCAACAAATGTCACATCATCATGACTTTGATAGTTTTTTTTGTGAAAATGATGATGCAAAAGTTATCATTCCCACCAATTGTGAACCATATCAGCATCACAATATCTGTCAAAATGATGACAATATGATTTGTTTACTGTATCGTGCAAACGTACTCATGTTTAATGGATTGCACAGTCTAATACATACGGAATCCTTATTCTAAACCACATTTTGTGCCACTTGTTTTAGAATAGATGGTCCCATCTGGCACTAAGAATAGAGGACGTGTCTCCTCTAACTACATGACAAGTGACATTTATTAACAGAGTTGTTTTGTCAATCTAACCTTTGAAAGATGATGTGTTTTTAATTAAATGATGGATATCATTGCCTAAACAACTGATGCTTCCACTTCATCTTTATTGAATGCAAGAAGTCTACAACTGCTTCATTAATTCATTCTTGGGATTAAGCACCCTGCAGAGTGTATATAAATATATATATATATACACAGATATATGTATTGGATTGTGCAGTATGGTCTCTGTCATATTTTCCTCTGTGTGTGGATGTTTGTGTATGTCCATATTGATGTTGATGTGTGCATGTGTGTTGCCTCCAGGGTGTCTGACAGTGTAGAGAAGAACCGCCGCCAGCTGCAGAGCGTCACTGACCGGATCAGACTAGCTCAGGCCCGTGTCGACAAGATCAAAGGCAGCAAGAAGGCCACCAAGGTAACACGCACCTTCACTCTGGGAGGCAGTCTTTTACATATTTGCACCTATGACGCAGGCACAAGAAGGTTACAAGAAACAATTACTATCCCTCTGTGTGTCATTATGTCAGCTTTTTTCTGTCTTTTTAGGTTTTCTCCAGTGCCAAATACCCAGCTCCAGATCGACTTCAGGATTACTCCTCTATCTTCACTGAGGCTACAGATCCCTCTTCACAAAGCCGCCCCCGACACAGGATACAGAATAAACTTCGACCCTTTGATGAAAAGGCCTTGCAGGTAAGATAAAAGCATTAAAATGCTGATTACACAGGGATTTTTGACACGCAATGCCTCCAATTATGCAACAACAAAAACTGGGACTTGTTAAGAGCCGTGGTTTCACAAAGTGTTCTACAAGTAATGTCTCGAAGCCCACAAGCCATGGTGCTATAACTAAGATAAAACAGAAGAAAGTGTGTGCTAGCCTGATGGTGTTTGGGCCTCTTTATACAGCTGACACTGCTAAAACTGCGGGTACAAAACAGGGATAAAAAGAGGCATGATTAATTTTCCATTTACATGGCTTTTATCTTTCTGCTGAGAATTATGACACAGCTCTGACTCCGGTCATCAAAGGACATGAGGGGCTCAGAACTGATGTCGCGACTCCTTACATATAAACTAGAGGGGGGAACTCCCATGACCCCACTAGTATTTATGGAGCAGTTAAGAGACACTGCCCCATGGGCTGGACAGAGTCCACCTTGTTCCTCCAATATCCAAGGTCTTTTCTCCAGCCCTCTAATGTGATTTTTCTGGGTCAAAGCATCTGATGTCTCCTGGATGTCTCTCTGAGGAGGTATTATATATCCTGTCTGACCTGGAATCGCCTCAGGGTCTTTCAGGAAGAGTGGGCAACGGGCAAGGAAGGACATCTGGGCTGCTTTGCTTAGCCTTACATGACCCAGATCTGGATCAGCAGCAAAAGATGGATGGTTCTTTTTTAAAATCTTTCTTAACCAGTTTTTTAGGGACACACTGAAATAACAATTTGGCCAACAGCAGATGCTGATGTGTCTTATCTGATGATTGTTTATTTTGTTCTTGTTGTCATTTATTCCCCCTTATGTGCCAGAGAAACGAAGAAAGCTCCATTTAAAAAACATGACATCCGTTGTCCTCATACATGACACCAAAAGTTATGTCCAGCTGGTGGCTTCTTCTTCAAACCAGTAGCTGTGCACTGTTGTCTAAGTTCGACCCCAAATAACCAACACAACTGTTAGTGAGTGCAAAACTGATGCAACACAACTAGTCTTGGACCTCGAGAACTGATGGTGAATCAATTCTAAAATTTCTGTTCCAAAGGGTTCATTAAGACAATTTAATTTCAATTCTGCTTATTGATTCCTTGACAAATTTAACTCGTGTTAGTTTCAAATTAAGCTACGTACTGCAAACACCTGCTATATGATCAATATTTATTTGTGTGCACCTGTAGACATGTAAGTTGTATGCATGCATGTCTTCCTGTCCTCTAATTTATTTGTCTTTTTAAATCATGAGGCTAGATTATTCTCATTTAATCTACTCAGGCTTTGCTCAGTAGCTTGACTAGCAGGTGAATAGCACAAATTGTGTGAACCTTGTAATAATAAGCCCAATTTAGCAAACGCTACACTGCAAAATGCTTTACAAGGACGGCATACTTCTCTATCATTACAGTACAATATTAAAAACACTGCCTCCAGGTAGAGATTGACAAAAATTAAAAAGCATTTCAAAAAATTGCCTGACCTGGTCTGCTGAAATATACCTCTTACTCCTAGATTTTTAGGGGAAAAATAGGACACAGGACCATTATAAAAGGGTTGGGACTCCCTAAAAACTTGGTATTCCACCTGGAGGTGGTGCCTTGTGTCTATAGGGTTAAATAGGGTTATGTTTGTGTTACCATCTGCATGGTGCTGGCAAATTTTGTGCTATTTTGTTGTAATGCAAACTAATCATCTTTTTTCATGAACAGCTGTTTTCTCATGATTAGCAGCACGCATGTTTATTTATCACTCAAGCGGCACTGATAAGCTTTCATCCCTGTCACTCTCAATTTTTCACACCTCTGAGTTAAAAAACCAACTGCCTTCCACTTAATGAAATATTATTGCCAATAATGGACACCATGGCATTTGCATTAAATTTTCTGGCCTTTTTTGATAGAATATTCATCAGGCTGGGGCAGGTCATTTTACAGGTTTAAAGATGTGGCAGAGGAGAGCAGACCAGCCCGATTTGATATTGCCATGTTATTTTTTTGCTCCTAAATTGATGCTTGATTAGGAGGTGAGGAGATGAAAACAACAGACATTTAGTGCAATGTGTGATATGGGTTTTTGTGTGTGTGTGTGTGTGTGTGTGTGTGTGCATGTGGCTCAGCACAAGCTGCTGCATTATTTATAGAGAACACCACAGTTTTTTCCGTTACCATCTTAGGAAACTTTACGAAAACCAGCATATTTTCTGCTGTGTGTGCTTGGTCTTGCTTTGTGTGTGTGTGTGTCTCTGTGTATTTGTCAGAGGGAGAAAAATGAAAACACTGCTGGCAATTTTCCTTGGTGCAGGAATGCATTATTCAATATCCCCCAGAAGCAATGTCCCCGACCATATAATTCGTTATTGCAGTTTTTGTGTGTGTGCATGCATCTGTGTGCAGGAGACTTTGGTGGCATTTGTGATCTGTGTTATTCAAGATTTACTTGACATTTTCCAGATCTCCCTCTCACTCTACGTCTGCTTGTCTTCCTTTCAGGAGAAGTTGATGTATTTCCCCGTGTGTGTGAGCAATAAGAAGAAGTCTGAGGATGAGACAGAGGAGGGGCTGGGCAGTCTGCCACGAAACATCTCATCTGTCAGCTCCCTGTTGCTCTTTAATACTACGGAGAACCTGTGAGTCCACACACAAATAGACACAGATGCTAACTGTAAACACAGATTAAACCAAAACCTTTTCTTCATGTCTTTGGATTTGTATGTTTTTAAAGATATAAGAAGTATGTGTTCCTTGATCCTCTGGCGGGAGCCGTAACAAAAACGCACACAACACTAGAGACAGAAAAAGAAGAGAAGCCGTTTGACGCACCATTGTCCATTACAAAGAGAGAGCAGCTGGAAAGACAGGTGCCTAAAACACTCATTTCCAAACATAATACAAGCTTAAAGGGATTGTTTGGATTATTTAATATAGGGTTGTATGAGGTCCTTATCGATAGTCAGTGTATTACCTACAGTAGATTGTGGTCAACATGCCCCCAGTTTGTAGAGTAAGTAAGTAGAGAGGGACACAAGCACGGAAGCCAAGCAATGTACTGCTGTGGACAGGGTCAGCAACAAAATGTATTTTAGCCACTTAAAATGATCCAGCTAAAAAAATCAATATCAGTATAAGCGTACGCTATATTTAGAATATTTTCATTGCTTTAATTTGCTGTCAGAGAGCCTTTTCGGATGGGAAACCGCCGGTACATAAGCCAAATATCACTCTCTTCAAACAAACTAAACTCCATATGCAAAATCTGTAATTTTAGTCCACGGAACAAGAGTTGCTGGTTTGCTGTGGCCTCAATTTGTTAGTTTGTTGGTGTTATTGTGTGACTTTGGTGTTATTAAAAGTATTGTTTAGAGTCACCAAAGCCACACAATAACTCAAACAAACTAACAGAACAAGGCAGCGGCAGACCAGCAACTCCAATGTTCGGCAAAATAAAATTACTGATTTCATTTATGAAGTGTGGGTTGCTTGAAGAGCAACATTTGGCTCGTATATTGGTGGTTACACCTAATTTGATACAAATCTTTTTAGGTGGACCTTTTGTTTTAAGTGGCTAAAATATCTTTTGTTGCTGTCCTCATACTTAGCTTCTGTGCTGGTACTCCTGCTGTTTCTCCAAACTGGTGGTCTGCCAGCCAGCATCTACTGTAGCTAATACACTGACTCTTGATAAGTACCTCATACACAGCCACTTCAAATAGTCCGAACTATCCCTTTACTTTGACTTTTTTTATATGTAGGATTGTTACTGATACATTTAATGAATTAATCTTGATAATCTTTTCTCTCTTAACAGACAGCAGAGTCTTATTTCTATGTGCCAGACCTGGGCCAGGTGCCCGAGATAGATGTGCCATCCTACCTGCCTGACCTGCCAGGCATTGCGGACGACCTGTCCTACAGCGCAGACCTCGGGCCTGGCTTTGCCCCGTCAGGACCCACACACAACATGCCTGAGCTGCCCTCCTTCACTGAGGAGAGCAACGCGCCTGGTACACACCCACACACTTTCCACTGTATCACTAACTACGTTTACAAACACACAAATTTTTGACTTTTATTCAGCATATGACAGTATTCTGAATTTGATATAGGTCAGATAAAAAGCATGCTCTGTTTGGATATTCTGAAAATAACATTTTCTGATTAAAACATGGAATATGCGTCTTAATTTTTACATCAGTTTGCATCTCACAGCCTCTTTCCTGTTTACGGTCAGCTCTGTGCGTTTCTTTTTTTTTATTGGTGAAAAAGTGTGACAAAAGAAAGTGACATGACATACAGGACATACAAATACAGAGAACAACACACAGTCATTACAAAGGTGTATGATATGGATGGGAGTCCAGGAGTAGAGATCTGCTGTCGGTTGTGTGTGCACGTGTGTAAGTTGTCAATTAATTTAAGCCACCAACTCATAATTGATTGATAATTGCAGGCTTATAGTGAGATAATATGATAATATAATATCACAAGAATCACTGCAATCATTGAGAGAGAAAAATAATAATGATAATAATGCAATAGTACCCATTGTACCCATCATTATAATTAATGTTGCAGCAATGGGGGTGAGGCCAGACCGTGCCAACAGGGCCCCCAGTGATGCATCCAGGAGCCCCAGCGAGAGATGAATGGGGCGGGTCCTCGAGTTTTTTATTAAAAAAAAAAAAAATCAATTCCGCAATCAAATAATCGATTCAGGTATCCACAAAATTAATTATAATACTTAAGAGAGTTGTTTTTTTTCCTCCCACTTCTAATCAAGAGATTTTTGGATTTGTGCAAATATCACGCTGACCTTTTCAAGAAGGTGGTTGAATGAATGAAAGAGGGATGCTGCGTTCACATGGTAAAATAAGTCTGCCAGTAGTGGAAAACTTTAAACATGTTCTATTTTGACACAGAGAACCATGTTAATGAAATATTAGGAATATTATAAACAGAATATTATCGGAATATTCATTTTCATTAGCTGTGTAAACAGCTATGTAGGACTACGTAGCTGTCTTTTTCAGAATAAGGGCAAAAGAACTGGAAACAGTCTGCATGTAAACAGTGTTTGTGATCTGATGCACTTTTCACATCTTTGTTTCAGGTCCTCAGCTCCAACCTAATGCTCCACCTCCTCCGCCACCTCCCCCACCTCCTCCTCCTCCTGAGCCTGCCCTCGCTCCTGCCGCTCCTGCAGGAGCTCCTCCTCCTCCGCCCCCTCCACCTCCTCCTCCTGTTGACGGCCCCACAGAAGTCTCTAGAACGCCAAGTTCAGGTTTGTCACATTAATGCAATTCAGAAATCTTGTACTGGAGAGTCACTACTCACTGAGGGGAATGTGATTGAGCCTGACTGTGTGTTAAAGTGTATTAAAAATGAAAAGCTGCTCCTCTCTCTCTCTCTCACTCACACACCCTGTTCACTCTCTTAAATCAGATTGACCTAAATGACTTTAATGGGCATAAACCCAAATCAAACTGCCACCCCTGACCGTCTCCTCTGACTACAGGCCCCGTGTCTGGTGCTCCCAGCGAGGTTGTTCAGCCGTCAGACAGTCGTGCCAGTCTGCTGGAGTCCATCCGCAACGCTGGAGGCATCGGCAAAGCCAAGTTACGCAACGTTAAAGAGCGCAAGATGGAGAAGAAGAAGCAGAAGGAGCAAGAGCAAGGTGTCAGATTGCTTGAGTGGGGATGTGGTTCTGCTCATGTTTTATTAAATGTTACACGATGCAGCCTTAATGATGGGAAAGTCATGCAATCAAAGCAGCATGTGACCATCCCCTAAGCATTCACCCATGAGTGTCACACTGCATGTCAGGATGTGAGCGTTTGTGTACAATATACATGTATATTCCTGCACATGTTGCCTACTTTTCCAGACTCAAATTTCCAGACTTTTCGGTAGATTTCTTTTTAAATCTGAGCACAAATATTTAGATGTTTATTAGGTAAATAAAGTTTGTAGTGGTAGCAAATACAAATCAGTTACCACCAAACTTAGTCTATGCTGCCTTTTATGCCAATTATTCACTGTATCCATGGAAACAACGAAGTCACCCATAAATGCATAGTTTACTTGCGTAGAAATTTTTTTTCTAATCACTACATTGCTGCATAGCTCATAAATGGCCAGACAGGCTTATATTTGGCCATTTGTGATGCTATGTATCTATGCAATTCAAAGACATTGCCACATTTTCTTTCAACAACAAATGTGGTTGCGGATGTCTGGATTTGGTAAAGTTGTACTGTATAGTCTCAGTTCTCAAACTGTGGTTCACAAGCTTCTTCTAGTGGTATGTGGAGGCGTGTCAGAAATATTTTTTAAAAGTGAAATAAATCTCAGTTAACAAGCATATACTATCAAAGTATTACAAAATTTGAAAGAAAATACATAAAATATGAAATAACATTTCCTGTATTTTTGTTTCAGTATGAACCTGCTACGTAGTCACAATCGGAGTTATGAGCTAAACTGTGATAGCGAGATAGTAAGTGGAGATAAAATGAAGAGACTCAAAATGAATGCTTCAAAAACACTGCAATCCTGGCTGTAAACAGGAACGATTATGAATAGGAGTAACAGAATATTCCAAGGAGCTGTGTTTAATTGGATGACAGTGAACCAAACACAAGTGCTAGTGGCTACTAATGTGCTAAAGTGTCCACAGCACCTGTAGCACCAAACGACAAAACAGTGAGGTGGCACGTGGAGAGCTCAACACTTTCCAAGGTGGTACACAATGTAAAAAGGTTGACAATCACTGCTGTTTGGCACTTCTGGCAGAGCTGTTTAGCAGGCTGTGATGTACAGATATAGAGACAGCTCTGCGGAGTCTGCATTTAGTGTCACACCACATTTCTTGCTTGCTTTCGACGACATCAAGCTCGCTCTGGCCTGCACTCACACACACAGTGTTAAACAGGGTCCTCTACACATCCTCTTGCAAAAACACAGAGGTAAACATTTTGACTGCGCTCACTGCCTGCTTCTGCTCTGTGTGTATGATGAATTTAATTTTTAGAAATTTTGAATTTTAAATTTAGAAAACAATATAGGGGCAATAGTCTGGAAATGCAAATATTTTTCCATACATTTCTTTTTCCATACTTATCCAGACCTGAAATTATACTTTACTTTTCCATACTGTTTAGGAATCCTGTATGTATGATGCTTATCATCACAGTCTATGGCTTTTGTGACCTTGATTTTTATAAATGTCAACCTCATTAAAAGGTTGACTTGATTAGAGTCCTCTTTTAAATGGTTTGCTGGCCAGGTCATGACCTAACATTTCATTTTTAGAGGAAGCTGCTTATACTGACTAAAAGTCTTGTAATGATGTGCTCTACTTTGAAGAGCAGCACTGGGAAATGAGTGAAACTGTTTCACTGCAGCAATTAATAATTAAAAGAAAAATATACTGATTGCATGATTATTTAGTAACCGTCTGTCTTTGTCTCTCAGCAGTGGGAGCGGCAGCAAGCGGGGGAGACTTTATGTCTGATCTCTTCAATAAACTTGCCATGCGAAGGAAAGGTGAGGATCCCTTTTATGTTGAATGTCATTTAAAAGAAAAGACCTGCACTGCTTGTGGGACTTGTGTGTGGATGCGTTATTTGCTAGTTTCAACCAATTCAGACTTTTTCCAATATTTCTAATGCCTTGTGTGCTATTTGTCTATTCAAGTGTAACATACTGCTGCATTTCCTAAAAGTGACGCTTAAAAAAAATGTGATTTAAATATACTGATGCAGGTGGTTGGAACTGCAGGCAGTAAATAACGTGTCCTGTCCCCTCTGCAGGTATATCTGGTAAAGGTCCAGCGGGTGGGGATTCAGGGGACACTCCTGCTGGTACTGGTGGTGCATTTGCCAGGATGTCAGATGTTATCCCACCACTTCCTGCCCCACATTCAACAACAGACGATGACGACTGGGAGGCATAACAAGATGGACGATGAACACTTGAAGCACAGAAAATGAAAGCATTTGATAGCGTTGGATAATTTTGTGTAGAAAGAACTTCATGTCATTCAATACTCTTATGAAAAGTTCTGCCACTAACACAAAGTGTAAAATGGCCAATAATTGGCTTCATAATGATAAGTGCATTGGTTTGTCTACCAGTAAAACAAAACATCACGTATCACATCACACATAAAATTCAAATAACAAAACAATTTATTGATAATCATAATCATTGTAAAACATATTTTCATGAAATTAAACAAGCAGATATTAGAACACTCACTGAAATCATTTCACTAACATCTTTCCATTAAATAAAAGTAACTTTTTGCATTACGTAACACTTTACATTGACTGCTTTAAATATTTAATATCTTCTGCAAGTGTAAATCAGTCACATGGAGGCCCTGAGCTAGTGCTGCTTCAGAATTTATTATTCATTTTTGCCTCTATGTTCCAGACTGAATTAGAGACATTGCAGGACTGATACAACTGAGTCAATCTAATAAATACCCCCATCGGCCTTTGTCTTCATGTGCAATCAAATATGTGTTCATTATTTTCTAATTTATCTTTTCTTCTCTAAACCAGAGATGTCAGCAAGCCAAATCAGAACACAGCAGACAAGATATAAACGTGGAAAGATGCACTGAAAACTGAAAACTGCCTCTCAAGTTGATTCTTGAACTCCAGTCAGGACAACTCCGAGGTCTGCAGGCTTCAGAATGTTCAAGAATGTAAACATAAAGCGGCATAAAAGAGCTGCGGTAATCTTGCGATAAAGACTTCTAATTATCTCACAGAGTTTGTTTTACTAGAACACATTCAGTTTCTTTGGTTGCTAAAATTGCAGAGTGAGCTTCAGCCGGTTTCCCCGAGATTCTTCCTCATCCCAGTCTTATGAAGTGATCTACTTGGGAAATGTCGATTGAAACTACATCTGCTTCTGCTTCTTCTCCTGGAAGAACTAGGAAAGAAAATATACAGACAAACGTGAATAAGTGGTAAAACTTTATTTGAAGGAGTGTAACAATTCATTAGTCTGGATTGTTATATTGATTCGATGTTCACTGATCCAACATGATCAATGCAAAGTGAAAATACAGATCTGTAGCATCATCCTTAAGATTTTTAATCAAAACATCTTTATGATTGAAATTCCCACAGCATGTCTGGGTCACAAATGTCTGATCAGTCATAAAAATGCTAAATCATAGTTTAGTTGCTTTTTGTGGGCTGACGTAAATGTAAGTGAATGTGTTAAATGGATATATATTAATCGAATTGAAATTCAGACTTTTCCAAGCAATCAATATGGTGTGATGAAACTTGTGATTTACACTCCTAGTGTAAGACTGACCTTATGCTGTCATAACCATGTCATGACACCTGTCATGAACATGAAGGAGTCTATGAATATTTATGACTGATGTCATGAAGTGTCATTTGGTCATTTACATACAAAGTTGACATTGTTTGAGATGTCTTTGTCATGACAACTCGACATTATCAAACTGGTTTAGCTTTATGTTTTAGCATGACTGAAAAACTGTCATTTGTGATTGGTTTTGACTGGCTGTCATGAGACCTTTATAAGCGTGTCATGAACATTTTCATGACCATAACTAAAGTGGTACCACTTGGACTTGTTGTAAAGATGTTGTTAAATGTTATACAGCCAGTTTGACACAGACTGACACTTAATGACAACAAACATTCACACGGACTCTGTCATGTACATGACAGGTATCATGACATGGTTATGACAGTGTAACAGTTGTATGCACACCCTTTCAAGTAAAGTTTTAGAAAAAGTTTTGATACAGTGGGTTTAATTGCGAAAGTGTACTTTTCTTCTCACCTTTCGTAAGGCAGCAAAAGCAGGGCCAAAAGATGTGTGTGTGCTGGTGCGATCTTTGATCCATGTGGGGAGTTTAGAGAGCGTTGCGTGTCGAGAGTATCGTCTGTCACACAGCACCATGGAGGAGTAGTCGCCACGGTGACGGATAGCTCTTCCTGTGGGTACATGAAGTCAAATACTGTGAATACTGATTATTACCACCTATGGAATATGAATGTAAAGTATTAATGGCTGTTGTCATGAATTATTACCTATAGATTGATTGACAGCCTTCATGCAGAGGTTTTCTATTAGTGCTTGGCCAGGGTTTCTCCCTCCACTGTGAGGCTGAAAAACAAAAAAAAACTGTGATGATGCCCTTCATCTCTTCATCTCAGCACTCCTATGACTATTATGACAGTACAGTCTCACCAGGTGCTTGTCCAGATAGGCCATCTTTTCCTGCAGCTCTGGGGATTTTATGTTGGGATACGGCATTCCCACCATCACCACACATCTGCCAAGGTCATCAGAGAAATTGATGCCCTCACTCATCTTTCCTCCGACCACAGAGAACAGCAACGCTCCTGTGAGCCCAACGCTGTCCACGGCACACCTCTAACAAAAGAAAGAGGCAATCAGTAACATAATGTAATCACAAAGAATGTATTATCAGTGCTCAGTGATGAGAGCTGATGTTTAAAGCAGTGACAGTTTCACCTGGATACAGCGGGAGAACTCGCTCAACACCTGCTCAACCTGGCTGGCTTTCTTTGGCTCCTGGAAGATCTGAGAAGGTAATTGTGATAGCTTAAACACTGTCTTTTTTCACTCTAAGGATCATTCAGATTTTTTTGGAAGGGGGGTTGTACAAGGTCCTTATCCATTGTTAGTGTATTACCTACAGTAGATTATGGTCAGCACGTCCCCAGTGAGGAAGAGCAGCAGGAGTACAGTGTAGGAAGCCAAGCACTGTACTGCTATGGACCGGGTCAATATAATCAGTATCCGTTTAAGTGTACATGATATTTAGAATATTTTTCACTGCTATACCATGTCATGAGACAGCCTTTTCCTGATGGGAAACCATTATACCACACCATTATATCACTGCAGTACTGTAAATATCATTCTCTCCAAAGCCACCAGACTCCTTCGGCAAAAACAGTCATTTTAGCTCATAAAATACAGGAGTACCAATTATACCGCCGCTACAATCTATTTGTTTGTTTGTGTTATTGCATGACTTTGGTGAATTTGAACTAACTTTAAAACACAGAAGTCACCCAATAACACAAACCAACTAATCATTTGAGGCAGCAGTAGACCAGCAACTCCTGTGTTCTGCAAGATAAAATTACTATTTTTGCCAAAGGAATCTGGTGGCTTTGGAGAGAGTGACATTTGGCTTAAATAACAGCTGTCTGACAGCAAGGTAAAGCTGTGAAAATATTCTAAGTATTCCGAAACTGTTTTTTTTTCTCAGTCTGGCCTGTTTTTTTAATAGGGCTAAAATACATTTAGCTTCCTACACCAGGACACCTGCTGCTTCTCCAAACGTAGCTAATAGACTGACTCTGGATAAATCCTTAATACAACTGCACTTAAAAAAATCTGAACTGTCCCTTTAGGAACAGTTTCTCAAAAATACTATGCCATTGTTCAGCTAAGGCATGATAAAAAATGTTATTTTTTATAAAGGTCATTTGCTAAACAAAATCATATAGCTGATGTACCTTCTTCTTGTTAGCCAGACGGGTCAGCGCACCGCTGGCCTCCCAGTGAGCAATTATCCGCCTCGAGTACTCGTAAGACGGGAAGAAGCACACGACCCCGCCTGGGACCACATTACAAATGTTGGAGAGAATGCGTCCTGTCTCATCCATCTGTCAACAAACAGGCACATATTTGCAGAAATTCTTTTGTGAACAATGCATCTGCAATGTAACACAGGAGTACAGCAAGAACTTGATAAAATAGTATGTGTGTGTCTGTTACCATGCGTGGAGAGTCTCTGTTTTGAAAAGTAAAATCCAGCTCCTGACCAGATGGGCCGCTGCACAAGACGAGGGGAAGAATGTTCTCGGGAGGAATTACATGACCTAATGACAAAGTTACCAGGCAACAGTTTGTTATTTTAGTAATTTAGATATAAAATTACAAAGATGTAAAATAATTTTACATGATCAAATAAAAACTTTAGGCCCAAACAATACAGCTCTGTCAGCACAAAACATGTCTTAGGTACACAAGTTTTCACATATCAACTCAAGACCTGAGAATCAGGTCTGGACACTGTTTGGCACCTGGGTAGAGCGTGCAAGATGAAGAGGACTCCTGCGTAATTAACATTGTTTTTGTGTCGATACCAATACTAAATTAGGATCTCCCCGTAAAAATTGATGAGTCGAGTCATTAGTTGAGAAGACCCTGAATCGACTTGCACACTTTTGTCAGTGGAGTACTTTTGTTTTTTAGCTGCATCACTGAACACAACTGATTCAGATATTTGTGTTCTGACATACAGCTCCTCTGGGTAATGCCCGGATAAGTTCGGGGTTGCAGTGCATGTGTGAATGGGGCTTGAAACTCTCTTGTCTGTGCTTATAAATAGTGAACTAAGACATTTTGAGTTATGTTCCAATTTCACACAGCGCTTGTGAGTCTGAGGACATAGTAGTAGTGCACGTCTTTAATTTTGTATGTCAGTTCCATGGGAGCATGAGTGTTGCTGATGATACAACAATCTTCTTAGTTCAATATGCAACCTATGTGATGATTTAGACCATTTTTATCATCTCTTCCTGGTCAGTTATGATATAATATAATCTGTCACCTCCATCACATGAACCAAAATCATAACAAGATTCTTGTATCTATTGAGTCTGAGTGCATAACCCAGTGGAAATTAGTATTCATACTAAAAATCAGTTATTATTTGAGTTTCTGTCAAGCATTATATTATTCATCAAAAATTTCCACAAACAGAAATATTGATAAATGCATTGCTAAGAGAGTGCATTATGAAAACACAAAAAGAGAAACTCCACAAAGTACTGCGGTGTTATAAAATGGGCCACTCACCACAGGAAAACTCAGTGATGCGCTCCTCTCCCACTCCGGCAGAAAACAGTAGCTCCTGTTTGAAGTCTGAAACCTACATATAACATCTTTTAGAATTATAAAACATACACAGCAAAGACTTGGTTTATTACTTGTGGATTCAAAATAACTTACAGGCTGCATGGTTCCTCCTGCGATGATGACTGCCCTGCACTCCTTCAGCACCTGAGCGAAGTGGACCGCTGGATTCAGCAGCAGGAATTTGACGCTGCTCTCTGACAAAGTACCTGCACACAAAACAAACTTAGTATTTATAAAAGTTTGATTTCATTACTGTCCTTTATTCCGCATTGTGTTTTTAAATTGGTACCTTGTCTGTGCACCACCACTCTGCCATCAGTGTTGCTGTTCGTGAGAGCCATGAAGAAACCCTCCACCTGCATCATGGGAGATGCAGACAGCTCTTTGTCTGCCTCTACAGACCCCTGCTGGTCTGCTGAGGACACTGCACACATGGGAGCAACCAGACAGCGCAGATAAATCATCAGGAACAACATTCAGAGGAGTGCTACAGTGTTCAGTGTCTGTTGATGGCTAAACAATGAGTCTGAGAAATGGCTGGTTGTGATGTGCAGAGACAGAAAACCGGTACTAAACCGGTATCAATGTCAGTATAAATAAAATCCTGATCTGATCCCTACATGGAAATGTGAAAACAACAATAATATCTGCACATGCAGCTCAGGTCATATTGCACTCAGCCTGACATGTACTAAATGCCCTCTTTTTTGAAAACATGGTAGTTTTCCAGTTTGATAACAAATTTATATGCTTTCTTTTATTCATTCATAATTTCTTGCCTGTGCACTTTACAAACAAGGAGAAGTTGGAGATTTTTTTATGCTAGTAGTAAAATTGTGGGTACTGTCTGCAAAAGTGCTCTTTTAAGTTGCTTTAAATGTGTATTCAGAGGAAAGTGAATTTCAGTGCATCTCATAATATAGTTTTGTGCCAGTCTGGCTTTTTCTGAAATTTAGCATTTCTCATTACTGAATGAGACAACAACAGTGTTCATTTTTACAGCAAGATTTAGTCATCTGAATTGTTTTAGTTTTAGTCAACTAAATATACTGTAGATTGTGAAATCTAAAATCTAGTGGGTTTAATCAAAATGTAATGCACACCTCATATGCATAACATTAAGTATGCTACATTTTTTCAAACATGCACATTTCTTTTGTAACATGTATGTTTCAATTTAAGGATAGTGAAACGTTACACTTGTGGGTTACATTTGTGTGCATCTAACTTCCCTTCACACAAAGAGAGGTTTTGACTGAATCTCTTCTCAACTCATCCCTACCTAACATTTCCGTGTTTATTTGAAGAAGAAGAAAATGTCAATATATTTCATCATTGTTTTTGTTGTCATAAATTAGTTTTTATCTGGTTATCGTCTCATTTCATCATCAGTGAAAAAATGCTGATCAAAGCTATGATGAAAATTACTGTCAACGTAATTAATTTTGCTGAAAAGGATCCCATTTCTTTCAATAAATGTCGCACATGTCAGTAATGAGGATGCCATCTCTAAAATGTTTTTAATGTGACATAAACATCAGCCCTCTGACCTGGTGCAGCGCTCTGGTTGCTCTGTAGCATTTGAAGGTAGCGGTTTAAGCCCTCGGTGCGTCGGTTCTCCTTGTTGGAGCTGCTCTGAGTGTGCAGACTCACACCTGATCCAGAGTACTTCTCTGCAAATCCACCCAGCTGCACGGAGAGGATGTATATGGAATTAATTTGATTTAACAGTAGCACTAGAGAGCAACTATATAAATCTATGCATATGTGCATATTAAACACTTACTTTTCTGCTGATCATGCTCTTCTCAAAGTATCTCTGTAACTAAGGTAACAATGACATTGAAAGAATCAGTTTACAGTTTGGATGATGTTTGGAGGCCATGATTGTGATGCTTAAAAGCATTATAACACATTTTTGTTAAATACCTTAAACAAGTTGATGTTGTCAATCTGAGCCTTGAAGAGGAAGTTGTTGATGGTGAGCATTTCAGTTCCTAAAAGATAAAAGAAACACGAGTGATTAGCAACATCTGCTGAGGTGTGTACTAATGTGTGTTTACGTGTGCATCATTTACTGACCGGTTTGTGTAGTCTGGCTCTGTGGATTCTGCCCCACCTTACCTGCAAGGATAACATTTACATCATAAGTGGAGATGTCACATGTGCCCCATGAGCAATTTCCCCTCCTACCCATGATGCACACTGGCAATAATCAATAATCAAAGCTTTTTCAGCCCAAACACACTCACCTCCCAGCACCTGGACGAGCCCCTCAATCACAAACAGGATCTGTTTGATGTACATCAGGTTCTTTGCCTTCAGTCTGCTCCTGATGAGTAGACACATAAACATCAGGAATCATGAAGGTAATACAATATTTAATTTGTGAATGAGTGCAGCATGTGAGTTTGTGTGTGTATACTCACTTGTAGCGCTCAGCATACTGGCTGAGCTGAGAG
Source organism: Lutjanus argentimaculatus (assembly GCA_034769285.1). NCBI lineage: Eukaryota > Metazoa > Chordata > Actinopteri > Lutjaniformes > Lutjanidae > Lutjanus > Lutjanus argentimaculatus. The sequence continues at coordinate 14,013,848 of JAWZSL010000012.1, read as the reverse complement.
TGGGCACGGCAGAGCTGTAGAAGATTCACATTTTAGCATATAACAGGTAACAGGCTTTATTTAAAGCTACATTTAGTACGTGATGTGTGTGAATGTGTTTACCTGTGCTCCAGTGAGCACTGAACTGTGTATGCAGGACAGTGTGTCACTGAGATTGTGAGCTTCATCTATGATCACAACCTAGAAAACAAATATTTCTGTCAGTAATGTGTTAAATCAATTCCACTTCAAATAGTTGCAACTACAGTGGCCCTGAGAGATCAAACACTGCCCAAGCCTTTATACCTTTATATAAAGGTCGCAAACTCACGAGGCTGGTCTGGTATTAATTTGGACTTCAGTATTCAAATAACAGGCCTTCACTGTGTGCATGAGCATGACACCAGCTCTGACAGAAGCAGCTGGAATTTATTAAACCAGTATAAGTAGCTAGCTAGCCCATTAACATGAGTGTTCTGTTTTGTTTTATGATTACCATTGATATAATATATAAGAAGAAAAACATTTGGAGCTCTCTTGGGGGCCCTCTGGTGGCCACAGGAGCCCTGAGCAGGTGCTTAGTTTGCTTATGCCTCAGGCCAGCTCTAAACTGCAACTTATGAAAACACATGCAAACAAGGTCATTTTGGGAAAATATCACCAATTGAACAACACATGCCCAGCATTTAGAAAAAAGACTGCACAGAGAAAAAACAACCAAATATAGAGAAGATGCAAGAAGTACAAACAGCAATGGAAACTGTTTCCAGGGGAAAGAAAAGAAAATGACTGGGATACATTTGTTGTCCCACTGAAAAAATGAAATTTTAGCTCATTGTCTAAACATCACTTACAGATAGCCGACCACAATAACTTCTTGAATTACAAACCATGGCAACAACAAGTGTGTTACAGCTGGAAACAGTTTCTGTTTCTCTTCTGTGCTACTTGCGGGTTTTCTGTAGATGTGTTTTCTGCATTTGTTTGTGTTTTCTGTTTTTGCAGATTTTTATTTTCAAAATGTGTTCTCTTGCGTTGCAGTGTTCTGAGTATGAAACTGCTGAAAGTAAGGCAGAATTATTAGGTACCCAAACAGTCTCAAATACCCAGAGAGTAAAACTGGCTGCATGCCAGAGTTTAAGAGTATTTCAAAAAAAGGTCTTTTTTGGATTTTCATGACAATATTGACAGTTGCTGAGCAGAAAAAAAACGAAAACAGAAACAACAACAAGTAACATCTACTCCTACCTGTCCCTTCAGCTGGACTCCTGCTGCCTTTCTTGTGGCCTCATGAAGCAATATCTGATAGGGCAACACCACCAACTGTGCAGACACAGCATACATAGACCAGATTAACACTGAAACTTGCATAAAAAACGAAAATAAATACATTTTTGACATTTAGAAAAAACCTAGGAAAGAGCAATGCTAGCAGCAAAGCAAGCAGTGTCTGAGGTAATGAGTCAATGGAACGGATAAACAAGAGAGGACTATGTTACCTGTGCAGCGGGGACAGTGAGGCGCGTGGAGTAGTAAGGACATGAGTGTGTTTCTCTGCCCAGCTTCAGCAGCTGCTCGATGTCATGGACTGAACCCAGAATGTCATCCCTCATCTGCTGCAGTGCTGAAGCTTTATAATACGGACACACACTCTTTGCTGGGCCGCGCTTACGTTTCACATCTTCTTCACGATTCTGCTTCTCTGCAAAATGGAAGAACAGGCTGTGCTGACTTTATTTATTTATTATTTATTATTTATTTTTGTTTCAAGACAGTTCTTGGGTTGTTTTAAGGATTATCTGATTGCATGAGAATATTATACATAACTTTATAATGTAATTTGTTTCACTCCGATTTGTTTGTTAGAGTTTGTGTTATCGGCCTCATGTTGTTTGTCTGCAACTTGTTGTTATTGCTGTCTCTCTTGGCTAAGACACTCAAAGCCTTCCTAGTTCCTGGACTCTTACCATGTTTGTTTTTCTGCATCTCCAAGCAGCGGTCGTTGATGCGCTGGATGCTGCCCAGGCGACGCACCTCCTCGTTGATGCACAGATTCTGGAAAGTACATAGTTTTATGTTTGCTGTAAGAGATACTGTGTTAGATGATAATCGTGTTTTACTGATTAAAGACAAGTAATAGATCCTGATGAATGCCAAGCATGCTTCCTGTGTGGGATGGAAAAGGACATGTACTATACTGTTATACATACTGTTACAATTATCCTCAAATTAGAAATTACAAGCAAGAAAACCTACTTCTTCGTGGAAACAGACTCAACAGTTCTAGATCATTCTGGAAGCCAGTAGCATCTGTTAACCAGTCTACACTTATTTTTATAACACAGACTTTCAGTTAAGTGCTACTTGAGAATCTTGTTCAAATTAGAAAGCTTTTCACTCAAAATTAAACATGTCACTAAACTAGGGCTGCAACTAACAATCATTTTATTGATGAATCTGCTGACTATTATCTTGATCAAACAATGAAACATTTGGTAGATAAAATGCCAGAAAACAGTGGTTAAATACCCTCACAACTTAAAAAGTACAAGTTAACATCTTAAAGTGTCTCATTTTGTCTGTCCAATGGTCCGAAACCAATAATATTAAATTTACTATCAAGAAACCAGTAAATGTTCACATCTGAGAAGTCAGAACCGGCTATTTTTGGCACATTTGTTTAATAAAATTATGTTGATCAACAAATAAATTAGTCAACTAATTATTTTAGCTTTATACACAACTGTTCTCAAATACAATACATTTTCTTTATTTCCCAAACATTTTCAGTCATCTTGCATTCATCAGCAAGGACTCGATGTGGTTGCAAACTTGGAATCTGAAAGCTCAAAATACAATATGAACTAAAATCCAGACATTATCATTTTTTGGTGTTGCTCTTACCTACTTATTGAGACACAGTTTGTGTCAGTTAAAGGCAGAGAGGAGTCAAGCCATCAATTACTCTGAATGAAAGACTCTCACAGGGAAATAGCCTGAGAGCTCTCAAGTATTCTGGCTAACACGAAAAAAATAATCTAAACATTGGAACGTTAATAAACAGAGTGAACGTCACCTTTTAGGAAAATACAGCACATCACATTTTGTCTCTGAACGATGACCCATATAAGTAATCAGGATGAAACATTTCTCATTTATATGTACTGCTTGAATTCTTTACATAAATTAATAGTTAATGTGAATGTGTTTGTCCAAAGTCAATTTTTACTTTCCCTTGTACAAATTGTTTAATTCTTTAGCAGTTATCAGATAACAAACACTGAAATCAACTGTCATGTTTAATCTACGGCTACAATGTGTACAAAATGGTAGAAAATAGTGAATTTCAATCACAGTCCAATGTTCTGCTATTTTTGCATGAAACATTACTTTAACAATTAATTGATAAACAACATAGTTTAATGGTTAAAGTATTTTTACCACTTGCCCAGTCGAGCAAGTGAGTTGCCAGATTTGCTAGCCCGACATGATATTTTACTTGTCCTGAGCAAGCGGGCAATCCTTATTGTTGAGTCCTGATTAATTACATAAATACTTACAATTGAGAAGATTTAACCAAATATACTAAAATATTACCCTTTTACTTGTAGCTGTTGTGTGTATGTGTATGTGTATGTGTATGTGTGTGTGTGTGTGTATACATACCTGCCGTGAGCCCAGTGTGACCACACTGACGTCCTTGCTGAAGGGACTCTTTTGAACCTCATGCACAAACTGGGCCAGCTGGGAGTGAGTGCGACTGCAGTAGTAAATCTGAGAACATACACATGTATATAGTCTCACTTCAGGGTAATTTGCGAAACTCGTTACGTTTTATACCAGCAGGACATTCATTCTTAAATTTCTAATGTGAAATGTCTCTCACATACCTTAGTGACATGTTCTTCAACCAATTCCTCATCTGAGTCATCGTCAGCGGCACAGAATCTGAGCACGAGAGCAAACACACCACGCGGTCACCGTCCGTTCACTTCAGCGTCTCACTGTGATGTAACATTCGTTATGATTGTAAACCAATGGTTCCCCTCACCTGCTCCTGCTCTTTGACTCATCATCACTCTCATATTCTGCAACGATGAGCTCCTCGTCCTCTTGATCTCCTGATGTCTCTGTTTGCTCCTCTTTACTGAGCTGCAGCAACTTCAGTGCCTCATCATCTTCACCACTCTACAGACACGCGCACAGAAATTCATACATTGAAACTTAACAGTGATTTAATTTGGATGTACATTTTTGATGCCTGGGATCTTAAAAATGCTGCTGTGCAAGATCACTTACTTTTCTCTTCATTGCAAACTTTAGTTGAACGTTGTTTCTGATCATTTCCAATCGTTCTTCCCTCTTCTTCCTTTTCAATTCTTCCTCCTGATACACAGAAACATTCAATAATGTTCAAGAGCCAACATTCCCAGAGATCCAGACCAAGTTCACTCCTGAAATAAAATGACACTCTTACCTTCAACTTTGACACCAAATCACGTTCTGCCTTTTTTTGAACAAAATCAGTGATCCAGTCAGGCTCTGCTGAGGAGCTGCTGGTGGAGGACAGAGTTGTAGAAGTGGACAGAGCTGCTTCTCCTTCCTGCAGCAGAGCAGTTGCCTCCTGTCTCCTCTTCTCCTCATAGTCTGTGAGCCAGCTCAGCGCTCCACATATCAGACTCAGAGACTTGCCCTGATTTGTTAATTAAACAAATCAGTTAATAACTTTTAATGTCTCATGATGTAATCTTTCCTATACACATACACACATACACACCGTTCCAGTTGGACTTTCAAAGATGCCAACTTTGCCCTGGTCAAGTGCACTGTACAGGGCTTGCATGAACTGCTCCTGGATCTTATAGGGCTGGTAGGGAAATGGAAATTGGGCCCTGCCATTCTCCATGCTCATCAACTTCCCTGGAAGATTACAGAAGTGTTAACTCGATAAAACATGTCAGTTCAGATGTGAGCATCATCAAATAAGCACCTGGCTATACAATCAACTGAGGCCAGTATTTCAAAACATTTGATCTAGGTCGGAATTATCTAGATAGGATTAAATTTCAAAATTGGGTATTTCAAAACCAGGAGATGCGATCCTAATCATACAAAATCAGGATAAAGATTTGGTAATCCAATCCTACCCAGGATCCAGATCAAATATTGTTTTGGGGTATTTCAGAACTCCAGGGTGCAGATTAGGATAGTTTTGACAAAGGCTGCAAAGTTGAAATATTATGAAAATTGCAAGATTGCAAAGTATAATATCTAAATCACAAAAGCTCCAAATTTTTGATGGAGAAATGTGCTGTGTGTGATGCTCTGGCTTACCTTATTCTCCAGATGTAAGAAAACACATTTGTTTGGTACAGACCCTAACAAATGTCACATCATCATGATTTACTTTTTTTTTTCAGTGAAAGTGAAAATTGTGATGCAAAATCCCCACTAATTATGAATTGTATCGCAATATCTGTCAAAATAATTGCAATATGATTTTTTTTTTTTTACCGTATCATAAAACCCTAGTTTTGACACCAAAAATCAGGATAATCCTGATCTCACTGGAAGGGTAGATTCAACATGGATTCAAGGTGGATGTAGACACAAGCAAGTGTCATGGCACATATTTGATCATATTTTTGATACCACAGAGATGGTTATAACCCAACAAATTCTGCAATTCCAGCCTGCGTATTGTGTGCTAACACAAACAAGTGAATGTGAATAATATGCTGTGTTAATTAAATATTTCTTTGACCAACAGATGAAGGCCTAAGAGGTCAAAGACAGTATATCTAGAGTCTGTAATCCTAATCTTGTGGTATCTGGATCAGAATGATCCTATCTGGAGAGTCTTTAAAATCCCTGAATGAAACCTACAAGTTCAGTTTCATCTTGGATTAGAGCTGCAATGATTAATAGATTAGTTTTCTACTATTTAATTAATTGTCAACTATTTTGATAATTGATTTATCGTTATTAAAGAAAAATCTCCAAATGTCCGATTTTAGCCTCTCAAATGTGAATATTTTTCACATTTCTTTAGTTCTCTCACAATAAACTAAATATCTTTGTGTTGTGGACAAAACAAGACATCTGATGACGTCATCCTGGGCTTTGGGAAACAGTGATCATCATTTTTCACCATTTTCTGAAACTGTATGGTCCAAACAACTAATGGATTAAACAAGGAAATGATTACTGACAGATTAATAGGTAATGAAAATTAGATGTAGGCCTATCCGGGAGAGCAAGATCTGGATAATTCTGATCCAGATTAAAGGTTTTTGAAATGCCTGTCCCTGAAAACCACACAGTGTGTTTAGACTGGCCTGATTAGCAACAAGCCAGAACTTCTAATATATGATGTTATGTCTATAGGAGAAATAAATCTTATTCAAGTCCTGTCGAATTTCTTTGAATTTCAGTTTGAATAATTTTACTACAATACATCAATTTACCACAACGACGTAAGTCGTTATTTAACTAAAACCTAGCTTTCTAATTGGTGTACATGTTACATCAAGCATCTTACATTTACATTTTAAAGGCTGTCGCTGTGAGCTGTTTTATGCTGTCTTGAAACTTAAACGCTATCAAGTTGTCTCGAATCCACAGCTACAATGTTAGCTCGGTAAACACCTTATTAGCCAAAATCTTATATCTAAGTTAACTACTGATCACAATCCGACAGGGATCGTTGCTATACTTACCCGCAGATATCCTTTAAAAGAAGCAGATTTTACTTTGAGTTAATGTTTTCGACTCCCGGGTAATTCAACAACCGCGCCAACAGAAAGCAGTGGGCACTGAATCTGACCAATAGGGAGCAAGCTACAACAAGGTGCGCTTGGTTTACTACACTGTAATGCTTACGTGGACGGGGCTATACACGTCTATGTCTGTATTTGTCCTTAATACGGGACTATACCGCTATTACAGAATATCTAAAGTGAGTACGCTTTTAATTATTTATGTCCCAGTACAATATGTCAATAAATTATGCATTTGCTCTGTTTTGTGCGCGCGCACCTCCTCTCCAGCAGGTGCGTGTAAAATGTAAGGAACGCCTCTCTCCCCTAGTTCCTCCTTGAATGTCTGGAAAATTCTCTGCCCTTCTTTAAGCGCTTGTCAGACGCTTGGCTGCGAGACAACGTGGACTTGAAACAACCTGGAAGCACATCCAGCTCGGATACAAGCGTGACTGGTGCACTACGAAAGCTACTTCATGACTATAATGACTGCAGAGGAGCAGACAAGCGAAGGACAACACACCATCCCAATGGAGGGAGAGGACATTACACCAAAGAAAGACGGGGGTGTTTTAAAGGTGAATTCGTGGGTTTTGGTTAGCTAGCTGAGGGATTAGCCTCCTGCTTGTTGTTTACTCATTCGGCTAGGCTAATGCTAGCGGTTGTTAGCTAGGCTATCGCATGCGCTGTCAATAAAACAGTCAATGCTAATGCAAGCTAACTGTAACACTGACGACACCATAACGCTGTTAATCTTGTTTCTTAGCATTGGTTTCATAGCTAACTTATCACCTAAATGTCAACAACACGGCTGTTAGCCATTTCAACCGTCCACGTTTCTAGAAGGATCTGTAGTTTCTGAGAAAGAGTAAATGCAAAACATATTAATGCTGATTTAATATTCAAAACACACACATGCACATAGGGATTATTTGAATGAGACGTTACAGCTCACGTTCATTCAAACTGAAGGATTTGGCAGCTTACCTCTTATGATGCAAAGCAGCAGACCGCAGGGTGGGTGTGCAGGGCACAGATGTGTGGAGATGGCTTCACGTGTTTGTTGCAGAGATGATTTTGTGTTATAAATCCTTTTTCTTGCTGTATGTTTTCCCAGCTGGTGAAAAGGGAAGGCACAGGCGCAGAGCTGCCCATGACCGGTGACAAAGTGTTTGTACATTATGTGGGCACACTTCTAGATGGCACTCATTTTGACTCCAGCAGAGACAGAGGAGAGAAGTTTTCCTTCGAGTTGGGCAAAGGTTGGTTTCATATCAAGCACAGACATGACCGTTCACCTGCCATAGTTGCTGAGCCAGTGTTGGTAATCAGTCTTCTCTGTGTTTAGGCCAGGTAATAAAGGCATGGGACATCGGTGTTGCCACAATGAAAGTGGGGGAGTTGAGCCAGCTCATCTGTAAGCCAGAGTATGCTTATGGATCTGCAGGCAGCCCACCCAAGATACCCCCCAATGCCACTCTTATTTTTGAGGTAAGATTTAGTGATATCTGTAGTGTACCTCGATCCTTAATTTGCTTGAACATTAAGATACTAATTTACATGTCTGCATGTCTTTAGGTGGAATTGTTTGAATTCCACGGCGAAGACATAACTGAAGAGGAGGATGGAGGAATCATCCGTCGCATCATCACTAAAGGGCAGGGATATTCCAAGCCAAATGAAGGAGCTGCTGTTGAAGGTAACACATCCAGACACAACCACTTCTTTGCTACCATTGAGAAAATTGACCTGCTTATAAGGTGATGCAATTTCTCATTTACAGTCCTCAAGAGTCAAAAAATATAGCAAGAGCAACATCACCAGAAATTACTAATATGACACATAATAATGATTAACACACATTTTAAGTTTGATTTATCCCTACTCTTGGAAAACCCAGAATTTGAAGATGTATTTGCATAGTTTTTTTTTTTCTTCAGATCACTGACTGGATTTTTAAGCCATTTAAAGACAACAAAGATGAACTTGCTGAAATCAGATTGATTGAAGTGTTGAGCTGAGTCTGAGCAACACATGAATCGGCTTATAAATGCATGCAAGTGTGTAGTTGCATATCTTAAACTTCACATGATATTTGATGCTCAAATGATGCACTCCAAATCTGTCTTTAGACTATCAAACACTCACACACTGTAGGCTTGAAAGGTAGCTGTACCACATTTTTAGTTTCATCCTTCATGGAGAGCAGAAGCTGCAGTCAGCTTGAATTTATTTTGGTTACATTAATGGCATTGTGCCACCTGCTCTTCACCTTACAAGTATTGGGACAGAAGAGCATATTTTTTCAAGAGTTATAGAGTCCTTGTTCAAATTAGTACAAACAGTGACTTCAAACTGGACTTCCTAGTTTGTATTTCATTTTCCTCATTCATCTCTGTGGTCGGGGTCCAAAATTAACTTTTTGGCTCATCTGCCAGGTAAAGTGAGCTATTTATCAGCCAGAAATATTTTTACCTGTTGTAAAATGTAATGCCTGAATTATTTGACTTATTTATTTGAATTATTTAATTGGCTAATTATTTGTTTATTTAAAAAAATACCTTAAGTTTTTATTATGCAAACTCATCTTAAGCATCACTCTAAAGAGACAATTAAAAACAGATAACATTACATTTACAGCTTTTATTTTGAACTCTTTCAAGAAAAAAAAAACCTATCAATGAATTATATTGCACTTGCACTTAAACTCCTACTGTTCCTACACCTCCACCATCATTAAACCAAACCAAAACCCTGCTCACTACGATCCTTGTTAACTACACTCCCAAATTCTGGTAGCTTCCTCCTTCACAACATATGTAAAAGATGCAGCTTGCACAGGATAACTGCTGTAGGGGTGTGTCCTTGTGGCACATAGTGTCTGACGCGGGAGGTAAGGATACACCAACTAGAGTGATTGGTGACAGACAGGACACCACTCAGTGTAGCAGGAACAGCCATACAGAGCTGATAGTCAGAACTTATTAGACATGAGCAGCTGCTAATAGACTCAGTGTCCTTGCTGGAAACACAGAGAGTCTGCAAGAGCTTTGACTGTTACAGGAAGCACATTTATAGCCCTTTGGAAAAAAAAATTGTGTGGTACCTGTGTTGTAGCTAGCCGAGCTAATTGAAGTAGCCAAGAGAGGCTCAGAGGTTTGCCAGTGTGTGTGTCTGTGGGGAAGTATTATAATGGAACCCTGCTGTTTATCATGTTAATATTACAGACTTACTTTGGCTTTATATTTTACCCAGGATCTTTTGGCTCCTGAATCATTTGGATGCCAACTCTCTTGCAAAAATGCAGACCTCTTCTCTGTGTCTCTCTTCATCTGCATGTTTTCTTTTTGGTGACTTAACACTGAGAGCATGTCGCCACAATTCTAATGGCATGTAAAATAGATGTTTCTTATGGCAAAAACATACACAGACATTGTAGACAAAGTGCCACTTAGTATAACATTCAGCTGCTTTGATTTGATTCACTGATGTCACGATAGGTATGGTGAACAGTGAGAGTTATATTCGTCTCAGCTGGCACATGCAAAAACCACAGCGACGTAAACCTGGTCCTATGCTATTATTGGCGGGTGTTAATTTTGGACCCTGTCTACAGTACTTGTAGCAACACAGCAAAACAACACAGCTCATTTTCTTTGCTTTGGGCAATGGGATGGGCACTGCAGAAGTGGATGATTTGAGGGCTTAAAAGTTTTGCTTCATTTTTCCTTGCCCTGACAGCTGGCACCTACTGGAGTCTGATGTTACTGGTGTCTTTCAAACTGATGTTTTACAAATGTTTGAGGGGTTGATACTTAAATGCATACATCCACATCATAAAAATGCTGTTGTGTGGGAATTCTAAAATATATATTTATTTAAAAAAAAAAAAAAAAAGAAATCAACATTTAAATTTAATGATTCTGTTATTGAAAGAAATTGCACCACTTGCTTTTAGCCACCACTTCCCCACAGCTGTCAGTCTGCTGCCTGTTCACAAGTTTGTGGCTAAATCAAGAGTCTGATTGTAGCTCAAGTTAACAGTTTTTAACTCCTTTCAGTAACTGTGGAGGGTTCCTGCGAGGGACGTGTATTTGATGAGCGAGAACTCAAGTTTGAGATCGGCGATGGAGAGAGTCTTGCCTTACCAGCTGGAGTAGAGAAAGCTATCATGGCTATGGAGCAGGGAGAGGAGGCACTCTTCATATTGAAGCCCAAGTATGATCACACATGTACTCAGACAAGTGCTTACTGTTGTGCCGTAGTGATTGTCTTTTTGTTTTAGCAGATCACTTATGTGTTTACCTACATCCCTCAAGCTGAACTGTTATTTACAGATAATTTCCTCACTTTAATTAACCTGTACTGATAAATTTAAATGTGTATTGAAGAGCCCACAGGGAGTTAAGTGTGTTGAGTTTAATTGGACTAAAAAGCAGTTGTAGTGTTTAGTTCAAAACTGTGACATGACAAGAAATGAATATTCTCAAACAGTACACTGCATTTAAATACTGCTTTAAGTTTATCTGCAACAGTTAATAAATATTTGTACATTCCATTTGAGAGAACTAATGCTAAGTGTATTTGATTTTAGGTATGGCTTTGGGAATGCTGGAAATGCAAAATATAACATTCCTGGCGGAGCAACACTGCAATACAAAATCAAGCTGACAGCCTTTGAGAAGGTAAACAGATGTTGATTTTAATTGGCCAGTTGTATGTCATTTGTTTACAGCAACATTTTCCCCTCTAAGAGGTGATTTAATATCTTTTTTGCGGTCTTTAGGCAAAAGAATCATGGGAGATGAACACGGTAGAGAAGCTGGAACAGAGCAGCATTGTCAAAGAGAAAGGAACACAGTATTTTAAGGTATGCACGAGATGTACTTACAAAGCACCAGGGCTGCCGCTGATAGATGAACATTTGATTTATTATTCAAAGACCCCTCAGTCGACTGAGCTTCTTCCAGTAGAGCATTGTTTTTTTTTCCTTCTGTCAGCCAGTCCAAATTATAGTAACAGGATGAAAGAGAAGTTTACAGAAATGCACTGAGAAAACATTTCAGTGAGGACTTATAAATAATGGGAATCATAAATATAGTTTTATATTAGCTGGTGCACTTATTAATAATAACCTTCATGACAAAGTGCTGATGAATTACAAAAACCACAAGGCTTACTGTGATGAAAGCAGCCACTTCACCAGAGGGCACTGGTGGAGGGCACAGGGTAGGTGACTTTTGCCAATGCTTGTTTTTGTCACTGACAGGCTCCTGTTTGAAAACATCATTCATTGAAACTTGACAGAAAAAAAAAACAAAACAAAACTTAACAAAAATATTTGGTTCATTTTACTTCAGTTCCAGTACTCAACAACACTGGTTTGGTTGAAAGTGGATGACAGTGCTGTCACCAGCCTGAGGAGAGAGGCTGCATGTGTGCTGATTTGTACCCAAACTATGGGAGTATGTACACTTTGACTTCTGACTGTGTGTGACTGTGTGAGGCTGTGTTTTCACATCACAGATGATGACCAAAGGCATTAAGCACAAGTCTTACTGGTAAAACATACTCAGGTAGCCTCATATAGGAATTTAGTGACGTAAACTGAACTGGGGGAGAAAAAAACAACAAATTATATAATATTCCCATCGGACAGCCAAATCTCATTCGACTGAAAATAATCTTAGTTGGGGACAACCCTACAAAGCACACAGCTGCGAGAAAAATTAAGAGAGTAATACTTTTTCATGTTTTCTTATGCACTGATTCCATATGCTTTAGGAGGGAAAATACAAGCAGGCGTCAGTGCAGTACAAAAGGATTGTGTCATGGCTGGAACATGAATCTGGTTTGTCAGAGGAGGACGAGAAGAAAGCAAAAGCTTTGCGGCTGGCTGCACATCTGAACTTGGCCATGTGCTTCCTTAAACTACAGGAGCCAAACCAAGCCCTGGAAAGCTGTGACAAGGTAAAGTTTATCTTTAAGGTGGACACACATTTGACAACAATTTGTCAACAATTCATGCAGTAGTTAGAGACTTGTTGCTGTTAGACTGTGAAGTGCCTTACTTCCTGTTATATGGTTGGACTGCTTAACTAACTGCTGATTATTCATGTGGTTAAATGTTGCAAACATTTCCTCATACCGGTTTATGATAATAGGCTCTGGAGTTGGATGCATCCAATGAGAAGGCTTTGTTCCGGAGGGGAGAGGCACTGTTCGGTATGAAGGAGTTTGACAGAGCAAGAGATGACTTCCAGCAAGTTGTTCAACTGTATCCCTCCAACAAAGCTGCCAAGAGCCAGGTATGTCATGAAGGGTAAAACACAACAAACGAGTCAATGTGGGTCTTGCTTTCTTAGATTTTGCTATCATGATGATTGAGTTGGTTACAAATCCATTGCTGTGAGCTTTTGGCTGTATTTATTATGCTATGATCCAAAATGAAATGCCACATGAGGCTTTCTTAGATGTCTTACTATATCTGGCATGAGCTCATTTGGCAAATAAACTGTTGCTGCTGCACTCGTTTACTGGTTTTGGAAACCACGCACCAGTTGTAATTACTGAGTGGGTGGGGCTATTATTGTACATTCCGACAAAGCCCAACTTGAAACTGTTCCTAAATGAAGTTCCAGTCAAATTGATGTTAGATAATATTGCAATTAATTGCAGCCCTATTTTCTATTCTAACCAAAATTGCAAACCTGTTTCTTTGGTGCAGACCTCTACAAACATCACTTCATCGTGATTTTAATAGGGTTTTTTTTTTCCAGTAAAAAAATGAAAATTGTGATTCAAAAGTGAACATTCTCACTAATCTTACTGTAATTTCAGTCTAAATAATTGTAATAAGACTTTTTTTTTTTACCACAATGTGCAGCCCTAGTTTGAATAATAATGTGTGATTTAAACTGCAGTAAAAGTCTAATGGCATTCATTGTATTTAATTGGATTATATCTTTTGTCTACATGTATCAGCAAGTTATGTTTATGATTTTTTTAAAGACTTTAAATGCCACAGTTTAATTAAAGGCCAATTTTGCAATAAAACTTAATATCAAACGTGAAAATGTCGGCATACTTTTCTGAGTAAATGCATATATTGTCGGCCAAGGCCAAATAGTGGAGTTAGAAAACATTTGTCCTTATACATTTATGGATTTTAAATGAATAGGTAAATACTGTATTGTCTCATTTAGCCTACAAACAGTTTGTTATCATAATGAATCTAGTCAACTTCCCTGTGCAGATTGGACCGGTGATAGCTGCATTTTTACAGCTTGTCTTGTGTTGATTTCGCCAGTGATTAAGTGTAATTTTGGGCTTGCAGTGAATGAAATATTTAAGAGCTTCTGTTCCGTGCCACAGTGTGTGTATGTGTTGCTGTACTCTCCTGTGCCCAGGTTCTGCCCTACTCCCCCTGGCAGCTGCAGTGATCGGCAGCAGCCGCAGTCATTCAGCAATCAGGGCCTGGTGCTCAAAAGTTTGGAGAGTGCAGCCAGACAGGGCCAGTGGGTCATTCAGCAGACAGAGGTCTGCATGTCTGCAGTCTAGTCCTGCAGGGGCAGGGTACACTGCTAGTAGTTTTGAGTGTAATGTGCTTGGCTAGCTCTCCTAGCTAGCAAAGTCACTCGTGGTTGTGTGCGTTCTGTGTCTTGCTAGCTACCTCAGTTAGCAGGATACTTGTTGGGCGACTCGTGCTTTGTGAGCTTCTCCGGCTTCAAAGTCACTCATTGTCTTCTGTGTTTTGATAGCCACCCTGGCTAGCAAAGAGACTCGTTGTCTTTCATGTGTTTTATTGTTTGGTTTAGTGGGTTTAGTTAACCTTTTATGTTTGCTTTTCTAAATTTTATGTTAACTTAATTTTGCACTTACTTTGTGAATAAAAAAGAACCTTTGTTTACACTTTCCCCTACTTCCGGTTACATTTATTTATTGTTACGCCCCTCATCCCCTAGGCCAAATTTGGGGGTTGTAACAGCTTCCCAAGCTGAATTTGAGATGGTCTAATAATTTTCAGGACCTTTTTTTGGTATATGATAAATTTAAGACTTAAAGGACATGTATCTGCTGTTGCCTGTCATATCTGAAAATATGGTTTCTGACCTCTCCTTCATTTGATCCTGCCAGGTGGTTTTTTGTCAGAAACGTATCAAAGAGCAGCAGAGAAGGACAAACGCATCTACGCCAACATGTTCCAGAAATTTGCAGAGAGAGATTCAAAGGTGAAGGATTTGTGTTTTTTATAACAGCCACTAAGGGGGGGGGGCATGTTTTTCAAAGATACTGGATTACTGAAAATGTAAAATACTGATTTGGTTTGATTTTTCTCTCCTCGTGAACAGAAAGAAGCAGAGAGGGTGAAGAGTGAGAGCAAGGAGAACGGTGATGACAAGATGGAGATTGAGAACGGAGAAAAGGAGGGTGCGAGCGAAGCAAAGGCGTAGATGAAGATGTGACTATTCTGGTTCATCTGTTCTTCAGACTTTTGTAACTTCAGCCATTTGTGTTTAAGGTGTGACTGTGTGTGTATATGAAACGTGTGTGTGTGTGCGCGCCAACAAGCGTGTCAACGAGAGCACTGATTTTAGGCGCGTCTTCTCTGGCTTTCTCTGTGTCTGGGCTTTTTTGCTGTGGCTGCTAGCGGAGTGGGTGGGGCTTCCCCTGCTGATGGCACTGTGGGAGTGGTTTTAATAAATGAATTGTGTGCCACAACCCCACCCTTGAACCCTCTCAACCCATGGCTTTGAACTGTGCATGTGTTTTCACAGCGTTTTGGGTAGGAAAAAAAAGTGCATCCAAGTGTTAAAGCGCAGAATTTTCAAACCCTCACCCGTCAAGGGCTAGACCATTCACCTTGCACTACCCTTCTGTCCTCTACCCCTCCTCACATTTTATGCTCTCCATCCAACCCTCCTCTCATGGGCCTACTGATCAATTCCTGGAGTTGTGATGGTTGTGTGCATAGATCCGATGTGTCTGAATGTTAGAGTGCTTGTGTCCCAAAGTACGTATGTAGCAGCACTGTGGATAGGTGGAGTAATAAGACGTTAAACCTGGAATAGCTGTTGGACTTCGAGCTTCTCTCTCAATCTAAATATGGAGCTCCCCTATAGCCCCCAGGGTACAGGACTGTTCACCTTTTTCTTTGAAAATACTGACTTTGTACTTCTTTTTTTCCAGTGTTGTGCTTGTGATTTCTGTATTGTTCTCAAAATGATGACTTCAGCCAATTACTTAACTGGAATATGTGCGTTTTAAACCAGCTAGAAAGGACATTAATCAGCTTCTCCTGGACACACTCAAGTAATAAACAGTTAAGTCTTTAGTCTTAATTTACTGTAAAAAGTACATGTATGGACATGTGCATATGTGGCTCATCAGATTCAGGCTGTGAAAGATGGTACGGCACAAGAAGATGTGAGCCCAGTTTGTTCATTTTAGTCAACAGCACCTGTAGAGAGTGGGGCAGAAACTGAACTAGGGGGCTAATTTAAAATGGACCTGTGGGGTCGTGTGTGAGTTTATCTTGTTCTGTTGAAAGGGTCACTGTCTGGTCTGCCCTGACAGAAGGATACAATAAACAATAGCTTCAACTTGATTGTGTGTGATGGTCTTGACTGTTTGATCTGTTCCTCACAGTAACTATGCTGCACTTGTTTTTCCGTCCTGTTTTGTGTTTATAAATTACTGATCTGAAGAAGTGTGGGAACTTGTATAAAATGATGACAGTTTACCTCAATATAAAATATGGTGAGATTGTTTCTCAATTACTGGATTAGCTGTGTGGTCCATGCATTGTAAGAAAATGGTGAAAATGTTGATCATAGCCCAAGATGACATCCTCAAATGTCTTGTTTTGTCCACGACTCAAAAATATTTATATACTGTCAGAGAGGAGTGAAGAAACCAGAAAATATTCACATTTAAGAAGCTGTAATCAGAAAAGTTTAACTTTTTTAATTAAAAAGTGACTCAAAACGATGAATCAATTAATTAAGCTGGTCACAATCTTGTCACTTGAAAAATAGATCCAAATGTTTGGACCTATTTTTCAAGTCTTCCTGTAATGATTATTTTTATTATCAGTTAGTTGTTTGATCTATGGATTTCTAAAATGTCAGAAAATGGTGAAAATGTTGATCAGTGTTTCCGAAAGCTTAAGATGATGTCCTCAAATGTTTTGTCAATAACTCAGGAATATTCAGTTTAAGCTGGGGACACACTACAAGATTTTTGGCCAGATTTTACCCACGATTTGCAGTTGGGGCTAGTCTGCGCCAGTCAGCTCTAGTTGGGGACAGTCGTCATGGCAAGTCAGCGCAGAATCTGTTAGTGTGTGATGTGGTACAGACTGGAATCAGCAAGTGTGTGAGGTGAACAGACTCTGCCCGACTTCAGTCGCCGTAATTCAAACATGTTTGAATTTTTTGAGCCGACTCTGGACGCAGTCGTGTAGTGTGTGATCCCTCATCTGCTGCAGTCCTTAAATGTGTGATCCCCAGTCTTTAAAAGAATAAGCTGAAGCCAGTCGTGTAGTGTGTGCTCCAAGTCTTTTCAAAATCTGCAAAGAACTGAAAATCTTGTAGTGTGTCCCCAGCTTTACTGTCAAAGGGGAGTAAAGAAACCAGAAAATATTCACATTTTTGAGGCAGAGATCAGAATTTGGATATTTTTTCTGTATAATTGTGCACTGTGCATGGTAGTCTATTGTTCTTGATATTAAAAATTGTAATCTTAATAATCCCCATTTTTTACTACATGTATCTGTGAACTGATTGGTTTTTTTTTAAATAATAGAGGTAACTGGTCAATATGTTTCAGTAAGATGTAGCTAACTTGTTCACCTTTATAGATTTGTGATACACAGTAATTGAGTATGTTAGCTAGCTTTTGTCAGTATGTAAATTAAATGTTCTAGATTTTGTTGTCTTTTACAAATAGGCCAATTTATCTTTGCTCATAATGTGTTGGATTCATGTCAATGTATATTTTCAGACATTTTAATTTTTTGCATAATCTCAGCCTGAAGTTGTAATGTTTCGCACACTTGGGTTTAAAATGGGAACAAATTTGCATGATTAATTTTAGACATTTTTTTATGTCAGTTTTATGACAGTTTAAAGCAATATTCCACCACAGAATAATAGTCCACTCAATATGTACTCACCCCTATGCCGATGTGAGGATGGGTGAAGGTCTTCAGTTTACAAAACAGTCCTGGAGTTTCAGCAGAAAACAGGGTTGCAGCTAATGGCAGTGAATGGCGATAACGAGACTTTGTATACCTCGCGATATTTTCACACATGCATCCATTAAGAGATATATGAAGTCTCGCAATACATCAACGCTATGTTTACATGCTACCTGGGAGGCTACAGTTGACATTTCGGCTAAAAACATGGCGTAAATTGCGTCTTTTGTGGTTAAATTTTAATGTTGCAGCTCGCAGACACTTGGATTACACCACACGGGCAGGATGGAGACATTTTGTTTGTTTTGTGTTCTTTTTTTTTAAAACATTTTATCCGTGGTCACTATTCACTGTCATTGTACTGGATTTGGCTGCAACCGTTTTCTGCTGAAACTCCAGGATTGTTTAGTGAACTGAAGATTCACCCATCCTCACATTGGCATAGGGGTGAGTACATACTGAGCGGATTATCATGTAGGGGTGGAATATCCTTTTAAAGCTTAAACCACTGGTTCTCAATCACCACTAGGGGTCGCCAAAGCCTCACTGTGAGTTCTTGATTTTAAGGGATTTTAAAATTATATGTACACTTGGCCTTTATTTCAGTATTTTATTCATTTTTGGGAAGAAAACTAAATGAAGTTTTTAAAGTTTAAAGTATTTGGACAGAATTGTAGAAAAAGTTCATAAAATTATCAGGAAAACTCATCTTTGATACTATATTCACAGGGAATATTCTGCTCAATATTCATCCAAATCACTTGTTTTACACAAACTTCCTGCAGTTACTACATTCACTGTCTGGATTACTTGTACAGTTTATTAGTTGTTCTGCACTGTTATTGTTATGCATTGAATATGCGATGAAATATCTATAAAATATGTCACTTTATTCAATGATAGAAAAGCAGTCCCTGAAGGAAAAGGTCTGGGAGCCACTTGCTTCAACTGTTTTCAAAGTGAAATATTTCCAGGAAGACTGCCAAGGTGAAGATTGTTTTCCTGCTTTTCATAGTTTTCCATGAATTGTAAATTGAATATCTTTGGGTTTTGCGATGTTGGTTGGACAAAGTAAGCATTTGTAATGTAGCGGTTAACTGTGGGGAAGTCTAATGGACTTGTGATTAATTTTTCATTATTTTCTGATATTTTATTGAACACAATAGATTGAGGCAGACTGATAAAGGATATAATCACAGAGGCACCCCTAACTTGGTTTACTTTCCATCTGCACAGCAGGAATTTCTAAAATTTATATTTGGGGGCTTTTGTGTTTTTTGAATGAAATATGTTTTTTTGCATTATGTATTAATTTTGTGAGTTTCTAAATACAGTGTTGGACCGAGTGTGTACCTGGTAGTCAGGAGGTCACAGTCCTCTTTTCCCGAGGACAAACAGGATCTGATCTGATCCTCCAGCTCTCTCACAGGGACACCGGTGTCAGTTTACGGATGTGATCTGTCTCCGGTGTGATTATGTCCCAGCACTGCTTGTTCTCTACAGGTGGATGATAAAACACAGTGAAGGAGCTTTTAATAATTTATTTACAGATTTACTAGATGTTTGCTTTGCTTTGAGAGTATTTTGTTTATTTATTTATTTATTTATTTTTTGTGGTTATTTATTTTCTGCTGTGGCATCGACACTATAAAGTCAGATCTATAGAGGAAGGGAGGTGCAGGAACAATGCTCTACTGGGATGGTCTGTGTTATTTTATTCTCCAGAGCAGCAGGATCCATGATCTCTTTGTTCTTTGTTTGCTTGTGTGACAGTAGACAAATAAACCACAAGAGAGCAGACTCACAATGGTCATATAATCCATATAAGGTGCATCAACAATGGCTTTTTTTTATTGCAACGGTGTTTCCATTATTGACAAAATTAAACAATATAACAAACGATTTTTTCTGAGGTACCCCATAGCAGAGATACTCCACCTACAGCCTGATGATCAATTTCTACTTCATAATAAAATAAATTGATTCACAATGGTATTTTTTGTTTATTTATACCAATTTTTGCATGTTCAACACTCTAAAAGAGCTTAAATATGCTATTCATCTTGTCCCATGGAGGAGTAGTTTATGTGTATGGTTCCACCTATATTTAATGTTAAATAAACTCTTTCAACAGTAACCAAAGCATTTACAACTAAAGTGCAGGTGCAGCTATTAAATACAGTCAAATATCTACCATACAGGCCTTGTGTCAACCCTTATACCAAGTTACTAAGGATTAATTATTTATTTACAGTATTTTATTTATTCCAAGCTAACTTAGTTGTAAGTCAGATAAGTCAGTCAATTTGAAAATAAAGGATTTCCAAGAAAGATGAGTTATGGCCCCTTAAATATTTATTCATTTTATCTGATAAATATGCTTAAAATTTGTTCATTAACTAGAACCTGGCTTCCTGCCGTTTTGCAAAAAAAAATGCCCCCCAGGCTAAGCAAGTTCAGCGTCTCAGCAGGTTTACAGGTTTAAACAGTGAATTCTCCTCCAACAAATTATCAAACAAATTATTATTATTATATTCCTGTAGAGTTTATTTGTAGGCTAATTGTCCTGTAATTCCTGAATAATTAAGCATGTTTATTAACCTGTATTTTTTAAACTACTATTGCTTCATGGTCTCAGATGATAAAAAGCTGAATATAGGTTACTATGTTTGGACTAGCATGTTTTTAGTGACACAATAACCTGACTTGAACAAACTATAGCCCCAAGCTACATTGTACAAGATCAGACAGGAATGTAGTGGAATCAACAAATAAATTTTAATTAACTTCACATAAATATACAAGTATTATTTATTCAAGTTAAGCCCAATTAAATGTAATTTTCGGTATGTTATTTTCAGAACACTTCAAAACATATAAACGTGAATTCTTCTAACTTTAAATCTTTTGAAATGTTGAGTTGAATTAATGTGCTGGGCAAGTTTCTAAAGTGACATGATCAGCATATTAGCAGACTTCCCAGCATGCATTGTTAGAGAGTCAAAACTCTCCAGAGACCCTTCTTTTTTATAGTTTGAAGAAAACATATAATGGAAACTCGCTGTGTAGCTATCTCTAATACATTTTAAGATAAGTCATGATAGTTTGTTTTCATAATGAAAACACAGTGAACCATGATGAACAAAGAAGGTCCAACATGAGCAGCTGAAGTTGAAAGTTCTTTGTGTGCAGTGAAAAACTGTATTTTCAAACTGAGAAAAATGAAAAAGGAATACATTTTTTTGTAATAGTCATCAGTGTGACTGAAGAGTTGTTGGTTCAACTTATTATAAGCTTGATTGAACATGTTTTCTCAAGAGCAATTGAATTAATATTCAAGTTTACAAGGTTTATTTGTCTTGAAGCATTACAAAACTACCCCAACTTGTCTTCTCAAATTCAATCAACACTATTTTACACAGTGTAATCACATTTATTACTTGTGTGTATTCGTGTTTATACAAAAGTTGTGAAGCATAAAGACCTATGTTTTTCCATGCTGTCTACCTTTATTGTTCCCTAATAAACAGGTAGATCAGCGGATGTAGTGCTCTCTGTTGAAGGCGTTCTTCAGTGTTCGCAAAATTCCGTGAAGGAAATAAATCACTAAAGGAAGTATTTGTAAATGTGGCTGGTACCTGCTAAAGGTAAATCCCAAGGTACAGGTTGAAGGGGGCTGCCCGTGTCTACTCCTCCCTCAAATCTCAGAGCGAGTGGTGTCAAGTTAACTACAAACAGAGGAATATTTCCGGTAGCAGATTTCAAAATAAAACATTAAGTGACGACTATATTGACATATAAGCAACTAATCTATAACAAAATGTGCAATTTAAACGGCAATTGAGCAAACTAAGGAAATTTAATCGTGGCTGTAGGAGCATTGTGTATTTTTCGTCACTGTAACGCTCATGCTTTTAAGTTGAAATCAAAACGGTCTCTCTTCCGCTCTGTTTCTGTAGTTTTCTGTGTGTCTTCATGAAGTTGTGTGGAGTAAAAAGCTGGTGTGTGATTACGCCGCTCATTCTGTTGTTTGTGCCTCTTCGTGTGCGCTCCGTGCAAGACTAGCGGGAGGAGCAGAGGTCAGAGGGAGCAGCACTCCGCGATAAGGAGCAACAGGAAACCTTCTTTAAACTTTTAGATGATCGAGATTGCTCATGTAGAGTACCGGCTGTCCCAGGTCATGGTGGGATTTTCCGTGGGATGAGAGCCACCAGGGGCCGTGCGCACTGGGGATATCCAGGGCGCCGGTAGTGCGCTGCGCACCCACTGGGAGCAGCGGTGGGTGGCAGGCTCACGGTGGGGTCGGTCCCCCTCTGATGACAAAGCGGGTGACCCGACCGATGAATTACTCGGTAGGAGGTTTCGCCCGAGAGCCAAGATGATCTCTGCATTTTTCCCCTTGAAGAAGCTGCGGCGGAACGGCAGATACCTTCTGTTCGGGGCGATCCTGCTGGTCGGAGCCGTGGCCGTGTACCATGAGATGGTTGCTGCGAAAGCATGGAGCAGTGAGACCAGTAAGTTTGTGGTTACTAGTCCCCGGACACTGTTACGACAGGTTTACTCAACAAGTGTTTGTTCTTTAAACTTGTCATAAAGTAATGCATCAGACTGCACTTAGATCTAATAAACAACCTGTAACTGATACAACAGGCTGATAATGAAAAGGGAGCGTGCAAGTTGCAGAATGAGCAGGCTGCAGTAACAGATTAAAAAAATGAAGAACATTCCAAGAAACTCCGCAAAAAGTGACCACAAAAGCAGAAATGGTGGTGTAAGGTAGCTTCCTCACGTCAGTCTTTATTGCTGCATTATTACATTACTAGTGCATTATTTTGACAGTTTTTTATCCACTTCAGTAATAAATTAAATATTAAATAAATTATAAATTAAATTAAATTATAATTAGATTAAACTATTAAACTAACTGCCAATTCTTTACTCATCTGTGAATGTAAACTGAATATCTTTGAATTGTGGACAAACCAAGACATTTGGAACAGTGATCTACATTTTTCACCATTTTCTTACATTTTATGAACCAAACAGCAAATTGATAAATCAAGAAGGTAATCGACAGATTAAACAGCAATGAGAAACATCGTTAGTTTCAGCTCTAACAAGCTGTAACTGATTCAACAGAGTGATAATGTTCAGTTTCAGGTTAGTTAAGTTTTTCGAATTTCGAAAATTTAAAAAAAATGTGAAAAATCCTCCACACAATTTCCCAGAACCCAAGGTGACTTCTTAAAATTGCATCTTTTGTCCAACCAACAGTCAAAAAACCCAAAGATCCCTCATTTACTTCGATAAATGACAAAGAAAAGCAGCAATTTTTTACATTTTAGACGGTGGAGCTTGCAAATGTTAGACACTTTTGCTTGAAAAATGATTGATGACATGAAAAAAGGTAATCATTTATCAAAATAGTAACAACTAATTGTCTTTTGATTGATTAACTGATTAATCATGCAGCTCTAGTTTATTCATAAAACAGTTAAAAATACGGGTACGATCAGATTAAAAAAAACGTGAAATGTGAAATATGTGATATGAATGTAAAATATGTTTACCAAATATGTTGTGTTGTGTAGGTTTAAAAATGGCGTATATTCAGTAACAGTTACAACATACAAACCATCTAAGAACCTAAACCTAAAAAAATACTTAATGGAAACTACTTTAAGACATTTTTAAAGACATTTTTTCATCTGTCTAAATATTGGATAAATACGTAAGATACGATAAATAGAGACATATGTTTAGTGGAAGGTAACTATAGTTTAAATGGATTTCAGCGTAAAGTAACTGTTTTAGATTTGAGCACATAAGAAGAAAAGTAAGAAGTAAACTTGCAGAAGGAGCAGGCTGCAGTAACATTTAACAAGACATGCAGCTGTAGGTAAAATAATTTGCAACATCGCAAGAAGCCACACAAAGAGTTACCACAAAAGCAGAAATGGTGTAACAAGAAGGGAACTGCCTTAAATCGTTGCTGTTGAGTGAGCTGTACTGTTACAATGGTGTTGAATAGGACTGCAATACTTTCAGAGTTGTTTTGTCCACTTCATTCATGAATATGGTGTAGTGCAAACTTTAAAAACATCTTACAACAAAGTGCAGCTTCAACTACCTATAATCACCATGAGCCTTAATTGCCACCTCTCTGCCACAGTATCATCATCATCTTTATGGTCCAGCCATTTTACCCAAAAGTGTGGGTCAACCTCACACAAATTGCAACATAAACAAACACAGCAGATTTTGTGTCTGCAGTATGTTCTGAATGAGAGAAAAAAAAGTGTGAAGGAATCGTATGAAGGGAAAGTTTTGAAATTTGCCTGAAAAGGATCCTACCAAAAATGCATTTTTAGTAAAGGATTTTGTGAGAAAAAATGATGAACCTCGCACACATTACAACAGAAAATCTAAAAAAAAATGTTTATTACTCATAAAAGTCACTTCTATAACATAGGCCATAAAAAGTCCAGATCCAAGTTGTGGTTCAAAAGTGTTTCTTAACTCTGGTGTCACTTCCGTGCCTTCT
Source organism: Lutjanus argentimaculatus (assembly GCA_034769285.1). Classification (NCBI taxonomy): domain Eukaryota; kingdom Metazoa; phylum Chordata; class Actinopteri; order Lutjaniformes; family Lutjanidae; genus Lutjanus; species Lutjanus argentimaculatus. The sequence continues at coordinate 13,989,367 of JAWZSL010000012.1, read as the reverse complement.
AAAACAATAATTTAAATAATCATGACTATGTTAGTATACTTGTATGCAAAGCAACACAAATGGCACTAATCCATACAAATGAGGCAAATAACAAATGAATTGATTAACATATATTTATAACAAAAATATTTAAATATCACTTAAAATATTCACTGAAGTGAATCCACATAAATATGATGAACATGAACTTCATGTTAGTGTTGAAGTAAAACTTTTCATCACAAAGTTATTTTGACCCACTTGCATGCATTGAAGGGTTAAGAATTTCCTTTTGCATGTTCACTGTAGTGCATCCAACTCCACGTCTCATGTAAACACAGGGCGTGACAAACAGTTTCTGGTTGATTGTGGACAGCATGGAACCCTTTGTGTGGACATCAGACAAGAAGACATGCATATTAACATGGACAACCATGGGAAATTGTGACATCTCTGGTTTCAGTAGTTTCTGATACTTGCCGCTTACTTGACTGTCTTTAAGATTTTTGATATGTTATACATATTTGCAAATTAGAACAGTTGAAAGAGTTTCTGTTGCAATTTGTGTGGAGTCATGCTGTAAATGCCTGTACTATTAATGCTGTGTCCATGATGTGGACAAACAAGTTCTAACTAACCCAGCAAACGATTCAAAATGACACGATGAACATGTTTACTGCAGGAATGTTGTCTTGGATTACGAAAAGTAGAGTATGATCTTTGTAGATAACTGTCAAGTCCCATAGATACCCTTCTCAGTTAGCATCGACAGGAATATGTATGACGTCTACTTTTGCTTTTACTTCTCATGACTGATGCTGGATGCGTTTGCACAGGAAACATGAGCCCACAGCAGGTGAAACAACAGATCAACTAAAGAGATGGAGTAGTGTGTATGTGTTGTAGAGCACGAGAAAAGAGGGGGGATGGGGAGGTCAGACTGCAGGTTTGCACTCTTGAAGGAAGTCTCGTCTCACACTGGCTAACCAAACTTCCTGCCTTTTACTGTATTTACACCTCAGTTTGCCATCTGTTGCCGTGCACTCACACCCAAGTATAACACCAGGGTGTCACCACACTGGCACACTGGTTTTGGAGATGAAAACAGAGAAAATAGTCAGGTTGGTGTCTGCCCACAAGAGAGAAATAACAAAACATGACAAAGGCACTTTGAACAAAGCCTGACATGTAAACACATGCCTGAGACTGACATTAAAGGGTTCGCCGGCTCATCTACACATTCCTGGGCTGTAGTCCCCTTGTCACAGTGGGACTTCTCTCAAGGGAAGGACTCCACATACATACCCTTCAAACTGAGCTGAAGAAGCTCATGAAGATGTAAATGTGTCGTAGAAGAACCATAAACACAGGTGTTCGTGGTGACAGAGGCCTCAAACGTGTCCAAAAGTGCATCGGAAGTGTTCGTTCACCAAGTGTGAAAGCTAGTTTGGTGTCATGATTATTTTGTGTAATTACACTGAGTCAATCAGCAGAAACAAGCTTTTTTCAAGTGATATGAATTCATAAATCATTTTAAAATCATAACTTAATTATTGCACCACTGTTAAACTGGAATTCCAGTTTTATGAAATAGATAAACATGTCATTTACACAAATTAAGTGATTAAAGGTCACCACAATTATTTATCTAATCAATTATTAACCAATCACGGAGGACATGAAGATAAAATCATCAGACAATTACAAACCTTTGACACAGCTGAAATGTAGATTAAACAAATTTACCTACTTTAAAACAGAATATCACACATTATGCATTCAATAATTATAAAATATCTGTCTCAGATATAGCAGCAGCTTTAAAATATTTCTCACCTTACAACATCACATACAAACAAGAGACAGATGGCTGGGTGACATGTTGATTCAGTTTGTAGATATTTCTCAAGACATCACAAAGAACAATGACATCTTTATGCACAGGCTTTGATTAAATATTGACTCTTCATAACAACTTATCAACATAACTCAAACTATTTACCCCTGGTCAACATGCTTAAATCATAAAGTCAAAGATCTAATTCCTCTACTTCCTTTTGATGCTATGAATGCAATAAATGGAATAAGAATAAAACACCAAGAGCACAAAACAGAATTGCGATAAAGTAACACTAAAGCACAAGCAGTGCAATAAAGTATAACCGGTTACAAAAAGAAAAGTTCACCGTCTTTATATAAACTTGTGTCCAAACTAAAAACCTAGAAGCCTTCTCTCTGCAATTGGTTATTGTTGTGGTTTCCTCTTGTGCAGCTGCAGGAACATGTTCATCACTTATAAACTCTCAAGAAGAGACTGAATTACTAAAACTCTCGACACCAGTTACCACAGGAGCACTCTTACGATTGGCCCTGCACTATGGGTGCACTAAGGGATGGCTTGTTTTTCCCAAATGTAGGTCACATGGGCACTTAAGAACATAGATAACGTATGAAGTGCTGCAGTTAATAAATGTCCCGATGGAGAAAAGGCTGCCTGTGTGTGGGTGGCTGATTGTTATGCAATGATATTCTGTCCTGGGTGCCTATTCGACATTTTTAGCTGTAACCAGCAGCTCTGTAGATCACATTGTCGGTCAGCTGGTCGGTCAGTTGGTCGGTCGATCCATCAAAATTTCCCCACATTTTGGCAGCCACGGTTTTCGCCATTGGAGGCTAAAATTTGGCACGGAGGTCAAGTGTAAGGGTGTGAAAGTTTGCGTGTTTGTGTTCATATCAATTGTGTAAAAGGGAGTGTGACAGTGAGAGTGTCCTATAACAAAGAAGTGCAGAAATTTCAAATGGATTCACAGGCTTAAACAAGATTTTGTGGAAAGTTTGGTCATGAGCTCAGACAGTAGAATAAGTGGACAGAGCCACTGTTAGTTTGTGGATTACAGTTTTGAAGTTTTGGTTTTTGGGACCAGAGCATGTACAATACTGATGAGATCGTGGAGCTGATGGTGACATTTTGTGACTTGGGCGGTGTTTAGTTTTTAACTCAAGAATGAGTTTTAATCACATAGTAGCCCCACCCTAAAGCATACCTTGCTTTATTGTTTATATTACTCTGAATGGGACCATCATTTTCAATTTTCATGCTGTATTGAAGAAGACTTGAGCCTAGTGACTGAGACCATAAACACATAAACTCAAGATAGATAAGAATACTGCTATGCAGCAGTCGGTGGTTAAACCGCAACCTAGAATGAACCGCGGCCACAAATCTTTGCATGTATCATCATATAATGATAGTGTTTTTGAGAATTGATACAGTATCTCAAAACATGATGTGATACTCAAGTTTATCTATATTTTCTTATACCCCAAGTCATTACAGAAGCGGAAGCTCCATCTACTTATTCAACTGTCTGTGGTCATAAGCCAAGGACAGCTGATCAACTGATCATGCCAATTGGCAAAATGGGTGTGTGGTCGTGGGAGTGGCCTTTCAATAAATAGGCACAAATGTAACATGTCCAAACTTTGTTGAAAGACACACACACACACACAGATAGACGGACATAGACACAAACAAACAAGTGTCAATTTCTATTTGCCACAGAGGTTGTTAATGAGGTTTTGCATGTGTGAATGCTTTGATGCATGTGCATACGAGTTTGAATAATTCTTTGGTAGAGAAGATGATAAGATGATAATGATAACGCTTCTTGGGACAAACCCTCTGGCATTACACTGTCTGCAATATGCTGCTTCATTGTTTGCTATATTTTCAACTATATTTGACTGTCTGTACTGCATTTTATGTAGCCTCTCCCCTTAAATCCACATAAATGTGGAACAGTGTTTGTCCACAATCCCACTATAACAAGGTAATCAGAGAAACATTTTTGGTCTGTGTCAGGAGAGTAGCTGTGCTAAACCTGGAACAGATGTCCAAAATAGAACAGCCCAAAATGTCACATTAGTACAATAAGCACATTAAAGACTTCCAGTCTTTTTGTTGTTTAGATGTCATTTTTGTGCCCTGCATGAAGGCCAAAAGCCTGTAAAGCCCTGCAGCAATTTTCATTTATATTACTGAAACATTTCAACTTTGAGTCATTGAATTTTACCAAACAAAGCACTGACATTCATTTTGAAAAGATTGGAACCAAATGCATCATCAGTGCTGTGCTGAATGTTGTGACAAAAAGGCAACAGAAGAAGGAAGAAGAAGAAGCAGTAGTAGGAAGACTGAATGAGTGCAGATGGTGATAAAAATATTCCTCTCTTTCTTTTCTGAACCACCACTCTAGAATTACTCATGCTGCCAGAATTGGCCCCCATGTCTCAGGGGTGTGTGTTTGGAGATCTCCACCCTGGTGATAATGACAGACTGTGAGTTCACAAGCACTGTAACCCCAATTCACTAACTGACACCACAAGCTCATAAAAAAAAACTAAACAGTGAGGTCCCCTATTTAAAATACACTCAACCCTATAATTTACAAGATGACGGAAGAGGTTAGAAAAAAAGGAATAATAATTCTGCACTGCCGGAGATTTTTGCCAACACAGGAGTGCTATAGCAACTCATTGACTGAGAGGAGTTACATTCAGCGGTCATCAGCATTGAATTGGAACAGAGAGTGGGCGGGACTCCACTGGGACACTGTGCACCATTGTTCATGCAACATAAGCCCACAAGAAATGGATGAAAAAACATCTTGCACATAGAGGCCTGGAAATCTGGCAACACCTGTATTATGCAACCTTGTGCACTGTCAAGCATCACCAAACACCAAGGTAGATTTATGACATTGGCTCAGATTTTGGCTGAGATAGTTTTGAGTAATTTGCAGAGGCAGTTCTTTTGTCTGTGATTGCTGCAGAACATTCACCATATTAGCACAGTGGCATTTTCCTCGGAATCAAAAACAAATTGTTAGCATTTCACCACTTCTTGATTCTTCGGCAACTAAAAAGACAATGGATAGTAGGGACATTGGGTCGCCGCCATCACTGCCACACAAAACTCACATTGCTAAAGTGCTTGTAACTTTTGTGTTGGAGATAATCTGTATGAACATTACACAGAAATATGTGTTCCAGTGAGCATAAAAGCACATAACATTACTGATATTAGGTAGGGTGAAGAGATAGTAAGACAGCTAGCTAATGTTACAGTGCAAGGTTGATTACATCCAGTTTGTTTTACTTTTGGGCTTAGCATTGAATAAATGTGTGCAAGATGTGTGTTTACATTTCAGCATTAATTTACGCATTTTCTACTGTATCATGTAACAATATCAAATGGTAATGTTAGCTAGGGAATGATTGAATGCTAATGTCAGCTATGGTAGCTAATTAGTCATATGACCCAACATCCTTCCTTTCACTATCCATTGTCTTTTCAGTTTGCTGATCAATCTTGAAGCACTGAAATAAAAATTTGTCAGATTCTCCAAGTATAAACTACTTGCAACCCAGAAAACAGCAACACAACATTCAAGCTTCTCAACCTGAGCATGACGTCAGGAGAAATTGACCACCATGTGAATATGGTGAATTGTGCCGTGTTTTCAGCAGCACTGAATAGACAGCAATAGATAGCGCTTATCTATTACAGGAGTGTGTTCACATATGTGCTTTTCCTAAGTCTTTGAATTATCTGATTTTCCTGTGCCGCCAGCCAAAAGAAGTATATCAATCCAGACAGGATCTGGGGATTAGAATATATTTTGCTTGGATGCAAAGTCAGTCTCCTGGTGGAATTCACAAATCTCTTTCAAATCAGAAGAGGAGACCATGTGACAGTGTTGTTGTATATTTGCCTGTTGGCCCTGCATCTGCTGCTCTGATTGTTTTCACTCGCCTCCTCAGGTATGAATCCTGACGCCGACAGCAGCAGCTGGAGGAGGAGAGCCATGTTTGACGAGAGGGTAAGCACAGTGCATGGAAAAAGATGTGGTCATAGAAAATATAGTGGTGCGGGTGTGTGCTTGCGCAGGGAGGGGTGGAGGAAAACAAGCTAAAGTTAGTGGTTTTATGTGTGTGTGTCTGTGTGTTTTCCAGGTCAGAAGGGACCATCAACCAGACTCTTTGGAGGATTCAGCTGCCTGGAGATCCAGCTACTCTCCACAAACCTGGAAACCAGAGGTGTGTGTGTGTGTGTGTGTTTGTGTGTGTATGTCCGCAGTGGGCTTGTGTTTAAACACTCACCTCTTCTGAACTCTGAATAACCTGCCCAGGCCTGCCCAATTCCCTCCCACCACAGTGCATTTGCCTATGTGAAGCCTACACTATATTTCCTGCAGCTGAGGCTGGTTCAGCAGCTTCCATTGCCCTCTATTAGGGTCATCATGTTTCCACTATATTAAGCAGCACTGTGCTTTGGCCAGTTGCTTCACCTCATATTTCATGTTTGGGGGAAGCTGTTGCTGTGTCTGGCTCTTCAGACCAGCATAACCAAATTTTACGTAAGAATTGTAATCGCTCCAGTGATTGTGTGTGTGGGGGTGGATGTTGTTTAAACATTATTGCCAAACCCGTGATTAACAAACTGTCAAAGTACTACACCCAACATTTATTAACTGTCACAGATTTTTTTTAAAGACAGTTTGCTGCCAGGGTAGGTATCCCTGTAATATCTCCCACAGTTTGAATGTACTTCATTTTGTTGAGAAAGTACCTTTTCCCTGAAATTTCATTAATTGAATTAGACAAAAACAATTATTTCTGTCTGTTCTTTTCATCTATATGTATATTTTTCAATTTAATTTCCAGAAAAGTTACTAAATCAAGTGTTTAGGGCTGCATTATTATCATTATTGATGTTTTAAAACATTTTCTCAATTAACTGATCATTTGTTTGGTTTGTAAAATGTCAAAAATACCCATCACTAAGGGCGTAGGTTTTGTATAATCATTGGGGTGGGGCACATATTAAGAGGAGGTCCTCTTTTTTGAGCATCAAACACTTAATTTGGTGCAGGGTTTTTTTAGTGCAACAATTTGTGCATCAGTTTATATTGGGACTGTCTTTAAGGAAAACACAAAATATAATGGAATATAATGCAGTAAGGCTTTCAGGCAAGGAGACTCATCAAAAGAGTCCTCTGGGCAGAGCAAAAACACTTAAATATTTTTGTTTTATCCAACTTTCACTCCAAAACCTCAAAAATATGCAGTTTTCACATCACATTAGACAAGCAGAAACTCCTTACAGTAGTGGAGCTTTAACTCGGGGATGCTGACTTTTGCTTTCTTAAACTAATTGATAAAAATACATAATAAAGATTAAATTTTAATATTTTTATGGAAAGAAGACTTGGTCATTTTTATTTGAGTATGTAGCATTTTTAAAGAGATTTATATTTCACATTATATGACACAAAAGTAATTATCTGTGTTTACAATCATGTGTGCTCACACTTCATTTGGTACTCAAATGTTTCAAGTGAAGTAGAAGGCACGGCCGGAGATGAGTCTAACCATCAAGTTACTCAAACAAATAAAACAGACTGAATTCCTCAGGAGAGCAAGTAGGTGTGCGTGTGCATGTGTGTTTTCTCAGAGTGATGACTAAGATTCAGGGGTCAAGATTGGTCAGGCGCAGCTAATAATGTAGTAATCAGTCAATAATGTGATAACTTCTTATAAAAAGGGCAAAACTATTACATTATTGGTCAGTTATTACATTGTCAACTTTTATTACCTTAGGAACAAAAAAATATTGGCAGTTAATATATTATAAGCTATTATATTAAAAGCTGTTTAAATAATGGACTTATAGTGATCAAGTAGTCCATGTTCATTTTGTGTCTTTTCATACATGAAAATATGAGGAGAAACTTAAAACTGTAGCATTTCTTTTCTTTTTTTTTTTAACTTTACTTTCATGATACTTAGCTATGCAGTAACTCAATGAAAAACAGTTTCTTTGACGCGTTTGACAAACTGCTGAAAACAATCCCGTGCTAACAGGCTGCAAGATCAGCAGTCCCCATGCCAGAACCTCTGTCCTCTGCTGCTGGCACAGGTGCTTGTAAGCGCCTCACCCAGGCCAGGTGCACCTCATGATCAACCAAATGGGTGGGGCTGAGGAGAGGCAGAGGAACAAAGGGACAACAGCACAGGGACACATGCAGCCGCAACAGCAGTGATCTGCTAGTCAGAAATAACAGACCAGAATGTTGCAATGGACAAATCAGAATTGAGTATTCAACAAAGCTGTGTAATAAGGGATAATCAATGAGTAGGTGTGTGGTATTCCACACCTACAAGGTGACTGCCAATGGAATAAAAGCATTCGAATAGATGAGTAAATTAGGTGTCAGTTATTTATTCATAACTAACATAATTTTCTTAAATCAGCCTTGTTTCTACTTAGTTGGAGGACAGTTTACTTGTAACTCCCAAAAGTTCCCCTTTTACCTTCCAAACCCCTTCCTTTTTGAGGATATTCCCCTAAAATGCTGCTGTTGATCATATAAAAGGTTCAGTTTCTTCTCAAACATATTGATCAGTCTCTCGTCCGCCCTTTTAACTGCATTGATGAGGGGAAACAGAAATGTTGAGGATGCCACATCGACTTTTATCCAGATAAAATAGGTTGCAGGTGTGTGAAACTTCGCTGGAACAGAGCCAGGGCAAGCGATTTTTCAAGCAAGCAATTTATCACTCAGCCTGCCGCTGACACACGGAACAGGTTAAGACATCCTATATTTAGGAAAACTGAACCAATCAGCTGTTCACTCATTCATATCGCCTCCAGCTAGGAAGCAGTGTGTGCCTTGACAGCTGTGCTCTTTAATGTTGCTATGGCTACAAGTTGGCTAGCAAATGGATTTCAAACGGCGATTAAATGTTTTTTATGTACATCTGCCAGCCAATTAGAAAAGAGTATTCACCCTGACCATGTTTAGTTATTATATTACTGCCTGCTACTGGCTGTTGTATTGAAAACAGAACATATACATTTATTCAATGAAAGTCCAGCTGAATTCTTAGAGTATGTTGAGATTATAGAAGTCCATTATAGAAGAGGAAGAAAAAACGAAAGAGAAAAAGTGCATCACGCAGAGCCATGGTTGAAATGAAATTAGACTGAGTTTGACTCTCAGTCAAATGGCCTTTGATCACAGACATGGAAAACAGAAGGAAATGAGTTTGTTAAATGATTAAAAGCAAAACAGTCCCTGTGAAATGCTCTTAGTCAGTATTTTATAACCTCAGAGCCACGGGTCATGCTAAATATTTAACTAACTGTGCTGATGACAGCAGAGTGTTTAGCTTGATCGCTAATGAAATCTGATGATGAACTACTGGTCTGGCAGTACCAAGTGAGGCTTTGGCTCTCACCTGCGTTATTCAGCACACACAGATCAGATAACATGGCCTGTTTGGGAGATCACACAGGTGTATGTTTACAGGACATCTGGGCCTCTGCTGAAACTCGATTGCTTCCTTATTTACGTGTGTGTTTGTGTGTGTGTGTGTGTCCCAGTGTTTCCTCCAGACTTTCATTGAAGTGATTAGAGATAAGGAGGAGAGATTTGACTGTGGTTTCCATTGTCACACAATTCCTGTGATCCACCCATCCACCTGTGTATAAATATATCTTACTTGAAGGATCACCTTTCCCAAATAACAAATAAAACATATTGACTCACTTAACCAGCAGTATCCACCCATCTAGATTGTTCAGATTTACAGATACCTGACTTTTGCCTCCACCCTAATTCAGTGAGAGGTGGATATTTGTTGTGGTGTTCAAAACATAAAAAGTTCACTTAAAAAATTCAATATTAGCATGTTTTTCAGAAAAAGTGCACCAGATAATGCTCAGTAATTAACAGAAAACGCTGTCAACAATTTTTATAGGGGCTATTTCTTTGGTAGAAAGCGGTTCTGAAGAAAACTCCTCACAATCAAGTAATGAGTAATGGGTTTCCCTAAAGATAAGTTGTATTTTTTATGTAATTTTTCAGTGTTTTGACCACCACAAAAACAATTCTGTTTACCTCCACTGAATTAGAGTGGAGGCAGTAGGCTGATATCTTAAAGCCTCTGGAAACTCAAATCCATGACAGCCTTCTAACCATGTAATTTAAGGTTTCATAAACATATTAGTAGGCATCTAAAAAGTACTAGAAATTAGTTTTTATCAGCTTCATGTTGTCATTTTAGTTTCTGTATGCTTTCCTTTAGGGCTGCACAATTAATCATAATATTATTGCAATTAAATTGCAATATTGCAAAGTGCAATATCTAAATTGCAGAACCAGAACCAAATTGCAAGTTTTTGAAAAAGGAAAAATGTGTAACAAACAGCAATATAATAAAGGACTGGCCTACAGATCTCCAAATAAAAGAAAACTTGTTTGGCACAGATCCCAGTAAATGTCACATCATCCTGATTTTAGTACTTTTTTTTTCCAGTAAAAATGAAAATTGTAATGCAAAAATGACCATTCCCTCTAATCGTATCAAGTTTTTAGTTAAAACGATCAGTATATGATTTTTTTTTTACCATATCGTGCAGCCCTACTTTCCTGTGCTGGGTTTAAATTGAGTGTGCTTGTGCTTTGGTATTTATTATGAAAATTACGCAGTTAATTCCGCAAAGCGGTCATTTAAAAATCCAGGTCGTTTGCTGAATTGCCCCACTCAAACAGGTGGCTTAATTTCCCTCTGGAGCAAACAGTAATTTCACCCCCCAGGGCACGGGAGTTGATGGCCTACCGTTGCCTCAATCCGTGGCAAGTAGCACTAGTTCGGATCCGAACTGAAATGCTAAAACATCAAAGTCACAAACAAACACTAACTAACTAACCAATCAAGGCAGTAGTAGTCCAGCAACTCTTGTGTCCTGCGAGGTAAAATGACTGTTCTTGTCAAAGGAGTTCTGATGGCTTTGAAGAGAGCATAGGTGGCGGCTTCAGTTCCCCATTCAAAAAGGCTGTCTGACGACAAAGTAAAGCTGTGAAAATCATTTTAATATACTGATGTTGATTTTTTGTAACGTGGTCCATTTTTTATTTGGTTAAAATATACTTTATGTTTTGTTGGGACTCCTAATATGAATGTTTCTTTTCACTCCAATCTTTGTGGATGCTTAATGAGAAACTAAACTTTAATTTCATTTTTTTTGCATTTTTACTATTTAAAGCCATGTTTCCAGAGGCTTTACAACCTGATCAAATAAAGCCAAAACTATCTGCATAGCTACACATCATAGGTAATGGAGGATGTGTGAAGTAAGACTATGTGTGCGTACACAGGAAGAGTGGTGATGGATAATAGGAATCAGGTGACAGTTGAAACCTGTCGTCCTTTCATTGTATTGTCAAGTGGTATCTAAGGAAGTCTTTATTTGTTGGTTTTAGTTTACTGAGCTCTGAGACCAGATGGTTAATTGTTCCTCTGCTGACTGACTGCAGCACAAACATCACCCTCGCTCTCTCTTTTCTTTCTGCAGTATAAGGGACAAGCCAATCTGCATGTCTTTGAGGACTGGTGTGGCAGTTCTACGGCTGATCTTTACAAGAACATGCACTACCCGCTGTATCCTCATGTAAGTCAAACCCTGATCTTCTGCATACCTGCAACACATTTTCCCCAAGTTTCTCTTGTATATTCCAAAGCCATCTCCCAGTGCCATCCCATTTTGTTGTTTTTCCCAAGAACCCCCCCCCCCCCCCCCCCCCCCCCCAAAATTTTACTATGAGTAATCATCATACATGGACCCATAAGTTTTGTTTGTCTGACATCACCCAAGTTACCATGTTGTCTATGAAATACAAACAGCACATACAATTCACACACAACATACAATTTCAGCCCATTTGTCACCGCAGCCTGGCAACCTACCACCCGATTAAAGGAGCATGTGCACAGCTGCTCTCTGCACAGGCAGAGGGGTCAGTTAAAGTTAACTTTACATTGTCAGAATGTCAGGGCAGGACAGGCTTCACCTAAAAAAAAAAAAAATACACCTGGGGGGGGGGGGGGGCTGGTAGTACATTTACATCTGCCTGACCATGCCTTTTGCAAAGCCTGTAGGGTTGACTTCAATACAGAGCACAATGGAAAAAAATGATGTGGGCTGACATATCAGCTCTCAATAGAACAAACACACCATTGAGGCACTGAAGGGTTTATTTGTTTACTACCTCCAATTTCACCACTAGTGAAATGTCTCCACAACTATTGGATGGATTGTACACACATTCAAGTGTGCATCAGGATGAATTATAATAGTTTGGTGATCCTTTATCTCAGAGGTTCTCAAACTTCTTTCGGCATGCCCTGCTTCAAAAGTTAAAAAACGTTCACACCCCACACCCAGTAATTTTTTTTATCAATCATTAACAATGATAGGGGAAACAAGTAATAAATCAGGATCCAAGTTGAATTTTAGTGAAATAAAGGTCAGCATGATAGCATCCGCAAACATTTGTTTGTTTATTTTCCCTTCATAAATCATATACATTCAACTTATTTTCACTTTTTCCCATGGTTATCCACACCCCACCAGCAGAGGCACTATGCAGTCTTGGAAAGCTACTTGCAATTAAACTTAACAAATGGGCATCAAAATGTTTTTCTGAAGATTTAATACTTTTTTTTGGTTTGTTTTCTAAGATTTTTCTGGAGCCGATTCACCACCAACAACAATTTATTTTGATTTCATTAAACTTTGAGTATCTCCTAAACTTCCTTTGTGAATTGGATTGTGGAAGAACAGTCTGCATCAACAGTGTACTCATAAATCAAGCAGATTTATTATGCATACTGTCTGTTATTATGATGAGTAAGAAGACCTACCCTGAGATTATGAGGTGACACTATGCTGACTTGACATGACCTGCTTTAAGTATGACTTTGGCATTTTTCCAGTCTGAAAACACGACATACTAGTAGAGGTTCATTTTGGGCAAGGCGACTGTGAGTATGTGAGCATGCCAACATGACGTTAGTATTAAGTTCAAAGCACTGTTGCGCAAATTTTCAACCTTACAAAACTGCTTGTAAGCTGTAGACTCTTGGTCTTGTTAGTTCTCTGAGTCCTTAATGCTTCACAGTATGTGTTGGTATGGTTTTTCTTCACTTTGTTTTGTTTTCTACATGTAAGTCATGGGGTAATATTTAGAAATATAAAAAAAACTCTTTTGCAGAAACTGTTTTGAATATGCTCTTGACGGACTACATGGCATAAAGGTCAAGAAGGGAGACTGGAAATTGATAAGATTCAAGAGATTTATTTCCCTTTGCCCAGGTACACAACAGTACAGATACATTTATTTGTGTGTCTCTTAGAGTCAGCTTTGTAAAAGAGAAAAGGTAGAGAAAAAGCAGTAGAAATAGAAAAAAAAATACACACTATTAGAAAAAGTACACATAGGGTAAAAGAGAATAAATTCACACTATATACAAAAAACACACTTTGTAAACAAGTACTATGAATTATAGAATTAGAAATTACACCCTGAGCTAAATTTAGGTGATGGATATCTTATTTGTGATGTTTTCTTTTCTAGTTTTACTCCAGAGGACATTATCAACATTATGCTTGCACTTCCAATTATCATTTAGCACCTTCTCTTATGTGTTGTTTTTGAAGGATAGTGCTGTATTTGTTCAGGTGACTGAAGTGCAACTGAGTGTTTCATGTAGCAAAGACATTCCTGCACACACTCTGACACTAGTGTACGCAAACACACGCACACAGACACACACACACACTCAGTTTTCACTCAGAGGTGCATTCTACATCCATGTGCTAGATCCTCACGTCCCTGCACTCAAAGATGTAGTCTCACTTTTGAGCAAACATCATGGCTGATCCTCTTTTCTCGCTCTTTCAGTCCAGGACTACGGTGAAGAAGTTGGCCATCTCTCCTCAGTGGACCAACTACGGACTCAGGATATTTGGTTATCTACATCCATATAGTGACGGTACAACATACAGCCATCTACTTCCTGTTACCACACCGAGTGCATGCATGCATTACATCTCCCACGATCTGTCTCTTTATCTTTTTTCTCCCTCTCTCAGGAGAGTTTGTGTTTGCTGTGAGTTCTGATGACAACTCTGAATTTTGGCTCAGCACAGATGACTCTCCCCTCAATGTGCAATTGCGTGCGTGGGTCGGAAAGGTACGCACATCTGTCATCTGTGTCAGAGGGCCATTTCCTCATATTACTTGTGATTTTATTCATGTAGTAATCTCTGTAATGTTTGTTTGCAATTTTTTTCCTAGACTGGCATAGAGTGGACAGCCCCGGGTGAGTTTGAGAAGTATTCCAGTCAGACCTCCAAACCAGTTTGGTGAGTTTACACCACAGTACATTTTATTTGTCAGCTAAATGTCAACAATGTGACTAGGAAAACAAACAGTACACTACTGTACTCTGTGTGCAGCAATTAACCCTGCTTAGAGATGTCGTAAATATCTGAAAGTAATCTTCATTGGGACTGTGTGGATATGGTTTAATAAGATTTAATTTACAGTGGCATCTCTGTCTTTAAACGTAAACCACCAACCCGACAACTGTTGCCAGATTGTCACTCAAGTGTTGTTGGAATTCTGGGTGACACACAGACACATTGGATATCAGGTTTCAGGTCACTTGTACTTCAGAGTCACAAGAAGAGCACAAATAGTGGACAACAATACAGACAGAAAATATGTTCTCAGGACCTTTAAAACTGCAGGCTAATTGCTAGGACATTTCACCTAAGGAAAATCACACTTATCAGTCGGAGTCCATCAGTGTTGATGGAATTCCCAGTGAAGCAGAGTTTTTTCTCTATGTCAGTCGTTGTCTTCTGCATAGCATGGATTAAAGTACAGAGGACATTTCAATAGGAATTTAACAAACACTGAAAACATAAAACATAGTTTTATGATTACTCTGCAGCCCACTTATTAACATAAATACGGAAACACCCGGAAGTGACAACATGAGCTGGTGGTTAACTGATGAGGGAACTCTTTTTTCTAGCTTCATCATTGTATAATGAGTGATGTAACAGCATGACTGGCTGAAACTTTACAAACTGAGTCTCAAAATCTCAACAAACCACAAAACTAACTATGGAGGCAGAAAAGAGTGATAGAAATGCAGGGAAGGTGACATCTGCAGTGGCTGACAAGCTGTCTGCAGCCCAGAGGAGATGCTCTGTGGTGGGCTGGGATTTTATACCTGAACTAGGCGCACAGGAGGATCCACACTTCTCCTTTCTCTGACTGTGTGGAAATCTGATGTTTTCACATCACAGGTGACAAAGAAAGACATTAAAACAAGAGTCTTACGGTAAAGCATTCTCATATAGGTTGATATCAGCATGCAACGTGGTGAATTTTCCCTTTAAGGGGCACTCCACCAATTTAAATCTGTAATTTGAAGTGCAAAACTAAATTGCAGGAGTACCCCTTTAATCACATCAAATCAATGCCTCAGTATAAGTGTTTATAATCTAATAACCCCAGCATAGGCAATTGTATGTGAAAACCTACTCAACCTACTCAATCTTACCGTTACGACATACGTAGGGGCTGGAAAAAATTAGACCACCACTCAAGCGATGTCATTGCATTTTTGCATCCTGGAAAGCTTCGTCACACTGCGTGGGTGTGGTTTACTGTAACCACGCAGGAAATTTTGTATGCTACACAATGTATACAAGTTTGGTGAGTCAGCACTTAACAATGAAAAATGTAAATATGAGCAAGTGAACACTGAGTTCATGTACATACCCAGTGGCCTTATTTGTAAAGATGATCTATTTGAATAGGAAAATGTATGACATTAAATCCACAAAAGTGTAAAAGTGTCTGTTTAAGAGTCTCGAATAGGACAAAGAGGAAAAATATTATATGTAGAAGTTTTAATTGATTTAATTTTTCCTCTGTGATGCTGTGAAAATAGACACACACACAAGGTCATTTTTCCATCACTTCAGAGGGCATTATATTCATTTCCTGGAGATCTACCCAAACCCTACTCATAACCACTACTTGCGTAACCCTAACCCTTACCCTAACAACAAACCAAGTCTTCACCCTGAAATTTATGATTTACATCATGGGGACTTGCAATTTGTCCCAGTTAGGAAGACAAGTCCCCACAAGTGACTGTGTAAACAGATTTATATCCCCACAGCATGACGAATACATGTCCACACCAAATCAGACAAATGCATCAGCAAAAGTAAACAAAAGGAGCACAAAAGAATTCAAATTAGACAATACTGTTAAGGGGTTACATTTGTATGCTGCCCATAGTTTGAGTTTCAACAATGAGCGGAAAATTTGTATGTTTTAAAATTTGTGTAGTACCTAAAATTTTTTCCAGAGAGCACCATAATGACGCTCTGCCACTTTTTTCTCCAAGTGGGGAAGAAATAATTGAAGTTTGCATAATCCATTTTTTAGGCATTTGAAGATCTAATTATCAGTAAAGCATATGGCCCTAGTCAGACAGAGCGCAGTTTTTGCAGTGAGAGGCATCTCTTTCCAGTTGTTTTGTCTAGGCATTAATTGTTTTGCATGCTGATGATGCGCCCTGGGCACCTCAGGCAAAGTTATCGTATTGACATTTAATTGATGAGAACAATGTGATTCAGACTTGCAGTTGCAGCAGAGAGAGAGCTCATGTGGACTGACTTCCATGTAATTTTCTCTTACATTTTCTCAACTATTCATTAGTCAATCTAACATATGGTCGTGTGGTCTGTTATAGCTGACTATGCAAATGTGCCACCATAGGAACAGTGGTTACATGGCCTAAAACAAGCCACAATGTAAAGGTCAAAATCATTAATAATCTTTCAAAAGGAGTAATATTTATAAAGTTAAACTGAGCATGTTATGTTAAAGGTGTGAAATGGAGTGTGTGTGCATGCATGGGTGTGCCTTACTTACTAAGACAAATGGCACTACCACTCTGATTAATAGAGAAAAAATGTATGCTATCTGCCCACAAGAGGAAAGAGACTGATATACAGATTTTTATCTGAGCTGCTGCAGCCTTTATGTGAAGCCAAGCAGGAACTACACAGCTGCATGATTGTTATTCTTTGGCGTTTAGTTTGTGTCTGATGTGAGTGTAATGTAGAACTGCTTTACTGTCTGACAGGCTGTCTGCTCAAAGGAGGTACTTTTTTGAGATTATCCACAAGCAAAACGACAGAGGGACTGACCATGTGGAGGTGGCAGTAAGTAGCTGCACTCTGCAGTCATAATCGTTCACAGTCTCATTTCAGTGCTTCCAGCTCTCACGTCAGCTCTGTGCTCATTTTCATGTGCAGTGTGAGTAATAAAGTGGAAGAGACATGCCGCTCTTTGTGTTTGTTTTCACACAGTGGCAGCTCCTGGACCAAGGCTTTAGGTTCATGGTTATTGAATCCAATCACATCTCCCTCTATGTTAGTAAGTACACAAAACCCCACACATCATTCTTGCTGCCTCAGTGAGTCTTTATTAGTCTAGGGCTCAGGGAAAATCTTCATCACACTGTGTCTCATAATCCTGTTTGCCTTGAACGCTCAAACCTGTAAATCAACTCAGTGGTTTTGTTTCACAGTAAATACAGCACACTTGTCTTATTCTTACGCCCTGTGTCTTCATCCCACAGACGAGTCAGCCTTGTTGCTGAGTGAAGTTGCCCACATACCACAGACGGCTGCAAGCCACCAGCGCACCCCCACAAAACAGCAGAGCAGTGCTGCAGCAGACATGCTGTATGACGATCCGCGAGACACTCTCTACCAAGGTGAGAGACGGCTCTCTAATGAACTGTCTCAGTTAATGCACAAATCGATCTCATTTCAAATCTTTGTGTTTGTTTGCAGTGCCTTTGATAAACAGCAAGTTCCTACAAGGTGTTCTGCCTGATTGCTCGTACAAACCCAGCTACACAATCAAAGACTTCCCTCTGCTCCGTTACCAAGGACTGCAGTTTGTATGTATTTATATAGTTTGTTTATTTTGCTTAAATTGCTACTGGTCAAGCTCCAGATCACAGTACTCTTCAGACAGAAAGGCCCTAAATACAGTGTTTGAATTAACAAACTATGATAAAGATAACTGGAAACTACCCAGGAAGCAATTTCTTTTGTTTATTTTACCCCAGAGTGATACAGGAAGCTTTTTTCCATCTTTCACAGCCCTTTCTTATTTCCTTTTTAAATTTGTTCCTCTTAAGCTGAGCAGTGTTGTCTATTGGAGGAATATAAATCATGCCAGCACGCATACACAATGTCTTCTGAGGGCCAATTTAAAGAGAATGGTCATGCTGCACCCATTAGAAAAAACACCTAGTAGCACAGCTCTTCATTTCTCTCAGTTGATCACCGCAACCGATACTATACAACAGTCTCATTATTAGTCATTTTGAGTCTCTGCTGGTTGCGTGGCAACCCAATTGTGACAGCAAGACCTGAGGATGTCACTGCTCAGCCAAGAAATAGTCTTGCACATGACCACAACATGTCATTTTTACATTTCATTTTTTTAAAGATTAATCAAACAAGATATGACATGTTAGTCAGAGAGCTTTAGATGTGCTGGTATGCTGATGTTTTTGTACATTAAAGCTCTCAGTTTAATACTGAATACTGCCTCTATATGACCCACATAAGCAAACCAGAACATCCGCAAGAAAACTGGCTGTTGGTTGTTCTCTTTGCCATCAAATGACATGAGCCTGTGTTTACAGCAAGAGAGAAATATTAATATAATCTTTAAATTAGGGCATATTTTAATTTGGAAATCATTTAAATATTATGCTTATGTCACATAAATTCTGAAAGCTAACATACATCCAAAAACCCACATGCAGAATGTTCTGTTCTTATCTCAACTCTGCACTCACCTGTTTGTTTAGATAATCTTCATTATGCAAGATCTGCTGATCTCATCAGTAAGCTCTAACAGCTTTAACAACACGTCATTTCATCTCATCTCCCTAGGTTCACATGTCCTACATCTACCCAAATGACTACACCCGACTCACACACATGGAGTCAGAGAACAGCTGCTTCTACCCTGAGAACCCCTACTACATGAAGATGTGAGACCTCACAGTTTATACACACAGTAGGACAGAGCAGAATTAGAAGTAGGTTTACAGTATGGCCAACAGAGGGTGCTGGAACTTTCAATCTACTGAGAATCATTTACACAGCAGAAGAAGAAAGTAGTCTTTTTTTTTTTTTTTTTTTTTGAGAGAACCAAATCTTAACATAACATAAAGCAACAAACTTCTTCTAAATCTTTGTATAATTTTGTGTTTTGTTCTCTTATCTTTAGGTTTGGTTTCTCCAGATATATGAGACTAGACCGTCCTGAGGGGCAGGAAAAAGGAAACAAAGTCAGAGGTATTTTGTAATTCCCTTTTCATTAAAACAAATTCAATTACTTGTATTGTCAGTCTGTTACACTCTCCTTTTCTGTCTCTTCTCCTGGTGAATCTTAGAGTTTGGTTTCCCAAGGAGGAATCCAGTACGAGATGAGGAGGATGAGTTTGACAATGAAGCCTATCAAAGAGAAAAGGAAGCCAGGCCAGACCAGAAGATAAATAATGCACTTTTTCCAGACTATGGTGATGATTATGATGATTATGCTCGGAAACGCAGGCGCAAACTCTTCTCCATAGTCACGCAAGAAAGTAACAACACGCTGAAGAACGCGTCTGACACAAAGCTGCACACAGATGAGTTTGAGAGGAAGCCTCATTCACAGCCTCGGTTGGAGTCACAGAGACAAGTCGAGCTTCTGCAGTCAGCAACAACACAAGCCTCTAAACATCGCCTGCACTTGCAGCAGAACCAGACAGAGTTAAACATACAGGGCAGAGTTAAAAAAGTAGAACAGAAAAAACCAAAAGGAAAGCTGAGACAAGCAAAAAAACAAAAGCTCAAATCAGTAGACACAGTTGTAAGACCAGGACAGATAAATCTAGCTTTACCAATGGACAAAGAGCAGCTTAAAGTGAAGGAGCAACCAGTCGTCCCCTCAAAGCCGCTCAATTCTAAACAGCATCATATCCAGAGGTTAAAAGACACAAAGAGGGACCCTCCTCTGCCTGAAAAACCCACAGTGACCAAGCAGCAAAGGTTTGAAACCATAGAAAAACGTCTTGTCACTCCAAAGAGAGACCGCCCTTTAGTGAGGCTAAATCAGAGGGACACAGACACCAGAAAACACCTCAGGGATAAGGAGATAGAATTGAATATGCCTTTGCAGCAGCATCTGGAAAATAGCATCCACAGAGCGAAGATGCTTGCTAGAGAAAGGATTGAAAAGCGATCAGATACGAAACGAGAAGAGGACCGAGCAGGGGAGGAGGACGAGGTTCTCAACAGGGATTTGGGCAGGAGAGACACCAGGGAGGGTGAGAGAGAGTCTCTATGGGGACCAGGAGAAGAGTTTGAAGGTACAGATGATGAGGACCTCACCCCTGCTCCGGTGTTTGACGCTGAGGTCAACTGGAGCCAGACTTTCCAGGTCAACCATGTGGACCTTCAGGCACACCGAATGGATTGGATCGACCTGCGCTGCAACATCTCAGGCAACCTGCTGCTGCACTCCAGTGACGCTCTGCCCATCGTCACGGCTTTCATGGACCAACTCAACAAAAAGCACCCTGGGTAAGTACTGTATTTGTATATATGTATCACCTGAATCATGAAACAGATTTATGGCAGGAATCAGACGATTTTCAATAAGTTTTTTCTTATTGTAGGAGATCTTAAAGGGATAATTTGCAGGATTTGTCAGTTATTTTTGACAAACACACCATTCAAAGTTGGCCCCTTCCTGACTCAACGAGCAAGAACAAAGCAGTGAATCAGAGAAATAAAATGTTGCTTCCTGATTTTTTTAATGACGGTTGCGTTCTAAAAGCACAAATAAATGCAGCCACACCTTTGTATACCTCCGTACAATCTTGTGGGAAGGTGCCACATCGCTGAATTTTGTGTAAATGCAGCTGTAGCTCATGCTTCATCCTGCGTGTGTGTGTGTATCTCAGCCATGCTTTTGGTCAAACACACAGACAGACCTGCAGTTTTTAATAAGCCCATGACATAGACAGAGAACAGAGGAGAGAGACGGAGACAGTGATGTAACCGAGTTTTATAGAGTCCTGACCTCACACCCTCTTCGCTGTTATTAGTTGGAGGCTAAACACTTACTGCCCAAAGGCTGATGCCCAGAAAAATCCCCAAGCACAGCAAAATAAGGAAATACAGGGCAGAGGGCAGGGTCTCTGCAGGTACAGGCACCCTCTCACACTTCTATTGGTTCATAAGTGACAATTTAAAGAGATTATTTTTGGAAGAGTTTATACATTGTTTTTTTTTTAGAAAAAAATCTGTTTATTATACCTTTAAATTGGTATGAAGAAGAACTAAATTCTACCCATAAATTCCTCTTAAAATTACCTCTTAAATTCAAGCTATAGCTACCCCTCCAACAGGTTGCATATAACTAGAGCAGCAATGATAAATCAATTAACCAATTAATTGATTTACAAAAAATGATTGGGTGATTCTTTAGATAATTGCCTAAAATGTGATTTTCAAGCAAAAACTTAATGGTCCCCACTATACAAATGTGAATATTTTTACTTTCACTTGTATGATAATAAACTGACTGTTCAACTGACATTTGAAAACATCACCATGGACTGGCATTACGATGACTTTTGTTTCTTCTTCTGCAAGTGATGAGGCTCAACAATCAACTGTTTCTCCAGAATCACTTGTAGCAGCTTTGAATGTTTTTGTGTTTGTTTGTTTTATTTTTGAATAAGAATATTACACCTTGGAATCAACCACACTTCTAATTAAATGTCAAGTACAGTCATTTGCAGTAATTATATACACAGCAGCACATTTCACTTTTCTTTTTATCTCTTTGTACTTGCAGGCAGTTCACTTTAGTGCGTGTGGTTAACGTGGTGAAGCGTGTGGACGGGGTCCAGGGCAGCCGTTACCTCCTGGAGCTGGAGCTGAAAGATGTGAACGGCCAGCTGCTGCGCCTGTCGCACTATATCTACACTCTGATTCGCCACAGCAGGCAACGTGGCAAGGACCTCAGTTTCCAACGGACACAACCTCAGCTGGTGCTGTGTAACCCGGTGGGCTTCCGCTGGAATCCAGTTGCCACCGTACACTTCATAGTACCGGGTAAGTTCACCTTGACTGTGCTCACCTTTTCCTTGTCCTTTGCTGTACTTTTTTGTGTGTTGGCTTCTGTTTCGACTTTTACTGTTCACAAAAATATTCATTATTAAAGCACACATGAAATTAAACATGACATAACTGATAACAAGCAATTCATTTTAGAAAACAACCATGTGAGAACCGTTCTTAAAGGACATAAGATTAACTTCATTATGTCACTCTTTTTTAGGAAGTACAATACAATACAGGAGTACAATATTGATATTAAAGGGATATTATTTGATGTGAGGTTGTGTGAGGCACTTACCAATAGTTGGTATATTACCTGCAGTTGATGCTGGTTGACACACACCCAGTTTTGAGGAAGTAGAGAGTGGCACCAGCACAGAAGCTAAGCAATGTACTGTTGTAAACAGCGTCAGCAACAAAATGTATTTTAGCCACTTAAAAAAAGGTCCACCTGCAAAAATCAATATCAGTTTAAGTGTATATTATATTAAGAATAGTTCCACCACTTTATCTTGCAGTGAGACAGCCCTATCCGATAGGAAACCACTGTTATACAAGCCAAATATTGATCTCTATGAACCAACCAAACTCATGTGGCAAAGTCATTTTACCTCACAAAACATGGGAGCAGCTGGCCTACAGCTGTCCTAATCTGTTACTGTGTCACTTCAGTATTTTAAATGTTCGTAATCACTGAAGTCACACAATAACACAAACAAACTAGCCAGTTCCTTTGTTATAAAACCCGTGTTCTGCAAGGTAGAATTACTGATTTTGCCAATGGATTTTGGTTGAATGAGAGAGCAATATTTGGCTTATATTACAGTGGCTTCCTGTCAGAAAAGTCTGTCTGATGGCAAAATAAAGTGGTGAAAATATTCTAAATATAGCTTACACTTAAAGTATTATTGATTTCTTAAGGCAGACCTTTTTCAAGTTTTTAAAACTTTTCTGACCCTGTCCTCACCAATTCATTGCTTAGTTTCCGTGCTGGTGGTCCCCTCAGCTTCTCCAAACCAGGGGCGTGCCGACCAGAATCCACTGTTGGCAATACACTGATGATAAGCATCTTATAGAACCCCACATTAAATAATCCAAAATATCTGTATGAGAATCCTTGCCAATATTCACTTAATCAAATAAAGAAAGGTCTCTATTAGGTGTTTTTGTGCTTTTATTTAGCCATCAATAGCTGTATAAAGATTCAGTCTCAGTGGACCTTTTGAAAAACTCTTTATGGGAGTGATCCATAGCTGCCAGTCTCTGAAATGTGCAGGAATAAGGACAGCCTATCTGGGATGAGGGCTTACAAGTAAAATGTTAAAACAAAGGGCCTACTGGTTGGCACCCTGCAGAGTCTACCATCTGATGGCACGACTGCTGAATTTAATTCTAGTATAATATAAAAAAATGCTTGCTATTAAACACTCAAGTGAACTGACCGTGGCTGCAGTTTTTTTAAGTACACAAGCCTCATCTTACACCTTTTGTCTATTTATGCACTACCTAAATAATCGATCATTTGTGTCTACATCTCTCTTAGTGAAGAACCAGGCTCGCTGGGTGCTTCAGCTGATCGCTGACATGGAACAACTGTTTAGAGAAACTCGAGATGCCAACTTCAATCTCATCATCACTGATTACAACAGCACTGACATGGACGTGAGGAAGGCTCTGCAGAAATCCTCACTCCCCAGGTGTGTGTTTGTGTTTCACTTTTACACTGAATCCGAACTTGTGAAGCTAATTATACATGTACCATAACCGTGCCTGTTGAATTGATCAGGTACGAGTACGTGAAGCTGAGTGGAAACTTTGAGCGCTCTGCTGGTCTGCAAGCAGGTATCAACCTTATAAATGTGAGTATTGCAACCGCACTCAAAAGTAAAGCGTTGATTGATTAAAGATGATAGATGTGTGAATAGTCAGTAATAATATATCTTTTTTATGTCTTTCCATCCTAAATCTCTTCCAGGATAACCACAGCATCGTGTTTCTTTGTGATCTCCACATTCGCTTCCCTCCCTCCATCATCGACACCATCAGGAAGCACTGTGTGGAGGGATACATGGCCTTTGCTCCGATAGTCATGAGACTGGAATGTGGGGCTACGCCATTTGAGGCCAAAGGTAGACACAGATACATAGATACAGACATTTTCTTACAGTCCAAATATAAAACTAACATTTTTACTGTTGCACTAAAACTTTACCACCTGACTTATCATTATCAGAAGTCTTGTAGTTAAGTGTTCATAAACCAGTTGGTTTAAAATGACTGGGGACATCAGAAGAAGAAAAGTCATCATGTCTTACTGAGAACAATGTTTGACTACTCAGAAATATCCAGTTTTCTCGCTCTTTAAAGAGATAGTTTGTATTATTTGAAGTGGGGTTGATTGAGGTTAAGTAGATGGCGGTCCCCATCCCCCAAATTTGGGCAAACGCTCTACTCTCAGCCAGCCTATTTTGATTGGAAACTGCCATTCTTTAAGCCAAATATCACTCTGTCTTGCTCAGTTTGCTTCAGTGAATCCAAACTAACCTTTTACAACACAGAAGTCACACAATAACACAAGCAGCGGTAGACCAGCACTTCCCTGTTCAGTGAGGTAAAATGACTGATTGTGCCAGGTGAATTTGGTTGGTTTGGAGAGAGTGATATTTGGCTTATATAATGGTTTCCTGTCAGAAAAGGTTGTTTGATGGCAAGGTAAAGTGATGAATGTTCTAAAAATAGTGCACACGTAAAACTGAAACCTCACCTTAAGTGAGACTTTTTCTTACAGTAGTTCATTGCTTAGCTTCCTGCACCAGAACTCGTGCTGCCTCCCCAAACTGGGGGCATGCTGACTGG
This sequence comes from Lutjanus argentimaculatus, assembly GCA_034769285.1. Lineage (NCBI taxonomy): Eukaryota > Metazoa > Chordata > Actinopteri > Lutjaniformes > Lutjanidae > Lutjanus > Lutjanus argentimaculatus. Next base: position 13,964,382 of record JAWZSL010000012.1, on the reverse strand, counting down.
CATCGACATCTCTTGGTAATACACTGACTATCAATAAGTAACTCATAAACCCCACTTCAAAGAATCTGACCTATCCCTTCAGTGCAGCTAAGAAGATGCTGAATCAGTGAAAAATTCTTGAATTTGTTGTCCAAGTGAGCTCAGGAACCCTGTTGTACAGCGAAGAGGGATACAGACAGTGAAGTCACAGGAGTGATGATGGTACTAGGATTTAGAATTAGATTAAAAACAAGTTGAGGAGAAATTTTTGGTTGATTCAGTTTAACTATACATTTTCTCCCATTATTTCTGCATAATGGCTCCATTCCTTTTTTTTCTTTGTGTTTCTATTGAGCCATTTTAAGAAGTCTTAAAGCTCTGCTCTTCCACTGCTTCCCTGTCAGTTAAGGGATTCAGTCTGAGACAAGCAAATGTGTGACTTCAGAGTTGGAGGGGAATTTACACAGAAGCCTCCAAGTTCATGTCTTCAGCTGTTAATCTTGCATTGACATGTTGGACAAATAGCTTGATGCCTACAGGCACAAACACTCAGAAATAATCTCTGCTGGCTACACCTGTTTAAGTTAAGTGTGGTATATAATCATGCTATAATCATGTCATGTTGTAACGTGGAAGGTGTAGGTCAATAAAAAAATATGTTTTTCGTCACATTGATTTAAGATCTTTAAAGAAAGACAGTGGTGATGGAAAGACATCTATTGTGTATGTGAGGCACGGACGAATGAGCGAAAAAACTTTTTTTTGCATTTTCAGGGGAACTCTTAATAGATTTTAATGAAAATGTGGCCATCTGTGTTGCAGGTTACTGGGAGGTCAATGGCTTTGGTCTACTGGGGATCTATAAGTCAGATCTGGATGCAGTGGGAGGAATGAACACGAGGGAGTTCACAGACCGTTGGGGAGGAGAGGACTGGGAGCTCCTCGACAGGTGTGTTCCTCTCTAAATGTCACTTAAATTTGTTCCTCATAGTTTTATAGTCTATTTCATATTTATTTTCACTGGATTTCATTTTTAACTCTATTCTGAAATAGCTGTTTTTGCTTCTACCATAACAGAGCATGATTCAAATTTCTGCACCAACAGTAGTGGATACGTGTTTAATGAGAGGCTTGTATGGGGACTCGTTTCTGGTGTCAGAAAAGATTCCTATGATAACATAGTTTCTCAATTTGCATGTTCTGAGTGTAACAGGTTCATGCATGCTCCTTTCTAGAGTTGTTTAAAATAATTCTAGGAAGAGTATCTGCAGCAGATGGAGATGAAGAAGTAGAGATATTTTAAAAAATAACTGCTGGAAGGCATTGAACGTAGGAGATTGACAATACAATAAGAGTGCGAGACTGTACTCGTTGTTTTTCCCTGACGCAATGGATCCCAAAGTCAACTTTTCACCGCATGAAAAAACAAGGCAACATTTACAACACCTGTATTTTTATATTGCACTTCCAAACATATCAAAACTGAAGAATGAGTACGTAGAAATAAGCTGTGAAATATGCTGTTACTGTATGCCTCATCTTAGACTAGTGATTACGGTTCACAGTTGCCCTCTGGCAACACATGTTGCTGCACACTAGTTTTCCAAGTTCACATCAATCAGGAATAAAAAAGAATAGCTGATGAATAGCTTACTTCAAGCCACTACATAAGAGAGTGAAGTGAAAAACAGATGTAATGCTTGATGTTGTAATCAATACTTTTTTGATTAAAAATGTATCAAATAACAGGGTGAAAACACTAGTGAAATGAGTTGTTTGAAGTAAGAAACCTGCAGCAAATTATTACCTGAATGTGCAGCTCATCTTGAGTTTATGGAGCTTTACGTCTCATTGTTTAACTATTTGGCCTGCAGTTGTAACAGTTTGTGTTCACTCTCAGCAATTGCATAGTGTCATTTTCAGCTGAGTCAGGCAGCTGTTTTTAGCAGAAATGCTCTAATAAGCCCACTGTACACTACCTCCTCAACACCAAATGGCCGACCAACACAGTTAGCAACTAGCTGGTGGATTTGGTAGAGACCAAAAACAGCGCTAAAAGAGAGTGACTACTGCAGTTTGCAGCTGTTTGCTAACAACTTCACCATATCAACTTAAACGATGACGATGCATCAGTGTTGTGCCCACTGCTTGTTTACACTGACCTGCTGACCCAGCTGCTGTATATATCTTGCAACTGATCTTTATAAAACTCGGTTAAATGGTTAGTAAATTCTGTGTAGTATACTGATATTGTGGCTTGAAAAGTTTGGGAACCGCTGCCTTAACGGCTAACAAAATAAAAAGTGAACCATCTCTGTTGTCTGCTCCAGGATCCTCCAGGGAGGTCTGGAAGTGGAGAGGATCTACTTGAGGAACTTCTTTCACCACTATCACTCCAAACGTGGCATGTGGAACCGGCAGACTGTGCCCAGCCACAGGTGACCTTGTCACTTGCCGCTGCACCATGACCACGGTCGCCATGGGAACAGCCATGGCAACCAGAGCACTTTAAGGCCGGAGCTTGATTCCTGCTACAAAATGGTAACACCTGCTGCTGACACAGGATGCTGACATAGGATTGGATACTGTCCTCAGTCACTTAAGCTCTGTGAAGTGGCAGCAGTGAAGGCGTTGCTAAGGGAATACTACTGATATGCTCAGACTTAATTTCACTGGATGTACTGTTGACTACTAAGAGGGTACTGGTCGATGAGTGCCACTGTAATACTACATATGAAGATACTGTGGTGCACGATGAGGAGCTGTACTACCAGCGGCGAGGAACTGACCTGATCCAAAGACAAAATCACACTCCGAGGATGTCTACACACACAAGTGTCCTAAAGATCACAAGTCTTGCACATGAGTCTTAAATGGAGAAAAAAAGTCTTGTTTTTTGGTGTAAAAATTTATTTGTCTGCAGATTGTGTATATGCTAAACACAGCCTTATTTGTCATGTTGTAAATTATGGAAAACTTTATATTTATTTTCTCAATGTTTGTAGGATTTTTATTTTCATTTGAGTTTATTGAAATGTTTAGAAAAGGACAATAACATTTCAGACAAGTGTACCTCAGTTTAGTTTTGTTCTCATTGATATTAATTGTGCCTTCTGTTGTGACTGTTATTCAGGTACTGGGGCCACATAGGGCAGTTTTTACAGACAAGTCAGGAAAAGCCTTTAAGAGATTGTTTGGATTACTTAAAGTGTAGTTTCATTAGGTACTTACTGAACTTGTACTTCTTAAACATAGCATACACTTAATCTGATATTGATTTTTTTTTTGGTGGGCCTTTTATTAAGCGGCTAAAGGTTTTGCTGCTGACCCCCCTACAGCAGGTCATTGCTTGGCTTCCATGTTGGTGCTCTGCTTCTACAAACTAGGGGCATGTCGACTACCATCTGCTGTAGTCAATAGACTGACCGTGGATATGTACATCATACAACCCCACTTTAAATAATCCAAACCATCCCTTTAAACTGGAATAATAATAATATTTAAGTGACTTTCTTGACTGTAGCATTTAGTTTTATCAGAGGACAGTCATTTCAAAAAGTGACTTGGATTTATACAGGTATGTTTGTATAGTTCAGTGCATCACAGACATATGAAACAGGAATCAAATGATCAGAAAACTGTGCATTATTGTGATCATTTTGAATATGTTGCCCATTTATGTCTCTTCTTCCTACTCTGCCACTTACCAAAGATAATAGCTTTGAGTAGAAGGACCTCTACTTACTTACTATATGACAAGCTCTTGAAAATATCTGTGTAAATATAGCATTAGGAGCAACTTCAGTCAATAACCGGTTTTACTGTCATTTGTGTCCATGTTATTTTTATTGATCTACCTGCTGAATTTAATGGTTTTCTTAAAAAAAAATGTTTTGATGAATCTCAAAAGCTATGTTTTAGGATGTTTTGCCTCAGTCTGTGAAGCTTCCCATTCGAACAGTGGGAGAAACTGTTCTCACAGTAAATACAGGACAGGAAATGTAGTGTGTGAAAAATGAGCTTGTGTGTTTATCATATTGTTCTTTTGTTATTTAAGACAAGACTAATGGCAGCCTTTTCTGATTGTTCACATTCCAGCTTTAACAAACTTGTTGTGCCTTTGGTAGTCTTTTGAAATGGATAAACGTTGAACCATTTCACTTGTCATAGTGGGCGATAAAAACACAATTCTGGGCTGATGCTAGGCTTGGCTGGTGGTTTTGGTTTGTAACACTGCCAACAGTTGTGTGATGTTTCTCTTGTCCTTTTTCCTTTTAACTAAAGCATTTGACAGTTTTGAATTTTGGTCTCTGGTTTGGCCACAATGTTAGATGTTTTTCCCTGTCATCTTTTACTCCTCCTTCATCTCTTTGTTGTTGTTTTTTTAGATATACCTCATCCCTCTCTTTGTGCTGGGACTTAATCTCTACCTTATTGTGTGGTCTCTTCTCTCAGGGACAGTTTTTCCATTTTACACTGCCTTGACAATTCTGAGGAATAAATTTCTCTTGTCTTTATTGTCATTGCATTATGTGTACTTTCTAATAGTTAATAGTCATCATAAGTAGCCATAATTCATCATGCATTAATCATGTGACATAACAAAACAGGTCAAGCCTTACAGAATTCACTGTACATGTACAGTACATGCTAATCAAAAAGAAGTCATGCATTAAACTTTATATTTTAGTCTTGTCCTTAATAGTGAAAATATTCATGGAATCAAGGATATTCATTGTCATTATACAACACAGGGTTGTACAACGAAATTAGAGTTGTAGTTCCTTCATCGTACACACAAAATACAACACATGATTAATTATATTCAGAGTGGAATAGGTTAAAAAATATATAAAACAAAATAAATACACACACCACACACACACACACATACATATTATATATATATATATATACATGCTCAGAGGCTTAGTCCTCAGCAGTGGCCCTTTGCTGTGCGCTCCCCCCTTTTCCTGAATATGTACAAGCTGTCCTTCCCAATAAAGGCTAAAAGCCCAAAAAATAATGCAAAAATGATTGGTGTGCATATGAACAGGGAATTCTGTAAGGTTTGACCTGTTTTGTTACGTCACGTGGTTGCTCTTGTGTGTGTTATCTCAAGATAACAAAGGTATTTTTCTTTTGATAATGGGTTAATTTATCTTGAGAAAACAAAAAGTCGATTTCTCAAGATCACAGGGTAATTATGGAAAACTTGGAAACAACATTCTGGGTTATTTGATTACACCTGATTTCAGCCTTCAAAGGCACTGGACATGACTGTCAATGAGGACAACACAATTTATTAGACCTTGACTGATGAATAAGAGGAAACATACTTTTGTTTTTTGAGATAATGAAATCTCAAAATATCTCTCGAGATAATGGCATTTAAAAAATGATGAGCACGACCATTCTTGGCTTCCATATCTGTGGGATATATGAAACATATTTAAAGCTCTCTGGATAATTTGGATAGTTTTGACAGCATTGTCATGCAGACACATACTGTAAAAATGAGGCCAGACCAGAACGTAGTCCTGTGCAAACAACAGCTCATATTTTAACCACTAAGTTTAACAGTGTTTTGTAGCTTTTACATTTCAGCTGCAGTGTTCACAGTTGTTGCTCAAGTCAGCAGGTCCATGACCTGCAACAAAGTCAGGCTCGTGGATATAAAGGTTGAAGAGTTCTCTCACGGGGTATTAGCTTAAAGTTCATGCAGATGTTGTCCTTTTAACATTGTTGGAGAAAGGTGTGGTATTTAACATAATTTGATATGTGGGAGGCACTTTACTTCTCAGTCTTTTTAATCCCTTACACACCTTTAGCATACACCATATACAGTACATACATTATTGGTTCACAGGACAATCTCCCTGGGTTTAGGTCCTTGGCTAATGGGTCTTAACTGAATTAACTGAATTTCCATCCCACCTGAAGGGTAGTGAAAGCACAACTTGTGTATTACTAAATATTTCCACAAATAAGTTACTTTTTCCATCTCACAATTATGACTTTTTATCTCATAATTTTGTTTTTTATTCTTAGAATTGTTTTTTTTCCCCATAATGACTTTTTTAAAATCATAATTGATTTTTTAATTTCATATACTGACTTACTACTGCTATATTGATTTATCTCATAATAATGACTTTTTTTCTTCCAAGCCTTCATGTCAATGTTTAAGCTTTGTAAAATACTCTCTTCACTGTGTTTCAAAACTTTGCTTACAGAGGGGATCAGAGGGGTCAATTAACTCATATATCTACTGACAACAAAAAGATAGATAATAATGAAAGAAGTTGGGCAAATTCCCTCAAAGGTGTACCCCAAAAGGTTCTTGAGATATCGCGTTCACAAGAATGGGATGACCTGAAAACATAATGCCTCTGCCAATGAAAACATAAAGTCATTTAAAAACGCTTTTTGAGGTTTTTCAAGAATTTTGAATCACAGAAGTCATTCAGTGTACAGTCATGAATATGCAGAAAAAATTAGGCTGATCAGTCCAGTAGTATTAAAAACTGCACGCTCATGCATGAATGCACTCTCTCTCTCTCACCACACACACACACACACATAAACACACAGGAGCAATTGTCTGGTGGGGATAATAAATGTGGCAATAAAATATATGCAAGAGTAAATAGATATGAGTCAATATAGTTGATTAAATAAACAAATAGGACAAAAGGACATTTTTGGACATTCTTGGATCACTCTTCTTTATTTCAGGGTACTTTTATAATTTACTTTATTTCGGGCACTTTCATTTCAATGCCCGCCTTTTTATTCATGCAATGAAGAGTGTGTTATGGTATCCTACATCTGAGATCTGCAGCTCTCCTGATGGTGAAAACCAGACTTCTGATGATTTCAGAGGTTATTAGCCACAACACTCTATCCAATAAGACAATTCAGAGAAACACAAGTGTGAAGAGACATGATGACCCATTTAAGCTTTTATGATGGTGTGAAAGCTCCACACACCAAGATACAGTTTTGACTGTCGCTGAACATTCAACAGGCAAATACTGTATTTGCACAATTCCATGAGCCCGATAATCCTTGAGCTGCAACTCCATCCGTGCACCTCCATCATTCAACTTTCATTTTGCAACGCTCTCTGATGTCAGTCCAAGGACAGCTACCAAGGTGTGATGATGTTTACTGTTTATTACGGAGAGAACTTCCAGTCAAGAGGATATCTAAGTATATCCTGGCTCCTGACAGAGAATATTCTGGTGCTTTTCACTGTAATCAAATGGCATGCTTAGCAGAGATCACTGTACATTAAATAACATTATACCTTTTCATAATGTGTGCCAAGGACAATGTCAGGTCTGTTGCATTTACAAATTTAATTCAATATTGCACCTGAAGGATTCTTTGCATATTTAGTCCATTTATTTTAAACCAAAAATGAAAAATGCGTATGAAGTTAAGTGTAAAGTAACCTTTTTGTTTTAAAAAAGTTAGTGTCAAAAACCTTAATTTTTTTTTAAGTTTGCTGAATTTGAAAAGACAAGTAGAGGTGATTTTGTAATGATTCAAAGCAAATAAACTTCTCTAGTCAAATACACTTGATATTAAATTAGCTGTACTTTAGAAAACATGTTCAGAAAGCTTAAGATTTTAAGTTAAACCAATAAATCTTCAGTCACACAAACAAGATACACAAACTTGATTTCCTTTTACATTTTCTCAGTTTGAGAAATCAGTTCTATATTTTTCACACAGAGCGTACGGCTGCAGCTGCTCCTGTCGGTGCTACTTTGTTCCAGGATTGGCACAAAGACAATATGTGAAACTGCTCCCAGTGAATTTATTAAATTTCAAGTGTAAGGGGGTGGGAATTAAATACTAACCTTCATCATGGTTTATAGTATTTTCATATGAAAACAAGTTACTTGTTAAAATGTAATAGAAGCACACAGCAAGTTTTCTTGGAACTACAAAAAAGGGTCTCTAATATGCTGATCGTGTCTCTTCAGAAACCTAATTCAATGAGATGATTGATCTCTGTACAGTACATTTATTCAACTCATCATTTCAAGTCAAGTCCTCAAGTTAGAAGAATTTGTGTCTGGATGTTCTGAAAATAAAATACTAGAATTTTTAAGATGAACTGGAGTAGAGGCTGCATTTAGTTACTGTATTTAAATTGTTTAAAAATCTATTGTGAATATGTGTAACTGAAACAAAAGGAAAGGCAACATGTACAAATTTATTGTATTCTTTTACATAACAGTATAATCAGGTAGTAATATACTGTGTAATCACAGTGATATTTTACAAATGTCTACTTGAGAACAGAATAAAGACTACAGTGATTTGAAAGTCATGTGTATTAATACACTTGTGTTAAAACAGCTGCTGCGTCTACATGCAGGAAAGACAAACACTGACAAAGACTAATTCTAGTGTAGGAAACACTGTTGTGAGGCAAATTTACAGCCATCAGTGCACTATATTTCACTACTGTGCTTCATCAAGCATGAGTCTTTGATTTCCTTTTCATTTTTTAACTCACAGCTTTCTTGTTATTAATTTTTACTTACTATTCCAATTTCAACTGAGTTCTTTCTCCCTAACATCATGCATCAAACATCTTCTTCCTGCCCTCCATACCAGACATGGCCTCCACGTTCTTACGCCAGTCACCCACCTCCAGAGTCATCTCCTAAAAAACACATAGATGTAAAAACCATGAGATTTTTTTGGAAGTTTTTAAAAAGGTTTCAGACACCCACACATCTGCTTGCCGTAGCCGTACCTTCTCTTGTTTGAGTTCCTCTTTCTTTACAGACTTCAGGTTTGCCCTCAGGTCCATGGAGCCCTTGGTTTTGGATCCAAAGAGAGCTTTCAACATCTCATCTGCTGACACTCTCACCTTCCTCAGAGCTGGCTTCTTGAACTTTCCTCCGAGGTCCTGCACCTTTAGATTCAGTTCATGGATCTAGAGATGGTGAAAAGTTTAGCCGTTTACTTTATGTGCTTACATTTAATTTTTTACTGAAATCTGGTGTGTTATGGTGCGTGACATACATCTCTGTTGTTCTTGATGACTTTGGCCTCACAGTCGTACCGCTCCTCATCCACCACATCAATTTTTCCTTGAATCTGCTTACAGAGTTTCTACAAAACAACAGCAAACACAAATATCCACACTAAGGCTAAAGCTTTAAAGCTACAACAAAGAACTTCCATATTGTGTTTATTTTTAAGGTCTCTGTGGCTACTGGCAATAGTGATTCCACACCATAACAACAAAATATAAAGTCAAATATAAAATTATCTTAATAAAAATCTTCTCCTGCTTCTTTTAAATGGGCTAATGCACTACTCACTGTAACTAACACAAACCTTAACAACAAACAAACTCTGAGGCCTAACATGGCCATACTATGACAATAAAGGCATTTCAATTGATTTAAAAGAGAATGCCTTAGAGTTTTTTGTTGATTCCTGTATGGTTAGTCTTAGGGCTATACTTGACCCCCTCTGAGAGTTTTCTGACTCTCACCTGCAGATCCTCCAAGTTTAAACCAGTGAGCTGCAGCGGTGGAAGCTTCTCTCCCAGGTAGCGAACTTTCTCTTCCTCTCTTGCCGCCTTCTCTGCCTCCAGCTCTTCCATTGCGCGAGCCAGCAAGAGGATCTAGAGTCAAAGTTAACATGGAGAGGATTATAGGAAACTTTGGTGCACAATCAGCACTTATAATTTTCCTATTAATAGATTTGTGTCTTGATCTGTAAGGTGATACGTCAACTCATGTAAATTTTACATTAAGTGTTTACCTTCAATGAGAGCTTGCGGGAGGCTGAAATCTTGCATTTGGGCTGAAAATAATACAAAATATGACACATTACATCTGACCGTTCAGCTATAGTGATGCAATTTTAAATTGACACTTTATAAAATAAAAGGTAAATTCTTCATCTGCAATAGCTAAAATAGGTTCCTAGTTTGTTGCGATTACTGTACCTCTTTTGTAGAATGGGACTTGACAATGTGATTTTGATTTACTATTTAACTTGGCATCTCACTCAACAGCAGCAGCTCAGCTAAGCAATGAAAAGAGATTTTTTTTTCTTGTCTAAACTTATAGTACCTCTATGTTAAATCATCAATTACCACCTTGCAACTGTGTGCCTCCACCAACCAGTCAAGTGGCAGTTTGCATCCATGTCTATCAAAAAATTCATACACATAGTGAAGACTTTAAGGAGGAATTTAATAAAAGGTATCAAGTGTATTTGTCTACACTTACAGACTGTTTTTTACAGAGGAGTGCAGAGGACAAACAGAGAGCTGACCATTAAAATGTCAGAGTGAAGCTGACCTTGGATGTTTTGGATATAAAAGTCATTACTTCATCATTTAATAATAGTAGACATTTATGTGAAATTTTGTCAGAATTAGTACATGGATTCATGTGTTATGGCCAAAAACATGGTTTTTGAGGTCACAGCAACCTTTGACATCCAAATTCTAATCAGTCCATACTTGAATACAACTGGACATTTGTGCCAAGTCTGAGGAAATTTCATTCAGGTGCTCCAGAGATATCACATTCACAAGAGTGGGATGGATGATGGATGGTCACAGTGACTTTGACCTTTGGCCTACCACATCTAATCAATTCATCTTTGAGTCAAGACACTTTTGCCAAATGTAAAGAAATTCTGTTAAGGCGATCCTAAGAGATCACTTTCAAGAATGGGATGGATGTACAGACATCTGGACGTCTACCTGAAAGCATAATGCTGATGTGGAGGCATAAACATGTCTCCTTACCCTGCAAATGCATAAATACATTTGTGCATATGATACTAAACAAAACAGCTCTGCATACTGAGTTTTATATTACCATTCACAGAGCAAGAGAGTTGCTCAGTGTATGCTTGAGAAGTGTAAAGGTAGAATCAATACAATTTATCCACTTGTAAATGCACCAGAATGATAGCTGATTGTTGAAACTCATTCCCAGGACATCAAATACAGATGTTGTGGCATACTAAAACTCCTCAGCGTAGAAAAATAAAGAGAAAATAAGGCAGAGGGCAGCGTCTCTGCAGATGACTGGAAGGGATCATGAAATAGGGGTCTATGCATTGTTGTTTTGTTTTGTTTTGTTTGTTTGTTTTTTTTAAAGAAAAATGCTGCATATTTTATCTGTAATGATTAGTATAATTGTTTCTTTGTATTTATCATACTGATCCATGTAAGAAAAAAAAGAAATTGTGATTTATGAGGCAGCATCAATAAGATATAGTACAGTATATAGTTAACATGATATTATACAATTCAACTTACATGTTTAAACTTTGCACCCTAGCTTATATGACCCATTTTTGTTGTAACATTGTTTTCTTCCAGTGAAGCTGCTAAGCTGAGTGAAAAGATTCATCATTCAAACATGCAAATACATAACTGCTTGAGAGGTTAGCACAATAGGACTATTCATAAACACACTGTCAGTTCAAATGACTACCTTTGCATCAGCCTTGGGGGCCATGGGTGCTGGTGTGTACTGAGGAGAAAGGAATAAAGACAAGGAATTTAAGCTACATTAAACATCCAACTCTAATGGTTTTTGTGTTTTTTTCCCTCTTATTTAGGTTAGATAGTGTGGTAACACTAACTACAGGCTGTTACTTACATCACTGTAACGAACCACATGTGGAATTTGTGGGACCAGAGAAATCAGAAGCACAAGAGCAAAGAGGACACTGTTAGGCTATAATTCTGGATGAAAATACTTCATAGAACAATAAACACTTGGGAAAAATAAGTTTTTAAACTGTAGTGACAGAACTTACTCAGACATTGTTGAACCCTTGATAAAAACACCGTCAGGATTCTGAGAAGAAAAAAAAAAGAAAAAAAAAATAGTCCAGTGATAAACAGAGAAGACACAGTATCAGCACCTACACAAGAGTAAGAAATCAGCATAGCATTTAACAGGTTTGCTTTTATATGTCAGACTTGCGCACCAAAGATGCTCTGTTGAGAAGATGAGTCACTCCACTTAAGCTTGTGGTTTTAAAAAACTCCTTGTCTAGCTGATTGAAAATCCAGCTCCAGTCACTTTGCAGCAGCTCTCATGGACCCAACATTAATTTTCAGATCTCCAACTTTTTCTTTAAAATACAAAGCCACCACTTCATATATGTCTATAATCTATATCTATAATATAAATTATTATTTTGCTATCCTGAGTTTCCATACTGTAATTTTGCTATGTTGGTCTAATCTGTATACAAAATATATATTGCATGTCTGTCCATTCTGGATGAGGGATCCCTCTGTTGCTCTTCTTGGGGCTTCTTCTATTTTTTACAGTTTGTTTTTTTTTTTTTTGGTTTGAATTTTTGTTATCTGAATCAGGTTTTTAAAGATAGAGGATGTGAAGCCCCTTGAGGCAGTCAAGGGGCTTCACAGTCAGCAGCGGTTATCCTGTCAGGGTAACATTTGTGGTACCTTGATATAAGGACATAGTGAGATGTCTTCTCTTTCTTCATCTACTGTAATAGCTGGCCTTGTGACACCTGTCACCTCTCAGTCAGAAATTATTGGTCAGTCACTGGGGATTAAGAGGAAAGCTCCTCTTGATACCTAAAGAACTCTTCACTGACTGATGAGATTATTGCCTCTGTTGGAAAGGATGATCTATTAATGATTAAAATGGATCCCAGTATGAAACTATGGTCATTCAAATCTTAGACTGTGTAATCTGAGATAAATAAGAGGAAATATTATACAATATTCCTCACAGTCTAGACTGCGTACTTATGGTCATGCTTGTATGCTTCAGGTACATAGAGATGAATCCCTACTCCCCTAAATGTTAATATGTAGACACTTTTGTGCATGTCTCCAGCAAAGACAACAGACGTGACTGTTCTTTCTGTTACTGTTGCTCCACAGCAGATGTCATGTTGCTATATTCAATAACCTTTCTGGTGCTATGTCTGTCATCCACACAATGTGGTGCACCCACTGTCACTATTGAACACATGGTTGGATTAACCTGTTAGGGGCCCAGAGTCCAACAAGTACAGAGCACACGAAGACTCTCCTTAAGACAACACACCATGTAGTACAATATAAGACAGAGTACAATAAACGAGATCCAAAACTTTATTTTGAAAAATTAATATGAGCCCCATTTTAGCTTATATTGCACAAATGTGTTGAATACTCTAATTAACAGATCTTGTCTACAGTCTTGCTAGTGGCTCTGCAAGGCTGTGGCTACTTTTTCTTGCAGCGCTGAACATTTCTGATTGGTCGTGTGCTCACAGCATTTTATTTCAGTCTGCTTTTTAAAAAAAAAAAAAAAAAACGCAACTGCAAAATCAGTTTGGTGTTGACTCAGGACACCATTTGCAAAGCAGCAAATCAGAATCAACACTGTGGTGGCAGTGTAGCACCAGTACAGCTTATTTGTTGCTTTATACGATATCATCATTATTGCACAGTCATATGCAAAAATTAGTTGCAAAAATTAGTTGTCGCTTTTTCATACGTCAGCCGACTAATTTTCTTAATATTTGTGGGTCTTGAGGGGGAAACTCAGGCAGCATTGAGTTAAGGAACCTTTTAGTTCCTTGAAAAGTAATCTGTGGGACTAAAAGGTTACTTTGGATGGAAACGCGGCTAATGTGTGTTGCAAATTTCATGGCAATTCCTTCAGTAGTCGTTGCGTGATTTCACTAAAAAACACAAATGTCTGCAAGAGAGGTGGAGTCAGTGGATCACTAAAGTCAGTAGGATTCATCATCTGGGAACCATGAATGTCTGTAGAAAATATTGTGCAAAGCCATCCAGTAAATGTTGAGATACTTTACAGGAGTAACCATGTTGAATAATGATGAAAAAACTGGTGTTAATAGAAATGACTGTCCCATGTGTAAAAGTTTAGATCATCCTCAAATAAAACATGACACTTAAATAAAAGTATTACAAATGTTAATGCTTTTATTTATGTCCATGTGTTATTATTTTAAAATATGTGTGAATATGAAAAAGATGAGCTCAAATTCTGACCAAGAAAAGCAAGAGATAACAAGTGATTGTTGTGAAGAGCACAACAACATTGTCCAAACTTATTACTGTACTACTGGGACACATGCACCAGCTCTGTAAGACAGCTGCACAGACTTTAAAAACAACATCAAAGGTTCAGCCTGGAACATTCACCCATCTTTTACACCTGTATATTGTTTTTCAGAGGTGACAGTGCTAGCTACAAAACTAATATTTCTATTCTTTCTAACAGGATGTTTACAGGTTTATGAGGGATTACCAGGAAAGCAGGAAAGTCGTTATTGTCTGTTCTGTCATCGCCTTCAAGATGGATATTTTTGTACTCTTCTCTCTTCTGTTCAAACTGAAAACAAAAACATTTGCGTGGGATTAAATCTCCTTTGTGTGTTAGCATGTGCTTTGTGATAAGATTAAAATGTTTATATTATAATACATGGAGAAAATATTGGTTGGGCGTTCATTGTATCTAGCTGTTACCATCCTGTAAAGGCTGGAAAGTGTTGACCTTGATGGTGTCACCCTCCTCTGACATGCTTCATTTCTGTGACAGTGGTGATATGTTTTGTGGGCCTACAGAAACAAAAGCATGTTCTGTTTTTTTATAGAGGCAGGTTCAGTGTAGTCCCCAACTGCATGAGAAAGCATGCAACACAACTTTCACACTGTATTTTGGGATCAGCTCCCTTGTCATTCTTCTGTCCCTCCCTAATTATTCCACATATTGAAATGAACAGGGTGTTAGCTATGTAAGGAACAATGTAACCTTTAAAATGGGTCCAGGTGAGAAGAGGTTATTGTATTAACACATATAGATACATGTGTAACCTAATCTTGAGTGATGACCCTCTCTTCATGGTTCCAGGGATGGCACAGACATTTGTCTTCATAGATACATACAGACCAAAAATACCAACCTATGGTCTGAATTTCCCCACAGGACAGAGGTGACAAGCTGTGGGCCCTGTGATTTAATTCAGACAAATCCACCTGGCACAGGGCTCAGTATTTTGTGACAAATATGCCTCAGCCAGAACCTCTTCAGAAAGAACTGTAACAATAGAGCAAGCAACACTGTGGTATTTTTTGACGATAAGAAAAATGTAGGAAATCCAAACTCTCATCCGTTTCTGTATCAAGGTCAGTGGTGGGAGAAGTACGCAAATCTGTTACTTAAGTAAAAATAATGATACCACAGTGTAGAAACACTGTTACAAGTAAAAGCCCTAATATTATTTATCTGCTGAATTGAAAATTCTGCTCTCTGACGGCTCAACCTGGCCCACGATGGCTGCAGCATTCGTCACTGTCCCAGACCTAGTTGACTGTCACACGTGTCTCATGCTTCGTACAAGGCGTTTACAGTAGCTGTCAAATTTCCTTCAAATGTAAAGTAACCTTGTCATAAACAGTTTTTACTTTGTGTTAATTAGCTTACTGATATTAATGTTACAACAATTCTCCTTTTGATGAACAAATAAGAAGGATAAACAGGCTCAATAACCAGCAAAACCCCTCTGCATAGCCAGGTTAGGCTCAGGTGGTGATACATGGGAGTCAGTTCAGTATGGTGCTCACAAAAACACAGAATGAATTAGAAAACACCAGGACCGGACTGAATTTTGAAAACAACAGCAGAGGCAGAAAGAATTTGTTCAAAAAAACTTTTGTGACAATGAAAAATGCTTCTAAAACAAATGGTCTCAAACCAAACCACCCAGTTATTGAAAGCAAAAAACAGACTCATCTGGCCTCTGTAGAGCCTGTTGGTCTTTATTTAGATCAGAGCTGCCCAAAGGGAGGCACTTGGACCAAGGTTGGCCCACCATAATGTTTGATTTGGCTACAGATGTTTCTAGCTTTAATTAAAACAAATAAATTAAAAAAAACATAAATTATAATTTATGCCGTTTTAGGTTTGTTTGTCGTCTCCTTTGTCTCTCTCACCTTTCCTGTGTACCTTCACCTGTCTTGCTCAGTAGAGGCAAAAGTCCCAAAAATAATCTAAAAAAACTCGAAACTTGTGATCTTAGTATCATTTTGCATCTTAACTATACAATACATTAGGTGTGTACCTTTAGCTCATGGCCCAGCAGTAAGTCCAGTTTTGGCTCTTGAAAGGAAAAAGTTTGTCCACCCCTGATTTATATATTACAAACAGTCCATGTCCCCTCACAAACAGCAGTGAGCACAAGTTAAACCTGCCTCTATGAAGTCCTGGAGCAGCTCTGATCCTCCATCTTGCAATCCAAACAGAGAAAATATGACTATTGTAAGATAAAACTGTGCAGTCACTTTGAATTAAGACAGTTTAACTAACTAACCTAACCTTTTAATGTGTATTCTTTTGATCTGATAAACAATGTTTTTTATTGATTTTAGGTTGCCATCTTTACATCTGGCCAATAAAACTAGGCTTTTAGCTAATTCTGGCACGCTTACAGTATTGTTTATTAACAGGTACGTCCTTGGGAAATCAATTAATTAATTTTAATTAATTAACACCACACCCCTGTCACCTGTCCATTCTGACAACCAATCACTTACCGGTTTTCGAGTAGTTGGCCCACATAACTTCCTGTATAATGAGACTTGATCATGTCTGAATGCTAGCGGGTGAAAAGACGCCAAGTCAGTCCTCCGAAAAGCTCAGATATCTCCGGAACCAGCAGATCAATAATCTCCCTCCACAGCAAGGTGAGTCGGTGAAAGCCAGGTCTCCATTCTTCCCTTTTTTGCCATTTATTTTCTTCTTTCACAAACTTTGGGGATTTGATTTTGTGATTGAGAGAGAACTGAACTGAACTGTTGTCAAGTCTAGAAGGGATCCCTTGATTTGTGTATCTCTGAGTTTTGTGCATTTGTTTCTTCATTGCACACCTTGTACAACCCAATTTTGTTTAAAATATGAGAACGCTATGGTTAAATAAATGTGTTTGAGGACAGAAAACACTCGGTTAGGGTTGTGGTAAAAGCATGGTTTAGGTTAAAAATGATCACTCTCGCAAGATCTTTCGTGCATCTGGGGTTCTCTTATGGGTATACTCCCGTGTTTTGATTTTTGTTTGCATTAGCGTTTGAAATTTTAAACTGACGGTGTGGGTTTGTTTAAAGAGGGTTTAATTCTTGCCTGCAAATAATGTATTAAATTGTTTGTTGTGAAAAATTACCCAGAGGTATTTTGTGTTCAAATCTGTACGTCTGTTGTGGGGTTTGATTCTGATTGGGCCCATTTGTCCTGTAAAGTGGAAGACAAACTTGCATCTGGAGTTGACTGTGACAATGTCTGAGATTTAGCTTTGAGGGATTCATCATTAATTTATTTGAGATGTTTTAGGTTTTGTTCTGTATGGGAAAAAATGAACCAAACAACTGAAACCTGTCCAGAGATCTTTAATAAACTCTGTTGGGGAGGTGATTTACTCTTTGGGGTAAAAACTAAACTGAACCACTAAAACTTTCCCACAGATCCTAATATGATTTGTTTGGTGAAGAGGTGTTATTCGGGCCAAATTTTGAGATACTGAACTGAACAGACTGAGTTCTTTTTGCTGTTTATTGCTGAAGACCTAAAAAGTGGTGTTTTTCTGTTGCACTCTTAACAGTTTCAGGAAATATTTAATTTGGACTTTCCTGAAAATGACTTTCTCTCTGGTTAAATGTGGGTTTTCATTGTCCTGTCAATACACTGATTTATACTGACCTGACTTGTGCTGCATTGTCACCCTGATTATTTGCTGTGATTATTTGTGTGCTGTTGGTCTGGTGATTCATTTTTATGAAAAGCGGGTTTGTGGTAGAGTGTGTTCATGCATCCATAAAGGGGAATGACCTTTAAAATCTCAAGCAGTGAATTGTCAGATGAATTCTAGCTGGAACCATAAAAACAATTTTGAAAATTTTTGCTGACAATTAGTGCTAATAGTGATTTTGCAAAATGATGAGCAGGGGTGGAAGTAATGAATGACAACTACTCAAACTACCATGATCTTAACATCTTTTCATACCTACAAAGTTTTTCCCACAATTTGTAATGTAGTTACCCACATCCATCTTTTTAGACATGTTTTCTTATATCATTCCAGTCTACTGATGTACATTTTCTTTCTTTCAGTTGATCCATGCTGCAGACTGTTGACACTAAATGGCCCGGCTCAGTTCATCACTCCAGAATCTTTTAGGCCTCTTCTCCTTTTCAGCAGTTGTAACAGGTAGGCTATTTTTAATACTATGAAACACGGGGTTATGAGACATTTCTGAAAATAATGACTATTGTTGTGATTTTTTTTTCAAACCTCTATGTACATTCTGTGTACAAAAACACAGAAATAAATTTCTTAATTCAGGCTTATTATATACATGCGTTTTGCTCTAGTTGCATTTTTAATGCCCTGATATAATTTGGGACAATAAAGTAAAATATACTTTGTCACAAATGTTAACCACTTTTGAGGGATTATTGCAAAAAATGTGTGTTTATGTATATATGCTGTTCAAAGAATATCAGCTAAGACACAGATGAAATAATGATGTGGAGAGCAGGAAAAGGGAGTTAAAACCATATTTATTTCTTTAAAATAAGCTCTTGTTTGTCTGTGAGTGTATAATATTTATCATGTTGTATACACCATTCTGTTGTGTGCTGTTACAGTGGCTGTATACATATATTTGCATAATTTAATTTTTAGACCGTACTGCACTACTGGTTTGAGTTTATGTATATTGTGTGACTTTTACTTGAATAGTTACAAATTTTAGCTTCCCTTATGTAATTTTATTTTCTATTCTTAACCACCATTGACTTCATGTTGGGTTCTAACTCTCTGTACTATTTGTTCTAATGCAACTGACTTTGCCCTCGGGGCAATGAAATTAAGTTTTTCTTAATACACCTGAGGACGAAATTATTGAATGAAAATGAAAATTTCTTTTTTAATTTAACTTAAAAAATAATTGGCTGTAAATAATCAACATAATATTATATGATCTGCATATTAATCTCTTTAGGAATGACACTGTAAATCTGATAAATTAATCAAATCATATTTATTTACAGACACGTCAAGAGAATAAGTTTTGTAATGTTTCAGGTTTTGTTTCATTCAGTATTTTATTTCAGTAATGTAAAATTTTCATGCTGGCATCAGTTACCACAACTGACCCAGAAATTGACTTAACCCTTTGTCACTGAACTGAAAACCCTGAGTTTCCCTGATCTTGCGTTAACAAAGTTTTCACTAAACCTGTTTTCTGGAAAATACCCCAAGAACCACTGTTTATTTCCTCAACCCAAAGCTTTCCATACAGTTGTGGGCTCAACAGTTTGTTTTCCTCTATCTTCAGGGCATGAGGTAACTTCAACTTGGCTCATGACTCATGATGCTTTGCTTTAACTAATTGTGCTGTCTTTTTGCAGTCATGTATAATCCTGGGCTCTACTCTGTCTTATCAAACAGCCAAATTGTTTGTTTCTATGTTCCAATAAAAGACAAACTTAAAAATGTTATGGTCATAGTAACACAAAAGATGTTGGTTTCCTGTCCTGACAGTAAAGGTGCCCTGAGAGCAGAGCCTGCCCAACTTTTGCCATATCATTACATGCATCATTGCAACTGCTTTGTATCATTGGGTGTATGTCCATTATGTCTGTCTTGGTAATGCATTTTTTTTTTATAACCATTCTGGCAAATAAAAAATTTTTTTTAAAAAGTCATGTCATAATGGCAAATCTGCTTTCACTGAAGAAGATACATAAAAGGTTGTTGCTGCTTGTTACAGTTATGCCATTTTTGTTAGGTGAATACTCACCAGGCTCAAGTATGTCAGGTAAGGAGGCAAACAAAACATTGAGAGAAACAAAAATTGACACATTACAAAACTTATTCTATTGAAATATACGCAATGTAACTTGTGATTTTTTTAATTTACAATGTACAGGGTGCATTCCAAAATAAAGACTAGTATATGATTATATTTGTATTATGTTGTTCTTGATAATGATGACTAATGTTAATTAAAACAAGAATAGTAATTGCTTAAGAAATCGATGTAAATTGTCAATAAATGTAAAAGAAACATGCTTGGATATGGAATAGAATGCAAATGCTCCCGTGTGAGCTTAATGGTGTGGTTGTTACATTTTTGGATTTCAGTGCAGAAGCCAGGTAAGTGCCCGGAAGTCAAGGACAAGGACAAGGACAAGATGGTCACGGCTCGGCCAGCGCCTCCTGTGTCCGGCTGGCGTCTGACGGGCGACCGACCTTCGCCGCGACGGATTTCTGAGGGGGCGTGGCAGTGGCACACCGTCGAATTTTAATGTCTCGCCATGAAACACAAAATTGCTATAACTTTAACACTAATGATCCGATCTACACCAAACTTCACGTTTGATAACAGTCTCACCCTGAACATGTCTACATGTCAATGTACCGCAATAGTCATAGCGCCACCTAATGGCAACAGGAAATGACATGTTTTACTTTGACATCCTTCTCCGAGTAGGTCGGCCATATCCAACTCAAATCAGCAACTGTCATTGCACCACCTACTGGCAACAGGAAATTACATGTTTTAGACTTTGACGTTGACCCTCCTAGCAGATTGACCATATCCAACTCAAATTTGGTCAGTAAGGCATTTAGACCATGGTAATGCTATATTGTCTAGACCAGTGTTTCTCAATCCTGGTCCTCAGGGACCCCTGCCCTGCATGTTTTAGGTGTTTCCCTGCTCCAACACACCTGATTCAAATGATCAGGTCATTATCAGGCTTCTGCAGAGGCTTGATGTTGAGCTGATCATTTGAATCAGGTGTGTTGGAGCAGGGAAACATCTAAAACATGCAGGGCAGGGGTCCCTGAGGACCAGGATTGAGAAGCACTGGTCTAGATCTTGATGTATCATCAAATGTCGCTGCCATGACAGCACGGCGAAGGTTGATGTTTTGTGAAAACACAGGACATTGCATTAACTCCCGTTTACTTGGTCAAATCTGCCTGAAACTTCACAGGTTCAATAACAGTCCAGGTTATTGTCCTTGTGGGGTTGTCGTCGGAAGGGGCTGCCAACCTCAGGGCAGGGGGGCAGGCGCCAGACCCTGAAGTTGGTTTGTTTTTCTTTAGGTGGCCAAATATGTTCCGTTGTTGGCCCCGTCCACACAAATACATTGTTTAGCTTCCTACACTGGTATTCCTGCTGCTTTTTCAAACTGGAGGCATGCCAACCGCCATCTACTGTAGTAGGTAATACACTATGGATACTATAGGATAGGTACATCATACAATCCCACAAAAAATCAGAGATGTTCACCCATACATGAAAAGTGCATATTTTTCCTCAGGCCTTTAGTGCTATCCATCCATCTAAACAGTTCTGATGTGAGCTGGAGAGTTTTGGAGATATCAGCTGTAGAGATGATACAATGGAACGAAACGGCACTCGGCTTGTGGCGCTCAAAGCACCAAAAAATAACATTTGAAATATTGTGTTTTTTCTCTCTCTTGTGTCATGCTTCCTCACTGATTTTGGTCACCTCAGTACATAAATAATGACACACAAACAGAAATTAAAATTCCATTTAATTCATCAAGAAAGAACAGCTTGAGATCAGAAACTTAAGTAGTTTTGAAGTGCCACAGAGTCAAGAGGCGTAATAGTATTTGCAAACATGTTCCTGTTTGTTTTGGGGGCTTTCTACATGCCAGATGCATGGAGTTCAGTGGTTGGTGTTATGTGTGCCCTAATTGGCTTCACTCCATCCATCTAGTATGTCAAGTTTAGTGAGCAGACTCTTCAAATTATTTTTTGAATCTAAAGAAAAAAGGGTAAACCCACCACAGTCCACATGAAATGCTCTGGAAAATATTCTCCTTATAGTTTCATTATTTAATTTTCACTTCCTGGTTGATCTCTGGTCCATTCAATCAGAGATGTCAGATTTCAGTATCATTACCACACAGCTTTAAAATACAGAGTTCAGTCACAGGCTGCTGGAAGGAAACATGTCCCATCAGTGTTGTTTCCACTTGTGGTTTAGTCTGACGAGCTGACTGTGCTGCTGTGAGTTTCACAGTCGTCCTTCGCTGATCTGCAGGGAGAGAGAGAAGAAAAAATAAAATAGCTCCAGATCACTCTGCATGGTTTTAGAGGTTCAATAAAAACATATCATCAGCTTTATGTGTTGACTAATTGTGATACATTACACAGAAAAGCTATTTGTCTTATATCTCACAGAATGCATTATAAGAAAATGGTGGTGTTATTTGCAAAATCATTTTTATTCTCATTTGGCAAAACACACTGAATCCAATTGTATTATTTCAAAGACAAATAAACAAATAATTGCAACTTTAAGGATGTTCCAAGACTGTATGTGAAAGTAATCTGCAGTTTACAACAGTAAATGGCAATACTCCGAATTTGACAAAGTTCATGTAAACAGGATATTCTGGTTGGATATTCTGAATTGGTCCTTATTTTGAATGAAGCATTTCTGATTAAGACATGTGGGATATGCTGGTACTGTTCTAGTTTTAAGAGCATTCTTGGATCTGTAAACAGCAAATCCAGAGTCTGTGTCTCAGTTGGGGTTTTTACAGCAGTTTGTGACACACAAGCTCTTCTCATGTGTGCTGTAAACAAACCAAATAGCCAACAATTCGCAGGACTGGGATAGTGACACATACACAAAAGAAAATCTCACATTTATGATTGGAGGGAGGAACACACCTACTTTTAAACATATTTTAAACATTTGATATCAATTTGTTTTTGGATATGCACAAATATAATTTTTCAAGAAGGTAATTAAATGAATGAAAGAGGGAGACTGAGTTTGCATGCTCAAACGTCTACCACTAGTGGAAAACTTTGGAAAAAATATTTTGACAGAAAAAGCAGCCATAATCAGAATATACACAGCTGTATGACTCATAAACAGACACTTACTCATTCAAAGAACATTCAGCATTAATTTGAACTCTGATTAATGTGAAATGGCCAAACTAAAACACTTTAAAATGTTTTTTTAAATGTTTTAAAAATATATTTAAGTATTTAAAAGGTCAGTGAATTGAGGAAATAAATTAAATTTTTGTGATTAAAGAGTCTTCATTTTACAGTATGTAAATATTCTACAGTTATTAATTTATAGTATCAAAATTAATAGAGTAATGCCTTTTACAGCTGTTGAATTGTAATAAAAAAAAATACAGCACACGACTGATTATTGCTGTGATAACAGCTACTGTACTGCTAAAAGTACGACTACTACTACTATTACTACTACTACTACTCCTTCCACCTGAAACATGAAGCCTGCATGAAGCCCGGTTGTTTAAGTGGCGCATGACAAGCCCTTACGCTGCCTTTAGGTAGCTCCGGAATACTGTGATGATCTGAGTTTGTAGCTCCGTAAAATACAACAAAACGGACCAACGGACCATCTATTTTCAGTGTTTATAATGTATATCTTTCAATGTTTATGGTGTGACTGATTGTTTTTTTAAAAAAAAGTATTTTGTTATTTTTTCTGAACAGGGAACATTAGTGAACGAGCTTACGGGGTGTACTGGAAGGCAGCACACACTAACGTACTAATTTACTAAGGTAACCTCACAAGCGCGAAATATCTCGCGAGAGTGACCAATCTAACCCAAAATATGATATTTTCCGAATCCTAACCAGGTGATTTTCATCCCCAAACCGGTCCACATCTTAACAACATCGTTATCATATTATAAAACAACAAAAAAGCAAATAATTGCACAATTAAAAAAAACAATGAGTACAAATCTCGCGAGAGTTGTGTAAATAGAAGATTCCCTTCTTTACGCGAGCAAAACTCATTCATCACGGACTGTTCCCTTATCACGCAAACCGTTGGCATTACGCGCTAACCAGTGACATGTGTAGTGACTTAACTAGTCGGTCGTAACGCCACCCGTACAGCTCTAGCTTATCTATTTAGCCGTAATATCAGCTGATGGACATTTCTGACTTGAACGACACTTTGCATCCTGGTGTACGGGGAACTAACGTGTCGTGTTATGGGAGAGACACGGAGGTCAGACGACTTGTGGGCTGTCAACAGTAATGTCCGTGTTAAACGAGCCTGCTGCCGCTTTGACAGCTGTCTTTTAATATTATAGCACTGGTAAGGAATATGTTGTTTGCACTGGGAGTAGCAGGAGGCAGTATTGTTGTTACATGGGGTGGCGGCTTTGCAGTGTGATTGTAAAAACATGGCCGATCAGGTAGAGCAGCTAAGGAGATTGTGACTGCTGCAATGCAGTTAACCTGCTAAGTGGCTTTTCTTGCTAACCTCGCTTTGCTAACACAATTTAGCTAACTGACAGCTGCTGTCGTATTGATAAAATGTTGTTTAGCAGATAACTTTGAACCGAATCGATAAGCTATTTGGACATGAGCTTGAAGCGTTAAAGACTTGTTTAGCTGAGGGAAGCTAGCTTATTAGCTAGTGAGCATGTAAACAGAGGAAGGGGCTCTCCACACTGTCACCAAGCATATGCCCGTGTACTTAAGAGGCCCACTTTTAAGTATACACTTTTGTTCGAGGCATCGGGGTTGATTGCTATAGATGAAAAGCTGCTGATCCATTTGTTATTGTTGTTGATATTCTGTCCACAGATAACACTTAAAACTAAATCATGCCTGGGAAACTGAAGGCCAAAATTGTGGCAGGGCGCCACTTGCCTGTGATGGACAGAGCCAGTGACCTCACTGATGCCTTTGTAGAGGTGAGTAAAGCTTGAAGAGCTTAAATGAAACGATACTCATTTGTAACTAGAGGTGGGCAATATATTGATGTTGTGATGGGACTAGATATTGTCGAGGTAGGATATTGTTACATTGTGATATGGTATAAGTGTTGTCTTTTCCTGGATTTAAAGGCTGCATTACAGTAAAATGATGTAATGTTCATTAATTTACCAGACTGCTGAGGTGCTCCATTATTTTGTTTTACGCACTTAGTCATTATATCCACATTACTGATGATTATTTATCAGAAATCTCATTGTGGTTTTATTTTCGTAAGGCATCATTGGCATCCCTACAGTATTGTTGCAATATCAGGATTGAGGTATTTGGTAAAAAATATTGCAATATTTGATTTTGTTCATCTGAGCCCTTCTTTTGGGTATTTTTGTTACAGCAAAGCTTGATATTCTATACGATACACATATGATTTCTGGGACCGTGTTTTGGCAAGAATATGGTGATACGATACTTATCATGATACAGGAGTTGTACATGATTCAATATATTGCAATATATTGTGAAACTGTAAGCAAAGTGATATAATTCTGTTTTTAAGAATCTAATTTTGGGGGAAACCATCATAGTACAAATAGGTTACTGCATCGATTACTGCATTGGTTACAGCATAACTTATATTTCATTTCAGTAGTTCATCATCGTTACTCAAAATACTAGATGATGCATTTTAAATGAGTGTTTTGTGCCTTTTATTTCCCAGGTTAAGTTTGGAAACACAACTTTTAAAACCGATGTCTGTCCCAAATCCCTGAATCCACAGTGGAACTCAGAGTGGTTCAAATTTGAGGTAAAGTGCCTGTGAACTTCTCTTTAAACATGGCAGTATTGATATTATTTTGATGATCATACAATGTGGATGAATTGCATGGAATTTCAGCATTCCTAACCTCTCTTACATTCTTACCTCCACTCCCTTCTGTCATATTTGCATCTCCTTGTCTTGCTGTCCAGGTTGATGATGAGGACTTGCAGGATGAACCATTGCAGGTCACAGTGTTGGACCACGACACTTACAGTGCTAATGATGCCATAGGGAAAGTTTACATTGACATTGACCCGCTGCTGTGCAGTGAGGCTGCCTCTGTCATCTCCGGCTGGTTTCCCATCTATGATACCATCCATGGTATCAGAGGGGAGATCAATGTCCTCGTCAAAGTGGAGCTTTTTAATGATTTGAACCGCTTCCGACAGTCCTCCTGCGGGGTCAAGTTCTTCTGCAGTACGTCTGACTTGACTTTTGCTTCACAGTTGTTTGTTTACAGTTTTAAAATACAACACAGATACCATTTGTGTGCATAAAATGCAGTTTGACAGTGCAGTTGGTGTCTGAGGTAATGCATGAGAGATGTTTTATTTGGAGACATTATGATTTTGATGTTGTAGGCAATAATGCTCATTTTTTGAGCTGCAAAGATTAATTGATTAAATGATTAGTTTGTGAAAAGAAAATTAGTTGGCATGTTTCAATCATTTTCAAGCAAAAATGTCAAACATTTGCTGTTTCCAGCTTCGTAAATGTCAGGATTTGCTGCTTTTCTTTGCCATTTATGATAGTAAATGAAGAGTCTTTAGATTTTGAGCTGTTGGTTGGACAAAGGAAGCAATTTCAAGATGTCACTTTAGGCTCTGGGAAATTGTGACGAGCATTTTTCACAATTTTTTTGACATTTCACAGGCTAAATGATTTATTGATAAATCGTTAAAATAATCAGCAGATCAGACGATAATGAACATAATTGTTAGTTGCAACTCTACCCTTATTCAGTCTACAACAACAGAAATCGTGTCATTTCCAAGAACAGCAAAATTACAAGCTGTTAGTGCCAAGAGTGTATCTGTGAGAATATGTGCTAAAAATAGAATAAAAGCTGAGGAGAAGTTAAAAGGAACCTTTTCCATTTAATCTAAAATCCTTTCACTCTGTGTATCTGTTTGATAGCCACATCCATTCCACGGTGCTACCGGGCAGTGATGGTGCACGGATTTGTGGAGGAACTTGTGGTGAATGAAGATCCAGAGTACCAGTGGATCGACCGTATTAGAACTCCTCGAGCCTCCAATGAGGCCCGTCAGAGGCTCATCTCGCTTATGTCTGGTAAGGAAATTTACAGTGATCTTTTTTTCATGTTTGTGTGGAGGAAAGGGAATTTGTCTGTCTCCCCCTGTCACTATATTCTGACAGTAGTATGAAGTGACAGATAATATTTTGGTAATGATGGGCTAAAATGGAACAATAACACATAAAGTAGGTAAATAACAAAATATTTACTTGTCTTGTGTACAACTGTCAGGATATAGAAAGATATGGATGTACAGTTTCAGCAAGTACGATATGTTATTTGTATAGAAGTTACCAATTGTAGCGTTAATGTGGTTTTTCCTTGTTTGACCCCCTCTTTAGGAGAGCTGCAGAGGAAAATAGGACTCAAGGTACTGGAGATGGGCGGGAATGCAGTAGTGGGCTACTTGCAGTGTTTTGACCTGGAGGGAGAGTCTGGCCTGGTCGTCCGGGCCATAGGTACTGCCTGCACTCTGGACAAACTGAGCTCTGGCAGCGCCCCCAACACCACCACACATATGCACCCTAACACAGCCCCTGCTTCCAATGCGTGCAATTCCCCTTCCAAGGATGGAAAGGAGTGAGTATGAACCAACAATGCCAGCATGGACCCTGCCTTTTTTTATGTGCAAATCTAGTCTGTGAGAATGGGCACAGATGATCAGTGTGTGTGTGTGCATGTGAGGGAGAGTGTGTGGACACAATGTACTCTGTTTGTTTATAGTTTAGCAGTTAGTCCTGTGTGTGTCTCAGTATCTTTGAGTCCCCTTTGTAGTTTGTGCGTCTGTTGTGTAACGTGTATTTGCATCATGAAACTAACAGCACACAACATATCCTGAGACACACACATGTACAGTACACACACAGCCATCCTCAACCCCCCTCCTCCCTTGTCTGCTCTTTTAGACCGCTCTTGCATGGCTTTCTGCTCTGCCTCTGCATGTTCTAGTGCTACGTCTTTTAGTGAGTATCTATCTAGCACACACGTGTTCTGCCTCTTCAGCCTTCTAACAGTGTATTCCTTCACGTTGTTCTGTTGTTCTCACCCCTTGCGCTATTTAGTAGTTAGCTTGTGATTTTATCCAGTCACTGTAAGCATAACCACAGTTGAGTGCATGTCTGGCTCTTATTTGCATTTATGGTACAGGTGATCTGTGTGTCAGTATGTGTGAGATGTGTGTATCAGGGATGTGAACTCTGTTCGGTGATTACTTTGATTCTTGCCCTGCTCATGTGATTATGGCGATATTTGTCAGAGTGACTGTGGGGCTCAAAGAAAGTGTTCAGGAAATTGTGCACCAAATATATAGTTTTCTGTGCATTATGTACATATTTTTCTTCTTTTTTTTACTGTTTATTCAGTGAACTGAAGTCATCCTCAGTTAGACCTAGCTTAGTAAAGGTTAGAAGGAAAAAGACTAAATCAACGGTGTGTGTCAAAAATGTCAAAAAATAGTCACGCAAGCCCCTCACAATTTCCAAGGCTCATCATCATCATTGCCCGCTTGCCCATAGCAAGTAAAATGCCACATCGGGCTAGTAAATCTAGTAATTCATTTGCCGACCAGGCAAGAGTAAGAAAGAATTAAACTATTAAGCCATTTTGGTAGTCAGTCAATGGGTAAAGTAGATTTTGTCTGAAAACGCTGTTTTCAGCTTCTCAAATATGAAGATTTCCTGCCTTGTTCTGTTTATTCTCATATTAAACTGAACATCTTGGTGTTTTTGACTGACAAAACAAGACATTTAAAGACATCACTTTGATGTGGTCAGGATCAAGTGAAAAAACAAAACAAAACACAATTACACTAAACCATAATTTCCCAGAGATTAATGATGTCATCCGATTGCCTGTTTTGTCCCAAAACTAAGTAATGCAAGACAAAGAAAAGTAGCAGATTGTAACATTTGAGAAGTTGAAACCAAAATTTTTGCCTCGTAATTTTCTGTCAGTGATTATTGTTTCAGCTGTAATGGGGACTTTTCAGGTTAGCTTGTCCCTGTCCCTGTTTGAGCCTCTGTCACCTTCTTCTGTTGTGCTTACATCCCTGCTGTCTGTGTATGTTTGTGTGAGAGACTGAGATCTTTAGCTGAGAGCTCTGCATGAGTTTCCTGTTGAGGCAAAGACAGGGAGTAAAAACTTATTTTCCTTTTTGTCTCCTTTTTTCACTCTATTGCAATGTTGTGGTGTTGGTTCTTGTGTGCGTCTCTTTCTTCCCCTCTGGTTCTCTGGCTACATTCGGATTGGGACGTTTCTCACTTCTTGTGTCCAAATATCGGCCCCCCGTCTTCTTCCTCTCTCTGCGTGCTGATTGGCCCAGGTCTCCCCTTGCCCACGGATGCCGCTCCACCCACAACAGCCCAGTGCATTCGGCCTGCAGCTCCCAGAGACTGTCCCAGAACTTCTCTGTCTCTGTTCCCACACTCATCTTCACTGGTATGCAGAGGCAGGGAAGGAATTAGATACAGGAGAAAGAGAAGAGGTTTGAAATACAAAGAGAAGTATAAACCCCAATTTCAAAAAAGTTGGGATGCTGTGTAAAACATAAATTAAAAACATAATGCAATGATTTGCAAATACTTTTGGCCTATATTCAGTTGAAAACAGAACAAAGGCAAGCTATTTCATGTTTAAAGCGATCAACTTTATTATTTTTTGTAAATATACACTCATTCTTAATTTGATGCCTGCAAAATCTTCCAAAAAGGTGTGACTAGGGCATGTTTACCACTGTGATACCTTATCTTTTCTTTTAACAACACTTAGTAAGCAATTGGGAACTGAGAACACTAATTGATGAAGTTTTGAAAGTGAAATTCTTTCACATTCTTGCTCGATATACAAATTCAGGTGCTGAACAGTCTGGGGTTTCTGTTGTCATATTTTGCACTTAATAATGTGGCACACATTTTCAGTGGCAGACAGGCCTGGACTTCAGGCAGGCCAGTCTAGCAGCCGCACTCTTTTACTCTGATGCCACGCTGTTTAAAGGCATACAGAATGTGTCTTGGCATTGTCTTGCTGAAATAAGCAGGGATGTCCCTGAAAAAGACATCCGGTTGGCAGCATAAGTTGCTCAAAAAAATGTATGTACCTTTCAGCATTATTGGGGCCTTCACAGATGTGACAGTTATTCATACCATGGGTACTTACTCACGATGTCCGTGATTTCCAAAAGTAGTTTAAACGGTGGACTCATCGGGCCACAGCACACTTTTCCACTCTCTGTCAGTCCATCTCAGATGAGCTCCTGCCCCAGAGAATTCAGCAATCGGAATGAGTGTGTATCAGTTTGAAGATTTTATATTTTATCTTTGTACTGTATTCAATTGAATACAAGTCAAAAAGGATTTGCAACTCATTGCATTCTGTGTTTATTCAGGTTTACTCAGCGATCCACCTTCTTTGGAATTGGGATTGTAGATGGTGATGTTTATATGAAAGGAGAAAAGTGAATATATCTTTGCTGAAGTCTGGTAGATTGACAGCCACATAGTAGCAATAAAGCCATGGTGTAGACATAGGCATGAAGCCATAGAAGGAAGGCCAAGTACCAAATGTCGAAAGTAGCCTCTAAATCCCTACAACTGTCAAGTTTTTTTTCCAATGACAGAGGGTGGGCAGTCAGATTCTGCATTTTTATTGGCTGTTTGTAACAAAAAAGTGTTTATGGTGTGGTTTTAGCTCTGAGGAAGGGCCTGTGATCTCTCTACAGTCACCTGACCTTTGCTTCACTCTACTGGGACACATGCTTCAGCTCGTCATCCTCTGTTGAGTCTGACCTTCGTGTGTTTTGCCATGTCGCTTTCTTTAGTTTAATGTGAGTCCGTTGCTTTGTGTTTGTCTAATTTTTGCTTTCCACGCTAGCTTTTTTTGTTCTCCAGCCATCCGTAGCACCTCAAACACACCTCACCCAAAGCAAACAAAATCACACATTAAAATACTCAGCCTTCCCACTTAACGATTACACTGACCCACTCCCATATGAGCACACACACACGCTCAGAGAGGGTGAGGCGGCGACTGACGTGGGTGTGTGTATGTGTCATGTTCTCCTGGCAGGCCGGTATTTGCTGAGGACCTGCTCTCGTCCTCCGGCCCACCAACCCCTTTCAGAGCCCTCCCCACCTCCTCCTCCTCTCCTCCCCCCTTCTCTCCCTCCAAGCCATGCAGCCGCCAGTCCTCATCATCAGACACAGACCTCAGTTTGACGCCCAAGACGGGTAAGAACACGTGGCCCCATCCT
Source organism: Lutjanus argentimaculatus (assembly GCA_034769285.1). NCBI lineage: Eukaryota > Metazoa > Chordata > Actinopteri > Lutjaniformes > Lutjanidae > Lutjanus > Lutjanus argentimaculatus. The sequence goes on along the minus strand of JAWZSL010000012.1, from coordinate 13,933,247 downwards.
TCTCTCCCCATTCATATCCCTCCCTTCTCCTTCACTTCATTGTGGTGCTACTCCAGTGGTGGTTTTTGAATTTTTGTTTATTTATTAAATTATTTTACATTTGATCATGTATAAGTTTAACATTATTTTATTGTAAATATTTGTTTAGCTGGGTCCCATCCTCCCCTTTGTCCTCAGTGGCCTGGTGTGTCTTTTTTCACACTATTAAAAAAATTCTATTCAGCCTTTAGTTTACATGAAACGTGCTTAATAGTGTAAAGACACACCAGATCTCTGTATTAGTTTTGTTCCTTTGTTGTTGTGGTCTTTAATGGAAGCACTGTGTCTCATGAGAGGCTGTTGTTGATCTAAGGTCACTTCTTCATTTAGCAGCCATTAATGGTTAATCATTGAGGAAAAGGTAAGTGTAGTCAAACTCTGCCCCAAGGACAACTTGAGCACATTTTAACGCAGTTCAGCTGTAAACACCTTCTTTTAGCCCACAAAACTTTCTTACTGGAGCCACTCCCCTGACCCTTCAGGAGGGAACCAGCAGCCCCCCTCCAAACCAACATCCCCCCTGCTTGTTCCCACTCGTCTGCTTTTCTTTTTCATATTACATCTTTGCTCTCATGCATTTTTCATATTCTACTCCCCCTTTTGCTCTTGTATTCTCCCCTTTATTTGTGTTAACTTGCCCAACGTTATTCTTTGCGTACCTCTTTTCTGTGGCTTGGCTCCAGTTTGTTCTGCAGTTCAAATACTGTAGGTCTGGTATTATTGTGCCCACTGATGGCTGTTTTCATTAGTTGGGAACAGTCAGCCAATCAGAACTCAGGGCCCAACCATAAGGATTAGTATTAGTGAGTAAAATGCTATGTCAGTTTTATCAAGTGGTAAAAAAAAACTATTAAACTATTGTGATTATCAAGTACTCATTTAAGTAAATTTGCAAAAATGGCAGAAAAGAGGCATTTAAAGACATCACCTTGGACTTTCAAAAACTGGGATGGACATTTTTTATTGCAGCCCCAGATTAAACATGACAATTAACTTTAGTATTTGTTGTTACTTGATAACTGCTCATTAATAAGCGAATTTGTACAGGGGCAAGTAAAAATGGACTTTGGGCAAGTAGATATCTGACCCACTTGCCCAACCGGGCAAGTGAAAAAAAACCATTAACGTTGAACTCTGGAACTGTTATAGCTTGCTAGCTCTATCCATGAAAAATGGAGACAGCGTGGATGAGACTGAAGCAGGTTGTACAGGGTGTTGTAAACTGACTTCAAAAATAACACCTCTAACTCTGAAAATGTCTTCATTTGTCCTGTAAAACATTAAGTCAGCTGCTCCTAGCTTTGGATGAATTGATTGCTGGTTTCACGATAAACCACAGTAAATTTCCCATTGGTTAGTATTGTCGTTTCAAATTTTAATTAATGTGAAAACCATGTTTGTTAGTTGCACTTTGTAAAACACACAGTAAATAGAGAGGTGAAATCCCTCCCCTTCCAGTGTCCCCCATGGGACCTTACTTTTGAAAAAATTAGGGCTGTCAAACGATTAAAAAAATTAACTCAATTAATCACAATACTACTCTGTGATTAATCATGATTAATCATAGTTAAAATACTACATATTATATATACTAATATTACTCATATTTTCTTCTATTCTTTCTTATTTAGTATTGAAGGATGCAATACAGTTAATCCATTACAATTTAAGGATGCAATTTTACAGATTGGTGAAAAATAATAACACATCATTGTTGCTTATTTTTTCACATCAGCACTACATTTTGATTAGTGTATTAAATAAAGGCCTATGTATCCGTCTGCACACCTCAACTTTCATAAACAAGTCACATCCATACAGTCTATGGTCACTTGGTTGTGAATGGAGAATGTTGTCCCCCTGAAGCTGCCGTACATCTGACAGGCCACCGTCCGTCATAGGAAACACTCATGGAGTTACAACTAGTCTGATTGTCACTGTCACTGACTCTATCAAACCAAGAGTTTAACAGTGTTTTCCACTCTCATGTGTGATCAAACCACCGATTGCAGCGAGTTTTACCCGATCACGGGCAGAGGGTGGGATGAAGCTTTATTCAAGATGGAAATACGAGACAAACCCCATCCCGCACTGATTCAAAACGGGACACGCTATTTAATCCTCAAATACGGGACGATTCCGTATTTCAGCGGACGGGTGACAACTCCAGTGGCGACACAGACCACAGACTGTATACACAGACAGACTCTACCGAAGTCACGTGACGCGATTAATCATGCATTAAGTTTTTTTTAACGCGTTATTGTTTCCAGATTAATCTCATGCGTTAATACGTTAACTTTGACAGCCCTAGAAAAAATATGAACAATAGTCAATGGTGAAAGACAAAAACTTTTTTGTTCCCATTTGAATTGTGCCTTGAATTACAGATATGTTATTTGCCAATTTAAAAGACAATTTTATACATGAACATCGCAGTTTGTGGTATGTTTGTCGTAGTTAATTTAGTTTTGTGTGAAACGTGGAGGCAGAAACTCATGATATCACTTACGCGATTGTTGGGTCTGTAGTTCTTGTAATTACATATCTTCACAGTGATACTTCAACAGTTTTACTACAAACAGCGAATGTCTTGTAAAATTATCTTTTACATTGACAGACATCATATGTGTAATATTTACTCTTAGCAGCCTCTGCCACGGCTTCGGTGCCAACAGAAAATCGATTTGTCATTCACTACTGATTAGAGATGATTAAATGAGTTAATAAAGTAAAACACAACACCCATCAACAAGAAAATGGCTAACATGAACACAGTGTAATGCTGTATAAATCAGTTGAAACAATTCAATCTGATTATCAGGTATTCTTTCTCTACGCTGGTGTCCAGTTTTTCCCCATCACTTTCTTCTCCCCCTCCTGAGTTGTTGTGCTTCTGAATGCTCACTTCATTGCTCTGCCTGTCCATTCTCAATATATCTGTTTTTCTCTATGCACCCTCCATCTGTTTTTCTGCTGGACAGAGGGGCCCCAGCCAGTGAGACGCAGGCCTGGGATCTTTCTCTGCCCCAGCTCCCCCACCCTCTCCACAGACACTCTGTCCCTTCCTGGTTCTGGCTCAGTGAGCTGTGGTCATGGCTCTGCTGCCAGAGCCATCACCCCGCCCCCTCCCTCCTCCATCTGCTCAGACTCTGCCTTGCTGAGAAAAAGCGTGTCCTTCACCGAGGACCTGCTGCTGGCAGCCTCCGGTATAGTAGGACCGCTGTGTGTCAACAAGTAACTGAACATTACAACAGTGTAGTCATGGCGCCTCTCTTGTATATTGGGTCAACAGAAGAACTGTTCATTCCCAGATCAACTTGGCTGGTGTTATTAGGGACATTAACTCAACATGCATGCTGTGACTGCCAAGAGCTCACTGTGAAACAACACTACTGACTGATAGCCATGAGTCCTGCACAGGATTCTCCTACCTCAGCATGTGGATTGATGTGTTTGTCAAGTGTGCTCAACCCCTACTCAAGGTTCTGTATTTAGGCCTGAATAAGAAAGAAAATTAAGAGTAGGCTAGTCTTAGGATAAGGGTAAAGTGGGTTTATTGACTGTTCTCAGTCTAAGGTGTTGTGTGCAGCTCCAGCAGTCAATTTCACTTGATTTGTCACATTAATACTGCAATGTAATAATTATCTGACTGCTTTCTAATCTGTTGACCTGTTTGTTGGAAGTGCCAAACTAAGGCCAGACTCTCCTCTGTGATCAGGAATGGGCAGCGGGGGCAGCGCCGGGAAGGAGGCAGGGCCTCTGAAGACCCTACTCAGACAACAGACGCAGACGGCTCTCGAGCAGAGGGTATGATGACACTTGAGGCTCCCACTGCTCATTCACGAACAGACTGTCTGCGCATGCAGACATTTGAGACTAAAATGCTCTGCAAAACCCACATCAAAGGGTTCAGTATCACAGAATTTCACCTACACATACATGATGTCTTGTTTTGGGCTTGATTGGCTAGCAGCATTACTGCAGTGAAACACAGAAGGAAAAAAAGAAACAGGTTTATTTTAGCCAGCAACACAAGTCAAAGCAGGGGAGGTATTTTTGACAGTTTATGTTCTGACCATAGACCGTAGAATAAGTGGACAGAGTCACCGTGTCGTCACCCATTGGTTTCTGGACTACTACTATGAAGCCTCAAGTTTGGCATTATGGGGTGTTGCCATCTTGGTTTTTTGCAACCAGAGCATGCACAGTACTGATGAACAGTGTGGAACTGGTGTGTAATGTACTGGGCAATGCTTGGTTTTGGCTAGGCCCTTCAGCAGGAAATAATGGTGGCCTGCCTGGTTGCGATCATTCTCATATTACAACTAAACAGTACACTAAGTTATGAACATTTTAAGCAAGAAATACACAACAGTTCATTACAGTTTGATCTGAGTTTCTGGAGGCCCTGTTGGAAACTGGAAATATAATGGTGGCTTTCTGTCGCGATTTTTCTGCTATTACAGCTAAACAGTACAGTTTCTGAAAACATTTTAGGTGAGAAATATGCAATTCATTATCAAAAATTTGTGTTTGATCAATGCTGTCTAGTTTGATAGTTTGAACTGAGTTTCATGAGCCCTGTGTATTACACTGGATGGACTCACTGAGAATGACTTGTCAGTGGTAGCTGCACCCTAAAGCAAACCCTGCTTTGTCATTTATTTTCAGAAGACTTGAAACTCATGATTGAGACCATACACTTAATAGGAAACTGTTCACTGAGCTCATAAATCAAGTGAGAAGTAGGGTCATTTTCTCATAAGACTCCATTCTGTCAGGCTTCTTTTTGCAACCCATGGAGTTGCCCCCTGCTGACCATTAGAAAGAATGCAGGCTTAAGGCACTTCCACATCAGCTTCTCATTTCAGACCTGTAATTTCTGTCCACTTCTTCTACTGTCCATGGTTCTGACATGAAGTTTGTGTTGCGTATCAGCCTTAGATGTCTGCCAATAAGGTCAGGCAGTTACTCTGTGCACACTTTTCACACAGCTGTATTTTTTGTGAAAGATCACTAATTTACACTGATGAGGTGTGAATTGTTTAATGGGGTTAAGTGGGTCTGTCTAAGAGCAAGTAATGTTCCCTTTCTCTGTCCTCTTGACTGCTTGTGCTACTCAGGGAGCGTCCTCTTCTGGGTTATTGTTAAACGCAAGGGTATGTCCCATCAGTGTGACACTCTCTCTCTCCACCTTCCCCCTAACACCCTGAACAACTGATGGCCACCACCAAGTCTGACCAACTCCTAACCCGCCCCTCTTTCTGCTGTTTGTAGATCTCAGAGGGGCAGGCTGGGTTGAGCAACATGGCATCGGGTTCTTCGTTGGAACCTGTTTGTGTGTTTGCTTGGCACCTGCCGCACTCTAAAAGATTCACAGACATGTTAGATGAAGGGATGGAGGCTAGGAGTTGTTCCCCTCAGGTTTGAAGGGGTGTGTGACTGTGCGTGTGTGTGCGCCTTTTGGATATTCAAACACCTCCCTCCTTTCTGACTTCTTTCCTTGAGTCCAATTTGGTTTCCCCTGTGTCAACAATGGGAATGAGCACGCTCATCTCATCACCTCATTCTTGCCCTCTTGCTCCGATGGGAGGAGCTATCAGTCAAATTAGTAGCTGTCTTCCTTCCTGGAGTACTGGACAAGAAAGAAAGTAATGGTTCTTCTCATCACACATAACCTGCATGATGGAAATCACAATGTAACCCTCAGGTTTTCTGTAAAGGTGGTCAGCATTTTAACCTAGAGTCAATACCAAGATGCTAACAGGCAGTACATGTATTTCCAGCTCCTCGTGTGAGTGACTGCATGGATTTGCATCACATTGTTTGACTCGGGGCAGAGGATCAGCTGTTGTGTTAGTGGACAGAGCATGTAAAACAGAGTCCTGAATCTAAGCCAGGACCTTGTGAGTGTGTGTTTGTTCTTCACTTTCAACTCCAAACCTAATTGATGCATTTATATAGATTTGAAAGGATTGAATGAATCACTAAATCAGTGATACAAAATATCGAGGCTCAATCACTTCCAGATCTATTTGAAATGCTCTCGAGTTTGTGTCTATGAATGTAGGCTGGAATGGATCGAGTGGGGACTTCCTGGGAGTAGAAACCTTGCATGGGGGACACCATCACACTCAATCCTTGCTGCATGTTGACACTTTTTCTAACACTGGTATCACCAAAGTCTATACACATCAGTTTAAGATACATTACATAGTGTTATGAAAATTTGGGGTATTATGAAGATTTTGTAATCACAGAGACAACTATATACCCCAAATGTTCTAATAATTCAATTTGTTTTTGTATTACAACATATATTTACATTTTATATTTTTTAAAGGAATGTCTGAAAAATTTTTTTTTCACGTTTTACTCCATGTAGCTAAAACAGAACATAAGACTCGAAACGCTCTACAAACCTTGATTCCAAAAGAAGTTGGGATGCTGTGTAAAATGTAAATAAAAACAGAATGCAATGATTTTCAAATCCTTTTTCAGTTGAAACAGTACAAAAACAAGATATTTAATGTTCAAACTTAATTGTTATTCATAAATATATTTGCATTTTGAATTTAATGCCTGCAACACATAAAAAAAAAACTGGGACGGGGCAACAAAAGACTAGAAAGCTTGTGGAATGCTCAAAAAAACAGTTTGGAACATTGCACAGGTAAACAGGTTAATTGAAAACATATAGACTCATTATTGGGTAAAGGGGCATCCCTGAAACTGTGATGTTGCCCGACATATCCGCATTTCAGATTGTTAATGGAAATCATTGACGTTATGACCTCTCGGCTAAAGAGGACAAGGACCATCCAGATTGTTACCAGTGGAAAGTTCAAAAGCCAGCGTATGTGATGGTTTGGGGGTGTTTTAATACCCATGGCATGGCCAGCTGTCACATCTGTGAAGGCCCCATTAAGGCTGAAAGGTACTTACAGGTTTTGGAGCAACAGATGCTGGAATCCAGACACCATCTTTTTCAGGGACATCCCTGCTTATTTCAGCAAGACAATGCCAAGACACATTCTGCATGTGTTTACAACAGTGCGGCTTTGTCGTAAAAGAGCTTGGGTACTAGAATGGCTTGCCTGCAGTCCAGATCTGTCTCTCACTGAAAATGTGTGGAACTTTATGAAGTGCAAAATACGACAATGGAGATCTTGGACTGTTGAGCAGCTGAAGTGGTATATCAAGCAAGAATGGGAAAGAATTTGACTTTCAAAACTTCAGCAGTTAGTGTCCTTAGTTCCCAAATGCCAGCTGAGTGTTGTTGAGAAAAAGGTGATGTTTCACAGTGGTAAACATGCCTGCGTCACAACACGCAGGAAGGTGTTGCAGGCATCTCATTCAAGATGAGTGTGTACTTACTTACTTTTGGAATCTGTGTTTGTACAACTTTTGAACTCAGACACACTGATATTATAGACCTTAAACTTGTGAGAAATACCTTACCACCTAATGAAATGTTCCAATCATGGAGCCGTCGCTAAATATGATTAGCAGAAATACACTGGAAAATTCCAGTGTGTGTATTCCACAACTGTAAGTGACAGGGATGTTTTCTCTCTGCAGGAGTTCCCTTTCTTCACATTGACGGCTTTCCCTCCTGGTTTTCTTGTTCATGTCGGTGGAGTGGTCAGTGCCCGCTCAGTCAAGCTACTGGACCGTATACACAACCCTGGTGAGTTCAGCGCACACAAATGCACAGTCCTAATGTAGTTTGTCCATTGTCCTGTGAAATTATATGAGTGAGCTCCTCCATTGACCTACAGTATTGTGTGAGTGTCCGGTCTTGTTGCAATTGGCTGTTAGTTAATGCTGCCCATTATCCTCTTATGTTAAACAGTTTTCTTCTGTGTATGGTCCAAGTCCCAATTTGTTTGATTGTTTAGAGAAAGACGAGTCCTAAAGCAGGTGAAAGCTGTTCCTGGTTACACTTACAGTTTGCAGCTCGGTAGCTTTTTGAATGGAAATAAAGTTAGGATAGGCTAACATCACCTGTGTCAGAATATGGATAGGGGCAACTTTCACCTTGTGGTTTGACTGACAGGCTTTGTGTAATGTGTAATCTGTCCTGGTTATGTGATGGCTGTGGGTGTGGGTGTGTGAGTGTGTGGTTGTGTGTATGTTCTGGTCATTGTGTTGTTGTATGCTGTGGTGCTGCCCCCTGGAGGTGAGGTGCAATAGTGGTGCATGGCTCCAGTTTGTTGCCTGCTGCTTCTGTTGTGTGGTGTTGTTGGCTGCAGATGGCGCTGTGATAAGGTCCTGTAGTGACTCATACAGTATAGAGGGTATGCACACTTGTCACAGTATGTGGACATGACTGCGGTTATGCCCACCTAGTAGGATTTGTGTCTACTGAATTGGCATATGACGATGTCTGTTACTTTTTACGTGTTCAGCCTCTGAAGCTTGGAAAAAAGTTAGCCAGCTAGCTATACTGAGGAAGCTCAGCTAAGAAAACAATAGGGCAAATAACAGTAGCACGATTCAATGAAATACACAAACAGTGGTCTGCAGAAAAGAAAAGCACTCCTGCCACCGATGTAACAGAGCGTCTTGGGTTTGCCGCTGGGCAGCCATTGGGAATAGACAATGGTCGCGTTTATCAGCCCAACCCTACCACGAAGTGGCAAAAATGAATGACTGTATTAGCATTCAGCTTTAATGCCATGAAAACACATAAAACACATGTAAAATGGGAGTGAGCTGTTGTGCAATTGACTGTACAAATACATACAACAATAAATCACAGCAGTCTTTTACAGAATGATAAAAGCTAAAGAAAAGAGAAGCAAATTGATTGCTGCAATTCACAGAAATAACTGAAGTCCAGTCACTGAAACACGGACTTCCGGTTTCATTTTGTGTCAGGTATGTTGGATTATGGGGTAAAATCAGACCTTAAGTTATATAGTGTATTGACAAATGTTACTCATCAATATTTATTTTATCTTTCATTTATATTCCATGTAACTGGGCTGCTTGTTCTATGATCATGCGTTATGCATCCTGACTCCACTGCTGTATGCAAACTAGTCCCTCCAATAACGTAATAGAATAAAAATATTTGTACAAACCTGTCCACATTTATTCAGAATATCCGTTGGTGTCCTTATCACTTTGACTTTACCAACCCAACAATCCTTCCTGAAGTAATGTTACTTATGACCAACTGTTCAAGTTTTGTACGCCTTCTTTGCTCTGAGTATTTCCCCGACATTGAAATCAGGTACATATAAATGTCAGGAAACCTGATTTCTGGCCAAATGTCAATGTACATGGATAACTGTTTCTTTGGAAAGTTGTAAGGATCATTGTCTAGTCAAACTTCCTTTAATTTAAGCAGATAATAGTTTGTTTAACTCTCAGTTTTGCATTTCCTCCTACTAAAGCTGCAGGATGCTTTGCTACACAGTCTGACTGAGGGGATGTGCTCTGGTGGGACAGTGACATACCCTCTATACAGTAAATGTTCTGCAGCCTTCAGATTTCAAATATGCTTCTTGTCTTTATAAAATCCTTATGTTTTCATGTGTTATGTAGACTTTTTAATGGGGTTTATATTGATGACAATTTGCTCATAAGCATAGCATCTGCCTGTTGAAGGTGTTCGTCTGTCTGAGTCCCGTTGGCAGCCTAAATAATTTAGCCCTTTGCTCGGTTTACGGGTCTTTACCTCTCTGAATCAAGGGGGTCTGAGAATTTAGGGAGAGGGAAGTGCTGATGAATGTTGGCTGGGTTAGGATAAGTAGGGTTCTTTGCAGAGGTGGACAGGGGAGCCAAAATAGGCTACCCTAAAATGATTTTACTAACAATCTCCAAAAAGGTCTAGACATACAATTATTAAACTTGTAATATTCATGTCAAAACGTGGGTAAACAGCATAGTTTTCCACGGTATTCCCTGATCCATATTTCAGGTTTAACTTGGAAGCCATTCTGAAAAGAGCCCTGTCCACTGTTGCTATGCCTTTACTGTTATCAACAACAGAGCAACATTAAAGGTACCCTGTGGAGTTTCTGACTAAGTACAGCACTATGGAGCAATATTATACCAGTGGGTCCCTGTTTCTTTGTATTGTGTACATGGACACACATGCCAGCTTGCCAGTGATGTGATACAGACACTGCTGATTGTTACACCACTGGTCGACAATTGGTGGCAATACCAAGCAGCAATTTAAAACACTGGCTTTACAAATGAAAAAGATACATACAATGTGTTTTGTTGAGAAACTGATTGTGGATAATGTTTGTTTTGTTTAAAAGAAAACTCAACAGGGCACCTTTAAGTTTAGAAAATATATAAGAGTTAAGAGTCATCCACACCAAGAATAATAAGTATAAGAATAACTGTAAACGGTCAACACAACTTTAATGACAACTGTGGTGAGCAGAATCATTGGGATTAATTTCAGAGTGACTTGATGAATGACAGAAACACTGAAAGTCAGTCAAAATTCATATAATATTGCTGTATACTTTTGGGAAATTAGCACCAGTATGATAGTGGCTGATAGATTTAAGATACAAAAACAATGATTCACTATTGACTGGCTGGTAAATTTTTTATTTTTTTTAAATTTTTTTTATTTTTATTTTTTTTTGGCATTTTTGCCTTTATTTGATAGGACAGCCAGAGAGTAGACAGGAAAGGGGGCAGAGAGAGAGGGGACGACATGCAGCAAAGGGCCGAAGGTGGAAGTCGAACCAGCGGCCGCTGCAGAGGACTAACAGCCTCCATACATGGGTTGGACACTTTACCAACTGAGCTAAATGTCCGCCCCTGGCTGGTAAATTTTAACATTTATCTGTCAGTGGTTTGTAGATGTTCACATTTTAAAAAGTTAATTTTCCCCCATGCAACTTATTCCTATATAACATTGTATTATGGTACAAATTACACATAAAAAAGGTCACGTTACCTGAAAGATACTGCCAACTGTCTTTGACTCTGATGGGGCATTTGGTCCTTACTGATGTCCTCTGTGAAGATCGCCAGGATACCATCAAATTGACGCTGACTTAGATCTGGGCATCGTTTAAATAATTATGATGCCAGTATTGAGAGCAGTATCCTTAAAGTGATACAGATATCAATAGAGTACTTCATTTGATATCCGTCGCGTGAATGGAAGCATTCCTTAAGTAATCTTTCTGCATTATATGAATGTATTTTTATGAGATGCCAGACATTTAATATAACATACTTTAAAACTTTTTGATGGCATCTTGCATCTCACCACACCACAGATTGTGGTTTTAGCTGCAGAGATAGTGGGTCAATTCCACATTGTTTTTTTTCTAGATCTGGGTACAAATAGGATCAAATGCAGCTATCGTTTCATGTCACTATTGTTCTAGGTATTGTTATAGTTATCGTTCCTGGTGTGGATGGCCATTCAGACTGACTGCATGCTCCTTTTTGTATTGTATAGTTTCATTTCTCCTCAAGTCTTTTGAAGATTTCGGCTTGACCTGTAGCTTTTACTCATCTCTCTTCTCCTCTTTTCCTTGCCAGTCTTCTTCTTTCGAGATTGTTTTAGTAGGCCTGAATATAGTCTGTCTTTGCGTAGTGACTGTGACGTGCTGTCTGTCTTTGCATAGTGACTGTGGAGTGCTGCTGTTGTGCTGTGCTTCTTTGTTAGACTATCTCTTCTTTTCTTTTTCTCTCTTTTCTGTACTAACGGTGTGTTCTGGCCCAGCCTTGGGTAACACGCGCTCATACAAACTGCTAGACTGGAATAGTGTCACTGCAGGTATTTCCCCCCTTTTACTGCTCTCACCCACAGGAGTGATGGCAGCTCAGTGAAATTAAATCTCTGAAATTTAACCAACGTAGACCATCTAGCTTAAACTTCCACAAGCAAATCCAACATTAGCCGGATAGTGTGTCACTGAAATCTGATGAATTCAGTGAGCTGCCATTCTCCGCTCTCTAATCTGTGTGAGTGTGTGCTGAGCTGAGTTGAGCATGCGCTGTGTCCCCACCCCCACCCCATCCAGCCTGGCCTGGCTTCCCCCCCACCCACCCAGCTCATCCTACTGCACAGAAGAGCTGCAGCTCTTCCCTAACGTTGTCCCAGCGCTGTTCTAATGCTTCCTGAATCAGCATTGTGGTCAAACCTGTCTAGACCAGAGGAGGTTTAGGAGGTTTACTCTGTGACAAAGAGCCACTGACCGGGCATGTGCATCCTTAACTCACTGGGCCGTATTCATACTGAGAGGGAGAGAGAGAGAGAGCGAGAGAGAGAGAAGGAGGGATGGATGGATGCATGAAAGGCAGGTTGATTGGATGGGTGGCAGTAGAGGAAATTTAAAATATGGATTTGGGATGTATGATGGGGATGGAAGGAAAGATGTGTGCTCAAGTATGTTATCACAAGTATTTTTTAACTTAAAAACTAGAGTGGATTTGATGGACTCTGGTGAATGAATATGGCCCTTCTCTGCCCATGAGCGTGCACATGGTCATGAGCGTGCACGTTGGTGAGCCTGTGCCTGTGTGACATGCTGCTTCTGGTTTAAAGGAACCCACCATGTGGGCCTGATGCCTGGCCATCAGCCATTATTCTTCATCTTCTCCTCAGTTGATCTTTTCCCCTTCTTTATTCCTCTTCTCTCCCTGTCTCTCCTAGCAGCTGAGTTTCTTTCTCTTTCTGGGGCATCGTCAGCATGTGGCCCTCCCAGGGAGTCATTGGGTGCGGCTCAATACTCTAATGTTGCTTCCTTCATGTGTTGAGTGATCCAGAACTACCAAACAAGTGAGATTAAACTCACAACTTGAAACAATTAGGCTGAACAATATTAGTTAAATGGAGGTGATATTGGAGCAAAGCCTCATGAGACTATTGAAACACACCCATGGTTTAGCCTAAGTATGATGAAGGCTCAGTCCTTTTGAATTTAAAACCTTTGTCACAAGGGTAGGAAACCCTTTTTACACATCAGCCACAGTATATTCTATGTAAACCAACAATCTTTTATTTATAGTCATGCCACCACAGCCAAAACACCCAACAAAACACCACTGGTGGTGTAGAGTATTTCTTGCCTGGGTCTTTTCTGTTAGGCCACATTCAGACAGAATCAGGTTGTGCAGAGTTTTGGGGGGTGTTTATTTGTGCTGAGAACATAACCACTGTGATATAATCAAAAAATAATGTTTTATTTCTCAGATTCACTGGCTGTTTTGCTGCTGTCTCTCTCTCTCCATTCAGTCTGTACCTTGACTGCCCACAGCTGCATGCTCTCTCTCAAACACATAGACACAAACCAAAGGAAGTTTCTTGGTAGTGCTATTCTGTTGTGTTAACTTCAGCCAGACCCAGATGTTGAAGCTAGGTACACAAAATAAACCAAGCAAGGACAGCACTGTAGAGTGCTAACATAAACTCTGCCTGGAGTTATCAGGCTGACTGTCAAGAGTATCTAATCGCTGGCTTGTAATTGGCCACAGCATTAGGTTGCATTTGTCCAAAAGTTGCTTCGGGTTTCTCCATCACACACCGCTGGGTTGTTTTTTAGAAGCCCACACCATCACAGCCCAAACGAACTGTCCCCATTCAGTATGAGTGAGGAGACTGGTGTTTTTGCTGCAGCACCTGATTCTGCCTGAATGTGACCTTTGTGCAGCTGACTGAAATGAAACTTAAGAGAAAAAGGAAACAATAAGTTTTTAGATAATATGCACTTAAGAACACACAGGACTAACCTAACTGCTGAATTTGCCTTCATCATCACCCTTAAATTCATTTTCATTCTCATTGTCACTTTGTTTCACACACTGATAGTTGGTTTTGGCTTGCTTTGACACCATCTAACTCATGAGTCATCAGAAAATACAAACTGTACTGTTTGCTGTTTGTTTTGTTTTCTTCAAAGCAGTCAGATCAGCTAACCAGATAAGATATAGTCTTGTCAGGTTTCCTGTTTGTACTTGTCAGGGCAGTCTTTTGTTTTCTTTTTATCAGTGTTGACAGCCATTAGTTAGGTTAGGTTTAATGCTAACTCATCACTAGCTAGACTTTAGTGTGAGGTTTTGATGACACAATCTGAATTTTTTTGTGAAAGCTGTTTGATTCAGAGTTTTGTGTTTTGCAGATGAGCCAGAGACTCGTGATGCCTGGTGGGAGGAGATTCGCCAGGAGATCAAATCTCATGCCAAAGCTCTTGGTTGCCATGCTGTTGTGGGGTACAGCGAGAGCACTAGCATCTGGTATGTAATGTATGACTACATACCAGGATTTTTTCTGGATCCCTAGAAGCATTAATTTGTCTAGTGTAATAATACAATTCGGAATTGATTTCAAGTCACTGGCCTCATGACATAGAAGCTATTGAAAAAGGTACAATTCTTTTTTTATTCAAGTATTAATGCAAAATGAATTACACATAACAGTCAAAATAGGTGCTACATGAGACCAACTTAGTATAGTATAATATTTTATTCATAATTTTCACTAATGTGAGCAAGTTAGCACAGTGGTTTTGTGTCATTCAAATGGTAATTTATTGATGGTCCCTAAATAAACTGACAGAAATGTACATGTATTATAACTGTGCGATCACTGTCACACACTTTTTCATGGACTTAATGAATGGAAAAGGTACATGGAGTAGAATACAAGAACAGCGGTTTCAACAACTTTTGGGCTGCTAATAATAACTGTACTGTGACGTACATACATATTTTCTAAATTATCTGTCAAGTATAGGCACTCAAGGATTAGGCTGAGGTGTGATATCCAGTCCTATTTACTTCTCTAACAAAAATTTACTTAGCTTTCATTGCAAACAAATTTGTTTGCCTCATGATTACCTTGATCTTTTGGAAATCGTGAATGTGCCGTTCTGCAGTTGCTTCCACATTTGAGTGCCATGCGTAATGTTCGTGTGCTTGGTAGTGAAGTGCACCAAAGCAGTTGCTGATAAAAGGTACAGTAGTTTGTTGTAAAAATGCTTTTAGACCTACATTTTTGGTTTTTGATTTGATTTAATTTGATTTTAAACCTAGGTGGTGACCAAAAATACACACTTGACCCAGTTTTGAATTAAATAGACAGGGAAAACCACATGTACATGGAAAAATACTCCCCTTTTATCCATTTTTCCTTGCTTTACCTATTGCAGAATCAATACGTTATAAACCAGTTTGATATTAAGTCTTAAACACACAAGGTTTCATGCCCTGTTCTCATCCTCTGCCCTTTTTCTCTTTTGATCTGTTCATCTCTCCTCAACACAGTGAGGAGGTGTGTATCCTATCTGCATCAGGCACGGCTGCCATCCTGAATCCTCGGTATATGCGTGAAGGCTGCTTAGACATCGGAATCACAGACCACAGGTTGTTACGGTTCAGAGACAGAGCAAACTGATTGTAAATCCTCGTAATGTGTACAACTTGTGTCAGTACAGCTTGGGTTGAATTGTGGAGGCTGATACCAGATGGTGTGTGTTGTTCACCAGATTTGAAGAGCCGTCTCCCCCGAGCTGTGGCTTCTGTCACATCCCGTATGATGAGCTCAACATGCCCTTTCCTGCCCAGCTCACCTACTGCTACCACTGCAGGAGACAAAAGGTCTTGCATATATTTTCTTGTTTGCCTTAATTAAAGACTTCTACATGTCTTTATGCAGTTTGGTGGAAAAAAAAGTATGAATTAATCACAATAATCATTATGTTTTCTCAAGGTTCCTGATGTGCTATTCACAACAATCGACCTGCCACCAGAAGCAGCTGTGACAGGGACGGGATGCCTTATACAGGCCAGGTAAAACAGCTCACAATTAAAATGGCTCCAAAATTATTGAAAAGATCAAAGAAATGCATCACTAAATGATACATTTCAATAGCAACAGAAATATTCCAAATACAGTAAAATGATTTTGTTCAATAATAGAAGTAAGATTTAGTGCATTGAAGGGT
Source organism: Lutjanus argentimaculatus (assembly GCA_034769285.1). NCBI lineage: Eukaryota > Metazoa > Chordata > Actinopteri > Lutjaniformes > Lutjanidae > Lutjanus > Lutjanus argentimaculatus. The sequence goes on along the minus strand of JAWZSL010000012.1, from coordinate 13,917,267 downwards.
AATGTTTAATCTCTCTGATTCAGCAATCACACCTGCTTTATCTGAAAATATATTCCCACTGGCAGCATTTAGGCTGAACATGTGTCCCAAATAGAGCCTCACATCAAAGACATTGATCAAAGTGAGTTAATGCCCGTGTTTATTGTCTTCCAGACTGTGTCGGCTAAAAAAGAAGGCCCAGGGGAGGTGAATGCAACGGCCATCTCAAACCTGCTGCCTTTCATGGAATACGAGCTGCACACTCAGCTGATGAACAAACTGAAGCTGCGCAGCATGAATGCTCTGTTCGGCTTACGCATACAGATCAGTGTCGGAGAGAACATGCTCCTGGGTCTAGCTGTAGGTTGACATTCTATGTTAACATCTTAACCAGCCTTATGTGTGTTTACAGCAACATAAAGTGTGTGTGTGTGTTCAGTCTGCCACAGGAGTGTACCTGACAGCCCTGCCGGCACCAGGGGGCATCCAGATTGCAGGGAAGACTCCTGGTGAACTGAACAATGAGCACCACATCCTGACTATCCAGAAAAGGATCAATGACACCATTGCCAAGAACAAAGACCTCTATCAAATAAACCCTCCGGTGAGACACACGACACATGCATGGACAGTAAGAGTTACTGTCAAGTAGGTTTCTACAGTGTTTCAGTTCAGCATTATAGCCCATGATTAGGGATGTCACAATGCCAGAAATTCAGTAGTCAATACCAGTACCAGTGAATTTTGAGCAATTCTCAATATGCAATTTGATGCCACACCAATCACATCAGGGGCACATGTTGCTCATGAGTACAAAAGTTAATTCCAGTGCTAAACTTTGAATAAAAGTTGAACTCAGAGTGCAAGCACAGGTTTAAATTTACTGACAGACAAAACACTAACATTTTATTTTGATGATAGAGACACTGAATGGTATGGGTTTAGGATGGTAGCCTACTAATATTGCATATTGGTTTTTGCAAATTTACTAGTAATCCCCGATTAACATCTCAAATGCAAAATACGGCCACACACAAGTGTTTACTGGTTTCCTTTTGATAAGTTTAGGCGGAGCTGTCACTGCAGCTATACTTGTTGCTATTTTACATGTGTTGTTCTTCAGTTCTGGTAGCCATTCATCTTCTTGTAGGCATAATGCTGTTCCCATCAGGTCCTGAAAAATTGTATCCCCAGTACCTCTGGTTCTGGAGAAAAACTAGTACTGTCACATTTTCAGAATTTTGGCATTGACTTGGTACCAAAGCATTGGTTCTCGTGACATCCCTACCCATAAACCAGAATTGTGTTGTTCAGATGCATTGGAACTTTACCCTGATGAATCTTATTATTAATTTACCTGTATCTTAAGTCATATTTTAAATTATAAAAAGTGTTTTTAGGCCATAGATGCCAGATGTCAGAATAATATCCACAGGTCATTAAATACTTAAAGGATAAGTTCGGTTTTTTTGACACCTGGACCTTATTGTTAGGATTAAATATGCTCGTAGACTCACCCAGACAATTTTGGTGGAGGTCGGAGCCGTTTTCGAGCAATTTAGATCCAGCCGACGGCGTTTATTCTCATGCCATAGTAGCGGACGGGGCCAGAAATCGAAGCGCCTAAATTAGACATTATCTGCTGCGAAACTCATGCAATGTCCACAACAACACCACCAGTTAGCCCCCATTCGTGGACGTGCAGTGGTTGCTCGTTCTCTGGCCAGCTGTTCGGCTCTTTCCCTCTGCATTAGGGTGACCAGATGTCCCGCTTTGCGCGTGATTTCACGCATTTTCTGTCTCTTTTCACGCATCACGCAAATTGAGACCATGTCCCGCACAACATCCCCCTCAGGCCCCAGCAATGTGAAGCCGGATGTGACTGCACTCTGGGCTGTTTGTTGTTGTCATAGTAGCACCGCACGTACGGCGTTTAGGCCCGCCCCTAATTTTCTCCGCGCTACCAACAGCTGAGGTGACAGCTAGTGAATGACACTCACATCGCGCGTTCTTCTTTGGAAATGGAGGAGGGGGAGACGCCAAACAAGAAGAGACGATGCAGCTACAGGCGGTGTCCCACTTTGTCCCTAAACAAACATACCCCTTGTCCCTCTTTTGGTTTATTGGGACCTGGTCACCCTACTCTGCATCCTCCTTTCAAATAGCTCCTCGTCGGTGTATTCTGGCTCAAAACGATACGGGCATCCATTATACTCAAAGTCGTCGTCAGACACTTCTACATCGGATAAATATTCCGCCATGCTGCACAGAAATAGCCGTGTTGCCATGTAGCCTAGCAACAACAGCGTCTCTACTCAGCTGCAGTCCTGCGGCGCACGTCTATGACATCACCAAAAGTTACCCATTCTTGTAAAGCCCGGATGACCATAACAACGAAGTTGAGCTGACATGGTGATAACACTGGCCATTCACTTATAACATGTAGGTGAAATGAGCGAGTTTCGCAGCAGATAATGTCTAATTTAGGGGCTTCGATTTCTGGCCCCGTCCGCTACTATGGCATGAGAAAAAACGCCGTCGGATGGATCTAAATTGCTCGAAAACGGCTCCGAGCTCCACCAAAATTGTCTGGGTGAGTCTACGAGCGTATTTAATCCTAACAATAAGGTCCAGGTGTCAAAAAAACCGAACTTATGCTTTAAGATTTATGCCTCTGTATTACATGTTATATCAAGTTATGTTACATCATTTGGGTATTATTTTACACAATAAATGTAGTGATTCTTTTACACAAACAGATTCATTTTATTGTGAACTGTTTCCAGTATTTTGGGTATAATTCTTTCTGTTCCAGTGTGTTAAAATCATGTACATAATCATACATTATACATAGTCTGTTCTTTGTGAATCATGATAAACTTACCCCTGTTGTCTCTCTCTGGTCATTAAAGAAATTATTTGCCCTGGACCCTGAGGTGTTCTGCGGCATAAACATGGTACTTTTTAGCTGTGAGACACAGCAAAGCATGACAAATATTTCACTATATTAATCTCAATACTACACCACTTTTACTATAACTATATAACAGCTCTTAACTGGGACGTTTGGGAGCCGGACAATGTGTAACCCACTCCAGAGTCACCTCTCGAGGGCAAACCCGCTATAGACTCATCATAGCTGTGTTAATGTATTTGTATTATGACCATCTACCCGGCCCATTCACACTCTCACCTGTTTATGTTTGTGTGTGTGTGTGTGTGTGTGTGTGTGTGTGTATGTGTGTGTATGTGTGTTTGTGCCACTCCTACTCTTCCAGATCCATATTCAAATTAACACCAGCCATGTGTGTGTAATGGTGCAGCTGATTGGTCACCTGAGTGAGTGTGAGCATGTGGTGTGTTATTAACATAGTCTTTCTACTAGCTGGACAGATGTGAGATGCAGATGTGGGCTGCAGCTTTGGTGTTCTGATATTCCTTTTGACATTCTGTCTGCTTAGGCCTTTTGTCCCTCTTTGCTTGCAGGAGCTGACCGAGGAAGTAGTGGGATCTCCAATTCCTGAGCCAAGGCAAAGATCCAGACTTTTCCGCTCCCACTCCGAAAGCTCAGACGAAGTGTCAGAACTGGATCTCTCCCACGGCAAGAAGGATGCCTTTGTCCTGGAGGTGTGTATCTATGAAAGTAAATATAAATAAATATGCAACTATTTCCACGGACAAATATAAACATTTCCATTTCCATAGATTGATGACACTGATGCTGTGGAGGACATCCACTCCCTCCTCACTGATGCCCCTGCCCCCACAGGTATGTTCTATCCACTTACTCCACAGCAATTACAGTTTGTGATTTCCTGATTGGGTGGAGGTGAATGCCATTATTCGTCTGCTTCATCATCCCTGTTTTTACTTGCACGTTCCTATCTTCAGGTTTCTTCAGCTGCAACACTGAGACGATGCCTGGGATATACAACTGGACTTCAGCAGTTCAGGTAACTCCTGACAATACCTGACACCTGACAATACAAGTTTCCTTCACAGATTATAGCAAATCTTTTGTTATTCTCACTGAACTACCAAACAACAACCTTTTTAAACTACATTCAATTCAATACAGTATAAAGACAAGATATTAAATGTTCAAACTTATGAACTTCAGTGTTTGTTTGTTTTTTATGCTTGCAACATGCTCCAATTGTTTGTTTGATTTTCCCATTCTAGCTTGATATATGACTTAAGTTGCTCAACAATTCCAGGATTTCTGTTGTCGAATTTTGCGCTTATAATGAATCAAAGATTTTCAATGAGAGAGAGTCTGGACTGCAGACAGGCCATTAACTCTTTTACTATGAAGTCCAACTATTGTAACACATATAGACTGTGTCTAAGCATTGTCTTGCTGAAATAAGCAGGGACATATCTGAAAAAAGATGTCATCTGGATGATCATATTTGTGCACCTTTCAGCATTAACGGTGATTTCACAGATGTCCAAGTTTCCCATGATGCCATGGGCACTAGCACACCCCTATACCATCACAGATGCTGTTGGTTTTTGGCCTTTCCCCTTAGGTACAGAGATTCCTGCTTGTAAATGACTGACCCTTTGGAGGATGCCCCTTTAATACTCAGTCATGATACTATCACCTGTTACCAATTAACCTTTTTCCTGTGGAATGTTCCAAACAGCTGTCACAACCTTTTGGAAAGTGTTGCTGACATCAAATTTAGACTTTGTGTATATTTCCAAACATTATTTACGTTTTACACTGCATCCCAGATTTTTTAGAATTGGGGTTGCATTTTGGGGGCCTTTTTCATGCATCAATATTGTACAATTGTACACATTTAATATTTTTCTCATATAGCAAAATAACAATGTGAATATAGTAGCAACTACGAGCAAGTGTACCAGTGGGGCAGAGTAAAAATTACTGCGCTGGAATTTAGGAAATTAAGCTCCTTTTTGTCTCTTTTGTTAGTTTATGTCGTGTTTCTGTTACTTCCTTCCAGATGTTTACATCGGTGAGAGTCTTTAGGTTGAGTAATGCCAATCTCACTAACCAAGGCTTGAACAAGATCTTCACTGACCTATGTGAGAATCTACTAAAGGTAAGAAACCCTCATTAGTAAATAGTAATTGCACCATATAAAGTGCCATGTTTAGCCTTTGTTGCACTCTGTTACAGTTTATGATGGTACTTGGAGTTGCTGTGTTTAGATTGAGTGCTTACAAATTGATTCTTTGTGTTTGTTCCAGAGTTTTTACTTCAAGCTGCGCTCAATGATCCCCTGCTGTCTTTGTCATCTCAACTTTACCGTAGCAGTGCCAGAAGAAGAACTCATACAAGTGACAACTCTCAGTCCAGCTCTGATTTGTCAAATAGCTTACAGAGCAGAACTGATACTAAAATTAAAATTTTACTGCACTTCTGTCTGTCTGCCCCCCAGGTTACAGTGACAGCAGTTGCCATGACGTTTGACAAAGACCAGACTCAGGAGAAGCCAGCAGACAAGGCAATCACCAAAGGTCTGTCTGATTAAAGGAGGTTATATATGGCTTCGGAAGTTTTTAATGTTCTCTTTTTACCCAAAGTCATTAATACCATGTTTGAACAGAACTATTCTTTTAAGAACACACTAGTCTAAACAGTGTAAGTCATCCAAGAAACATAACTTCAGTTGTGTTTTGAAATTTTGAAATCTGGTTGAAGTACCTGGGTGATTTTGTGGGCATCTTCACAGGATGCAGCGAGACTGAAGAGCAGCTGCAGTTTCCCTTGGAGTTGTGTGCAGACTTGTCATCTTCCAACACTCAACCATCATCCAAAATCTCAGGTAGCCTTTTACCCTTTTTTTATTGACTCCTTAACCTCCTTCTCTGCCCTGCCTCACTAACAGGCATTGCCCATCTCCTCCACTAACACTTTAGGTACAGTCTCTTTACTCACCCCAGCTGCAAAACTCTGCCAAAATCAGCTGGTTATGGTTCGTTCAGCAGGTAAATAAAACAGTGATGTGTCATAGCTCAGTGTGTTCTGTTGATTTGAACTTAGATGACAGAGTGATGTAGATGAGACGTCCTCCCAAAGCAGCGTGGCTTACTTTCCATTCACATGAAATGAACACATAACAAGAGCACCTTAGCAGGTCTCAACCATACCATAGGCATTTAGATGTTCAAAACATTTAGGGCTCTTTCTTCCGTCCGGCACAAAGTGGTGCTCAGTGCAGTGCAGCTGTCATTGCTGTTTTCTGACCGACACAGTTGTCATTTTTTCTCCCAACACCCTCATTGTGTAAGTAGCAAATGGGCGTGTACACATCTTTGTGCCCATGGGTGTGTTTTAAAATGAGGTGTGGTCAGGTGCAGAGTCGGCATATTGCTATCTTGAGGCAACAGAAAGCGAGTAAGATGAGCCTATGTAGGTGGATTCACAACATGTGCACATTCTGCACCTATGGGTCTGCAGATAATCCACAGGTCATAAGAAGTAACATTCTGATTAATAGCAAATGAATTGCAGGTGGATGAAATAGGGTAAGCATCTCCCCCATAAAGAGAGATGCTGTGCGTGTTTACACACAGAAGCTGTAATTTAATTGAGTATTTTAATCTGACAAGATCAGCCAGGATCTGTTAATATTATGTTTATTGTTTATTGTTGGGACTAGAGCAGCTGTATAAATTCTGACTTCCATCAGGACTCCTGTTTCTCTGTCCTGTCAAATTTTAATTTTTGCTGCTTAAATATTAACAATATTTTCTGCACTGACATTACTGCGCACATGGAAATAAAACTGAAAGCAACCTCTCTGATCATTAAACCATCTTTCAAATGACGCCGAGCAGCACAAACTTTCCGGGTGATAACTTGTGTGTTGTATTGATGTGAGTTTTTTTCTTTAACTATCTACTTTATGATTAAAGAGGCTGCTTTCAGTCATTAATATGTATGTTTCTAGTAAGTGAGTTAAGTTCCAGTCAGTGTGCAGTAATGTCATAGCAGTCATGCTGCTGTGCTTCATGTGTAAATGTATACAGCTTCTCTCCATCATTAATCATGATGTTAATTTTTATGACCCAGCATGCTCCACCTCCATGCTTAACCACAGTGCCTGTACAAGTTGGCCATTAAAGCATCCCTGTTTGCTTCTCCAACTTGCTGAATCCATCATTTAAATAGCAATGGGCCAGAGGAAGTGCACCTGGCTCTTAAAGGGAATTGGAGATGACATTCTGATTGGTTGCATTCATGTTATGCCCAAAACACACCTATGATTAATTAAGAGACTACATACCACCTCTTTGCATCTCGTGACTTACTTTGCACGCAGAGTACATGCAGTTTAAATAGCAAAGTGGAGTTGGACATGACCTAAGTGCACTTGCATTGTACACTTTAAACCATTTGCTATAAATCTTCTAACTGTAGGGACTGTAGATTTGAAGGTGAAAGCTAAGTAACACATGCTGTGCTAGCCTTGTGGCAAGGGCAAGGGATTGACCCCAAACTCTTTTCGCTCTCTGTAAAGGACAAAGGTAGACTGTGATGTTTGTGTGTGTGTGACAGGTGTCCCAGAGACTACCAACGTCTCATCTAGAGGTAAGCCCCCTTCTCCTCAACCATGTCCCCCTGACCTACCTCCCCGCTACCAAAACTACTACACTGCCCTGTTTTGACTTTTCATCCTTTTGTCTCGGACAGAGTTATCCTGCACCGCTCCCAAACCTCATCCACTTTTGTTCTTTTCTGTTCGTTTGTTCATTTTTTTGTCTTTATTTTTTTTTCTTTTTTTGTTTTTTTTTTTCTCTTGTTGTCGTTGTTGTTGCGTTTGTGTATGTTGGGTTGTGGGCTGTGTGTGTGTGTGTGTGTGTGTATGTGTGTGTTTGTGTGTGTGTGTTCTCTCCAGCTGCCTCCGTTGATTACGGTTCCTTTGCAGACAGATGCAGCACCTGGCTAGAGCTGCTTAGGCTGAAAGCTCACACCATAAGACGAGGATCAGTTAAGACAAGTAGGAGGACACAGTCTCTAGCACACTCTGGTGACCAAACCCACAAATACAGTTACACAGTTTCACAAGCAATCTCTCTCTCACACACACACACACAAACACACCTACCACACACATACATACACATACATGCTCGCATTCACTCACACACCCCTCCATGCATGCCGCTGGGGGGCGGAGCATTGTAAATCAAGCACCAGCTTTTTTAGCTAGAGTGTGAAAGTTGAGGCCCCGCCCCTCAGAGGGATCCACAATCAGCTGCTTGGCTATGAAATGCCTGTAGCTGTGGTAGCCATGGCAACAAATTAATGGGAAGCTAATTTATTTTTGCCTTCAGCGTGCTTGTACTTAACTTGCAGCAATTTGATGTCAGTTACTGAAAGACTTCCTTTGATTTTTCTCTGATTTGTATTTGTGAATCTAAGCTGAGAATATGTCACATGATTTCAGGGTATACTGCACACACAAATCTGAATGTGGTAGAGATCACTAGGGCTGGGTTTAAAAAAATGATTTTCCGTTTTGAATCAATCCTCATTTGAATGATCCATTACTGATTCATAAAATCCAAGATCGATCTTTTAATACTTGCATTGTCCCGTGGATGTGTGAAGCTTTAACCCTGTTAGGTTTTGTGTCCATACAGAATTTTTTCTCTGGCAGCTGGGATGAAGCGCTTGAGTGGCAAGTAGGGCTGCCCTCAGAAAGTCAAAGATTTGAATCATCAGTTCGAGGCCCCTCAATCAACTGAGATTCCTCCAGTCGAGCATTTGTTGTTGTTTTTTTGTTGTTTGTTTGTTTGTTTTTTCTTGTGTCAGTCAGTGTGCATTACAATAACAGGATAAAGCGGAAAAAGGCATATGTAAATGCATAGGTTTAACACTTCAATAGGGAATTGTAAATGAAGGGAATCATAAATATATGTTCATATTAATTGTTACTTATTAAAAAATGCATGCACTGCTGGTTAACTGATGACTGTAAACATGTCCAGTGCTTGTTTTTTAGCACATAAAGTAAATGCACCGAATGTAAGATAAAGGAAGTTCATAAACAGTGTGTATACATGCTGATAAATAACCACCCAGTATTAAAGTGTGAAGGACACCAAAATTCATGTTTAGCTAACTTAATGTGTATCACGGAGGTTTTGTGAGTTGAGTGAAAATCTTCCTTTCAGATATACAGGCACTGTGGCTTATCTGACTGACCACTGACTTACTGACTGACTCTTTTATCTTTTAGCTGTCTAGCATGTCTACAGACATGTAGCACGGGAATTTCAAAATTAAGACTATCTTAAATATGATGATGTAGTTCAATGTTTCCGCTTTGCATCGATCATATTGGATCACTGACAATCAAATCAGTGTATCAATCCAGACTGATGGGTTGTTACATGTTTAGTTTCTTGTACAATTTACAGCATTAGTTTTAAAGAATCTCTTTCATATCTAAACAGAATTGTTATTGTAACTTAAATACACCTAGAAGAATCGATATTAAATCAGAAATTGAATCAAGATCTTGTGAATTGAAATCAGATCGGTTCAGGGAAACAGTGGCAATACCCAGCCCTAGAGATCACAGTGGGGAAGGTGGGCAATGCTTTTCTGCAAGATCTGGTATGGTTTTCAGTCCTGTGCACTGTAAGTGAACTACAATCTGATGTGTGGCTCTGAAGGTTCCTGGTTTGATGGATGTAAGCCACATCAGGTAAATTTGCAGTAAGATGATGGAGCATCTTTCACACTCTGGCTCGTGTCCGTGTGCGCAGCTCAGCTCATAGCTGTCTCTGTCCGTCTCCATTTCTCAAACCTCTTTCACAAATGCAAACAGATACTGTATTCACACACACGTAAGCATACTCAGCTGTGCCCAGGTCTGTCCGTCTGTCTGCAGACACTCTGTAACTGTCTTGTCTGTTTGCCTCAACTGCATGACATGCATGGCAGTGCACGCTTTACACGTGATTGTCTTGGCACCACACATGCATACCACTGCACGTCAAGTCACATATGCACCTAACACACACACACACACACACACACACACACACACACACACACACAGATGACAGACTCACTCACATGTAAGTGTACACACGTGTCACTCCTGCTGTGCAAACGCTAACAGGACTGCATTTTTGCACGCACATTCCACATTCACATTTCTTTCTGCTTTAAAGTTCATATCTGCTTTTAATTTTTCCACCATTTTTGAGTGTTTTCTGGTATCTCCATCTGTCTTCTTTCTCCCTCCCCTCCTCTTGTTTTCTTTTCACGTCTCCTCTTTCGGACTTCTGCCTGCTCTCTCTGAACCTGCAGTCTCATCTTTGGAGCGCTCCAGTCCGGTACCTGAGGGACGTTCCCGCTCACTGCGTTCCAACCGCTCATTTGGAGGCAGTTCAGTTGCCGTGGTGAAGATGACGCCACTCTCCTTTCTCCCTGGGACACGCATCATTAAATACCTCGGGATCATCAACATGTTCTTTATCAGAGAGACAACGTCGTTGCGGGAGGTACAACTAAAATGACACTACACATGCACAGTCCCCAGGATCATCTTGTGCAGTGTAGACATACCTGTTAGGGGCTGTGTCCACCAAAGCATTTTTTCCTAGCAGAAAATGCCAGGCCCTCTGCTGAAAACACTCAGCTGGGAGCGATTTAGAGCGCTTTGGAGGCACATTGTTATTCCTGTGGAGTGTCTTTGGTTGCAATGATGCAGACTATCTGCAGAAGAAACAGTTCATTTATGTCTTGGAAGTACCTGGTTCCCAGATGTTAACACAAGGTGGAGTACTTGCTCTGGTCCTTGCTCTTGATGAGGGTAAGGCTGAAGTATGTAGGAAGAAAGGATGGACTCGCCATCCTAAAAAAAAAAATTTTTAAGCTTTTTTATGCAGTCCGAACAGTGAAGATAAGTAACACTATCTCAGTGATTTAAACACAAAACCAAATGAACCAGTGCCACAGATATTTGCATGCATCATGAAAGGGTTTTTTGAGGATTGATACAGTATCACAACATAATATTACAATACTTGAATGTATCAATATTTTCTTAAGACCCCTAAATGTGTGTTTTTGTCCTCTGCAGGAAGGTGGTGTGAGTGGTTTCCTCCATTCATTCATAGCAGAGGTGTTTGCGATGGTTCGAGCCCATGTAGCAGCCCTGGGTGGCAATGCAGTAGTTTCCTACAGCATGAAAGAGTGTGTGTTTATGGAGAATCCAAACAAGAACCAGGTACTCACGCTCATGCACATCATTACCATGCACGCTGTCTAGACCGCACATTTATTAGTGTACTAATGGTTTAATCTTCCTGCCTTTGTGCCTCCTCTAGGCTCAGTGTCTCATTAATGTGAGCGGTGATGCCGTCATCTGTGTCAGGGAAACAGAACAGGAGGCCATGCCCTCAAATATCGGACAGACCTGCACTAGCGGAACAGATGGGGCAACATGACAGTGAAACACGGAGCCTCACGTTGTCTGCAGGATGCACAATCTGAGTGAACTCTCTGAGTCTAGCCGTCCAAATACAAGTCATTTATGTCTGCCTTAAACCTCTGTAAAAGATCCAAAGGTTTGGACACAGGTAATAAAGAACAAGTACTCACACACACTCAAAAACATGCCGTCTGTATTAATATAGGAGTGCAGGATGTTCCTTTGTGTTTTTCTATGTTTTAAGAGGGCATTTCTATAGGAGATGCTGATGTAGCTATTTGGGAATTAGGTCATCTGAGAGTGTTTGAAGATTTAAAACAACAGCCAAAGGACCCCACTGCATCTAACTTTCACCCATGTATTACAGCCGTCCATATTGGGGTCATTCAAAGCTACAGTGTGTCGGCCATCCCGTTGTTTGTGGGCACAAGTGACGCTTGAGGCAGCTATGACTAATTTGTCCATCCGCATCTCCTAGGAGGAGTCATTAAATGACTATGCCAAAAGGGACACAGTTGTATACCATCAAATCATTTCAGTACAGTCAGATTCTCATTCAGTGGTAGGCTGCTTCCCATCTGTTCATCTCACAGTGGCCACATACAGTAATGACCAGTGTTGGGGAATGTTTAAAAGCAGCTTATTACATTACAAGATTACTGCCATTAAAAAGTAACTTGTTACCTACTGTGGAAAGTAAGTCCTTTGAGTACTTCCTTGGTGTATCTTGTCCTGACTAATATCAGATTGGGCAGAGGTGTAGCACGACTGAAAACACAGAAATACAGGCTTATATAACTTACAGCGTGCCATGTTTCAACAAGCAGCTAATGAACCAGTTGGCTTCTCAAAGCACATGCCTATGTACAAACTATTAAAGTGCACAGGCTTTCAAATCACGTAGACTCACCCAACCATTGTTCTCTGTATGTCACTGTTATAACACAGGAGAAGTTTTTCAAAATATGTGTCTGGTAGTCTGTTCTTCTGGCAGGACTTTCTGAGGCTAAAAAGCCTCTCCATGGGCACACTAGTCTGGATAGTATTGGATTATTAGCTTGAAGAAAGTTTTGATGATGATGAATTTGTACAAAACATCCATCTTGAGACCCAACTTGAGATACTCAATTTCAGTGTCCGCCAAGGCCATAGGCTGTGTCTGAAAAAGTCACCCTCAGTCTCCTCTGCTGACAGGTGCAGGTGGCAGTACTTCTTGCAGTGGTGAAAATGTGGTAAAATTGTAACAAGCTGCTTATATAAAAACATAACCGAGTGTTTGTAAAACACGTGACACCAATTTAACTATGCTGCAAAGTAATACATTACCCCCAACACTGCTAATGACTGTGACAGGTAAGGAAAGTATTTGAATTTCAACAAAATAGAAAAAAATCACCCTAGAATGAAAATATGCAAAGCTAGAATCAAAAACAACCCACACAACCCTGTGATGCCATTTTGTACTCGTTAATTTGTGTCCAATTATAACGTCTAAATTAGATTTTGTATTGATTTTGTTCACTGTATAATCTTCCTAATTACTTTCACAGTATTGCTCAGAAGCAGTATCCTAAGGAAAATCAAATTTCTTCACAGTGTCAAATAATGATGTCACAGATGACAGTTTTTTTCACATGCATCAGCAGAAAATGGGCCAGGCTTACTGGTATATGAATATATTTGTATTCAGCCATTATTACTACTACTATTAGGATTTTTTATTGCTTTATCTTACAATGGCTTCAAATGGCATAATGTTTATGCCTTATATTCACTTAAATCTGAAGTGAGTGAGCAAGTAATGATGGGTATGTCAGACGGATATGAATGAAACGAGACATGCAGTCTTAGTCGTATAATGTGGCCCTTTGCGGGTCTAGCACCAAGGATTTTTCATAGGATAAAGTCTTTGAGATCGTTTTGACTGAATTAAACCTTAAGCTGTGTCTGTTGAAGCATCTCTTGCTTCTCTGATTTCACAAATCCTTTGTCAAGCTTCATCACTGTTTCTGTGACACTCATATTCTGAATAATAGTCCTGCTACTGATTTGTCCATCTCCAATGTTCCATGTCCAGTGCTGGAGAAAAAAGCATCTTCTGGTGTAGGTGCCACCTGAAAATAAAATTGTGTAAATGTTCTATAAAATCAGATTTTAGTATTTTTGTAACAAAATTTATGAAACCTACTGCTCATGTTGCCTGTGCAATCTATTCCTGATGTTTTGACTCACTTTGTCAGAGAATTAGTGGTACTCTAATCTGTTTGTGTGATCAGCAGTTTGTGATCAGTTTTGTTATATTTGTGTCTAAAACTTGAATGTACATACTTACATGCTTTTGCTTTCTGACTAGCAGCATGCAGACCCACTTTTTATTGCCATGAATCTGTATGCTTGCCTGGTAGGTCTTGCACAATAAACTCAAACAAAGATGCATATGTTTGATCATTGTCTTTGATAAAAGCTGTGAAAGCTGTTTTTTAATTCACAGGAAAAGAGATTAAATTGATATACTGTAGGCCTGCTGTACTACTACCACACTGATGGATTTTCATTATTGATTAATCTATCATTTGTTAGCTCAGACTCTCATTTTGTATTTTGTAGAAGTCAAAGAACTGTTGGAAATATTAAGTAATTTTTAAAATATCTACTAAATTTGACTGTTCATTACAAAGCTCGGGACTTAAGTGCTTGCCCCATAGTGTGTTTATGACTTGACACATTTATGTAAAATAACAACTCGGATATATTTGGGAAAACAGTGAGGACTGGGCTGTTGAGAGTGGTTATCAGAAAGGACAAAACAATTTTTTTTTAACCTTTATTGCAAAATACAAATTTAACAAGCATAATAATTCCAAGTTCAGTCTAAGACTGAGCAAATACAACCAAAAAAATAGAATATATCAAGTAAAATAAGATATAAATTAAATCTATTTCATCTTTTGCCTGGGGTCCAATTAAATTATATAACTGACAAATGTCCATACATTAATAGGGCTTTCTAAGATGTAATCAGTTTCAATGAATCTAAATAAAGAGACAACTTTCAAGAATATAGTATATGCAGGGTGTTAAAAAAATATGTGTAGAAAATATGTGGCGAGTATGATTAAGTTATTGTAAAAACAAAAAAAAAAACAGTCTGTCGTTTTTCATTATGAGAGAAACAACAAAAATCTACTCAAAACCAAAACACAGCAAAGGTTTCATCCGATGCCACGTGAATGCAGCATAACGTTAAAATGAACAGCAGCGACATCTTGTGGCCGATCGAGGGAGTTTATCAGTACTGCTCATACTTTATAAGCGCTCACCGCTGTATCGGTACTTTCTAGAAGGGAACCCCAGACCCGCGAAAGATCTCACGAGAGTGATCATTTTAACCCAAACCATGATCTTTCCCTTACCATAAACAAGTCTTTTCTGTTCCAAACCTACAATCTATTTCAATCACAGCGTTGTCACGTTATTAAAAATAACTATTAGTTTGTACAATATAGTCAATAACGAAACAACACGTACGAATCTCGCGAGACTTTAGCAAATCTAGGGTTCCCTTCTAGACATGACCCCGCTACGTGTCCCCCCCCCCGGCTACGTTAAATCCCGCTCCCTGCTTTCCGTCCTGCTTCGGGAACAGGCGGCAGCACCTCGGCGGTGAAAGCAGCGGCTGTCCCGTCCAGCTCCAGCCCAAACATGGGGGAAATCATCCTGCCTCAGCGCATGTTCCTCTGGAGCATGGCGGTCATCTATCTGTCTGCTTTTGTTTCCCTCTACGTGCAGATTCCAGGTGAGACTCACAAGTTTGCTGCCTGTTCGGAGGCTAGCTCTCTTAACTCACCAACAGCTGCTGCTGCTGCTGTATGAAGCGTCATGTGTTAGCCTGTTAGCTATGAACTTGGCGCCCCGTCTTTTTGTACTTTTCATGCTGTCCTATGTGATGAAGATCCACCTGGAAGTTTCTCTGAGGATCCCCTGCTCCCGTCGAGCTTTACAAGCTAACAGCTGCTGAGAAAGAGATCCAAAACGTGATACTGATGTATTGTACTAGAGCACACACAAAATCCTTGAACTTTATTTTAGTAGCCCAGCAGAAGTGCAGAAGACGCCTCCCTCCACGCCCATGGGTTAAAGGAAATGTGACATAATTTTCCAGTGCATATTTTCCCACAATGCTTCATTCATTTAAAGCCAGTCCAGTGGTGCGTTTGCAACTTTTATAAACCTGGAATCTGCAACTTCTAATGCATGGATTCATTGTATAGTCAATTAAATAGAAACACAGAATCTAGATCACATTAAACTATGAAGCATACCTCGTTGGACACACTTTGAAATGCTTGTTGACATACATTACATTTAAAATGTATGTCTGACATTTTTTATTTTGTATTAAGCTTCTTTAAAGGAACAGCTCACCCCAACATCAAAACTACTTCTTACCTGCAGGCTGTTTATCCATCTAGATCAGGCCTTTTCATTAACCATTTTAGCAAGGCCAGATTTGATAAAAGTAATGTGGCAAGAGTCCGGAAATTAGGTATTTAAACCTGTAAAAGAATGCACCTTTTTATTTTTTTTACTTTTCTTCATTTTATCAGTTTTCGCATTTGGAAAAGAAACATTATTTGCAACAGTACAAGAAAATACACATTTTCAATCTTCAATCAGTTTGACTCTCCTGAATTGTCTCTGCTTAAACAGCTTGAGTTAAAACTGTTTTAAAATAATAAGTTTGACTTAATTAGCCACTGTTAAAATGATCTTCTAATAAACGATTGAACATCTATCAACTTTTGATGTTAGTAGGTATTTTAATAAACTCATGATTATATACTTTTTTCATAATTTCTAAATGAAGGGCTGGATTTGGTCCATGGGCAGCCAACTGGATAGGCCTGATATAGATTGCTTTTGTGTGAGTTGCTGAGTTTTGGACATAGAGGTGTAATATAATGGGACTAGATGGCACTCGGCTTGTGGTGCTCAAAGTGCAAAAAAATGCTTTTGAAAAATCAACGGTGATGTCTCTTTCCAGAAATCATGACCTGGTTACTCAAGATAAACCATAGACTTTACTGTGAGCAGCTTCATGTGGGACCTTTTTTCTTCTGTTTTTTACTACATTGCTGTTGAGTTTTTCAAATGTGGTTTTTGGCTTTTTGAGTACCACAAATGGAGTGTCATCTTGTATAGACATCTCTATAGCCGATACCTTCAAAACTTTGAGGCAACTCTAGATAGATAAGCTGCATTACACTTTACTTTTCTGGGGTGAACTGTCCCTTTAAACGTTTGACACCTTACTATAACGCTTAATTTTGATGGACGTTGTTGCATCCTGTGTTTATATCTGTTTCTAGGTCTGTATGGTAATGAAGGTCTGTTGCCTGCTCGTTGGCAGCTGCGATACAGCGGTAAGTCTCTGGGGGAACAGCTGCTGTCGTCTCCCACCCTGCTGTGGCTGGGACCTCGGCTCGGGTTGGACACACACACTGCCATGGAGCTGCTGTGCCTCATAGGAGTTACGCTGAGCCTTGCCGCCACTGTGGTGGAGGCTCTGCGAGACAGCGTGGTGTTTTTCTGCCTCTGGGCTTTGTACCTGTCCATGTACCAGGTGAGTTTACAGTATTGATGCTACCCAGTTTTCTTCCACAGGTTGCCATTGTGATCATTTATCATTTTTGATTCTTGTTTCAGGTGGGCCAGGTATTTCTCTACTTCCAGTGGTGAGTGATGATTTGTAAGATTTATATTTTATTTTTTGTAATTACCACAATAGTGCTATAAATAGCAGCTGGTTAAAGGTTCCCAAGATAGTGTTGGCAGTTTGCTGAGAGGTTTATGTCATCCTCAGTCCACTGTTTGTAACACGGTACTAATGTTTGTCTCTGCTGCTGTGCAACACTGTATACTTTGCTACACTATCACAAGCCTGGTTCCCTGTTCTACTTTTTCTGTCCATTAAATCGTTTTCTGTTGCTTTTTCTGTTTATTGCTGTCCAGGGATAACTTGCTTCTGGAGACGGGTTTCCTCTGTATCCTCGTTGCTCCACTGACATTAATTAGGGGGTCACGAAGGGTCAGAGAGCATGATCGTGTGACCTTCTGGCTGATCCGCTGGTTGCTCTTCAGGCTCATGTTTGCCTCCGGTGTGGTGAAACTCACATCACGTTGTCCTACGTGGTGGGGCCTAACTGGTGTGTATGAGTGTTTTTGTGTCCTTTTGTTCAGGCTTCACACTACACAGGGAGTCTGCGGGGTCTTAAAAAGATCCAGTAATTTGAATTTCAGGCTTTTAAATGTCTTAAATATGATTTTGAAAAGTCTTAAAAACTGATTGGATTAATTAAGTTAATGTTACTTTCATAAAGTTGCATTATTCAGTCTCACTTTTAGATGTGTTTTTGGTATGAATTTGTCTTGAGCATACCGTGGTTAAACATCAGTCATATAAAAGCAATTAAGACAGGTGAGCTATTTCAAACCATCTTCCCTGATTCAGACATTGTGAAAAGCTTTGTATTTTTGCCTGTATGGATATGAAATGGGCCTTATATTGCATTGATAATGGCCTTGAAAAGATCCTAAATGTAACTTGTTAAAATCTGTAGAAACCCTGACTCCAAGACAGTCTTAGTGACACAAGAGATTTTACTAGTTTCTAAGTATAAGGATGCAAATTAGTTTTAATGCATGTGAAACTAAAATGTACTGTTGTGTTTGTGCGTGTGTTCAGGCAGCACATCTGTGAAGAAAGGATGTTAGTATAATTTGAAAACTGAAATGTGACTCTTGACGTCTCAGCCACTGTAACTGACAATGGTTGATGGGATTTAAACTGTTTTGTGTTGCCTTTTGTTTATAAACTATCAGGATCTCATCTGTTTTTCCTTTTTATTTGATTCTTTCTCACTGTGTGTTGAACAGCTCTGACGTATCACTATGAGACTCAGTGTATCCCCACCCCACTGGCCTGGTTTGCCCACCAGTTGCCAGTGTGGTGGCAGAAGCTGAGTGTGATGGGGACCTTTGTCATAGAGATCGCTGCACCCATGCTTTTCTTCAGCCCACTGCGCAGACTCCGACTTGGGACTTTTTACTTGCAGGTGGGTAATGCTATGCTTAGTCTGTACAAGTTAGTCTGGGAAGCTGTGCTACTAAATTTCCCCACAAACTAATGAACAATAATCCTCAAGCAGCAGAAGGAAATATTGGTTAACTTTGGGTTTATGTCTTGTGTAGGTGCTGCTTCAAGTGCTCATCATTTTGACTGGCAACTATAATTTCTTCAACCTGCTGACTTTGGCCCTCTCTCTGTCGCTTCTGGACGACCAGCATGTACACTTCTGGCTACGCAAGGCAGACAAGATCAGCAACAATGGTATGATAAACACAACAGCGGTATACATATATGGGTGACACACATTTAAGTGTAGAAAAATAATGAAAATCTGTACCACTCCTCCCAGTTCTTAAAGTTTAGGATTTAGATAATAAATCATATTTGCACAGCTCAGGCTCAGTGCTTTTTCACAAACAATATTTTTGATGTTTGCTGTCATCAGTGTAAAGAGCATATTAAACACACTTACTTGCAAGTGTTTTCCATTTTTAAACTAGCAAACTGATGATGTGAATCTGGCCAACAAAAGGACACACATTAAAAGTAGGTTGAAAAGATTCCTGATGAAACTCTGGTAACTTAAGTTAACTAAAAATCATCAATGCAAATTCTTTGCATCAAAGCTTCGCTTAATCCATATATACATATATGTACAGAACAGTTATGGTGGAAATGTGGCTCGTCTATGAGCATTTCCAACTTATTGTAAAGCTGGCAATACACCAGATAGTATTGCAGAAATGTTGATTTTTCTAAACAGGAAACCAATTCTTAACATTTTAAGAGACTTGTCTTATTTTCCATTTGTATGTTTACTAATGCTCTTTAATAAAACAAAAGTATTTCCTATCAGATTAACCGATGGAATAATTGGTGGAATACTTTATTACTGTAGCCCTAATTGAAAGCTTTGGACTGAAGTTTTTTAACCATTCTGTCATAGTTTAGTCTCCACAGTGTCATCACTCTCACTCTCTCTCTCTCTCTCTGCTCTGGTCAGACTCCAGGATCTGGTCATGGCTGTGTTACCTGCTGGAACTGGCGGTCTGGGCTCTCATAATCTTCGGAACGATTGTGTTCTTTGACCTGCAGCTGGATACAGCAAAGAACACAGTCTCTTCCAGGATAGGTGTGTTTGTTTGTGTACATGATTGTGAATTAGAAACAATGGAATTTTGCAGCAGCTTTTTATTTACATTTTTTTTTTTGTCTTTTCAGCTTTCACATACCACCAGTTTAACCAGTTTCTGAAGACTGTCACTATCCCATGTGTCTGGATTGGTGTCCTCTCTCTCACCTGGGAGATGGTCACGTCCATGTTCAGGTAGGACTGTCCCACTGTGTGTTTGATTATGTGATTCTGAGCTGCATGTTAGTGAGGTACCTTTTCATAGAAAATATGTTAGCGTACATGCGGAGGTACAAAAATAGCATATGTAACGTGTTTTTCTTTTTTTTCTAGGTGTGCATGTGTCTCTGGCTTCCTGAAAAGGTTTTGTGGAACTGTCCAGTGGACTCTCTTTGCTGCTGCCGCTGCTGCCATGTTCACTGTTAGTCTGGTGGGTGTTATTTGAAATACAGTAATGATTGAGCTTTATATTATAAAGCTAATGTGTCTTGATCGATCAGCAGTATTTCATCAATATTCCATCAAACCTGGCTGCTATCACCCCTTTGTCCATTGTAATCATTTCTCTTTCATGCTGCCACAATTTCACCAAAATATTTTCACTTTCTGATGATGTTTTTCTGTTCCAGGTGCCGTTCACCTACATAGAGTATGACTCTAATGCCAGATTGTGGCCAGGAGTGCGTCGGGCCCATGAGGTGGTGGATCGCTTCCAGGTTGTCAACTCATACGGCCTGTTCAGAAGGATGACCGGGGTCGGTGGGCGGCCAGAGGTCGTCATCGAGGGAAGCAAGGATGGAGTGTCCTGGACGGTGAGAGAAAAGAGTATCATGGTTTAAACAAGATCTAAATGTACCTGTTAATGACTGAACTGTGAATTTTATCATAAATTGATCCTAGTTTGCATAATCTTTAACAGTACATAATTGCACCTGCATCGCTGTTCGTATGGTATTCATATCAGTGTCTTACCTTTTTTTTTTTTTTTCTTCTTCCAGGAGATTGAGTTTATGTATAAGCCGGGCAACCTGAGTGCACCTCCTCCTGTGGTGACTCCTCACCAGCCCAGGTTGGACTGGCAGATGTGGTTTGCTGCTCTTGGGGTTCATACACAGGCTCCATGGTTCACCAGCCTCATGTACAGACTGCTGCAGGGAAAAAGAGATGGTACGCAAGGATTTTTGTAGCTCTCTTTTTATAAATCTTTTTTCATTCTGTCTTCCTTGAAGATAATTCAACACTGAATTAAATGGGGCAGGAGACGACCAATGTGCTGCTTTTTATGGGTTAAAACTTTCAAGGATACTGCACTTCTTGCCAAACACTAACAGTGATGTCAGATGATGTTTGTTTTATATTAAGAAAAATATAATATACAAAGTGTCAGGTAAATAATAACAGCACATGTAAATCAAATTTAAATGACAAATACATATAAAGAACGTCAGATTAAATCAAATATATTCAGACAGGTATCAGGGAAAATTATTTCATAGTCTTCCACAAGCCTATTGCTCTTATTGTTGTCTACTAATGTGAATAGTTTTATAAGTAAAGGTGCAATCTGAGTACGTTATCTGGAAAATTACTGTTTGTGAATGAAAAACTTACATGTAGAATAATGAAGTTAATCAAATATTCATCATCTAGATTATCATAATAGCAACATAATATTTTTAAGATGAAAAAAGTAGACAGAGTTGCAGAGTGAGATTCTTGATCCCTCTAAAATTTCACAATGAAAAAATAGATGAGATTGTGTTTACAAAAGGTACAGGAAACACGCATGTCTGCAAATTTAGCAATAGAACAGTTAGCAGGATATCTTATATAGGATTTTGAAGTGTACTTTTGGCCATTGTCAGATTATTAACAAAGCAAGAAGTGAATCTAACCCTGGATCTTTACATTGGCACCGCTGTGCTCCCACTAACGCCTGGTCAGGAACAGTTCAAATAGCTTCTTTCTCACTTTTAGTGCCCAAAGCCACTGTGCAGAATTTGAAATGTGTCTTTGGTGCCTCCTAGCGGTGCAATCATGAAAGAAAATGTTGCAGACACCAGTGTACACGGCTGCTGCACCACCTTTACTCTGAAACCTAACATTAATTATTGTTTCAAAATGTACCAGTGACAATTTTCAGTATCTCTGACAGGGTGTTACACCTTGTGACCAGGATACAGTTTCAACCCATGCAGCACAGTGAAGAAAATGTTCTCTACCTTAAAA
This sequence comes from Lutjanus argentimaculatus, assembly GCA_034769285.1. Classification (NCBI taxonomy): domain Eukaryota; kingdom Metazoa; phylum Chordata; class Actinopteri; order Lutjaniformes; family Lutjanidae; genus Lutjanus; species Lutjanus argentimaculatus. The sequence continues at coordinate 13,895,369 of JAWZSL010000012.1, read as the reverse complement.
AATTAGTGTTTAATAACCACAGAAAAGAAGGCAGTGTTTTTTGTTTGTTTGCTTTTAAGAACAAGCAGATCTGAAAGTGTTGCTTTGTGTTCTGCAGTGATAGAGTTGATCCAGACAGATGTATCTCAGTATCCGTTCCACAAGGAGCCTCCTGCCTTCCTCCGAGCTCACCGCTACAGATACTGGTTCACTGAACCAAAGGCTGACGGGTCAGTGCTCACTCTTTCTCCCTCTGTCTCAGAAAACTGAAGAAATGTGATATTGCATGGCTTTTAGGTAAGCTGTATTTACTGAAAATGACGCTCTGCAATACAATTCAAAGTCAGTAAAGAGTGCTTACATGATGATTAAGTCAGTTTAGGTATGCATGCTGGCAAGTTGTCTCATTTTTTTCTGTGTGAACATATGTCATCAAAACCTCCTTGGATAAAAGAAATTTCGAAAGTATATTAAGTGAACGGCACACAGGGTTTGAGTGTATTGTACCTAGTTAATTGTTGCACACTTTCCTGCTTGTCTTGACTTTGGCCTGTTCAAATTAGAAAAACTGTTTCTTAAAACATCACTTGCTTTTATTATAAACCTCACATGCTGCACAAACAGGATATTTACTGTTTGGCTGGTCTTTGTTGACAGTTCGTACCCAGAACGTTGGTGGAGGAGGGTCTACGATGAGGAGTTCTATCCCACAGTGCACCTGGGCAACACCTTCCTGGAGAGCATGCTCAACCAGTATGGACTCAAGGTAATTTTATCTTAAATGAGATAGAAATGACCACGTTTTTATTTTTTAAGTTATTTAGTAAGACAAGACATAACAGGTGGGACTAGTCAAGACTGACGTTAATATACTGTGTACCATGACAGAATTAGCATAATGGGGTAAAATGTCTTAAAAATGTCGGAAATAAATTTCACAATTTTGACAGGTCTTTGAATTTGATTGAATTATGAAGTTAGGGTCAGCCTCACTTTAAATGTATTTGTATTGATCATGTGATAGATAGATAGATCGATCAACAGATAATTTATTGTCCTTTGATAGAGGAAATTTGTTTCCACAGCCTGCGCACACACAAAAATACTTAGAAAACAACACCAGTAACCACTAATGCAAACTATGCATGTTCTTTTTTTGCCAGTATGCACATGAAATAGGTAATAATTGCATTCACAATGGTCTTAAAAACTCTTAAATTTAACTTCTTGAAACCTGCAGAAACCCTTTTAGACGCAAACCCTGTTGCCCATTCACCCACCAAGAACAGCCCCCAGATTTAATGGAAGGGAACCTGTACATGAGGGGAAAGAGCCCCCCTTTTTGCTTTCCCCCTTCTGGACTTTTCCCCTTTCTGTATTTCTCTTTTGTCACAAAGATTTCATTAGAAACCATGGAGCACTGTAATCTGATTAATAATCTTTATTTGTGTGTAGGACAAATCACCACCACGTCGCATGCCCAACACCACTGTTGCCCAGGCAGTCAGGTGGGTGCGCTCTCAGGTCAGAGGAGTTCCTGCCCCCATGCTAATTTGGACCATCATTGCCTGCAGCGCCACCCTCTGTCTGCTTCAGGGATTGCAAAGCAAGAAAAAACCCACGACTGTGAACGACCACACAGAAAATGTGTCTGACGGCTCTACAGAGCATTGTGAGAAGTCAGATGAACAGCAGGCAGTAGAGAAGGAGGTGGAGGAAGATGGAGAGGACGGTGAAGATGAGGTGGAAGAGGGTGAAGAAGAGGAGAAAGACACTGTAGGGGAGGAGGAGGAGGCGCAAGAAGAAGAGGGAGGAGGATGAGGAGGAAGACAGGGAAAGAAAAAGATGAGTTTTGATAAAGATGCAGGTAATCTCACAGTAGACTGTTTTCACCACCTGCCTTCATAAAATGTTACTGAAATGACCAAAGAAGCTGTTTTGTGTATATTTTGTATCTCCTGATAAGACAATTATGGGGAAAAAAAGTTTATTTGCCTTCTCACACCTTCACCTTACTGCAGTACGATGTTCTTGTATCGGTTGATTACATCAGAAATCACTTGCTCAGTTCAGCAGATGTTGCCAGGTGTCTTGCCAGATTTTAAAACCTCCCTGAGGTTTAAAATCTGTTGAGTAGATCAAATGATGTTTAAAGTATAGAGAAATATAGAATTTAAAATATAAGACTGGTTCTTTTTTGCCTGTCAAGAGAGTAAATGTGTGCCGTTCATGTTTCTCTTTGTCTCCTGTTTGTTGCACTTTTTATATTCATCACTGTGGTCTCTTGCTTCTTGCTGTATGTACAGAACTAAAACACCTCTGCACCTTTTTTCCTTTTTCACAAATGTGTCTTTTGTATCTGTGAGTATTAGAAAGGAAACACAAAAATTAATGCAGTGCTTTTAAACTGTTTTTATATCATTAAAATACAATAAAATATAAATGCTTCTCTGGAAGTTTTTAATCAAAAATGTGTAACAATACATGTTTGATAAATTGTCAGTATAGGTAAGATGATATATACAGTTACTGAGGTTATATTGTGAGTGGTTTAAAATTCAGTGATGAGTAATATGCATGTACAGGTGCTAAATCCAGCTTTAGTGTTAGTGTAAAGCAACAACACGTCAAATCATTCTCAGTTATTCGATAAGCTGATTTCTGACAACTTCACAACTTTTACCACTTCAGTATTCCAGGACAGTACTTGTCGATCAGAGACTGGTAGTACACCTTCAGCTTCTCGATGTCGGGCAGGTCGGTAGTCTTTGTGTACAGGTCAAATTTGCTGTTGAAATGATGGAACATGGAGCTGTGGGTCAAAGCAGTGAGAAGGACGATTATGTGCCTATTATGAAGGAGGAAGATACTCACTTGAACTCCTGGACCCAGGGCAGCATGCACAGGTCTTTGTCATTGCACAGATGCATGTAGTCTCCATGGGAGTGCCAGGGGTAGAATGAATGGAAGCGAATCATGTACAAGCCCTGACGAGAGACAGAAAAAGTCAGCCAGAACAGCCCGTAAACAGCCTGTAAACACTGCAGGTCAGGAAAGAAAATCTATACATGTTTTTAATTCTGTATATTTCTGATGTAATGATACCAAAAACCTAATAGTACAATAATACCACAATAGTCCTCTGTTATTAAAACAGAGAAATTATAACTTAATGTGTTTAATTTTTATAAAATAATTAACTATGTCAAATTATGTGACCAGTCAAGACTGTAGGAATGCATATAGCAACTTTCACTCCCATATATGTGTGAAGTTAATATCCCAAAACATTAATAAATGTTCATAATTCATAATTCATTTAAAGTCATAATTGACCCACCTCCTCTGGGATGGAGCAGTTATTGAACTTCATAACCCTGTAGAGATACTCTGGAGACAGTGCGACAATGCAGTGAGTTCAGACACATTATGGTTTATAAACAGGCACTTTCATTATCGGATTTTAAAAGTTACAGCGGGTGTTTGTGCATGTATAGTGTTATGGAGTATTAGACTTATGTGGCTCAATGTCTCTTACCATCATGGCCCCAAGACATGAGGACATTGTCGAGCCCACAGTTTGGTTCATAGATCCCATATTCAGTGCTAAAAAGACAAAAAAGTGTTATTTAACAGGAAACGTCCCATTACAACAAGCAGTTAACAAATATTGCACCTCCTAGGCCATAAAGTAATTTCAATAAAGTATTCAGCCCTAGTTCCATTAAATTAAAACATGGATTATTGATTACGGATATCGCAAGAATGATTAAACAGAGTGATTTTAAAGTAAAGCAATATGTCTATTTACACTGCAGATAGTGGAAACCTAGCACACAAAAAATGTCCCAGAAGCATTGAAAACTTGAAATACATTTCCAAAACGGGTAGGGGTGGGGGTTAGGAGTTGTGGTTTTTGCTCTTATCTGGAATTTAAGTCAACGTAATAAAAAAATCAGGATACATGCTGTGTATCTGTGTAAATCCTTAAATTAGACTTCACATTTCACATTCATCTGCTGAACATGTAAACTTCCTCTGTGCCTCCTAAACTTCCCAAAATGAAATCTGGTTTTAAGGGGTGGCCTATGAGCATGATTTGTGACATCACAACTAGTCTGGAAGTCAATCCTGGTCCAATTTGCAACTTGTACAAGTGTGATGTTGAAACTTGAAGCCATCAGTGCACATACACTCAAACAGAAAGAAATTTGTAAATTCAGGAACTTTTAATGAGGTAGGATTATATGTCTTTTCAAGGATTTTAATGTGGAAATTGTACTTTTTTTTCCAGACACACACACTGTTGAAACCAGATTATTTGTATATGTCATGTCAACCAGATCTTAAATTCACAGACTTTGAAAATGTGACATGAAAATACTAACTTGTAGCCGGGATTTTTGTCATCTGGGTTATCCAAGAAGGTACTGTCTCTGAACACAATGGAGTTTTGAAACTTGCAGCCCACAGGGAAGGTGTCGCCTACGACAGCCCACTACAGAGCACACACATAGACCGCTGTTAGAATTACTTATTACATGGCTCTGTTAGATATTCAATTCTGCATTCTTAGGTCTGTTATTTCTGCATCACAGACCATTACTATGAAAAACTGGCCGTTGCTATGGAGGCAGTTCTGATCATAGACTCTGGAGGAGCAATAAAATCATTTTTAAATCAATAAAATAATTTTTACAGTAATATTTTGTGTTAAATTATTGGTTGTTTTTAGTAAGTAGCCATGCAATAAGCAGGACACTGGTTAGCAGGTCATTATGGCAAAATAAACCCCTTCACGGTGATTCGAGACCCCTCCACTTCGCAGCGAGCTCATGCATCACCCTGTCAGGGTTTATTTTGCCATAATGACCCGCTCACTGTACATTATCCCCTGCTTAGATTTCTCAATACAGTATATATTCTATAAAATTAAAAATGATTTTAATAATAATAATAGGAAGGTAATGTAAAAGAGACAAAAAGGATCTAAAAGCTATCCCTGTCTCCTACCTGGGGTTCACCCCAAAGAGCCATTATCTTCCCAACATCATGGATCAGACCCACCAACTGGAACCAGTCTGCAGAGGGACAATAAATATAGATATTTATCAGACTTGTTTATGTGCTTGTATACAGTGTGTGTTACTGTCTCTCTCCCTGTCACGGTACCTTTGTCCGGGTGTGCTTGGCGGATGCCCTCAGCAGTCTGGAAGGCGTGGAAGGAGTTGGGGAAATCCACATCGGGATCAGACTCATCTACCAGCTGGTCTAGAGACATGATGGCGTCCATCATCCCCATCTGAGTGTGCTTGCAGCTGGTCCATACAGCATGCTGCAGGAAGGTAAGAGTTACAGCATTAGTGAGGAGGTTTTCTTTCACTATTGTACAAGGAAAGCCTCTATTTTTAGGGATAAACGTTTGTCTGCAATTATTTGAATGAAGCCTTTTGCTTCACTTAAATGAACCCCATGTGCTGTATGTTTATGTGCAAGTGACCAAATGCATCCAGTGAGCAGAAATAGTTGTTACATGGAACTAAAAGGGCTGACCCTCTTTGAATGTTAACAATATTATTTTTCATCTCCCAAAAGTCTGAATACAGGCCTAACAACCTCTGTAACCTTTGGGAGAGGTTACACAAGTTTAGTTAAACAACATATAGACTAGACCAGAACATGAATTTGCTCTTGGTGTTTGTCTTTCACTTCAGAGGCTGGATGACATTTGTTTGGTCAGTCTGACAGGATCACATCCAGAGCAAAATAGAAAATTCATCAAGTATAAAGAAAATCTTCTGCAGTGTCACATGTAATATGGATGGATGTGTTTTCACCTCAGATTTTTGGTGACATGCTGAATTTCTGTGCAGGTGCTCCTGATTTACTCACCTTTTGTTTAACAAAGTTCAGTGTCTGGTTAGTGTGCATCAGTTTGTATGTGTTGAACACACGGCTGATTAGGCTTCCACTCTGAAACACACACACAGGCATGAAAAAATGATAACAGATTTACAGCATCTCAAATTAATTAATTGAATATTATATGTATGAAGGCAAATACACATAACAAGTTCCTGTGCCAGACAAAAGAACTGGTGTGTAGCAATTTCTCTGCATTATTTCCAAAAACTAGTGTGCACACTTGTTTTAACAACAACATGCAATTTCAATGTATTGTAAAATACAGTGGATAAATATAGGGATGGTATCATTAGGATTTTTTCAATACCAGTACTCTTACTGACACCACTCACCATAATTTTATGCAATAAATAAAGACATGACATGAAAAGATTATTTTATCATTTTATCATTGTATTGTATTTAAGAAGTAACATGTTAAATTGTTCCCTGAGTTATTGCATTTAACTGCATTTTCATTAAATTTACGACCCACACCTTTGAATGTTTTGCACTGTCAGCGTTTTATGTAAGGTTACATAAATGCCAATTGCAGTATCATTTGTCCAGGAGTTTATCAGTATTTCGGTACTGACCAGTCAGAGACCGGTCAATACCAAGCCCTAGTTTCTTTTCCATATGTGGCCAACAGTGCATAATTGTAACACTCTCATAACTGTAATAATGGTGTGTCCCCTCTAAATTAATGCAGCGTTGAACAAGTGTCATCACCTGATGAAGAGCTTTCGAGCTTACCTCAAAGTTTCTGTAGTCTTCCTTCTCTTTACCCTCATTCTTCTCCAAATTTGGCCGATATGCCAGAGACGGATCTGGACCCTGCATTTGAAATAACGGACAGTGCAGAGAACATTTCCACGTTTTGCAAAGATAAATAACAACAACTAGTCTTTGAAAAGAAATTTACAAGTAGTCAGAATAGATAAATAAGTAAAACTGATAAAACTGTAAGCATAGACTCTGTGCGTATTGAAACCACACATACAATGCTGATGACCCTCATGGCTGGCAGAAGTCTGTGTTGTGATGTGTTGGTCCTCTGAAGCGCAGTGAACACATCCCTGCCTGTATATATCCTGCACTGTAGGTCTACATAACATGTGAACCGAAGTCCAGTCACACTTTAACCAAACCTCATCTAATGGGGTACCCTGTGCTGAACCTTGGCCTTGTGTGTTTGTATGAGTGCGTGAGTGTTCCTCCCAGGAAGAGTTTTTCAGTAATCAGCAGGTTACCTGTTTGGACTGATGTAGAATGACTCAGTACTTCTTTGTTCCTCAGTTATTTATTTTTAACCGTATAATATAATTATTATTGGAAAAAGAACATTTACATTGATTTATTAGTCTACGTTTTCAAAACCAACACACATCAGACACACTAAAAGAAAATCACACACAAATAAATAAATCTAAACCAAATAAGTTTTTTATCAATACATTTTTATTTCTTGCTAGTGGCTGCATTACAAAACACATATAACAGGTTCTGACTGGTGATTTCTGAGAATCAAATGGCCTAATTTATTATGGCAGTTGGAACAAACAAGCACACACAGACGTCCACAGACTGGCTGGGACTGATTAAGGCAAAATGTGTTCTGCCAGATGTAAAGTTGACCAAAGTATTCAAACAAGTCGATGACCCAGATTTCATTATTTATTGACTCCTGCCAGTCAATGTCACCTGCCACCCTCATACTTGCCATCCTTGAGACCTCAAAAATAGGGAGGATTTTGATAACAAAAAAAAATGTTTCCTGCATTCTGGTGACTTTTAAAGAATGAAAATACTCAATGTGTGAACAAGAGGAAGTTCCTCATGATATCTGCTTTAACGGGCAGTAAAAGATCTAAATATGATGTGATATGTTGTAGATTGCTCTAATTTTAGAGAGATTTTTACTTTTGGCTGACAGCCCTTTAGAGAAGTCATGGGGGGCGCCCGGTGGCTCAGTTGGTGGTCCGTGTGTCTCATGTGCAGCGGCTGAGTCCTCAGCAACAGCCATGGGTTCTATTCCCACCTGCGGCCCTTTTCTGCACGTCCTCCCCCTGCTCTCTCCCTCATTTTCCGTCTGTTTAAAGCTGTCCTATTGATTAAAGGCCAAAGAAAAAGAAAGGTCAGTGACTGGGTACATACACACAGCAACAAATATCTGAATGGGTTGAGTGTTTTGCGTCATTTTGCTGTTTGTTTGTCCTTGGGAAAATTTAAGTTAAACACACGTTTTCTAACAAGTTGAAAAGCTTCCAAGTTTCATCTGGTTTCACTTTTGTTGAACTCAAGTGTCCAGGGGTGGAAGAGGCTCAGACCAAGGACAAAACAGCTGTGTGGTATGCACATCTAAAAGGCTTCACGTGCTGAATCAAAAACGTAAACTGAAGGCTAAATTTAAAAAAAAACAAAAATCAAGGATTTGCACACTGTATTGACAGCTCCCAGGAAGTTGCAGAAGTCTTAAGAGCTTAAAGTGATATTCCACCCCAGAACAACAATCCACTCAGTAGGTACTCACCCCTATGCCAATGTGAGGATGGGTGAAAATCTTCAGTTCACAAAACAATCCTGGAGTTTCAGCAGAAAACAGGGTTGCAGCCAAATCCAGTACAATGGCAGTGAATGGTGACCACGTATAAAATGTAAAAACAAATAACACAAAACAAACACAAAATGTCTCCATCCTACTCCTGTGGTGTAATCCAAGTGTTCGTGAGCTGCGACACTAAAATTTAACACCATTTACACCATGTTTTTAGCTGAAATGTCAACTGTAGCCTCCCAGGTAGCATGTAAACATGGCATCGATGTATCGCGAGACCTCATATATCTCTTAATGGATGCACGTGTGAAAATATCGCAAGATCTCTTGTGCACCCGGCTCGAGTCTGAGAGGCTTCAGTTGACATTTCAGCTAAAAACATGGTGTAAATGGTATCTTTTGTGGTTAAATCTTAATGTCGCGGCTCACGGACACTTGGATTACACCACACGAGCAGGATGGAGACATTTTGTGTTTGTTTTGTGTTCTTTTTTGTACATTTTATACGTGGTCACCATTCACTGCCATTGTACTGGATTTGGCTGCAACCCTGTTTTCTGCTGAAACTCCAGGATTGTTTAGTGAACTGAAGATCTTCACCCATCCTCACATCGGCATAGGGGTGAGTACATATTGAGTGGATTATCATTCTGGGGTGGAATATTGCTTTAAGTGTGGCTTCAGATCCAGAATTTTTTTGAGGTTGTCCCATACTAGATGACTAAAAGATCAGATATCTGGGCTTCTACTGCTTTGATTGTTTTCAATGTCTGTCTTCTTCTTACTCTGATCATGTGTGTTCCTGCTCATTTTGTACTCTCCGGCTGCCCTTCAAACAGGTTATGAAATCTAAACATGCCTTTCACAGCTTTGACCCCTTGTTTGGTTCAGTGCTTGCCTGACAATCTGCAGAGAAAATGTTCCACATTTACCACATAACTCAAATTTTCAATGGGACAAATGCAAGAACATTCTTGTGTTCTTATGCTAAATCTCTTTTAGTTTCCTCTGTGTGTTTCAAGTTGGATTCACTAAACTCTCTTGAGTGCACAAACCTGTCATAAACTACTCGTGTCTGACTGGTGAGTGTCACATGTTCATGAGGAGGTGTGTGTAATATAAGGATACCTGTTCCACTCCATTTGTGGGCAAATTATATTCACAAAAATGTCACCAAAGAGTAAAAAGAAGCACTTCACTCTTTAGAACATCTAAACCTGCTTTTCCAAACATCTAATAAACTTCATATTCTTTCTTTCATTCAGTCTACCAAATGTTCTAAATGATGATTCAGCAAATAATGTTACTAAATCTCAGAGGACTTCTGCTTTTAGGTCTGACAACTGCCAAAAAAATGTTGGTATTAAGGTGGAAGCCCCCTCATAAACTCTGGATTTCTGAATGAATCCAGTCCATATTAGACATCATCTCTTTGGGACTCTCTATAGCTCAAACCAGTGGTGCCAAGACAAAAACAACTGATACCTTGTCCAAGGCATTAGAGAAAGTAAAATCAAGTTATATAAAATAATGTCTGTGACCTATCAAGATATGTCAACATTGTTTGTTTGTTTGTTTGTTTTCTTCCTACAGCAGTATATTTTTTCATCTTAGTTTTTTTTGTGTGGTTGTTGTATTTGTTGTTGTATGTATATGTACGATTATACCATTATACTTCTTACGTCAAGCGTTTCCTTGTGGAGAAAGGCACAGTACGAGTCAGAGATGGTCTGGATCACTTGTAAATGTGATCGTACCCAAGAGAAAATTCTGATTAAGAGAAAACTGGTGCATTTTACAAATTCTCTGAGGCCCAATGTGTCCTGTTGATTTCATCTACAGGTTTTGCTTAATTCATTATCCTATTATTATGAGGTTGAAATGTTAACTGTTGAAGAACAGGAACCACTTGAAGACTTGCAAAGTAAAATTAGCTGAACTTACCCGGTAGAAAACCTGAGAGACTCTTCGTTGTCTTGTCAGGTGGTGTTTCAGTGGTTAGCATTTTCGCCTCACAGCAAGAAGGTCATGGGTTTGATTCCCATTTTGACGTGGGTTTTCCCATCATCAAACACATGTAAATTTTCCAGTCAGTACACTGCTGGTCCCCAGCGCTGCACAGCAGCTGCCTACTACTCCTAACTCTAGGATGGGTTAAATGCAGAGACTAAATCTCACTGTACATTGTACTCTATATAGTTGTATATGTGACAACAAAGCTGACCTTAACTTTTGAGCAGTCGGCATTGCCATTCTAAATGAGAAAACTTAAGATATGATTTAGGCTCTTCATACACGCATGGACTTCATGTGGACCCATCATTGACGAAATGCAATCCCCAGCCCCTTTTATGCCGATGATGATAAGGATTAAAGAAATTCCGATATCAACATATTGGTTGATGTTGCAATTAATGACCCCTCAAATGTGCCTATCAAACATTTATGACAAAGATATGTAACAGGGGCAGGATATTTCACAGTTACAACCACAATAAATATTATCAGGCCACTGAAACACTTGTGTTTTTTAATAATTATAAATTAATATGAATTAAAAAAAGCAACACATACAAACTGTAACATACTGTATATGCATATTAAACTTGAATTAAGCAAATGGATCAAATGTACATATAATGCTGCCTATAAAACTGAGAAAACTAAAAACAATGAAAACAATATGCATTATGATCTGCCAAAAGAAAAAAAAAGCTCTGTAATCAGCACATATTAGGCAACATGTACACTGATACTGATATAGCTGTGATAGGCAGTTATCAGCCAATACTATCAGCTGACCAATATATCTGTCTGGTTCTACCTCAAACAGCCCTTTAAACTTGATTGGTCCAGCATTTTTAGTTTAACAAGCCCACACACACAAACACACACATGCACAGTTGAACTTGAATAAATTCTGTGACAATGGTTTGGACTTTACTTATCCTTTACTCTCACTGGCTTTATAATATGTGTGTGTGTGTAGTAGTAGTAGTAGTAACCCAGATGAATAATCATCATCACTAATGTGGTGTGAGACAACAAATTTTCCAATCATAAACTATGTCGTACCTCAGACTGCTGTAAGACAGATAAAATACACGTGAAGGTTTGACTGCAGTTTTATTACAGAACGCTGCTGCTACTTGGTATTACAAAGTATTAGATGAAAGCAACACAGATGGTTTACAAAAGGACACTTGAAGTGACTCTCACGTGAACATGAAGATTTAGTGAAGTGGGATATTTACAGCAAAATGCTCTCATTAATTTTAAGTTAAATAACACATTTTTAAAATTCAAGTCATACTGAATGTAACAATAAAGTGCTTTCATGCTTTCCTATTCAACATTTGACCTGTAAAGCAACTACAGAACAGTACTACTGGACATATGCTGAACTGACACTAAGAGAAAAGCAAAAGACTATAAAGCTTCAAATAACACTTTAATAGTCAACATTTACCATGATGCTTAATTTGGATAACGTGAAAGGCAAAGCATTATAAGGCCTTATAAATGATTAAACCAATTAAGGCTCAAAAACAGACTTTATAGTGACAACAATCAAAATAATCCTCCATACACAGTTAACAATTTGTAGTTAAAAACACTCTACAGTGTAGTTGTCCTCTCTGGATCACTGGTTAAGAGACACGCTATCTGTTAAGAAGCGTACAGACAGTTCCTGGATTAGGGTTAGTGGTTATTTTGGCTAATTGTGCGTACTGTGGGGTTTTGGGTGAAGGGTTAACTGGGTTTGATTGGAGGTTATTCTTGGTTTCTCTCCGCACTGAAGTAAAGCTACTTGGTCACAGAGGGAGATGACGGTGCTTTTAAGAGACAGGGTGGATTAGCTCTGAGCTCAGCAGGATCACCATTGATGACGATAGTACACATTAGTCAGGTAGGACAGAGGCTTTTCTGGTTCACAGTTTTCTTTGTTTACATACGTAGTGTCTAAGTGGTTGTTTCTGTATGAATGCCAAAACACCGAGGACTCTAGTTTCTCTGCAGTAAACTGCCCGTGATGGCCAACAACACTGTGGTCTGAAAGGAAACTCCAATCCGCACTGACCCACACCACCGTGAAACTAGAGGCCATGATGTCAAAGAATACAGAAACACTGGACAACTTATTTTTAGTGTTGATCATCATATCTGTAGGTTATTATAACACTGTACTCATCAGAATAAATGCTTAGATCGGGGAACATGGCAACATCACTACATCACTAGCTAGTGCTACCACTATCATGCTAATTTGCTTGCATGTTTACTTCTGGCTAATAGGCAACAATGTTATCATATGCCACACTGACTTTTACTACAACAAAATTACAATGGACACATTTTAGCTGATAAATGCTCCACTGTGTATGTCAGCTAGCAACTGTGTCTGTGCTCCTTGTGCTGAGCAGGTAGCGTACTGTCATTTTTCAGAGCATTGTGGCTGAAAACAGCTACAGCAGCTGCACCAAAATAGTAAATTTGAAGGCCAGACAGCTAAACAATACATTTTAAATCCCCATAAAGCTGATGGAAGCTGCAGATTCAACTGTTTCCTTTTGCTGCTGAATGTTGTCATTGTCACTGTCATTGTTGACAAGCTCACAGAGCTTCCAAAAGGTAAACCATCGACATCGTCGACTGTCTTCATCTGTCTTGCGACCCCAGCCTTGCAAGTTTCCCTATGATGGATATTTACAGTTGTGTCTAGATCCCCAGACCCATGAAAGATCTTGAGAGAGGGAACATTTTAACCCAAAACAGTAACTTTTCAACTTTTTTCCCCTCTCCCCTGTCAGTAATGTTGTTCTGTACCTGAGAACACTTACATCATGATCTCAACATTTGTTTATGTTGTTGCTCTGTCATAGAAAAGCCTACCAATCACCAGATCCCAATAGCGGTCCACCTCCCTGTTTTGGTACAGTTAGCTTTCACGCTTGACGTGAACCGTAGTCGAGATCACCTTTTCAAGTGAACCCAAGCACAGATCAACGAACCGTCCGAGTATGCTATGCAGTGTTCACACTCATCAAACAAACATGACTTAGGGGTAAAGTGTACTTGGACTGGGGCCTAGGTCCCTGGTGTGAAGTCCCCCTTCAAATCTCCCTGACTGCTTGTGTTTCTTTCATCATCTGTACCCTTTTCTTGTTTTTTTGCAATCTTGCCACACTCCAAGAACTTAGCAATTTATCTGATGAGTACAATGTTATTATTACTGATAAAAACAATAGTCAAAGACACAAGTTAAAAACCATAATTATCTTTTTTACTACAGGTACTAGCTGATGAGATCAGATGATCAGGGACCAACCCTGTCTCCTAGACATTATCTATATATGGTTCTATTTGGAGCAGCAAATATGTTTTGACAGAATTTCTATTAATATAATGAGAAAATTAGCATATCTGATAAGTTGATACCAAACATCCACTCCATAAATGTAGTGCTTCAGTCACTCAAAAACATTGCCTCTGACCATAATCCAGCCAGCATGTTTTCCAATTGGGAAAACAATTTGGCATTATATAAATGTCATTTCTAGGAGACAGGGTTGCAGGGACTGACATCAAGGGGTTATTTTTGACCCTACTTGTGTCACTGATGCAACAAAGGACCCTGGGTAACTTCATTTTTTGATAAAGGCATCTGGCTAGGTTGGAGGTGTCGTCTTAGCCGTAGCTGTGAGGACTGCGAGGGTTAATAGGAGAAGAGTCTTCCCTCCCGCTCTGTCCAATCAGCTGGTAGAGACGGTGGCTGAGGTTCTGAACCTGACAGGTTCCTAGGACGCACCCCACCCTCATCAGATGTCCATGGCCCCTCCCGCCGCCACTGTGGGCATGACGCCGACCTCGTGACCCACGATGCCAGTCGGCGCTTCTTGTAGCACACTGTCGCTTTGGTCAGGCAAGGGGTCGGTCAACCTCGACGGGGGCTCTTTGTGCAGCTGGGCCCTCCAGATGATATGTCTGTCTCCCTGAGTGATGTGGTTGTCAATGGCAACAGAGAGATCAGACGCAGAAGGCATGATGGCAGTGTCAGAAGACTTTGGGTATTTAGAGGTTTTGGGTAAATTCAACCTGAGAAACAGAAAAGGAGAGAGAAAATGTTTACAGCAAAAACACACAGTCCATTCACATACGATGCTGAGCAGTCATGTGTGTGTCACCTGCTTGGGTTTCCAAGGGAAATTGAATCACTACTACAAGATGAAATGCCTCACAGGAAGTCAGGCTTGTACTCCAGGAAAGTCTCAACCTGTGGTCTCTTCTTTTTTTCAGGGAATGAAACAGAGAAAGAGCGGATTGAAAGAGAAAGCGAGAAGGAAAGATGCAAGGAGAGATAGACAGAGGGTAATGAAAAGGTGCAAGTCTACTTCTGTTGCTGTCTTGTCTAGCTGCACTACTCTGGATCTGATAGTATGTATGAGTGTGTGTCTGCTGGCTTGCATTTAACTCATGATCTTTTTGCTTGTGTGTGATCTCTTAGTCTATACCTAGTTGTGGATAAATACATAGAAAGCGAACTTGTTCCCTCTTCATTGTCATTCAGTCATTGCAACTCATTTCCAGAATGACCAGTGGCCATTAGGTGGTGTAATTTCTTTGTGGTGACAAAATACAACATTATCAAAAACTTTTTTGGCATTTGAATTGGAAAAGCACTTCTATTATGGCATGGGTCTTCAACAGCGGGTCCATGAACCATACAGGGCCCTCAGAGTTACTGCAGGGGGTCGCCAAAATTATTGTTATGATATGTAAGAGGCTCATCCACCACCACTTCTCTGGAGTGTGTTTGAAGTACTTTTCTTATGATATGTTTGAAAATACACGTTAACGTGAATCAAACATACTGTATTATTACCAAAATAAAATCGGCCTATTTGTTAAGAAACCCCAAAACATTTCGATTTACACAACACTGACAAAAACAAGCTAACCTACTAAATCACTGTGCGGCACCGGTCAATAATGGCAAATTAGTTCGCTACATATTATAGAAACATATCCACCAGTTAGCTGTGATATTATCCCAAGCGTAGCCTACAGACACTCTCGTAAGCTACATGAATCGTTTTGTAACTTCCAAGAGCGAAAGATTCTGACATTAGTCATGCTCTGAAAAACAGTAATGTTGACCTGCGTCCCCGTGGAGTTGTTTATTGTATTAGTACTTAGGGCCCTATGCTGAGTCCATGTGCAGCAGCTGCTCATTTCACTTACAGGGAAAGTAGTTATTTTTCATCACTAGCTCTCAAGGAGAGAGTAAAGAGAGGGTACTGCTGCTTTTCTTGGATGTGGTAGCTGCTCCTGCAGCTTTTTATTCAGAATCTAAACCCAATTCCTTGTTATCAATGGTCACCATGACACAAAAAGTGTCAACTCTACAAGTCAGCACTCGCTGTTAGTTTTTGAATTGCCTCTGGATTGTTGTCTTAAATTAAGCAAAACACATCCAAAACAGCAAACAAGCATTTTTCCAAAAAGTGTTCTTGAACTTGAACCAACTGAATACTGCTTACTCATGTGGACCTGCATTACACAGTTAAAGGGTGACAAGCTGTTTCTTCTTTACATGTCTTTTAGTCAATAATTAAAATTTAAGACCAACCGTGTAAAATGCCTGCTAGCACCCTAAAGGTTTCTCTGCTTCTTGCACCAATCTGGAGCAAAGTGGTTTAAACCAACAACAACTAACCGACACTGCTATCCGCTCCATCACCAGCACAGCTAATATTTCTAGTTAATGAACAACAGTATCTGAGCTGACATATCTTAGAACAGGAGAGGGAGAAACAGATGACGAGAGCAAGACAGTGAAAACCACAGAGCACAATGTGGACGGAGGTAAGAGGCTCCTCCACCACCGCTCCTCTGGAGTGTGTTTGAAGTACTTTTCTTTCTCACCTCCCTGCTGTCTGGCCTGACCTTTTTCTCACATTGTCACAATAGCTTTTTGGTTTTTCATTCATCCCCACACTCCTTCAGATGTTCTAGAGTTCAGTTCAGCTGCAAGAGGGCAGGTCTGTTTGGCCATATGACCAATCAGAAATTATGCAATTCTTAGTATAGATCATGTAAAGCAGCAGGGGACAAGGAGCAGCATGGGCTTTTTGGACAGTTTGGAGAACAGAGAGGAATCCCAGCACAGAAGCTATACAATGAACTGCTGAGGTCGCTGTCAGCAGCAAAACATATTTTAGCCTCTTTGCGAGGTAAAATGACTGATTTACCTACGGAGTTTGCTTGGTTTGAAGAGAGCAACCGAACCCAACTTCAAAAAATCTGCACTACCCCTTTAACACATTCTGAATAGTAGATCAAGTCCTGAAAGTAATACTGGAAAATGTCATAAAATAATAAATAATTCTTGGCCACACTGATGATGAAACAGGCATTAAATTGCATCTATATGGGATTAAAAAAGTCTTATAAAGTGTTAAATTTAACTTGGTGAATCCATCAGAAACCCAGTCAGATTAAATCATCTGAGGGTGACTTAATCTGTGTTTACAGATGTTGATTTTGCTTGTACTCAGCTACTTACTTTACTGTCCTGCAAAGAAGATCACTTTCTATGTGTGTATATTTGTGTGCGCACACACATACACACCTTCCCCTTTCACAAGTGTCGGCTATTCATGAGGTGAGAAACAAAGAATAATGGGTGAGGGACAGATGGAGCGGAGGATAATGCTTGTTTGTTTGGGTGGAAATGGCCAAATACCATATGATCTTTATCCTGTAATATCCTGACTGGTCATCTGATCACTCTTCTGGCCCGGACACACCTTGGACCTCCACTGCCACACACACACCACACACACACACACACACACATACACACAGTGAAAGCTTGAGAGATTGCCCAACTCTATTAGCTTTGAATTGTTTTTAATAGATGCTGAATTGTGGTAGTTCTGGACAAAAGTCACACAGACACACACACACACACACAAACAGGCATGGTGTTGGTTGGTTGGGCATTAAAGTGGGTACACACGTGCAAGTGACACGTGATGACTGCCTGGCAACAAACAAGATTTTACAACATAAAAACATCCACACATACTGTGTGCAAACACTATACAATGCGTGCTTTATATGTGCATGCTCAGGTGCACATTCCCCACTATCTTCATCTCTTTCCTACACAAAAGACACACATATGCGCACACACATACATGGTTGAAAGGCCACCTGTGGTGAGGTTTAAAACACTGCGGTCTCTGGAGGAAAAGGCACTTGGCGCCGAGGTGCCTCCCAATACAAGAAAATGTAGGCCACTGAACTGCTTGCCAGTGTAACACAACCAGCACAGGTAGAAATATCTGCACCAACATGCATCAATGAACTTATACAAGTGTACGTCTGTGTCAAAGATATGGTATTTGTGCAACAGGAGTCTACAGCCATGCTAGCTGCTCTGTGATTCGTACGAAGGCACACCTGTGCTTGTGCTAAATGCTGTCAGTAAGGGTTGGCAGATTGATCCACAAAGTATTGATATGAAGTCTTGATTTGAGTACCTATAGGAGCATCAACAGGACCGATGCAAAAAAAAAATTTGATCCATCACATGTTAGACTACATCCTGGGCACATCAACATTTTTCTTAATGCAACAATATTTCCATCTCTGCAGCTTGTGTGCATGCGTGTGCATTTCTTTACGGTCTTATGTTTTAACATGCAGTTAATTAATTACGGAGAATTTTGCAAACAACAATTGCCGTCATGTTTGGCAAATTATGTGGTGGTAATATATTCAGAAGTAGAATAGTAGTAAATTATGACGTATTTAGCTCCCTCACATGTTAGTAGATTAGCCGTTTTTAAGCATTGATATCGGTATTGATATTAGTGATCCTGGCCATGGTATTACTAAATAACTAAATTTTGTGGTATCACTCACCTCTAGATGTCAGCATGCTAACATGCTGATATTTAGCAGGTCGATGTTCACCATCTTAGCTCAGTGAGTTAGCATGCTAACATTATAAGGACTAAACACTACAGCTGAGGCTGATGGGAATGTCATTAGTTTTGCATGTATTTGGCCATAAACAAAAGTAATTGGACAATTTTGACTCCCTACTGAGATGAAGAGTAACCAAATTTATAAGTTCATCCTCTAGGGCCCTGGAATATCTGTAGAAGATTTCACAACATTCATGCAATATTTGTTGAAATATTTCACTCAGGAGCAAAAGGGTGGGGTGGAAGATGAGAAGTCATTAGGATTCATTGTCTGGGAATCATTAATCGTGCACAATTTTGTGCCAACCCTTCCACTAGCCAAGGTAATTCACAGATTAAGTGAAAACCTTGACCTGCTGGTGGCACTAGAGGAAAAATCAGGTCAAAATTCTCTGATTCCATCTTCTTAATGGGAACATTTTCTGGTTTCTTTATTCCCTTATGACAGTACATTTAAAATCTTTGGGTTATGGACAAAACAAAACATTTGAGGATGTTGTCTTGGGCTTTGGCAAACACTGATCAACAGTTTTCACCATTTTCACATTTTATAGATCAAACAACTAATCAGTTAATTGAGAAAATAATGAACAGATTAATCGATAATTAAATTAGTTGAGATATTGATGGACTGACCAGCCTAAAGGCCAACTTCACCATTGATAGAGCCATGCTGCCAACATGTCAGGAGGGTCTGTTTTAGAGATTTTGATGAATGCTGCATGACAGCAGTATGAGTTGAGATGAACATTCACACATTTGTTTCTGTACTATTCTATCTGCACTTTCAACTAGGACCTCTCTCTCAGAGTTTCTCTCTCTGAGAACCTGTGAAGAGTCTGAGAGCAAAAGGAGCGTCTCCAACATTCCTCCCAAGTTAGAGCGCAGCATGGGGTTCTTCACAGAGGAACTGAACACACACACTTTCCTGTCGTAACTCCTCAAAACCACTTTGTGCAAAAGCAAACTTTTTGTCCCTATCAGATCCCCACTGTTTCACTAACAGTCATTCCATTTCTCTCTGTCTTTTCTAAATTACAAGGGGATCCTTTAATTTTTCTTTCCACGGCCTTTAATTCTTTCAAGGCATTTTGTTAAGTGCCAGCAACAGTATTATGTTACATCTATCAGTGTTGAGTCACACTGAGATCCTCTCTTCTCTCTCTTCAGGGATTTTTTGTTGACACCTCCTGCACCACAGCCTACTAAAACCTTCAAAGAGCTCACAACGCAAAAATAAAACGTTTAGACAAAAGTAATACCATGTATTATGTACTATAGAGACAAGTGAATAATATGTATATAGCTTGTTATTAGGATGAATCAGTAAGGAATCCCTCAACTATGGGCAAACTGTATTCACAGTAATTTGAGATTAAACGGTAATAAAACTATTAATCACAGATAAATCTGTTGTTATATAAGATTCAAAGGACTCACTCTTCCCCTCTCTCACAAAAAAACACAAAATAACAAAGCAAGACGTCTAGTCTGACCACAGAGGCTACTGGAAAATAAAGTGATGCTGCATGGGTGTGCATGTGACGGAAATTTGATGCTGTGCCTCGGTCACAAGATGCCCTCACGTCCACAACTATCACAACCTACAAACGGCTGTCTGAGGAGTGTGCCTTTGTAGTCTCCTTTACTCTGAGGGTGGTTTGTTTGCTGCTTGGCCCCTCGGTATGTAGCTACATGTATCCCTGTCCCAAATCCCACTAAATCACCCTCACCTCTGTCTCACCTCCTGCTGCTGAGAGGAATTACCTCACTCTGCTGCTGGACCTTTTTCTCACATTAATGACTGCCAGAGGGCAAAACACAGACAAACCTTTAATGTTCTGCAACTGCTGCCCTTCAACACTGCAACTAATGATTATTTTCATTATTGATGAAACTATTCATTAGTTTTTTTTTTTATTGTTGTTTGTTCGATTGATACATCAGTTTAAAAATAGTGACCCAAAAATGCACATCACAAGTTCACATAGCCCAAGGTGACATCTTCAAAATATGGTTGTTCTGATATAGATGCCAGTGTTGTAAGATGCCTTTCATACAACCTGAAATGTTGTATCAGCTAATACACAAGTCTATGCACCAGTCTGATACCACATAATTTATTAACCCCACAACTGGACCCTGGTATTTCCCAGCAGCATTTTTCCCCCCAGAATGGCAAAGTCATCTTCTATGGCATTCACTCTCTGTATGTATTGGTTTATGTTTTACATAGGGTTTAACCTGAGCAAGGCCATACAACAGTGATAACAATCATATCACATCCATACAGGGTTAGTGATACAGCTGTTAAAAAAATCAGATTGGCATTGGTAAGTTCAGGTATCGGAAACAGTATCAGGAGGGATAAAAATGGTATTGGAACATCTCGGCTTCAAGTGTGTCATCAATTTAAAATAACATGAAACTGAGAAAAGCAGCAAATCATCAGCAGGGAAGCTGGAACCACAAAATGTTTTGTGTTTTTGCTTGTTAAATGACTTAAATGGTTAATCAACTATCAAAATAGTTTGTACTTGACTTTGCACAGCAGATCTGCAACGATCAGTTGATTAATCGATTTGTTGTCTACTATTAGATTAACTGCCAACTATTTTGATGATCGATAAATCATTTTGAGTCATTAAAAAAGTCCAAATTCTCTGATTTTTCTGACATTCCATGGACCAAGCAGCCATTCAATTTATCCGAAAATGACTGACAGACTAACTGATAATGAAAATAATCATTAGTTGCAGCCCTACCGCACAGTTTATTTTAATTACCAAAAATATAATATAATATCATATAATATATAATATAGAACATGTTGTGAGGATATGGATGTGGTGTTCTACCACTGTGGTGTTCTACCACTGAGGAACAATAAGGTACAATAAAGTAATTATTAACAGTGGCCTATGGTAAAGTTATATTACCAGCTATTTGGTGACACAGATTCCCCAGAGGTCTTTAATGAGTTCAAATATTAATATCTTCATATTTTGTTGGGGTATTTTATTTTTTTTCTATAATTTGACCTATTCATTATATGGAAAAAAAATGCTGCCTAAAGATGCAAGCATTGCAGTTGCAGTTTTTTGTTTCACTGTAGAAATCCAGCTCAAATTCATGTAGAAATGAGTTTTCCTGAAGTCAGTCACCGTTATTCACGCTTCAGTGTGTAAATACTGAGTGAAGCAGTTGTTACCTGGGTCTGTGAGTGAAGCTCTGCAGAGTCAAAGCTCGGGACTGGATCTCCAGAGGCAGGAAGCCGAGCAGCAGGCACAGCCACGCCGGCAGCAGCGCACACATGGCGGCGCAGTGGAGACGCGCTGCCCGGAGAGGATGGACGGATCTCAGAAAACCAAAATATTATAGATGTAGGTATTTTTTAACTGCGTAAAAATCCAGTGAAAACGCTGACGGAATTGACAAGTAAAGTTTTTCTAAGAACTAAATTGTCCCACACAGAGGAGTGACCTTGACAGCATCACCAGTGTTTGCTGCTGCATCCTCTCTGCACACTGGCCTCCTCGCTTTCAATGAGAAAATCCTCGAAAAAAAGACGCGAAACTTAGAAACTCATTGACGCGCACACCGGCAGCAACTGGAGTCCTGAGCTCTCTCATTTATAAAGCCTGATTGAGGGAGCAGGAAGAGGAGGAGGAGGTGGAGGAGGAGGGAGGAGGTAGAAGGCTTATTGTCTGCCCTAACCTCTAATGAACCTCACAATCTAATTAAACCTCAAGAACTTCAATCGTCCATATAATCTGGGTTATAAAGGTTAGGTACATTTGCCTATTTGTTTGGGTGTTTTTTTTAAATGTGGGGTCATGGTGACCTTTATAGATTTTTATGATTATTGAATTTAGTTTCTTTTTACTCAGTGAACTTACATTTGTGGCCACAGTGAGCTTGACCTACATAGAAATGAACTGTTGGATCCATCATTAACATAGTGAGGTCATGTTAAAGTCCATCTATTCATCAATGAATAGGGGAGACAGGGGACGGTTGCAACACTTTTTGCATTTCTCTCTTACAGTTTGGACCAGACCGGCCAAATCCTTATATATTTAGCTTACATCATGACATTTAAATATGGTATATATTACATATGATATCTCACAATATTTATTTGAAAGGAAGACAGAGGTTGCAACTGACCCCAACCAGGGGGACAGTTGCAATACGATCAGGGGACTGTTGCAACATATTAAAAATACATTAACTTTTGCTTTATGTCTCAATAAGCATAGTATTTAAAATGTGCTGTTTACAGTAATAATAATGTATTGTTTATTTATGCATAGAAATGCTTTCATACCTCCAAAACAAATTTGTTTTCAATAAATGCAGCAGCAGATGTTGAACGCGTCGTCTGTCTTCCTGGTGGGCAGAGGGTCTAACTGAGTATGTGTAGTATGCACGTCATCACTTTAGCATGTTTCTGATCGGAGATATATGTTGTTGCAACTGTCCCATGTTGCAGCTGTCCCCAGTCTACCCTACACTCAGCATGTTTCTTTTACTGTAATATAACTTTATTTATCCTGAAAACCAGTTAAAAGTGTTGATATGGGGCTCTCATACGGTATTTGATTTAAATCTGTAGACCATTAGACATTTAATAAATAAATAAATAAATAGTGAAATGATATTTCTTACAAACTGACACTGCTCTATAATAGGCACCTTTGTCATTTGGTCTTCAGGGTAGCTTTAGCCTTTGTTAAATTGACAAAATGAGAAATCAGACTTGCAGTGGAGTTTGTGCTGAAGAAAAGATACCACATTTACCCCACACAATGCTAAACCAAGACAGAAATGAAACCAAAATTAAACAGGAGTCCAATAAAAAAGCATTATAAGAGAAGCAATATCAAGCTATAGAAGTTTACAATGAAGGCCTGCAGGTGTTAGTGAGTCCTTCAAGTGTGATTGTGGGTGATTGATTAGAAACTGATAAATACAATTATCCATCAATAATTAGCTCACAGTAGACAGATAAGATAAGAGATGAATGAAGGGCCTTATAGTGCAGCTCCTGCTTCTTTCTTATTACCCAACAGAGAAATCACATGTTGTATCTCAACTGTACATACAGTAAAAGCTTTGTCAGTCTAGATTTATGCTCAGTGCGTTATTTGCCCTTTTTAAAAGCTCTGCCTCTGGTGCAGCTGACGTTCTTGTGACATTTGTAAGTTTAACTGCAAAAACTGACATTTTATTTTCACAACCTAGCATGAGATTCAATCTCAATAAAAATGGAAATTAGAGGATCACTACAGGGCACTCTGTGGCTTCATACACAAAAGATTTTCTTGTACAGAACAGCGTTTACAGCATTTAGCCAGGGTTGCTTTATTTAAATGACTGTAGTGCAGCAGCAGCAGTATATGAACTGAGTGACATTAGTTATATAACAGACATACTCTCTTTTCCTTTTTTTTGGTTCTTAATTGTCCTGTTTTCGTCAGTGTTGTCTCAATTAATGTTTATGGTGGCCGTTTGTTTTTCGTCATTGCTGTCTTAATTAATGTTTGTAGTGGTTGTATGTTATCAGTCCCTGATGTCTCAGTTAATGGTTGTAGTGGTTGCCTGCGTATGTATGTTTTAATGTTAGGCTTTATGTCTGTATTAGAGCTTGTGTCCTGTGTTTAATTCATTAAAAGCCTTAAAAAACAGGGACATGAACAGCAAATTAGCTTGGTTGCATTTTAATTGAAATGTAACAATTTCTACATTTATTTTCACTGTCACATAAATGAATAAAATAAAATAGTGATGAGATGGTCCAGTGTTGGGTACAAATCTGCCCTCCTTAAAGCTGTTTTTTTAAAGATGTGGATTAAAGGGATGTCAGTGTACAAACTGTTACCCACTGGTTCCCAGCTTGGGGGTCAAGATCCCCCATGGAGATAATAGCTTAATCTGTGGAGTTGTGACGTTAATGAGTAAGGGAATAAGAAAAAAACATGTTTTACTTTTTACCTTTTAGGGATGTGTCTCTTATTTTTGTTTTTTATGCCTCCACGCAAGCGGCATGGCCGGAGGCATTTTGTTTCCAGATTGTCCGTCCAGCCCATTCTTGTGTACGTGATATCTTATGAATGCTTTGACAAAATTTCTTCAGACTTGGTACACATGGCCACTTAACTCAAGGACAATCTAATTAAATTTTTGTGGTCAAAGGTCAAAGTTCAAGGTCACTGTCACTTCACATCTATCCTATTCTCATGAACATGATATTTCAGGAACACCTGGAGGGAATTTCTTCATATTTAGCACAAATATCCACATGAACTCAAGGATGAATTAAATTTTGGTCATCAAGTCTCAAAGTCAAAGGTCACTGACACCTAAAGTCTGTCCGTCTGATTCTAGTGAACGCAATATCTCAAGAACACTTTGACAGAATTTCGTCAAACTTGGCAAACATGTCCACTAGGACTCAAGTATGAACTGCTTAGATTTTGGGGTCAAAGGTCAAGGTCACTGTGACCTCACAAAACATGTTTGCCCATAACTCAAGAATTATTGTGCTAATTTTAACAGAATTTCACACAAATATATCCAAAAGGTCAAGGGTTAATTTCACTGTGACATCACAATGTTCTGTAGGCACACTTGAAACGGTCTATCAGTCCTCTGTACTCCTCGCTACATAGGCATACAACCACGAAGAGGTAATGGCCTAGTTTCTTGTGAGGTAGCCTTGCCACTCCAGGCCTCTTACTATTTAAATTAAACGTCTCAGAGGGTAAAAATCAGTAAGCTTGAAATACTTATAGTAGTAGTAGTAGTAGTTAGAAATATGTAACCTATGACAACAGGATGTGAGTTGACTTTACTTTATTTATGAGGGTCACATCATGAAGGATGGAACCCGAGGCCATATTACATAAACTTTAGGAATCCTGTCAGACCTTACTTCATCCTGTTTTATTTCAGGTTTGGAAATCTTAAATAGTCGATCCAACCTCACTTTTCAACTTTTGTGTCTGTTACCTATCAACCTAAGTGACTTTTCTTATCTTGCTGAGATAAACAACTTTGTTTTTTCTCCTTGAAACATATTGAAACATGTAAAAAAAAAAAAAAAATAGAGGAAAAACAACAAAAGGCACCTAATTTTAAGAGGGTTGAGTTGTTGGTTTTGTAGAGAAATCTAAAAATGTTGTTTTGGGGAAATTTACAACAACGCTAACTATCTGGCATCCATTGTGTAAAAGAAATAAATTAGCAGCCATACGAATTTAAAAAGTTTGCTAACACAATCGTTAGCTACGATTAGCCAACACTACCGGTAGCTACTGTAAGCAAACACCACTGTTAGCTACTGCGAAAAGAGAGGGGAGAGTTTATTTAATATTTTGGGTTAGGATACTTGTGTAATACATGTTCCCTATCTTAAGTTAGGATAGGAATATTGACTTAAGAAATAACTTTTTCCCTATATCAAGCCCTAACCCCAAGTACCATGGTTACCAAACAATTAAGACAGGATCTGTAAGTTGGGGAGTTTCTGTAATATGCTTTAACCAGACCACTGGAAACTGTGGCATACATTCTGATACAGAGCAAGATCTTGTGTCAGACCTATCAGAAGGGTGGGTGTGTAGAGAGATCAATATGTGTGTGTGTGTAACTGGGTTCAAGTTAGGCTAGTATCGTCATCATGTCCCTGTGATTTAACTTCCAAAGAAGTAAAGAAAAAGACAAAGAGAGGCAGTTTGGTGTTCTTGTTCTCCTCATTTTCCTGGTATAACAACAGGTGTTCTTTTTTTGTGGAGGACACAGACGAGAGGCTCAGAGTCTGAACCTGATTAAAAGAATGCTCTGTATGTGGAGGTGACTTCAGGCCTTAATTAAAGAGCTGTGTGTGTGTGTGTGTGTGTGTGGTGTGTGGTGTGTGTGTGTGTGTGTCTGTGAGTCAGCATTTTGCAGTATTACCTTCTAAGCTCAGTTTCCAACACCGTGAGCCCCAGCTCAGTCCAACATGTGCATTAACACTTCTCCTATCTATCCTAAGAACAAACCTGTGTGTGTGTGAGTGTGTGTGCACTATCCAGACTCGTTCCCTCTCCTTCTCGTCTCTTAGCAGGCAAGGATGCTTTGGCTCTCAAAAAAAAAAAAAAGAAAAAAAAGAACAAGAAAAAAAGGCTGAGTTTTAGTCTTGGTCAGACACCTCGGGCTGAAATCAGAGTGGAAATCAGATGTCTGACCACATTCACAATCGTCTGTTTGTCAGTGGGTAAATATAGGAAAATATCAATATCTGATGTTAAATCTGGAGTGTCCAGTTTTTGGAGGTGGAACTGATATTCTGCAAGTAAAAGGGCTGTCACTGTGTTAAAACAAGAGATTTATTCATTGTCAGGTTGAGTGAGTGCAGCAGAACGGATTGAGAGAGGTGGTAGTGGGGTGCAGAGACGAAAAGAGGATATGCTTTCATTAGAAGGTTTTTTGCAGGGCAATTGCAATTTACACTGAAAAGATATTTTACCAGACAAGCTGCTTTTTGTATTTTCAGTGGATCAGTCATTTCACAACTAAATCAGAAAAGTAAAAAAAACACAGTATGAGTTTCTGTAAAAAGTATATAATCTGACAGGTGCTCTGTAATGAGCCAGGTACAAAAAAAGTCAACAAGATCCAGGAATATTAAGATTTAATAAAACTTCATATTGGTAAAATAATATGATAAATATACTTTTTGAGCAAACAAACAAACACATAATCAGTCTGAATTAAATGTAAGCTGTAGGTGGTATTATGGTATATAGCCCATAGAGGGCACTAGAAAAATATCTTGGGTACCATCTACATATATGCAAAAAATGGTTACAGTTAAAACTGTGTGGGCTAAATTAGTTATTTCCTAACAGTTGCTTAAAACTTTGCTAAAGTTGTCATTGACACAAACATCATATTAGATAGGATGATGTTAAATTACTTGTGGTATTTTGAATTAGTCTCCCACTCAGTTCTACAGGTATCATCAGTTTATTCCTATCAAAAATACTGCTGTTTTAGTGGAATTATTTTTTTAAATCTTCCCCATGTTAGGGAAGATAATGCTGGCAATTGCAATTCTAAGTCTCCATGTAAAATGTACTATATTTTAAGACATTTTTTGATTACAATGTGGTGGTATTTTGATGCCTCTGTGTGGTGAAATATGGGACTGCATGCCCACAATTAAAGAAAAACTATCATGCATGCTGTGATGATTAATTCTTTGATCATTATCATTATAATCTACCCAGTTGGGGGGGAGACTAAAACCTGTCCTCAGATAGCCTGCTGATATCGTATAAAAAATTTCTCAAGAGATCATTTCCTCTTGTTTCTGCAGTGTTGTAGAGGTCTCATCAGGACAAATGTACTCACTCACTTCCAGAGAGATGGAAACAAGTATCTATGCATCTACTGCACATGGGTCACTAAAGTGTATAATATGCTGCTTTGACAGTGGAACTGAAGGTCTAGAGTGATGTCATGGTCTCAGTGTCAGCTTGCTTTCAGCCCTGGATATTATTTTTGTGTCTGTGACTGACAGCAAAAAGCAGACAAAAGCAGTTTGTATCTCTTGTCAAATTGCCCACAGTGCTGTCTGCACATACAAAGGTGCTCTCTGGAGCAGTGCAGCTCCAGGGTTCATCTCTTGGTGTCATTAGTAAATCAGCCCTGCTCTCAAATTTCCCTCTTTGGAAATGCACACTCACTATATTGGCAAAGACTGGGGTATCTGGCGTCTGCGGAAAATGCCATTTTATTTTGTCTGGGATACTTAAGTGATTATCATATCAAGGCTTTTCAAAGTCTGACACTGACGAAATCGAGAAAACTCTGCCCATCCTTCGTTGTAACACCCCACCATTTTGGTGCATCACTTAAATGTTGAGTGCAACATTATAAAGTTAATATTAATGGATTTATTTCACTCTGATTCTAAATTTTGGAACTGGAGCTATTATTTGGGGCCTTTGGGGCATGCAAACAATAAGTGTAACGCTACCAAGGAGAGTATCTATGTCCCAGGATCCTATGCTAACCCTCAGCCCTAATGCAGTATGGAAATATGCGACCGTGGGAGAGCACATAATGTAGACCTGGGGAAGAGAGGATGCTGGGAACATAGGAATTACCTTTTGGGGACAGTTAGTTAGCTGCGGGCTACACCCTTTTAGCCTATATTTGATTACATTTTGTGAAACTGGCACCACTACAAGCATGCCAAATCATCTCTTTGCAGTTATTTGCAGTCTACCTATAGATATACAGAAAACTATCACTGGATTACTTTGATACTAATGAAAACTTAAAAATGTAATCATTTTCAGGCAAGTCCTGGAGTTACAAATAGCGTCTTTTTTCTATGTATTTTATTCTACGTTATTTCCATGCAAATTTATGGGCTTTTGTTTGCAATGGAGAAAGATAATGGTTGCCTCTCATATTGAATCAGTCATATTGAATCTAAATATATGTATGAAGATTTGACTGAATTATGACTCCCAAAAGGAGTATGATTTTTTATGTAAATTGCAGCAGAATAACATAACCTTATTTGCCTCCATGAGCTGTTTCACAGCAAATGTAGCTCCAACTGCTGACAGTTTTGATAAACAGACTTAATCTCTATTTCTGAGAAGATGTACAGTGCAGTCCATAAATATTTTGAACAGTGGCACATTTTCTGTTCTTTTGGCTTCACTCCAAGACACTGAATTTGAAATGAAATGATGACAAAGGTTTACAGTAACTGCTGACTTTACACTTTTAAGGGTCCTGCAAGGTATTCATACCTGTGATAGATGAATTGTGACTTGTAGCCTTTTGATACATAGATAGTCCTGTATTTTTGAACACCCTCAAATTAAAGTTGAAACTCAGCACTTCCTTGGTTTATTTCCATTTAATCCAGTTTGCTGCAGCCAGCAAAAGAAACATTTACAGGCTGCAGCAAACTGTAGCTGACAGTGAAGGTTAAAATGAGATACCTGCTGGGCTCCTGTGCTGACAGCAGGTGGTGCTGCTCTCAAACTGAACACTTGGATACATGATGATAAAAACACATGACATAGTTGCAGGATCCTGAACAGAGTGCTCAAATGCACTGATACTGGTACTAATAAAATGAAAAATATCAGTATTGCATCTTAAATGTTCTTATTCGGTTGTTTCTGGATAATTGCGAAAAAATGGAATCTTATATTTTGTTAAATCTAATTGAATTTTTTCCTCTCCTGATGTTTATCACGGCACAGAATCATACATACATATGCAGAGATAAGCTGTGCCCTTCCATGTAGATGCAGTCAAGACGGTGTAATCACATTTGCATCAACACACCACCCTTGATGGCACATTTAGTTTACTGTAAAGTGTCTGGGTCACTTCAGGGCTCAACAATAAGGATTGCCTGCTTGCTTGGGCAATTAAAATTCCACATTGGGCTAGTAAATCTATCTCGCAACTCAGTGGTAGTAATAAAAAATAATTAAGCTATTAAATCATTTTGATAACTGGTTCATGGTTAAAGTAATTTTTCATGACAAAATGGCTGAAAATGCTGCTTTCGGCATTTCATCAGCAAAAACACTGACAATGAACCCTGCTTATTGAAAAAGACACCAGAGAGAGGAAAATTCAATGTTTTTTTATTACTGTGTTAAGGTAAGTGAGGAAGACATTAAATGACCTTGAAGATCTTGACCTTATCAAAATATAATAATGCACCATTATGTTAAAATACACTAACATGCAATATTACAGTTTCACACAGTATCACAATAATGATGACAACTATATACAACAGGAGGAGGATACTCTGGTCTGATCTACTGCTTTTTAAAGCACAACAGACTCATTCATTGTCCCACATACTGTTCATAAACAGTCTTTTCCTCTTCCAGACCTTAAAAAAAAATCCATACTGTGAAGTTTGGCCTAAAGTGAGAGATACTATATAGCTTTATAACCAGATACAACAAATGCATAAGTGATGAAAATGTGAGTAAGTGTGGTTGCTCTCAGCTCAGCCTTGCTGTCCCAGAGCTGTGATGAGGTCCTGCAGCGGCTCAGTGTCCTCCGGTTCCAGCAGAGCGTGCTGCTGGCAGAAGAGTGTGAGGTGTGTGAAGAGTGTGTTGAGGTGTGGGTGCAGGCCCAGTGCGAGTGTCTCTCTGTAGTGAGACCAGTAAATGTGAGCCAGAGTCCTGAAAAACAACAAAAACACCTTCTGGACGAGAAAGACGAAGCCTGTCGGAAACACTGAACCTGGAAAACAGGGAAGAGATATAAATCCTTAACAGTGAAGCTGGAATGTGATGCAGAACAGTGCGAGATAAATAAAATGTGTTTTACCTGCTTTTGTGGGGAAGACATCTTCATCAGTCAGTAGGTCCTGAATGTATGACATGGCATAGTCAAAGTAAAGTGGAGCAGAGCACTTTAGCTTCCTGCCGTGGTCATCGGTCCAAACATAAACCCTGACAACACCAACACACGTCATTAACACACAATATACTGCGTGTTCAGATTGATAAAGAAGAAAAGATAAAATATATTTAATATTTTTGAGAGGATAGATATAATAGTATCAATGTAGGATCACCTGAAGGCAACTGAGCAAACTCCATCTGTTATTAAAGAACTTAAGATGCAGCTGAAAACTGCTTAAAGCTAGAAAGTGTTCCATAGCCAAAAAGTACTGTCACTATCCTGACTAAAGTTTAGGTGCTATTATTTAAAAAAAAAAAAATCACATTAATCACATTCAGTCACATTAAATCAGGTGTTACTGTGCTAGTTTCATGTTTCAAAATGCGTCACGCTCTATCCAACCTTCTTTAAAAAGCAACCTGAAATGCAACCTTTTCTAAAAAGCAACTTAGTCAGTCAGACAGCAAATTGTGTATTCTGTAATGCAGTTACAATTTCAAGCTGTTTTAAACACTTTATCCAAAATCCAGGCACTTTTCAAACCTTGAAAACACCATATAAAAATTCAAGTGTTTTCAAGGATTTCCGGCATCTGTACGAACCCTGTATGTGCTGCTGCTACAAAGGTTGTGAGCTGGCGGCAAAAGTCTTTTGAAATTATATCCTATATCTGGGGTCCATTCAACCACGTCTCAGAGAAAATGCTGAGACTTTGAAATCTCAAGCTTAGTCAAACTTTGGACTCACTGTCGGACTCACAATGGAGTTTAAATACGTATCAAAATCAATGCAGAAAAAAACAGAGATATCAACATTTTTTGTTTCATGCATTCTTCTTTCTTGTCAAAACCTGGGCCAATATTACCCACAATGCAACTCAGCCACCAACAGCTCTGGTAGCCTCAGGCAGAGATGAGGAGCAGGCCACAGAGGTCTGCGAAACTCACCTCTTTCTAACTGCAAACCCCCAGATTTTTTTTTTCATGACACTGATTCAAGTGAGTCGAGTAATACTTGAGGAAATTGATCAGATATCACACACAATGTTGTGCAAGTTCATGCTTCACATTAGGTCGCTCAAAGTTAAGTTCACAATTACATTTTGAATAGAACCTCCTCCTATCAGGGACACTGGACTCTATAGGTGTCCTCTGGCACCACAAAAGGATTTCTACAACTCATTTCAAGACCTAATTCCACCTGTGCTGCCCAAACCATTGAAAACTAACATTGGGGAAATTCACTAAAAACAGACCAGAAACAACCTCCTGGTCAGTGGTCACCCAGGATAGTCAAGACACTGCTCTATCAACAGGTTTTATGGTTTGAGACTATTTCTTCGGTAGAAAGTACATAAAAAGAATTCACTGCGAGGCCTGTGGCTATCTCAGAAACTTAAAATATCTGCATGATCCTTTAAATACGTGCAAGTTGAATGCTCAGTAACTTACGTGTTGCCTGGTCCACAGGCAGTAGGGCAGGTGCTGGGAGTGCAGAACTCGGACAGGGCACTGGAGAACAAGTTTATATGCTTGAAAAATGCCACCGCTGAAAGAAATTGATAAGAAGAACATTACATCTTGTATATTGTCCTCTGTCTGTTTCTTTGCAGTGTGCAGTGCAGGTCAGAGATCTGCTGTGTTTAATGGGCTCTACTCACTGTTGCTGGCCAGCCACTCTGCCTTGTCGACGCCAGGCGGCAGTGTTGTTAGGGCGAACATGTCTGTGTGTGTGATCCGCTGGCACACATACTGCTGCTGCAGATATGGACGCTCTTCCAGATTATTGTTGTTAATTCCCCTTGGGAGGACAGTGCAGAGTTAATGAAGCAGAAAAAGACAGAGAAGGACAGAGAGACAGAAAATATTGCTGTGTAAAACAATCGATAGGTCAGTGGATTAATTACTG
Source organism: Lutjanus argentimaculatus (assembly GCA_034769285.1). Classification (NCBI taxonomy): domain Eukaryota; kingdom Metazoa; phylum Chordata; class Actinopteri; order Lutjaniformes; family Lutjanidae; genus Lutjanus; species Lutjanus argentimaculatus. The sequence continues at coordinate 13,862,570 of JAWZSL010000012.1, read as the reverse complement.
CTGCTGCAGCCAGTAGATAACACATTTTACGCTCTCTGATGCTCTCTCATCTGTTCTGCCCTCTGTGGCACACACACACACACACACATACACACACATGCAAACACATACAAACAGTGCTGTAACTGCAGACCTGAACGTCCAATAAAGCAGCAGTTAATGTAATGAAGGCAGTCAATTCAGAGCCAGAGTAATTACTGTTAATGAAGCTCACTGCTGCAGTGGTCAGTCCTACAAGGCACTGAGTTCAGAGGCCTGCTCTCTTTCCTACATCAGTTCATATACCTGCTGATAAGCTACAGGTAGTGCTATATAATCAGTAATACAGGCTGGGCAGCCTGGGAATATGTGATAACTACATAGTGTGAGTGCAGAAAATGAATGATGTTGTTTGCACATGCCAGTGTGTCCTGGAAAGTCAAACTTGGCAGCACGATTTGACTTTATGCAAACAGGAAGGCCACGTTGACGCAGGTAGTGTGTGCTGTAAGGATAATGAGTGTTCTACTTTGTCTCTTTGACAGCCAGAATGTTTTTAATGGGATAGTTTGGATTATTTGATGTGGGATCAATCAGTATATTACCTACAGAAGATGGCAGCCGGCAAGCCTCCAGTTTGGAGAAGCAGAGGAATACCAGCATGAAAGCTAAGCAATATACTGTTGTGGACAGGGTCAGAAGCAAAAAATTTTTTCGGTGCTTAAAAAAGGTCAGTTTACGTGTACACTATACAATCACAATATTTGCACCACTTAACTTTGCCATCACACAACCTTTTCAGATGGGAAACAGCCATTATACAAGCCAAATATGGCTCTCTCCAAACCAGCCAAAGTCCATGGGCAAAATCAATAATTTTAAGTCACAGGATACAGGAGTTGGTGGTCTACCACTGCCCCAATCTGTTAGTTTGTTTATGTTATTGCGTGACTTTGGGGAATCCAAACTAACCTTACTAATGCAAACTCACACAATAACACAAACAAACTACCTGATCAAGGCAGTGGTAGACCAGCAACTCCTGTATTCTGCAAGGTAAAATGACTGATTTCGCCAGTGGAGTTTGGTTGGCTTGTAGAGGGTGTCTCTTTGCTCATATAACATTGGTTTCCTACCTGAAAAGGTTGTCTGATGGCAAAGTAAAGTGGTGAAAATATTCTAAATATAGCATACACTTAAACTGACATTGTTTTTTTGGTTTTTTTTAGGTGGACCTTGTTTAAAGTGGCTAAAATAAGTTTTGTTGTTGACCCTGTCCACAGCTGTGCATTGCTTAGTTTGCTTTCTGCTAGTCCAAACTGGGAGCTTGCCGACTGGCATCCACTGTAGGCAATAGACTGACTATCAATAAGTACCTCATACAACTTCACTTCAAGTAATCTGAACTATTCCTTTAAGACAGCGCTTTGGATTGAAGCGAACATTTCAAAGTGTGGTGGAATCAGGCAGCTGCCATGCTCAGTTTTTTAGACAGCAGCTGAGAGTTTACTCAGCGTGACCTTGCCTACTGTGATAAGGGAAACACTGTGCTCTCTATGGGGTTTCACTCCCCCCTGGTTTAAATGTGTGTGAGGGCTGGGCAGGGAGAATTAGTTTAGTGGTCTAAACAGCGGGTCTTTGTCCCAAGTAAAGGTCATGAGAGGTGGAGAGGGAGGAATAGTGACACAGAAGAATGTAAACATCAGGTACAGTAGTCCAAATTCAAACCGTGACAAACTTCTCTAATGTCCACAGGAACTTCTTTTGTTAACATCCTGCTCTGTTCCAGCTCCATGGCATTAACTCAATTACCGCCTCTTGGCTACCAGTTGTCAGCACACATAAACACACAAAGGACCCAGAGCTACTTGTGATGTTGTGTTTGTGTGTAAACACGCTCCTCTGTGACCCTGCTCCTCCTGCTCTTGACCATCTGTTTACCTTTACCTCTGTCGTGTGTGGGTGAAATAAACAGTCCTCTTCAGCACAGCCAGCTGGCTCGAAATAAAGATTCATCCTGGAGCAAATATTTGAATAAAAACACATACAATCTTTCGCCGTCTTGGTTCAAACTCTGCTTCTCAACATGTGTTCCCGCTGTTAGAGGAATTCACCTTCACTGATGCCATCAGGCAAATATGTAACACACACACTCACACTCTTATCTGGAGAACATTCCTCAGTGAACCATGTGCAGCCAGCTCTCTAGTCATGTTTCATCCACTATTACAACTACATTTTCATTTTCTATACACTCCTTCCGTAAAAAGATGGAACAGAAAATGAGAAAAAGATATGAAACATGGGCTGCAACTAACAATTATTTAAATTGTTGATTAATCTGTCAGTCATTTTCTCAATTATTATTAATGTGCAAAAATTATTACAAGTATACTTGTACTACTTACTATACTTTTTTGGATAATTTAAGGTATATTTTAAATGTACTTTAAAAAAATGAACTTCAAAATATAAATAAATACACTAATTCTGCAATATTAAATATTGCACTTAAACTTAAAATGTACTTAACTGTAAGTGTATTGTAAATTATTCATTTGTATACTTAAAAAAGTACACTAAACTGCAAATACTTATGGTGGAAAGTTATTTTTTACTTTTGAAGAGTATATTTTCAAGTCTTTTGTAATATACTAATAGTATGCTTCATAAAAGTACACTTTCACTTCATTTGAGGTGTATTTAAGTATGCTTACAAAAAGTATACTTTACTATAAGTTTATTTAAAACTGTACTTCAGTGTGAAGTAGCACAGACAAGGTAAACTTCCATAAATTTCATTAATCAAGCATGTATATTAGTGCATACACAGCCATATACTTTAAGTATACTTATTATGCACACACACACACATACACATGCACGCAAATGTAATGAGCTATAATGTGAGTGAATTTAGTTGCTCCACTTTAGAGCATAAAAGTTCCCTAAATACACTTAAAATTGTGCTTTTATACAACTTAATTACAACTACAAATTAGTACAAAATTACTTGTTCTAAAATAGCAAACTCCAAGTTAACTAATCCTTAACACACTTGAAATCTACTAATATAACTAACTAGCGTTTACTACTACTACTACTACAACTACAAGTATGCTAAATTTTATATAATTTGCATATTTATTTTTCTCCAGGGAAGCCTAAAGATACCAGAAAATATTCACATTCAAAGTAGTTGTAATAGTTGACAGCTAACCGATTAATCGACTAATCATTGCAGTTCCAGATGAGTGTAAGTGTAAAACGCTGATGAAGAGAAATACAACTCACAGTTTATCAGTGCTGATGTCAGAAGGTTGAGGAGTCTTCCTGTCTGGCTTTGTGGCCGAGGGGTAACTATGGCAACCCCCCATGGCGTAGAGCTAAGAGCAGAGCTGTTGGTCGTGCCAGCCCCACTTCTTTTCCATCCCAAACATACTAATCAACACACTTCCACACACTCCAGGCAGCATATGGTGACGGCTGCTGCAACACAAACATCTCCCACTCAGCTCAGTTCACAGATGAATCCATACAGCTGACAAACATATAAGATCCCTTTATGACAAAGTTTTCCAAAAAGCAAAAAAACAAGTAGTCCAGGAGTTTGAGGATTGTCTCCAGCTGTCTTTCCCCTGCTTTTGCTCCAGTGATCCAGTGTCAGTGTGTATATGTCTCCTTTGTCTGGAAGTCCCACACCCCACAGGCTCCTCCTCTCTGTGCTCCAAGCGGACAGGCAGGTTTCTCCACAACCCATTAAAGTACAAGAACACAACTCCGCCTTCTTCCCCTTTTTTTTCCACCCACAGCATACACACACTCCTCTCTACATGTATGCCTACATGTATGATAGAGACAGAGAGCAGGCAGGTGTGCATGACAAAGTAAAGGTGTTTGCCCTCTGTGGAAGTGGAAAAAGAGAGAGGAAAAGAAGGAGGAAGGCCGGGAGAAGAGTAGAAGCAGGCACGTCCAGTATCTGTGCTCCTCTCATAAACTATGGAGGAATGCGATGGCATACAGAACATGATGTATCTGAGCTAAGGAATGAAAACACACACCCAAAGTGAAAGGGCAAAAATGATATATAGACTCTAAGATGAAGAGGAGTTCATGAAGGGTCTCCTGCTCCTCCCCCCGCTGGTAAATGAACTCATCTCACCTCTGCCTGCAGCATAAGATCTATGTGACAGGCAGCTTTATGTTTGCACTGACAGAGGGGAGATAGGTGGGTGTGAGGGTGTAGCAGTATGTGTGTAGAGACGTACAGCAAAGAACGGGAAGCAACATAATCCACTACCTCACCTGCCCCAAAGGTAAACATGTTCCCAGAGACTAAGTCCTGCTCTCTGTCTCTCTCTGTGTTTGTACTCCATGTGTATGTGTTACAGCAGACTGTAAATTAGTTGACTGATATGGGTGTTTTAATAGATTTGGAAGCCTATATTTAGAGAGCAGTCCGGTCGACAGTTGATATATATAATGCGGATATAAACACAAAGAAAAGTCATAAATAATTACATTATTCCATTCACATTACAATCTAATATTCATGGTCATCTCAGCCAGTAACATGCTATTTTAGATCAGGGGTGTCAAACTCATTTTAGTTCAGGGGCCACACACACTCCAGTTCAGTCTCAAGTGGGCCGGACCAGTAAAAGCATTGCATAATAATCTACAAATATCAATACAATTAATGAACCATCAATTTACAACACAAGCGATAAACAGCCTGATATCTCTTACATGGACAACCACCATCACCCCAAAAGTCCAAAATACATATTTTTCTGCTGCCTGTCGTGCTATTTATCCATCTACATTTTACTGCAGAAAGAAAGTGGTTCCTTCATGAAACTGCTCACAACAAGGACTGTGGAATATTTTGAGCAACTGGGTCATGGTTTTTGGAAAGAGGCACTGGTTTAGAGTTTTTTTTGGTGCTTGGAGCATCACAGGACTTGCCATTTAGTGCCATTCAGTTCTATTATATTTGAGAGAAGGCAGACATCTCTATAGCCAATATCTCCAAAACTGCAACTCACACCAAAACAGTACAGATGGATAAAAAGCACTGCCGCCCAAAATGTATTTGTGATTTTCAGGTGAACTGTCCCTTTAAGAAAAATAAGTGCAGTTACAACAGTCTCAGTTTTTCCACATTCAGTCAGTCTACTTTCATTACATGTGGCATTACCATATACAGATCACAGTGGATCTATTTTGGAACAACATAGTATTTTACTTATGATTCTATCAACTTTTTGAGATCTAGAGATTATTTTAATTTTCCATAGATCTTTACTCCTGTGTCGTAATGCTGGCATCACCACGCACCACCAACTAAAGTGGAAGCAAATGAGGAAGAAAGTTAAGATACCTCCAGCCTTACAAACAATTGACAAATCAAACATTTTGGCAGCACCTTAGCAACAGGCTTCCACTAATATTGTTTTAAGATAAAAGTCTGACACATTATTTTGAACTCAAGCTGCTGACTGACAATATTTTCCCCAATGTTTAATATCTTAAAAAAAAATCACATTTTTTTACACTTTGCAAAGTCATCTAGTGAGTTAGACTGGACCATTAGGCAATTCAGTTTTGGCCTGCAGGCCATATGTTCAACACCCCTGTTTTCAATGGAATTTTTCTTAATTAACAGGTTATTAATTGGGTTATGGTTAGATTTTACAACGTTATATTTAAGGGAGAATAAGGTATAGTATCTGAGAAGAGACGTCATTCAACTGCATTATTATTACCATAATATACTCTGTACCACCGCTAGACAGTTAACGGTTTCAGATTAGATTTAATGTCATTTAGACTGGGAGAAATGTGTTAACATTTGGAAAAGACATTAGTGACTGCTGTAAACGTTAACAGCAGCATGCATGACAGTAAGAGTACAGGGCTCAAAACTAACCTTTTCACCACTTTCCAAAAATTCACAAGAAGTTTTGACATCATTCCACAGCAGCCACACTTAAAAGGCTATGGTTTCATGATAAACCAGGTAAAATTCCTGATGACAACTTTAATCATCACTAAAACTGTGTTTGACTGATGTGTTTTGAAAAAGTTCACATTAAATATTGTCCAACATTGACCAAAGTTTGCAACAGTCTCCCAGATGCAGGCACAGCAATGTGGGTTTGTTTTGCTCATTGAAAACACTGGCATCATAAAGGTCATGAAGCCACTTTAAATCATTGAGAGGTTTTCAATATAAAACTTGCTGAAATTATTTCAGTGACAGTATCAGTACTTTTTGAACATTTTCAGCCCATTTTAACAATAACACAATAATACTGATCACTGGTTACATCTCTACAAGGCTGGTGCAGATGTCAATGTTTTGTTTATCAGCCTTATGATCTCAAAATCCCAGCTTATTAGCCCGATTAATCAGTCTATCACTACTGTAAATGTGAGATAAAAGACAGGCTCATGATTTGTCTTGGTCTGACATATTTATTAGGTTCATATCTGAATGTACAAGCTAAATTGACAACAGGTAACAGACACATTACTCTCTAAATGAAAAAAAAAACAAAACAAACAAACAAAAAAAACCAAAACACACCAGCATCAGTCCACTTTACAAAAAAGGCATTTTACAACACAGCTGTCTTTCACACCACTTCCTCCACACACACACACACACACAACGCACGCAAATGTAATGAGCTTTAATGCGAGTGAGATTTAAACTTTGAAATGGCCTCAGTGTACGTAACACCCAATGGGATGAAGTAATAATTTAACACCCACTGTCTCTCAGTTGAAGTTTCGGGCACACACTGTACAATACAGCACATACCCAATGAGGTGAATGAGGCTAATGTGCAAACTTAATGGCACTTAAAGATGACTGTATTGTACCTCATGCCATTATGCATAACATCACACCATACCCGTAGCTACACTGCACACACACCGCACTCTCAAGGTGAAGGAGACACACACACCACACACCAAAACACAAAGGTAAGGGTCAGATGCAGTGCTTAGGTTTGACAAAAGATCGGGATGACATATTCTGACCCTGTACACACCCTGACAAAAAACAGCCCTGTTTTTCTCCTCTAACCCTGACTTAAACCAACGCTCGCTCCTGCACAGCTCCACTTCAAACAGCTCAAAGCGCTGAACAGATAAAAGCAAAATGGCTGTGATCTAAGATGAAACTTCAAAGTCTTTCTTTGACATGTGGCGTCCTCTCCTACTGCTGATAACGCCATCACATGACTTGAAAAAAAAAAGAAGAAAACACGAGGGATCTAACAAAGCCTGCTTTAGATGAATCTAGACCTGTAAGACCATTGCAAGAAAGGAGGCTACTTCACAGATATGAAACCCAGTTTGTACACTGGTGGGAAGACACACTTTGGCAGAAAGCATTGAAGAGAAAAGTATTCTAAAAGTATCTACATGATTCACTCATTCAAGTCAAACGTTCCCACCTCTGAGTGGGGAATAATGTGGTGATGCCTGGCACCACCAAATATACAAACCAAAAGTGCTTCTTGAAAAAGTGCTTTCAAAATAAATACAACAATCTATGTAAATCGCTCCATAGGCATATATGCAATTAAAGTCAACTCCTGCCCTGAGAAAGAGAGAGACGAGGAGAAAGAGAAAAGTAAAGCATGACTGCCTGGTACACAACACAAACTCAAAGGATAATTCTGCTTTATCACTACTTATTGGGTCTTGGTTTGGTAGTTTTGGCCATGATTTCTGTCAGTCATGATTAGATAATACTAAACAAGTTACATGTTAATTATGTAAAGTCAAGAAAGAAGAGCGGCAATCAAATAAGTTTTAAACACGCCAACAGTTCAGTAAGATTATCTAAACAACTTTATTTGGAGGTTAAATTGTAGGGCTGCCAATGACGATTATTTTCATTAGCAATGAATCCAGCAAGTGTTTTGCTTATTCATTTATTCATCGTTTGATCTATACACAGTCAGGAAATAGTGAAAAAGGTCCATCATAGCTTCTTAAAGCCCAAAGTGATGTCATGACATTGCTTGTTTTTACACCCGTCAGAAAAGCTGCAAATCCTCAACATTAAGAACCTGAAATTAGCTGAAAAATCATGACTAGGACTTGGTGATTACCAAAATTTGGCTCTTACTGATAATTGCTCATTACATAAAAAAAGTAGGTGCACATAAGTGGTATGATAAAATATAAAGGTTGAAGCAGTATATGCAGAGCTGCAACAATTAGTCAATTAATCGATTGAAAGACAGTTTGTTGCCAACTATTATAATTTTTCGAGCAAAAATGTCAAACACTTGTTGGTTCCAGTCTCTTAAATCTAAGTATTTGCTGCTTTTCTTTGTCATTTAAGTTGGTAAATGATGCTTTGGGTTTTTGACTGTTGGTTGGTCAAAAGAAGCAATTTGAAGGCGTCACTTTGTCATTTGTGACAGTTTATACAGCAAATATGGAAGGCCAAGTGAGAAAAAAACATTGGTCATCCATTTTCTCAATCTTATCTAAACATACATATGTACATGTACATATATTGTGTGTTAGCAATTTATAGGGTAGGGGTGCTCTCTCTTTGTGGCTCAAATGAGTATTTCAACAACAAAGAGAAAAATGATCTAAAAAAAAGGACATTTTACTTGCTAAAAGTCATAAGAAATAAACAAAGGAGAGATCTGAATCACCAGAATTGTTCTTTCTCACTTGTCTCTCAGAGCTTCTGTAACTTAACAATTAATACTATAAATAATCAGCAGGTTACTTAATAATGAAAATAATCACTAGTTGCAGCCCTAAGTATATCTATCTGCCCTGCAATGGCTGTTTTCAAAGTCTGCCGTGTTAGTATGATTTCACTTTTGTTTTCTATTCCTCATAAGAATGATTAACCTGGCATTTTGTTTAAAACTGATGAATGACAATAAGAAGTTCTAATAAAGCAGAACTGTCCTCTGAGTTAAGAACACGGAGGACAGACCGCAGACTCACATTCACACACATGCACACGCCCAAACCTCCATGTAGGAAGCATGTAGCAGAGGAACAGGAACTGATGCTGGGGTATAAACCGAAACACAGACATCATTATTGCCTCATTTCAACAGTACAACACACACATACAATACACACGTGGCAACCTGCAAAACAACCGCCTTTCCATACATTGGATTTATTCCAAAAATAGATATAATGTTTATATATACTGTTTACATTTATATTACGTTTACATGTTACCAAGAATAGCCACAACCTAATACAGGTTCAAATTTCACAATATTACATTTAAACAGCTCTGAGGGTGATATGAATTGGTGTGTGTGCACATCACTGTGTCTTGTGTTTTTTTTTTTTTTTGCATGTGTGTATAGATTTGGTTGTGTATACGTGTGTATGACACTGTGTATGTGTGTGTGTGTTACACAGGTGTGCTTTCTTTGTATCTGCATACCTCTCCTTTGACCTGAGAATGCACTCTGTACATCAGACAGAGCTCAAACACACACACGCACATGTCTACACACATGGACACAACAGCACACACACCTCTAAACTACATGAATCTGTCAGAGGTTTGAGGAGGAAGTGACACATGATGCTTCAAATTAACAATTTATGTTGTTGATCAAAGCAAAGGAATCTTACTTGGTTTGAGAAATGATTTAAGTAGCATGTATGAAAAAATTATTATCACTCACACGTTAGCACTGATAAAATGTCTGCCTGGCGTTGCATGTTGAAATGCTGAAGAGAAAATGGCAGCTAGCTTTGCAAGCATCTTGGCTTTTGAAATCTTGGCTGATTATGTGAATACAGTTTTCTTTACTAAAGTGTAAACAGTCAAATGCTCTGATAGAAAAATCCTCTGGGCTGTGATTTAATGCCCAGAGAGCAGACATGCTCAAAATTCTGAAATTCTGATGCTGAATTAAATAAAAGGTCAAATTTCAGACTTATGCATTTGTTTTCTTAGGATTAAAGTGCCGCATATGGCACACTCAGTGTAACTCATCACAACAGGTAAGAGTGTTTTTACTTTCCCGCGTTCAATGGGAAAATCACATTTTGAAATCGTTCATACATATCAACACAATTTCGCTTTAGGGGTCTGGCATGACAGAAATGTTCTTGAAAACACACATTCCTCTTGGAAGCAGTTCATTTTTAATTATGTCATGAAGGCGCAGGAGAGATCAATAGTACTCATGTGTCAGATTTGTGTTATCCAGCAGTATACATACTGTTAAGCGTTGAGGATCTCCCATTCTTCAGACACAAAAAAGGGCATTGGAGGGCTGCTAACAGGAAGCAAAGGTGGCATGGCTGTGTGTTGAATGGACAAGTATGAAGCATGTATGTGTGTGTGTGTGTGTATGTGTGTGTGTGTGTGTGTGTGTGTGTGCTGCATCATTAGGCCGGTCCATTAGCAGAGGGCTGCGTCTCTCTGTAAAATAAAAGAAAATGATAAAAAAAAAAAAAGACAGGAAAGAAAATTCAGACAAGAGGTATCTGCCATTGAGACCTCTAGCACCAGCCAAATACGATGAAGGTTAAAAGAATTTGGTGTATGACCTTAAAAATACTGAAAAAATACAGTTGAAGAAATCAGTAGAGAGACAAAAGGACCTGTTGCTGAGGGTAACCCACAGACCAATATTAACCTTTTCTTAGCTTCAATAGAAAGTTCTGAATAAAAATAATTGATTTACTTCCCTCAGTACTGGGAGATGGCTGTAGCCTCAAGTGTGAGGATCTAACAAAAAATGACAAAGACCGGAAGCAGGGAAAAATTCTCTGTGTGTGGCCAGATACCACTATTACACAGGTAAATATGCTTTTATGATTAGGTTGAACAGAGAAGGAATTAAAAAAGACCATGGACAGTCTTACTGAAACATGACATGTTATAAAGGACATTTTGGGTGCACTTAATTAAGTTTCATTTCACAATATGTTATTCTACATAATAAGATAAGATTAGAGGTTTGTTTACACCTTAATGACAGCAGCACCAGCACAGAAGCTAAACAATGTACTGGTACTTATGCCACTTTAACAGGCCCGCTTAAAAAACTCAGTATCAGTTTAAGTGTATGCTCTGTTTAAAATATTTTCACTTATTATTTTATTATGAGTTTATTGTGGCAAAATTTGTAATTTTACCTTGCAGAACACAGTAAAACTACTGATTTTGTCCATGGAGTTTGATTAGTTTGAAGAGAAAGTGATATTTGTTTTATATAATAGTGATTTCCTGTCAGAAAAGGCTGTCTCACAGAAAGGTCTAAATATAGTGCATACCATAACTGATAATGATTTTTTAGATGGACCTTTTTCAATGGGCTACAATACCCTTTGTTGCAGACCCTGTCCACAGCAGTTCATTGCTTAGCTTCCATGCTGGTGCCCCTCTCTACTTATCTGAGTATCGATACCTCATACAACCCCACTTCAAATAATCCAAACTATCCCTTTAATATTTTAGGAAACACTTTAAGTCAGAAATTTCATTAGTCTTGAAATAGGGCCCATTCATGGCAGGTGCTTCACCAGGGATTTGAAGCATTTGTTTTGCATGGTGAGCTCACCCTTACTCAGCTATATACAGACAAACACACATGCACACACACACACACACTTACTGTGTGACAGCAGCTGGCTGGGTGGCTGGACTGGTGGTTGTTGGGCTGGGGCCGTCTCCATGTTTCTTTCCCTTTTCACTTTCTTTTTCACCGCCTTTCCCTTTGTCTTTGATGGCAACTCCCTCTACTGGCACCTCACCTGCATCACTGCAAAAAAAACAAATGTAGCTGTAACAAACTCGATGGTTAACCAGGGATTGTCAGCTGAACTCACAGTTTCTGCTATTGGCTAAGTATCACCACAGTTATCTGTTTTCATCTGTCCATATTGCTTACATTACCATTTCCAGCGAATACAGCAACCTGTTAATCCAGTCTTCTATTACTACCAACATGTAGCTGGCTGAGTTGGGCACAGTGCTGCTATGGTTTGTGCTAAGGGAGTTTATCTCAAATTCGAAGTAGGATAATATCTTTAATCGTGGCATGCTTGTGGGTGCACTGTTTGTTAGTAACTTGCTAATGTATTGGTTTGTTAGGATGTTGGATTGTTGTTCTATTTGTAGCATGCTATCTGACATACAGTTAGTAGTGTGGGTGCTCTGAAAGAAAACAAATCATATCAGCAATGTTATGACTGGCACAATAATTATCTGTATCATGTAACCACAATGAGTAGAGTCACACACTGCTCTCATCTTCTGGTGTAATTTGAATAAGTAAGATAACAGGATTTCTATTGATTTGACTTCTAAGATGCTGAGTGGACCATTTCATGCTGGTGTCGTCGTCATTGAGACCAGTGGTGTTTGGGAATTACAGGGTTATTTTGAGAATATGGGATAAACCTAGCGTAAGGTCCTGTAGTCCCCAGTTGTGGGTTAGTATATTTTTATGATGAATTAGGTTTGTCCTGAATTATGACACAAGGAGTTGTTACATTGCATCCTGTTAAATGCAACAAGCAAACAAAACACATGTGGCACATCTGTTCTTGTGATGGCCTTTTAAAATCCTTCATACAACTTCAGGAAAACATTCCACACTCCAGAGCAGAGGACCTCAAGCACAACATACCGTCTGACGGCTGGTCTGAATACTCTGGAGTCAAAGGGAGATGAGAAAGGAGGGAACAGACAGGAGGAGGGCAATATCAGAAGAAACACAGTAAGGGTGGAAGTAAAATTATGTGGGAAAAGGTTTGGAGGCAAAAGGGAAATAAGGAAGAAAGAAGTCTATAAAAAGTACAATAAGGGGCGGGGGGGGGGGGGGCACACTGCAACAATCAAGACAGAGCAGCTGAACTTTGCTTAGAGTGTGAGTGTGTGTACCTGCTGAAGACTGCCCTCTCATTTTTGGCATCCACGGTGAGCCGAATGGTCTCCTTGCCAGCCCCAGTGGTGATGGTCTCCGTGGTGACGGTCTCACTGGTCGAAGACTCTGTCTTGCCTTCTTCCTCATCGCTGTCTGAGCTGTTGGAGGAAGAGCTGTCCGATGCCACCAGCGGAGCTTTTCTTGCCACACAGACACTCCACACACACGCTACAGAGAGTAACAAAAAGAAAACATCATACTTTGGACGAGTTTGTATTGAAAAGATCCCAGCTTCAAATCCAGAGCAATTCAATATGTTGCAAAATTGCTAACATTTATAACTTAAAGGCAAGCTATGCAAAAATATCCCAAAAATAAAAAAAATCCCAATGCATAGATGAAAATAATTCCCTTCAATCACCACCTAAAACCCACCAGAAGTGTTTGGTGGCACCTGTATTTGCAGAGACTGCCACCCTCCCTCACACCTTCTTGTTTTCTCATTATTTTATTATGCTCGGGATGCTTTACCAACCCAAAATGTCAATATTGTAATATTGTGTCCTGGGAATGAGATTCAGCAATCAATTATCTTTTTTGTACATTTACAAACACTTATAAATGTTTGACTTTTTATTCTTTGACTATATTTGTTCTAATAACATAATGAAAAATACATCATGGTATAGCCTAAAATCTGTTTTTGAATTGGTCAATTTGAATTTGTCTGAAAATCCCAAACCTATGTTTTATATTTTATTGAGCTGTGTACTCTACACTCAACTCTCAACTGTACATGCTGCAGCAACTTACGGTTCTGGTTTGGTTTGGTGCTGTCTGATCCACTGAGCTCTGAGTCAACAGGAGAGCTGCATCTGGGGCCTGTTTCAGAGCTGGGGACATAAGACAGACAGATAAGAAAACCTGCAGAAAATACAGTACAGCTAATGAACTACAGACACACAGCTATTGAGATTTAAGGGTGTTTTTTCTCCATTACCGTGTGTGTCTATGATTTTTTTGCACTGCCTGTGCAGTATTATTATCATCACAGTATTAGTATCATTATTTTGAATTCTTTAAAAAACAAACTTCTCAGACAAAAAACATCATGGGATACCTCTGGGGACAATTGGCACAAGCAAGGTTTGATGATTATATTTGTTTATCTTCAAGCTGTATATAAATTGTAGATTCAGATGCAACTTGCATTATGCATGTGTCCCCACATGAAATACTTTATATTCTTTATTGTTAAGTTCCAAACAAAAATGTTTTTCCACTAAGGATTTGTGCAAAATTGTCAATGCTTTCCCTGGAAAATGATATCAAAAGTCACAAACAATAATTTAATTATATTCTTCAACTTCAACTTAAAGGCAAAGTATTATATTATATATTTCTAAACTCCCTTGACAATGTTTTTCAGTTAAATGACTGAACTTTCTCATGATAGCAAAACTATTATGCTGGGGCTTTTCTTCAAATATAGTCTACTCTCATCCAATTGTCACTACAATTTCTTTGTTTTACCTCAAAGTGCAATTATATTATCACAATATTTTTTATCAAAACAAAACTTTAAGACTTTTTATGGCAATTTCTCAAATGAGGTCCTCATGTTTAAACCACACCCTGACTCACCAACAGAAAGGCTGGAAGTCGGTGAACTTAGCCCATCCTTTCTCCTCTGCCTCTGTGGCAGCTGGTTGAGAGTCTGGAGTGTCCCAGGCCGAAAAGCCCACTCCTGCTGCCGGAGCCTTTGAGTTCACCTCCCCAAAGTCTGCTATCCAGCCAGTGCCTGAGCATGAAAAATACAAAGACACTGTACATGAGACACTTTATTCCTAACATGCAGAGCAAAACAAGTATGTATTACTATACAATATAATATTTCTCACTCTTTGTTGCATCAGCCTGGGCCAGGCTTGCGAAAGGATCCAGGTCATCTTTAGGATCCTCACCCTCAGAGTCCGAGTCTGCTGCTCTGTCAGAGGTCTCAGTGCCAGAGGCTGCTGTCCTATCACAAGATTTACTGGCTGCTTGGCTCTGGGATGATCGTGACCCACCAAACCTTGAATCAAATAAAACATTTTAAGTGTCTGAGCAAGGACAATTAATTTAAATAGATTATGCAACTTCAAGTATAATGCTGAAATGAATATTCCAAAACATAATGTTGAGAACATCTGTAATTACTGACCTGTTACGGGACTTGGTTTGTGTTGCAAAGTTGATCTCTTTCTCCTCCCAGATGTCCTCTTCATCATCATCAAAGGGCTGAATCCTCTCCTTGGAACAGGCCTCAAACACAGCTGTATTAGCCTGCAAAGGACAGGTGGGCAAATCAAATGTGTTAAGTTTAATCAGCATACATCAATATTCTTAAGCTTAACAAATGCTAACTCTACAAAGGATTTTTCAACCATTAAACAGTCTCTACATAATATGTATATACATAATCTAAATAAACTCACACTGTCCTGGCCTGCATCAATGTTGATATTGATCTCTGCAATTCGGTCAAATGTTGCCCTGCAATAACAGTATAGATCACTCAATTTACATACAATTACAATAGGTCACTGTCATACAGAGAGGAATATCAGTTAACTTACCCAATGCTGTCGTCATGATCAGTAAACTCCTCATCATTGAAGCCAAACTGATCCACAAAGTTAGCTGTCATCTGCTGGATCTGGTAGTCTGAAAAGGCCTAAAACACACATCACAACTTGAATTAGATTTTATTCTCTGAGAACAGAAGCCTTCAATATTTTTGTGTGCATGTTTATGTATGCATACCTGCTGTAGTGTCAGTTCTTTAGGGAAGGGGCTCTCCATATCATCCTCTGAGGATGGGCGTGGGTTTCCAGTGCCAATCTGGATGATGGAAAAAAACAGTGTCACATTTTAAGTTTGTGTGTGTGTAATTAAAACAATTATTATATATTGCAGATAAGCATGGGTACATGTTTACCAGGTCTATGGTGTTCTTCCTGTTGGTCTCTGATAGAGTCTGGTCCACAAAGGTTTCCCAGCGCCCTCTGTAGTCCTCTGGCAGCTCTGCATCCAAAACCATGAAAACAACAACATTAGGAAAACAATATTCAAGTGGAGTATTATAACCACTTTCTTTCACATGCGAATATGTGTGCACATTTTCACACACACCTGTGATGAGGCTACTAATCTGTGTGTGAACCGGGCCCTTCTCCAGATTGTGGACTACTGTGTTGGCAATCCTGGTCAGATGTCCCATGTACCCTCTTCTCATACCACCTTCTGACCTAAACACAAAAGTGCCACACTTAGGGAACCCCATATGCTGCTGCCCATTAGCAAAAAACAACATTGTGCCATTATTTCAAAGTTCCTTACTGTATTTTATCATTCTCTTCCCAAGCCTCCAGAATCCTCTGGACAAGCTGGCAGTGCTGAAACAACTTTTGAGACACAAAGATGCAGTCAGTCAATTGTTTTACGTTGAAAAGGGGAGCCAGTGGATCAAATGTCACTAAAACCTCTTATATAAGTAGAGACACCTACATGTGTCACCATTAGATTATGTGCAGAGTTTTCGGGGGTGACTGGGGGTTCAGAAGGGGTTTCAGTCAAAGCCTGTTCTTGTGAAGCATCCTGATGAGGCTTGAATTTGTCCTGGGCTCCCAAGCCAGGCTGAAGTCTCATTTCATGGGCACAAGGCCGGACGATGGCAGCAACACAAAGCTCCACTTGGAGGTGCAGGAAGTTGTTCCATGTGTACTTGAAGAATAAGTCCTGAAGGAAAGGGCAGACAATTTCCAATGGAATTTAATGTTAAATTTTAATTTAATTTAACACTTTCTCAACATTGCACTCTGAAAATGCAACATGTTTCATCTCACCAGAAGCAGGTCCATTGTATTGAGTCGGCAAAGTTCCTGTGCTACGACTGCGTGGCTGGCAGAGCTGGTGTACAGCAGAGAGGCCACCAGTCTGGCAACATGCAGACGTGTGTTCCCTAATGGTTCCTCTAGCACACCCAGAGTAGTCAGCATGGGATTTCGCTAAAATACACAGATACAGTAAGAGGTTTTGTTTTTTTTTTCACACAGGTGCAACAGTTATCGAAATGGCGGAGAATTATTGAAGAAAGGGGTTGCAGCACCACAAAAATGAGAACATGCTCAATATCTATGGCAAATTCTCACTCAGTGCAGGTGAAAGAGGTTGCCCTTGTGAGTTTTGGTGTGGTAATTCATTTCTGATGCTTTTCAATATTGCCTACAACTAACACCTGGAAGAATCCTAAAGCTGTGCAGGAGATCTCTGATTTTTCTTTTCATGATTATCATTATATGTATTTATCATGTGTAGCATATTAGCTCATTCTGACAACTAATCCTAAGGTCCTACAGATGATTATATCTTTATTTATGTACCTTGGGTGGCTCCAGAAGTAGCTGGTGGAAGTGCTTCAGGTGTGGTTGGATGGCCAACAAAATGCTGCTGTTAACAGTGTAACTTCTCTCAAATCCCTGAGCATCCATTACACCATCCACCCTGTCGTAAGCACAGACCAAACACATGTCAAAAACATTCAACAGATGTTTACAACGTTTAATAAATGGTCACAGAGGAAAAATATGGCTAACTTCATCCAGAGGCCATTTAGAAAAATAAGAGGGTCCTTTTAAATCCTTGGAGATCTTTATAAAGGTGAACTAGATAGTATTATGTATACATGGTTTAAAATTGATTGAAAGTCTCACTCACACAGGCCTCCTGATTTCCAGTAACGTGAGAAGAACTTGAATCCCATTGACAATACAGCTCTCAGTTCTCTCTCCTGAGAACATATTCTGCAACAACTGCTCCACACACTCCTGCCTGTAGAAACACAATGTCATTGCCTCCACATCCTGTAAGGAGAGCGCAAATATGTGTGTGTGTGTGTGTGTGTGTGTCTCTGTTTGACTTACGACTCCAGCACAGTCAGCAAAGGGTCAGGCTGTGAAATCTCTTGGAGTTGATTGGCTTGGTCTCTGCTCAGACGAATGATGTCGCACAAAGTCTGAGATGCATTGGACTGCCTCTGTGAGAGAAAAAACAAACACACCCTTGAACAATCAGTCCTGTCAGTTGTCTATTCTATAGTCTATGAGTGCCGGTGATAGTATGTTTCAATACAGGCATTAGTTACTCATTAATATAAAAATACTGAGATGTCCTTCTACCTCTTCATCTCTCTCAGGGTGAATGAGCTCTATGAGTCTCTGTGCGAGCTTTTCTTCATTTAGCCACTGTTGAGAGAAATATCATGTTATAACTGTAAAAAAAATATTAGCGTGGAATGTGTAACAGTATGAATGTGGGTCAATTTGTCTCATACAGTGAGAGTCTCAAGCCGAAGGGGAGGTGGCTCCACACAGCTGATAAGTCTTAGGAGCACATCCATCATGGCTGATGTATCGATATGCTTCAGGACCAATGATAGGAATCCCTCCTTCCGTCGCAGGAAACTGAGCACCTGAACAAAACAGAGAGCAGAGGAATCACCATGACACAGAACTGAAAATTCATGTCCAGACTAGGGATGAAATGATTACCGGTTTGATAGAAGAAAGAATACTGTCTGTAAGTGGGATATTATTTCTGGAAATACACAATTTTTAAATGCAATACAAATTGAATTCCATTCACTGCCAACATGTATTCCAAAGAAGTAGATATGTCAAAACATCTGCACATACAAGTATCAATGCATGTGAATACAATTTTAATCCTGCTTCATTTTCAATGCACAGTGCAGACAGTTTGGCTATGGTTTTCTCTCATTTAGCTTCAGGGTTGAGCCTTTTAAATCTGCTAGCAACAATAAATGTCAATCATTCCAATCAATCAATACCACCACCAGCAGGTGTATTAAGTGGCTGCCTCTTGTAAGATAGGTGTCTTCAGAGTTGTCTCACTGAAAGTCTCATCGAGCCACTTGGCAAAATATGTATCGCATTCCAAATCGCACACTGTTCCTTTTTACTGTAGATTTTGTAAGTATGCACTGGTCATCGTGTTGAATAGTCTGTGAGTATTTGTTTCTGTGAAGTTGGAGGTTCAGTCCCTCTGCTGGTTGTTCTGATACATTCAGAGTCATTAACACTTTCGACATTAACATTTAAAAGGCAACTCACTTCTTGCCCAAAAAATATATGTTCAAATAATTAAAAGACTGGTTGGCAAATAGCTTGAACTAACTACTACAGGTCGACAAGGAAAATCTCTAGCTGAGGGCAGCCCTACAGTTGGGGACACATTACTTCATCATCATAACACTGCACCTTGTGCTTTGACCCTCTTGCCCATAAATCTAGCACAGTCAGTGTCACAAAATTTGAAGTAAAAACAAAAAGTATGTGATTTAAAACACAGCTAATGAGCTATCATCTGTCTGTACTCTCTCATAGGCTCATTTAATGTGATGTATCTTCTATTGTACAAAGGATTGTGGGTCAGAATAGTCAGAAATCATGCTGGCTTGCATAATGGAAAATGCGGCCGGATGCAGTAGGACATGATATTTTTGGCATGATGCATTTGACATACTATGTTTTAGGACATGCTAAATATGTTTGTGGCATACTAAAAAGTATGATAGTATGGGTTTTGGAACACATCTGAGAAGTGCATTAACTAAACCCAAGTATGAACACATAATCACAAACTATAAAATATGCAAACATTTCATCACTATATAACTCCTATCTACAAGCATACATATTTACACATATAAATGTATACAAACAAGTACATTTTTTTGTCTTTGCACATAAAAAAATTAAATATCACTAACAGTAATGATGTGTGTGAAAATACATTTTGTTTGTCTGATTTTGGAGAACTGAATACAAATGGCAATTGTATCCACGGCTACTTTAAGTCCAGCAATTTTTGAATTAAGAGTCAAGGACCAAAGTGATGGTCAAGGTCACAGGGGTCACCAGAATCATTTCAAGTCATCCCCTCTGAAACATAAATATCCATTCCAAATGTCACAGCTTTCAGGACAGTTTTCAAGATATGCTGTTTTGGACCAACATACTGGTTGGCAGATGGACAGGCCAACTGACCTTAACATCCTCTGGCCACTAACAGCATAAAACCTGAACCATGTGCACTGCTTTGTTGTGTTAGAACATGTGCATGTTGGCATTTCGGGAGAAATAAAACTTAACAACCATCTTGGTTGAAGGTAATATCCAGCGTGAGCAGTTCCCATTATCTTGCTGCAAGCACCCCTCAGACTTTGTGAATTAAATCATGACAACACAAAAACATAGCTGTCATTTTCTCCGAGTATGCCCTTTGATTTAGCTGTGTGAGTGTGTGCGAGTGCATGCGTGTTACCTGCTCAGTCTTCCGTGTGATGAGGTTCCCAATCGTCTTGCTAAAGAAAGATGCCAGGAGTGGGTTAAGTGGGGATGGCTGCTCCAGGAAGGCATAGAGAGTTTCCAGCAGAGGCTCCTCATTACCCAGCTTATCATTGATCACTCCTACATCACATGTCAACAGCTCACATGCTATATTTGGATACCTGTAATAAACCAAGGGAACACACCTGGCGGTTAAACAAAATCGATTCTTATTTTTATCTTAATACACTTGCTTAAAGGGACAGTTGAGATTATTTGATGTGTGCTTGTACGTGGTACTTATTAACAGTCTATGTATTACCTACAGTAGAACACGTTCTACCCGCCCCAGTTTAGAGAAGCAGAGAGGAGCACCAGCACAGAAGCTAAGCAATGAACTGCTGTGGACCGGGTAAGCAACAAAATGTATTTCAGACACTCAAAAAAGATCCACCTATAAAATCAATCAGTATCAGTTCAAATGTTTGTATAATGATAGAATACTTCCACTGCTTAACTTTGCCATCAGACAGCCTTTTCTGATGGGAAACCATTGTTATACAGGCCAAAGATTGTCTGTTCCAAACCAACCAGTCTCCACAGGCGAAATCAGTCCTTTCACCTCTCAGAACACAGGAGTTGCTGATCTAAAGATGCCTCGATCTTTTACTTTGTTTGTGTTATTGTGTGACTTCTGTATATCTGAGCTATTCTTTTAAAACACCAAAGTCACACAATAACACAAACAAACTAACAGATCAGGGTCGTGTCAGACCAACAACTCCTGTGTTCTGTGAGGTAAAATTACTGATTTCACCTGTGGAGTTGGAGAGAGTGATATTTGGCCTGCATTATTGCAGTTTTATGTTGGAAAAAGCTGTCTGATGACAAAGTAAGGTGGAGAAAATATTCTAAATAAAGTGTACACTTAAATTCATAATGATTTTTTTAGGACATTTTTAACATTGCTAAAATGCCTTTTGTTGCTGACCCTATCCACAGCAGTATGCTGCTTAGCTTGTGTGCAGGTGCCCCTCTCTGCTCCACCAAACTGGGGGCTACTGTAGCTAATACAGTGACTATGGATAAGTACCTTATACAACAGCACATCAAATAATCCAAACAATAACCCTTACGTAAAACAATATTTTCTATAACAGCACTGTGCTCATTTTTACAGGCTGATTATCCAACGCATCTGACTCCACTCAAGCCCTCATCTTCACTAGAAAATGGCAGGTAAGAGATATGATGTGTGCAGCACCAGCAAAACCTCCAGATAGAGTGTACTACATCAGCACATTCTAAGCAACCACCTACTTGAAGCGCTTGATCTCCTCTACACCAGCAGGGGGCTCTGTAGTAATCATATGGACCAGCTCCTGCATGCACTGGTCCTGGCACAAGAACAGGAGTAGTCTACAAATCCATGGTGATGAGAAAAAGAAACACCAGTTAGCACCAGCAAGAATCACTGCAAACTGAAATGTTATAATACTCATGTGCTAATATGCTAAACCTAACAATAAACAAACCTCCTGTTCTGTGCTTTGCACTCCTGCAGCACATCTTCCTCATCCATGAGCTCAGTGAGAGTGACATCTTCTTTGTCCAGTAGAGCCTCCAGGTGAGAAGATGTGTGTAGGTCAAACTTCCAAAACATGGCTGATGACGTCACAGGCACACACACACACACACACACACTTAGCTGTTGACCAAAAGAGGATGTGGGAGACATACATGTACACGTTAATGACACCACTTCCAACTGTGTGCTCAGCAATTCTTTTTGTCATACAATATACTGTGTGTATGTATGCTCTTACGGTTGGACAAGGACTAGTATCCTCAGTCAGATCTTGCTAAATAGCCATTTGCCTTACTGAGGCTGCATGGCCTGGACATCAATCAGCTTCAGCAAATTCACGCAATGAAGTCACAAACAAAACCACTCATACTAACACACAACCCCCAGAAAGACTGGCTTCCACCTGGTAATGAGAAATGAGAAAATAAGAAACAATAAATGTTAAAGAATCATTCCCTGAGAGTTTTGCTTTATCTTCCTTTGAGCCAAAACAAGAGTTAAAGTCTAGGCTTGCACTCCTCTCTGGAAAGAGCAGGAAGCAATACATCTGTAATTGAATTAGTGGTACTCATTTGTGTATTGACATTACCCAGCTTGCTTTGAGAATCACCCCACACATATGGTTACATCATCAAATAATGACTATAGTAAGAATAATGTTGAACAAAACAATTCCCTTGCAGAAATACACTTTGCTGTAGTTCGTGATATGAATATCTGTGATAAAAAAAAAAAAGAAACAAATGTGTCAGACACTGTGGAGAGTCTGGAGAGGATTATTCTTGAAATCTTGCAGTAGCTTACATATGGCGTACTACAAAATGCAAACTTGAGACTAGATGTGATGATGATGACAGACCTTATCCCAGGTTTTGAGAAACATGGTGTACTGGACTACTTTAACAGGAACGAGGATAAAGTGGCATGTAAACCTCTTATCCTGGTTTCTGAACATACTTGATTAGTACAAAGCAGAGTTGTTGAGATGGTGCAAGATCAAGATAAAACTGCACACAGATGATCAGAAACCATTTATACACAGATAAGAATAATGACATTTCTCATGTTCAATGTAAACATAATCTTGAATAAGATCAAAACCAGGTTAAGGCTCAAAACCAGCTACTTGTGTACATGCAAACGCAGTCTTTTAGATTCAACAGTTGATTCCCATGGATAACTGACTGCTGATCCAGCATGTGTTTGTCTATATTTTGGTTCAGGCCCTGCATGATAATGGATAAGATCCCAGGTACCACAAAGTCAGCAGTCACACACTAGGACACGTGGGTAATATATTGTTTTAGTGTAAAATGAAGCTTGAACATAGTTAACTTGCTCATATCTAAGCACCATGGCACATAAACACATAATCACCGATAAAAGCACTGGGACGCACAATACATATTGGGACCAATAAATTATTGGCTGATATTGGCCTATCACAGCTATGCTGGCCTCTACTGGTATCAGTATATAGTAGCCAATAAATATTGGCTGTTATATTACCTGATTTGGCAAATTATGTCAAAGCAATTAATATGAATTCTTAGGCTAAATGCTCTATAAAAAACAAGCAATATTTGTGAGTTTTTAAATGTCATTTTCTAGAAAAAATAAATGAACATTTAAAGAGTCAGAACTGTTTGTTGTTTTGGTTGCAATAGTCGTGTCAGTTAGATTTGGTTTGGTCAGTGCTATGAAATATTAAATCATCCATTGTTGCCCACCACATCTTAGCATTTCTTACCCTCAGGTGTGCAAAAAATACTACTTCTTTTTAAAATATAAAAATGTAAAATTATCAGTTATCTTATCTGTATCAGCAATAAGAAGCATGTAATTATCTGTCGGCTATAAAAAAAAAAATCAATATTGTGCATCCTTACATAATGACTAAGTGGGTAAAGACAAATAATAGAACAGCTAGAACAGAAAACTGCATCACTTTACTGAAATGCAGCCTATAAAATTAGGAAGACACCACTTATGCCACCATGATAGAATGATATCAAAGCCTAAGACCATATGTAGTCGATCTACTATGAAATAAAGATAAGAAAAGAAATAGAGGGGATTAATTATCTTGCAAAGGCACACAGTGTTTACAATTTGCAACCCATATATGTTTATACAGTTTTGTAGTGTACAATGAGGCTTGAATACAACTTGATCATTTCAAAGCATCATCAACATTGATTGCATAACATTAACGATCTCTGAATATGCTGCCCTTGTGTATCCATCCCTTTAATAATAATGCTGAGGCTAAACAAACAGGTGTTTGAGAGCTCAGACTATGAACTTCAGGATTTCATCCTTTCCCCATAACTATAGCTAGGTTAGATATGTAAATTAAATGTCAAACCACTGGCACGGTCAGCTTTAAGACAGGCCTTTCTGACATCCTAAATATAAGCTGGTAACTGTTACTGTTAGCTCTTTACGGGTATTAGTTATAACAGGGCAGCAGTCATATAATCAGCGTGAATTAAGGTTAATTAGCTTATCCAGACAGTTATGGTAACTTCGCGTTAAGTTAGCTTATCTCCTGTTACCAACCTGTCGGTGCTTAACGACGGTGCCTTTCACCCACCGTGCATGCAGATCATAAACCAGCCCGCTAGCGATGTCTCCATCATGTTGCTAACGTTACCAAACTATTTTCGTCCGGTACCGGTGGTAAATGATGTTCATATTGGACGAAAAGCTAACAACTGGTCTGTTGTTTACCACGGCTGCGTGGCTAGGTGGGACGATGACCGAACGTTATTTCGCGAGGCAGCTCACGCGGGGGTTTTACGTTATGTTACATTATGTTATATATCCTCAAAAAAACGAGCGTCCGTTACCTTTTGTCCATCGTTTTATTAGTCGTCACGTGCAAAAGCTTCAACGGGAACTCGGCGACTTTGGCTGTCAGGTCACCCAGAGGCCCATAGCTGGCTGTTCATGACTGCGATGTTAGCTTGAAGATGTTACTACCCTTTTCCCGGTTGCAATGTCATTTACACCGCCGATACACACGGTTGTCGGCCCCGGCCCTGCCAAGCGGCACTGTTGACACTGTCCGAATTTGACTTCAGCAGGCAGGCAAAAAAAAAAAAATATCTGTCAGATTTGGAAATCAAAATGGCGGATACCTAAAACGTAATCAAAAGTTCGGCTGTCCATCAGCTGTGTAAACATAAGACCAACTCGTTTTATCTGCTGTCACCCTGAAACGGTGCTGTCAGGAGCCGCCGGCTGATACAGCAGCAAGCGCTGCAGTAAAATGTGATATTCAGATCCATGACTCTCAAACAAAACACGCTCAAAATCTACATGAAAAGGTGAACCACCTTTAATTGTCAAATTGTGCTAAAGAAGATGCAATAAAATACAAAATTGGTTTAAACCGAATTATTTTAGTATTTCAAGAAATTGCTCTCTTGCTATGGACAACGGACAGTGCGACAAGTGTTTAGGGACTGTCGCTATTTTTCTTCAGATTTTTTTTTTCTTTTTTCGAGGGACCGTCTGAATTTTGACTTCAAATTGTTGGTAATAAATAATGATTACTTACTTTAAGATTGTTTTAAGACACGTATGCTACCCAAACAAACTTTAAATGAAAACCAGAAAAAGGTTAACTTAAAAAAAATCTATAAGTTATCCATCACACTGTGTACCCTGTGGAGTGACTCAATGTTATTATAGTTAACTAAACTTTAAAATAAAACTAGGTGTGGAAAATAAAAAATAGACTTTAGAAAAAACAAAAACTAAATGAAATTTTATTGTGTACTTACAAAACTAACTAAAATAAAAATAAAAATAAAGAGAAAATTTCTTTGTTTCATGCTGTGACCGAAATCAAACAGCCTACTGTGTACTACAAATCCAAAATGTGTACTATTGTTCAACACCTTTTGTGTAAATAAACAGTAGTATGTATCTTTTGGGAGTGCACTGTTGACGTGTTGCTGTTTGGAGATACACATCCATGTTAACCTGTGCCAATCACAAACTAATTTAAAAAATATATCACACCTAGCAAAGTGACGGCCTGTTTCTGTTATGTTTTCTCTCCACTACTGCATTGCATTGTGGGATATTTATGCCGGCGTAGTGTCCAGTGCTTGCATACTGAAATATTTCCGCCCATGCACTTTGCATACTATTGTTTTCATACTAAGATTTACATACTAGACATACTAATCTCACATACTGTTTTAGCTTACTAAATAGCAGGTAAATATGGAAGTATGGACTATTACTACTACTACTACTACACTAATGACAATAATAATAATAATAAATAATAATAATAATAATATATAAAACAAAATTAAACTAAACATTTTTAAACAACAAAAACTACTGAAACGAGCAACTTTGGAAGCTAACTGAAACTAAACTGAATTGAAGACAAAAATTAAAAACATAACAATAATAATAATAGCAATGATAAATACAAAACTATAAAACCTCTGGGACCCTGTGTACAGTGTGCAGTGACTCTGGTCCCCTTTTGCTGAGTTTCTGCCCCTGGACAGGACTGTGTCAGGTTACAGGTTTGCACATTCATTATTTTACCATATGTGCATCTGCTGCAGCACTGTGGAGCTGTATCACCTGTTGAAAAATACAGCATACAGCACAGTAGACATGCGGTGTATGTCTTTATTCATGCCAATGGTGGCAACAAATTAAATTTAACGACTTACCCTTTAAGACCTGTTTCATGTCCATACTGGCAAAAAAGTACATGTACAGCTTGTATTAGTGGTTACTGGTTCAATGTTTCGTGTGTGTTGTTATTGCACCGTGATCAATACACTCTTTTTCCCAAAACACAATTAAACGTAAGTATGAAGTTAGTGGAACTTTATAAAAGTAATGTTAACTTAATCATTTAATCAATTTTTAAGACCTATTGTAGGAGAAATAATTTGGACAAAATTTCAGGCTGTTTAAAGGGATAGTTCACCCAAAAATTAAAATTCAGTCATCTACTCCCCTACATGCCAACTCAGGGTCAGGTTTATTTTGTTAGCCCCCAAAACACTGCTGGAGTTTCACAGAAAAACAGCACTGTAGAATCTCTCAAATAATGTAAGTGAATGGTGACTAGCTTTCTGGTCACCAACTGGAAAAAAACATAAACTGCCTCCATACTGCTTGTCTGGCATAATCCAAGTCTGCTAAAGTCCCAACATGCTGTTTGCACAGACAGTGTGCATGTGCCCATGAATGTGGCTCCAGGCTAAGGATCTACAATGAAGACTGAGGCTAAAGACATGATGTAAATAACATTTTTTTTTGGTCAGCTTGCATTTTTGGGCTTTAAGAACTTGTATTACACCAGACATGTAGTAAGAGGCATTTTGATTTTATCCTGTTGGTTTTTCACATTTGAAAACTGGTCACCATTCCCTTCAGTTGTTTGGGAGATTCTGCAACTCTGTTTTTCTGTGAAACTCCAGCAGTGTTTTGTGGACCACAAAACTAAACCTGACCTTCAATTAGCATGAGGGTGAGTAGATAATGACTGAATTTTCATTTTTGGGTTCACTATTACTTTAAGGACCTGCACAAACTATTTTATTTTATTTTTTCTTTTAAACTGATCATTGCTTACCTTCACTCATAGGAGAACTTTTGAACTTCATAACGTGTAGTGAAGGCTAATTTTAAGACGGTCCCTAACTCCCTCTCACACATTATCCCACGTTATATGCATACATATACAATTTATGTTGGTCAGTGGAAAAAAATTGAATAAATATTTGTAACAGGTGTTTTTTCTGCATTCATTGGGAGGTTTCATATTAATGTATAGCCATTTCAACCTCACGTAGGCTAGGCACTCTCACGTTTGTGTGCATCGTACGGCGTTAATTTGAGCAATAATAAAACCTTCCGAACTGAAAACATTTTGTATAACGTGCCGTTTTAACCATTTAACAAAAATAACGACGCATTCAAAGTAAATAATTGTTTTGGAATAATATGGTTGCGGTCTGTTTTTTTTTTTGGCATCTGTTTCCGAGTGGGTGTTTGTGTCTGTCGTAGTATCTGGCAGCCCTGTGGACAGTCCCAGCAGCAGCAGCAGCAGCCGGTGAATCTTGCGTCGGCTCCTCTCTCAGCTGAATCTCCGCAGAAGGTCTTCTCTGTGTAGCCGGCTAGCATCATGGCGAACGTTGTGGATACTAAGCTATACGACATCCTCGGAGTTTCACCATCTGCCTCTGAAAATGAACTTAAAAAGGTACGTAAACTCTGGAGCGAAAAAGGAAGCTCACCGCGGTAAGAACAGAATAAAAAAAAAAGAAAGAAAGAGAGGTCACTAGTAAAATGTGGCCTAGAAACAAGCGTGAGCTGCTGAACGTTAGCTTAAGATGCTCTGCAGTAGCTTACCAGTTTGCTAGCTTAGCCACCATGCTAAGCTAACTAACATAGATAACCGTTCAGGACTTTGTGGTGAGACAATTAAAGCCACTCTTTGGTATCGGTGAAATACCAGCAATGACTTTTATTTTCATCATTTCTACGTGGCTAAATTATAAGGATGAGATTAGCCTGCCCGAAAACCAAGATATATACTGTTGACCACGAGTGTGATAGCTTACCGGCTACCAGATGATAACTAGTTACATTCCAGCAAATAGCCTTGGCCAAGTCTGGCGAAAACGATGCAAGTTGATTAGCAAAACAGCTCGCCTAGCTAAAAACGTCAAGAAAAGAAAGACTGCTTGTGTGTTCACGGCGTTGGTGTAACACTTAATAACGCCGAAGAGCTTGAAATGTATCTTGAGTCAACAATTATCGATAAATTAGCTACTGTTAATTTCACCCCGTCGCTAAGCTAACTGCCGTTACTGAATATTCAGCGTAGTTAGCCAACATGCACCTCGCTGTGTGCTCCAAACTCCATTCAAACGTAAGTACACAATACACAAACCTATGGTTCTTGCTAAACATGGCTAGATAAATTTTATTACATGTTTGTAACTCTTCATTTTGGCATAATAATATTACGTTGCTTTGTACAGTTCTCTCCAAGCTAGGAAAAAGTGCTTCCCATAGGCAGCACTAAAATAAACACAAATATAAAAGACAAACAAAAGAACAGCGAAATACAAGCACACAATTAAATGACCACATAGAAGAAATTAGGGATGCATGATTATTATCTGGGCTGATGAATTATCACAGCTAGGCTGTATCAGCATATAGTGATAACATTGTATATCAGCCAGTACAATATCAGCTGCATTACTGTGAGATTTGACTGATTGTGCTAAATCATTTACCTTAGCAAAATGCATTGAAGAGCTTAAGTACATTTGGGAAGTTTTTTTGATGAACTTTACTTAAAAAATGATGAACATTGGAAGAGTTAGAATTGTTTAGCCACATTGTCATGATGATAACAGATTTGGTTCGTTTGTGTAACAGAATCTATCTTCTGTGTATCCATAAACATGCATTAACAACATGTTATACAAACTTATTTTTTAAATACAAAAATGTGATATTGTCGGTATCAGCCATTAGAAAAATGCAATTACCATATTGGCTAAGGAAGAAGGAATGTATGATTATACATAGATTCTGTAACGCAAACCAATCAACTTGATTAAACCTATAAATCTATCCTGATCTTGGCCTATTTTTAGACAATTGCTTGTCATACCACATTTTAGTCCTACTAAAATTTAATATGCTGGGTGGTAGCACCTAGGAACACTGTGATTCACCTCCAAATTTTTTTTATGCCAAAATGAAATGCTTTTAGTCATTTGTTAGTGGATTTTGGATTTTCTAAAAGATCATAACAGTAACTACCTCCCTGGTAAAGCAGGTAAACTTAACAGATTCAGATTTTTGCATGTAGTTTTATTGAGGCTGCCTCACTCTTGAGTGTCTGAGATGTCAAAGCCAGCAGTGCTCTTGCTGGTGTCCTGATGTTTTTGACAGCAGGCCCACAAGCCAAGCCTTTGGCTAGTAAGGCTGGTAAGGACAGTTCATACACTGATCAGCCACAACATTAAAACCACTTACAGGTTAAGTGACTGATATTGATCATCCCGTTACAATTGAACCTGTAAAGGGTTGGGAGAGATTAGGCAGCAAATGACGAGTCAGTTTTTCAAGTTGACATGTTGGAAGCAGGACAGACGGGCAAGTGTAAGGATCTGAGGGGCTTTGACAAGGGCAAAATTGTGATGGCTTGATGACTGGGTCAGAGCATCTCCAAAACAGCAGAGTGTTCGCGGTTTGAAGTGGTTAGTACTAAAAGTTGTACAAGTTGTACAAGGAAGAACACCTTGTGAAGCAGCATCCAGTGCTTAAGGCTCATTTATGCTCATGGGGAACAAAGGCTAGCCTGTCTGGTCTGACCACACAGAGGAGCTACTTTAGCACAAATTGCTTAAAAAAAGTTAATGCTGGCTATGATAGAAGGCGTCTGAACACCCAGTGCATCGCAGCTTGGGTGCTGTGTAGCTACAGACAGGTCAGGATGCCTGAATCCCTTTCATTGCTGAAGGTGCCTACAATGGCCACGTGCGAATCAGAACTGGACAAGGAAGCAATGGAAGAAGGTGGCTTGTTGTTGACTGGAGTCCCCAGATCTCTATCTGACTGAGCATCTGTGGATGTGCTCAAACATCAAGTCTGATCCATGGAGGCCCTACCTTGCAAATTATGGTACTTAAAGGTATCTCCCTATGTCCTGGTGCCAGATACCACAGGAAACCTTATGAGGTCTTGTGGGCAGTGCTCGAAATTAAGGATGTTGAGTTGTCCAAGGGACAATAAAAATAGCACCTGAGACAAAAAGATGCAGTGTCTGGGATAATTGTGGGACGGCAGAGAAACTTATCATTAGAAATTAAATCATTACATTTATGTTTCTTGGAATATCATCTTAATTTATTTTTAGTTGTTCAAATTAAAAAAAATGTGAGAAGACACTGGCACAAACTCTACGCTGCATCACAGGCACGCTTACACACTGTCATGGTCTTTAAAGTAAAATGAGTTATTAAACTATGTTCATAATGTAGAGTGAAAAAAGGGACTTGAAATTAGGACAGTGGTTGTTAAGTCTTGGACAGTTGAAAGTAGAATTTGGGACAGTTGGAGGACATTGAGGAACAAAGTTAATTTTGCACCCTTCTTGTGGGGTCCATGCTTTGACATGTCAGAACTGCTGTGGCGGCACAAGGGAACCTACACAATATTACATTATTTGACTTTAATCTTGTGACTGATCAGTGTACACTTAATCATTTATTAGCATAGCTGTTTAACACAGTTTGGACCTGAGCTCAGGGCACTTGCACAGCTTTGTTCACGTAGATATTTGTTTTATTGCAGGCTTACCGCAAGTTGGCCAAAGAGTACCACCCTGACAAGAACCCTGATGCTGGAGACAAGGTATGATGCACCAAAGCATGACATGGTAACAGCAGCAACACCATCAACAGCAGCAGCTCAGTGTTTCAACAGTTGGGACCAAGAAATGATGTCCACTTAGGTTATCATGATCACACAGCCCAACTCTTTGAGGATTAACAAAAGGTAGACGTCAGAGCAAAGAAGATGATAGGACTTTCTTCTTAAGAAAAGTGCATCAGTGTTTGATATGTACTGGTCTATGACTTCATTCTTAAGATTCTGCAAGAAAGTGACACAAGAGTCTAGAATGTCTTTTTCATTTCTTTTTACTTTCTAAGTGTAGCTCATCAAAATCAAAACTGTTTGGCCCTTTTTGTTGTGATGATCTGTATTTTCATGTCAAGCTTTCTAATTGTTCTTTTTATTTTCCAGTTTAAAGAGATCAGTTTTGCGTATGAGGTGCTGACAAACCCAGAAAAAAAGGAGCTTTACGATCGCTATGGAGAACAGGGGCTACGGGAGGGAGGAGGCGGAGGGCCTGGCATGGATGATATCTTCTCTCATATTTTTGGCGGAGGACTGTTTGGGTTCATGGGGGGACAGGGCAGAGGACGCAATGGAGGCAAGAGGAGAGGAGATGACATGGTACACCCTCTGAAGTAAGTGTGTTACTTTAAGTGCAGTTTGGGTGGCACAAGTACAATGTGTTGATGCACGTATCTCATAACTCTTTTGTCACACAGAGTTTCTCTTGAGGACCTCTACAATGGCAAAACCACCAAACTGCAGCTCAGTAAGAATGTGCTGTGTGGTGCCTGTAATGGGTAAGTTTGCTTTGAGTGTTTCATTTTAATCATTCAAAAAAAAAAAACACAAAAAAACAGCCTATTGATCTATAGGTTTAAAGCTTGATGGAAGATGGTATGTAATTGCAGTAATT
The DNA here is from genome assembly GCA_034769285.1 of Lutjanus argentimaculatus. NCBI lineage: Eukaryota > Metazoa > Chordata > Actinopteri > Lutjaniformes > Lutjanidae > Lutjanus > Lutjanus argentimaculatus. The sequence continues at coordinate 13,830,377 of JAWZSL010000012.1, read as the reverse complement.
TTGTTAAAAATCAAGTTAACAATGCTGACCATTTCCTGTTTGTCTTTTAGTCAGGGGGGTAAGGCAGGGGCGGTGCAGAAGTGTGTGGCATGCAGAGGACGAGGTATGAGAATCATGATTAGACAGCTGGCCCCTGGGATGGTCCAACAGATGCAGTCAGTCTGCACAGACTGCAATGGAGAGGGTAATATATCCATAAACACCCACACACTGACGGTATTTTTTAAAAAAAAGGTAATGTACAATAATGAGCACAGCCGCACATTGAACTGATCCACTCTCTGTATTTGTGCTCATGCAGGTGAGGTGATAAATGAGAAGGACCGCTGCAGAAAGTGTGAAGGTCACAAGGTGTGTAAGGAGACTAAACTTCTTGAGGTGCATGTAGACAAAGGCATGAGACATGGACAGAAGATCACATTCTCTGGGGAGGCTGATCAAGCGCCCGGTGTCGAACCAGGAGATATAGTCCTAGTGCTGCAAGAGAAGGAACATGAGGTAAAAAAACAACTGGCTTCTGATATTTTTTTATATTTTTTAGTTGTATTTACTTTATTATCATGGTTAGTGTTGTCATGATACCAAAATTTTGACTTTGATGCCAAAACCAAGTTTAGTATTGCAATACTCCATACCAAAACTATACATAAGTTTGAAACAATATTGGTTCGTACATTTCATACATATGAAAGCAAATTACTAATCTGTGCTTATGTTTATTGAGTCAAATGTTGATATATGTGTATTACAGACCTAACCTTCACAATGCCCAGGAATTAATCTATAAATAGTTCCAAAAAGACCATTTTAACAGCCCATTTACACTTAAGCATTATCCCAGCAACCCAGCCACATATTCTTACTAGCCAGGGGCATTATGTTCACTGTGGGCACTGTTATATTTGCTAAATTTGTAGAGGGAGGGTGCCTTTTTTTTACTGCCCATTCTGTCTTACACTGTAGAGCCACTGTAGTTCAGAAGTGACATGTAGCTAGTGCTATTTATCTATGAAATATTTTGAAAAAACCACCAAAATGAGACCCTGAAATTACCTGTACTGAAAGCATTGAAAGCATGAGCTGAAAATATTGAACTTGAGTGAAAAATTTGCATCTATCGTGGGGCTTTGCATAGTGTTGTGTGGGGAGGATTGGGTGGAGCAGTGGGAGAGAGCTGCCGCTCACCGTCAGACAGCTGCTGAGCATCAGGAAGCTCTGGGGTAGAGAGCCAGGGGCAGAGCTGGATCTTCTCAAGGAATTAATACTCTGTCACACTGGATTCTGTTCTGATCCGGAGGAATTTACTTAATGAATACACTGACATACAGAGAGGAGAGTGGAAAAATACAGAGACTTAGGAGAAATTACAGAAAAAACAGTGTTTCTTGAGTGTGCAGTTCATTCATAGGCTGAACTGAGACTGAACACACACCTTTGGTGCCTGTGTGAAATGATAATTTGACCTACAACAAGTACCAAATGTTGGGATGTACCTAAACTTTTTAACCAAAAAGTTTCAAAGTACCTGAGTTTTGGTATAACATGCAACACTAATCGTGGCTAAGAAGATAATAATCATTATTTAGGGGATATGTCTATATTTATTTGACAAACATGTTAGAATGAACATAAGCAACAAATTTGGAATTTAAATCTAAATCAGGAGTTCCGCCGTGAAGGCAGTGACCTTCACATGGTCCAGCGTATCGGCCTGGTCGAGGCTCTGTGTGGCTTCCAGATGACTGTCACACACCTTGATGGACGTCAGCTGCTTGTCAAATACCCACCTGGCAAGATCATTGAGCCAGGTAAACATGTCTTCATACCACATCAGTTGATTTTCATAACAGTCCTGCTTTTTTCAGGTAAACATTTTAGTGAACAAAAGATAATTGCTCTTACATTTACTGTTTATTGCAGCTATTAAAGGAATGTTGGAGCAGACGTTCATTTTTTGATCAAAAGGATTTTAAAAAAATCCTAATCTTTTGGAAAAGCAATCCACAGTGACACTAATGGAGTGCAGGCTGGTCCTTTTAAAAATGGAATAATGGAAATGTTGCTTTCTAAAATAAGCTTAGTGAGAAGTAAAGATCAGCTATGAGCCAAATTGGTAAATTTGCAGTGTAGCAGGTTTACTGTGTCTGCAGCTAACAAGCCATCTCATTGTTTACAGTTTATAACATCCTGGTAAATAAAGCCGTCTCTAATACATCACTAAGTATGTTTTGTTCACAGAAATCAGACACCCCAGAGGTCACCATACAGAAACATTTTCCTGATCAGTAAAACTTGAGAAAGTGTAAAGCAATAAACATTTTCTTATTTAGTGTGTACACATAAAACAAATACCAAATAACAGGATTAAATTGTCATTAGCTGTGTTTACATGGAACCTAATATTCCACACATTATCAGCATAATAGCCCAATCAGAATAAAAGTTTGTAATATATTCTTTCTTCCTATGCATGTCTCCCATGACATGGAGCTAGGTGATGTGCCACAAACAAGTTTCCGGGAGGGACAGAAATTCAAGTTTTAAAGACGCTAATATTGTTCCCAGGATACAATGTGAATCCATCTTGAAAATTACTGGGCAGAAATAGTTCCTCTTCTTTATTTACTGGCAGTTGGCAAAACTACTTTTTTAATATTTTGGGCAGATTAGATGTTTTACAGCAGGTGGAGCCAGTTTGCGCATGTTAGAGAATATCTGATTGGGTTAGGTTATCTTTGTTGTCCCTTCAGGGAAATTCGTTGTGCAGTAAGAGTTAACATTAAAACACACAATTCAAAAGGGCCACATCGTCAACAACAGCAACAACAATAAATATAAAGCATGAGATTAAAAAAGAAAAAAGGCTTTAGGGCAAGTAAAACACGTTTTATCTGCTTACTTTATTTATTCACTTTATTTACCATCAAGTTGGAATTTCTAATCAGAATAATTTCAGTTGGATTAAAGAAATATTGTCCATGTAAACATAGCTAGTATAGCACACCATAACATGCCTAAATGAAATGAGTTGTACATAGATATTTAAAGCATAGTTTATAATTGCCTGACAACTCTGTCTGCTTCTGTTGCTTATGTCACAATATTATACACACTTTGTAAACTGAAATGTCAGAGTGAATACAGAAGATTCTTAATGCGCCTGCATGCCTTAAACCCTTTGTTGGTGTGTTTGTGTGGCAGGCTGTATTCGAATGGTGAAGGGAGAGGGAATGCCTCAGTACAGAAACCCATTTGAGAAGGGAGACCTTTACATCAAGTTTGATGTCCAGTTCCCTGAAAACAACTGGATTAGTGCGGAGAAACTGAATGTGAGTCACAATCACTAAATATTGTGATATGCACATTTTTAACTCCATTAAGCTTGACTGATTGTCATGTCACGATTTTACTTTTTCATTCATTTCTTTCAGGAACTTGAGTGCTTGCTGCCCGCTCGTGCTGAAAATCCTGTGATCGCAGCAGACGCAGAGGAAGTTGACCTGACAGATTTTGACAGGAGTCAAGGGTCAGGAGGTGGAGCCAGGAGAGAGGCATATAATGATAGTTCTGATGAGGAAGGAGGCCATCATGGCCCAGGGGTGCAGTGTGCACACCAATAGAAAGACTCATACATAAAGACATGCACACACATAAACGCATAAATACATGAACATCCTTTGAGCCCCATTGCTAACACCATTCAAGACTTGACGCACATACACGCACATTTCTCTCCTTTCATGATTCCCATGAAAAAGAGATATACACACGTACATATACACGTATATCCACCCTCCTGAGTTCCATGGTGCCCATAAGTCCGAGATATGCTGGATGTGTGATGACCATTTTGTGTTTATGGACAGTAGTGCTCATCAAAGCCTCCAGCAAGAAGGTGGTCTCAGTCTCAGAGGTTCACTGACCGAACTTGAGTTGGACCTCCCCGTTTTCATCCTAGGCTTTTACCTTTCACTGTGGGAAACACCAGTCTAGTGTATAAAATGCAAATATTGTTGACTTCTTGTACAAGGTGTAGTTTAGTCTATCACATACAAGCGCATGCTGCTTTTCTCGCCGAAGATCTTGCACATATAGATCCAGGGTCCGGGACACTACAGTGAAACCTGACACCACACCTGTTTAAATTTCAGAGTGTCAACTGCTATCAAAGTGCCCTGCTATCATAAGAACCCTAAAAGTGCGTCCTCTGCACAGCCTTCTGAGAGCCGCACATGTTTCATCCATCACATCCGCTAAGGTGAACTGTCATATTTTGAAAAGGGGGACTGGTTCTGTTTAGTCCCCAGCTGTCACATTGCTACAACATGAAAGCTCAGAGTATAGCACCTGTCAGGCAGGCACCATGTTTTCTTAGTTTGGAATTTAAGCTTGTTTGTCTTTGTTCGTTTGAATGTTGAATGAACTTGAATCCAAGTCGTGTGCTTTTGTTTGACATGAGGACACACTTGTGTACTTTGTATGTATGTGTGTCATGCAGTAGCTCAGTGTGTGTGTGTGAGCTGCTGTGGAATGTTCCAGCTTATTAGGGTGATAGGTATTCCTGCTTTGTGTTGGACTGCAGTGTGAGTGGACACTATACTAAAGGGTCAATTACAGACAAAAAAACAAAAACAAAAAACAGAATGTTTATTTGTAGGGATTTCCCCTCTTCTCACCAAGACTGAGAGATCATCCTCTCTTGCAGGAAAACCACTGGGCCCACACCCAACCCTCTGTATTATACATATCTCCTCATTGTAGAGTTGTTAGCCAAATCCTTTGACACATTACAATATTTCCATTCCCATAGACCTGTAAATAAATACAGCCCCAGTCCATAGGTGCATTCAGAGTCTACAGCAGTGTCCTTTGTCTAGTCACATTATTTCTTACACAAGTGATTGATGGCCAGCAGTGCCAATATAAATGTTGCGTTCTCATGAAGGGGAGTTGATGGAACCTCTGTAGACTGTTAACATGCACCTCTGTGACTCATTGTGTATGTAATTTAGGCCACAGGGGGGATAATGTGTACACAACTGAAGGGGGTCATTGATAAATGACATTACTGTTGATGCTTATGTTTGTCAAGATGATAATTAAACTGTATAATACACAGTCACTACAAGTTTGAGATCTGTTTTATTTCATATACACAACCTACATTCTCAGTGTTTTCTATAATGTGTGGTTAAATGACCATAAACAAACAGGAAGGCTGCAGCTGATAAAAAACCATTTCATGTGAACATGTTGACAACCTTCATAAGAGTATGGGACTTACTTAAAATTCTTAATTGAACAAGACAGGACTTTATGCAGCTGTAGTTTCTCAGTCTGCACCATCATCTGTTTCTTTGCTGTGAAGAGCTACAGGACCCAGGAGTTCTTTAAATCCTGCAGTATTCCTGAAGCATGAAAAAGGCAAATCAAGCTTTATATAGCACATTTCACACATAGGGAAGTGCTTTACATAGGCAAAGAAAAGCATTAGAATGGCATTCAAAACAATATGCAAGAAAAACTTGAATTATTTAACTTAAGATAGAAAAATACAAATAGACCAGAAATCTTTAAAAACACCTGAATTTTGAATATAGGTTTTTCAAGTTTTGGAAAGTACTTGGATTTGGTTTGGATTATTTTCATAATGAAGCTCTACTTGACTAAAGTGTTCTTTTTTTTAGGTAAAGAAATGAAATAAGTGGGACATTGGCTTACTCAGGTTGTAGAGAATACCTAGTTTACTTATAGAGCTTCCAGAGGGGTCAGAATCACAAGTAGATTGAACTCTCATATGTTACAGAGGTGATGATGATGATGCCTTACACTTAGAATAACACAATAAATCCATTTCAATAGTTGTCCCTGCCATTGTCAAGTTAACTGTAGCTTTAAACAAAAACAATTAGCTTTGTTTTGATGTTTGCTAGCTGTTGAAAAATGAATGAATACCAGAATGAAATGGCAGCAGAGCAATTTTTGTGTTTAAAAAGCACAGAAAAATGTTATTATAATTATATCTTTATATCTTATCTAATTATCTAATTATAACAATTGAAATTTTATTTAGAAATGCCCCCTCTCTCTCTCTCTCTTTTTTTTTTTTTTTTTTACAAATCACTCACTGACTATATGTCTATAAATTGTAATTTACCATATAGGGAATAGAGGGTATGGTGGTTAACATTAATTAATATGTCTGGGGTGTCCTTACCTGTCTCGCTTGGACTGCAGGACATAGGAACGCTCTCTTCTCAGTTGCTCCAGACGCTCTCTGACAACTGTCTTCTGCTGGTTCCTATCCTCCTAAAACACAATAGTAATGGTGATCATACAAAACTTGAATCAAATCATGCTGACTAAGTCCCTAAATATACAGCATTTTACCTGTGGTAGGTCTTGTGTGAGGTGCCTGAGCCTGTCTGTGTGTTTCAGACCCAGCAGGTCTTCCTCTGCCTTCTTGTTCTGGATGATGGACAGACGCTCCTGAACCTGAAAGACAAACAGTGTCAGAGTCAATCCCCTGAATGCTCTTTCAGTGCCCCTCTTACCACCTTTCTGTGGGCAGTGAAGTTGTGCTTTCTCTCACCCTCAGCAGTTGTCTCTCTCGATCTCTCTGCTGCCTCTGTTCAACCTTTCTTTGCATGTCCACCAGGTTGCGCATCGTCCTTTCTCTCTCCATTGCCGAGACTGGTTCTCTCATCAGTGTGGATTCCCTCTCTGCAGGGCTACAGACAACCTTTACAACAGGAGATTGGTGAATAATGTGTCCAAATCATGACCAATAGTTGCACAAACACGTAACAGCACACTTACTATGGCTTGTGAATTATATTTCTGGTCCTCAGCATCAGCAGGCTCAGGCCCTCTTCGGTCCCACAGTTCTGACTCTGGTGCAGTGGGGCACATCTCCACCTCAACCTCTTCTCTTTCCACATTAGCTGTCTCACTTGTCAGTCTACAGCAGAGGTCACCAGCCTGCTGCTTAATCTCATGAGGGTCAACCAAGAGATGTGGCTGTACAGCCTGAAGGGTCTCTGCTACCAAAGCATGTGTTGGAAGCTCACATTCACATACAGCCTCTCCTTTCTCTGGCTGATCAGCCATTGCTTTCTCCTCCGATGTCAACTAAACAGCATATAAAAAAGAAAAAAATCAGATGCATGACATGATAATGCAATATTTCAAGGTCTGATTTACATGCACAGAGTACCTGTCCCACTGTGCTGCACTGCTTGTCTGCAGACTGTGCATCAGGATGACCTGTGGAATCAGGCTGGAACAGAGCAGGTTTCAGATCTTCTCCATCTCTTTCTCCAGAAGTCTCCTCATACACTGTGCTGTTTATGTCACTTGGCTGGACTTGGGTCTTTAAACTGCTCTCAGCGTCATGGCTCTGTCCTGTGGCGTCTGCCTCGTAGTTGGTGTCGTCCTCTGGTGGTTTGCTCCAAGCAAGGGTGATCAGCGAACCCTGTTTCTCATAGCTCTGGGGGCCCTTTGTTGCACTGTCCTCTTCTTCTTCCTGGGCTCCTCCCTCTTCAGTGACATTCTGATGAGAATTACTTGTTGCATCTGATACACACAAGATCTCCAAGTAGGGTAGTTCCTCCATGGCTGCTCCACAACCTGGGGGAATGCAAAGTATTGTAATTGCAGCTGCAAGTGTGTATTGTTATCTAAAACTGCATTTCCACCCTAAGTGCCTGGAACTTTTATTTACAAGACATATTTTTCAAGGAACTAAACAGTTCCTTCAGTCCGATATTGTCCAGGTTTTTACTGCAGGCTAAAGAACCGTGAAGATTAGGCAAAGTAGTCTGCTGACATATGAAAAAGTGACATTACATGTCATTTTTGTGCGTGACTATACAACAATGACACCATACAAAGTGACAGATATGCATCATTATTTTTTGTCCATTATTTTTTGACAGTCATCGACCACTGAACCCTCTGCCATCATAACATCGTGATTTGAAAGCCTTCTGTTTTTAAAATATGGGAGAGAAAATGAAAAGAACTGTTGCTGTTGATTGTACTACGTCTCCATGTTCTGTTTATTATTTTCCAATTAAACCACTAAGTTATGGACATGTTGCATGGAGACAAAGACACTTTTAAAACCAGCAATGATATTATTGTCCATCTCGAGGTTTCACTGTGGACATCGTTATGCCAGTATTCGATCGATCACTCGCAAAGTTCCTATACTTTTGGAGCATACTACCCTCTAAGCAGGGGCTCCTCGGGGTGTAAAATGTCAGCAGAACTTAATTTAGACACTGGTCATGCAGTGGAAACACAGTGAATTCCTCTAAAGGAAATGCAGCTAATGTTTGCTTGTGTTTGCAGTACCTGAACAAACTTCCTGATTGCCAGTCCCATCTGCAGCTTGTACTCCATTCAGTTCTCTGCTGGCTCTTCTCAGTGAATAGACCATTGGCGCTTCAGCTGGCCCATCACCACTGTTTTGAGCACTGACTGGTCCACTGCAGCAGGACTGAGCTGTGATGTGCTCATTGCTGCTACTTTCAGTGACGTTTGGATAAGGACCGAGTGCAGAGCCTGAAGTAAGAGGGGCATCTGAGACCAGGAGTTGGAGTGGGTTGGTGTAATGCTGTGCTTGAAGTTGAGATTGATACTCCTCTCGCAGAGTCTGGAGACGCTGTGGACTCTAACAGACACACAAAAGTCCAGGGGTTATTGTTCAGTCTTTGAATAGGATGCTGTGGTTGTCTTGACTCACCTTGTCCATCAGTACTGGCAACACTGCAGAGGCTTGGACCTCCTGGAGCTCCATCAGATGGGTCAAGAGGAGCAGGGAACAATCCTCCAGTTGGTGTTGGGACCACATTGCTGGTTTACTGCTTATGTCGGCCTGCTTTTGGGCCTCGTGGTTTCTTTCATTGCGTGTCTGCAGGACGGTGTGGATTTGTCTCAGCCTTTTTATGCAGCCATCTCTTAAAACAGCTTGCTTATGACTGTCTGCTTAGGAAACAAGAAATATGGAATAGAGAAAAACAATTGCTGAGACTTTATTTGAAGGAGTGACATTACAGTCATTACACTGTCATAACCATGTCATGACACATAAACATGAGGAGTCTTACTCAATATTTATTGTTGTCAGTGCCATTTGGTCAATTATGTCCTTTTTAATGAAAAGTTGAAATTGTTTGAGATGTCTTTGTCTTTGTTAACTTGACATGATCAAACTTAAAGAAACTGTTTAGCTTCATGCTATAATATTACATTATATTGTTATATGTGGTTGGTTTTGACACTGGCCATCATGATACCACTATAAGTGTGTCATGAATATTTTCCTTAACCACAAGTAAAGTGGCACATATTGGACTTGTCATAAAGATCTAATTTAATGTTAACAGGCCAGTTTGATAAAAGAATGAACTACCAAGGTGATCTAGCTTACAGAGTTAGATGGACAGACAGTGATTAGCTAGATAACTTATAGGCTAGCCGCCATCTGGTCTTATCTGTAGCTGACTTGGTTAGCCATGGAGTTAGCCACCTAAGTAGAGGACTCAGACCTGGGGTGCCAGGAGCCAAGCCCAGCAAGATAACCACCTCAGTAGTGTATACCCTGTCAAACTGGCCACCGTCAGTTTCAGAGGCTGCGTGTGTCAGCCGTGTTTCCTGATATATCGCAGTCTCTAAAGTGTTACCAACCAATTCTGACAAACATGCTGCATAAAAATAAAGAAATATTGATATACCCTCTTCAGGAGGCACTCTGCAGCCTGGCTCTTGCAAATCCTCCAGGGAGACCCCATGCACCAACTTCACCAGGTGCTTCCTCTCCTGCTCCTGAGTCAGCACCAGCAACTGTAGCACTGTCTGCTGTGATAGGGCCAAAGTTTTTGTTCTGCTGCTGATAAAACTATTGCAGTGTTTTCCTTGTATCATGCACTGTCTATGTCTCAGAATCAGTGGCCTATAAGCAGATTTACAATACCTGCTCTGATGACACTGAAAAAGAGTCTTCCTTTTGCTTTTCCTCTTCACCATGTAGCCACAGGGCTGCCTGATCTGCTCTGCATGGACTCTTAACATGTGGCCTGAACAGAGACACAAGGGGGACTTAAAGTAAACGGCTAAAAAATGAGCATTCAAGGGGCTTAAAGCAAGACCAAAAAGCAATTTTCATTTCCAGTATTGAACTGTTATTTTCACTGCTAGTCTTTGTTGGCTCACCATGTCTCCCAGGACTGCCGAGCTGCCAGAAGAGCGCTGTAGGACCTTTTTTCTCTCTGAGCTCTGAGAGTTGCCAACCTGATGTGCAGACACAACAGTGTCAGGCTCTCCCTGTCAAGCCTGGAAGACAATCAATCATGAATGTCAAAATAAAACTGCAAACAATTCGTTCATCAGTTAATTTAATTAATTCCTTCATTAAACAAGCATATATGTGGAATTGACATCTCATTTGATATATTTTGATTTTTCTTTCACTGTAGGCCTGCTGTAGCTTACTCCCACAGCTTAAAATTTGTGTGATCTCCATCTGATGTTTTTCAAAAGTGTTTACCTCTCTCCCAGGGCTGTTAGTGTGTCCCTTTCTTGTTGACGAAATGTGTGTAACTCACACAGGAACGAAACGGCAGACCAACACTGTTCTCTGGACCCAGGACAGCTTCTAAAAGAAAAGGAAAGATATTTTTTTTTAGTGCTTTTGTTTGAGGCCCATGAAGGAAAAATAGCAGGTGGCTTTATGTTTACTTGAATTTTGATTTAGTACACTATTTGTGTTTTTTGCATAACTGAAGGTGAATTTCATAGTTAGAACAGAAAATTCTGCTCTGTCAACAGTGCACACTTTATTTTTTACTTGTTTTACTACTCTACTTTTTTTTACTACTTAGTTTTGGAACCAAGAAATAGTGTTGTATTTTAGTTGGGATGTCTTTTTTTTTTCAATTCAAGACATTTTAGTATATTTAGTTTTCGTTCCATCTTAGATTTACAATAACAACATTGGTGCATGTGTGTTACCTGTATATCCTGAATGCTCCCGGCAGCTCAGCCAAACTGAGCATGTCACCTGATTCCAAAGCCTCCTCTGCAAGATCCTCCAGCCCCTCCTCTTCCTCATGTTGTTGCCATGGCAGCAGGGTCTCCCAGATACCCAGAGCTGTGGTTTCACCAGAAAAACAGGAATGTGAAGCATCTGGACCAGGCTCTATGATACTTAGATTGTTCTCCGTGTTATATTGAGACAATGGTTCAGAGAAACTTTTCCTTACTGTAGTGCTCCTGGAGCATTTCTGTATAAAGCAAGTGGGTCACCATATCATACTTCACATCCATCAAGAGGAGGACATCTGACAGGGTGACACAGCCCCAGGCCTGACCTTTAACCCCTGGGCTTTGGCCTTGCCAGGTAGAGGGCAATAATATACTTTGCACACCCTCTGATGCCAATCTAAGAAGATAAACACACATTACATCACAGCTGTTTTCAGTGGTGAAACAAAATCAAATCCTTTGTTAAATCTTACTTAAATTAAAAGTATCAGTACTGCAATGTATAAATACTCAGTTACAGTGATACTAGGAATCAAATCAAAGAAATTAAAAGTTGAATTAATTTGCAATAAATTTGTTGATGCTCAAATCAATACACAGCTACAGCTTTACTGGTCTGGTGTGACCAGTATATTATGGTAGCTTATGTGGATCAAGGTTGTTTTGACCTCATGTCCACCCCGTTGTTATGAATGCAATACCTCAAGAACGCTTTGAGGGGGTATCTTCAAAGTTGGCACAAATGTCCACTTGGACTTGAGGATGAACTGGTTAGATTTTGGTGGTTAAAGGCCAAAGGTCACTGTGACCTCACATCCATCAACTGTTGTGAATGTGATAACTCAGGAATGCTTGGGAGGAATTTGTTCAAATTTGGTATGAATGTCGACTTAGAATCAAGGATGAACTGATTAGATTTTGGTGGTCAAAGTCAGTGTGACCTCATGAAACATATTTTTGGCCATAACTCAAGAATTCATACTGTAATTCTGACAAAATTTCACAGAAATGTCTTATAGCACATTAGCAGTACTGGAAAGCAACTACTTACATGTAATTAAATAACAAAATAAATTCAATTGTAATTATTTACAGTTACTGAGAATAAAATAAATTGCAGTTACTAATAAAATTGGGGGTGATTACAAAGGGGTTACATTCAAATATTTTTTTCGGGTTGCTTGGCAGAGATCTGCACTCTTCCAGTTGTGACTTGTGACCATACAGGCTGCTGTTAGGCACAAGAGATGTCTTGGCTTGCTTTAAATTAAATGTCCTTTAGTTTTACTTAAGGTGAGAAAGAGTATTAGCAATAAAATAAAATAATGTATCAGAATTAACAGTACTAATCCGGTGCCTTTAAGGTGTTGAATCATACATATAGCATTGTTATATTGAAAGTGGACAACAATTATACCATTTAACGCTGGCAATTTATCATATTTTAAGCATATTTCACTGTATGTTTTGCAAGTATAGACTCAGTCTACGAGGTAACTAGAGACTCAGTCTTTCATATAAAAATAATGCAGTGGAGTAAAACAAAAAATATTTCCCCTGTACTTAGGTGGAGTCAAAGTATCAGTTACTGCATTATAAAGAGGAAAAACTCATGTGAAGTGTTACTTTACTTTACTTAAGAACTGAATTTGAGTATAACTTCAATTTGATATGCTCACCTGGCCCAGCACTGCCTGGCTGCCTTCTTGAGCTTCTTCACACCCCTCACACCCCTCACACTCACATACAGCTCTTTCTTCCCCACCAGTCTCTGTGTGTGGAAAATAAATGTAATGATGAACAGAGCAACTGCCTCCATGCAGGAGAAAAACTGCTGTACTGCTATCACATACCTGTAAACTGTCTGAGTCTAAGGTGCATGACTGTAAAAATCCTGAATCTGACTGGTTGTGAGCTTTTTTGAAAGTATTAGGGTGTGTGCTGTGGTGCAGGCAATTCAGCACGTAAGGATCGATGATGAGTGGCTGGTCCGGCGCGTACAGAGGGTTGAGATTGCCAACATTTAGCAGCTGGAGGTCCCAATAGAGCTGGAGGTAGCAATATTGACTTTTAGTAGACATGACAAAATAAATTTTCAGTCAGACAATTCCATGAGATTCAGAGAAAAGAAAAGCAATCATTTGACTACCTTTTCCTTCTTTTCCCTCTCCCTCTCCATTTCTAGGAGCACATCCAGCACATTTTCACCAACACAGGACCAACTATTGTCACCTCCTGCAATCTGAAACAAACACAGATACGTAGGATTCCACAATGACAAGTGAAGATTTGAACAAACAATAGATGCTTTGATAGCCAAGTTTGCTGTTTGAAATATTACAGTAGAAGGTATAGTTTTTTACCTTCTTCATGGCTGCATGTGCTTCATCAGTGTCAGAGGGAACATGAAACACTTTGCGGTAGAGGAGACTCACGTCTTCAGAGGAGAACTCTGCTCCGACAGACATACCCAGGGTTTGGTACAGACCAGGGACACAATCCTGAAGAAAGACACAAGGACATTAGTTGTAGTTTATACATGGAAAAACAAATGCAATTCTCACCCAACGTCAAAACATCTTACCTGCTCCATGTTTTCACCACTGAGGGCTGATTAATTATACAGGCTATTACTATGGTTACAGCAGTCCTCTGGACAACAGCTGAATCAAGTTACCAAGCAAGAAAAGTGACAGTGTATCTGTCAGAGGGAGACAGAGAGGAGTGAAATGTGATACATGACTATGTGACACTTTACACTTGTGTGTGAAAAGTGTTCTGTGACATTGAACGACTAGTGAAAGTATGCTTCCTGTCTCATACAGCAGATGCTGCATGGTAAAGCGATATCACTTTTTTGTATATACAGCTGACCTGCTCTGCACTCACTTAAACACCCTCCAAGTTATGCAAGATCATCTGAATAATTCATTAGAAATGTATAAATTGAAGACTTTCTGTACTAGGGGTGGGAATCACCTGAGGTCCCGTGATATGATATTATCATGACATGTAAGTGTAATTTACAAAGTTTGCAATGAGTATTGCAATAACATCTATTGCAATATTGCCAAACTGCGCAAAGGAACATGTTGTCAACATCTGTTTTATCAAATAGGATTTCATAAGTTTTCTGTTCATCTGTAGCAGACCTGTAGCAAAATAGGACTGTCAAGCACAACCAACCAGAAAAAAGTCAACACCATCTAGTGGACTGACAAAGCAATTGATTTTATTATACTAGTACCAGCAAGTTTAATTTGACTTGCAGTATTAATATTGTGATACTATACTGTATCTATTTTTCCCCACCCCTATTGCCTACATGATCTTACTTATAATAAGCACCAAATTACATGTTTCTTTCCAGGAAACTTCCTAGAAAATTAAAATAAAATAAACCAAGATCATACTCATGTCTTTATGAATACTAAATTTAATCTTTGAACATTAAATGAAACACCACAAATATTAGTGAAGCCTTTGTTTATTTGTAGAATGGGGAACAAATAAAAGAGCACCTGAGATTATGAGGCTTACTGTATATACAGTTAGACATCGCACCGTGTTGAAATAAACCTGAACAGTAAACAAATGCTCCTCTGATAGTTAATAATACTGTTACAATAATCTAAAGGCTGTGGACAGCATCTCATAAATGTGTAAAACAAACATGTGAAATAAAAACAATAAACCCTTGTGTAGTATAAATATTCAGTGCTACATATAACAAAGTTTATAAAAACCCTAAAATGCAGTTTTTCACTTCAGTCAATGTTAAATCCACAGGTCTTGGAGGTTCATCTGTTGACATGCTTTTGGTGTACAATAACAGAAGGCCTGTGCAGTCGTTGACTGGATTGAAGGTTATTAGAGGTGGCAGTGCATGTGTGCGTACAAGTAAATGTCCACTTTCAAGCATTACGACAGGTCTCCATGAAAGATCTTGGGGCACTTTTCTGGCTGAATGCAGTAGTTGTTGTGTAGAACCAGACCTGCAGGACACTGGCAGCCTGGCACACAGGGCTTGAAGCAGTGGCTCTCTATCACCCCCAGTGGTACATCAACGTTAAAGCAGGTTACAGGACACGGGGGTCCGCACTCATCGAACACAAAGCCCCTCTCCACTGGACAGCCCACAGCTGTGGAAGACAGGGAAAGAGAAAAAGCAAACAGAGACTGAGAACATTGTGACCACTAATGGTGTCAATGGTGTGACATCTGTTGACCTTTACTGGTGACCAGTACAACCATAAGATCACTGTTTCAGAGGGAAGATGGGCTTGTACCACTGAAAAACATCCCTAAGAAGTTTATAATAGGAACAGGGAGATTTTACAGAGTCAAAAAGTGAGTTTTCATATTTAGAAATAAAAAGGTAGCAGTTATTATAATGACTATTATTTTATTTCAAGCACTCACACTCAAGCACAATATGGTTATTGTGCAATGTTGTTCAGTAAAATCACCTTACCTTACCTTTTAAACAATTGCTCAATCAGACAGTACATATTTAAAGTCCCTGAAAACCTAGTTTCAAATCTTGTTTTTCATAACATTATAAAGTAAGCAACAATTAAAGGTTAGTTTTGAGAAAGAAAACAAAACATAATGGGCTATATGTGTGTGAAAAATTCCCATAATAGGATGGAAAAAGTAGCATCAATCCCATGTACAACACTTTCTACTAATCCCACAACGCAATACATCCAGTGAATAGGGAGGTAACAGTATATCGAATATGACAATAAGGTAATAAAAAAAAGTCTTGATGACATAACAGACTGTAACAATATATACTGTGATTTTACAGGGGTAATCATTGATGATTTCTGTTTTATAAGAGGACTGCTACTAAAAAAAAGTTTGCCAACCCACCCCTTTGGGTGAGATAATTTACTTTTCTTCTTTAAAAAGTTCAAAAATTGTTGAGTAACTCATTTAAGTGAAAGTGAATAATTTTTAATAATTTAATAGTTTTAATTGCAAGCATTTAATTTTCAAGCACCCCGATAATGACAAATCAGGTTCCCAGCTCACTGGGAGACTTTAAACAGCGACTCCATCTGCGTTCTTCTCTGGGTTTTTTAATTAGAAAGTCTCCCTCAGCTGTTATATGTATCAACAACCTATGTCAGGTGATGTAAATGTACGGAAAATGTTTTTAGAAAAAAGCATTTTGAAGTTAAAACATATGTACTTCAGCCAACATTTGAATGTTCAGATTTGTATACATAAGGAACGCAAGTGGAATAATATAAAAACCTCAGAGGACAAAAAATAATGGCCCCATCCTTTGTTTTACTCACCACACAGTGACGGGCTTCTCCATTGCAGGACAACTCCGGCCTCTCTGCACTGACTGGCGTACGCCTCCAGTGTGTCACACAGACACTCGTCAGTATTGGCCCCACAGGCACAGAGGTCATACACACAGGCTCCGTACCACGGTTCAGGAGGCACTACACGATGACAAGGCTTAAAGGCAGCAGACTTCAGAACCTTACAGCGAGCATTAGCCCCTTTCTTGGCCTGATAGCCTGCGTCTTTACACGGGTCAACATCCTCACCGGGACGGCAGGATGAGAGGGAGTGGCTGCCATTTCTGACCTAAAATATGATAAACAGTTGTTTATCTTGTTTTTGGGTGACAGTTTGACTTAATTTATTTTATTCTTTCTGTGTATTTCTTTATTTTACCCTCCAACTGTTGCCAAAGTCAGACTCTGAGAGGCTGATTCGTCCACTGGGCATTCGGAGGTCATCCTGGTGGTAGTTGTTGAAATTTCCACAAAGACCACAGGTGTGGCCCTTGTAGGAGCCTGGCACACTCACTTCCAGATGTGACCGACCACTCCACAGCACCTAAAGGTGAAACAGTGGGTACATAAGTGTGTGTCTAAGCCGTTTTCAATCAAATGTCATTCAAGAAAGAGACAAAGGACTGTACCTTCAGCCCGATGTTAGTGTTGAGTAAGATGGTATTGGTTTGTCGTTCGACATAGACGTGCGGTTCTATGAGGAATGGCAAAGTCACAACCTCATCGTTCACCTGAAGAGTACAATAATGACTGAGTGGATGCATAACACAAACATGACTGCACAAAAAATTATTTGAGGTGTTTGTATGCACAAACCTTCACAACCCAGTCCTGGAAGAGCTGCACTGTGACATCTCCTATAAACACCGTCACCTCTTTAGTCCAGGACACTCCTTTACGCCCACGATCATCATTAGTGACATGAATACTGTACAAACAAAGAGGAGTCATTGAGCAGGTCATAAAGAGTGTGGTGAGTCACTTATTCACTTATAAAAATCAGCTTCTTTAGAGAAAAGTCACATCAGATGGCATGTTGTTGTTTTTTATTGGTATCTTCAGTCAGGGCTTGAACTGAGAAGTTTTTTCTTCCTGTTCTAAATGCATAAAGTCAAGTCTTTCCTAAAGCTGGTTATAAGTGCAACACATTCTGAAAAGCAGATGTTTCTACAAAGTGACACATACTGTATATCCAACCAATTTTGTTGATGCTAATGCTAGTTACTCTAAAGCAGGGGTTCGCAAAGTTTTGATGACTGAGTACCAATTTAAATGTGATCGAGGGCCGCATGGAAAACCCATGAATTTGTTGTTGTTGATTTGTGATTAGTCAGTGATGGCTAATGATGTTTACTATTGAATTCCTTAAGCAGTGAATTTACCTCTTTTCCAGATAAGGCAGAACACATTATCTGTCCTCTGAGTTCTGACAAAGAGTGACAAAACGTGGATCCATTTTTTTTTTTACCAAAACCTCCTTTTCTTCTCATAATGCAGCAATTTTTCTGCAGTGGCTTTTCCATCTCACTTTCACATTAAACTGCCAAGTTGTCCACTGAAATCATTAACGTTAGCCAACAGCATTATCATCGATGACAGAACCGAATTCCTGTGACACTTGTGAAGTGCTACTAGTTGCCATGCAACCAGTAGCTTTCTCAAGTTGTCATTCCTAACCTGACAATTTGACACAGTAGCCAAGTAATGTATTAAATGTAGGCTACTAAAAGTGAGAGTATTTTATGTCACGTTCAGGAGCCACATAAAATGCTTCACAGTAAAAAGGTTTAACACTTAAAAGCTCTGCCAGTTTGCTTCATCAGTAGCCTTACAACATATGCAAACAACTCCTCAGCTGGCATCACATTTTGATTCAAATATTGCTAAATCTAGATTGGTGCATATAAGCATGTGCCCTTTTTCCAGCTGAGTCCCACCCACTTCAAACCAGTGAGAGAAATGTTAAAACCAAGAAATATCTCCTTCAGTCCCCTGATCACAGGTTATGGCTTTAATGTGGAGATGAGCTATATCAGTTCCATTTGAATTATTTTTTATATTTCAAAAGAAGAAAGCAGCAATGACATATTTACATGCACACTAATTTTCCACTATTATTCTAAATATTACAATATTCCAAATTTGATTTGAATCATTTGAACAGCATATTCTGTCTGGACTTTCCGATTAAGACATGTAGGGTAAGCCCATATTATTTGGGCTTTAAGAATATGCTTTGGACATGTATATAGCACTTTCAGTATATGTGTCTCCACTGGGGTTTTTAGTGCAATTTGCGACACAAACAAAGCAACTAGTCAACAGTTTGCAAGGCTGGGGCTGAGATGTCTGCACAAAAAAAAGCCCATATTTCTGATAAAAAGGGGAAACACACCTACTTTTAAACATCATGAAAGACTTGGGTATTGACAGGTTTTTGGATATGCACAAACATGGCAACACGGAAGGAAGGTGGCTGAACAAAGGAAAGAAGAGGCTGTGTTTGCACAGTTGAACAAGTCTACCACCAGTTGAAAACGATTAAAAATATAATTTTGATCCAAAGAAGCAAAATGGCTCAATAATCAGAGAATGCACAGCTGTACAGGTATATAAAACAGGTATATTACTGGAATCTTCATTTTCATTAGCCATGTAAACAGCTTAGTTGGAATGTAGTCTTTTTTGTAATAAGGGTAGTATCAAAAATATTTTGTGCATGTAAATAAAGTTATTTAGAGATGTAGTGGACAAAACATGTCTACACCCAGACAGACTGGCTTGGGGGACCCACTCACCTGAAGTCTCCACCCTCACAGTCCTGTGCCAGAACATATGTGCACGTTCCCTGGAAGTGCAGCATGCGGCCATCGAAGGTGCGATAATGAGGGTCGCCGAAGGCAATGCAGGTGGCTGGACGAGGCAGGCAGTGAGGACAACACAAACCTGGGATAATGGATGGCATCTCATCCTGGGAAACACACACACACACAAATTTAGCAACACTGGCTGTGTAAGTATGAGGAACTCAGGGGACTCAGAGCGAGCCAAACACATGTCTGCAGTGATGAGCTCTGAGGAGGAAACACTGATGAGAAATGTCAGGAATTTAATGTCTCTCTGCAGACTGGTGGTTTAGAACAGTGAGGCATCATGGGAACATTTTAGACTATGATGAAACACTAAGAAAGAGTGTGTATGTTTGTTTGTTATACTGACTGTTGCACAGGTGAGGGGAGGGCAGCGTTCACTGCGACAATGAACGTCTCCAGACACACACGTACAGCTGGTGCACTCATCCACCTCCCACTGTTCGTTACAGTGATAGACTGTTCCCTGGTACCAACACGACGTCCCTGAGTCTACAAAACACACAAAAACACACAAACATGAACCACGTTGAGAAGTCCTTTGAATAAACCTGACCGTTCACGCTCAGTGCACTGGCTGGCAGCGATACCTTGGCATTCATAGCAGCATTTTCCAGGAATCTTCACTTGTGTCTGACCTTCCAGACAAACTGCAGGTAAACACTCTTCAATGCTGCACTCAATATGACCCAACTAAGGAAAAAGAAAGAAAGGATTACTTAAAAAAACAGATGGCCTGAAAGGATACAAGACCTGTCAACAATTTCTGGTCCAGTGATGGAACGTAACAAAGTACATTTACTCATGTACTTGTAATTTACTTAAGTATTTCCATTTTATGCTGCTTTATACCTCTATTTAATTCCATTTCAGAAACAGAAAACAGAGAGAAATTTGTAGCTTTAACTTCACTACATTTATTTGACAGATGTAGTTGCTAGTTACTAGTAACTACATCTGTCAGATAAATTTTAACACATTATAGATTAAAGTGCTCAGTTGTATAAATTAGCTCCACTTAGACCAATTACACCGTTTAGTTCCACTTGGGGCCCTCAGAGAGCGCCAGAGAGCGAAGACCTCCGCGAAGGCCAACAGTCCAGTCCTCTATGATATGCAATTCTGCAAGTGCAACCACTATTTATGTCTGGATATACCAACACATTAGAATTATGTCAAAATATGGTTGTGCCTAGCTGACGCCTCATCATCTGAGCTGTGCATTTATTATGTACTTCTAAACTGGAAATATTTCACATACACTCACAAACCAGACAACCCTTTATTATCACGTACATGCTGTATGTACAAACATGCAGCAAAGGGCCACAGGTGGAAGTCAAACCGATGGCCACTGCAGAGAACTCACAGCCTCGGTATATGAGGCACACACTCTACAAGTATTTTTACAGAATGGTAATAGTAATTTTACTGAAGTAAATTATTTAAATAGTTCTGTTGCCACTGGGTCTAGTTTAGGAAATCAATCGTCAAATATTAGGTACAAAGTATAATTTAGGTGTAAATTTAGATTCTGAGTTGTAGACTTAACATGACATTGCACAAACATTGTGCAATCATGTTTTCTTCTGCAAATGCAAATCACCAGAGACAAGTACTTACTATTTGCAACTGCGTTTCAAAGGCCTTTTACTTTTTTGTTTTTATTTAGTTTTTTTTTTACATGTAACTCCTTTACCTGTGTTAATATTTGCACTAATATATTATCTTGTATTTGAACATTATTTTGCACAGTGGTGTGTACATGTTATTATTATTAGTTGAAGAATTTCATGAACGGGATTATTTCTGTAACTCACATTACAGTTACATGTGACACAGTCGTCATCGCTGTCTGTCCAGCTGCTGCCGTTGGTCACACGTCTGTTCTGGCCCTCAATCACACAATCTGTGTGAAACACAGGAGAACTGTCACAATTCTGCGTGCTTTAACACGAATGACACTTAAAATTTAAAAAGGCACAGGCAACAGACAATGAGTTATCTCACCTTTACACACAGGACAGCATGAGTCTGGAGGCATGAACTGTTCATTATGAGGGCAAGTGAGGGGGGGGCAGATCTGGTGTAAGCAGGTCCATGTCAGGTCCTAAATCATAGACGCTGTATCAATGAACTGCTTTGAATCACATGGTGTGTAACTGAGATCTCAAGATGCATAGATGTCAAACTAAACTTCACTCTGAGACTTTTTTTAATCAGTTTTTAAAACAACTAACTGACAAAAATGAATATTTTATGACAGATAATATTCTAATTTCCTTTACAGGCTATAATAAGCTTTGACAGGGTCAGTAGCTGCAAAATGAGTTAAAAAAAAAGTCAAAGTTCACAACAGCTGTGGTACCTGGCACTGGCAGGTGAAACATGGGTCATCTGTGCCAGGACCTCATTGCCGATCAGCGCAGCAGTGCAGTTACTGAGAGGCTCTAGACACACACACACACATACATACACATAAATATTACAGAGCTCAGTGACAGTACAGAGACAACACGTACAGTATATCAGAGAATGCAGTTCAGTACTGACGTGCACAGACAGGACAGCAGGAGTCTGGTCCAGAGAACAAGATGTTGCTTTTAGGACAGTCGACCAGACTGGGACACTGCTTCCTGTAACACCTCAGGTGTTGCTCTCCATCCGGCATCACCTGGGATACACACAGGTTGGATTACTATTACTATCCTTATGTCAGTGATTATAACTATACTATAACCGCTGCATCTTGCACATCTATTTTTATAACTATTGCTCTTACCTCTATTATTAAACGGACAGTTCATTTGACACTGGCACTGGGTTGTCGTGCTCAAAGCTCTACAAAACTACATTTGAAAAACTCAAAACTTGAATTGGAAAAACTTGAAACTGCTCACAACAATATCTGTGGATTATGTTGAGTATCTGGGCCATGATTTCTGGACACTGGTCTTGAGTTTTTCAAATGTATTTTTTTGGTGCTCTGGCACCACAAGCTGAGTGCCATCTAGTGCCAAAATCCATGGTGGTTCCAACCTCTGAAATGTGATGATTTACTGCTGTTTTCTGATTTATATCATTAGAAATTCATAATCTTTGGATTTTGGACTGATGAACCCTCATTTTCTGATGTTTTATCAATTAAATGATTAGTCAATTCATATAAAAAAGAAATAAAATCATTAAGTTAAAGTGAGAAAATTTGCTTTTGAATTCCATATTTGAAAATATAAATGAAAGTGTTTGGAATTTTAAAAAGAAATATTGTGTCACCAATTAGTGCCATTCAGAATTACATGTTTAATTTATCAAGTAAACCAAGTGATTGCAAACTTCAGAGATGATATTGATGAAAAATTTGTTTTTTTATAAAAATGAATCCACATCCACATGAAAAGTGCAGAATTTTCACTTTAAAACATAAAAAGGTGACAATCAGGTTTCCAGTTGTCAGGCGTGTATATGTTGTACCTCACAAGTGCAGATCTGACAGGGATCGTCGACTGGATGGAAACTGTCCCCTGGACCGTACACTCTGCCCTCAAATACGCAGTCTACTCAGAAACAATCACATCAGATTTTAATCACCAAAAAGTCTGGAAAAATTCCTAATATGAAATGCAGCTAATGTGCATAGATCATTGTTTGCTTACCGGCACACACAGGACAGCACTCTCCGGGCACGTTGATGAAGTTGTTGCAGGGAGATAGACAGCGTACTTCAGAGCAGGTGGTCACTCCGTCTACACACATGCAGGTCATACAAGGAGTGGAGTCTGCGAACCAGCTGCTGCCCTCGCTATGCTCCTCTCCTCCATAAACACAACCTGAGAGGGGAAAAAAATCAATCACTGGTAAAACTATTTCCTCCTGTGGTTATAATTTTCAGTGATTTGTTTACCTCTACAGCGAGGACAGCAGGCCCCTGGATCAGTCACCTGATGCATACAGGGCAGCGTGGGACACTCAGGAGATGCACACTGCACCTCACCTGCCTGCGAGACTCAGAGATTAACACTCACACGCAAGGAAAAGTGCAAATATGGAGGCAAACAACAGATGGAAGAGTCAGACCTGGCAAATGCAGGTGGAGCAGTGGTTTGAACTCAGAGTCCACGTCTGTCCGTCACTGAACTCCTGTCCATCAAGTGTACACACTGAGACCAGAGACAGACAAGAGACAAAGACCGAGATAAAGAAAAAAGTGAGGAAATTTCTTAATTAGGTCTTCACAGAGAGATAGTTTTTTTCATGTATGCATGAGGGATTTTTGTGACCGTGTACTCCAATTTGTAGGGGTGTTTTCAATTTTCACAAGTACTTTTAGGTGCTTTCTACAGAGAAATTGCAGGTGATAAAATACAAAACAAAAAATTTCTTTTCTGGGCTTGGACTAAAGTAAACAACTGGATGCATGACAGCAAAAACACTTTTGATCTCCATGGAGGGAGCTAAATCCAAACTTTCTGAACTTTACAATGTTGAGCAACATTTGTGGAAAATTATAATGGACATTTTTTTTAAATACCTAACTTTCCTAGAATCATGACACATAGTCCTTTAGCAACATAATTGTCTATGTTTACCTTATTTATTGCTCTATTGGACATGGCTTGAACTAGATTTTATTTTGTTTAGCTTAACCTCTAAAGCCTCATCTCACTAAGCAACACATAACCCCTCTATTTTTTATATTAAATTGTTTCTATTTCTTAATATTTTTGATATTTTAATACCTTACTCAATCTTACTTAATTTTACTAATTTTTTTACTTATGTTGGTATGTAGGTAAAATGTGATGTTCCCTTTTTTAATTGTTTTAATTGGGATCAGCATGATATGCACCCCCAAAAATTAGTCTATTTGTTTTGTGAAAGTGTCATATAAAACTATTTTGTTTCATTTTTAATGTATCAACTTTTGTTTTAAATAGACCTTTCACTGTCTGACAGTATACAGACAAAGGCTTGAACGCAAAGGACACTTTTTCACCTGTAAGGAATGAATAAATATGGAGTTACATTTTATTATCCTGTATATCATTACTTCTTCTTAAAAACCTATTGCAGAATCATTACTTACAGTATTTGAAAAGTAGATGGATGTTTTAATCAAGGAATTTTAGGAAAAAGGAGTGGCAAAAAAACATCTCCACTAATGTGTCAATCTCTTGCTGAAAATGTGTGACTTGCAAAATTATAGTTCTTGCTTTTACTGCAGAATTTTACTGTTAATTTGCACAATTGTTCAGGAAGTACCTGAGCACTCAGGACAGCACTGTCCTGGCTTGGTAACTGGTCTGGCACAGAGTGTTGCTGGGCAGACCAGAGGCACACAGGTGACTGTGCCTCTGACACAGGTACAGCGCTGGCAGGGGACGGAGGAGGGTGTGAAGGTGTGAGTGTGAGAGTGGACAACACCCTCATACAGGCAGGAGTCACAGACGGGGCAGCAGGTATCTGAAGGGACCGGATGGGAGCACTGGACTGGACAAGCTCTCCTCTGACAGTTCACCACCTCATTCTGACCAGAGGAGGGGAAGGAGGGACAAGGTGGAATCATACAACTTGAGTTGGGATCATTTACTTGTTTTTCCTTCAGTAAGAATTGTCAGACTGACCAGACAGGAGCACGACGAGCAGGGATCAGAGGGTGAAGTGAAGGAGGAGCCAGACTCATACTCTTGCCCCTGATGAAGACAAATCCCTGTGCAGACAGGGCAGCACTCTCCAGGAGGGGTCACTGGACGCACACAGGCAACACTTGGACAGGAGACATGCGTACACACCACACCACCGTTCTAAACACAGAAACACACACACACTGAGGTTATTTCTTTTAAACAGTGAATTATAATCCTCGCACACATAAAGATAAACAGACGATGGAGTCATAGGTAGATTTATCCGTGCAAGTGCTCATCTTAATGCAGCATAGTGAACATATGGTTTGACAGCAGAAAAAGTGGCTGACCATCATTTGAAAAATTACATTTGACATTTGATACCCATCAAATGAATGGAAACATTCCTGAAATAATTCTCTGGCATTCACTTCCATCAGATGCCACAGACTTGTTGTATAGCCATACTTTTGAACGTTTTGGTGGCATCTTAACTACTACGCTGAACTGTTAAACTGTAAAACACACCATGCTAGACTTAACTACACCACAAACTGAGTGTTTTCACAGCACATCATCAATCCGGAGGCCAGCCACGGCCTCAGCTGTCCCTGATTTTTGTTGCATAAAATTGTCTATTTTGGTCAACCAAATACAAAGTAAGCTTGTAAGAATAACAAAACTAATTCCTCATTGATTGACTTCTTTAATAAACAGGTTGAAGACGGATGTTTTAATTGTTAATATGTTTATGACACAGAACTCATGGCTGAGGACTCTGCCTCAGTACATGGGACACTTGCTCCACTGACCCCCCTGATCAGCATTTTGATCCAAAAAGTATGAATCTTCACCAGCTATTAGCCTTACTTTCTCAAATATCACACCCTTTCCTGCTGAGTGAGTTCTTCTCTGCAAGTTTGAGCAGCTTCCACAGTTTTCTTGAATTTCTCTGTGGTTTAGCATTCTAAAATCAGCTCAAATTGAATATTTAGCACATAATTCATTTGGTTGTTTACATCCCAGTATCTCCAACATGGCTGCACATCCAGATTACTGACTAAATCGTGATGTAGGTGCAAACACTCCTATAAAAAAGAACGACTGCAGATTTTGCTTGACTGGAGAAGTTTCAATACCACTTGGTATTGGATTATTTTTGGTTGATACCTTAAAGATACTGAGTGCTGATATTCAGCCCTAATTACTGGAGTGTGTGGAGTTGATGTTTTTATATGTTTTGACATATTTTTTTTGCTGTGACTCCTGGAGTTCATTGGAATCCATTGTAACTTCTGCAAATCTGCCATGAAGGAGCAAATTACACATTTTGTCAGAGCTGAGTATTTGATACTTAGAAAATAGATTTTTGTTGCATTATTCCTTTAATATAACCCTCTGACCTCAAACATGTTGGTCATATTTTTTATCAGTGCTAAGACATTTAATTTTTTAACTAAATACTTTTTGATTAATCCATTATCTTACAGTGACTTTGACATATTCTGTTTCTGTTTCCAACACCAGTGGCATACTTTCTGCATAGGTCGACCAGCTTGCTGCAGTTAACATTTAATCCTGACGTTTTTTCAGGATTACATCTGTAAATAAAATCTACAGTGGCTATGACTTGAAATATGTGTGTGACAGTACCAGACAGGAGCAGAGCTGACAGTGGTCCGTAGGGTTCAGGAATCGTTCTCCATTGAAACAGCTCCGTCCATTAAAGTTGCATCCATCACACACTCCACACCCACAGCCATCCACAGCTGGGTGCTGACACGACAAAACAGGGCATCTCCGCCGTTCACACACCACCTCACCTCTCTATGGAAAAAAGAGAGAAGATAAAATGTATAGTACAGTAGTTGTGAGGGGTGCAGCAGCCTCGAACTAAATGTAGCCCCTCGCCCTCTCACTGAGCATGTGCAGTCCTGGCAGCCTCCTTCTCCTCCTGGAAGGGTCTGTCCGTCAGCATAAGTCACACCTTGGTACTGGCAACCTGCATACAGAGTGAAACATCAATTATTTACTGACCCTACATTAACATGAACGGAGATGTGTTGTAAGCTGGTTACCGTCACAGACAGGGCAGCCACATGTGTCGTTGAGTGGATGAGGACAGCGGGCTGCTGGACACGACTTCTTCGTACATCGTACTGAACCGCTCTGTAAGAAAATAAGCATGTTGTCTGAAGGGATTTACCAGCACGACTGTGTATGTGAATGTGTATGTTGATGTTACCTGGCAGGTGCATTCAGAGCAGAGGTTTCCAGGGTCAGGGATCGACTGTCCATTTATGAGGACTGCGCTGTTGTAGAAACAGCCTATCAAATAAAGATAGGTTTCTTTTGTCATTTTTGTAATCAAAGTAATATTTCACAAAACAAAATTTCTAAGAAAGTGAGCAGATTTTGATTTTGACTTTACATACGGTTACATTCTCCACAGCACTGTCCAGGTGGCTTGTAAGGGTGGCTGCACTCTCCATAACAAGGTATCTTGGTGCAGACGACCTCCCCTCCGTAACAGTAACATACGCCACAGGGGTCTCCTTCATCACCAAACTCAGTGCCGTCAAGATATTCTTTACCATTAAACATACAGCCTGCAAGTAGAACACTGGAGATATAACTCTGGCAAAATAGTTCCTAGAGAAAACTGTTGACAAAGGTCAGTCAGTCATTTTATTTAACTGGGACACTTTTTCTGGAAGGTTGCTCTTATCAGTCACTCACCGTCACAGGACATGCAGCACTGTCTCTGGACTGGGTGCTTACAGTTGGAGGGTGGACAGCGCTTCTTCTCACAACGAACAGAGCCTTCACGGCAAACACATACCGCACATGGATCTGAAGCATCATCCCACGACTCTCCGTTAGCCCGCTCTCGACCCTCATACAGGCAGCCTGCAAAATAAATGAAACCAACAGAAAACATGATTAGACTGGAAAAAGTGCAGCATCTTCTGTGACTGAACAACTGCGCCAAACTTGATGAGGTCTTTTGCTGCAACAGATTACAGCATGTGCTGGTTCCAAATACAAAAAAACTGCTTTATCCTTAAGTTACAGTGTCTTTGCAGGATTAAGAATTTATACCTTCGCAGGTCCGGCAGCACTCCTGTGTGATGGGATGGGAACATGCAGCAAAGGGGCAGGGCTTGCGCTGACAGTGAACTGTCCCATTGGTGCATGAACATGACTGACAGCTGTCAGTCGGGTGGTAGAAACGCTCAGTGTGTCTGTAGGATCGTTGTTCATACACACAGTCTGATGGAGGAGCTGAAGAATATCAGTGAAAAGAATTTATTATTTATTTTGTGTTCGTCCGTGAGCCATCATGAACAAAGAAGAAACCCAACAGCAGATAATTTCACAAATTAACATTACGTCAACCACAAGCTGGTCAAAGAAATTAGTCTGAAAGGAAAACATTAAAACTCTAAATCCTTGATGGCAAACGATTTGAAACAGATGCTTTAAGGATTTTAATAACGTTCTCTGTTAAGCTTGCTGTTTTCCAAATGAGGATCAAATGAAGACCATATGAAAGCATCATTTGTTTATAAATCTAAGATAGGAAACATAAGGGTGAGGGTATAGTATAACCAGGATGCGGACTAAGAGAGACAGAGATCTAAGAGAGATCACATCATTTGTCCTATGCAGCATTCAACTGCTTAACAAGCTCAGATCACATGGTGAGACTTTGGAACCTTCTTGAACTTGCACTTGCAAATTTCCCAAAATGATGATTTTTATGATGTTTCAATGATACTTGTGTTTTATGTTACTGTTTATGTTACTGTCATATGTTTTTGATGTCCTTTTATGCACATGCATAACAAATCTTCTTAATAATAGTAATGATAAGTCCTTTATAACTGGATTATCATGAAATCTTAATCAACTAATTCTTGCCACAAAACCAATCTCCCATCAAATTTCATTCATGTTGTTACTTTGGAAATTGCTCACTCAACAGTATAAAATAGTCAAGAGTAAGAAAGGGATATACACAGGGAATACAGTTTGTTAGTGGCTATAACTTGAGCCTAATTTATTTCAGCCTATATTTGTTTACATTTTAGCACATTAACCCCATCAAAAGTATGCCGAATTAGGCATCAGCAGTTCCTGTTTGCAATCTATCTGTAGATGTACAGAAAATTATCACTGTATCATTATGATAATGAAGAAAACTTATAAATGTGATAATTCCCAGGTATGTTTTGGTGTTATAAGAAGCTTTTTTCTTTTATTTTTATGTGGATTTACAGGGATTTATTCAAGATTGGCATTTGAGATAATGATATCCTCTAAAGTGCAAGTCACACTGAGTCTAAAAATATCTGTATCATGTCTGAGTGTTTATATTTGACTCAAACCTAGAGAAAATAGTTTTTAAGTACCTTAATTGCCTCCATGAGCCGTTTCACAGCAACTGATGCTGCTATAACTGCTGACCGAGTTGATTAAATGAACCAAATCAAGATACTAAACTAGAGAACTCACCTGTCCCTTTAACCTCATGCAGTAACCTTCAATCCTCACAGTTTTAATGCCACTGCCACAGACATTTTCACCCGTCTAGCTTTTCTCTCTCGCCCATCCTTACCAGGACACTGAGGGCAGCAGTCTCCAGGCAGCACATGTGGATTGGAGCAGGACAGCGGTGGACACCTCTTCATCAGACACTGAACATTCCCATTCTATAACAAACACCATACAGATTGAAACGAAAAGCTACTACAAGAAGACAACAGGTGATCAACACATCAGAGTTCGTCATGCTGTGATGTTCTTTATTCTTACTATGCAGCTGCATGTCCTGCATGTGTCAGTAGGATGGGGAAACTCCTGTCCATTGGGGTATTCTTTCCCAGCGTAGCTGCAGCCTGATGTACATGAATATTATACAATTGTGAGATTTTATCTTATTTATTTGTATTCCTGGTACAAAATGCATATTTCCTCACCGTTGCAGTTGTTCTGACAGCATGTTCCAGACAGAGGTGCATTACAGTGAGGATGAGGGCACTGTGCATGGTAGCAGTCAATTGTGCCGCTCACACACTTACACTCCTCACACACACTCACAGGGTTGGGAAAAGCCTCTCCATCCACAAATACACGGTTTTCAAAGGAGCAGTCTGGAAAAAATGCAAACATTTAGAAGCAATTTCAAAAACCATGTACGACTTGATTCATGAATGGATCGGTCTCTGAGTTTGAGTACCTGGACATTTCGGGCAGCACTCTCCAGGTGGTGTGTATGAGTTAGAACAGTTGAGTGGAGGACAAGGTCTTCTCTCACACTCTACAGTGCCATGCTGAGAAGAAGGGATGGCTGTATCAGCGGGTTTGAAGGTGAACAGGACTGTGTAGTGTGTTTGTGTGTGTGAATGGAGGCGTGCTTACCTGGCAGGTGCAGATGTGGCAGGCCTGGTCAGGGCTCGTAAACCTCTGGCCGTTGCTATAGATACGATGGTTATAGGTACAGCTTTCACACACTGCACAACAGGAACCTGAGGATAAGAAAGAGACAGTGTAGTACGTTGGCGAACAGTTATTTTCAGTACTGATTAAGCTGCTGATTATTTTCATGAATAATTGTTTAGTTTATAAAATGTCAAAGAATTGTGAAAAAAATTCAGAACAATTTTCCAGAGCTGAAAGTGACATTTTCTAGTTGCTTCTTTAGTCCACTAACAGATCAAAACCAAAAAACTCATCTTTTACTATTATAAATGATGAAGAAAAGCAGCAAATTCTTACATTTAAAAATCTGGAGGCATCAAATGTTTGACATTTATGCTTGAAAAATTACAATTAATCAGTTATCAAAATAGTTGACAATTATTTTTCTTTCTATCAACTTTTTGATTAATTAACTGATTGTTGCAGCTCTACAGTGTACTGAAGTTACACAGACATCAACATGTAAACAGCTGTATTTAAGCTCACACACACAGTCTTACCAGTAATCTTGGTGGGATGCAGGCACTCGGCAGAGCAGCGTGTATGTGTACACAAGATCTCTCCATTCACACAAGTGCAGCTGGAACAGGGACCCTCAGGGTGCCAGTTGGAGCCATCCTCATACTCCACACCCTCCAGCACACACGCTACAGTGAGACAAGAGGAGCTGTCATATATTCATCAATGAGTTGCACCTAAATGTATGTGTGTGTGTGAATGCATTATTACCCTTGCAGATTGGACAGCAGAGCTGTGGGTCTATAATAGGGTTGGAGCACTGGGCAGGGGGGCACTTCTCCTCACGGCAAATAACATTTCCACTCTATAACAGACACACAGTATGAAAACATGGTGGCTATGGTGTGTTTCAGGCTAAACAGCATACAGAACCTTGACAACTTATTATGTGCATTTTTCTCAGACATGAGACAAAGGTAGAAATATTTCTTCCTGTGTGAATGAAGTCTAATGCAGTCTTACTCATTAAACTGAACATGTTTTGAACAAAAATCCTCAAAACTTCACTACTTTGTTCCTGCACACACTGCACATACTTGAAGAAAATGAAGTAGAAGCTCAGCTGGGTCTTTGTTTGTGGGTCTTTGGACACTTAAGGTGTACTGTACCTATAGCATCTTGTGAAGAGCTCATTGCATGTGTGTATTATGGCCTCAATAAATTTAATAAATAAAATGCCAGTCTCCTTTGAAAACAATCCAAGGCGCAATGTAGAGCTGCAAAAATAAAATGTCTTTATTTTAAATGGCAATATGTATTTAAATGTATTAGCATACATTTACCATTGTCTCATGAATATGTTCTGCCTTGTAATTTTTTTTTATATAATTGTGAAATTATTCTGTTTCCTGGCCAGGGACTACAGATGAAAATTAGCTTATAGCTAACTCTGCTGCAGCTAAGTAGCTGTGCACTGTCCCTGTTAAATAAGTAAATAAAATGACTAATGCATTGCAACCAACATAAGTCTTCATTGGGGTCACTGTAGCAGTAGTTGTCAGCATTCATATGCTCCTTAGTCCCATTTGCTGAGTTGGGAAGTCGTTCTTCCAACTTAATTTGCTCATCAGCTTTCAATTCGTAATATGGAAGCAACATGGATGCTACAAAGGGTAGGGTAGGGTTGTTGTTATACTTATTGTGGCGTGATGAAACAGTTTGAAGCTTTATATTATAAACTGATTAAAATATTGCTTTACCAGACTTCTTAACACGTGAACAAAAACTAATGGTTACAACCTAATACCATATTACAAATTACATTTGAGCAAAAAACTGAACAATAAATGAATTAATAAAAAGTTATCAACCAAACATTAACTCTCGCCGCCATGTTTCTGTGTATATGGTGTAAAACACAACAACCTCAGCAACTAATGTAACAAAATATTCTGTGTTGCTGAGATGTTGTCCCGACTTGCGTTTGCATGAATTTTCCCAGTCAGAACTGTTCATCATTCCATCGTCATTCCATCTTATGAAAGGCTCATAACATGGGTGAAATATGGTCTCAAAAAATTAAATGATTCCCATGGGAGGATAGTACTCTATCAGTGTGCAAGCCTATTGGTCAAAAACGAGGAAGTGATACATCATTAAAGAGATGGGAGAAAGAAGGGTGATGGCAGGAACTGAAGGAGAGAGAGAGAGAAGATGAGAGCAGGGGCACTTTAATTTTGTACAAACACAACAGTGTACCAGGGGACTTGCAATTTAATGTTTTAAGTTTTTTTTATTGAGACTATATTTCACTCATGAAACAAGCCCTTCACAAGATGTAATAAACATGGTACAGACTTGCCTTACACCTGCACTGCAGGCAGGGTCCACTTCCAGCAGGGGTGAACACCTTTCCATTAGCATAAACCCTTTGGTCATACTCACATTCTGTGGAAACAAATACAGACTCTGATAATGTTTGATTGAATTTGAACATTAAAGGATATTTCTGACAAATTTACAGATATACTGACCATCACATGTAGGACAACACTCTCCTTTGCGCTTAGCTGGATGACTGCAGTGTGGTGCACGACAATATGAATCCATACGCTCACAAGACACTTCACCTGCCTACAAGTAGACACAAGAGGAGATTAAATGTTTCACTCTCATAGAGGATAGAGCGTTTCAACGTTCAGTTTCTGTCTAATAGGATCAAATGAAGAAGTGATGATATTTTATGTCCAAAAGGTGAAAGATCAACTTCACTGTGAGATCATAATCTTCTGTAAAAACACTTGAAGCTCTCTATCAGTCCTCTGTACTCCTCTGTAAAATTAGTCTCTAAATGAAGACAGCATGTTTCTCACTGGAAATTATTCACTGAAATCATACATGTCAATATAGTGAAAAGAATATATTTCATACCTTTTATTAAATTCTGTGGAGACATAACATGCACATACACAAGAAAATAATAATAAACTAAATCTTGAATCTTTAACAGACTTGTAAACACCTGACAAAGTATTCAAAACCTCCTCTGTGGTAGTTTCTGATACAGCGGGTGCCTCCAGACACAGACTCACAGGCTGAAAACAATACCAGCCACATGCTGTCGCAGTTGGTAATCAACTTTACTTCTGAAAGTGCAATAGGTTTTGACAGGTTTTCTTTGAACCCTCGCCAACCCACAATGAGTCCAGTCACATGAACATCACATAACCAAAACACCAGACTGCCAGACTGAACTCACAGAGCAGTGGCAGTGGAGGCAGGGGTCTCTCCTGGAGGGGAACTTCTGTCCATTCACATACACTTTGGACTCAAATTCGCACTGCTCACACCTACAGAAAACATACAGTACACAACATAAACATTTCAAACTTAGTTGTCTTGAAAACCTCCCAAATCTACAACCCTAATTCCAAAAAAAGTTGGGACATTGTGTAAAAAGTAAACAAAACCACATACAATGACTTGCAAATACTTTTAAAAATGTATTCAGTTGAATACAAAGACAAGATATTTAACATTCATGTTTCTAATTGTTATTAGAAATCATGGATGTTGTGACCTCTGGGCTAAAGAGGAAATGGACCATCTAGATTGTTACCAACGCAAAGTTCAAAAGCCAAAATCTGTGACGGCACTGTGTTAGTGACCAGGACAGCAAACTGTCACATCTGTGAAGCCTCCATTAATGCTGAAAGGTTCATGCAGGTTTTGGAGCCACATATGCTGCCATCCAGACGACATCTTTTTCAGGGATGTTCCGCCTATATCAGCAAGACAATGCCAAGGCACATTCTGCATGTGTTAGAACAGTGTGGATTTGAAGTAAACGAGTTCAGGTATGAGACTGGTCTGCCACTGGTCTCCCATTGAAAATGTGTGGTGCATTATAAGGAGCAACACAAGGCAATGGACACCCCGGACTCTCGAGCAACGAAGTTGTATATCAAGTAAGAATGGGATCAAATTGCACTTTCAATACTTCAACAATTCCAAATACTTACTAAGTGTTGTTAAAAGAAAAGGTGATGTGTCACAGTGTTAAACATGACCCTGTAACAACTCTTTTGGACCATGTTGCAGGCATCAAATTCAGAATGAGTATGTATTTACAAAAGGTTTATTAGTTTGAACATTAAATATCTTGTCTTATACTGTATTTATTTGAATATAGGTTGAAAAGTTTTTGCAGATCATTGCATTCTGTTTTAATATACATTTTACACATTAGATTGATGCAGATGTGAAAGTAATATGGATGATTTTAGGCAGTTTGGTTACCGTGGGCAGCAGTCTCCATCACGATGCACAGGGTTTCGACAAGACAAAGCAGGACAGGGAAGGGGTGAACAATTCACATTTCCATTCTGGAGGAGAAATATATTGGAAATATAAACCTTAGGAATAAAACAATTATATGATACACACAAAAATGGAATTTAATGGTGATGATGATGATAAATGACATACCACACATGTACACTCTTGACAGCGGTCGCCAGTGGGGATAACAGCTCCATTAGGGAAGTCATGACCGTTCACACCACAGCCTACAACACATACACAAACACACACTGTGTCCCTACAGTCCACTGAAGCCACACATGCTGCTGCTGCTACAGTGAATTAAAGAAACCCACCTTGACAAACTGGACAGCAGGTGTTTGTTGGAGGAGCAGCAGGGTTTTTACATGGAGTGTTACAGCGCTCCCTCTCACAGCTAACATGACCCTCCTGGTGAGAGAGGGCGAATATACTATTAATCCAGCTGAAGGTGATAGAAAAACTTGTAAGGTTAAACTGTCAGTCAGTATGAGACCCACCACACAGTAGCAAACATCACAGGGGTTCTCTGCTGGCCTCCAATATGCTCTGTGATCATACCGGACACCAGAATGGACACAACCTGCAAACAGATTTTACATCAGATTGCTTTACTGTTAATGTCTTACTGGCAGTGTTGTTGGTTGCTGGTGTCACTTTCTTGAGGAGATAAAAAGCTTCTTTTAATCTATTATATTTGGGTTGGGAGGGACTCTTTTTGTATCCCCTGAAGTAAAGTGATACATAATACTGAGCAGTTAATTAGTAGTCCCTCATTACCTTGTGATTACTAATCTTTTTGGGTCTGTTCAAGTAAAGTGACACATAACTGAGTAATTATTAGGCAGTCCCTCATTACCTTATAATACCTTACTCTTTTTAGATCCTTTCAAGTAAAGTGAGTAGTTACAAAGTTACCTTATGATTACTTACTAATGGTTTATTAGCAGTTAGTTCCTCATGTGTTCCCTGGTAACTACTCAAATCTTTTGTGTACCTCATAGTAAAGTATTGTCCAGATTTTTTTTTCTACTTCTGTCCTTACCTCTGCATCGCTGGCAGCAGTCTCCAGGTACAGTCTCCTTCTGTGTGCAGTCCAGTGAAGGACAGGGTAGGGGATTGCATTCCCTGTTACCCTCCTGTTTGGCAATGAAGGGACACAGATGTGAGGAAAAAAGGTGAACAGAGGAAGACCAGAGTAATTGTTCAGGCTCCCTAAATATGTTTGTTTTAGTGTAAGCCAATGTCAAATACTCACCTTACATGTACATGTCTGACAGCCATCTATATTGCTGTAGGACACATTGTAAACTGTGCCATCCAGATCACACCCTGAAGATAAGACAGACATTAAATGCATACACATTTCTGAGCATGTGGGTGTGTGTCTGCATATCCCAAGTGATAAAGTTGGAGAGTACATTAAACTCATAATTTAAGTAAGAAAAGATGAATGTGGAAATAAGTTTCAGGATCACAGCCGGTCCCCCTTTGCCTACCAATGGAGATTTTCTTCACCTTGTCTCTACTCTAGGTCACCAGGGAACATCTGGCTCTGCTCTCTTTCCAGTAATGACAGAACAGCATGGTTCTGATGTAATATGCACGTGGTTGCTCTCACACACCTATGTTTTATGGGCCGTAACAATAACCACAAGTGCCTGCAGCCTTCCAGCTGCTGAAGACTACTACCGGCAAGTCTATTAACACTGAAAGAGATTTACTGTTGGAGAAACAGGGAGAGAACTGGAAGGGGGAGCAGTTTTCTGCAGGGTTCACTACAAAACAGATCATGGCCCTAACAACTTTGTCCATTATGTAGCTGTTTAAGTTATTTACAGTATAGCACATACCGGAATCCAAACACAACTCCAACTTAGTTTTTTTTTCACCAAAGTCTTTGAGAAAGCTCATCAAATATTATTTTCACTTAGCTTGGACATTTCAGCAGATAATTATTTTAATGACGACTCTCCAAAGGACAGAGACAATGTGTTTGTGTGTGAGAGACGGCAGTAATCACAGAGTGTGAGAGAAGCTAGTGAGGCTGCCCACTGTGCCAGCAGCCAACAGGCATTTCCTCTAGCAAGCCAAGCATGCATGAGATCAAAGTGTGTGTGGGAGTGTGAGTCTGTGAGTGTGTATCAACTGGGTGACAGTGGAGTCTTCAGGCCTACATGCAGAAACAATTAAGGGCAAGATGGATGAAAAGGCAGAGACAGTGACAGAGAGCGTAGTCAAGCGAGGGTGACAGAGCGGACAGTGGGCCGTTTGGGCACATGTGTATTACATTGATGAAGAAAATGTGCACAATAAGCAGGGCAAAACAAAGTTTACATAACTCTGTGGGAGTGAACTTAGGAAGAGAGAGAGAAACAAAGAGACAGAGAATCCCTAATGAGGCCGGTCCAACCTCAACTAAAGTCCCACATGATTGTTTCACTCCACCATGACAGGCGCTTGTACATAGTGACCTCAAATGCACCAGCTAGAAAGTTGATAACAACTACATTACCATACAATCACTCTAAAACTTACAGAATGCTTTGGCAAATGGTAGTAATACAAAAGCTTGACGATGTTGAAAAATTAACCCCATATAAAGTTGACATGGCAAATGTCTTTGCAAACAGTTGCTTATTTGCACATCCAGCAGTCACAAGCAGCATTAACATTCATTTAGAGTCATATTTCTGCCCACCCAAAGAATTCAAGTCCAATATTCTCTCCTTTTAACTCTGTTTTTGGTCTCCACCACCTTTTGAGATAAGTATCTGACTCTTTAGCAGCTAAATGCAGCATTATGTTCACCATTTAATTCTAACTTTGTTGTCCACTGTTTGGTAATGTACGTACAGTCTTTTTAGAGCCATAAATAGGTAACATATAGGGTTCATGAGAGTGGAAAGAGTGAGCCAGGAAAGTCGCAGGCTGTAAAAACGTAAACTAATGAGCAGCTTTAACTCAGTGTATAGAAAAGATAAAGTACATCATACAGACTTCATGTTAGAATGCAAGTGTGGTGGTGGGGCACCCTGGTAGCTCATTTGGTAGAGCTTGTGCCCCACATACTGAGGCTAAGTACTGCATTGGTCTGGGTTTGATTCCGTCCTGTGGCCCTTTGTTGCATGTCATCCCCTCTCTGTTCCCCTTTCTTGTCTATCTTACTGCAAGTGGACTATCAAAATAAAAAGTCACTCACACCTCTCTGCACAAAATTTAAAAAAGAATGTAAATGTGGTGGTACAAATGAATAATCTTGGATTGAGGTTAAACTATTTCAAAACATATGTTACTGTTTAAACATGGTAATGAAGTCTTTGTCTCTTTTCTTTAGCATCAGTGCTTTCTGTCTCTCTGAGCTCCCAGAGATGATGAAGGTACAACATGTACCAAGTGATTGTCCAATCTCTCCTCACTCTGTCCCTCCATTTTTCTGGGAAACAATCCAGTGTTTACCAGCCATGGCATATTACATGGTGTCCAGTAGCTGGATCCCGCCACTCTGTGAAACAGGACCCACAATTGTGCATATGGCAGACTGCCTCAGGGTGAACATGGCAACGGGCTTGATGGCAGAGGTCAGGGCAGGTGATAGGCGCAGAGCCAAGGGGACAGCCGCTGAACCAGTGGAGCTTGAAACAAAACCTACAGACAGTGTTTGCAGGGAAAGGAGATCACAACATGGTTGAAATGCTAAAAAAATATTTATAAAATATTTGACTTGCTATCATGGTATGACTATTGCTATATTAGCCTTTCAAAGCCAGCTGGTGCATCTCAAGTTCTATTTCCACCATGAGATTTTAGTTTTCAAAACCTCTACTGAAATTTGCCTGAGCTAGGTAGTTGGATGCCAAAGATTTAGGGACAGATGATCATGTGACTCACTGAATCTGGAAACTTTGAAACATCTGTTTAACTCACTGTCGTAGGTATGAAATTACACAATTGCATGTCCTTGTTTTTACATCAAAGTTATTGAGGAGCCTAGACTAATAGAAGTGGTGTGTTTGGCCAATCAGGTTAGGGAAGGGTCGTGTTTATGTATAGGATAATGAAGACACTTGCCACTAATCAACTGTGCAACCTACTTTAAATGATGCCTCTCTCAAGCAAATACCTGTTATACTACAAATTGTTGGCTGGCTTTGCAAGGCAATTTCTTCACTTTCTTCTTGTAATTCTGATACCTGTGATCTGGTGTGATTGGAAGCCATGTGTTGCTCCTGTTTTGAGCAGCTGCCTTAACAGTATCATCACTTTCTGGCTTAATTTGTCCCGTCCATTCCTGCACTAGTTGACCATTCAGAGTACTGCTTTCATCCAGATCAAAAGTCATCCAGTCCTGAATGGCCCAGTGCTGGGGCAGGGAAGTAATTGGGGGGCAGGTGCGGGTGATACGGTTTAAAGCTTGCTCACTGGATGACATTAACTGTTGCTGCGTGTGGAAGTAGAACCGCAGTAATGCGGTCCATTGAAGAACCAGTTGCACCTGTCCTTGTCATAACCATCTGTCCGAAAGCCAAATGCATCAAACCCACCGCGATCCAAACCAAACGGATCAAACCCATAGATACTGTAGCCTTTGTCACTGAAGAGTTCAGACATTATTTGTCTCTGTACGTTTTATTATCACGCTCTTCCTTTTCATCTGTCTCCTCACGCTCATTTTTCTTCTCATTCTCAAACACCCCATCCTTACGCATGCCAAACCAGGTGACATTAGAGCGGTTGAAGCCATAGCGGTTGAAACCAGATATGTCATATCCATCCTTATCAATGAAGTCCCGGTTAAAACCATCTTTGCCATAGCCCCACCTGTCCCAACCGCTCCGGTCATAGCCATCACGATCATATCCATGTTGGCTGAAATTACTGCTGTCAAAGTCACCACCGACAAAACTCCTGTCAGGTGAGTTGTGTTTGTCGAAGCTATGCTTTTGATGTTTCAGACTTCCTTGTGGGTGTGTTTCTGATGATGTAATATTGCAAGGTGCACCAATGGTTATGGGCACATATACAATACACATCTGCTGCTGAGAAGACATCACATCATCAGGAGTGACATCAAAAGGCTTCATCTTAACATGCCTGTATCGAGCAGGATAAAATATGTTGCTCTGATCATGATCGTCTTTAGAAATTTGTCTTTCTGATCCGTGCTGATTTTTCTCTTGCCACTGTGCCCAGAGCTTGTCCATGAATGCCATGTGTGACAGGTATAAAGGGTCATAAGAAGCTAGAGGTGAAGCCATATGACCTCCTACCCAAAGCCTAAAAAGACCAGAAAATGTCTGCAGAGACTGGGAGAATTGTAGGAAGTCTGGTTGGTTTACAGTCCTTTGCAGGGCCACTGCATCTGGAAGCCACACCTAAAAGGATCAACGGAAATTAGTTAGACAAACCTCGTACAGTAATACAGCTTGAAAAACTGCACAGTATAAAAAGTACAGTGAGGTGGGCTGTCAAATGAATAAAAGCTGTTTGACAAACCGAGGAGCTGAAGATTCGTCTGAGACAAGGGGACCAGTGAAAGCGGGATGTCAAACCCTGGAAAGGGTGATGTGGGATGCAACCAGAGTCGGGCGCTCCATCTCCTCCAAATAATCCAGCTTGCCAAGCAGCTGAGGACTTCATTGACCCAGAGTCCACTGTCCACTCAAAATATGGAAGTGCCAGTCTGCATGATGACACCGACTGCAGTTCACGCTCCACTAACTGCAGAAAGTAGCGGTGCCAGGGGAGGAAGAAGGCCTGATCACCAGCCAGAGGTGAGAACTCAGCTCTCAGTAGTGCAAAGCCCTTCCACACAGCTAAAACCACATGTAAACACACAAACACAAGTGAGCCCATAACAATGACACAAAGACAAAGGTGTACTTTGAATTTTACATAAGATAACAAAGCTACAAAGGAACAAAAACAAAAACTTTACAGTCTTACCTGGCCTGGCATAGAGTTTCCTGATAGCCCGTTGGTACAACCTCCACTCTCTCAGTGTAAGGTCTCTAATCTCTTTACGCTGAGTCAGGTGTCTGCACACACAGTCAACTCTGCCACTCTGTGTGCATATGCACTCTTCACAGCCTTGCCTTAATCTTTCCCCGTATTTCCAGAGCTTGTGTCTAAAGAAGCATCCACAACCTCCATCACATCTCACATCAGAGCACTTCACTCCAGGAGAGAAGCTTATTACTTGTGCCTCTCCGGCTTGGTCCTTCGCCAAAGTTTGGCACTGTGTTACAGTGAGGTAATCACAGGTAAAACTGAAATCCGGATCTGTGTGGCAGTCTACCTTTGTATGGTTTACTTTAAGATCTTCCAGCTCAGTAAGGTTGAAGTCTACATTACTGTACAACATTTCTTCCTCCAAATTATTCTGATTATATCTCCAGAGAGTCCTGTTCACAGAGGAATTGTTGTATCCATGTTCAGCGGGAAGACCCTGCCTTGGTTTGCGGAGGCAGCATGCACCCAACATGCATTGGTCCCTACAGGCATTAAAGGAAGGGAAGTTGTTGCTGCTGTTTCCAGTGCAGTAGATGAAGTCCTCACAGAAGCCAGAGGTAGGATTAAAGGCCCAGCGGCGTTGAAATGGCCGCACACCTTCACAGTTGTTCTCTGGTTTGGGTACCCAACATGCCTAGAAGTGGGGAGGGGGGACACAGGGCCTCTTACCCAGCCTTAAACCCCACTACAATGCCCAAAGCCAGAACTTACAAAGGACAAAAGTAAAAGTAAAGCAAAGCACTGCTATTGGGCTCATCCAATGCAGCAGGCCAAGCAATGTTCTACAGCTAAACCACGAACAAACAACTCACAGTCACAGGTGATCCAAAAACTAGATCAGTTACATAGAAGCAATAGTTTGACATTTTGAGAAATACAGTCATTTGCTTTCATGCCGTGAGTTAGAAGACACCACTCTCATATCCGTCTGTTTAATATTAAGCTACTGAAGCAAAGTAGGGTTTTATGGCACAACTTCACCTACTTCCAAGGTGCACAGAGAAAGGGGAAAGAGCTCAAAGAGGTAAAACTTTTACCTGTTTTACCTGTTTGAATCATATAATATATATGAATTTTAAGCTATAGCCAGGAGATGTTAAACTTAGCTTAGCACATTGGAGACAGGGCGAAACAGCTCGCCTCAGTCAGTAGAAAAAGTTAAGAAAAAAATTGCCTACCAGCACCTATGGTATGGGTATTGATCTTCTTACCTAACTTGCAGATTTAGTTGGTGTAGTTCCCAAAATGTCACTACTATATCACCTTGCCTTGTAAAATGTAGCAAGGAACAAAGGCAAAACAAAACAAAATCACTATGCTAAAACTATAAGAAAATATAAGAAACCACAGTAATGCAACGCTTAACAGAAGAGGGTTTCAAACCTTTGTTTTCATTTGTGATTGTGACCCACCTCAAGCATTTGAAAAGTTCTGGAGACCTGCCGGGTAACCAAACATACATAAGCAGATTTTTTTTAGCAAAACTAAAACAATGTACAGTAGGTGAAACTAGGAAAAGCACACAAGGACACTAACATGCTTCATATTACAAGTAAGAATCTAAAACCATGCTAGCGGCTTTGTGCTGTACTTATGCACAGCAGTGCTGTGAGCTAAATGCACATAATAACATCAACATGCTAACATGCTCATAATGACATGTTAATGTTAACAAGCTGATATTTAGCAGGTAAGATCTTTACCATGTTCTCCATCTTAGGGTAGCATGTTAGCATGCTAACATTTGCTGATTACCACTAAACACAAAGCTGAGGCTGATGGGAATGTCATAAGTATTGGACAAAGAGATATTTGCCCCAAAGTGGTGGACTGACTGACATTCCCATTCCCAAATATTGCAGCTAGAATGGCTAAAAAAGCTTGGATTTGATACATATATTTTCACAACATGGACAGAACGGACATTTTGCTGTCCGGTAACATTTAATGAATC
This sequence comes from Lutjanus argentimaculatus, assembly GCA_034769285.1. Lineage (NCBI taxonomy): Eukaryota > Metazoa > Chordata > Actinopteri > Lutjaniformes > Lutjanidae > Lutjanus > Lutjanus argentimaculatus. Next base: position 13,787,761 of record JAWZSL010000012.1, on the reverse strand, counting down.
TACTCTACTCCACCAATCTTCATGCGAAATACCTTTCTCAGCTGCCTGTGACACAGTGGTCCCTTGGTGTTGGGGGGACAGGAGCAGTGAAACCCAGCAGGGTCAGATGTCAAGACGAAACATACGCCTCCGTTTTGACAGGGGTTAGACAGACAAGGGTCTGAGAGAGGGACGGCCATCTGCAAACTAGCTACTTAACACCAGTTGAAGGTGTGTTAGTGTTAGGTTGTTGTAAGTGTGTCAAGACCATAAGTTGATTTTATTGTGTATTTGTGTACATGTGCGAAAAAAATTAAACAGAAAGAGCAAACGAAGGTGTGAATGAAGGAGAAAAGGAGAACTGCCAGAAGCAGGGTCATTTTTACCTTTGATGTTAGCTTGGCATGCGACCTTTCCAGATGTGCACGTACACACCGTGTTGAGGTCAGCCTGCCAGCGCTGGCCATTGTCCACTTCACGCCCCTCCCACACACATCGCTGCCTCACACACTCACATCCCTCCAGGTATTGCACACGTGACTGTAGGTCTGCATTCTGTAGAAAAACGAAAAGAAAACAAAATACCACCATGTCATTTTACTTTTATATCACTTGACATTCTCATTTTAACCAGAAAAGTTATACAGTATTCTAATTACAATATGTACCTGAGTTTTGACCATGTCCAGCATACGAGCCAGCTCCTCCACCCTCTTCTCCAGCTTCTTCAGGCTGTCGTCTTTCTGTCCCTGAGAAATAGACTTTACCCCTTGAGGAGATCCTGGGGGCCCCAGCACCACACCTCTATGCAGCTGGTCACTCTGGACGTCCTGGGGATAATAGTTGGTTTGGCCCGTTGGTCTGTGGCTTGTTTTAGGTTTACTGGAGGATGTATCCTGCTGGAACATTCGACTGCTGTCAGCTTGAGAATTTGAGTACTGAGACAGAGGTAGAGCATCTGGAAGGAGAAAGCAGCAGTTGGTAAGAGTCCTGAATAATTGCTGAGTGAATAAAAGAACAAATTTGAAGCCTAAACAAACATCCTGGGAAATTGCTGTTAAAATTAAGACCCACTCTGAGGAATAATAAACAAACTGTTTGGGGGACTTTCTGCCTGAGGGCCAAAAGATATGATCTAATACACATAAACCACAGGGGTCCCAGTCATTTTAACTCATTCCTACAATTCATCCCTGTTTGGGATTCTAGATGAAGTTGAAAAATACAATTCTATTGGTTATGTGTGTGTTTAAATGTGTAAGATTTGCAGGGATTTGCAGGGCAGAATTTGGCAGAAATTAAATATGATATTCATAAGTATGTTTTCATTAGTGTATAATCACATGTAAGAAAAGGAATAGAATGACTCTAGAACAAACAAACCAAACACTTGCTCTAGATACAGCCTTTCACAAGTTTCACAGCCACTGTAGGTTCTCCTGACATGCTTAAAATGGGAGGGTGAGACGAGATCTGTGAGATCACCACTAGATGCCACTAATGGCTTGATTCCGCTGGGCATGGCTGCATCACATTCTGGCTGCCCTGCGGTCACCAGAGCTGATTGTGGCTGTCCAACACCATGTTTGTTATTCCACCAGGAATCCAAAACGCACTGAGTCTATTTCTGACAGACTCTGCACCAAGATGCACAGAGCAGATTAAGCAGGCAGGAAGTCAGACACAGAAACATCATTAAGAATCCGTCTATTTTTAAAAATAAATGACCCCATGCAGACTCACAATCAATAAAATGGACAAAACAGAAACTCTTTCAATATGTAGCGTATAACTCATGGGAGGAGCACAAAAGCAAGGAAAGAGGAACAAATCAGCACGTCAACATAATCAGGCAGGCAAAATGCTGGACCTGAAGCCATGTGGTGGATGGATTACAACTGTGGCGCAGAGCCTAGGTTCCCAGTGGAATCAAGGAGTAAATCCTACACAATGGTCCATTAACAGTTGTTGTAGATGATCATGACAAGACTGTTCGCTGACAGAAATTCATGTCTCCCAGTACAACAGAACTCAAAGTAATAAATTACCAGGGTCAGCAATGAAGTGAAGGAATGGAGCCAAAGGAAAAAAGAAGGGAATGACACTGCAGTCTCTGGCCCCCACAGCATGCTGTTAAACACTGATATATGGAAGCACATGTACAGACAAAAGTGTGTACATACAAGCATGCATGCACATAGTATGCAGGAAAAGAGGAAATCAATCACAGCTCTGCGGTGTGCTTTTAAATGTTGAAAGGCTGTCTGTAGGAGCTCTGGTCTATTTTTGGCAATCTTCATATAAATTTTTTTCATGCTCAAACTTAGGTACATGATTTCCTTTTATTTGACCCTCCAAAGAAAGAAAATGATATAGACTTCTTTTTTTTACCTGTAACATTGTCACAGAGCCATGGCCGCCTCAGATATGGTTTTATTGAAATCTCAGCTGTCTTCAGATATCCCTGCATTCATAAAGAAACACAGAAATGTTCACATACAAAGTACAAAATATTACTGTATACTTTATATACAATGTACAGTGAGTGGAGGCAGAAAACACAGAATGTAACTGCAGGTTTTATTGAATAATTGCATGCATTTTGGACATACAGTACTGTATTTGCTATATGTCCAAAACATGTGTGCTCTGTTTTTTATGTTTCATCAATTTTTTGTTGTTATGCAGAACTGCAAGTGGCTTCAATTATGTCTGTGTTTGCATGTCTGGGTGAGTGTTCTCAGGAGGAGGCAGACAGTCATGATTACATTGTTTATATAGCAGGATATTTGCTATGATATAGTCGAATCACTGCAAAACAAAATACTGTAAATAGTAAATAAATCAAATCAATCAAGCAAAAGTGATGCCCCATGTTGTCAGTATGTAGAGGTATGTGTGACAAACTCACACTAAATCTGCTGTCCTTCTTTCCTGGTGTGCTGGCAAGAGTGACAACAACATCCTGAGGCAGCTCCAGGTTGATTCTCTCCTCACTTTTTATTGATAGCACTACAGCTTCTTGACAGTCTACAAAAAATGCCACTCTGTCACTCTCAAGGCTCACAGCCAGCTGTACCCACTCGTCCCTGGAGAAGGGGTTTTTCCTGGGGAAGTGAAAGCTGGCAAGTCCCCGATTTCCTCCTCCAGCCTGGTAGTCCAGACATAGAGTGTCATTGAGGGTGGAGGAGATGATTTGGAGAATGGGTGAGGATGCAGAGGAGAGAGAAAAAAGAGTGGCACTGGAACGCGATATCTGATGTGCTACCATATGCACCCCGAGGCCACCATGAAGGTTGGAGTACAAGAAGTGTGAATATTCACGAGGAAGAGTCAGGTGTGGCGCTCTAGGACGTATTCTGTATGTCACACTGCCGGGACTCTGCAGTCTGGACACACCACTGATGTGGTGGGACATGTTTAGAGCTGCCAGAAGGTCAATCACTGGGAAAAAGATAAAACAGAGAATCCAACCTGAGACACACATTCATACACATCCATACTGCACGAGGTCATGATCTGTGTAATGAGGGATGACTGACACTGTGGTTTCTGCGGTTTGATGAGTGTGATTCTGTATGAGAGCGAATCAGAATGAAGCCATTCATCAGCTGGTCACACATGGCTGCCTCTCTGACCTCAAACACACCGCTAACAGGCCAGCATTAATTCAGGCCTCTCCATTCATGCCGATACAACTCTTTAAATCTGGAGATAGTTCTTCATTGCTAAAACCTGGAACTGAAAGAAGACAACAAGAATGTTTGTTTTGGTTTATCAGATAAATTTAGAGTGTTCCCCAGAGGTGGAAAGTAGCTAAGTACATGTACAAATGTTAAGTACTTAAATAATGCTGAGGACTTGCATTTGAGCATTTCTATATACTGTCTACATCTACATCAGTACATTCCAGAGGAAATATTGCATTTTAACTCAAATTATCTGGCAGCAACAGGTACTTGGATAAAGATTTTGCATAAAAACATATAACATCTTAGAAAATTTTATGCATTGTTATGGATTAAACTACCCATGTATATATAACAGAATCGGCAACGATTAGTTAATTAATCAAATTAATTGTCAACTATTAAATTAAATTAATTGATTAATCTTTTTGAGTCTTTTTTTTTAAATAGAAATGTTCTAAATTCTCTGATTCCAGCTTCTCAAGTGTGAGTATTTTCTGTTTTCTTTAGTCCTCTATGACATTAAACTGAATATCTTTGGATTGTGGACAAAACAAGACATTTTGAGACGTCATTTTGGGCTTTTTCAAACTTTTTCAACATTTTTCACATTTTCTGACATTTTATTTTACAAACCAAACAACTAACCAGTTAACTGAGAAAATGATCAACAGATTAATTGATAATGAAAGTTACTGTTGCAGCCATAATATATAAAGTATAATAATTATATAATATATATAATGTATAATAAGATAATTTCCAGATGACCAGTAAAACTGGATAACTATCATTAATAAACGCTAAATTGACCAAATTCAATTAAAACGTTTATTTAACTTACTTTATAGTTATTTTACTGCTAACAAACAATGAAATTATACTAATGTTTACTAAGTATTAGCAAGGGGCTACTATAATTATGTGATTTTAGCAGTAGTTTGTGTAATATAAAATAAAATTATATTTTGTAGCTTAGAAATAACAGTCACATTCTGATAGATAGTAAAATATTTAATTGTTGCATGCATAATAAAAACATCTCAAACGATGTCAATTATAGCATTACTAATAATTAGTGAACATTATTAATTATAATTTCATTGTAGTTTGTTTAATAGTGAAATAACTCTGGAGTTAAATGTAATTAAATACCAATTTACCATTGTTATGAAGCGTTATCCATTTAGTTTGAATTCTTCAGTTCACATTGTAGTATTACCACATTTACCACAGTAAAAGATCTTCTACTGGTCCCGCTACTGGTGACTTCAGTTTTATGACTGGTGTTCACAAACATAAAATCAAAAGGAAAAACTAGTATGAACAAAACTATAAAAAATGTGATCCAAGTACTACACTTTTGTAAGCTCACCATTCTCGTGGTTTGGACTGGAGTGTCCCTGCACAGTCAGCGCACAGAACCAGAACAAATGTACTTCCAGCAGCATGAGCGTCCTCAGTTTACCGCTCTCCATTTTCCAGACGCAAAAAAAAAAATGGGCAGCCTGGACTCAAATCTAAACACCTTACGCAAAAAGCATGGTACTTATTGTCCTTTCAAAACCTTTAAATCTGTTGACATGGACCTAGGACTGCACCTTTAAAGATCCCCTCTGTTCCTCTGCGAGTAGATCCTTCCCAGAGCGCGCTCAGGGGAAACATGAAACATCTGGATGCAGGCAGGGCGTCACTTCTCTCCAGTCACTCTTAGGTTTTCCCTGGGGCCATATCTCCAGCACACTTTCACTCCATGATCACAAAGAGAAGTTGATGATTATTATTAGTCTTGCTGAAGATGTCTGTTATTTCTGCTGAGAGGGAGAACGAAGAGGCACGCATGCAGAGAAGTTCAGGTGTGCAGTGCGTGTGAGGTCACCGGCTATTGTCTCTGTCTCCTTCAGTTTCCAGTCCCAGTAGGATAGCACAGAGTGGACTCTTTTCCTCCCCTTGTTTTCCCTCATTTTGTCAAGAAAAAAAAAACTCCCTCCACCCAGCACAGCTCGGTGGTGTTGATTCCCAAAGACCCCCGTTTTGGTAATCAGCTAAAACCTGGTCTGGAGACTGGAGGGGAGCCATGCGAGGCTCAGGCAGCCAAAAATGTATGTGTGCGTATATGTGTGTGTGTGTGTGTGTGTGTGTGTGTGTTGTGTGCATGTACAGAGACAGAGACAGGGCGGGAGTAAACACAAGTAGTCATGTTTCACTGCTGTGGAAACAATCCCAGTGTGCATCCCACTGCGCTCAATCCCCCCACATCTGTCTCCACAACTCTGGGCTTTTCCCTCCTCATGTTGTTGTCCTTGTCTCTGCTGTGTTTATTAGTTCAGAGCCTTTCTATGAGTACAAAGTCATGCACAGAGAGACAGACATATGCCCTCCTGTATTGTTGGAGTATTTTTGGCATGGTAATAGGACACCCAGGTGTTTCTTAGTCTCTTCTTAGTCAGAGGGTACAAAAGTCTACACAGATTTTTTAATATGTACTGATACTTGTGTAAAAAAACAAAAAAGACTCTGGTAAAGGCAGAAGTACTACACATCTTTTATGTCATTTTTGTCTTGTTACGTCCCTTACTTCGCATTGGTTTTGTTGCTTCTTATTACATATTTACGTCATTTTTGTCTTGTTGTGCCTTGTTATGTCTTTACATTGATTTCGTCTTGTCTTGTTGTCTTTTACGTTGTTTTTTCTTGTTACAACTGTTATGCGTGAGATCCACTGGTAGAAACATTAACTCATTGTCCTTTTTATATGTGTTTATGTCTCATTAATTTAGAAGGAAAATAAATACTTCAATAAAGTACAGATACCTGGAAACTCTACTTAAGTACAGTAACTAAATATTTGTACTTTGTTACTTCCCACCTCTGTTCTTGTGGATGGACCCTCATCACTCTGGCTCCAGATTGTTTTCTACACAGTTGGAGATAATATCTGCTGAAGAAAAAACCAAAGGAGAAAGAAACACTAAGATTTTTGCAAACTCTGTCGACATAACAAACCAAACCTCATGACTCATGCCAGTTCCTCTGTAATAATCATAATTAAAAACTTTTCCCACAGGACTTGCCCTCTCCGCTTCAGTGGTTTTTCCAACATACACTAGTCAATCTGTCTGGATGCCATGGCACTTCCAGGCAGAGGGGCCTGATTGAAGACTGTGATAAAGCAGTAGACAGTAGAAGAATTCTGCACATTTTTAGTTTTTAAACTAGTATCAAACTTTAGAAAGGTGGCAATTTACTGAAAAAAATTCACAATTCAGAAATGCCTCCCAGAGGAACACTGACAGGAACAAAATGTTGCTCTCACACCCATTTTGTACCCAGTGGGCCTTTGTCTTGTTCCACCCAGACTATTGGGTGGACATGCAGAACAAATTAAGCAACTTACAACAAGAATAAGGGTCTACAGCCAGGGATATAGCTCCTTTTTTGAAAAAAAAAAAAAAAAAAGCCATACAAATACAATACAATACAAAAGAAAATAAAGCATGACAGGTCCCTTCTGTGCAACTTTATATCGCGCAGTAGGGACCACAAATAACAACTGGCCAAATTATAATCATGCCAGAGGCTTCTTAGCCTCTAAAAATATATTTCTGAGTCTTGTTCCCCAAAGCATCTGGAGAAACAAAGATCGCAGGTAGCTTTCCATTCATTAAGAAAAATCCTTTTTGCTACCAACATACTGAACATAAGGGTCTGTACAGGACATAAGGGTCTGCTGTACAGGATGTGGCAGTGCAACAGAAGCAGCTCTTGGAATCTGGAGACACACGGGTGCTTTGAGCTAAATGCAAACAACATTAAAATGTTCACCTGATGATGACGCTTGATGAAAAGTCATGGGATCACCAAAGTTACAACAATTCATCCTGACTGGGGCATGAATGTCAGTACCAAAATTGAGGGAAATCCATCCAATAGTTGTTGAGAGATTTCACACAAAACCACTTATGTGAACCCTGTGGCGGCACTAAAGGACAAGTCAAGGGGTCACCAAAGTAAGCAGGATTTATCCTTTGGATGTTGTGAATGTTGCTGGAAAACTTTGGCAGCACTTCACATGACAGCTCGGTAATAGCATAGTAGGCTGATAGAGGGGCTGTAGTTTGGTCATAAAGAGACAGCAATTGAGTAATACCACATAATTACCAAAGTAATAACCAGGTAAAAGCTTGGTATTAACAATGGGTGTATCTGAGTAATATTAGACTGGGTGGGGGGCAAAAACAAAGGGTAATAATTGGGACACACATTTAAAGATAGAATATAGTAATATTTGGTGACAATATGGTAGCCTTCTAACAATTATATTACATTAAAATTCTTGGAAGTCAAATTTAGTAATTAATATATTATAATGCTGAAATTCATTCCTCCCTCATGTCACAAACATTCCCTTTTGTTTCATGGTAAGACTGTACAAATTACATGTTTAATACTGTGACTTGGTACCTCAAAACATTTGTGGTAGTTTCTGTGTAATAACCATGAACCACAGCTGCAAAATGCTAAACTATCTGTTTCTGTTTAATTTCATGGTAATATTAGTTTAAACCAAGCATCATGAGGCATGAAGTCATGCAAACTTTGCTTTGCCCATGACAAATGTACATATTCACAGACATAATTAAACACAGAATGCACTGAAAAGTGCTTGTGTTTGATAAGAACACATATAAACAGAAAGTTTGAGCTGCAAATTCATCTGTTTTCACCACATCTCTGCTGACATCCAGTGGTCATATTGAGTTACAGCAGGTCAGGATATGTACAACAACAAGTCTGTTCATCTATGTTAATCATTTTGGCTAATGCTAACTTTACTTATAATGTCAACACAAAAGCATGAAAAAACAAATGTAGAGGGGTTGTGTTATCCTCTCAGTGCTACTTGAAATACAATCTCTAAACATTCATATGATCTGAGAAATTCTCGCCCTCTGCCCGTCTGTCAGGGACACAGATGGTGCGCTGTTCAACCTTTCCCTGAGGCAAACTTCAGTCTCCAAACACTTCTGCCCCACGTGCTTTTATCTGACAATGGAACCAACTCACAAAGCCTGCACTAACCAAAACAATTCTCGCGGAGCCAGACGACAGCTTTCATCACAAGAGATATGTGTGGACCCTCTCTTTAAGTGTGCCTTTGTCTGAGTGCGTGTGTGTGCCTGTGCATGCTGGGACAAGTGTGAAAAGGGATGTGGGTTAATCTTCAAAAGGTGAACAGCCGATGTTTGATAGCTAATCCCTTGTCAGGCCCCATTAGTTAATTGAACAAATCCAGTAGGCACAGGCTGTGTGGCCAAAGAACATGCTCAGACTCTTTTAGCAACTTCTAGCCTATACAATACACTGAAATATACATGTGCAGTTAAAGTATGATATGAGCTGCCGAGGCCTAATTTAAAAAAGAAAATGACACTTCCTGTTATGCTCTGTGATACAGCAACAACAGCTTGAACAAGAGCTATGAGCACTCTGACTGGTGAGCTTCGATTGCATGACAAACTGTTTATGAAGGTCAAGTGTCTTTGTACCAGACAAATCTCTTAAATTCACTTGTGACCCCAGTCTATCACCTCCCCGTCAGGTTCCTACCATGGCTAATCTGATTGGCTCAGTCTTTGTCCCTGACCAGGTAAGCCCCGCCTTCAGGCTTTAGCCTCTGAGCTGACATTTATCTTGGGATACACGCCATAAGCTGCTGTCTGCTTTTTAATGTATGTAGGGGGGATCAGTGTGTGCTTTAGTGTGCGTATACCTATTGTTGTCACTTTGATTATTCCTAAAAGCCTCTGCGTTTAGTGGCAGTATTTTGAGAAATCAGAGATGCTGCTTCCATCACAAGTCAGGAGGATATGGAGACTGACAGACAAGCTGCAGAGGATTTGACAAAAACAGGTCAGTCAGCTAAAACAACAGTATACTCAATTGAATGTGTAACAGAAAGCTAATATGCGTATATTTACCTTGCATGTGCAGGAGAGTTGTTGTTTTAGCAGGATGTGACCCCAGATCTTGCTACAAGATACAAAAAGAATATAAATCAGAGGATCTACACTAAATGCTGTTTCAGGCAAGTCTACAGTCAGAATAGCACCTATCTGCGTAAATGGAAAGGTGAAAGGAGCAATCAGAGACATATTATTAGAGAAATATGAAGAAGAATGACAATAGGCTGTTATTCTGCTGGTCTGCTCTCTCAGACTGGGGACAGGCAGAAACCCACTTATAGGGGATTTAAAGGAATTACAGGGCAGAGCAGAGTGCATGTGTACTAGTGTTTGTACATTAGGAGAGGGTCTTAACCTAATCATGAGATGTGTTTCCATCAAAGCACAGAGTAAAGCTATGTTTAGCCCACTTATTCACACTTTCTAAGGATAAAGGATGATCATGTTCAGTTAACCGTGTTTGTTATTTCTCCTCAATCAGAAAGTACTGGTTCCTGAGGCCTGACTCAGCCCAGGAATGGCCTTCATTGAACTGAAATGGAGTTTGTTCCAGGCCAAGGCTCTAGTCTTCTCACTGCTGGTTCTCCTATGTCTACACACAGCCACAGGTACAGGCGCTTCATGTCTGTTTATATTAGAGTTCAGGAGCCTCATTTATAAAATGGACTTATGATAAATTTTGATCTTAAGTATGACTTACACATAAAACCACATATAAGTAGTTATTCATAAATTCTCCTGCTGGTTATCTAGGCATGAAAGAGCCTGTGGAGAATTTTGCATTAGCTTTATGAACAATGTGATTGGAATTATCAATTAAAGATGCAAGGAATTAATTGCAATACACTCCCAACCTGTGTGTTTGTCTTTGTTTGTCAATCTGCTGTTTAGTCCACTGAATAGCACATGTTGCCTGGCTTCAACCTCCTCTACCATCACTGTGATTTCATCTTCTGAAAAATTGTCTTCTCTTTTTGGGTCCATGAGTATTCCTGAATAAAATCCTCATTTGTGCTAGCATTATATAAAAGGATCTCACTTTGTATGCTGTCAGTGCTGTCAATTTTAAAGCTACTACAAGTAACTTTCATATTGTGTTGTTTTTGGAGGCCCCTATGGATGAAAGCAGTAGTGTTTCCACCATATTAACCACAAAATATAAAGTCAAAAATAAAATTATCTAAATAAAAAATCTATTCCTGCTTCTTCTTAACTGGCTAACATACTACTCACTGTAGCCCTTCCTGGGAAAATGTAAGCACAGGTTTGTTTCACCTGATCTCACAGAGAATCTGACCCAGTGGCAGACATTAAGAATAACTATATAGAATAGCTGAACTTCATGGTTTCGTTAATTTATGTAGGTCATATAGATGCATCAGTAATAAAGTGAGATGGTTTAATTACCAGTTCAAAACTTCTTGTAGTAGCTTTAAGTTACTTTGAGATTTGAATGAATTAAAATGATCTTAAGCTCAAGTTTTTTCTAAATCTAAGAGCATTTTTATAAGTGAGGCTCTGGTCTTGACCAGAATTAACTGTATTTCTGACACTCTGTGTATGTGTTTGTGTTTGCATTGATACAGGAATGTCAGGGTGGGGTGGATGTTTGGATGGTCAGGATATATTTGCAACAGTCAGAGAAAACAGCCCTTCAGGAGAAGTTGTTGCTGAACTCATGGCTGACACCAAAATGGAGGGATTTCATTGGAGCCTGGATGGAAAGGATGCTGATTGGTTCTTCTTGGATGAGAGACACATCCGGCTGAACACATCAGATGACAAGGTCCTCGACCGAGAGGTAAATAAATCAGGAAATGCCCTCGTAAGCATTCATCTGAGTGTTGCATCTTCTTATACTCAGGGAGCTGTGAACATAATGCAAGGATTGTGGATTTGATGTGTGCAATCTCATTTCATCGAGTCTGTAGGAATGCTTGTGATAGTCTGGAGCCACAATGAAGAAGTTATATCTAAATTTAGAACCAACTATCAGAGATTGAACCCTGCAGCCCTTGTCCTTGGACCAAACACAATCTCTCTTACCGTCATCCTCTTTCCAGCCAGCTGTCTTACATCATGGCAGCTGTTAAAGGGTCAACCAGATTAGCAGTCTCTCTGTCCCTGTCTCTCAATCTATCAATGTCTGCTAACCTAACCTTAAAGCTACAACAAATAACTTTCATATTGTGTTGACTTTGGAAGCCCCTGTGGACAAAAGTGGTAGTTTTTCCAGTGCTATAACTACAAAATATAATGGGAAAATATAAAAATATAAATACAGGCTCATTTCATTTGATTTCACAGAGAATCTGACCCAATGGCAGGCAGAATATAGAAATAGCCAATCTTTTCACTGATGGTCTAGTTTGCTCGGGTAGGTTTTTATCAGTATTAAACTGAGACTGTTTCATAACAAATTAACAACTCCTTGGTGCTGTAAAAAGAAAATAAATCTAGTCTAAAAACATTTACAATAGCTTCATCTTCATCAAGTATACTTACCATAAGATCAAGAGGGTCCATGCATAGAATTCACTTTAAGAGCATCAATTCAGTGTGTGGTCGCCTCCCTCTAGAAATGTTTCAAGTCTTCCCAATGCACTTGATAAAATATCACTTCGTGCATTTCTTACGCTGGAAAGAGAAAATATAAAAATGTGAATAAAAGAACAAGGAATGTGTAAAGTGTTCAATGTACTCAATTATTCCTATGTTTTTTGGTGGGACACTTTACCCAAAAATCAAAAATACATATTTTTCAGGCTATTCATGCACTTGTTTTGGTGTGAGTTGTCAAGGTTTGGAGATATCAGCCAAAGAAGTGTCTGCCTTCTCCTGAATATAATGGAACAAGATGGCACAACTAGGTGGTGCTCAAAGTGCCAAAAAATACATTAGAAAAAATCAACACCAGTGTCTCTTTCCAGAAAACATGACCCTCTACTCATGAACGACAGGCTACTCAGCTGAAGAGGACGTCATTAATATTGACATCCCGTGCTGTCACGGGTATGAGACATCTTGTCCTTGAGTAGATGCATACTTCCTTCTGTGTGGTGATACAGTTGGCAGACAGTAGACGCAGAAATAGAAAATAGTTCCTACATGAAACTGCTCACAACAAGGTCTGTGGATTATCTTGAGTAACTGGGTCATGATTTCTGGAAAGAGACATTGCTGTTGAGTTTTTTCAAATGTGTTTTTTGGGCACTTTGAGCACCACAAGCAGAGTGGCATCTAGTTCCATTATACTGTAAAGAAGGAAGACATTTCTACTTCTGATATCTCGAAAACTCTGTGACTCACCAAAACAATCTAGATGGATAAATAGTACTACAGGCCAGGGGAAAAATATGTATTTTTGATTTTTGGGTGAACGGTCTCTTTTACATCAAGTAAGAAAAAACTGCATGTTACAATACTATAGTTTTTGACATTTATATGACATTACGTTGGTCTAAGGTAGGTCAAAATAAAACATTTCTATAGTAGGAAAAAGAAATTAATGAAAGCTATGAAGGTTGGGAATATATTTTTTGAAAATAGATTGTAAATGTTTCTATTGTATGTGGTTTTTAGGATGGAATTAAGTATTATAAATAAAGAGTTTTCTGTCTCAATGTCATGGCAGTAGCCTGATACACAGTCACTCCTTTGGTTATTATGATTTAGATAATGACTCGGTTTCAAACATGCGATCACACTATTTGTGTTAATAAAGATCTTGTGTTGTTGTCTCTCTGTTCTCTTGTATCCCAGGCTCAGGGTCCTGTCCTCATGGCTGAGTTGACGTGCTATGAAGAGGACACACTCCAGGTACACTTTGTGCTGTCATCTTACCCGTAACTATTCAGTGTGTGAGCTCATATTCAAACCTGTATGTGTCTTTTTTTTTGCTGTTCTTGTAGAGTGTGTACAGGGTCATGGTGGAGATTCTCAATGAGAATGATAACTCCCCTACCTTTGCAGAAGACACTGTCCTCTCTCTTATTGTCAGTGAGGTATGACACAAACACATGTTGACCAATTTGTGCATGCATACACAAAACATACAAGTTCTAAGGTGTTTTAAGGTGCATGTTTTTTTTTTCTTCAGCTGACTCCAGTGAACACTGTGGTCTTTACTGTCCAGGCAACAGATGCAGATAATGACAAGATCATTTACTCCATTGACCAGACATCAGTGAGTTCTGCTCTTTTACTCGACTCAGGGTTTATACACAAAACACTCACACATACATGACTGCATCATCATACAACGTGTTTGTGTGTGTGTTCTGCAGCCTGATGCAGAGTACTTCAAGGTTGAGCTCCCCAACAGTGGAGAGGTGATCCTGTCCAAGCCTCTAGATTATGAGACCAAAAAACTGCTCACTGTCACCATCCATGCCTCAGTAAGCTATGCACATTTAATTTTTGACTGTTTTAGATCTCATTTTCTCAGAAAATGTAACCACACATTCACCAGAAATTTTCAATTTCATTCCCTGATGTTCCTTAAGATTACTACTAGAGAAGATAAACTATACTTAATTTCATGCATCCAATCATTTCTTCATCAACCATGCTTGACCGATGTAATATCCTCTAAATAAATCTCGTCATTATCTCAGGAGATGAGCACTGCTGAGCACTACAATACCAGCACCAACGTCACCATCACTGTCCTGGATGGAGATGACCAGTACCCACAGTTCCTGCCCTGCACACTGCTTTACCAGGATGAGACCAGCCATGTCTGCACCAGCCCTGTGTACACAGTCAATGTCACAGAGGGGGAAGAGGTCAGCTGCTAAACCCTCCCCACCAGTCACACTTATCTTATAACTCAATGTCTCCCAATCTTGGTCCTCAGGGCCCACTGTCCTGCATGTTTTAGATGTTTCCCTGCTCCAACACACCTGATTCAAATGATCAGCTCGTCATCAAGCCTCTGCAGAAGCCTGATTACAACCTGATCTTTTGAATCAGGTGTGTTGGAGCAGGAAAATATCTAAAACATGCAGGGCAGTGGGCCCTGAGGACAAGATTGGGAAACACTATAACTGATAACAACGTATCAATGATACTACATTGGCTTCCACACTATAACCTTTCTTTTATGAACATATACCTGTGATAGGTCTATTTTTAACTCTCATACACTGCATCTTTCCTACCATGTAGGTGAGATCCTAAGCATTCTTGGCCTTGTATAATTGAACTCTCGTGTTCAAACATTAATTCTGAAAACAACTTCAAGGTCATCTGAATCTCTAAACATACTAAATCAAAGCTGCAGGCAGCGATGAACAGCTGATGCTACATCACCACAGCAACAGTGTTTAATGAAAACTCCTAAGCTTCATAATAATCAAGGCTTTAAGGCTTTTAAGACCAGGTTGTGGGGAGTCTGGACAACTCACTTGGGGGAGTGCATCAAAGTCTTTTCTGGGGCCAGAGGGTGGTGCTATGGCTGTAACTGAATACTGACATGTAGATGTCTTCAGGCTGAATGGGTGTGCAAGTTTCATGAGTTTTTGATGCCATAGAGTTCAGCTGCAAGATCTGGGTCAATTCTCTGGGTTACTTTTTTAGACGTCATAAAGATCTGATTGGCAGAGCAACAAATTTGTGTCATATTACAGGACATTGTGTTGGACTTCTCTCCTGGTCCTATTCATGCAGTGGATGGAGACAGAGGACTCAGCTCTCCAGTCAGCTATGCCATTCTCTCAGGTACCAATACACCAATGCAAGTAAATGTTTGAAATATGCTGCTGTGCTTACATGTATACATCTGTACCTGTGTATGTGTTCATGCTAGGTGATGATGAGGGGCATTTCCAGATGGACAGAGAGACGGGGGAGGTGAAACTGATTCAGGCGGTTAGAGACAGACTCACAACCCCAACGCTGCGTCTACAGGTCATGGTAAGCCTCACATGCTCAGTGTTAGCGGTAGGCTTGAAAGTAGAGCTGCAATGATCAGTTGACTATGACTCGACTGAAAGAAAAGCTTTCTTCAGCTGCTCGAATATGGACATTTCATGTTGTCCTCTGTCTCATATCATATTAAACTGAATAGGTTTTGGACTGGCAAAGCAAGGCATTTAAACACACCATCTTGGACTGGGATGGACATCTTTGAATATTTTATAGACAGAACTATTTATTGATTTGTTTAAAAAATAAATGGCAGATAATGAAAATAATCATTAGTTGCAGCCCTTCTTGAAAGATATCAGTCTCAGTGCTCTGTCTTTCTGTCTCTGTGTCTTGCAACCAGGCATATCAGGATGACGATGCCAGGAAGTATTCTGTTGCGACAGTGTTGGTCCGAGTTCTGGCAGTGAACCAGTTTTATCCAGAGTTCGACATGGCTGAATATAAAGGCTTTGTAATTGCAGGGAAGAGCCCTGCATCTCTGGTCAATACCTATGGCAGCAAAGCACTGATGTTACATGTACAAGATCAAGACTTTCACCATGTGGGCACAACACTGCACCCCACACGCATGACACATACACCCACTGCGCAAAAATACTCAAAGCTGCCCTGCTTTTTGTTTGTATTGTTAACTGTTCCTTTTTCTCCACATAGGGTGTCAATCCCATGATCCATTTCACCTTCAGTCCTACATCAAATCACACAGACATCTACCAAATCACACAGGAGGGTCTTCTGATCACCAGGACCAATCAACTCAAAGCAAAGCAGAAACACGTTCTAGAGGTAAACCTTAGTGTAAAATTAGTGTTATCATTTGCTTGTGAGTTAATATTTAAGGCCAGTTACAACAAATTCTGTAAACTTTACATTATGTTAACTTACATTTGGCATCATTTTATTTTTAAATATTAAAAATAAATAAATAAGTGTTTTGTTGTATGAAAGCTGATTGAGATAGTGCATCCATCGTCAGCCTGAGCAGGTGGCAAGATAAAAAAAAAAAAAAAAAAAAAATGGAACAACCCAGATGTAATAATATATTTTTGATATGCATTACAGCATAAGTATGAAGTATTTTGTTTGTGCACTGTAATAACACAAACACGATAGAAAAAGCAATTAACAAAGGATGCCATTAAGTTATTTTCACTGTCTGTTTAACTGGAACTGGAGGGTTGGTGATAAATTGAAAAATGTGTGATCTGTTTCATTAAAATCAGCCAGCATGTCCCTAAACTTACCAAGGACATTGCTCAATTGATATTCAGTGTTGCAACAACTAAAACCTCATCTTACTTAATATTGTTTTGTCTTTCAGTGAAGTCAGCCCCTTCACCATATTGCACAATCCTTGTCTTTCATCAAAATCTCAAAACAAATAAAAACATAAAAAAGATGGCGATGATGTGATAAAAGTCAAAATACTTTGCAGGTAATGGCTATAGACCAGGAGTCGGGTGATTCCACCTTTGCTACTGTGGTGGTGGAGGTGTTACCTGAAGGACAATCAAGTAAGGACACACGCATACACACTCACATTCACCACTGACTGCTGATGAGCCTGTAGACTGAAACATGTCTGTCTCTGTGTACCGCAGTTCCTCTGAGTCCGCTTGGAGATGACCGTATGACAGGCTGCACTGTGGGTAAAGCATTTTTTCTGAGCATGGTGTTCATGACTGTACTCGGATGTATCCTGTCTGCGGTGATGTGGCTGAAGAAGAAACAAAAGGGAAAGAGGGACCCACTGGAGAGAGGCTGTGTGGCCCAGGGCAAACACCCCAATGTGGTGAGAAATCTCTCATATTTACCAAGATTTGCTGGTGTGTAAATTTGAGTTTCTGAAATTCTCTCTTCTGCATATTCTCCCACAGAGCTTACGCTGGTTCCAACTGGTAAGTTTTTTATTTACATTGAAGCTAATATTCATCCTTGTCCTATATGCCTTGTCCCTGTCCATAATAAACTTCTTAATAAACTGTCCTAATCCTTCTAAAAGTAAACAGGTCATACAATTTGACAAAAACATTCTCAACATAAGGTCCAACTCCTGTTTCTGAAGTTTTCAACTTCATCTCACAACATTCATCAGCAAATTAAGTTTCTCAGTTGTCATGGAGATGATTTAGTTGTTGTTATGTGAACAAAGTATGGGATATTACATGACAACAACCAGAGGTGTGGACTCAAGTTGCATGACTTGGACTCAAGTCAGACTTGAGTCAGATTTGTTGACTTTAGACTCAATTTTCCAAAATCAAAAAAGACTTGGAACTTGACTTGGACTTTAACACAGATGACTTATGACTTCACTTGGATTTGAGCCTTTTGACTTGAAAACAATTGATACCGTCCCCCAACCATGTTATTTAAAAGGTGTGACACGAATCAATTCTTTTCCGTTCATTTCCTGAATCAACTAATGTTAAAGCTATTCGTTCCCAGCAAGACACTAATTCCCGAGATCTACTTTGTTTGAACAAATCTGACAGCATCCAGTCAAAGTTGCAAGAGCGAACTATGATGAACTACTGCAAATCATACCAAAGATAATTTCATTTGCATATAAAAACTATGTGGCGGTCTACAAAAAAAGTCAAATTGCAGTATGCAAGACATGTGAGTTGACGATTGTAGACAGACATGCAACAACTTCCAACTCAGTTCAACCTTTAAAATTGCACAAAGAACAGTAAGTTGAGGCTAACATTAACATAGTTAGCAAGCTAATATTTAGCTAATGTTAGCTTAACAGCTGAGAATCTTGGTAAATCAATGAGGATGGAAACTCACCATTACATTATGACTTGTTTAGGACTTGGGAATTGTCGGTTTTGATTTGGGAGCTGACCCAGGACTTGCCTGTTTTTACTTGGTACTTGAGTGCAAAGACTTGAGACTTACTTGTGAGTTGCAAAACAATGACTTGGTTGTACCTCTGACAACAACTAAACCGTCTACATAACAACTGTAGTAATAAAGTTTGAATTTGAATTGAACTGATCAACTCCACAAGATGTGGTTGAAAGCTTTGGAAGCAGCAAGGAAGGATTGTTTTTTGTCAAACAACTGTTTCTCTGGATTACCTTCAAGCTCAAGTTTATACGATATTTGAACATGTGAGGCACTTCATAAGTCTGGAAAATAAAGTACTCACCCGTAATTAATTCACACACTCCCTCACGCTGAAGGTTAGACCTTCCAGCTGTCCTAGCTGCTTTGCAAATCTCTACATCAGTGGTTCTCAACCTGGGGGTTGCAAGATCATTTCTGGGGTCGCCAAATTGTTATGAAGAATAAAACAAAATAAAATATTGTGGCAAGCAGCACAAAATGAGAGCCAGGAAGCAACTCAGAGTAATGTCAGGCCCTAAAAGACATTCAACAATTAAGGACAAGCACTCAAAAATGTGACTTTGGTAGTTTTCATGAGTTACACAGTAATCCCTGAACAATCTTGGACAGACTGGGGGGTCGTAAACACCAACCTGACAACCTGATTCAGGTTGCGACTTGAAAAGCTTAAGAACCCCTGCCCTGCACATCACACTGTACCAGCATCATTCATTCATTTGTTCTCTGCAATACAGTATTGGTTTTCTTTGTCTAAATGATGACCTAACAACTGTGGTTGCTCTTCAGCTGAGTCACCGTAATGCCACGCCGCACATGGAGGAAGTACCTTACAACAATGAAGAATATGGAACCTACAATCCTTCCTTCAGCTTCGCAGACAAACCTGGCACCTACACCCATCGAGATCTTCCTGCCTGCCGAGGACCCGTTCCACCCAGAATAACTGCTGCACCCGATACCAGCTTCATCCCCTCCGAAACTGTGCACAGCCCTGTGATCCTCAATAACAATGTTTCTACACCAACCAAAAGCTCCTCTAGTTCACCGACCTTTCACCCAGCCCCTGTGGACGTGAGCCCCACATTTACAGCTCAAGATGCTGCTCCACCCAAAGAAAACCCTGGTTCACCAACTGGTACATCCCCAGACCTCCAACACCAGTCCCAGCCTGCAACCTATGATGCCACTAACACCCCACCTTATTCACAAACTCCACCAGCAACCACCAACGATGAACCAGGTGACCCCGTCACTAGCCCCTCCTCTCAGTCCAGTATCCCATGCAGTCATACCCGTATTGCTTCAGCTGAAATAGACAAACCCTTCTGCAAACCTCGCATGAAGACACCCCCGTACTCACCTTTACTGTCCTCACCCTTTCCTAAGGAGATGGGCACACCCCCGCCCACCCCAGATCAAGCACTTTTAAAAGCCAAACTGGTACATATAGATATGCCTCCCCTTGATACACCTCTAGCAACACCACAACACAGAGGTACAGAGGAAGACCAACCGTCCACCTCACTGGACCAAACAGACCAATCAGAGCACCCAGGTGGGGCTTCAGATGCTGGCAGTCCATCTCAGGACAGAAGAGCCTCAACGAACTCAGGGAATACACAGGACTGCCGCGAGGTGGGGGACGCAGATGATGATGGTTTTCTAGCAGATGAAGATGCCGACAAGAACAGTGAGGGTGAGGATGAGTTAGAGCCAGACGAAGAAGAGCTGCTGAGAGTGTTGGCTCGTTGTAATCCCATTTTTCTGACATTTAGTAAGTGATGTTTCTACAATATCACAGGTACTGAGAGTGATGGGATGGACGACAGAGAATGGAGGAGGTAAGGTGAAGATGGATGACAACAGACTGCCAACAGCGGGCGCGTCATCAAGCAAGAAAGAAAGAGACACTGCAGTCTGGTTCTGCTTGTGCTGTAGGTATTGCTGAGACAAGCACATGGGCCATATAAAGAAAGACATGCATATGTTCACATAATGTATAGTATAATGTAACACTAAACATTTACCAGCACACATACAGTTGTTCCATTTATACCATGTAGCTGACTAGATGACAGGAATGAGTGACCTTGAATGCACAAAGCACAGCTAAAAATGACTCCTTGATCACTATAAATTATTGATAAATTTTTCAAGGATACGACATTCATTGCAAGGTTGTGAGTTGGAGAATCAATCAGTCATGAATCAAATATATCATCTGCGAATGTTTACGAATAACAAAGAGATTGTGCGTGTGTGTTTTCTAAAGGTAAATCCACATGAAATCACACAGTGTAAAAAGCACAACACCTGCTTTGACATCACAGGAATGTGTAATGCTTGACTCTTTAAACACACAGAGAAAAGTGCAGCAGCAGTTTTGTGCCCTGTGTGGTTCCATGTAGATTTATCCTTTAAAGGTCCAGTGTGTAAGATTTACAGGGGTTTTTGGCAAATATGGCAGAAATGGAATATAATATTCATATGAATGTTTTCATGAGTGTATAATTACCTGAACATAAGAATTGTTTTGTTTTCATTACCTTAGAAAGAGCCGTTTACATTTACAGAGGGCGTGGGTCCTCTTTAACGGAGTTTGCCATGCTGTTGCACTACCGTGTTTCTACATTAACCCAGAAAGGACAGACAAAACACTTCTTGTTTGTGCCCACTGTAGTTTCTCCTACTTGCTTGGGGAGGATGATGTAAGTTGCTTGCAAATCTGAAACCTCACAACTTGATGCCACTAAATCCTACACACTGGTCCTTTAAATAGCTGCAGAGTACTTTATGTTCAAAACTCTCACACTGTACTGCAGCTTTGATTGTTTTGTTATGCCTACTCTACAAGCTGCCTCAGTTTTTTTTTTCTTTGAACATGAGTAAAGTTATTGTCTAATTAAAACAATGAGCCAAGACTTGTTATTGAGGGGAAATTATAAACCCCACTGGCACTATAGGCAGGGCCACCGTGACTGTCCTGAGGTGGGTTTAGGGAATTGCTTTGAGATGGTTAAGTTTAGCTGTAAAGTTCAAAGTGGACATGTTAGGGTTAAAATAAGAGATGGTTGGGGTTAGGTCAAGGTTTGTGGTGGTTAAAGGTAGAGTAAGTAGGATTTTTCAGTTGCTGTTTGTAAAGACAATAGAAACATGGTTGATTGAGTTAATTGTTGAGTCTTGTTCCCAGGATATCAAATGCCAATGTTTTGGTTTGGTAAAGTATCCTAAGACTTTGCATTGTTTTTGGGAAAATGTTGCATAATTTGCCCTTAGGGTTGAGATAATAATGTGGACAGGATCTCATTATCTGCCCTAAGACAATAGCAGGACCCATAAAAACATGTAACATGCTAGAACAAGAAGAGTCTACAGTAATGCATGCTAGCAGTTCAGTGCTGTGCTTAGGCACTGTGTTGACCCAGTTTGTGCCTCTTATGTGTTAGTATTAGGATTACACTGGAGTTTCAGGGCTATGTGCATCTGTTTCATAAAGATAAATACCCTGTGATATTTGAAAAATCTAGAAGGTCATTTGACAAGATTTGTAGCTGCCCTGAAGGTATCTTCTAACCATCTGGATGAAATTGTATTTTGACCAGTTTCACAAGTTCACCCAAGTTCTGGCATTGTTTCTTGTCAAGGTAGCACTTGATGGGGTTATTCCTGTGTGTTCTATGTTCCCAAGCTCCATATAAAATATAATAAGTTAGTGTAAGGGGCAAGCACAGAACATAGGAACTGTGGGAACATAGGACCATGGGCATACTGATATGCTCCTGCCACTGATTACTCTTTAGTTCAGTTAAGAAATAGTGTGGCAAATTGGGAAATGGAGTTAAAAAAGGTCTCTTTTTTTTTATCAGGCAGACAGGCTCTTTCTTTTCATTAAGATGATTAGGAGACTCTTTGAGGATTCTGGAAATACCTTCAAAAAACATCTTCAATTATTTTCAAAAACATGTTCAATTATTTAGAGAAATGGATACATACCTCTGTGAGTCAAATGTAATTCATCTTGAAAGCTCATGATAGAAGAAGAGGGAAGAAAGAAGACAGAGCTGCATTCAGTACTGACAACTAAATACAGTATATGCAGCATGTAAATGCTCTTGTCCAATTAGCAATCTGTCATCTTATTCCAGGCCTGTTAAGATGATCAAACATTGGCTTTTCGCCTCCTGCAGATTAACCCACTTCTTTTAATACCTTTGCACATGTAAGCCAGCATAGGTTACAATATAAACACAATTAGAAATTTGTCTGTAAAACCTTTGAGGCAACATTATTGATGACTTGAATTGAAATAAATGAAATAGAGATAGGAGGGTTTGTGTTCAGATGATCAAAAGTTTAAATCAGAAGCTCATTTTGGATGGGTTTGGTCCTAAACTGCCTCACTGAAGCTCTTAAATGGCCATTTAAAAAGCAATGCTGAAAAAAGAATAGGTAACTAACTTGACGAAGACAATAGGGCTCCCCCGAAAGACACTGTGTAATTCGAACCCTGGACAGCAGTGACATACCTGAAAAACAGCCCAGAACTATAAAATATGCACTCAGTTGTAATAATTGTCAGTATTTGATTTATTATGGGGAGATCACGGGGCAAATTGGTTGTGTGAGAGAGGTTGTGAGAGGAAAATGGTCTGAAAACAACAACCCAGAGATCTGTGGGTCAGCAGCTGAAACCAGGTAACAGAGCATTTCCTAAAAAGGAAGAGTGCTGGGAAAAAACTGTCATTTATAAGGAATTCAAGTGCAACACAGATACTTTTCAACTTCTACTGAATACTACATGAGATCATTTTTAAAAGTAGTTATTGCAGATGTGATGCTTTGTTTTTTCTTAAGGTTACAACAGTTTTCCTTTCCACATAAACATCCTCTAGGAACAGTTGCTTGGCTACAGAGTCTGATTCAATTGTGTCAGCAGCTGGCATGTAAAGACTTTGACTTCATGTCAAAAGAATAAGGCAGACCAAAAGCTCCAATTTTATTTGTTTTTATTGAGACATTCTTCTCAATCACAAAAACTTGACCTGATTGTTAGAGTGCTCGTTTTGCAGACCAACAACTTATTTACAGTAAAGTCACTAGTGAAAGGGTGGTCGCTGCAGTGAGCATGTAAAAAAACATCATATACTTTATAGTATACCATAAAAATTATCAACAGTGGTTATAAATGGTGGTTGTGATAATACAAGCATAACAAACATATTTAGGAAGGAAAAGTGTTTGTTTGTAGGGATTTTTTTTTTCAAACCATTTACAAAACAAATATTTTAGCTTGGCACACAAATGAGTTAGTTGAGCTGAATCAAACAGATCACCAAAAAAGGGGCAGTCAGTCATCAAGAATACAAGTAATACATGTACACACACAGATTCGCACGCACACACATACACACTATTGAGGTGACATGAAAGAAGAAAGGAGGCAGCTTCAAGGACAAAGCATCCATCGGTCTCTAAATTCATCTGGATTCCTTCAACTAACACAAAGCAGAACCTGCTCCAGCTTGTGCTAACATGGACCACGTTTCCACCACAGGAACTTCTCCAGGGACTAGGAAGCTTTGGAGGAACTCAGGGGCCAGTTTTAATTAAGTTCTGGGGACATTATTTTTTAAGTACAGGAACTTTGGAGGTGGGGCAGCCCTGAACACTTCTAATAGGCAGAGTACTTGCAGTATTTTATTTCAGCAACCATTTGTAAAAATCTGCGGCTGCAAACCTGTTTGCTTTTTGTTCATTTCGCTTCGACACATCAACACAAAGTTACAGAAGAAAACATATGACAGAGGGACTGATGAAGTCCAGGCCTTATTGAGCATTTACGCTCAGGACGAAATCCAGCAGGAACTGTCCTTCTGTTGCAGAAATAATGATGCCCGTCTATCACCTTATATAATGTCATTGTTGAATAAATGATGTGTAAAAACATCTGTCACTTTTTCATACATCAGCCTAATCATTGTACCTAGATCATATTGGAAATGCAAACAACAACAAACAAAAGGAACCTTTTAGTTCATTGAAAAGTAGTTCCTAGGACTAAAAGTTCTGGGTAATTTGGGTGGAAACACAGCCATGGATGCTTTGGGGACAAGTATTGCAAACAGCACGGTCCCACTGATGATACTGTATTGCACTAGTCCAAATAGTCTTCATTGTCACTGGAATTTAATATTTACTCCTCGTTCCAAACATCTCCAGCAATACCACATTATGATCAATAAAGACATGAAAACAAAGTACAAGTGGGCCTGATTACATGATTAGACAGAGGAGTAGAACAAATTCTATGAACTAGAAATCAGCTTCACTCTTCACAGTCCAGTGCATTGCAAAAAGAAATGGTACAATAAACTAAACTTGCCTAAACTTGTTCTATCAGGGTTTTATGACAAAACATGGCTATTTGATGAAATCAAGAAATTTGTTGTCTAACACTGTTTGTCCTTTGCCCAACCTGCAAAAGGCAAGCGCAGTGTGTGGGAGCAGAGCAAAGGCTGGCGATATATCCCAATCTTAATGCACAGCTGAGCATGAGGACACACTGGCCAAGCATGTACACGTTAGTGTTATTGTGTGTACACAATGGGACACATTCAAGAAATCAAATAAATTATTGTCCGAGGCGTTGAATTAGGCGAGTTCATCTTGTTTGAAAATACTCCATCCACTGTCAGAGGAGTTAAGGTGGTACAAAAGATGAACACAGAGTCTTTGGAGGCAGGTGGAGTTTAGAACTCGTCGTGTCGAGTCAGAGCCTCTCCGAAGTCGGTTGCCTGGCTGCCCACAAACAGGTCGTATTTATCCACGATTTCTGCCTTAGTCAGACGGCCTCCTGATGGAGGAAGAACAACAAATATGATAAGTATTGTGTTTGTGTCAGTACACGGACTCTTAAAGCTGTTATCAAGATATGAAAGAACTACTGTTAAAATGTGGATTGTTGGTTGGACAAAAGAAGCAATGTGGCACAAGGAAACTGCAATGAGCATTTTTGACCCTTTTTTTACATTTTATATACTTAATGATTAGTCAGTGTGAACTGTGAAAATGATCTTGCAGATTAATCAGTTGTTAGTTGCAGCCCTAAAAACATATCCCAAAGGGACACAATACCAGCAAGGCTGAGATGAACAAAATGTCAAAAAATGCCCCAAACTGTTAGCTAATAACATTTTGTTTACATTACATGCCTGGGGCGTGAGGTGCCACTTGACGGCTTTCACTCTGAAGCATAATATTTGTCTATATCTGGACTTTCATAACTTATGTGCTTCTTTGTTTTGTTGAGCCTTATATTGCCTTTGCTTTGTCAAAACAGATCTACCACGCATGATAATGTTTCTCAGTATTTTGCAGGCCTGCAGTACAATCTTTCAAACAGACTCATGTATACATACTGTATAAGCACAATTAACTAATTTGTGCTTTTACGCACACTTCCCCTAAATATTCTGTGAATGAGCCAGGAAGTAAAATTCATGAGAACAAAGCTTTTCTGTTGAAATGTTCATACTTTGTCTGCATCTGACTCATAGACCAGATGCTTGGCCTCGGCCTCAGCATGGTCGTAGTCACTGGGCAGGATCCAGTCTCTGGTCTCATCCTTGTCCATCTTCCCGTCTTTGTTTTTGTCTCTGAATTCAGTAAACTGTTCCCTCTCTGTCTTCACCCACTCAGGCTCTGTGGCGTCTCCCTCCTGGTTGTACATGTCACCTAGAGCGCAAAAAGATAGGAACAGGGTGAGTGAGAGGGTGTCGATGATGTTGTAATACTTCTTTGTATGAGTAGGTATATTATTTGCAGTGGCCTAACACATTACCCAACACGTTCATTTTATCAAGGTTCCTCAAACTAGTTCCTCAAACATTTAGCAGAACTAACTGTATCTTGCTCTTTTCAACTTCATTTGGTACAAAATGATGATGCTTATATGAAAATGAGCTTCAATAACTCACCTATGTACTCATCTAAATCAATTAAACCATCTCCATTCTTGTCAATGTCTTCCATGGTTTCCTACAGGAAGAAAAAGACAGCAAAAGGCAGTGAGAGCGGATGTAAAAGATGCTGGGTTAGTGCCATCATTTAACACCTGTGTGAGTGTGTGTGTATGTTTGTTACTCACCAGTACAACAATGTCTTTCATGTGGTCATACTCTTCAGGGTGAAGGAAGGCTGTGAACTCCTCCTTGTTGGCTTTCATGTCATTGTCTACGTCAGCCATTTTGAATCTCCTCTCATCACGAGCCATCATCTGCCTGTAGCTGAAGCCATCATCGGGGTCCGGGTCATCTGCAAATCAGAGGTAAAAACTTTGTACAGTGTGTGCAAATGTGGCAAATTTGTGTCCATGTTATACTTCAAAGATACATCCCATGTGCACAGTGAAGACTGTCTGCGGGCGTACCAAGAATGTATCCATATGTGGCGTTTTTGTACTCCTCCCAGGACACCATTTCATCCCCATTGAGGTCATGGCTCTTCCACTGTCGATCCACGTCATCGTAGATCCACCTCTTCTGAGCGTGCTTGATCCACTTCTTCATCTCCTCAACTGTCACATAGCCATCCTTATCCTCATCTATACGTTCAACCAACATGCTGTAGAGAAATTATATTAAATATCATTAAACATTCAGCTTGTTTCCCTGTATTATCAAGTGGTGCATCACCTCAGATGAACTTCACTCCTCCCTGAGGTGAAACTAGGTCATTACCACCATTTTATTACCACTAAAGCAATATAAAGGGGGCCTATTCAACTGACGGCCTGTGGGATGAATCCTGCCCTTTAT
The DNA here is from genome assembly GCA_034769285.1 of Lutjanus argentimaculatus. Lineage (NCBI taxonomy): Eukaryota > Metazoa > Chordata > Actinopteri > Lutjaniformes > Lutjanidae > Lutjanus > Lutjanus argentimaculatus. Next base: position 13,760,521 of record JAWZSL010000012.1, on the reverse strand, counting down.
TGACCTCAATCTGGCCCTTTTTTATAAGTTAGAAATATGCAAAAAGTATAAATAAATAATTTCTTCAATGAGAGAGAGGATAATGAGCCCATTCATTAATCAGACTTAAGGAAAATTATGTTAAAAGCAACATTGTGTTTATTAAAACAGCAGACTACTTCTAATCTAGGATTACAGAGGTGTATTGTCTTGTCCTGTACTTCTGAATAAAGTATTTCTTTTCTAATTGTGAAAATTAATAGGCAGACAAAAATATAAAAAGGTGCATTGTATTAAAGATTTTACTATTTTCAAATCTAGTCCCTATATAAAGAACGTCCCTTGTGATACAAAAATTATTCACACAATCTCCCTGATCTGCATTCTTACCCGAGCCTCTCCTTGCTCTCCTCCGGTGTGAGTTGATCAAAGGTCTTGGCCTCCTCCTGTCCCAGAAAGGCTTCATGGTCATAGTCAAAGTTCTCTGCATCGTCATGGTCTCGGTTGCTGAGCGGTTCATCGTGGTGAACACGGTCCTTCTTCTCTGTGGGTTTGCTGGTGGCGTAAACCACGCAGAGAGCAAAGCACATGACAAGTGGCCGCAGCTCCATCCTGCGTTATGTACAAACACTGTCCGGATGAAGGGTGAAAAGAGGACACCAAGAATCTCTGGTTATTGCTCAAACAGTGCATTCTGGTAAAAAAAAAAACAAAAAAAAAACTGTATTGCATGTGTCCATCTAAGTTTACAGTGCACTTTTCTGTCAGTACTGATCACAGCTTTTAACTTAGGGGTACTCAGCTCTGCACATGCCAGTGTATGACTCACAGTGCAGGCAAATACTCCGACCATGAGAGGTGAATTGCTAGGCTAATCCGTTCCAGCTGATGCAATCCCTTATCCCTTCCCACTTCTGCTACTTTGTAGAAGTTGACATTGCATATACTGTATTACTGCCAGCTCAACAAGTTTCAAATAATTAATAATTAATGATCCATATGCAACAAACTGACAAATGAGAATTTTTATTATCATACTATATTCAAATCATAAACTATAATTAATGTAAAAGTAGTGCAGTCTCATACAACAAGAACCCTGCAATTTAAGTGAAAATGTTATGGTTAGGATGTTTAAGAGAGGTGTTTCAGAGACTGATACTGCTGAATTGTATTGCATCTTACGGAACTCTGTCTCTAATACTTAGTCTACCTTTGGTGATACAAATAGGGGGGGACAAAATTCTCAGTACTGTGCAGGAACATTGCAATTCAAAGCACCACAAACTACTAGCCTCTAAAATGACGATCAGGTTGAATCAATACCTATCTAAAACTATTTTAACTACAAGTGAGCATTAAAACCCTTCATGGGGATATGATTTAATATAGGAGTGTTGGATAAGTTTGAATTAGGTGTTATAATTAAGTGAATAAAAAGCATTTTACAAATAAAATTGCAAACATTCAACAAAGTCTTTCAAATAAGTCAGGACTGAAACAATTAAAAATCTGTTAACATTTTTTTTCAAGATCTTCTATCCAAATGTTGAGAAATATCCTGCCATCAACCTCATCATTTATAGAGAGAATGCAAAGTCACTGTTATTAGAATAACAGGATGTCTACACGTATCAGGAAGTTAATGTTAAGACTTTTAAACGCCATTTTTAAATTAAACGTACGGCCAATTTTTCAATAAAACAGTTAATGTCAGTTCAAAATTATGAGTAAGGCCAAATAACAATAACTGGTTGAGTTAAAGAATTGTCCAAATACATTTATTAAAATAAAAGTAAAGTGTCTTAATGATATTAATCCCTGCACTTGTCCTACAGCCAGTCTGAAATGAGGCTAGATTAATGTAGAAGTCCCAATTTCAATACAAGGATTTTAAACAAACCGTTCTTACAATATCAAATAAAGACATATTTAAAACCTTATCAAAGAGAAGACTAGTCAATACTTTTAAAAGGTATTTTAACAGTAAATGGGAATATAATAAGGACCTGTAGCCAAGTTGAATATTCAGTATCTTCTTACAAAAAGAAAGACAATCACTGCTAATTTGCCTGCTTTCTTGTGACAAACCATGGTGTCTGAGCTCTCATTTTTAAATGTCTCGACACCTTAAAACTTGCGATCGTATCACTGACAACAGTTTGTTCCTGTTATTTCCAATAAGTTCCCATTACATCCAAATTCAAGGTTAGGGACCAACATCAGACTGGCTAACCTCGCGTACCGTTAGTTTTACCTGCTAACCTGCAATTTCACCCGTCCAATAAAGATAAATAAGCAACTATATAATGGCCATGTTGCGTCTTTCTCAACACTAGCTATAGGAAAAACACATTTAAGTTATTTTTTGCATTTTAAGACACAATTTATCAAGAAAGCTCACCGGTGTCTTCAGGGAAGTTCTTCGATGCAGTTTAAGACCCGCCTCACGGAAACACACCCATGCACTTCCTGTGCTAAAACACTAACCGACCAATCACACCCGAGATGGCGAGTGCGATGTCGCTCGCTCATTGGTCCACTTCAAGAGAACATCGATGATTGGATTGGCCGAGAACCGCCACGTCCTCAAAGTCAACAAAACTTCGTTCATTCATAAAAGTCCACTCCACAGTGTCTGGGACGGGTAAGCTGCACAATAGCAACCAAAAAACAGTACTTTCTTGCTTCTTATTAAAATAAAAAAAAGTAAAACACAATTAACTAAAGTAGAAGTTCTTTATTTATTTTACTAATTTGTCAAGTTAGTTTACAGTTATTAAAAACAAAGTGAATTTTGCCTGATTGACAGGCTTTTTTTGTAACCAAATCCAAAATCCAAAATCCTTATAAACAGGACAACAAAGATAGCACACATCCATCCAATAAAAGTTTCAGTAAAGATGTTTTCAGTGAGCCCATTTCATTTTATTAACAAGTGTAATTTCTTTTGTTTTTAACTCTGTAAATCATTAGTCATAACAATACTGCTGAAACCAATATATCACAAATCAAAACAGGGACTGTATTTCTTTTACCGACCAACGTGTGGGATTTAGTGGCATCTAGCAGTAAGCTATTCTTACAATAAATCCTCAGAAATCTTACACGCTGGTAATTTAAATATATAAATAGGTAATGCTACAATGAACAAATCTCTACTATAACCTTGCAGTTTAAGCAGTTTTCTCTCCTTCTGCTGGTTAAATGTTCATTTGTGAACAAAAACTGGTGATGTCAGAGAAGCACAATGACAGGACTTCCTGCTTCAAAGCTGAGGGCACCCACCACAATTCTCTAACTGCCCTTTCCAAGACCCTTCCTATGTGACTCTGAAAGGACTGGATTTTGATGATGATTTGTAAAAGCCTGTTTTGTCTTTAGGTGTCACGTAGTCTTCTTTATGTCCATAAAATACTAAATTCACTGATTTTGAGTTTTCTGAAAATGATTGTAGCAAGACATACAGTAATACTGACACTTCTCCTTTCTTACTGCTTAACTGTATAAATCCAACTGTCTGTTTCAGACATGGAGTCCCTCACAGCCTCACAAATGGTAGTGCCTCTACACTTGTATAAGGAGTCCACAATGTAGTGAGGCCTCTGTATCTCAGCCCACTGCTGAGTCGTCCAAATCTGTGTTGTCCATATCTTCTTCTGACTCTTCCTGTTGGTTGTCATTTTCTTCTTCTTCGTTGGACTGACAGGTTGCGTCGTTCTGTTCAACACTGTCATCGCCTTCAGCTGGAACAACATAAAAAGGCACTTTAGGGTTTTTAAAAATGTTGTGCAAAGTCTGTTCTTTGTCAATCTGCATAATATAAAAAAGACAAGGTAGTCCTGGAAAAGCTACATTTTATAAAAATGTATGTCAGAAAACTAAAATATGTCAAAAAAGATTGATTGACTGTATTAAAAGAAAGAGATCACAACAGATTGTGCACCATGGTGTAAATTTAGCTGTTCTGACTAGTGCTGTCACAAAACTGGAATTTCCTAGAAAATTTAATTATATATTTATAGATATTTCGATATTACAGGGAAAAACTGACTCAACATTGATGACATAAAATTTTAGAATTTTATTAAAAAATAAATATAACAAGGCTATAACATACAACAGGCAGGCATTTCAAACATTCAGTACCAATATATCGACATTTTTGACAACACTAGTGCTGACTGACCTGTGCTGGTTTCACCCTCTTTCTTCTCAGTGAGGAAGATTCGTTGCATCATCAGTTTCTTCACTGTGTGGCACGTGTACTTCAGCTCTGGACCACTGTCTGCTTTTCCTGCAGGCATATGTCAATATGGGATATAATCAAAAAAAAAGAAACACCCTCAAGTATAACTTCAACCAAACAGTTAACACTGAATATATGTAAAGAGAGAGAAGCTTACCTTTCTTTGGTCTCTCTTCAAACAGCACACAAGTTCCCAAAGCCTCTTTGAAGGGGGAAGGATAGCAAGTAATATTTTAATTCAACATTTGTTTTTTATGATAAAATCTAATAAGTTCACAGAAGCTCTTGTCTAATCATGCTTACTAAAATTATGCCTTAATTTCCACATGTTGTAATGCAAAACAATATAGTATTAATGCTCCTGACTCTGTCGTTATCACACATTTGAAGGTGCAGTTCCGTCCATTTATCATCACTGAAATTACAAAAGTCAATCAGTGACAATGGTGACAGTGTTTTAGGTTAGGAAATGACTCTTTGAAGGTGGGGTAAAGTGACATGTTTTCAACATGACAACTTGCTCTAAGAAGAGGGAAATGAGAAGGGTGCAGTTTATTTTAGCAGCAGACAAAGGTCAGTTAAGCTACACTTCCTTTTTTCATTTGAGGTTCATTCTTACCTTCATATTCCCCTGCAAACACATACTGCCCAACCTGCATCATGGGCCTCTCGCTGTCAATGTCCTGGAACACATGGACAAAAATAATTCAGTGAATGCTGCAGTGAGAGATCCCAACAAACTGGTGTGGGGCAAAGAGGATGTTTGTGTGGGACACATAACCAATGCTGAGAGATACACAGTCTAAAATTTTCTAAATGTCTATATAACTTAAAAAAAAATCTATTCTGCTCTTGAGCTCATAAACATCTCCATGCTTTGCCCTCTGGTTGACTCAGTAGCAAAGAAAAAAGCTATGCAGATTAAAATTTTTTAGAAATTTTATCTAATCAGATTAAATTTGGGGAAAAAATGGTTTGACCTTTAAAAAGTAAGGCCAATCAAAATGTTGGACTTGGTACAAGGGATAAAAATGCTATGCAGTCCCACATAAAGTGGGACACCTCATGCATGGTAGCCAGGCTTCTTCTCTTTATTTACCACTAATCATTAATATTTGAAACTCACCAGTATCTTGCATGTGCCCCGACACTTGGACAGAAAGTCATTGTTGATTATACCAGAGAGCTCCACCACAACAAGCTGCTCCTAAACACACCGAAAGACAAAAAAAAAATCGTTTTTTTTAAAGAAATATAGACTCACTCTTTTCCAATAGTCAAAAGAGCATAGAAGAGAAAAAAATAAAATAAAGTCATTACAATATAGTTAACTATTTCATTGCCCAACAGTTATTATAGTTATGTACTAGTTTTTATTTTATTTTTAACTTTGTTTGAATTCAGGTAAGTTTCAGTAAGTCATAATGAGTTTGCTTGTTTCAGTTTAGTTTTTGTTGTTTAACCATAATCCTGCCAAACTGAGGAACCCGCAGATCCCAGAGGTGTACTTTTTGTCAGATGTTACAGGTACATTATTGTATCATTCCAATTTTTCTTGACTTTGTCAAACAGTTTGTCCCTAATGACTTCATATCACTGTTTTCTGTTTTAATTAGTGCTTTTCAAAAATATCAACGTGTTGGGTTCTTAAGGGCACCCGAGTCAAACGCATCCAGTTCTGCCTATGCAGTTTTAACAGATGGAACTGCTTACTTACTGAGTTCATGTTTGACATGTGATTTTAAGAATCACACTCTACTGGGGGGCAGGGGTACCCTGTCACTCATTTTCAAGGAGACAGACACAGATGCAGAAAAACACAGATTTCCTCATGTGCTTTGCTTACACGACATGCAAATTTAATTAAACTTTAGTAAAATAATAATAAGTTTTTTTCTTCAGATTACATTACATAACTAATGTTCTTATAAGGAAATAAATAAGTTAACATTCTGCTAGGCTGGTTATTTCTTGTAGTAGTTTATTCTTGGGGTCTCCAGGGGCTGCAGTAGATAGTGCTTTTATATTAAATTTGTTGGAGAAGGGAATAAATACATTTAGTTTTAGTATAATTTTTATTGCCTTCACTTTTTTGCCTCAGATAATATTAGCTTCACCCAAGCATCAGTTAACTATAATAACCTTGTCAGGTCTTAGATAATATTTTGGTCAGAAAATGAATTAATTATCTCAGAAATTCCCACACATATTAACACACAGGAACCAATTATCATCTCACGCTAGAACTCGAATATCTGGTGGGAGGTTTAACATCAAAACTCGCATTTGAAAGTTTGAAGTTAAAACAATAACTAATGCCTGATAAGTTAAACCAGTTTATAGCCATTCCCTCTAATCTTGTATTGACTCCCACAGGCTACGTGAGGTTAGCATGCTAGCCACATGAAGCTAACGTTGGCGTCGCTATTCTTTAAACGCTAGTACGCTGGTGTTTTTTCGTACCTCCTCTTCCCATTCATCTTCCATGCTGAAATTCCTGAAATAAAGAGGAATAATAGCAAATAACGCAAATCCTCTCTTTTCTTGCAGTTTTACCTAGAGCAATCTCCCATGCTTTTCTACCAAACAATGTTTTGACAACTTCCGCGAATATACGGTGCCCGAGAAGCCCTCTGTGTTTTTGCTACCTGGCATATTTTCAGTTACGAGTCCTGACCATTGCGGGGCGCTGTTGCTCAGTTTTATTGGCATGTTTTGTCACAAAGCCTTTTAATGTGAACTGGAAATGAAATGAATAACAATTCCTCCTCCTCCTCCTCCTCCCTCTCTCCATCCGTCTGTCTTTCTGTCGGTCTGTTCTACTTATGGACGAGTATGATTGCATCTAAATATTGGCTACCTGTAGGTCCACTCATCTACATCTAACATTAATGTTATTAATGTTCTCCAGCAGGAGACTAGAGCTGAGGTGATGAGATGAGATGAGATGAAATGAGACGATACACTTTATTGATCCCCAAGGGGAAATTCATCTGTCACAGGCAGAAGGCAACAAAAACTAAAACGAGCACACACATCAAACACATCCAAACAAAAAAAGAAACAGGAGGGCAGATAAGAAACAGGACTGAATCATAATCAAAGTGCATGACAAGGAAAAAATATTAAGCATAAAAGCAAACCATGTGGTTTGGTGTGTGGGGGCACCTGAAAGAGAAGCGGAGTTTTACTGATTTGCTTTGGCAGGACTGCAGTTTTTGTACAAAAGTGAATATCTGCTTATGTAACATGGTATGGAGAGTGCAAGAACAAACCTATTTCTGATACACATCAAAGGCAAAAATTCACCTTAAAGTCTGTCAGTATAACATTATTTCCATCCTTAAGGTACCAAGTAAATTGTAAAATGATTAAAAACTGAATCTGATGGATGTAATTATTGACTAGTTAAATGAGATGAAATGTTCTGTGATTTATCAAAGAGGTTTCATGAGTTTTATGAAGAGGTGGGGAAATCTCCAGTATTTAGTCTGCTCATGTTATTGAATTACATTTATATTCATGAATATATTTGTATTTTATATTTATGTTAATTCCTTCTATGTAGCTTTGGTATGACACACTGAATCTTGGCATACAAGTACAATGACAATAAAGGTATTCATATTTTGCCAAACAACATTAAGTATATGCTTTTTAAATCAAACAAATATTATGCATCAATACGGCTCTTCCCTCTCTACTTTACACACTTTACACTACACTTAACAGTGTGGGCCATTATTTCTAAACATTATTGAATGGGTGAATTTGGGGAAGGGGCTCGGGAAGAGTAAGAAGATACAGGATGATGCATTTGTGACTGTGTAAGGGGGGATGTAAGCATGATGATTACTGCATCTTTAAGGAAAAATCTATATTTACAATACTGTTAAAAAACAGTTATGTTGTAGGGAGAACAAAGCTTAGAGCCAATGAATTATTCACCTACAGAATAATGAAACCCCTTGGATGAGTGCTGAAATGTTTTTAACTAATTTATCATTCAGCTATCTCAATTTTGTTCTACATATACATTTTATTCTACATATTTTTGGCATGAAAATACTTAATTCAACTTAATGGACATTGTTCTATAAAGATATTATGTATATATTGACATATATAGAACATTTGATTTACTTGAAATATAATATATATTTAATGGTCTTGATTAATTGATTATTATAGGAAATATCTCTTTTTGGTTTGCTACCCTCGACACAGGGGTCAGAGATCAGGGTCAGCTGAGGGGCAGGGCAGCACCCCTGGTGCTGGTCGGGATTCATCATCTTACTCAAGATTTCTGCAGTGAGGATGGCTCCTCTTAAGGCTGCAACTAATGATTATTTTCATTTTCATCATCGAATATGTCAATTATTTTCCCAATTAAGCAATTAGTTATTTGGTTTATAAAATGACAGTGTTTCTCAAAGCCCAAGATGACGTCCTCAAATGTCTAGATTTGCCCACATCCCAAATATAATCAGTTCACTGTCACAATGGAGTAAACAACCAGAAAATATGCTCATTTAAGAAGCTAGAAACTGAGAATTTTGATTTGATTTTTTTCTTTAAAAATTACTCAAACAGATTAATTGATTATGAAAATAGTTGTTCATTAATTTAATAGTTGACAACTAATTGATTCATCGTTACAGCTGTAGTTCTTCTCATCATGTCCTCCACTTGAAGAATGAACCTACTGCATCCCTATAAATACATGACAGTTGTAACAAAAAGATGTAATAAATAAGTGAAATATAGTTGTGCAAATCTACAAGGTCAGCCATCAACTATTGTTAGTGCCTTTTACACACATATGTTGTGTTACATACATTACATGTACATTTTTCAATAAATGTTCTGGCAAAGTGACATTTTTGCTTTTTGTTTGAGAAACAGCCACAAATCCTTTCCCACAGACAAGGCTTGGGCAGTATATTGATATCATATTGATACTGTGATAAGAGACAAGATACTGTTTTACATTTTGGATATTGTTATATCAAGATCTGAAGTAAGTATTGTCTCCTTCTGGTTTTAAAGTTTGCATTACAGTAAAGTGATGTCATTTTCTTTTCTATTATTTGCCTTTACTGAGTTAGTCATCATATCTACATTAGTTATGATTACTTATCAAAACCCTACAATATTGTCGCAATATATAATATTGAGGTGTTTGGTCGAAATATTGGGATATTAGATTTTGTCCACATCACCCAGCCCTAACTCCACAACAAATAAAAGTTCTGCTTTCTAAACCCTGATAAAAATACAGATTATAGCAAAATTTACTTTAAGTATTCATTGCACCATAAAATGTTCCCTGTCAGTGTTTTACTATTATATCTGACGTTTTTATTATTATTACATTTGCATTACAGTTGCATTCATGTGTATGTTGCACTTTACTGTTGCACGTTAATGTTGAGCTAATGTTAACTACTTCATATACTGCAACACACTATATTCTATAAGATCATCATATGTTTGCACTATTTTAGAATTTATGGCATGTTACTTTAGAGAAAATGTGTATACTATATATCAAAATAGCCTACACACATGGAGAAATTATTTATAAGCCATACAGCCAAGCCTTACCACACACAGCAAGTTTAATAGACTGACGGAGCAATTTGCAGTTATACTGAACCAGTTTAGCTCAAAGTAAAACAATCTTGTCAATAATATGGTTACAGAAGTGTCCTCATATTTTGAAAATAGAGTCTTGGGAGGACGGACGCAGATATCTTTCTGTGCCACGGCTTTCAAATATCTGCATTTCCTTCTGAATTTATTAACAGTAAATAGCAGACTCTAAAAGGACAAAGTGTAAAAACATACAGGTTTCCTGCATTTACCATTTGTATTCATTTTGCTTTTGCTTACGACTATTTTTCAGGTCTGTTGTATAGCTATCGGGAAGCAGAATAGCATGAGAATTAATGAATCTTTTTATTATTTACACATGTTTGTTAGCATTAATGGAACTATAGAACAAGGTTGAGGAATAATATTTTCTCTGTTAACAATGTCCATCCAGGTGCCACAGAGTACAGCAAGTAACAGTTTAGTGGAGTCGCTCAGAGGCCGACAGTATGTGTCGGCTGTAAATACCTGTATAAATACCTGTTTAAATGTAAAGCAGGTTGATGCTGAACGAGCCTCGCCCTCAGAGAGACGAGAAAAAGAAAAAAAGAGAAAAACAAACATTTTGAATCAGAAACAGGCAAACCAAATTAAAGGGGGTGCAAATCCCCCATGTTCCTTCTCCCTCCCCATTTCTGGCCTATCATCTATCTCTGGACCATGGTGGGGTTGTCATGTCGACCAGCCCACAAGTTACTATGACAACGGCTCAAGGGGAAGCACTTGCAAGGGAGGTTATTGCCTCCTTGGGGATGTAAGAAAGACAGAGGGAATGTGAGCAGGGACAAAGATGGAGGGACTTACGGACACCAAAATGGCTTAAATGAAGGGAGAGGTCAAGTTGGGAGTGTGTTAGTGTGGAAGTGTGTTTGTGTGTGTATAAAGGCCAGTTTACATTCATAATCATGCAGACGTGGACACTGTGTATAAATCAGAAGGTTAAGATGCAGAGTACAAAGTTTTCTCCCCCCTGGACGAGGCCTGAGCCTCTCCTGTACATGATGTATTACACTTCCTGCTCAGTGCCATACCCTGGGGCAGAAAGGGGCGGGGGCAAGGGAGGGGAGTGACATTAAGGACCCTCCAAGGTGTCAGATGGGTCCCCAGCTTCCCCCACATTTTGTCATATAAATGTCATAAAGACAAGTTTGGAGTTGGGGAGCTTTTGGCTCTCCTTCTGCCTGGGGGGTATCACAGTGGTTAATTGTCCCATTAGCACTGACAGCGTAAATTGGTAGAAGGGCTAACTATATATTACAGTGAAAACAACAACCCCTGGCATACACCTGAGGGCATAGAAAGCATGGTGCGTTTTACAGTGCAGCTTGTGCATGCTTGAGTGTGTGAATTGTAAATGTAAATGCACACTCTCGTGAGAGGTTTAATATCAGTAAAATATTAGAATTCTATATTTATCACTACGGAAATGAACTTGCAGTGGCAGTCAGAGAGTATCTCTCCTCATATCTGAACTTTCTCATGCCGTTTACCATTTTATACCAGTCAGGGGACTTTCATTCAATTATATTCAATTTTATTCTGCAGTGTAAATGCTACTAATTCAGCAGTACTTTAAAAAAATGGCCATCAGACAATCAGTTGCCACATTTTTTTTAGCCAATAAACCTTACATGTAACCCACTCTTTGATTACAGTTAAATAGAAATGATTGATTAAGCAAACTCAAATATTTTTTGGACACGAAACTCATAAATTGCGAGTTTAATAAACAAAGAAAAGAATATTCTATCAACTAACATCTTTACGTTAGTAGAACTTCCAAACTAATTTTAAGTTTTCACTATTTACTACAGTTAATTAACTTGAGAATGGGTTTTTCGTGACTTTATGTGAGGGCTACTTTTGAGAGGACTGTGCATTTAAATTGTAAACCACAAACATGCAGTATATGACGCAGTCCTCCTGTGCAACTCTAGACATCAAATGTGTCTATGTTCACTTTCCTTTTCACTATTTTAAATGGGGCCAATAAAGTGCAATTGCAAATTCAAATACAAATAGAAAGTTACATCAAAAGCTAACGATGCATATAATATGAAGGATCATTTGAGAGAACTTTATTATTGCGTCACAGCACAACAGCGTAAAAGATCACTTATTTATGATTAAATTCAAACAGGCTACATAATTGGTTTAAAATCAAAGCAAATCATTTCCAAGACAGTTGGGCAATAACTGGATATTATATCGATACTGAGATGTGAGATGAGACATTGTCTTAGATTTTGGATATCACTACATCATGATACATGTTTTCCTGGTTTTAAAGGCTGCATTACAGTTAAGTGGTGTGATTTTCTATTATTTGCCACTTAGTCATTATATCCACATTACTGATGACTATTGATCAAAAATCTCATTGTGTTAACATTTTTGAAAGCACCAATAGTCATCCCTACACACATTATCACAATAATTATACAAGTGGACCCTGTTTGCACAGCTTATTACATCTTTGCACCATTTATTTTTGCACATTTCACACCTCTTATTATGTATACATACTGTCTGTAGCACCATCAGCACTGTTCTACACTTTTTAAAAACTTTTTAGAATATTTTATATTTTAGTTTATGCTTTACTATGCTTATTGATGTTTTCACACAAGTATTAGTATTGTTATCATTCTCACATTAGTATTAGTATTGTTATTATCTTTATTTCTATTTCATTGTATTGTGTTTTTTTTTATTGTATTGTCTTTCTTTTCTTATCCCTTTATGTCTCTGCTGCTGTGAGACTCAGATTTCCCCATGGGGATAAATATAGAACTAACTGTCTGTCTACCTACCCACCTACCTGCTCATATTGACATCAAGGTATTTTGTCAAAAATATTGTGATATTTGATTTTGTCCGTATCATCCAGTCCTAGTTTTATTCCTTAATGTCATATCTGTTTACAGGTTATTGCTTTACATGTAGGCTATACAAGAAGCACAAATTTGATGTATTATGAATACACTAAGGTTTTAAATTATGCACAAATAAACATTCTCAAACTGCAGATCCACCACATATTGCTTTAGCTTCAACTCTCATATTTAAATTTTATTTTTTAATTTTAAGTCATGAACACACGCACCACACACCACACACACACACACACACACACACACACACACACACACACCCCTTGTGACTAAGATTAAAATTATATCACCGTCCACTGTCATTGTCTTTTCCTCATAAAATGACATTAAATCGTCACCCTTCCTGCTGCAGCCATTTACAACAACAGAAAACATGCATGTAGGCATGAAGACAACACAACAGTCACTGATTTATGTTTGCGATAACCTGCAATCTTTGGTTTCGTGGTGGCATGTGCCACACAGACAGTCCCTTTAAATGTTTTCAAATCGTAAAATAATTATTGGATGTTCCATAAAACGCAGACCAAATCATTTGCCACTTAATTCACTGGCCAATGCATCGATTCTTTACATATTTATAGCTGTAAGAAAGCAAGAATATAATCAAACCAAAGCGAGATAAACCAAAATCAAAATGTCAGTGCTTTCAAAACCAACATAACGGAATATCATTAATATTCATGCACCAGTCCGATATGGCCTTGTAGTGCGGTGGTTTCACGCAACACTGCGCTGATAGTATCCTTACTGCAGTTAATGCTATAGCTCCTTCTTCCTCCTGTGTGGTAATACTATAATATTCATGTGTTTTTCCATAGGTAGTTTTTGCTGTAATATTGAAGCCTTCCATACCTTTCTAAATTTGTATTTATACAATTATTCAATAAGGACGAGGTCAGCTTTGACAATCAAACCCCAATAAAGTAAAAAGGTGCTTTTTGATCTTATAAATAAATGCAGTTGTGAAATATGGACGATCGACAGATTGCACCTCCAGCGTGATATTCACAATAGTATTATCATAACAATAGAGCCGAGTGGAGAGGATGGGACGGCCGGAGCAGAAAAAAAAAACACTAAAGGTCTTCTGTGATGACAAACAGAGGTGGGCACATCAGTTTCTAAGCTTAAATATTATTTTTTGTTGAAAATTAAAAGCAAACCAATGCCCGAAACCCAGACTTGCAGCCAGTCAGTCCAAAAACAATCAAATATGAAATGTCTCATTTCATATTCCAGCATACATTTTGACGAGACTTTTTTCTTTTTGTTTTAAGCAATCATTTTTAGACCTCTTTGTTATAGTGAATATTTGCCTGTTAAAACCTTGCGATCACACGCTAGAACTTTTCCAAAGAAAGAATCCACAGCCTAACCCCGAAATTTAAATATTTAATGAAAAAAACAAAAAAACATTTTTAGTCTAGGACATAATGCAGACATTTGAGCGTCTATCTCGCGCTTTATTTCAAACAAAATGTCAATATAAGATTCCTAAAATAATCCTTAGGGGCCTTGTGGTGTGCTTGTGGTCCCCAATAGTGAATCACGGGGATAATGTCGCATTTTGTTGCAGATTTTCTGGCATCATAATAGTCCTCTGAAAAAGCCTACTGTGATTAAATGTGTCCGTTTTTTGTCATTATTGACTTAATTTTGATATTATTATACTTTTTAGTATTTTATTATACCTTTAGAGATTTTTTTGCAATATTTTTTTCTCTTTACATGTTTTAGAATATATGATATTTTAGCCATCTAAAATATATTATTGGAATTTTTCAGCTAAAATATTATATTTCTCATTAAAATTCATCGTCTGAGCCGTAATTTCTCGCACTTTTTAATATTTTCTTCATCCCCTTGTCTTCTCTATGCGTCCCCTGTAGCCTCTCCCCCCTCCCTCCTCCCCCTCTCCCTCCCCTCTCTTTCTCTCTCTCTCGCGGAATCCTATTGATCCAAACGGGCTAATTAGCGGTGTCTGCGCAATTACGCACATGCGCACTGGGCGTAATCTCAGCCATTTTTTGAAGGAAACTAATTAGCAGGAATAAAGAGCCAAGTGTTTTTCCCCCCACAGTGATCAGAACTCATTCTACCTCTGGAGCTCGCACAAACCCCTCCGTCCCCCTCGTCTTTCTGTTTACTACAGCCTATATGTAGCTTTAATTACACTGTTGTTTGGGAACAACTTGGACCCCGCTGCTCTCTCTCCCTCTGCCCGTCTTTTTTCTCCTCCTGCCTGGCTCCGTTAAACACGCAGAGGATCATTCATAAGGAATGCTCTCTATACGGCTGTTTTCTGGACTACTACACATTCAGCGTACGGAGCTTTGTACCAGAGCCGCTGCAGAAATGTAAGTGTGCCGTTTGTTTACGATATTAAAGGGACAAGGCTGACTGTTGGGAGGTGCATGGGGGTGTTGAAATGGTCAGTGCAGCCTGGAATTCAGCACAAATCAAGCTTTTGTTGGTCTGCTTGTGCTTTGAGTCACCTGTTAACGCGATCACTCTCGGTTAACGCTGAATCGGAGTGTGGTACGGGTACGACCCACTGTAAACAAAGGCTGAAGTAGTGCTGGTCAGTGGCTTGACAACACAGACACAGAGACGGGGAGTGAACTTAAAGTCGCTGCCCCTGTCCGGCTGGTATTCTCTAACAGCTACCAGAATGATGCAAAATACAGCTCAGTGCCTTTACCTTCTGACTGCTGCAGGCTGTGTGTCCTCCACTGGGTCCAAACAGTGTTTGTCCATGTCCAACTGTATATGTCCAGGTCCTTTACTGACAAACAAAATGCATTTTCCCTAAAGTAAAGCCACACAACTCTTCTCTTCTGTCTCTCTCTGTCTCCCCCTCACACCCCTGTCTTCCTTTCTCTCTATTCCAAACACACACACACACACACACACACACACACACACACACACCCCAGACTATGATAAGAGATTCAGGGGACACACTTTTTGTTTGATTTTGACATAATTTAATGTTGTGCTATCTGTACCAGAGCTGCAACGATTAATTAATTATGAATTGATTATAAAATTAATCACCAACTAGTTTAATAATCAATTAATCAGTTTGAATATTTTTTTTATGAAAAAAGTAAAAATTCTCTGATTCCAGCTGAATGTGAATATTTTCTGATTTCTTTACTCCTCAATAACAGTAAACAGAATATCTTTGGGTTGTGGACAAAAACAAGACATTCAAGGATGTCATCTTGGGTTGGATTAACATTTCTCAACATTTTCTGGTCTAAACAACTAATTAATAAATGACAGATTAATTGATAATGAAAATAATTGTTTGTTGCAGCCCTAATCTATACTGTGCACACCTAATAACAAAGATGTCTTATGTAGAGCTGCAACGATTAATCGATTAGTCCTTGACTATAAAATTATTCACCAACTACTTTGATAATAAATGAATCACTTTGAGTATTTTTTATTAATAATAAAAAGTCAAAATTCTCCTTTTTCAGCCTCTCATATATGAATGTTTTCTGGTTACTTCACTCCTATGACAGTAAACTTTTGGTTGAAGATGAAGCAAGACATCATCTTTAACATTTTTGACTATTTTCTGACTTTTCTTTAAAACCAAGCAAATAATTGATTAATCAAGTAAATAATCAACAGATTAATTGATAATGAAAATAATAGTTGCAGCCCTAGTCTTGTGCACTAATATTTTCAAACAATTCTAATATGCATGTTCAATCTCAGGTGTGTGTGTGTGTGTGTGTGTGTGTGTGTGTGTGTGTGTGTGTGTAATTGACATTATCAGAATCAGTTTGCAGTGAACAACAGGATGCACACACATTATAGATGTACACACACACACACACACACGTTGTTAAATGATGGTTTCCCGCACTTGTGATCGATAGAGAGCCAGGAATGTTTGTATAAATAGTTACATTGCCGATAGACCCGGGTTATTGATTGCAGTGTAAATGAAAATCTTTATCAGATTAGAGACTGTTCTCAGCTGCTGGCAGGCAGGCAGGCAGGCTCAGCCCCTCAGTGCTCTCCGCGGGACAGTGGACAGCTGCAGTGGGCAAGGGTCTGTGGCCTGTGACATAAACACAGTACATTAAAGCACTATCAGAGTGCCGATATGAGCCATATATCTTTTAAGGTGCAGAGAGGGGAGAAGAGAGGGGGTGGCTAGAGCAGAGAGGGATGGAGGGAGGGTGTTTAAGGAGGAGGAGGAGGGGGTTGGTTGGTTGAAGGAGAAGGTGAAAGGGTACATTAAGGTCTCTCCTTGATTAAAAAAGGTCAGTAATGAGATTGTGGGACACACACAGACTAAGAGAGATGTAGCTGTCTCATCTGGCATCCATCTGTCAATCAGGACAGACAGAAGAGGAGGAGAGGGGCCGATTTATTTTTTGGATGCTTGATTGTGCTTTTAATCAAGAAACCTCATTGCTCATTTTTTGACATTTTTAATTATTATGTGGGAGGTTTATGGTCATTTATGTATGATAAAGTATCGTATTATTATTTTTTATTGAAGCCAAGTAAATTAGGACCGATGATTATTTTCATAGCCGATTAATCTGTCAGTCTTTTTCTTGATTAATCGATTAGTTGTTTGGTCTATAAAATGTAGAAAAATGTAGTAAAATGTCGATCAGTGTTTCTCACATCCCAAGATGACATTCTTGTTTTGTCCACAACCAAAAGATATTCTGTTTACTGTCATATAGGATTAAAGATTAAAGAAAGAAAATAAGACGCTGCAATCGATTTTGACTTTATCCCCTTTAAAATTACTCACAGGCATTATTCAATCATTAAGATCGTTGGCAATTAATTTAAGAGTCTTTTAAATATGCTGATTTTTAAACTTATCTTTCAAATATTATTGCCCAATATTGGCTATAAATGCATGATACTTAAAGTTTCAGTTTATTACAAAAAACGATGAATTATCTAATGTACATCATTGCTTTAATGTTTATTATATGGGTGTGTTTATAATGTGCAACACTTACAGGGGGATGGGAGCAATATTAATGGGAAAAATATAATACACTGCATGGCATATTGCTTCACAAATGACCACAGATATTAATCAACACCCGTCTGAAATCTCAACAAAAAATGTGTAAGCTTCACATTATATTTGTATTTGGTGCATTTTGGATTAAATTAGATGATACAGGTGTTTATTCTATTGTGTCCATCCCCTGTGTTTGCACTGTGTGTCATAAAATGGCACATGCTAAACAGAGACTCTGTCTCCATCACATAATATCTCTGCACTAACGCACAACAAAAGATGTAGAGATGGATACACTGGCTTTAAAAACTGTTCTTTTATCCGCCTTTATCTAAGTGTGGCAATTTAGTGGAAGCCCTTTAGCTCAGAAGCGTTCAGTTCTTTATTTAATCCTATCCCCTGAGGAATATTATAGACCTCCTGCGTAGCCTTTACCCGCATTCCTCTACCTAGTTTAGCGCTCATGCTATTGATTTTCCCATTAAGGGCTAACGCTAACCCCTGAGTAACCAGCCTGTGTATTGCGCACTGTGAAGGCAGTATTGAACAGATGCTATCCAGGGACTGTAATCAATGGCTTCCACTGTTATGCAATACTATTTACATGACTCATGTATTTCATTTTCTCCTCTCTTCTCCTGTCTCTTTCTGTCTCCTTCTCTGTATCTGAACACACAGGTGGGGTCGTAATGCGTGGCAGCTGTAGCCTCTGGTATGGACAGCGGTGAGGGAGGAGGAGGGGATGGAGGGGGAGGAGAGGAGAGAGATGCTGACCTCAGTCCCCAGGCTTTATCTCTTCCTCTCCTGACCCTGGCGGTCGTTCCTGAGCAGGGGTCATCCTCTCATACCTCAGCCATGGCCCCTGCCAAAGAGCCCCTGACCCTGCCTGAGCAGCAGCAGCAGCAGGAGGAGGGCGTAGAGGGGTCCCAGGCTCGAGAAGAGGCCCGGGGAGGCGAGCAGAAAGAAGGAGGCCGACTTTCACAGGAGAACAGAAAGCTTCAAAAGCAGGGGATGAAGGAGGAAGACTTCGGGGAGGGATATTTGTCCAGGAATGGGAAGGAAGAAGGGGAGGTGTGTGTAGGTGTGGGAGAGGCGTCAGTTACAGGGGGCTTCCCAGCAGCCCTCAGCAGCAGAGGCGGAGAGGAGGAGAAGGAAGAGGAGGAGGCCATCTCAAACCAAAGCCAAACCAAATCCAAATGTTCTTTATTACCTCAACAGAGCCAGCACAGCTCTTCTTCCAGCACTGCAAAGGCCAGTGGCACACTCGACAGCAAAACAGCCGCCTCTCCAAAGCCCTCCCCCACTACTCCTTCCACCTCTCCAAAGCCCTCCCCTTTTCTCTCCACCTCTCCAAAGCACTTCACTTGTCCGTCCTCCTCTTCTGCCCTGCTGAGCGAGACAGAGGTAAAAGACATTAAGGGAGATCAGGGCTGGATTTCTGGGTTTCCTCAGAGCTTTAAATCCCAGCAGTCTACTCTGGCTTTTCCGCTGGCAGGTACTGAGCCTGCCAGCACACCTGCTGAGGATGATGGGCCGGCAGGGGTTCCTCACTCTTCCATTTCCAATGGAGATGGTGCCAAAGCTCCAGAACCAAATGACAGCCAGCTAGACACAGATATGGTGGATGACGAGAGAGACAAAGAAGTAGAACAGAAAGAAGCTGTCCTTAAAAACCTCAACCAAGACCTCTCTCCAAATTCACTGACTAGTCACATGACCATAATGCACTCACGCAATTCCTGCAAGACGCTGAAATGCCCCAAGTGTAACTGGCACTACAAGTCTCAGCACACGCTGCAAGTCCACATGAAAGAGAAACACCCAGAGACGGGAGGCCAGTGTGTGTGTGGCGCCTCGGGGGGAAGTGTGTTTGTGGCGGTGCAACACGAGATGTGTGCGGATACTGCAGTTCGGGGAAGCCCCATCCTCGATTGGCCCGTGGTGAAAAACCTACGCCTGTGGCTACAAGCCCTACCGCTGTGAGGTGTGTGACTATGCTACCTCATCGAAAGGCAACCTCAGCATACACATGCAGTCGGATAAACACCTTAACAATGTTCAAAATGGGGGACACTCCAATGGTCACATGCACACTTCTCACATCACCAACAATGGCAGCTCCTCCAATGGTCACACGGTGGACGAGCCTGCGTACAAGCTCCCACTCTCTATTCCCACGCCTACTACTACCCAGCCTGCCAAGCTCACTCCACCTGCACACTCTCACTCTCATGGTAAGCGGTGGCGGTGTGATGTGTGCGACTACGAGACCAGCATTGCCCGCAACCTGCGCATACACACCACCAGCGAGAAACACACACATAACATGCTCCGGCTCCAGAGGGGTTACTATCTGTCTCACTGCAGGAGCCTCGCCCCACAGCTTAAACACCTACAGAACACAGGTGAGTCATGTGTCACATCATTAACCACTCCCTCCAGGATTTCACAGACTTTTTTTTGGGTTGCTGCAGCCTAAAATGCCTGATTTCACAGCAGCTTGTCTAAAAAATTGTGAGGCACGCTTCTGTGTTTTTAGGCATGCTTTTTTGCAAAGAAATTGCAGAAGTGAAAATTGCAAAAAAAAATTGCTAAAAAAAAAAGTGTAATTATGTAAGGTAATTGTTAGGTGAGAAAAATGCTTTTTGTAGATGAAGAAGTGAATCTAGAGGGTATTCCCAAAGAAGCAAGATCTTTTTGAGCTCAAACTCAGTCAAAACAGCAAGGACAAAATTGCTGTTTTAAAGTACATAGAACATTGATAAATGTCAATAACAATGACAAAACTTGTGTTCTATTAGTACCTATGACAAAAATAAACAAACAAATAAATAATAAAACATTGAGCTGATTCATTGAGATTTATATGCATGACATTTGCAGAGGGGACTGCTATGATTGGTGGAAATATGCAGGAAGTTACAATGATTGGTTAAATTTGTGGAAAAGTTGCTGTGATTAGACAAAATTTAAAGATTGTGCAGAATTCATGGGAATTTGTTGAATTTGTATTTATTGTTGTGATCACAACATCATAACTTACTGGAGGGACTGATTAACACATAAAAGTGTGAAAAATTTTGCAGATTCTTACCTGGTTTCACTGTTTCAGGCGCCGAGCTCACTTGAACATGCGACTGACCAGTCAACAAGTCGCAGAACAGCCAGTCACCTTGGGTCTACGCTGACTCCTTCTCCCTCCCCATCTCCCTCCCCGCCCCCAGCCCCGTCTCTGTCCCCACTGGACCCCTTTCCCAGGGTGTGTTTCAATGCCTCGTCTGCTCCTGCTTTTCATCTGACAGCTTAGAGTCTGTGGAGCAGCACCTGAACACCCCACGCTCTCTGCCTCAGTCTGAGTGGTGCTCCCTGGTTGCTGGTGGCTGCCACTGCAGGCTGTGTGGCTACACCACCCCACTGAGGGCAAACTTCTCCCTGCACTGCCAGACTGACAGACACCGCACCCGCTACCAGCTCGCTGCTCACCTCCAGGAGGGTGGTGACAGGGGTCAGGAGGGGGCTGCCCTCATTGCAAAGGGCAACCCTGTCCAGCTAAGGTGCAACCTGTGTGACTACGTGACCAGCAGTCTGGAGAAGCTACGAGGACATTCTCTCAGTTCCCACCACGAGGCCAGCGTCCGGGTTTACAGAGTTAGTACACCTTTAATAATAACCCCTTTGTCTTTGTCTGCAAGGAGCTTTGAAACAACAATGTATGTAGCAATTCATGTTAATCAGGGATGAATCTGAAAAAAATACTGATGGGGTGACAGAGGGTGGCAGAAATATATAGAGATCCTCACAAACAATCAAATATATCAGTATTTGCTTGGAAAAGCTCTCACATGAAGATATTTTAACTCAAAAACATTATGTTACTGAGGCATGAGTAAGACTTAAAATTATATAGAAATATCTAAAGGTGGCCTAACATGTAGCCAGAAGATATTAAATTGGCCCTTCTTAAGCCACACCCCTTTTCTCTTCTCTGTGTGCACTAATAACAGTTTCTCCTTTTCTGTTTACTGTACTCAAATATGCAATGTGTAAGGCTCATCTGTGTTGAAATGGTTAACAGTTGTTGCTGGGGGACCTGTAAAAGTGACTTAAGTTAGCTAATGTTAGAAAAACACAAGCTAACTAGCTAGCTAATCTACATAAATCGTTAGCTAGCTAGCTACATATGGTAGCACATATTAAAATGCCAGCTAACAATTTATGTAGATTAGTTAGATAGTTAGCTAGTGTGTCACTTAAGATGTGACCATGTATTGGTTTTCTTTTCATCAAAGACATGACTCGCACATAGCATTTCTAAGTAAAGGAAACGGGAAAAGAGAAAGTTGATTGAGATGTCTGTGAAGATTCTTTGTCATCCAGGTTTCTGATTGAGGCGCCAAGAAGAGTGGAACTTAATTTATGCTTTTTAAATAATTATTTAAAAAAAAAAAACTAAATTAATGCTTTAGATTTGACAGTCTGGTAGATAAGATGTTGCCTACTGCAGGGATAGCTAAGGAGCTGGGTGAAATAAAACCAAGGGAGGCATCAACTCTTGCTGCATTTACTTGAAATTTCACTCTTGTAAAACCAGCCACAACTTTAAAATATAGATTTTATTATTATACTGTTCAAAACTGGGACGACAGCAAGAGTGGCAAGGCATTTTTTATGGTGGCAGCTACCAACACATGCCACCCCTCTAGATCCATCCCTGATGATTATCGGACTATGAAGACAACAGAGTGGAAGCGCTGCTTATCAGACTAGATTTCGATTTAGTGCAACCATGTTAATTTTCTTGCTTTCTCTCCTTTCTACCTGATTATTTCTAGTTCCTGCAGCAGTATGATGGCGAGGTTGATGGAGGTTCGTGGCTGTTCCATTGTCTCCTATGCAACCACTCCTCCTCTTCTAAACTGCAAGTACTGAAACATAGTCAAACCCCGACCCATCAGCAGAGGGAAGGGCTACTACAGCTGCAGCCGATGGGCGGAGAGGAGCTGGCAGCCATCTTTACCATCAGGAAAAGCCCTGATGATGACACAGGTGAGAATATGAGCTGTGTGGGTGTGTATTTGATTTCATTTTGCATGTGCTTGCTGACATCAGAGAACAGACAGGGGATTAAGATGAAAAGAGTGAGAAAATGAGTAATGGCTGTTGCTGAGATATTGATCAAGTAAATTGATTAGTCGATACAGATCCTTGTTATATCCCCAATAACTCCTGACAACAGCTAACTAGCACCTGCTAATCAATGAACCGATACAAATCCCCTGGACAAGAGAGGGGGAGGTAGTGGCCAGTCACCATCTGCAGTCTGTTTAAGATAAAACACTGATTTTATAGAGTCTGGAGTTTTGGCACAACATCTAAAATGAGTAGTTCAACACTCCAGTTGTGAATTAAGAGTATCCTGTGATTTGTCAATGTGTGGATTAAGACTTATTGAGGTGAACTGATGTGTTGTAAGTCCATATTACCTCTACTCCACCTCTGAGGAGGATCTAATGGAGAATCAATACTTGATCAATAGTGTATATGGAGGCAAGCAAGAAGAATGAAGTGTGGTCCAAAGACATTGGTCTTTTTGAAGGATGCTATCTAGAGAATAATATAAACTACAATTAGCCTGATAGTTTGCAAGAACATATGCTACGAAGCACAATGTTTGTGTAACATAATTATTTATCTTGTCCCCTCCCAGGAGAGCTCAGTGTGGACATGGAAACTTCCAGTGAGACCACCACTGGTCCTTTGGACACAACCAAAGACACAAGTAACTTGGGGGTGAAGCAGATTTCTGAGGAGACGGGTATGGCTGCTTCCACATGCAAAACCGTTTAACAAGTTCTAACACATGTAGTTAACTCAAATGGTGGTATTATAATATATTGCATATATAGTGCTGCAGGAATGAGTTTTAAAACCTGGAAATGAGTTGGTATATTAGCACTTTGGCTTCCCTTGTCTCAAAGTAAGTGGGTTTTTTTGAACTGATTTTTGATTAGATGCCTGAAATAAGGTCTGTAGTTAACACAAGATTTTCACATTTTGTTCCTTTTCTATGTATTTTATTGAATTATGAGTGCTTTTTGAATGCAAATCACCCTGTATGGTTTGGATATTTTACCACACCTGCTGTCACACAGCTTGCCAGCTTATTTAGGTACAAGATGTATAAACATGGTTTTGGTTTCAACTGTTCAAACATTCGGACCTGACAAATGATCCAAGTTGGATTTAAATGTTGTCTTCAATAAACTTTTGTGGCATAGAGTAAATATGCTAGCGTTACCTTTGTTCTTTGATGTTTTGTTTAACAACATAAAATATGTTGGTTAATACCCCACTTGTGAATTTATGTGTCTTAAAAAGGCTGTTGCTAAGTAGCTAAGTAGCTAAATGAAACTACAGAGGTTGTCGATAATGCTGATCATTAGTCACTTAATGGTGGTGATATTGAACCATACGATCGTGATGTAGTTTGTTTACAGCTTAATGTTAGATTTTAACTTCTGGCAATTGCATTTATGTGTAAAACAAACAAACAAAAAAAAGGTGTTCATTTGTGAGGATTATCTTGCTGAAAAACATGTCAGTATCATAAACTTTTGTTTGCCCCAGAGCTTATTTTCTGCATTAATCCAAAATCTAATGGAATGAATCCCATTGGCTTTTTGTGAAGGAAACCAGAGCAATGCTAACTTCCAGGTTGGCCTGCGTCATCCCTGCAGCACTCTGTAGAGCTGCAAGCAACAATTATTTTCATTTTCATCTGCTGATCATTTTCATGAGTAATCGATTAATTGTTTGGTCTATTAAGTGTCAGAAAAAATGTCATGAAATGTTAATCACCATTTCCCAAAGCCCAAGGTGTCTTTTTTTTTCCCTCCACAACTCAAAGATGTTCAGTTTACTGTCATAGAGGTCTGAGGAAATCAGAAAATTCTCACATTTTAGAAGCTGAAATCCAAGAATTTGAACATTTTTTCTTTGACAAATGACTCAAAACAATTAATTTATTATCAAAATAGTGGGCTATTAATTGAATAGTTGACAACTGATTGATTAATTCACTAATTTTGCAGCTCTACTTGCATTCATTGTGAATATCAATCTATTTACGGTTTCATATGAATTTTTTCTTGAAGGAGAAACAAGGGGGGAGGAAAGAGAAAAGAGGGAGTCAGTGCCCCCAGTAAAGCGTCCATCTTCTGGATGCGAGGAAATGGAAAACTCCATCTCAACCAAACGCCCAAGAATACACCAGCAAAATGAGAACCAGCAGGTGAGCGGTGGATACACACTTTAATAATTTAAGTATGTCCAGGTGAATATAAAATGTAACAATGGATGCAATAAATGCAGTTCTACATTAGAAGACCTGGCAGATGTGTGTATATTTTCTTTATTAACCATTTTTTCTCTTTTCCATCTTTTTTTCCCCACTCTTTCAGACTGTCCAGTGCCCTTTGTGCCAGGTTAAACTCCCCTACGCCCACCTCCAACAGCATCTCACACATGTGCACAGCGTGGCACAGGACTGTGTAGACAAGCTCATCAGCACTGTAAGTGTATGCAAGTGTGTATTTGTTGTATTTGCGTTCATCAGGAACCAAAAAGAAAATGAGAAGGCGAAGCGATGGGGGATGGGGGCAGAGTGAAATGTAGGGAGACAATTCCATTAAGAAGGCACCAGAGAGAAAGGCAGCGCTTTTTTTAATGCATGTTTAAGTAGCTCCCCGCTATCATCTTTGATGCAGCCGTGCATTCGGTGTGTGTGTTGTATGCACGTCTCTTAGAGTGGAAGAGAGAGGGTTTGACTGAGTGAGTGAGGGAAAAGCCAGTCTTTCTATAATGCATGTTTAAGTAGCCCTCTATTACCAGAAGTGCAGTCAAGCTAAAAAGGGGCCCCCATGCTTTTTACTGTGTCTCTCCAACTAACAAAGACTGGTCATCTATCCACATCACCATCCTCCATCTCCCTGGCCCGTATGCTAAGTGGCCTTTGTCTCTTGCGCTCTTCGCCTCCACTTGACTGACTGCTTTTCACCCTTTCTCCCCTCTGCTGTCCCTTTCTCCCCCCTCCAGCTACTCCTATCATTCCTATTCAGCAATCTCCATCCCTGCCCCTCCCTTTCTGTCTCTCCCAAGCCCTCTCTCTCAATTTCTTATGCGATACCCCTCCCTTACTCACTCTCTGTCTCTCTCCGAAGCAGTTTTTTTTTTGTTCATTGCCCCATACTTCCTCCCTCCCTCTCCTTGCTCCCTCTCTTTTTCATATTCTACCCCCCCACCACCACCATCGTCCTCCCTTCTGCCCCTCCTACCCCTCCCTCACTCTCTCTGATAGTAATTGAGGTTCATTAATTCAGACTGAGGTGATGATGGCCATTATGTACCTTGCTTTCCAATTACGCTCTCTAGATTAAGCCTGACCTTCAGTTTTCTCTGCAGTGTGTATGTATATGTATATGTGTGTGTGTGTGTGTGTGTGTGTGTGTGTGTGTGTGTGTGTGTGTGTGTGTGGTTGTTCGTCTCTTTCTCTCTTATGAAGCTGTTACGCAGAGAAAACTCTTGTCATGTAAATCTCATCTTTGGCTGCCTGTCCTTTCCTTAGGGTAGCTAGCTGTTCGCGTAGATATAGTATTTGCTCTCAGTGCTTGAAGCTGTGGAGATGGAGGTTTTCTATATGAAGAATGATTTTAAATAAATTCATTATTCAGCTCAGTAAAGTTTTATTAAACCCTTGGGGCATGTTGGAGGGTGTCGAAGGAGCTGAAGGGCAGAGCCACATATCTTAACCATATACACTTAATTGATGTGCCTTTCTGTCCTATACTGCTGTGCAGGCAGGTGCAAGATGTAACGATACAGTTAGAGATTCACACTTGAATGTTTTATGATATTAGGAAAGGGTGTGCAGGCACTCTATGTTTATACATCGTGATATTTGCTTCTTTTTATGCTGTACAATTAAACATGTTTTATTCATAATGTTGGATTAAGAAAATATGGTAATATCCCATATGTCTGTAGTTTGAATTGTAGAGCCACACAGCATAACTGGCAATAAAAACCAAAACAGACACGGGCTGACGGTCACATTTTTTCTGTTCCTTCAGGTCACACTACCCATGGAAGAACCGCAGTCTCAGCTGCAGACGGAACCACAGACAGAGTTGCATGCAGATGATACTCAGAAAAATAAAAACACCAAGAATAATACTGCAAATTGTTCCCATACTGCTGATTCAATTGCCTCAGCTGATTCTCAGAAAAACAAAGGTTGGTATAAAACAAATGATAAAAGTGACCACAATTTTGACATTAATTAAAGGATGGTCATTCATTCAAAACACATAGTCTTTTTGGCCTAATGTTGTTGTAATATAATTTTACAATCACTATTTTTACACATTTTGCAGGCATTTCAGTGGAGAACACTGAGGGAGATGTAGCCGCACCCAAAGATGTCACAGCTCTACTCACCCCACCCCTAGAAGACAACACCACTCACCCTTCCAATGGTAGACTGGCTCCTCAGTCCCCAACTCAGATCCCCCCCTCTTCTCCGCCCACCTCCCCACCCAGCGATCCCCCTCCCCTTTCTGATCGCCATGGTTACCGGTTCCGTTGCAGCAGGTGCAGCCTGGCGTTCCCCACTCAGGAGAAGCTCCAGCTGCACTGGCAGTACCATGCCATGAGGGCGGCGACAGAGTGCCCCCTCTGTTCCAGACAATGCCGCAGTCAGGAGGCCCTGCAGAGACACATGCAGAACACACACTCACAGCTGGACAACACACAGGGTCAGAATACGCTATTACCGCCCCATACTGCGCAATACATGGAGCACAATAAGAGCTCAGTTCAGCAAGATTTTAGTTTATCACCTCAAGTGGGTCAAGAAGCTGGAGAGGGTGAGGATGAAGAGATAGAGGAGGAAGCACTAGGCATGGAGGGAAAGGAGGAACACAAAGAAGAAGTTCAATTTAAAGAGAAGGACATGGTTGGTGAAGTTGATGGAGGTGAGGAAGATTTGACTGAGCCAGAGAAAGGGACACATGAGGAGATCATATCAGAGCCTAGTTCCAGCTCACTTGTCAAAAAGAGCTCTAACCCCACAATGGACCGCTATCTGGATCCAACCAGGCCCTACAAATGCACCATATGCTCTGAATCTTTTACCCAGAAAACCATTCTTCTGGTTCACTATAATTCAGTGTCCCATCTCCACCGGGCCAGACGAGCCCTGCAGGACTCTGGCACAGGTGTTGCTGCTTCTGAGGCTCCCCGTGGCCCAGATCCTCGGCCCTACCGCTGCCGATTGTGTGGAGTGGGCTATAGCCAGAGCTCCACACTGGACATACATCTTCGCTCTGTCCTTCATCAGACAAGAGCCCGTGCTGCCCAGAACACAACTCCACAGACCCAAGCATCTAGTGTAGCTGCTCCAGTGTCAGCCCCCACTACTGCTACTCAGGCTGCTACCACCAGA
The DNA here is from genome assembly GCA_034769285.1 of Lutjanus argentimaculatus. Taxonomy (NCBI): domain Eukaryota; kingdom Metazoa; phylum Chordata; class Actinopteri; order Lutjaniformes; family Lutjanidae; genus Lutjanus; species Lutjanus argentimaculatus. The sequence continues at coordinate 13,732,220 of JAWZSL010000012.1, read as the reverse complement.
GAAGAAAAGAGTTTTCCTTTTAACAAGAGGCAGGATGTAGTAAGCTCTTCAACCTCTTCACTGTTAGGCTTAGCAGCCGAGGCCCAGACAACCCTTTCTAACCCAACGGACAGCCAGCAGACTAAAAAGAGAGTGGCAGAGCTCCTAGCATCAAGAAACCAGCTAATGCTTCTACAACAGCAGCAGTTAGCCCAGGCTCAGGCACAGGCCCAAGCTCAGTTACAGCAACACACAGCTCTGCTCCAGTCCCAGTTGTTACAGCACCTTCCCTCAGGGGCAGAGAATCTCCTTAAACAACACTTCCCCTTGACGCCAGACAACTTGCTCTCTCTGCAGCAGCAACTTCTTCTGCCCTTTTACTTGTCAGGAGACATGAAGCTTAACCCAGAGTTAGCTGTTAAAAGCCCAGAACCCAGTCAGTTAATATCTTCCAACTCCATCCCAAAAGAAGAACTTAAGGCAGAAACTAAAAGGGAGTCTCAGCCCCAAGAAGATGAGAAACAAGCACAGAAACAAAGTTCAAACTCAGCTGTTTGCCAACCAAAGGATCATGTGCAGAATGAAGCGAAGGTTGAAGCAGGCTGCAGTGGATCCTATATCAAACAGACACAAAAAGAAAACAGCCCTTCTAGTGTTGAGGAAGAAAAAGGAGAAAATCTTGTTCCTCCTATTAAAAATGAGAGTCAAAAGGAGGAAACAGATTCCTCCTCATTTAATCTTCTTGGATTACAATGTCCTCCTCCCAGAGTGCCCTATGCTGCTGTAAATGGGGAGCCCCTTAGAGCTCTGCTGCAGAGTTATGGCTATGAGTTGGCACTGCAGTATATACAAAGTAGACATAGACACCAGCAGCAGATATCAACTCATTTGACACCAGATAAACAAGAGTGCTCTGATATTAACAAGATGGAGGTTTGCCCAGAGGAGAAAAGAGATGAGTTTAGTGGACTACAGGTTACAAACATGGAAAGCTGTAAGGACAAAGAGGTAGAAGGCAATGGGGAGATAGAAGAGAAAAAACTTAATGAAGATGAGGAATCAGCAAACAAAGAGAAAGAATGCTGTGGAAGAGGTCAAAAGTGTAGAGACTGTGGAAAGTTTTTTTCAGATGCCTTGATTTTAAAAAGCCACAAGGAGTACATTCACAGGATGTTGTTTCCCACTGCTGCACTGGAGAGGTTCTCCGAGAATACAGGCTGCAGTATGACCAGATGTACCCCCTCACACAGCCTAAATCTGGGGAGAATTTAACCGCATGCCCCCAAGCTGCAGCCACAGCCCCAGCCCAAGCCCTATCCTCGGATTCAGAACTAGGATCTGAATCAGTTAAGCCTGAAAGTAAAACCCCTGCACCACCTGTACCTTCAGTTTCAGACCTCACAACCAAAACATGTACTTCTGCTACAAACCCAGCACCAACTGCCCCTGCACCCTCTCCTCCATTACCATCTAAACCTCAAGATTTATCACAACAAGAGGCACCTATCCCAAGCACATCTGCTACAGTGACTTCTCAAACCACATCCCCAGCCAAGTCTATACCTCTTCCCTTACCTAAAATACCCATGCTTCCTCTTCCCTTGCCCCAGCTACCTATACCCCCTCTGACTTTACCTAAGCTTCCCCTACCCCCCATTCCTTTCCCCATGGACCTACCTCTCTTACCTCCAGTTGTGATGCAGTCTGTGGCTCTCCAGCCCCAACCCTGGTTAGATTCAAGTGTGAATCCTGAGCTGGCAAAACTCTACCAATCTCAACTCAACACAGCACTGCTAGGGCAACAGACACAGCTTAGTCCGGCTTTGCTAGCCCAGCAACCTCAGCTCAGTCCAGTTTTGCAGGCTCAGCCTCAACAGCTCAATCCTGCACTGCTGTGTCAACCATCCCAACCCAGCCCTATCCAAACAGGACAGCAACCCCAAGTCAGCCCATCAATACTTGAACAACAGGGTAAGAGAACCCGAACACGAATTTCTGAGGAACAACTGACTATTCTGAGGAAACATTTTGATATTAACAGTCTCCCCAGTGATGAAGAGATCAACAAGATGTCTGCTCTGTCTGGTCTGCCTCATAAAGTAATCAAACACTGGTTTCGCAACACCCTATTTAAAGAACGCCAGCGAGACAAGGATTCCCCTTACAATTTTAATAACCCGCCAACCTTAGCCCTGGAGGAGTTCAGAGAAGAAGCAGCACAAAACCAGTCTTTGACACTTTCCCCATGTTCACTATCCCCAGGCCTTCCAGTCAAGACCTCCCCACAGCCCCAGACAACAGACCTCCAGAGGGGAGAGCCCCATAGGGGCCGACGCTCTTCCCGAACCCGCTTCACAGAGCAACAGCTTGAAACCCTACAGGGGGTGTTCGAAGCCACTCCTTACCCCAGGGAGGAAGAATATGACAGGTTGTCTGCTCTGTTGTCTCTCCCTAACAGAGTCATTGTTGTATGGTTCCAAAATGCTAGGCAGAGAGCTCGCAAAAATCAAGACCGGGGGACAGAGGATGCATTAGAGGGAAAGAACCAGCTTGACAACATTCACAGACAGAGAAATGGCTGCTACAAGAATGATGATGGTAATGAGGATAACAGCTATGGGGATGAAGGACAGGGTGAATCTCAGAATGAAAACTCCATGGATCTGACTTATGAGTATTATACCAACCCTGACTCACCAGTCCTTGATTCTTCCCCCCGCTGCACAGAAAGTGAGCATCCAATAGCCAAAGGTGAAGCAACACCTGTTACTGAGAAACAAGAAGATAAAACAGTCTCTCCTGTGGCTAGCAAGAGCCCAGCTCTTGTACAAACTCAAAAGGGAATATCAGATACAGACATCCAGCGTAAGGAAAGTGTTCAGACCATGAAAACAGAGTCCTCTCTGCAGCCTGAGCCCAATCTGCAACCCGAAAGTATTCCAGAAAGACCTCGCTCTTCCTCCTCTTCACAAAAAACAGTACCCACAATGGCTCATTCCAGCTCTCCTTCTGATCAAGCTGTTGAAAAGCCCACTGACACATCACCCAGTCTCCCTGCTGCTCAAGAGTCTGAAAAAAAGCCACCCTCGCATGCCTGATGTCACATCTGGCCTAGCCATTGAAACTCAGCCAAAACAACAGCTCCAAACCCAGGCTCAATTCCAGTGCAATCTCTGTCCAATGTCCTTGCCATCATTCCAGCTGTGGCAGGAACATCAGACCAGGCATCTCCTGGCAGCTCAGACACAGGTCCAGTTCCTCCACTCTGGCTTCACAGACCGAACCATGCCGTACATGATGCTCCACCCCAACCACACCCTGATGGCCAGCCAAATGCTTTCAGGCGCTATGTCCCAGATGCACCCTAATCCCACACATCCCATGATTTCACACTTAAACAGCATACAAATTAAGAACACACTCTCTGATCACTCGAGTAATGCCATCACCAGCCTCTCTCAAAGCTCCCTGACACCCATGAAGGCAAATTCAAAGCTCATGTCAGAGACCAGTTTTGAAGGCCAAAGGGGCAGTAGAGAGGTTGAGGAGGAGCACCGCAGGGATAAGCGTCAGAGAACCACCATTACACCAGAACAGCTCGAAGTGTTGTATCAGCGCTACAGCTTGGATTCTAACCCCACCAGAGGAGTCCTGGAAAGCATTGCACGGGATGTAGGCCTCACAAGACGCGTGGTTCAGGTACTTTATGGATGTTTATGGTTTGGAATATGCGTGAATGTAATGTTTTTGAGAGAATTTGACAGAGAGAAGGTATAGCAAATTACTTTTGTGTGTTTCGAATTTTAAAATATACTGGGTGTTTCCTTCACAGGTCTGGTTTCAGAATACACGAGCCAGAGAGAGAAAGGGACAGTTCCGGTCAATGGGGCCAGGATCCAGTTTCAGCTTGGGTTTCAACCACCTGCGCTGCCCATTCTGCAGGGCTCTCTTCAAAGTAAAGAGTGCTTTGGATGCCCATATGAGGTCACGCCACTGGGCAGAGGCTGAAAGAGCAGGCTACAACTTATCGATGAGTAATGGATCCAGTGGGCAGATTGGGATGGCTGCGTCATCAGTCACAGACAGGCCAGGCCCATCTATCTCCTCTAATGCTATCCCAAACCATGGCTATGTCATCAGCAGCAAAGAGTTAATTGTGAAGCCACCTGTGACCTCTTTGTCTTCAACCACCGATCTGAACAACGCAGAAGATGACGACGACTATGATGAAGACGATGAGGACTACGCATGTGAGGAGGGTTCCAGCGTGGCTGACCAAGCTTCTCCTAGTCCGGAGGGATCTGGGGGTCCGAGCTCAGATTGGGGTGAGACACAAACTCTGCAACAGCACCACCATCAGCAGCAGCGCCAAAGGACACAGATGAGCCACTTCCAGGTCCTCCAGCTCAGAGACTTCTACAGGAGCCACCGTACCCCCAACCGGCATGAGTGTGAGGCACTGGGTCAGGAGTTGGGACTGCCTCATCGTGTGGTGCAGGTAAATTTTTCAAATATTGATAGTTCAATCTAAAAATGACCATTTCAGTTAAGTCTTTTTAGGGGTAATGGTTAATATTTATTAATACACATCTTTTTCTTTTTTTTTTTTTTTTTGCAGGTGTGGTTCCAGAACGCCAGAGCCAAGGAGAAGAGGGCAAGGAGCCTGAGCTCTGACTCTGCAGAGAGGGAGCAGGCTGAGCTGTCCGCAGGGGCAGGGGAGAGAGACAGAGCTTAGAGAGGCAGACTATAGACTCTTTGCTTCCTCCTACTCCATCCTCTCTAAAACCCCTCCTGCACCTGCTGTCGACCTCTAAACATGTACCCTGTCCTCATTGCTGCCAAACCTGTAACCTGAACACCCCAAAGATGCAGAGCCACAGTGGCCCAAAGACAAACTCTCTCTGAAAGTCAGAGAGAGCCCAAACCAAGTCCTCTTTACCACAGCTTTCCTCTTTTCATATTGTTCTTAAACCCTCTTTCCTGGTCTGTACTTTCTTGTTGAAAAGAGCTCCTCTCCCTATTCTGTCTGACACCTTACTACAACCAAACACCACCTTGATAAAAACCAACCAGATGCCACAGAGGCCAAAGAGCATTCTCCAAGTATGTGACCTCACTGCCCAGCTAGACCTGCAGTCTACCTCTCAGTCTGCATGACAGACTCAAAGTGGGCCCTCCACCAGACAGTGCTAGATGACTAGCTGTGTAGCATAGTGACAGTCTGTAAGAGGCTGGAAAAAGAAATTGTCAAAGAGATTTTAGTGTAAATAGAGAGCTCCAAAAGATAAACTTGAAGAAAAACAAAGCAGTTAACAGTGGGAGAAGAAGAAGAAGAAGAAGAAGAAAAAAAAAAAAAACGGAAAAATATCCTTGAAATAGACGGAGGTATTCGCATAGAGCTTTTGTAAAGACTGACTCAGATTCCAAAGCTCGTAACCAAAATTTTACATGTCTGTGGATTTAGTTTCAACATGTTTGTTTTCAATAACAAACTGCAGAGCTGACGTCTGTACGGTGAATGGGTGAAATCTGCAGCCGGCATACTGTAGGTAAGCCAAGTACCAATGGACTGAAATGGTGCTAGAATGCAGCTTCACCCTCCACAAGCCAATGATGAGTCTTCTGTTGTACATGTACACCTTCTATGTTCCTTTAGTGGATAACAGCCCAAATAGCACAGAACGTAAAGGCCAGTTTGTCCTGTCTGGGCAAACTATTTTTTATAGCACTCAACCATTATACTGTATATGAAAACTTTAACCAAACTCAAATTTACATTGTGTGTGTTTAGTAATAGTTTCTTAATATAAATCTTATGGATTGAGATAAACTGTCTTGCTTCGATATAATAGTGTCATGATTATGAAAAGATTATGACAGCTTTGATATGTTCAGGCAAGGTGACTTACTGCCTTTCCGTTCTATTTGAATATACCAATGGCTGACCAATGTTATGTGATTTAATGTAAAGCTTTCTATGCTCAGGTCAACAGCTCAACATGGCTCCGCTTCAAATGTGATCTTAATACTGGATTTTTCTGTTTTTAAAACAGAAGAGGCATGGTTTAACCTTGGACTAAGTATTAAAAAAGATATCTACAAAAACTTCTCTGTATTTCAAAGATCTGAGCTTGTCACCTCCGAGTAATAGATTGTTACAAAAACCTTATTGAAACTAAAGTGTTTAATAGTGTGAGGGGTAAATGTACAGTATTTAGCTTTTGTATGGTTGACTCAAGACTTCATTGGATGATTGAGACATAGCTCCCTTTTCCACTTACAGATGGGGAGCTACTGCGCAAAGCTGAGAAAAACTTCGGATGTTATTGATGTTATTTTTGTACACTTAATTTATTTTCCCTCCTTCTCCCTCCCTACCTACTTTCCGCTTTTCTCTCTCTACCTTTCTTCCTGTGTTCATTTGCAACCAGTCCTTATTCTAACTGTAATAATGATAATATAACAATAATAGTTAAACAATAATTAATGCTTTAAGACAAAAATCCAAAGACGTGATAATACTTTAAACCATATGACCTACAAAAATAAGCGCTACTGTTTACTTGACGATGTATTGCTGTTTTTAAAGAAGGAAGGAGTCCCTATATCTAAGCTACTGTTTTCTGCCTCTCATAAGCACACTGGAGACTGTAACCAAAACCCCAAACTAGAGCCATGGCAGTCTGTAATATAGCGGTTAAAGAGTTTTACTTCTCTTGAGAAATGTTGCAGTTTATTTTTCTTTCTTTTTTTACCATAGTGTTGAACTTCAGCCCTTAAGGATGTCCAGTTTGCTGCTAATGTACTGTAGTTTCTAACGATACTGTAGAAAGATGCATGCTCTGATCGCTTTACCACTAGGCTTTAATGACTACAAACTGTAATGATACCTGTGATGCTGTTGATAAACTGCTCCTCTGTTATTCTGTTGAAAACAAATGGATATGTGGGGCTCAATTCCATCAGGTTTGTTTTTCAGTATCCAATTAATTTTCCCCTACTCAGAAGATAAAAAATGGCTTTCGTAATACCAGAAATATTTTTTCAAGCTTCCAGTTTCAGAGAAACCTGCCTGGGGCATTAACTTCTCAATACTTATGGAGATACTGCATAGCTATTTGAAGGAGTTCAGCCCCAAACCTTCCACTGGTATGTTGTCAGTCATTCTGTGTTGCAATGTCTCAAGTCCGTTTGTCCAGCGAAAAACAGCTTTGCTGAACTCAGACTGACATCACAGCCAACTTTCCAAAGGATGTGGACTGACTAACTCTGTCATGTTTTGTTCTTAAACTAACCAATGTTTACGACAATACCAATGAGCTTTCTTCTGTACAGAAATGTGCATTCCAAATACCACAAAGGCAGTTTTTGTATACTGATTATTTTCACTTTCATTTATCTCGTATTCTCTTGATCTTAGTGACTGTAAGATGTACATATTGGGGTCCTTTATGGTGAAGGGACTCTGTTATCCTTACTGTAGGTAAAAACTATTCTTTTCATTTTTTTCCGGATATGTTGTTGCCATAGTGATGACCAAAAAGATACCTGTGATGTGCACCTGTCCTTATGTCCTGCTCCAGTGGTTTAGTGTGTCTCTATACTCTCCCTCTCCCAGTTCTCCCCTACTGGTGTGTGTTTCTCTTCCTTTCCCTTCCCATACTCCACTGAGCTAAATAAAGTCTGCTTTGGTGCATGCTCTGGTCTCATCCCTTTTGGTCTAACCAGAGAAGCCATTTTGTGAATGTAGTGGTATGCAAGGGTGTCTGCCTATACATGTTTCTTATTCCAGGTTGTATGTTCGGTGGTGGTGTGCGTCTGGCTGGAAGGCTTTTGATGTGCAACCGTGTATGTGTGTGTGTGTGTGCGTAACATGGCAGTGTGTGGAAGGCGTTTGGTGAATGGAGCCGTGACCTCTGGGGTCACTTCATTAATTACATCTGTGACATTCAGCCAGATGAGTTTCCTTTGTGACTAAATGATATGATGAATATTAACGACCTCGGATGAATTACACTGCTGCTTCTGCTGCTGCTCCTGATGATAATGTGTTTTACGACTCTGGGAGAGAGAGGAGGAAAATTGCACACTACAGCACATTTAGGACACGCACATTTTCATATGCAACATTTCAAAGACCACAGCGTAGGTTGGTAGAGCAGATTTTTATTATTTTGTTCTTTTGTTGTGTAAAACTTTCCAGTGGTTGATGAGACAACTTGCCAGAGAGGAAAAACTACAAAACAATAATGTGTTTTTCATGCACAAACTGGTATCTTCTTCTTGTTCTCTAGCAGCAAGCAATTCATTTAACCATTACACATAAATGCGACAGCAGAGGAAACATATCCGTGAAACAGTTCGGATTGGGGTTGCAGGGAAGAGACAAACAGATACCTGGGGAGAACAATAGCAAAGTAAACATAGAAGAGGGCTTGAGATAGCTTCGCAGCTGATGATAGCCATCTTAGAAAGTCATCCTGATAAAGTGATCCCCCACCATTTCTCCTTCTCCCTGTCCTCCCCCTCTAATCAAATGAGTACTGTGCAGCTGGTGGGGTTGCGGCAAAAAGGGGTACGAGTGTGTGTGCGGAGAGGAGTTGGTGTTGGGGGGGGGGGGGGGGGCTTTGAGGGATGGCGTGAAATTATTGCCTGCTGGTGTATATGTGTCGCTGGGGGTAGTAGGGTAGAGTAGGGGGTTGGGCTGGGGCTGGGGGGGGGGGGGGGTGTAATGTCATTGCCTGCTGGTGTATCTGTAGTGGGGGCTCATTTAGATTTAGATTGGTTATGTGAGGAGAGAGCTGAAAGGCCAGCTCATGTTTATGCATGAATCCCAAAGCATGCTGCTGTGGTGGAGCCCTGAGTTAAAGAGACAGAGCTGAAATACATTCGCACATTTAGACACAGCTCTGCTTCTTTGGATAAAGCTTCAGTCGAAGGCGACGCTGTGCTATCAGATACATTTCAATCAGTGTGTGCGTGTGTGTAGGCCTGTTTGTGGCATTGTGTGTACACAGATCACACCGCCAACCAAATAAATGTCATACTGCTTCTTTTAATCTAAAACTTGGGATCTAATTCTAGTTTTAAAACTGTGAACTAGAGCTGCAACAAATAATCAATTAATGTTTTAGTTGTCAACTATTAGTCACCAACTGTTCTGATAATAGATTGTTTTTAGTCTTGTTTTTTTTAGAAAAAAGGTCCAAATTCTCTGATTTAGCTTATAACATGTAAATACTTTTTGGTTTCTTTGGTCCTTAATTACAGTAAACAGAATATCTTTGGGTTGTGGATAAAAGACATTTGAGGACGACACCTTGCACTTGTGGAAACTGATCAACATTTTTCACCATTTTCAGACATTTTATAGACAAGAAACGGATCGACAGATTAATCAAATGAAAATAATCATTAGTTGCAGCCCTAATGTGAACATCTCTACCCACTGGCTTGTCTGTGTCCTGAAGACTGCTTTGGTATCTTCAATAGCTGATGCAGAGCTACACACAGTACACGGGTGCTTCTTCCCACATTACACTCACTCACATACACCGAGAGTAATCAGTAAATGTCTTGGAAGGAGAGTTTGTTCAGCACTTCATCAGGTATAAAGTGGTTTTTATTTGGAAATGTGGTCCCTATCCATCTTTTAAATGACTTTTTAATGGTCGTCACACCATCCTAATCAATCATGTGGCAGAGCTAGCCTGCAAGCGCAAATACACTCTATTTATAATTCCTACATTCTGCCACAAAAACTGACACTCTGTGCCTCCTTAGTATTGTAAACGAACAGAAAAATGAGTGAAATCGTCTCTCTGATTTTGTGGAAACATTAGAAAGACTTCCTATACTGATCTCCAGCATCCTATGGTATTATTATGAGGTACTGTGTATAATCTGTCTTTATGTTACATCAGCACTCACTAGACCTATGTAGAAAGAGTGGATAGAATAACTTGCAGGCTTCAACGTTAATGTTTTTTTTACTTGCCCTGGTCAGAAATCTATTTGCCCAAGGTAAATTTTTACTTGCGGATGTACAAATTGTTTCATTAGTGGTTATCAAATAACAACAAAAACTAAAGTTAATTGTCATGTTTATTTCTAGGCTTTATAAAATGTCAAGCGTGAAAATGTCCATCCCCGTCAGTCCAAAGTGATGTCTTGTTGTCACGTTTTGTCAGTCTAACCCCAAAGATATTCAGTTTAATATGATACTAACTGAAGAAAAGTGGTCAGAATTTCAGAGGCTGAAAACAGCATTTTCTGCCATTTTGCAAGAAAAATAACTTGCACCTTATTGATTATCAAAACAGTTTATTTTTTTTTTTTTTTTTTTGCCAGAGTTACTTGCCCAACATGGCATTTCAGTTGCCCCAGGCAAGTAGGCAATCCTTACTGTTGAGTCCTGTAACTTTATAAAAATATTGCTGTTTATTGTCCTTCTTGGGTGTCTCTATATTTAGGCCCACACTTTTTTTTTGTGAGTCCTCACTATTGTGTTTAAATGTCTGTGTTGTTTCTTCATCAGTCTTAAACCCCAAAATACTCAGTTTAATATGATAATACACAAAGGAAACTAGGAAATCTCCATATTTGAGAGGCTGAAAACATCAATTTCAGCCATTTTGCAAGAAAAAATACTGAAATTACATGTGATTAATCAATTATCAGAATAGTTTAATAATGTAGTACCTTTTACTGGCAGATTTACTTGCCCGACATGGCATTTTACTTGCCCTGGGAAAGCAGGTAATCCTAATTGTTGAGCCCTGTAACTTTATAGAAAATACTGCTGTTTATTGTCATTCTGGGGTGTCTCTATATTCAGGCCCACACTTTTTTGTGACCCCTCACCATCCCCCACCCACACTGGCACCCCCGTGTCGGCCCCCCTTCAGTACTTTACATCTATAATGAGATACAAATACGCATCAGCAGGACAGTGTCTACGCCACGCGTCACTGTGTGAATATTACTCACACTTATTAGCTGGATTATGTTAATCTTTACACTCTCTGCTCACAGACAACAGACTCCCCATGATATGGGGGTGGTCACGGCAGTAAGCGTGTGTTGTCGTGTGTTTGTGTGTGTGAGTGTGTATGAGTGTGTATGGCTGTATGTGTGTGTTGGAGTGATTGCCATGTTGTCAAACTGATCTGCATGTGAAAGGGCGGTCTAATTACATCACTTATGCAAATGAAGAATGCACGTATGCTCGCACATACATACACACCACTGACAGCTTACTACTAAGGTCAAGAAGACAGTGTGAGCGATCCTCATACTGACTAACACAGGGTGGCATCACCACCTGTCAGAGATAGACATGTCTTGACACAATGCATAGGAGTCACAATGGATGTTTTGATACACTCCTTCAGATAAATTAGAAAAAAGAGTGGATGGGTCAAGCTCATAGTAGACTAAAGCACTTAGACTGTTATTGGAAAATGTCCGACCCCCATATCAACTGATTAGTCTTTTTTCAGACTGAAACATTGATAGTATCCCTGTTGGAATGATTGATTGAGTCTGACACATTTTAATTACGCCCAAATTAAATGAATCGGCTGGCGGACTATAAAACATTGCTGTTTAATAACGAGTCCCTCCATTTGCCTTTTTTTTCTCCTTCCTTCATCCAATCCCATTTTGGCTGCCCGCACGAAATAACCTCTCTCCATTTAATGATATGCAAATGAATTTTCATGAACCCCATGATCCCATGCGATGATTAAACTGAGATGACATTAGCTGCCATGCTGCTGCCACTGTCAGTGTTTCTGTCTGCCTCCTTTCTCCCTCCCTATCTTTGCCATCTTTCTTCGTATCCACGACAACGGCCAACTGGTGATATTAAGGGGTTCATTGTCACCGTTCCCTTATGAATTTGCTTTGTGAGAGACGACATTCTGCGTATCCAGTGTTATTTCAGAGAAGTTTTTCCAACAGAGGCAACAGAGATGGAGCATCAGAGCAGCAAATGTTGGTTCTTGCACCACATGTGGTAGTGTTACACAGAAGACATACATGTTACAATAATATACAATCATATCGTAATGCCATAACATCATAGAAGAGTCTCGTAACCTTCCAAATCTCTTCATTTTCCACTTCCAGTGCTCCCCTCCCACCGTTCCGTTTCAGTCTGGATCCAGCTCCACCTCTGCTGTCGTTTGTTGTACTCCATTTGCATAATGAAGCCCGGGCTTAATTAAGATCCCACTGGAGTCTGGAGCCAAGGATGAAGGAAAGAAGGACGAGGAGGAGGAGGAGGGGAGGAGTGGGGATCCAGCGTTCCTTAGCTTATCCGCACGTGTCCAAATAGGAGGCACAATTTAAGGGGGGAGAAAAGCGTTGACGAGCGATTAAATCGCTAATTATGATCGGCTGTTAGAATTAGTGTGTGGCTGTTAATTAGCTGCAGATGAGATGCCCAGACAGTTGCCCGCCCCTGACGACTGCAGCACCCTCCCTGACTGGCAATAGAGAAACACAGCTTGACACCCTGGAGATGATGCCAACACATCCCTCCCTTTAACACGCGCACAGCAGACTGAGGGGATATCCCTTTAAGAACATCCCAGGTGTGCATGTGCAGGAAAGAGGCTCTTCATCATCCTTGTCCACCCACCCCCACTGTTCTTCGTTAAGCACAAAATTCCCTGGTTTTTTCTTCTTCTATATCCTTTTATTCATTTTGCTCATTATTCCTCTTCTCTTCCTCTCCATAATGGAATGGTACGATCCCTTCTCTTAGTTCTTTGTACTGGGCAGCAGCTTCTTTCCAGTGCAGCAGTTGGCACTGGGTAGAGTTGGCATTGAGGAAATGGTTTTTGTTCCATACTCCCACCACAGTTGTATTTCTGGCTCTGGTTTCAACCTTCTGGTGCTATTTTGTGTCCGTGTTTACTTCGCTTTTTGTACAGCTTCTGGTGGCGCCCGCGAATGCCTCCCAGTTTGCATCTGGCATGGTGCCATCTCTGTTTCTGGTCTCTCCCTTGAGGGGATGCCATCGCCAAAACATTTAAGGCATCCGAAATGTTCTGCTCACCGTATGGAGGTTTCTGTTTGCAAATTTGTGTGTTATGCTGGCTTGGCAGCGTGCCATCTTTCTCCCTGTGCCCTTGCCGCCCCTGAAAAGATGCCATCACAGAATCGCTGGCAACCGTTGCCCGGGCACCTCTTCTTGGCTTTGTCCAAGCAAACAAACGGTGATTAGCAGGAAATCCTCAGAGGTGAGTCTCCTTGTCTTCAACGAAGACAGTTCTCCCCGACTGCTTTGATCGCTTTGGTTGTGCCATGACTGCAGGCTGGCATGGCGCCCACTGCCTGGCACGCCACGGTGGCTGGCACTGAGAGAAAGAAAAGTCGGAAAATGGACATAATGCCGGATTTTCCGACATCGTTTTTCTTCGTATGATTAACGGTCATCACAGATTTCACCTTACAGTTTCGTAGTATCATCCATTTTTCTCTTCAACACCCTTCTATGCCTCCCTTCATTAATCTACATCTGAGTCATCCTCTGTCTGTCTGCTGGCATCTTGCTCACTTCCATGCTCTGCCGTCCGCTGGTATTTTCTACATCTTCCTCTTCCTCTGCCCATTCCGCTATCTGTTTCGCCCCATTGTGTCTGTGCCAAGGTGGCACCATGGTGGTAGTATGGAGGTCTGCTGTTTCTCTTCCTCTTCCATTCTTATTCTCTTCGCCCCTTCGCCCATGCCCATGCCCGCCCCCGCTCAAGTCCTGACTGGATGGCACTGTGCCAACCTGCCACCGCCATCGCTCTCATTTGTAGCTCATCTCTCCGTTGCCCTTCCCCCTGTCTCTACATTTCCATCCCTCTCTCTTCCCCTCATTTCATTCATCCACTTTATGAATCATTTACCCTCTCTGTGGGTATGAAATGCTGCGTTTATAAATGTACACAACATTACTTAATTGAAACATATGCAACTTTTCATTTCTTAAAAGCATGCCGCAAGTCGCGGGTCTTTGTTGCCATTTGGGAGACTTCTTTTTTGGCACCTGAAGGAATGCTCTGAGTGACTGCCTGCTAGGTAATTACCGCAGCACTTACTTATTCCACTGAGACAAGAGGAGAAAGACGAAGAGAGAGTTTGGAGAAAGCTTGTGTTGTTTTAATTAACTTTTACCAACCCCCCATCATGTGTGCTTCATTTCACATCTCTTAACAGCATTGTGCAGGTTGCGCTTGTTCACGCATGCAATATACAGGAACACAATTAATCCGATTATTATATATAAAATCGATTGTGTACTATTGACTTCACCCACTTTACTGAGATGACCCTTGCTCCCTTGTTTTTCTTTTCTCCTTCTCCTCTTTAAAATCTCTTGTGCCAAACAAAAGCTGCCAGTGGTGGTGGAGGTATTAAGCAAATACTCTCATTAGAACACAAAACATAATGAATATGTAAATGATGTGTGTAATTTATGCATGGGCTGAGAGACTTGTTCTCTTTTCAGTCCTCCATTGTATTCACCCTATTTATATCCCTTTTCCTTAAAACTTCACACTCTTACGCCAATTTCTTCTTTTCTTAGACCCCATCCTGTGAATGAATCCAAGGGGGACTTCACTATTGTCTCTTTTATTTTGCTTCTTTTTTTTTTTTTTACACATCTCTCCTTGCCTTCAACCATAGTTTGTAGTTTCTAACAGTCTCACAGAGTCTCTCTCTTCTTCTCTGTTTGCTTCTTTCTGCTCACAGCCTGTCCTCTCCAAAAACAAACCCTGCAGTGACGCATTAAACCAACAGCTGAGTGTTTGAACAAGGTCTTTCTTCCAGGAATATGAATACGGAATAATCTAACCACCAAATCACATCAACACTTGACTGTGTTGTGTGCTCTCTTTTCCCTTTGTCCCCTCTGTGACTGTGTTGATCTTAATGTGTGGTCCAAACTGTGTGGTAAATTGAAGCGTGTCCTGATAGACGCTGAGTAGCCTTGCTCCTGTCTAGGATAAACACCTATAATACTCAGGCTCCCTTGGCAATCACCATAGCAACAAACCGTGGTACCCACGTGAGTTGCATAATAAGATGTTCCCCAAGACCACGGACTGTAAAGCAGCGACAAACTAGATACCCACGGCGATGAATGTGAATCAGAAAATAACCAATCAAATGTCAAACTTCACCTCTGACTCATTCCAGACCGTTCTTTTCTGTTTATCAAAAGGCTTGCATCACACAACGCACACTCCCAGATGCACATGCACCTTCTCTCTGTCTCTCCAGACCTTAACAGGTGCTGATGAGCCGCAGTCAATGATTGTAATGAGCTATCGATCACCGTGGGAAAACAGAGGGACAGAGAGGGGTGAGGAAGGTAGGGGGAACTAGAGGACACACACACAAACAGAAGGTGGTGGACTGCCAGAAAAAAAAAACTTCAGATGAACTAAATGGAGACAAGCTAGCCAAGACAGAGTATCAATACTTGCTTTAATCAAGTCCTTATCTGCCATTGTTCTGCTTAAAATAGAATTTATGGGAAAGTGCTTTGAGGGGAACTGTTTCAACTCCTCTGGACCGGCTGATTTGCTCAGGATGACCGTGCAGACATGCTTGTCATGACCGAGTCCAGATGCCAGTGAATGGCACTGACGCAGTATCTCTATTTTCCTCTCTTTTTTGTGCTGTGTGCATGAGGAGTGGAGGCAGACAGCTTTAGGAAAAAGGGGGAGGTGCGTTGTGTGTGTGTGTGTGTGTGTGTGTGTGTGTGTGTGTGTGTGTGGTGTGTGTGTGTGTGTGTGTGTGTGGTGGTTGTGGCGTTTTGCAGATAATGAAATGCAGCAGGGAACAAAGAGCTGGGGGCCCCTATTCTCTGTGCTGCAGCTTCATTTTCACTCCCGTCAGTCTATGATTCTTCCATACCCTCTTTCTTGTGTACGTGTATGTGTGCGTGTGTGTTTATGTTTGTATGAGCAGTTTTGTTGTGTGTGTACCAGTGTCCCCCCTCCTCCCCCTGTTAGTATTCTGCATGGCAGATCCCCCTAATGTAATAACTGTGTCTGCATGTCTAATTTACAGCAGGAGAGAGTAAATAGCCTGTGGTTAATTACAGTACGTGTGTGAGTGTGTATGTGTGTGTGTGTCTATGCATGCGCGTGGGTGTGTCAGAATGATTTATGAGTTGCAAATAGCTACACCAGTGGCCCGTTTCTCCTCACTTAGTTTTTAATCTGTCTTTCCATTAATTTTCCTGGAGACGTTATTATGGTTTTATAACAGTGTGCACGAGGATGCACATGTGAGTGCGTGGACGTGTTAATGAGACAGAGGTGTGGACATTTTGTGAACATCGAGGGTTCTTTAGCACCTGAGCGGCTCTTCTTTCTTACCTCTCCGTTTCCCATCCCAGGGTTGGGAGGGTTATTTTAAAAACATATTCCAATACAGTTGCTAATTACCTCATAACCTAATCAAAATATCATAATATTAAAGTTATGTAACTTAACTGTAACTAAGTATTTTCTGTTACTTTTAGACTACGTCAGTAACAAATATGGTGAAATTTTGTAGCCTAATGTAATGTTTTATGTTTGCTGGTTGGTTTAATAATTGTTTGTACAGCTATTCCTTCCTTTGTTACGTGTGAGTATGAATTTCTGAGTAGTAGTAGTAGTATTGACAGGTTAACCAGCTATCTGTGTTTCTGTGTAGCTAACATTAGCAGTTGAGCTGTGTAGCTAAAGTTAACAGTTGGTCTTACCTATAAATGTTTATTTAAAGTAGATGTTGAGTTTGTGCGCGATTACATCATTTTCATAGCTGGAAGGCAGAACCTGAACTGTGCTGGGATATTGTTTTTCTTTCCTGATTTAAAGACAAAATACTTGTGGAAGTGTTTTTTCACTAGAGTCCGTAATAATAAATTGACTGTATGATTAGCTTGTTTCATTTAAGACCAGAGTGGAGGGTTAATTTAAAAATGTATTCCAATATAGTTACTAATTACCTGTTAAAAATGTAATCAGTAATCCTAATCCTAATTTGGATTACTTCAATTCCTAATATGGAGAAATCGTTTAGCCTTATATAATGTTGTTCGGTTTATTAATTGTTTGTCCAGCTATTCCTTCCTTTGTTATGTGTAAATGTGAATTTCTCAGTAGTAGCAGTAACAATAGTTAGCCGTTGGTCTGTGTAGCTAACATTAAGGGTTGATCTATATAGCTAACATTAGCAGTTGATCTGTGTAGTATGGCTGAACGATTTTTTAAAAATATCTAATTGTGATTATTTTGACTGATATTGCAATTACAATAGGATTTAGGATATTAGAGGTCATCATCATCATACATCATAATTCCTATTTAGATTGAAAAACATATTAAAATGACTATGGTGTGATTTCTTTGCAGGAATCTGTACCAAATGAAGATCTTTATTAAAGTCTGTAGAATCTGATTTGCAGGACAGGACATTTCTGCCTCACAACATTCATTAATTTAAACATTTTTTGATACATACTTTGCCTTGAAAATTGCAGAGAGCCATTTTGCGATTTCGATAAAATTTCAATTAATTGTGCAGCCCTACTGTGTTGCTGACATTCGCAGCTGGTCTGTGTAGCTAATGTTAGCGGTTGGTCTTACCTGTAAATGTTGAGTTCTTGGATTATGTCAGTATTTTCACAGCTGGAAGGAAGAACTGTCACTGTGCACTGTACAGTACAGTGATGTTGTTCCTCTTTTCTTACTTAAAGACAAAAAAACAAAACAAAACAAGAATAATGAAATTTCCATCCAGTCAAATTTTTTTTCACTCAAGGCCATGATAATGAATGGACAGTAAGATTAACTGGTTTGATTTGAGTTCACAGTGGTGTTGTGAGACTCTTGAAGTGCTGTAGTGTGTGCAGACTGCTTTTTGCTGTAACTGTAATGGAAGAGAATACAGATACCTTTTTTTGGTATTCTAATTGCATAATCCTTGTTACATGTCAACTGTTACCCCCCAAGCCTGTGCCTTCCTTTCTTTCCCCTTTTTCCTCTTTTCCAGCACTTCACTCACTCCGTTCATTGAGAGCCACAATGAACACAGATCTTTATTGACAGTACATGGTAGAAACATGGAAACAGCGGTCAATCCGTTTAGCCCAAGGGCCGATACACCAATTCACCAATTTGTCAGTGTTAGTTTGAGAGAGAAAAGCAGCTAATCTCTCCTCTCTGCTCTCTATTGATCACACACTTAGACTCCACTTCTCTGTCTAAACACTATTGATTCTCTCTCTCTCTCAATCTCTTTCTCCCTCTCCCTCTCTTTCCGTCTGACTCTCCCACATACCACAGCTCTCAACACCATCTTCCTTCCTTTTCATACATTCTGACTACTTCTCGGATAAGAGCCTGAATAATTGAGACTGTATGTCCTTGTACACGGAGCCTTGAGTCACATTTTAGATGAATACTGAAAACACTTTAGCATGAACAAAATAAAACTCACAGTAATGCAGTATTATGCATGGAGCTTATCAACTACACAAAGCGTTTTAGAGTTTGGTCCACAAGTGTCACAAATTATTGTTCCCTGCTGCGTACATTCATGGTCTCATTAAAAAAAATCAATTACTTAGCAGCCCCTCTACAGCGCGAATACAGACCGTGATTAAAAATTCACTGCTGGGTACACTGTCTCCTGGCTTTGTTTTCTCAGTCTCACATCACAGGGTGCACATGAAAAGCACCACATTCCTGTCAAGATGAGGGCTATGTGAAAGTTATAAAATGATTATCTGAAGGGAGATCTCCCCCTAGCATTTTTTTTTCCCTTTTACATGAATTCAAATTGAACCAAGGATCTTTATTTGATCGGATTTAGCTTGTGGGGACCCCTGTCATGACAAATTCAGGTTGTGATGTATGATTTGGTAGACAGGAAGATGAAACAAAGAAAAAGAGAGTGAAACATATGACATAAACATTCCTGTGGCATTTATTACATCTGTATCTCTCTACCCTAATGTTAAATTAATGAAATGTAAACAGGGAATCCCAACTGTTACCACATGTACCCATGGGTTTCATTATCCTCCCTACATAGTTTTTATTTGTTAGACTGGTACACCCCCTACTGGTGAAATTAACCCACTACAAACCTTTAGTTTTGCAGGTTACAAAACACTAACACATGGCTTGTGTAACTCCCAGTCAGCTGTTTGGTAACAACCACTGCAGAGGGTAGCTTTAGGAAGTGAAGCGGATTATTCCATAACTGCTAGAGTTTAAACGATGTAACAGACTTACTACAAGTTCACAGCAGTTTTAGAGTATTTTATATCTATAACTTATCGTCACCTTTCGCTTCAAGATGCCTCCTTCAGGGGCAGCCGGTGCCGAGGACAGTAAAGCCTTGGTGAGAAAGATGTTGAGGGAAGTCCTGGTGGGTCGAGAGGATCCAGAGGGCTGCTTTGCGATGTGTGTATCCGTTCTGGGGCACCGGGACACCCGGTCACACTTCATGTCCCTCATCCAGCCCCTGTCCACGGCCAACAGCTCCCTGCACGCCGCCCTCACCTCCATCTACCAGGAATATTTCTCTAAGGTCAGTGACATTGTCTGCTGGATACACTATTAATATTGTTGCACTTTTTAATAGCTGGGATATAAAGTGTTACAAAGTTGCAAATGAAGGAATATATCTAGCTAGAGAAAGGGAAACAAAATATACATTTCAAGAGTAAGAATAATAGATATAGCCTATACTATTAATAAGAAACGAGAGTGTTAAAAACTTAATTAAGAGCAATATGTAAAATAATATTAACAATAAAATAGGTTAAATAAAGTTGGTCTGTTCTGTCTTACCTACCTATTTGAGTTACTTATTCTTGAGCGGTACGAGAGGCAAAAATACTGCAGATCCTGTAATGGGAGCAGCTCACGGTTTTAAGTAGTGTTATTTTGGCTTTCTGAGATGAAATACACCATACAAATTAGTTGAAAGGTAAGAATTTGCAGTAATAGGTACATGTACAAATAAATAAATGTAAAATTTTGCTTCACTCACTTCACTTGGAAAAATTTGAAAAATCTCTAACCATCTAACCAGTGGACAATAAAAGTTAACTTTGCATCCTGCAATAACTAATTATTTTTCTATTATCTGAGTGTACTAAAACTGTATTTGATCCACATGCCACCTATAGCCATAAGTAGCCAAAACTAATAATAATCAAATAATATAGGGTTACCACCAAGCAGTGTTATAACAATACTGCATTAGACAGTTTTTTCTCATTAGTACACATTATTCTAATATGTTAACTACATTTTGGTGTCACCGATTACAGAACTAATCACTGCAGGGACTATTTAAGACCTGCACACACAGGTGTTTTCACTTATTCTGGTTGATTAGACCTCTGCTCCAACACATTGCTCAGGGGAGCTCTGCTAAGAACTACTTGTCATTAATACTTTCATATAAAGAAAACAAACAAACAAGTATTTGCATGTTAATTACTGCAAACAAACACAAAAACTTACAAATTCTTTATGAATTATTAGCACTGACCAAGCACTTATAAGAATGGTAAAAGTGTACTTTGGCTCTTACGGGGGAAACAGAACTAACAGAGAGATGTCCATCAAGCACTGTCTGTACACACCCACACAGTCCTGAGAAAATGGTCTAATCAATCATTTAAATAAGTTAAAACACTCGTGGTTGTATGACGAGTGTGGAGAGTCTCAAATATCAGATACCTGTGAAATAATTTATTGTAAAAATTGTTAAATATTACTAAACATTAAAGGAGTTTCAATCAAGGAACCAAATCCAAGAGGCATTCATACTAGCTAGCTTATTATTTTGTTAAAAAAAAAAAAAAAAAAAAAAGTCCAGAAGGAAAAATAAAGCAACTACAACACTATTTTGCATAGCTAGCTATGGTGTTAGGTCATATATTGTACAGTGCATACTCTTAACTCCAACAACTTGCTTGTGTGCTCTTGTTATACTTGTTTGAATGTTACTATTTGCACATGTAGTTTAAAATATTGATCATGAAATTTGTCATCTCTATCCCAATAACTATAAACATTTAGCATATGTTGACAATAATAATAATAGGCTGTCTTGATCAAATTGTAGACTGAAGATGATGAACTGGAACTTGCACTGGCTCTCTCTCTGCTGGAAATGAAAGATGAGCAGCTGTCAACACCCAGTCAAGAGTCACGACTGAAGCAACCTGGAGAAAGACTGAATCAGAGAAGCTCTGTTCAGCCAACCTCAGTATCTCAGCCTCAGGGAAGCTGCCACACAACAAAAAACACCAACTCACCACAAGGTGGGCCCTGGGTCAAGGTGAACCCACCACAAACAACCCAAGAGACCGAACTCCAGAAGAGCACACGTGTTTACAAATATAATAATGAGACTCAAGGGATGAGTCAGCCTGTGTGTGTCTCCAGACTGTCTGGCTCTATTTCCAAACAAGACATGGTTGAAGAAGGTTTCCAAATGATGGATGGGGTGAATCTGAATCAGTCAGAGAAACCAAAACACTCTAAAAACAGGCGACAGCGGCGTAAAGGTGCCGGCCAACAGATTGTAGGTTTGCCCTGTTCTCCGTCTGCACCACCACCGGTACTGCTGTGGTTCAGGAGGGACTTGCGACTCTGTGACAACCCTGCTCTTATTGGCTCATTGGAGGCTGGTGCGCCAGTCATCCCTGTCTTCATCTGGAGCCCCGAGGAAGAGGAAGGACCTGGGATTACTGTGGCTATGGGGGGAGCTTGTAAGTTGACTGAGGAATGAGTGATTATGGCTCTTTATTAAAGCACAATGCATTGCTGCCCTTGTCTCCTGACTGTTGTCTAATCACATCTTTTTTGTTTTTGTCACAGGTAAATACTGGCTTCATCAAGCTTTGTCTTGTTTCTGTTCATCTCTGGAGAGCATTGGTAGCCATCTTATCTTCCTCAAGGCAAAGGAAGAGGGGAATGAGGCTGGATCTTCTCTGCGTACCCTTAAGCAGCTAGTAAAGGAGACAGGGGCGAGAACAGTCATGGCTAATGCCCTCTATGAGCCCTGGCTGAAGGAGAGGGATGATGCAGTGGTGTCAGCCCTTCAGAAAGATGGCGTTGAATGCAGGATGTTCCACTCATACTGTCTCAGAGACCCTTACTCTGTCAGCACAGAGGGTGTGGGACTCAGAGGTTAGTCACAAGTTGAATTTCAAAGCTTGAAACGGTG
The DNA here is from genome assembly GCA_034769285.1 of Lutjanus argentimaculatus. NCBI lineage: Eukaryota > Metazoa > Chordata > Actinopteri > Lutjaniformes > Lutjanidae > Lutjanus > Lutjanus argentimaculatus. The sequence continues at coordinate 13,709,987 of JAWZSL010000012.1, read as the reverse complement.
CTGCTGGTGTATGGTGAAGTTAATTTTATGGTGAACCCTTTCTTCTCTTGATGTAGGAATAGGTTCAGTGTCTCACTTCATGAGCTGTTGTAAACAGAATCCAGGATCTGTGATAGGGGTTCCCCTGGACCCTCCTGTATCACTGCCCACAACTGCCCGCTGGCCTCAGGGTGTGCCTTTGGACACGCTAGGCCTGGCTCGCATGCCCCGCAGGAAGGATGGCACAGTGGTCAGTAAAAATTACAGATCATTCCTGTAGGGATGAGCTATGGTCCAATATGCGATTAGGATTACGTGATGAAGTCCTCAATATTTTCTTCTGTTCATTTTGGCATTCAGGTTGACTGGGCAGCTAACATTCGTAAATCTTGGGATTTCACTGAAGAAGGAGCTCATGCACAGCTGGAGGCCTTTCTTCAGGATGGTGAGACAACTCGAGTGCACATTGTAAACACATAAAATACTGTTTTGGAGGAATATCAAGAAGTGAGCTACTGGTCTAACAGTATCATACCATTGTCTCATGTGTCCCAGGTGTATATCGATATGAAAAAGAGTCAGGCAGAGCGGATGCCCCAAATACCAGCTGTGTGTCTCCCTACCTTCACTTTGGTCAACTCAGCCCACGCTGGTTACTGTGGGACGCCAAAGGGGCACGCTGTCGACCCCCAAAGTTCCAACGCAAACTGGCATGGAGGGATTTAGCTTACTGGCAGCTAACATTGTTTCCTGACCTCCCTTGGGAATCTCTCAGACCTCCATACAGGGTAGAAATTGGCGAAAGACATCTTGATAACACATTAATTTATAAGTTAAGAAATATGTTAAGTTGAAATTTGACATTTAATTTTGTTCAGTAATTAAAAACCTCTATCCCACTGTTTATTACAAAGCATTTTTCATCTACTGTATTTGCAGGCTCTGCGGTGGAGCAGTGATCCTGGTCACCTGAAGGCCTGGCAGCGAGGTCGAACAGGCTACCCTTTGGTGGATGCAGCCATGAGGCAGCTGTGGCTGACGGGCTGGATGAACAACTACATGAGACATGTGGTGGCATCTTTTCTCATAGCATATCTCTACCTGCCTTGGCAAGAAGGCTACCGCTGGTTCCAGGTGAGATGCACACGCATGCAGGCACAAAATGCACTCGCATATACAGTATATCATACATACAGCAGAGGTGTGGATTTCACACATAACTTGGACTCAAGTGAGACTTAAAACACCAATAACTTGTGACTTCACTTGGCCTTGAGCCTTTTCACTTTTACTAAATACTTTCCCCAAGCCCAAAGATGAAAAAGGTATCTTGTTCAAAAAAGGTAACACGAATCAATTAATTTCACCTCATTTCCAGATTCAACTAAGGTTAATGCTGTTCATTCCCAGGGTGACAACTCTTAATTCCCTTGATCAGCTTCGTTTTGAACCAGTCCAACAGTGTCCAAACAAGTTGCAGGAGAGGACCATGAAGAACTAACTTGATGTTACTGAGCTCCATTTGGATAAAATGATACCAAAACTTTTTGCATAGAAAAACAATGAGGTGGTCAGCTGAAGAGGAATTGCAGTATGGAAGATAAGGTGATAAGAGATGCAGCAACTTCCAACTTTTTAAACATTTGAAGTTGCACAAGGAACAGTATTATGACTTGTTTAGGACTCAGAACTCAATGTTTAGGACTCAGGACCTGACTTGTGACTTGTCTGTCTTGACAGACTTCAGACTTACTTGTGACTTGCAAAACAATGACTTGGTCTCACTTCTGACACAAAGTATAGTCAATACAACTTATAGACTGTATCCACACGTTTAGGACACCCTGGTGGATGCAGATGTTGCCATCGATGCCATGATGTGGCAGAATGGGGGCATGAGTGGTCTGGATCACTGGAACTTTGTCATGCATCCTGTTGATGCAGCAATGACCTGCGACCCCTACGGCAGCTATGTCCGCAAATGGTGTCCTGAACTTGCAGATCTGCCTGATGAGCTTATTCACAAACCCTGGAAATGTCCTGCATCCATGCTTCGACGTGCTGGTGAGAAAGTCAATCATCAAGCCTGTGGGATCATTTGTTGGCTTCTTAATATTCTTTATTAAAATGAGTTTGGTCAGTCCAAAAAATACGCTTTTAATTTGAAACATCCTACTGATGGTACACAGTTTTAACACCTTAAGATATAAATATCCTTTCCTTGCTCTCCTCACTGTTTAGGTGTGGTGTTTGGCCAGACGTATCCAGAGCGAATAGTCACAGACCTGGAGGAGCGGAGGACTCGATCTCTGCAAGATGTCGCGCTGGTACGGAAAGAGTTTGGACAGTATGTGGACAAGCGCTCAGGCTGTGACTTAGTGCCTCTGCCCCCACGTCTGGTCTCAGAGGCTCTGGGCTTATCACACAGGGATGGGGGTATGGTGACAGCAGGGAAGCAGTTCCTGTTGCCTCTTATCACCCGTATGGAATTCAAACACCAGCTAGAAGATCCAGATGCAGATGCCGCCTCAAATCCCTACAACGCTGTTCTGAAAGGATATGTGAGCCGCAAGAGGGATGAGACCATTGCTTTCCTTAACGAGAGAGACTTCACTGCCAGTGTGATGTATGAGGGAACCCAGAGGAGGGAAAGGCTGGAAAGTGATTATCGCAGAATGGAAGGACTCCCTCGGCCTCCTGCCCTCGGGGCAGGGCCAGACGAACTCCAACAGCCAAGGACAGGTTTTCCATAGTACCTGGTGGGGCGGTCGCCTCACTCAGGTGACCCAGAGAGCAAGACTGACAGTTTACAGGTTCAAAGTGACCAGTTACTCATAAGATGTACGAGTGAAAAATGTTACAGAATCGCCTTTGAGATGAAGCAAGAACAGGCCAAAAAGTGTCTTCCTCAAATCTACATTGGACCCAAAGATGTAAATAGAGTGAGAAAAATTGCAAAAGGGTTGAAAAATTTTCTACACAGAGTATTCATTATAATCTCAGGTATTGAGCAATGATATCATACCAGCCTAGATGTCAAGCATTGGTTTGGGCTAGCCAATGTACTTGATTTCAGTGCACCTTCCTTTCTTAAAAGCTATAGTCTTTATTTTTGAACAGACAAATCAGAGGTATGTTTTACCTAAATGTACACACATTGTAATTTAAGTTGTAAGAGGGGAACATATGACATTTGGGTTATACTAGCAGATTAGCTTCTTACTTCTTACTACAATTTTTCAGTGTTTACAAACTAATGTAAACAGCATAAGGAAAATTTGAGATTTACGCTGCCTCTGAAATGGTATACTATAACTACATACCCAAAAAACACATTTTTGTTTAAAATAACAGTAATATGTATCATTTTAGATGCATTGCTCAGCATGCATCATGTCACTTTCTGAGAGCCTCCTTGCCACTTGGAGATGCAAAACCACAGTAATCTGTGCCTTACTGACATTTAAATTGAAGCATTTTTATGTTTCACTGTGCTGCTTTGGTCATTGTCCACCTTTGTCTGATATTAAGTTGTTATCGTCACTATTACATTGCATTGTGGGATATTTATGCTGGCATAGTGTCAAGTGCTTACATATTGTAATACTTCCCTGGAAATAATAAGCACCTTGTGTACTGTTGGTTTCATACTAAGGGTTCAGACATACTAAAAATGATCTCACACACTGTTTCAGCATACTAAATAGCATGTTAGTATGAAATTTTGGATGCAACCTTAGTTGTCACTGTGTGTATGAAAATACTTCAATTCAGAGATTTTATCAGGCTCCACTCTGATGTTTTGAATATTGGTTGTTTGGTTAACCTTTTGCATACATTTGTATAATGGGTTCTATCAGGTGGTTGATTAAAGTAGTCTTCTTTATATTTATTTTATGCAAATGACAAAATATGCAAATGATATTTAGATCATGTGACACTAGTGTCAAGCATATCACATGTTCAATGCCTTATATGACAAACTGTATTCTTTTAAATACTGCCCACATTTATAATATCAAGTCTTAACTTTGGGAAATAAAAGATGACAAAGATAAAACAAGATAACACAATGTTTGACGAAATGTTTATTTTCTAATTTACAGGTCCCATGTCTACAGTGTTGCTTTCAAACATACAGTGTAGACCAACATTATTATTAATACCATAAAGACCAAAGTGCTTTTTTAAGTCTAACCACATCCTAGAACAGAAATTCAAGTTTTGACTGAAATGCCTGGAAATGTCTATTGACTGTGAGTCTCAGTCTCTTCTGTTTGAGGATTTGGGGCTGCAACAACTCAGCATTGGATGTTTAGTCAGTGCAGACTGACAGTTCCTGCTAAAGTCAGTCTTAACAGTAGATAAATGATTCCTAATGTTCACAGCTCTACAATACTGGCAGGTTGGCAGTCTGGAGCTCTTCAGCTCCCCTGGTGGATGCTAAACATAGCGTTGTAACAGACACAGGCACAACTTGTGGACGTCCCCTGCCAGTGGTGTTTAAAAAGGAGAAAGGGAGCATAGCACTTATTAGGAGGTGTTAGGTTAGTCCTCAATGGAGCGGATGTACCTCTCATAGGCTGCTTCGTCCATCAGAGCATCAAGCTCTGCAGGGTTGGCAATGGTCATCTTCATCAGCCAACCTACATTAAAATCAGGTTAAGCTATGAGTCATGGACCACATCAGTGTTTTTGCATACCGCAAACCATTTATCACAAGTCACATATTTTTAACATAACTATTACCATTTTCCTTTTTCATTATAGGATGAAAATCTACTGAAGTCAGGTGATCCATCACAGTGAACAATATTTCTACCTTTATTGTTGTCAAAGGTACATAATCAAGAGCACTGGATGGTGAAGCTGTTATCAGTAGAAATCTAAAAAATGCTGCAGTGCTTTACAACAAAATAATGGTGTAATTCTCATAATAACAAAAAGGCAGAGCTGTAAATGAGTGGAAATCTAGTTGCTGTTTGAAAGGTGGGAAAAATACAAGTACAAGATACTAATTTTAATTACACAAAAGCTACGTCATCTCAGTGGCTGTCTGCTGTATTATGTTGCGTTACTGCCATCTACTGTCCAAATAATAATGAAGCAAGTGAGCAGTTTCCTTAAATCTCAGCATGTGAAGGCTTGTGAATGGTAAAGCCAAAAAACAGTAAAAATGTTCTCACCAAATTTGTATTAATTGTAAGTAAACGCCATATTAAAGTTTTTGGAACAACTGCAGGTTAAGCATTCATTTGTAAAATTTCATTTCAAAGTGTAAAACTTGTTTTTTTTCTTGCTTTCTTTTTTACACACCAGTCAAATAATAATTGCAGTATCAGTTTTTAGACAGTAAACAAAGACTGGTGTCAATGTACAAAGTGCATATTCAAATATCATCCTACAACTTTGCTGCTGTTTGAGCACACAGTAACTTCAGTGTTTTGGTTTTTTTCACTTTCAAAAGCCAAATAACAGAATGATCTACATGAACTGGACTATGTATTCTAATGTGTGTGCTTACCATCTTTGTAGCAGGATTTGTTGACCAGACCAGGCTTGTCTGCCAGTAGTGTATTGACTTCTACAACTTCTCCAGTCAAAGGGGAATAGAGCTCACTGGCTGCCTTTACACTTTCCAGAGCTCCAAACTCATCTGTGAAGATAAAAATTGTAGACGTTAAGTGCATTTACATCAAAGATTGTTTCAGTATGGCAACTAAAGAGAAAGCACAGGCAAAGTTATGCTGACATTAACTAAGGTAGGATTTCATGGCATCATGGCAACTATATATTTGCCCATCCATGTGTAAGTTAAATGAATTTAACCACCAAATGCATTTTATTATGGATGGAAAGTAGCAGTAGTTTCTTAACACAACTGTGCCTGAGGGAAAAATTATGTCAGTGATATTAATTGTCTGGAAATTTATCACAGTTTATGTAAAGTCAGATAGGATCAGAAAATTGCATGACATTATTTTATTGTAGCCTTCAAGGCCATGGGAAAACAAGGTTTTAACTTTAACACAGTACTACAGTGACAAAAAAGCCAATATCACAAAATGTATGTAATTATATTTGTATCACAGGCTATAGAGCAACAATTTGAATTTTCTCCACACCGCCATATGATGAAATATGGGAGATTACGCTTTATTCCTTTCTTTACATTACCCACCTTACAAGTACTATAATATAATCCTGAGCCACACTTCATTGAGTTTCATACCTTGCTGAGCCAGCTGTGTCCCCACCTCTGGCAGTCCACAGTAAACTACATCTCCCAGAGCTTCCTGCGAGCAAAAGAAAGCGAAGGTAAAGGTAGTGTGAAAATGATTTACTGCGTGCTTGTGCAGGTGTTTGTGATTGTCCCGGTTCACACGCGGACGGGGAGCTTACTTGCGCAAAGTTGCTGATACCGACAGTCCCAATCCCTCCGTCTTCTACTCGGATCCATTCATGCTTGTCTGTGAATTTAAGTGCTGCAAGATAACACAACAGACTCAGAACACAAGGAGCCGTCCACTATTAGAGTTTGAAGTATTTATAATCCCCGACCAGCACGACAATCGGGAGAAAAAGAAACAGACATGCGACAGCGTCGTGAGCTCTGTGTCCTTCTCTCTAGCTAACGTTACCCTCTAGCTACAGAAAATGTTAGCTAACATGCTACAACAGAACACGTTCAGGGGGGAATACCTGCTGTTAACCGGCTAGAAGAAGCTAGTGTTCTTCCAAAATAAGGTTTACACGCCAGCCGCAGCGGAGAAAGTGGCGCCGAGCGGGTGAGTGAAGGCAAAACTGTGAAAAAGTTGGAAGACAAGGAGCGGAGTAGCCCACAGGCGGCCATGTTTGTCGCTCAGTGATGAGAGCATGGGAGGAATTCTTCTTCGTGGATATTTTAGAGGCATCAGCAGCGCTTTACAGCCCTCCAGTGACCAGGAGAAAAATATGATGACATAATGGAAATGTAATGCATTTATTCCATTTGGTGTGTCATATATATATATATATATTTTAATCTGAAAGGTCTCCTTTTTATATCCATTGTGATATACTGTAATGCTTCACTGTACCTGAACAGATACATCCACAAATACAAAGATGAAATAAATTTCCAAGTCCATCTGAAATTAAAGTCCCTTTAAAAATCCATTTAATCGATATTTGTAACTTTTGTTTTGATTTGTGTGTTTAAACTGATGTTTCTTTATTTTGAAATGCCTTCCCTTTTCCTTGTTTCAACCATCTTGCCATGCTGAGCTCATTTTTAATTGTAGGCTACTGTGGTATTAAGCTTTACTCATCACAACCACAAATTGTTTTATTTTTAAGAATAGACTTTAAGTCTGCGTTTTTATTGGCTTCAACCTTTCAGTGACCCAGTGCACATATCATTAGTGCCACTACATAGTCAAATTTTCCTCTTCAACATGAACGTCATCTCATTGATGGAAATAGTGTAAGCTTTGGTGTGCTACTCTTTAAACCAAGACAGTGACTGAATCCATATAAATAATGTTGCCCATTTTATCCTCCTACTGCCATCAATTGAAGATAATATTAATTCATTATTACATATTATGTGTAATTTCTTTGCTGATGTACAGTACATAAAAAAACATTAAATTTATGCAATTTTTAGGTTTGAAGATAACAAGGTCTTCACAGTCAATCAATGATCATACTAGGATTATAATTTAAAATAAAACAGTCAACATTATTTCTTCCTTTGTTCCAAGTTCCAAAAAATATGATAAAGTTAAAATATTCTATATTTTATATAAAATATTCTATATATTCAGAGGACCCCCCACAAGCAACTCAATGACCTCTGTTGGTCCCCAGAACCCGGTTTGAAAATCACTCTGCTAAACTCCCTAAAACACCTCAGCATGTTCATGTGTGATAGATCCAACCTACCTTGATCAGGGTAGGAACTGAGGTCATTACTATATACATGTTAATGATGAACCGATAAAAAACAAAGTCAGACCCCTTTCCTATCACAAATACTAGGGTTCTATGTATATAAATCCCAGTAGAAGTAAAAGAAGAGAAAAATTTTACTGATGTTTTTTTATTATACCTGATTTTAGGTGGTGCTGCAGCAACCTCAGTCCTGTGTCCATGGTAGTACAATTTGACATTTTCCAGATCTTTAAAAGATCACCAAAACCATCTGTAGTCTAACTGAGAGCCTGCTTGTGTTCCCAATACTCTCTCCATGTCTAGACATCTGAATGTTGGCAGTCTGTGAGCACAAATCAACATCAGCTTCTGACTACAGTAACTAAGCTGAGCGAATTGCGGTGATAAGCTCTGCGTACTGCGTTGCTGTTATCTTTGCATCATGTTCCATTCAGAAAATAATTATTAGGGTTAGCTATTAGTTAGATAACAAATCCTCAGACTCCAGCAGCCCACAAAATAAAGAAAAATAAATGAAACGTGTTAAAATTATGTTTATTTAAAAGAAGATTCTGGAGAAGAACACAGGGTTAGGTTGTTATATATCTGCTTCTTCTTCCCGTGAGAATAACAGCCATCATCTCTTAGACACCCACAAACCAGAATTTTAGACCCATAATATTATTGTGTGATATTTAAATAACCACTTTATGTGCACTTTAACATCCAGATTTATCACAGTCTCTCACATTGACTAACCATTTTGGAGTTTAAATTATTTTGAAAATGACCACTTTGTTTCAGATTTACTGCTTTAAATGATCTGTCTGCATATCTACAGCTCCATTGTAAATAAAGACAAAATACTGAGGTGAGAAAGTTCAGGGACACTTATCAGAGTTGTTTCAGGAGCCATGTAGAAATCCCAAGAACTACCAATGAATCATCTTTTATGACAGGTGGCTTACACGTGCACACTTTCTACCAAGTCTTCTGTTCATAAAAGCACACAAAGACTGATCAGACAGAGCTCATGGCTTATTCTCATTGACCAATCGAACAAAAACTTAAATTATTTATTAAGTAACACTTTTATTTATACAAAACAACAGAATATATAAAGAAAAAGGTCACTCTCATGCCTGGGAGTCCTACTATTGCTCAAAATTGCATTAGCAAATGGCATGTTTTGATTTAAAAATAAAAAATCATAAAGCAAACTTGAGTGTTTCACACGACCGCACACTCCCTTTGTCCTGTTCTGGCTTCATAAACTATGCTGTAAAACAAACTAAAATACAGAACGACTAAAAGTGTCCTCCCCTATAACTGGGCTAAAAGCTACAAACATAAATAACAAAAGCACATTTGTTTGGCTTTTACATTACACAGCTTCAAGAGTCCATCCAGTGTCCACTTTTTCCTTATTTGATTCTGAAGATGAGAACAAAAAAAACAACAACAATAACAACATCAATAACAGTAAAGAGAAAGCTTTCCGTGGAGAGAGGAGTGAAAACATAGGGGATGAAAACTCCTGCATGTGTGTGTTTGGTTGTTTCTCCATCAGAGCTCATTGGAAGCTTGCGCGCCCTCTTTGAAAGGCGTGTAACATGTCTGTGTTCAGTCCCTCCTGCGGGGGGTGCTGTGTGCTGCTGGATGGGTGTGAGGAGGAGCAGAGGTGAGTACTGGCGGTCCGTGGCAGGCAGACAGAGGGGGGTCTTTAGTCTGTAAAGTCTCTCTCCTCACTGCAGGAAGGAACAGCTAGGTTGGGAAAGCCAGGAAGTTCGTCTCGGACCATGTGTCAGGTCACCACCACCGCACACTCTCTCTTCTGTACACACACTCCTCTGACGTCTCCGTGCCCACAAACACGCGCACAATCAGCCAGACCCAGACACCCCTGCTGGTTTTTTAGGTGGTTCTCTCCTCGCCGTCGGTCTCCTGCTTGGTCCTGCGCAGGTTGCTCTTCATCTTCACAAACTCGGGGGTGTTCTCCTGCTCTTCCTCGATTTTCTGTTGCTCCAGCTCCAGCTGCAAGAACACAGACATAAGCAACATTCAGATTAGACAAATTACAGAAACATCTATAAACTGCATATTACTGCTTATTTCAGCTCTTAAGGTCCAAAACCAGGTGCCAATATGCTTTAAAAAGCTAGTTTGGATTATTTGATAAAGGAGGGGACCAGCACGGCATATTGATTCTTCTTAGGTGGGCCTTTTTTTTAAGTGGCTAAAATACCTTTTGTTGCTGACCCTGTCCACAGCAGTTCATTGTTTAGCTTCTGTGCTCCTCTCTGCTTCTCAAAACTAGGGGGGTGCTGATCATCAGCCAATGTAGCCACTACACTACAGATAAATACCCCTTAGACAAATTATAGCAACATTTATAAACTGCATTTTGTTTTACCTTGTACGATCCAAAACCAGTTGTTAATACCTTTAATCTTTATGATTAGATACAGTAACAGTTTGCTTCCATCTGAGTGCTAAAGTGACAGTTTACGTTCATTCTTTCAATCATTTACCTGTTCTAGTTTCTGTTGTCTTTTCATGAGCTCTATCTCCAGGTCGCTCCTCTTCTTGTGTGCCTCCATTTCCTCCTTCTGAGCCTTAAGGACTTGCTCCCTCTTTCTCTTCTCCAGAACCTTCTGGAGCTCGGGTTTGTTCTGAGGAGCCAGACCCCTGCGCAGAATCAATCAGTGAAACAGCATGTTACTACAATAAAGTGTAATGAACAACCTCCCCGACAACCTGTCCTGCTGATGACATTACAGTGCCCCACTCAGAGGGAGATTAGCATTCACATTCATATGTAACAGATGACGACCATGACCTCATTCTGGTTTAACATGCAGATTTGTTATGAGATGTTCTGGATTAAACATGTAAAGTCTTGTTTCAGGAGAGTTTTGATTTTAAGCCAACCACAGATTGTTCCACATTTCACAATCTGTGTATTTTGGAACAGACTTTGGAAAAAAAAGGTTGAAACGACTGGCCTTTCCCCCTTTTCTAAGTACCAAAAACAATCCCAATATATCAACCAATATCTTAAACCATCTAACATATTCCACACATGGAAGCTGTCTGGTTGATAAGTTACTTGGCAACCAGAGGGACTGTTACACAACCGCCTGGGTATGTGCTGCAAAATTCAAAAAGAGAACAGGGACATCTTAGTGAAGTGTGAGTGTGTCTTGCGAAGAATAGCAAAATGTTATGTAATGCTCCAAACTCCTCCAAATTGCGAGACAGAAGGGTGGGGGCTGAGGGTGAGGCTTGGGAGTAGGGGTACTTAAAACAGAAGGGAACAGAGATGGGTTGGAGTCAGCAAGGAAAAGAAGAAAACCAATAAACAGCAAAGCCCACCAAGAATTAGGGAGGTACAATAAAGTGCCAAAAAACATCAAGAGAACAGCTAAAAATATACTTTACAAATAACAAAATCAGCAATTAAATGCATCACATTTAAATGGTTAAAATCTAACCCTCCTGGACATATAATATGTGGACTGTGAAGGTATGGGAAATATACCAGATGAAACAAATGGCATACTCCTTGAGACTCAAAAAACTCCCCTCCCTGACCCCTACCTTCCTTTTTTATTTTTGCATTTTTATTTATCCTCTAATACGTACCTTGTTTCTATTTTAACCATTAATACTTAAAGCTGGGGTGAGGTTCTGTTTTTATTTATTTTATTTATTATGACAATTGTGTATCCAAGTTGGGACCATAGATGGTATATAAAATAGGTTGAGATCCTGCTTAATATACCAACTGTGATTGAAGTAAGTTGTTTTCCTCATGCCCCCCAGCCTGTTATCCTTAAAACAAAAGCCCACAGTCTGAAGTTTGATTTCAGTGACCGCCTGCCTTAATGTCTGCCAGACTCCTTTAAAATAATATTAACCATTATAAACATCTACTCTTTCTAAAAGAGAGGAAGCAAAAATCATGGTCATTTTATGATTTATTGCAGTAAAAACATTATTGATTTCTCCTTTAAATTATCTACAAAGTATATAGATACAGCAGTAAAAAAAGTAGCTATGTTTGTAAAAGCTGAAAAAAGCAGTGGACAGGGGTTAGCGGTCAACAATCTGATCTCCATGTCCTTCAGAAATTCAGTTTAAGAACCATATTACATTCAGATTACTTAACTTATGACTACTGATTTTCCTTTCGCCATGAAAGCCTGCTCTGCTAAGGGATGCATCAGTTCTTCAAAGAAAACACTGCATGCCTACCTGACTGCGAGTTAGCAACATCAATGCCTTAATTAAATGCACTATTACATCTAAGATTACATAACCAAGACCACAATGTTCCAAGAAGGAGTGGGAGTTAATTTACCTACAGTCACTGCTGCAGTTAACTGCTCTGCTTGTCCTGACACTGAGGGTCTTATGAAAGCACTTTTATGGGCTGGAGCAGAGCAAAGGGGAAAAAGATGTGATCAGGTCAGGTTGTTTTTCAAAGTGAGGAGGGTCAAGGTCGCTAAAAGCAATAAGACATGCTGTAGAGATGTTTACGCCGCTCTCCTTTCACTCTGGGCAACACTTTACATAATCGCTGACCCTCCTTTCCACGACCCCTCTCATGACTGCTCGCCCTCTGGCAGACTAGCAGGAATGTGTTTTCAAAAATCCCACACATCAATACCTCCATCTGCTTGAATGCTTCACCAGTCCTGGTGTCTGAATAACTGAAATTCCTCTGTATATGTCTTTGTGTGTGTGTGTGTGTGTGTGTGTGTGTGTGTGTGTGGCGTGTGTAGGAAGGGTCACCACAGCAAAGGTAGCAAAGGCAGAGAAAGGCCCTCAGCCAGAGACTGTTTTGTAATCTTGATTACATAACAGGTTTTTTTTTTTCCTCATCGTGCAGCAATCCATCCATCCATGCATCCACCCACCCCCCTCCCCTCTCTCATCAGCATGACTAATCCACTATGCAGGCAAGCTTTCTATACTTCCAGTACACGATGAGAAAGAGCCCAATGAAAACAAGTTCATCCCCCCAAAACCCTCCAGATTTATCTCTCAGACTTCTGCTGATACTCCGGGATATTCTCCGTCTAGACGATGAGAAACAATATTCAGCAGCATTTGGGACTGAAAAGTGATTATTTTTCTAATATTTCTTCCATATCCTCTTGATCCAGCCCACTCCGGCCTCTTTCCTGTCATTCAATAATGCCCTGCCTCCATCACTACAGAAGCACCTCACTCTTTGACCTGTTTAAGACAGAGCACGGCTGCTGTGATGTAACAGCTGTCAACTGCATGTGTGTTTACGCAGCTATTAATAGCTCAGGCACAAAGCTGCCGGTGCTGTTTGGTGAGAGAAAATACAAACATTTAGCCACAAAAGCGCGATCAGAGATCCCAGAGTGCGTGCGTATTCACACATGCAGACATTCGCATGGATGCTCAGGCAGACTGCATAAAATCCTGTGATCCTGTGATGTAGTATTGATATCAGCTGCCAGGCCAGGTTTATCCTGTACAGTACATCTGTGTGACCTTTACATAACCAATTTTTGACACTCTAATGCACTTGAGGTTTTATATAATAGCTGCTATGAAAGTTTCATATCCTGAGCTTTACATAATACTGCTGCTAGCGGTTGGAGGGTCCAGTGAAGTAAACTTAAGTGACATGCTGCAGATGCATCAGTGCAGTCTGCATGGATACGATCAGACCAATTACAACAAAGTAGCAGGGTGACTGTATTAACTCAGTGCCCATTAGTTAGAGGTTTAACTAAATTAGGCTGCATCTGGAGGCTGTGCTGTTTTTCTCCGTCTAACTTGTTCTCATGGTTCTATTTCAAAATTCTACACTGTTCAAGACTTCTTCTCAGTAGATTCTTCAGACCACATTTGACGTATGCGTATAAATAGCTAGATGTTTATTATATGTAGAAATTATTTTAAAAATCTAACTGTTAACATCCTTAGCCAGCCTTTGGAAAACTTTAGCCATCGTGGCTGTTGAGTCCACAATCCTACGCAGAAAGTTGGATGACATTAAGTAAACTAACCAGTGCAACCTGTACTCATATATTTGCCTTTTATGCGTTGAATACATAATATTAAATTGTTCCTCTCCTCACATTTTTCATCTTTCATAAACCGGAACCAGAAATTAGTTAAAAAAAGTTAAATAATGTAATTGTCCTGCGTCTGTCAGGCATATCATTGGCAAAGGATAAAAAAGCAGGAAAATATTTTAATATACTCTGCTTGTAAGATCAATTTATTCTTAGAAATTCAGAATTTTATATTGTAGTAAACAAAAATGGGGCAAAAGTCTGAAAGCACAAATATTTTTCCATACACTCTTTCCTTGTTTCCATACTTATCCAGACCTGAATACTGTTCAAAACTGCTTAGTAACCCTGTGTTTTGGATTAGCACAAAGCTGATATTGTTCCCATACAAACAAACAAGGAGATGATGATGAGGTTTTACCACCCAATAAATGAATAAACCATTATCTGTCCAAATTATGCTACACGTGAGTAAATATCACAACGGATTTATTACTGTCCCAATCAGGCTTGGATTTTAGCCACCTTTGCTGAACACTGACCTGATTTTGTTTATGTGCCATAAAATGTGATAAGCTTTGGATTGCTTATTGTAAAATAAGAATCTCTGGGCATTACCGTGTGTTTACCAAGAAAGACACATAAGGAAGAGGGAGTAAGATATTTGAGGTGTGTTTTTCTGTCTCCTGACCTCTTCTGGTTCATGAGCAGCTCTCGGTGCAGGTCCTGGTGGTTACGGGAGTTCTTGACTGGGTTGATCAGCTTCTTGGGTTTGATGAGCTCATCACAGTCTCCGTCCAAATAGTCGGGCTCCGCCATGACACTCCTCCCTGGTGACAGCGACAGACCAGGGTCACACGGATCTGAATCGACAGAAACAAATGAAAAAGGACCCTTTATTAACCTTCTTTGACAATGACATGGGCTCAGATACAGCAATGTGGTGGTGAAAGGGATCTTCATTTCTGTGTTTTCAGTTTTCTATTATTTCTCTGAAACTGCACTCCTTTCAAACCCTCATATGAGCATCTGCTCTGCTGGCATGAGCTCAGAGATTTTGAATGGTCTCCATAGTGATGGAGGGACTCAGCGCTGGAATTACATAATTGTTCTGAGTGAAGGGGAACATTTCATACCCCTAATCAGACACCATATGGAAACAATGAAGAGATAAATCGGGACTTTTACTTTTACTTTTAATATTTTCCAGGCACACAGTTATGTAAATATTTCAAAAGTTTGTTTTCTTTTTATTTATTTATCTTTTGTTTAACCAGGAGAACCCACTGCAATACAGTATCTCTTCTGGTGGGAAAGTGCCAAGATGGGCAGCAAAAAGAATAAAAGGTTTCATATAAAGTAACGCACAACAGACAGCAAAACATACATCACAAAAACATTTAAAAAATATTGTTAATACATTATAAACCCAAAGGTTCAATCCATTGTTCTCTATGAGCTTAAAAATCAAAATGATTGCTATTCATGACCCCAGATGTGGTCACACTGTCTTTGGGCATTTTACTGAATTAGTTGAAAAACAAAGGTATTCTGTATTTCACAAGTATTGTATATATTTTTTAACATTTATAGAAATTAGACCAGCTCATGTTTGAAAATCTCTCTCTTGTCCAAAGTGATCACCCATCAGGCCATTATAAAGCTGAGAAACAACTAGAATACAGAGAGTTTGACCAATGCCCCGTGATACGATGGGGCTGCAACAATTAGCCCATTGATTAGTTGACAACTATTGACTTAACTGGAAAGTATTTTGATAACTGATTAATTGTTTGAATGTGTCAAACTTCTCTGATTTCAGCTTATAAAAAAAAATAAAGTATTTAAAATATTTCCTATTTCTTCGCTCCTCTATGACAGTAAAGTGAATATCTTTGGGTTATAGACAAAACAAGACATTTGCTATCTTAGGATCTGGGAAACAGTGATCAATATTTTTCACCAATTTCTGACATTTTATGGGCCAAACAACTAATTGAGAAATGATTGACAGCTTAATCGATAATGAAAAGATCCTTAGTTGCAAACCTAAATAACAATAAAGTAAATAACTTCATTGCTACCAAGTGCCATTTGCCTCCCCAGTTTGCTTTGCTCAATGAAAATATCCACACTTACATCGGAGTAACGCCTCACATGCTCCCTTTAAAATATTAAATGATCAGGAATTTCTAATTGAACACATCAGTTTACAACATTTAAAATGTATGACTAACCAATGAAAATGAGAACAGAATATTTGAGTAAAAAAGATGGTTTATTCTCTAAGAAAAGACATGTAACACATATAAGACTAAAAAAGCAAAGTTCCTCATGTTTATCTACTGTTTTAAAAAATGCACAAAATTCAATCTGGGCTTAACTCACCCTGCAGATGAGGAAACACGGGATATCTGAACATTGTCGTCATCTTTGCTATTTTGATCCGGAGTGTATTTTCCAGGAAAAGCTATTAAAGCTCGCTGTTTATCAGTATGTTGCAGAGCCTCATGCAGGAGAGCTGCTTTGGTCTGCACAGCTGTCTGCGACTGAGCTGAGTGGATTTCAAAGTCTCTGTTTTATAGCCACGGTCACACACTATCTCTCTCTCTCTCTGCTCCCTCCCTCACTTACTCCCCTCCTACTCTTATTCAATGTACATCTCTATCAGGCAAAGAACAGTTTCACCCTGAAGACAGATTCTTCACAGATTACTGACTATTCTCGCTTGTTATTTTATGGTATTTAATAGTATTTTTTTAATCTCATCAGCAGGGTAAAAAAAAACCTTTTTTGTCCAACATCCAAATGGCTTGTGAATGTTCAAATTTTACCAGCCACTCAACAGATTAACTGGGCTGCAACTACCAATTATTTTCATCATTGATTAATCCATCGATTACTTTCCTGATTGAACAATTAGCTATTTGTTCTATAAAATGTCAGAAAATGGTGAATAATGTCAATCAGTGTTCCCCAGTCCCCAAGATGACATCCTCTTGTTTTGCCCACAACCCAAAGACATTCAGTTTACTGTCATAAAGGGCTAAAGAAACAAGAAAATATTCACATTCAAGTAGCTGGACTCAGGGAACTGGGACTTTATTTCTTGAAAAAAGACTCAAACCGATTAAATGATTACCAAAATAGTTGGCAATTAATTTAATAATGGATTAGTTGTTGCTGCTGCACAGATTACTATTGTTTTTTTTAGCTGGTGAGTGAAGCATATCTATCAGCTACTTGCATATTTTATCAGCATTTGGCTGGTGCCTGGTGCTTAATTTGTCTCTTGTTTGTCAGTAAAATAGTCCCAAAAGTCTGTCTTAAAATAGAAGTGCATTGGTATAATAGCATGCTACAAAAATAGCTGAGTCTGTTTACTTCAATATTAGATAACAAAGTCACGTGCATTTGTTCTCCCATAGTCTGAGGAATGACTCAGATTTTTTAAAAATCATGCTCTCAAAAGCCTTGGAGTGATTCTCCCCTGTCTGTGACTGATTAGGACAAACTTATAAAAGCTGAAAAACAGGGATGTGTCAGAAATCACACTGATTATTTGTAACAAAGATGCATTTTGCAGCACGTGCTAGACATAAAAATGGGAGAGCGTGTCCTCAGAATCAAAACATGCACTCAGAGGATCGGTGTAATGAGTTAAAGGCACCACTAGATGTCGACACTCTTGCATCCCAGAAATGAAACCATGTCAGTTACATAACAAAGGAGCCTAAGATAAACACGGTTTGTGACCGCACGCTGCAGAACAAAGACAAACACATAATAACATAATGAATACGCTTGATGCATGTAGTGGAATATGTTGACACATGAAAATACTGCTTTTCCCCAGTTGATCTCCAGTCATAGTGGTGGGTAATCCCTTCTAATCTCAGATTAATAACCTTTTAAAAATTGTTTACTCATGTAGCTGACACAAATCTTAAAAGCTATGGATACTATAAATTTATTTTTAAGTAACACAAGGTTTCAAGTTTGGAAAATAAAATTTTCATGAATCTGTTCCTTCAATTAAGAGATTTTACAGGCTTAATTAACACATATTTCCATGATGTCAATATAGGAAATTGCCAGTCTCAGTGCATTTTGTGACACAGCCAGGAGATAGTCTTTGTGAGTGTGTACATGTGAGATGGCAGAGGTGGGCAGAACAGCTTGTGACTGCAATCGAGGGCTGCATGTGAGCACAAACGTGCTGTGTACATCAAAGGCAGTTTGTGTTAATGCCGGTAGTAGGGGGTCGAGGAACTTACAGACTGGCAGTGTTGTCAAAGTGTCCGTTAGCTTAACACATCTGCTGCTGCTTCCTGTGTGCCCCGAGGGAAAGGGGAAGTGACATAGGGAGTTCAAAAGGAACCTCAAATTGGAGCCCTGCTTAAATTCGGCCCTAACACTGGTAGCATGTTGTATATAACGTCCCTTCTGCTTTCACTTAAAAGCCATACAGATAACATGTCTCATTATCAGTTGAAGTCCAACACCTAAAGAGCACAGTAAAGGTAACATGTTCCACTGTTTGTCAGATAAAGACCTGAATTATGATCATGCGATCCGTCATGTGTGTGAGTGTATGTCTCCAGCTAATTTTGCGTACTACTGGACCCATCATCCTAACATTTTTTGTGCACACTTATGCTGACAGTTTTTGAAAAACCTGCTGACTCCCTGAATCATCAACAACTTCTAGGCTAAAAACAAAGTTTACTTAGTATGTTGAAGGCCTGATTTTGGCCTTTGTTGTGGCTGAAAAACTGAAATAGTTATAATATGATTACATTATTCTGTGCATCTTGAAGAAAACTGAGACTATACTATACAAAAAACTTAAAAACTTAACAAATCTATGCTGGTTGCATCTAGCAGTTGTGGTGGCATTGCAGTAGGTGCTTCACCATGTGCTGCCTTGCGGAGATCTGCACTATACTGAGTGCACTCTTCTAGTTTATTGCACGTCTTACTAATATGTAGGCAGAACCTAAGGTGCCAAATAGCCACATACAGTACAGTATATGGTATGTGTTAATATCTGGCACACAACTGTATAACAAAACCCTCCAAACATGCCACTGTGCGGATCACGGTACACCGGTTTTGGGACAACACTTCCTGCTGTTCCAGGAATCCCATTAAAACAGTTTGTTTATTGCCTTTGGAAACACACCCTTACAGCACAGACCACAGGCAAACACACACAGACACACACATACACACACACTGACAGATAATGAGCCTCCAAAAGACCTGAATCTCTAGCATGTCCAAGAGAATCAGTGCAGCATTTAGAGGATTCTAAATGTCCAAGCTTTCAGGGATAAAATGAGTAGTTGGTGAAAACAATGGAAAAGAAAGGAGGAAAAACTGGGTCAGAGGAGAGTCTGGGGTAGGAGTAAAAGGGAGTTGGCTAAGGACAGTTTTCCTCTGTTTACTTCACTCTGTCCCTGTCATCCTCATGACCCGTGTATGACTGTGATCTCATAACGGCTAGCCTAAGTGTCACATTTTTGAATCAGCTGCAGGAAATATTTGATGAATCATGTGAGAGAAATGCTAAAGGTAAGAAAAAGTAGTGCAGAAAGTTAAATCAAGTAGATGCCTGAACGATACATGTAAGTTTTCAATAATATATCAGGCTCACACACACTCTGCTTTTCACTGTATAAATGTGAATAGAAAACTTGTGTTTGGCAGCTTTTTTAGTTTAAAAACAGGAAGTACTTGGATGAATGTGTTTGATAAGCATGTTTGCAGTAGCAGTAGTGTGAAAGCGTACCCTACACACAGTGATACACAGTGGCAGGTTGCATTAGAGCTGATAGAGTGACTTATCTCAGAAGGATAGAGTGGCTGCTCTTTGCCAAGTGATTGCATCACCCACTGTGGCCAGCTCTGGTATACGAGCCAACGCGCACAAAGACTTGCATTCATAATATGGACTCATTTCTCAATTTCCCCTCAACTGTCATCTTCTCTAAGTTGCCATGGAGACCAGCCATCACCCACACTTCATTTCGTGACACAGCACTCAGGAGCAGGAAAGAGCTGCTGCCACCTGAAGGCTTCAAACGGGCATCACTGAGGAGACTTTCAACAAGTGAAATAAATCAACCTTAACCAACACAATGGACAATGAACAACGGATCAAATGACTATAGTCTGTTTTCAACAGAGATCCTGTAAAACTGCTTGTGAATCGTGGCATAATGCCGCCCCAGTGTATGATTTCAGATAGCATGGCAGTGTAACATACATGTTGAAGAGCAACATTGCTTTCTAAACAATAAGGGCTAGATGATACTCTTGAACGACATCTGCAGATATCACAGATACTTATTAGTTCTGTTTCTACTACTTCCTGGAATATGCTTGGAGGATCATTTCTGAACATGCACCTTAGATTTGGATTGGAGTCTATAGTTGCCACATGGACAAGTGGTACGATGGCGGGTGTGTGCTTTTAACAGCCATGCATATTCTGCAAACACAAGTAAGTTGTTGTGCACATTGTGTCATATACCAAAAGACATTCTCAGGTGCTGTTCCTCTACTTCGAGTTAGCTGCTAACTGCTGCTAAGCCTGCCACTGCCAGCTTAAAGGCAGAACAACAATGCCCCCCATTCCATGTTCATACATTTTATGCAAAGCGGCAAAGTGGAATAACAATGCAACATTTCCGTCTTGAACAGACCATTTAAAAGGGCCTCGTGTGTAGCTGTGAAAGGTGTCCTTTGTAGTGATGAGCCCATGGAGAATTGTCACCCTACCTTGCAGTTGACAACCCCACTGCATACTACCTACCTAGCATCAAACAGGAGGCAGACAAAGTTAGCAACTAACTGCTAAACATAGTGGGGCATTTAGCTGTTCAGGAGCCAGATATTTTTCTCATAGGAGAACAAAAACAGAACAAAAAGAGAGTTAAAATTGGACTTCGATTTGCCAGGTGGTCAGAAACACAAATTAATTAAATGCTGCTCTTTGTCTGCTTGATGTGCAAATAGGCAAGTGTATCCTAATATCAACCTCAGAGGTGATAATTATTGTTGGGTTCACAGCTTGTTTCTGGTTACTGTGGGTTCAAAAACTCTTCAACTTGCACACAAATAAATATGTATATGTCTATTTCTGAAAAAAAAAATCTATCCATGAAAAGCATTCTTCCTCATCTAACCAGACAAAAAAGAGTACAGATGGGCAGAAAGACTAATGCTGCAGGATGAGGAGGACAACCTAAATTAGCCATTATCAGTACTTCTTTTTCATCTCACTGCCAGGAAGCAAACAAACAAGACAAACTGTTACAAAAAGAGTATTGTTACTGACATTGAAGAGAAGAAAGAGGTTGATAACTTTATGTTGGGATCAAAATGGACAGACTGTGTATAAAAAAAACAGAAAAATAACATGGTTTAGCTCTCATGAGTCAAGAGTGGCCTTCTTCCTGCTGCAGCCTCGACAGACAGAGAAAATGAAGGCGAGGAAAGCAGCTGGTGGCCTGCTTCACCATCTGACCCCCCCTGTCCTCCTCCAAGATACAGGCACAAACAGAGCAGAGACCGTCCAGCGCTCTGCACAGGGTGGGGTTGGGCTGTCAACGGTCATAGGCTGTGAACACATGGCTAACCACACCCACTCCATCATCAGCAAGCCAGGATTTGTTTTTCACAGTATCCTGTACAACTGATGGACTGATCAGCAAGTTCACACCCGGTGTGATATCAGCTGATCATGGACACATGAAAAGCAGAACCAAAGTCAATTCATTTTCTTATTCATTGGTTAAACTAATTGCTTAACAGAGTAGTTCTATAATAATGAATTCTAATTAACCCAAGAGAAACAGCAAAAGAAGCTCATGAAAGGTATGAATTGTCCATATTCTAATTAGAGATATATAAATACGGAATGACAGTATAATTTCATGAAAAACTAAAGAAAAATATGTAAACATTCTCTTGAAAACATCCACTCTCTTCTTCAGATATCTCCCTCTTGTCCCATTTAGTTCCTCTTGTTCAATCTCTCTTTATCTTTTCCTTTTTTTGGCCAGATCCTGTCTATTCCGCTCACAGATGGGAGGTCCACCCCTCAGGGGAAATTGCGTCATCAATACCCCTGAAGCAACCCCCACACCCCGTTCTTTCTCTTTCGCTCACTCTGTCTCTTCCCCCCCTTACTGCGTGTTACAGCCGGACAGATCCGAGTGTGCGTCTCCTAGCCTTTCTGTTAATGAAGCGGCCATTCAGCCATAAATAGGGAGGCCCTAATTAAAACACACAGATAGATGAGTTTTTAACTGGCAGCTGCGGGCGGGGGGATGGGGAGGGAGAGCAGGGGTGTGTGTGGAGAGAGAGAAAGTGACTGAAAGTGAAGGGGAGACAGCAGAGAGTTGGGGGCCTAGTAGTAGTGACAATGAGCTCATTTCCCGGACAGGCCATGTGTACGTACACGTTCCTTTACAAGACGACACATAAATCATGGTGGCAGCGCAGTGACGTACATAGGCGCATATTTCCACAACAATAGAAACACACATTTTTCCTGTCTCTTGCATTTACGAATGCATTCAAAGTCAGCATCAACTGAAAAGAACGGCCCGCATGCCCACAGCATTTGTTTTTAGTGTAGTATTGTAAATGCATGTGTAGGCAAAATAGTGTGTGAGAACAAATGACACTCAAGCTCCCCTCAGGAAAAACTGACCTGCCAACACATGCCAGACAAAGAGGCAGCCAGTAAGATAAGACAAAACATAAACACGTGAACTAGTCAGGAACACGAACATGTTTCTGCCCGTACACAATGCAACTCAAAGATCAACTCTTACTACTGCTATCAATAGTTTGAATTTAGACTGAGTGCATAGCTCAAATTTTATATATTATATTTACTACAAGTCTGCAACTAGAGCTCTGACTGCATTACCACAATACTGCTGTCATATGAAGCCTACCCTGGGGTTGAACTCATTACCATAACATTTTATTTTGAAGGGTCAATCTCATGTTGAGATCAGTGCATAGGTCTATTAATACATCTATGGATCAGCACTGGCACAAGGCAGGAACACAGCCTCTAACTGGTTGACAGATTCAACCCAAGGCATCTTGGGATGGGCAGCTAACAACACGCTATGAGCAGCACCACCAGTCTGCCTGCCATTCATTCTCCTTCACTTGTATGCACACACATTTATGCACTGCCCTATTCTTTAAAGGAGCTATGCTACGCTTATGACAGCATACATTTGCAATTAACCGTCATATGTTGCTTTGTCACAGGGTTAAGAAAAAATCCATACCCTGCAGCCCTAGATGCACCTAACAATTATTGTCATTAGTTGCCTTTCCACCATAAGTACCCAGAACTTTTAGTCCCAGGAACAACTTTTAAAGGAACTAAGAGGTTCCTTCAGACTGTTGTTGTCTGCATTTTCACCTTTGTCTTAAGACCTGTAAAGATTAGGCAAATTAATCTGCTGACCTGTGAAAAAGTGCCAGTTGTTTTTATACATCATTTTTGCATGTGACAACAATAATGATGCTATGATGAAATAAAATGCTGCCAGCACTTGACCAAACAGAAATGTTCAGTGTTGCTAGTCCCACCCCCTACATTCCTCTACTTTTAGAAGGTTCCTCCAGAGGTACAAAGTCCCTGAAGAATGTTCCTGCAACGGAAACATGGCTATTGTTGATTAAAAAGTCAATCGTTTTCTCAAGTTATCGATTGTTTCTTTGCAGAATTTTTTTGAAAATAGTGAAAAATATCGATAACTGTTCCCCAAAGCCCAAGATGACATCGTCAAATGTCTCATTCTGTCCGCACTCAAAGATATTCTGTTTACTGTTATAGTGGACTCAAGAAACCAGAAAAAATTCCCATTTAAGCAGCTGGAATCAGATTTTTTTTCGTTTTTCTTTAATTTAAATTATTCAAACAAATATCAAAACAGTTGTCAATTCATTTAATAGACAACTAATCAATTCATCTTTGCAGCTCTTATGTGATCACTATTCACTGTAAACTACAAATACCTCAAATATTCATAGCTTTTGGCTCAAGAGGACTAAACCATGAGATGGTTCTGAGGGAGAAACAAAGAAAGACAGACAGTGAAAGCAAAACGGTTCCTCAAAACTATGCCTGGGAGTTTGGGGGTTGAGATCTGTTTTGTATTTCCTGCCTTGGAGAGTGGGGGTCTGGAGCAAAGGAGAAAGAGGAGCTGGGGAATTCTGGGGCCTCATCATGTACTGACCTCTTCTGAAAGGATCCACCCTGCTCCCACAATACAATGATGTCACTGGGGAGACGCAGGGTATGGGAATTTACAATCAGGGTTTTAGGGTTCATAAAGCACAGATGCGCACACACACCCACACAATGAAAGGATAATGTAACACACAGTGCATCATGTGACAGAGGAATGAGCTGTTAGGTTTTAGCTACGCAACACTGTGTGTGCGCCAGTTTGTGTGTGTGTGGATGTTTAAAATCCCTGATGTCATTAAGGGAGTGCTATATAGACTGTCATGATGAAAAGTAAACACCCAAACTTATTACTTCTACGCCTAGCAGCCAGGAGTAACAGTTCATACAACATCTGAATTCTCCCTCTAACTTAGTGCTCATCTCTTGGGCAACCCAGTGCTTACTGTAAAAACATCTTTTTCTTTGCCTTCACCTGCAGTTTGAATAATATCAATAACCCTTTTTTGGTAGATGGGGACTGAAACTGTCTGTGCAGATATATCACCCACTGTAGAGTGCTGTAGGAATGACGGATTTTTGCTGGCCAACCAAGAAGTTAGGATCGTTCTTGTTCCCTCCGCATACGCTCTGTGGCAAACAAAAGTTTATTATTCTAACATGTTTTGTTCAGCAAGATAATCATCACAAATGAACACCACTTTCATGATTTTTGAAGCATAAATGCCATCACCCAAAGTAAAAGGCTAACGTTATGCTATAAACGAACTTCATCATGGTTGCATGACTTCACGTCACAGCATGAAGTCTCATTTAGCCACTTGTTAGCAACTGCCTTTTTAAAAGACATAAAAGCTTCAAAATTCAAGAGTAGGGTATTTACTGATGTACTTTATACTGTAGAATAAAGGGTGAAAATCTCTTAGGCTTGGTTTAACCATAGACCTTATTTAAGGCATCTAACCAAAAACACATTAACCTGAATGCTAATATGCTAATTTATTTCAGGGTTTTATGACTAATTACTTCAGCACTCTCTTAGCTTATTGCACAAAAATTGGTGTTGCCATAAATATCTGCTATCTTTGGAATAATTTACAAATAGTATTGTCATTTCATAGTTTGTCGTCCAGAGAGCACAAAAGCCCCCTCAGTACATATCTTAGTCAAAAGTCTCCAAAAACAAATGTAATGAATCCTTATTAAAAAACATGTTACATGTCTATGCAAACAACAGATTGTCTGCTGATATGCTGTTATTGATTTTTTTGGACCCTAAAATATCAATAACAACCGTTTTATGTCATTTTCTTGTGATGCCTGTATGCATTTAAAGTAGGGATGTTCTTTAGGTGCATTAAATTGCAAATTAAGTTGAGGGAAGTTTGAAATGGACGTTTAAACTAGCCGTCACACAAAGGCCTTTGTTTGTTGTACACCAAGCACTATAATTTTGGAAAACAGGCAGAAATAAAGGAACTTTTACAAGTCTACTTCTCATGTCTATGTTTTGCAAAAGTAAGTTCTTGTTCTCCATTTCAAAAAAGTGAACAACAACAACAACAAATTTATAACTTTGGCAATGTTCAACGTTAATGCGATTCTTCGATTTGATTGCAATCAGTGTTGTGATCCTGGCTTGAAAATAACCATCTCTTTTAAAAGTGGTTCGAATCTGTGTCTGTGTTGCTTTGCATCCCTCTTCGTGTCTTGCATCTCTTGGATAACCACAGTGGCTGCATTTGGTCTTGTCTGATTATAATGTGGGTTTGACTGCTTCCATATCTGGCTTTTAAGAGCTGATTGCAATATGAGCAAATAACCAGATCTGTCAGCTGTCATGCCCTGACTGCTGCCTTTAAACTGACAAGAACAACTGACGCCTTTTATTGTTAATATGATGAGCACAAAGGAATCAGGTTCTGCTGTGATCTCTGTATTGACAGTTTGTGTTCAGCATTGACTGAAGTTATTTAACAGGATAGCAGCTTGTGCCGAGTCCTGTAGCCACACGTTGTGAGCCCCGGGCTGAGGCAGATTACAGGATGAATGGGATGGATTGAAAAGGCACAGACGCCACTTTGAGTCACACTGTAGGAATGTGATGAACCTGCAAAGTGATTATTGCTTCGGGCACACAACAGCATATACATGTAGGGGCACACACACACACACACACTCACATATACCCCTTTTCCATACACATGTGCTAGCTTGGCTTGACTCTGCACGTCAGCCCAGCACAACAGGGATTTGTATCTGACTCCCCACTTGAAGGTGTGTCTTATAACTGAAGATGACCTTAGTGAGCAAGTGGATATAAAATGATGGATAGACACAATAAAAGTCCTCTGTTATTTTGTTTTCCAATAGTGCTTATTATGAAGCAGCAAAATCAGGAAATGTTGGGTTTCATCAACTGAAACTTAACTTAAACAGCAATGCAGGAGAGAAATTAAACTCCAAAGCACAGAGATTCAGTTAGAAGCTTCAAAAGAACAGAGAGCTGGGCATACAATTTTAAAGCCGTCTTTCTCTCTGGTCTCTTGCACAGACATGAGTTGAGTCTTACAACATGCTTGTTTGAGGGGGAGAAGGGGGGCCATTACAAGTTGGCCGTGGTGGACAAGACGCCCATCTTAGGCATGACCTGGCACAGCTCAGCATGTTAAAAGTAGTAAATGAAATGCAAATCACTGCAGCATTACTGCTGGGTGCTGAACTTTGATACTTTTATGGCACTGATTGAATTGCTTCAATATGATCGAGTATCGAAAAATACCAAATGTTGATACCTAGGACTAAATGTCCAAGCTGTGGTTTATTTTTCATGTTGTAAAACTGCTTTGAGTGGGAAAATGCCAAGGTGCTGAAACATAAAACTAACAAGATGAAACAGACAACTTGAGTTTAACCACATTGTGGTACTTTATATTTGGTGGGTGGTATGTTTTTATGTTATGAAACTGCTTGGAGTGTGTAAAAAGGAGCTGAAAAATAAAACTAAAGGTTTGTACTGTAATGTGTAATGCAATTTTCATTTTGTTAAAATGGATTTTATAAAATTGGTATTGCAAAAATTATTGTTCAGGAACCTGTAATGAAGTCAAAGTATCACTACTGGTGTCAAAAACATTTTGAGCAATACCCAGCCCTACACCACAGTTTGACTCTGCACTGCCAGAAGTGCCAATGGAAAAGCCTCAATAGCCAAAGACCTGTATCTCACACATCGACAACTTTGAGTGACAGAAACACTTGGATGCACGCTTTCTTTAAAAAGGTTCAAATCAAAGTGCTGACTCACACCAAATTCTGAACATATGTCTTGAATAATTGGTGAAGGGGTACAGTTCAGGGGTCACACCTGTCAGTCAAACACAAAAGGCTGGTCTATACTCTATCACAGCTGACACTGACACATGGTCCTGTATGTATATGTATAGACAGGTGGACTGAGACAGACGAACAGCACATGCACTGAATCCAGACTGTCTTTTCCACACAGACACACCCTAAGAAGACAAATTAAAGGCAGCGCACATGCATGTTTCATGTGGCTCCTCCTCGCTGGGATGTAAACATGTGCTCATATACGGCACGTTCCTCCTCACACACACATCACCCTTTTAAACGCAGGTCCAATATCTGCCTCTTTAGTGACCACCTAGTTAAAAAGCCACAGCTGTTTCATCTGGCTCAGCAGTGTGAAGTGCCGTTCAGTCATAAAGGAAGAGTCTCTTTGTTATGGCTCGGCTGTCTGTTCTAGTTCCAGATTCAAAGCTTTGTGCTTTACTGCTGTTTTTTCCTCATGGAGCAGAGTCACACCCCTCCTCACCGTCTACTGGCTGAGCCCAGCTGGGGGCTCAACTCTGATTGGCTGAGGGGCACACCGGGGAGGATTTGGGAGGTTCTCCTTTGTTTACATGTTAGTAGAGAAAACCCCAATAACAACTGTTACCTTGGCCAACCAGAAAATCCACAGTTATCCAGACAGACAGACGCATGGGGGTACAAGCTGATCATGCACGCACACATGTATAACGAGGTAACCAGGTGTCCAAAAACAAGCCAAATGAGGAGTCTTTGTTCTCTATGATTCTATGCTTTATGCTTCACATGACTCAAAATATATATATGCATGCATATTTTTAGTCGGACAGTAGGCAATCATGTGGTTTCATTGTCTGATGAAAGTTTCCAAAGCCTATATGGGTATACATGTTGGCTTCAGGCTGGAACTTCAGGCTTCAGGCTCTGTTCCTCAGTGGGCATATGTTCCTGTTTGTGTTTGTAATAAGACAGGATCATATATCTTGATACTGACTTACAAAGGGCTTAATCCAATTCATGCAGCTTAGACTCCCAATCTCTCTATACTTCAACCTAACAAGCTGCAAGGAGGAAAGCATTTAGAGTCTGTGCATGTGCGTGTGTCATCCTTCCTCTAAGACTACGCAAAGTGGTCAGCACAGTAATGGTGCTTTATTGTGATTGAAGCTGCAGCATAACAGCAGGAAAATCAATGGGTTTCTTTGAGAAGTTCAGACTCTGTAGATGTGCATGTGTGTGTCTCTGGTACACATATATATCTTATCTCTCTTTTATGAGTAAATCAACATTGAGTCCTGAGTCTGCTCACACAAAGTCAGTTTGGCAGCATGTCTGACTTTCATATGATCTGATCCCCACAACACACTCACACATGTCCAGGACACAGGCACGCACACATAAACACACCCACCATCCATCCTTTCTATCAGGAAACCCAATCCCTTAATTGTGACATCATAATCTAAAACCATGGCAACACAACTACAGCACAGTGTAAACAGATCCTTTGTCCTGTTGTAGGAGTCTGTGATTGCATCACTCATGTTTGCACAAACCATGCTCATGCAAGGCTGTAGCACAGAGTGAAATGTTTCTTAAACATTGTGTATCAAAGAGTCAAGGGCCAAAAATTAGCATCAAATGCTTTTTTCAGGTCATCATTATTTACTTTCAGGAAATTGTTTAGCTGAGGTGGCAAACCACCCAGTTCTTAATATATCTTATCTCATGATCCCTTTTGGTAGGTGTCAGTCTAAACAACAGCTTCCTACTCAATAAATATATTTGCTGTGTGAAATAGCATCTCTGCACCATCTCCTCTAAATGTTGTTGTTTCATTTCATAAAGGTTTACTTATTCGTTATGATCTTAGAGGAAGCGCAGCAAAAATACTTACGTTTTACATAATGACATAAGGAAAATTTCAATCGTAAACTAAAATTTACTTTACTTTAGTTTGAGGAAAATTAACTAAAAAAGTCAAACCAAGATTTTGTTGCACAATCTTCCAAACTATTATGGTGTTACCAGGTTGTGCTGTTAAACAGAGGTGGTGCACCAAGGAGGATTTCACACGTCTTGTCTCGAAATCAGTTTAGTCAGTAGATGATGGCCTAAATAATACCCAGACTCCTTAAGTATATGAAACTTGCTGAAGGAAATAGCACATTAAACTCCTTTTGTCTGATGATTAATATTTTATTTGGTATAAGTGTATTAATTACGATGTTAGTAATGGTGGTCTTTGTTTCAAGCATGGTGGCTCACCTCCACTACAAAACACTGAGGGAAACCCTGAGTCTTGTTTACATGTTTTCTAATTAGATATTTCCTGGTTTGAGTTATTACTTTTCCCATGTTACACTGTTTTAATCTAACAAAGTCCTGCCTCAGTTTGTATGGCTTTTTGTGTTAAGACAACATTGACAGTATGGGTCTTTCTCACATTAAAACAAAAACAAAAGACATAGTTTGATGACACCATGAAGTGGCATGGGCTCATAGCAGGTGAAAATCTGACATGACTCCGGCAGAAATCATGTTCACGGACGAGGTAATATTAAACTTTTATTCATGTTATGTTTAGTCACATCTCTGACTTCCTTCCTCACAACACAGATCCGACACAACCCATGTTTTCCCATAAGTTATAGCAACTAGCTAACAACGGCTAGCAGGAAATGAAACGCTACTTTAAATAAATTACAGATTTGTCTGCATTTGAACATTGCTGGAAACATTATGGCAAAATGTAAGCACACAACTCAACAAAAAAGTACAGAAGAAAACATTAGATTCTTCAAAGTAAGGTATCAAAAAAAAGTATTGTTTTGGCATCTGTATCCAAGCACTGTATAACACTGACGAATTTGTTAAACTTAAAACAATACTCAGCCCGAGGCTCACAGTTTTAGATCATGGTAAAGGGAACAAAACACTGAACAAATCAAAGTCTCCCCTGCAGGCTGAAACTGGACAGAGTGGAGACTCTCTCAGACGTACAGAGGCCCTCTGAAACTCTTTGTTTACATGGCTCATTACAGGGGAAAAGACTTAAAAACATTTGTTACAAGGTAGTCTTTCACCGCCCATGAACAACACGTCTGTGAAGAACAGAGTCTGATCGTGGAACACACACACTGTAACACTGTATCTCGTGCGGTGTGCGGCTCTTAAGGATCAGTGCGTTCTGCTGAGTAATGAAGATTTTGTGCCCACAGACAGACCAGCAGGACTGTGGGAGATAATACTGTCAACACACATGTGGTTGCCAGTTATACCCCTCCTGGACACACACACACACACACACACATTCCTGCATGACCCAAATACTACCTTGATTTCCTTGAGGTCAGGTTGAGTCCTTGACATGGACTCAGATTCTATAATGATACATCTGAGAAACGCACCAGAACCACTAATGGACACATGCCCATTATAGGATGGAAACTCATTTCATTCACATATTTAAATTCTTTGGAGTGCAGTAATAATGGAGCAGAGAGCATTCCAGTTGTAACACCCACCACACACACAGACAGTGACAGCATCAGCCCTTACGGGAAACAGAAGACAGCAACGAGTAAGAGAAACAGGAGAGAGAGGAGGGAAGGAGGGGGTTCAAAGATCAGAAAACAGATGTAAATCGTTTAGCAAACTCTCCTCCAAATGACTAACACATGTGCGAGAAACTTTCCCCTCCTTGCGCACACACGCACCCACACTCTTGAAAGCTCTGTACCTAGACAGTTTAACATACATTTATACCACCTGCTTTTGTCACTTCTCCTCTTACTGGAACACATCTGATGAGTTAAACTACTTCACATGTTAAAGGAATAGTTCAGATTATTTGATGTGGGATTGTAGTGGCATGGGAGTTAATCTGTAGACAGGTTCAGCAGCAAAACATATTTTAGCCACTTAAAAATAGCCCAACTGTTGTAAAATCTAAAAGTGTACAGTATATTTAGATTATTTTCACAGCTGGTTAGACACCTCTGATGGGAAACCACTGTTATATAAGCCAAATATCGGTCTCTCCAAACCAACCAAACTCCATAGGCAAAATCAGTAATTTAACACTGCAAAACACAGCAGCCACTGCTTCAGTCTGTTTGTCTGTGTCTGTTTGTTTGTGTTATTGTGTGACTTCTGTGAATCCAACCAGCCCTTTAAAACACAACAGTCATACAATAACACAAACAAACTAACAGATCTAGGCAGGGGTAGGTGACCAACTCCTGTGTTCTGTGAGATGAAATAACTGATTTCACCTATGGAGTTTGGTTGGTTTGGATGGAGTGATATTTGGCTCATTTAACAGCAGTTTCCCATCAAAAAAGGCCGTCTGACAGCAAAGTAAGGAACTGAAAATATTCTAAATATAGCACACACTTAAACTGATGACAATTTTTTTTAGGTTGACCTTTTTTTAAGTGGTTAAAATACTTTTTGTTGCTGACCCTGTCCACAGCTGTTCATTGCTTAGCTTCCATGCTGGTGTCACTCTCTGTGCCTCCTGAAGGTAATACACTGACTGAGTAATAAGTACCTCATACAACACCACTTCATATTATCCAAACTATCCCTATAAAACTGCTCAGTTGTATTTGTTGGGCTGCTATTCTATCTCCACCCAGCAAACATACACACTCAACCCTCTGGCTAGAGTTGGCTTTGAGTCTGTTTATTTAACATCTTAAGAGTTAAAGTCTGACAGAAATTCTCAGAGAATTGTTAAGAACGTATAAGCCATTGTGAAAAACAAACACCATAAGCTTGGGAAGTACAGAACTGTTGCCAAATAAAAAAACACAACTAAAAGCTGCAACTAACTATCCTTTAGTCCATCAAATGTATTAATTAATTGTTAAAAATGCTCATGACAATGTCCCAGAGCTTAACATGCCATCTTTAAATTGCTTCTTTTGTCCAACCATCAGTTCAAAATCCAAAGACTCTTAATTTACTGTCATAAATGGTGAAGAAAAGCAGCAATTCTTTATAACTAAGTAGCTGGAACCAGGAAAAGTTTGACATTGACTTAAAAGTCTGAAATGATTAATCCATCATCAAAATAATTTGGCAACTAATTTTCATTTGATCGACTAATCGTTGCAGCTCTACACACCCCTTCACATGACAGTTGGCGTATGTGCCTGATGACAGCACAGGCCAGTGTGACAGCCCTGACTGAAGCCATGTGCTTTGACACAGAAGGCAGGCAATGGTAGTCATTGCTGTGGTATTACACGCAGTCTTACTCACACATGATGATTTCAGATAAAGCTCATTATCATCCATAAAACATGGTCTAATTTAGAGCTGTTTGTCACGCCAATGGGCCTTGATTCAAGAGTCCAGATTACATTAAAGTAAAGATTACATCTAAGTTAAGATACATTTGTAGGCTATGGTGCCAAATAATGAAAACACTGCAAAAACATAGAGCAAGTCTTATGTTGAACAGATTGTAAAAGCACTCTGAGAGGAAAAACTTGATAGATGAATAATCCTGACTTGACTTAGAAACAAGAATAATTAAAATTCAAATAGCTTTATTAGCATGACCATAACGAAATACAGTAATGCCAAAGTACTATATGAATGTTTACGTTCTATATTTTAGAAGATTTGTGTACAGATCTGCCCATTTTGTCCATTTCTAAGAACAAAAACACATTTCTTCTGTTTGTGTACATTCTTTGTGTTTTTTTTTTTCACACTTTACTCTGGTAATGTACTTTTTTTGGAAATTATTTTTACACTTGCTTGTTTCCCGTCTTAATAAAGCTCTTTTGAATTGAATATTGCCAACTGTAATATCATGTGTGAGCCACGATCATAACACCACTGAATGCCGCAGACACACTGGAAACAATAAACAGTGATTTTTTCTTCAACTATTCAAGAATCAGCTGCCATGAACAGCATCAGTAGTGAATGTAACTGTAGTCTGTACATGCTG
Organism: Lutjanus argentimaculatus; assembly: GCA_034769285.1. Taxonomy (NCBI): domain Eukaryota; kingdom Metazoa; phylum Chordata; class Actinopteri; order Lutjaniformes; family Lutjanidae; genus Lutjanus; species Lutjanus argentimaculatus. The sequence continues at coordinate 13,676,497 of JAWZSL010000012.1, read as the reverse complement.
TACAACAACCTCAACGTGTTTGTTCTTCACTGTCCCGTCGCTACAGACAAAAGGAGACAATGAAACAAGAGTTTGTTTTTTTTGCAGTCTCACTCCCTCTCTCCTCCGTCTTTTCTTTTTCTTCTTTACTTTCCACTTTTTAAAACCTAAAACCTGCTGCTTTTTTTTCCGGACAGACGCGCAGTTAAAACGTGCAGCTTTTGTTAGTGCGCTCATGAAAAAAAGCTCCAGTCCAGACACACACACACACACACACACATTTTACACACCTACCTCAAAGTCGACCCCGACGCGACTTCTTCAACTGAACTTGTTAAATATTTAAAAATGACAAAGTGCTCCAAGCCACACCGGAGCCTCTCTGGGGTCACTTCTTGTTGTTGAGGTGTGTCCGCGCCACTCTGCTGCTATTGTAAACTGTTCGATAGCTCACATAGGCTACACTCAGTCAGGACCCATAGAAAATGTAAATTTAAGATGGGTGGGAGGGCTGGACTGACGTCACGGAAAGGCTCCTCCTCCTCCTCCTCCTCTTCATCTGCTCACTGAAGTACATGAGAGGGGGACTCCTCGAGACCAGGGCGGGGTGTGGATTGAGCGCGCGCGCACACATATACACAAACATGCACGCGCACAAATGAACTCTAGATTTTAACATTTTGTAACCATGTGTATCCATATCACTTACTGAAAAGTGTTAAAGTCTGGGATAAGTGACTCTATACATATAATATGATTTTTTTTTTACTGTAAAGAGACATTTTTGTTTTATTAAGATAAGATAAGATATTCCTTTATTAGTCCCACAGTGGGGAAATTTCTAGTATTACAGCAGCAAAGAGCAAAAATAGAGAAACCTCAATCCAAGACGATAAATTTTGGCTGGTGTTTTGAAAATTGTAGGGGCCAATTTTACTCTATATATTTAACTTTCATTATTTCCAGGTAGTGATGCTACAAGGCCTCAAGCTGAAATACATTTGCCTGAGACACACACAAAAACCTGAATTAAATTACATTTGTTTTTAACATACCTTTCTCATTTTCTTTCCTTTACAAGCAGCGTAATCATATTTTAGTATTAACAATTGATCAAATGTCATGTAAATGGGGTCTGTCTTGGTGGCAGACCCACAAATATTAATCGCCTGCTGTTCTCCTCAGCTCTACAGTGTGTTTAAGCATCTTTCAGCATATTGTTTTGGTTTTATGGCCCATAAATTTACCAACCCATTCTCATCCCAACTCATCACATATTGACATTTTATCACTGCCCCTCAGCATCTCACACTGAAGCACACTTTATCCAGATGTTGTCAGAAAGGCCTTTTAACTCATGGTTAGCATTGTGAAACGGTTACAGTTTAGGAAGGTTTAGGCACAAAAACTAATGGAGCAAAATGTTTGGGGTCACAATAATCCAACAACAATAATATGTGATGTTATGTAGGTCATGTGAAATTACTGAAGCAAAAGTCATGTCTGTCAAAAGTCGAAATATCGATATTTCTTCAATACCACATATTCAAAAACAACACAATACTAGAATTTTATAGTATAGAAAGTACCAAAACTTTAAATAATGTTCCACATGCTCATTCAAGACCTCAGTTCGGTACAGTTTTCATTGTCCTGCCTGAAATTTGTGTGCCTGGACTTTTTTCCCTTTAGTATCAAGTATCGTTTTTTATACTAGTAATGAATCAAATTTTTTAAATTTTGGTATTGTGACAACTCTACTAGCAAGACAAAAGTCACATGATGAAAGTCACGTGATGGACTTTCTCCTTCTTTATACTACATCGAAAGCCTTCTGGGTCTCTTCCAGCCAAGAACGAGTACCATGTGTCTGAACATTGAAGCATTGGTATCTGCGACCGGGCTGACTTTACGGTTTATATTCACTCTCATGCCCTCATGACCCTCGTTTCCAGCTGCAGCTGTTGTCGGTCAAATAGTTAAACCCACTGCCTGCCCAGCACCAAACAACAGACAGTCAATAATAGCAACTATTCTGTAAACACAGTGCAGCATTTAGCAGCTGAGGAAAAATTGTTCCCCTCAGGAGTCGGTGGAGACCAAAACAGAGCTTAAAGGGGAGCAAATTTTTGACTTTTATTCATGAGGTAGTTGGAAACACAACTCCAAACATGAAACCTAATGTTGCTCTTTGTCTGCTGGAAATAGACAACTGTTTGCTAACATATTCAACATCAGTGTTATGTGGCCAAAAAAAATCTGTTAAGTAACTTTAAGGTATCATGCCGCGTCACTATCAAATATATTTGATGTTATGAACACTGTTTTTTATGTCTGCATCATTCCATCAAGTGGAAATATTCCAGATGTGCTGTGCTTTATTTTATAAATGTTTCCCCAAAATTCAGCTTGACTGTTTGGTATCTTTGGAAAGTTTTTCATCCCCACTTTTCAAATGTATTCTGTGGCTTTTGATAATATTTAGCCACAGTGTGTTTACAATTGTGCATTACAGTGTCTTTTATGGTTCTTTTTCTTTCAGGCCTTGAGGCTGAAGTTTTCATTATTCCCTCTGGCAGATCTTCTCTTGTCACTTTGATTACAACAGATCAGTCTGCTGCCTCTTATTGTCACAGACTGAATATCCTGAGCATTCTTTGTGATAAAGAGTAATCTGCTTACTGATGAAGGGTCAGTGGATCTGCTTATCCACCACCCTTCTGTTAAGTCGGCTCACTGAAACCCCTTGTTTCATGGTGATCTGTCGGTTTGTGTTGTCCTGCTTGTTTCAGGGGGCATATCCTCTTGACTATATCTCACTGGTTTTGATCTCTGTTGGATAGAGATCTAAGCTGCTGTGCAACTACCAGTGCAGACTTACTGGAAATGACAAAAAGAAGGAAAAATGGCCCAAGGGTCAGGTTTGAAATCCAAACATGTGGGAGATGGGGGCGTCAGAGAAGTTAAACATTCCTGAGAACCTTCTCATAATTTAGAAGAGGGGTGACTAAGAGTGTTGATCTGAACAATAGGATGAGTCATGAGAGGGGTCGCCTCTGACAGAGAGGACACTCCCTCCAGAGACCACCACGCTCACAGCTCCCACCATGCAGGAAACAGATGTGTTTGCAGTAGATGTGTGTATGTGCACGCATGTGGTTGTGTGTAACAGAGTAAAAGCTGTCTGAAAAACCAAAAGTTTGACTATCACTAAAAGTATGCAAGCCATCCTCACCATGCTATTTCACATGTCAGCCCCCCAGGAATAGACCCTTTTACAGTTTGTAAACAATGAGAAAGCTGCGCGCGCATCTTGGCAACGGAAGTACGGCGGACCACAACAGCTTGTCAATGGGCCGCTGCAAACACGAGCAGTTTTAATCGCGTTCTCAGTCTAATCAACACGTTTAATAGTTTGCAGCCATAGACGCCACCAATTGCCCTGAAACAGTCACAATTTTTCGGAAGTTTAAGCAACTTATATCATCCACTGCAATATCAATTCTGAAGTATTATATACTCAATAAACAAATGTTTTGGTGATTTTGGTGCTGGTAAAATGTTTAATTCAACCTTTACAGCTTGATAACTTGTCTGGATGACTGGAAGAGACCGCTACTTCTGTTGCCAAAATGCGCCGCAGCTCTTCGATGACATCAGTTGTAAAAGGGTCTATAGTTTGACATTTTGGGAAATTCACTTTGGGAAATAATGAAGTACAAATACTTTGTTACTGTACTTAAGTACAGTTTTCTGATATCTGTACTTACTTATTTACTTATTTATTTTTCTGACATTTTACTTTTATTCCTTATATTTTAACACAAATATCTGTACTTACATTTTCAAAACAGGCTTGTTGCTTCAGTTTTAATGCATTTGAGGGGAATTATTGATTATGTTATTTTGCTTCATTGCATGCAGCTTCCCAACTCAAGACCTATATTGATGGGACAATAACACTTGTGCACGTCACACAAGACAGATGCAACGAGACGAAAATGGTGTAAAAGAGATGTAGCTTTACACAGAGACAGCCAGTGTAAGCCTGGAATTTTTCACTTTTACTTGAGTGAAGAAGTTGAATCAGTCCTTTGACAATTTACACAAATAGCTGTTCTCTACTTGAGTAAAGAATGTGTGTAGTTTTGCCACTTCTGCTGTATGCTAAACATGTAGCTAGAGCAAGTAGCCAGTTAGCTTAGTTTAGCCCAAAGACCGGCCAGGAAACACCTACAAATGTAACCAAAGTCCACCTACCAGCACCTCTAAAGCTCATAAATTATTATTTCATTTTTAAATTTTTATTGTCAAATTGTATAATTGGTGACACTTGTGTTAACACCACTATTTCATGTCAAAATGGCTGCTGTAACACTTTTATTGCCAAATAACCATGGGTGACTCCAGTTACTCTTCCCAGTTAAGTAATAGTCCTATACATACATGAGAGTGGCATCAGTCAACTCATCTAACTCCTGGCAATAAAGCAAATTAAAGCTTTTATTTCCCAAAAGTGCCTGACTATTCTCTAAGCTCAAAAATAATATAAAGTATACCTCATCTAGTTCTGATAGATTTGTCTCACTAAAACACTTTCAATGTTATTTACACTCAAGTCATATTTGGTTTAAAACTTCAACCACATAGGAAGAAAGTACTTCTCCACTGCTATGGCAACGGGCCTGTGTTAGTGAAGCAACTCTTCTAGTGATCAGCAGTAATACGGCATCTGTGAACAGTTTCCGTTTCAGGTGGTTACAGAGAAGTTTCGTAATTCATCTTCTAAGCCACAACTAAATAAAGAGATTCGGCGGGACAGTCATGCTGCAGAGATACGCCCAAATACTGGTTTGAACAAGTGAAACCCCCTTTTTACTGCACTAGAAAAGACACACATTTCCACTGTGCTATTTTCCTTGATTACCTACAGTTTTTGGTATCTATGTAAGCAATGTGATGGCAGCCCAAAACATTCGCTGCTTGAATGACCTGTATAGGCACCTTCCAATCACCTTCCATGGTGCTGAATATATCCTTGATTGTAAGTAAAGGCTGATTGGGTGATGTGGACAGGTTTGGACACTGAAGGTCATGTTGCTGCCTCTTCCTGTGTGTAAATGGGGGGTTTCCTCCCTGCTACTGGACAGCTTTACTGCCCCCTCCTCTCTATTTCACACTGCTGCTGGTATCTCAAGTTTAATTTCTAGGACAGATGTTTCTGTTATTGTCCCAGGGTTTCCCACAGATAATGTACTTTTGCATGTGAGGCCCCTTGTTTTTTCTCTGTCAGGCTTCCAAGGGCCTCCACTTTAAACAGGATATGGCAGTTATCTGGAAACCATGGTGACAGAGAGGTCTTGTGAGGATGTTAAAAGTGAATCTCTTTTGTCAAAGGTTTGAGGAATATTTTTTCTGGATCAAGATGTAAATATAAGATAAGGATGTAGCCTTATATTAAAGGGATAGTTTGTATTATCTGAAGTGGGGTTATATGAGATATTATCGATAGTCAATGTATTAACTACAGTAGATGCTGGTTGGCATGACCCCAGTGTGGAGAAGCAGAGAGGAGTACCAGCATGGAAGCTATGTAGGGTGGACAAGGTCAGCAACAGAAGGTATTTTAGCCCTTTAAAAAAAGGTCGGCCTAAAAAATCAATATCAGTTTAAGTATATGCTATTTAGAATATTTAACCACTAACGACAGCTTCCAGTAAGAAAAGGCTGTCTGACGGCAAAGTAAAGTGGTGAAAATATTCTAGATAACGCATGCACTTGAACTACCATTGATTTTTTTAGGTGCACTTTTTTTAAGTGGCTAAAATACCTCTGCTTCTCCAAAAGAGGGGTGTGCCGACCGGGATCTACTGTAAATAGTACACTAACTATCGATAATTACTTCATGCAGCCCCAAATCAAATAATCCAACCTTTAAATTAACTGAAGAGCTTAGTGAGGCAATTTTTGTGCATGTTTGTTGCTTAAAATTGTGAAGTAAACTGACACAAAAGAATTATAATATGACTTAAACATACACAAAAAGAAAGCATGCATTGCTTAAGTCATCCTTAACATCACACCAGTACAGGAAAGGAGTAAATGGCAAATAATTGCATGTAATTGTAGCATACATAAACACCACCCCCACGTGTGTGACCTACTTCTGACTGACTGGGGTTTTACACCAGCAGTACACTCAACAAATGCTTAAGCAGTGAACATTCAAGAGCCTTTGGTTAAATTTAAGATACTTGTTGAAATCATCAGAGCTTCTCTTCTTTTTTAACATCAAGCCACCATTTTCTTCTTTTTCCCACTCTTCTCAAACAGACTTAATGCATTCTTTCCACTCTGTTTTCCCCCCTCATGTCTGACCCAGCAACAGTTTAGGGCAAATAACCTCAGTGCACTGGTGGAGAAACCACAAGATAAAACCCCGTACTGAAGTAATATTCCACATTTATGACATGTGTTTTGGAAAAACTTGCCAATTAGGTCACTGGAAGAGATATGTGAGTTGTGTATTTCTGTGCTCACTCACATGCATGTGTGTGCATTACAAAGGGGTGTGTCCAAGGTGTTTGTATAGCTTTAACAACACTGGGTGATTTTATAATAAAACTCAGGCGACACTCCCACTGTCAGCCTGTCTGTCTCTGAGATGTGTTCACCAGTCAGTTCTTGGGGTAACGTAATGCATTCAGCTTTTCCCTCTTCTCCCTGGAGTGTTCAGCCAAAGTTCAGCTAATTCAATCACTGGTGGATGACTCACACCACAGTGTCCCTTTCTGCACAGATGCACAGACACACACACAGGCATGGAAGCACACACATACACACACACACACACACGTATGCACCATGGTGCCTGGCTGGATGAGGTTTGTGAGGTCAGTGCTGCGTCAGCCTCTCAGGGCACTTGTGAAATGATCTCTTGTTCCCTATAGCTTCATTACTGACTCAACCCCTGATTCTCTGTTTTTATCAGCACTGTCATGCTTTGTCATTCATTATTTTCTTGTCAGTATTCCCTCTCTCTTGTTGTGCCTCTTTAATACAAGCTCAGATGTCTCCCCAATATACAGCATCAAATGGAATCTGGAGCAACAATAATTCATATGACAAATACATTTCACTTCTTCATGGCCCCCTCTCTGTGGTCCATTATTGTTTAAAGGGAGATCATCAGTGTATTAGCTGTTTTGGACTGGGTCTGCAAGAAGAGGTATTTTATCCACATAAAAAAGGTCAACCCAAATTATAAAATAAAAATCAGTTTAAGTGTACGCTATATTCACCACTTTACTTTGCCTTCAGACAGCCTTTTTTGATGGGAAATCGCCATATATAAGCTATATATAAGCCATATATAGCCCTTTCCAAACCAACTGAAGTCCAAAGGCAAAATCAGTAATCTTACCTGGCAAAATATGGGAAGTGCTGATCTACCACTGTTTGGATCCGTTCATTTGTTTGTGTTACTGTGAGACCTCAATGAATTCAAACAACTCTCTTAAAACTTTGAAGTCATACAATAACACAAACTAACTATCAGATCAAGGCAGCGATAGTTCATAAACTCCTGTGTTCTGTGAGGTAAAAATGCTGATTTTAGCTCTGGGGTTTGGCTGGTTTGAAGAGAGTGATATTTGGCTAAGAGCAGTTTTACAGATGCTTCTGACTGGTGACTTCAAGATGGTTGATTGTTGATTTACATTTTGGGAATAAGACTCAACCCACTTACTGACCCATCATGGGCAAGATTTTCTGAAGCTCAAGACAGAGCCAAGTGGAGGAGCAGAAATCTAGTTTTCACTCAGACTACTTGAATTAAATTATGCTTAAAGGTTATTATGGAACTTTTACCCCAGTGACTCGAAAAATAAACTGTCACCACACATCCTTATCAGACATGTAAGGTGACCACAAATTCATTCTATACAAAATTGTTCACTCAAGTGCTTCAGATGGGAAAACAGACAGCACACCATTTCCTGCATTTGCATGCCTACGTGTGTGTCCATGTTTGCATGTGTTTGAACGTCATGCATGTGAGCACATGCAAAAAGATCAAGATACAGTAATTTAACTGCAGTCCTCGGATGTTGTCGCTGAGGCTGTTATTACTGGTCGAGCCACCCAGATTTATTGAGCTTTACTGTACAGAGCCTTTCCACTTAGCCTAATGACTGCTGACAGGAATGAGAGCAGATGGCTCTGTTATACAGTACAGTTCGGGTGAGATATCCACAGAGTTGGATAAAAGTGCCCCACTATGTCTATTTTATCATACATACCACAGACACAGTATGGTTATGTGTGGTTGGAATATAAATCATTGCTGGATGTGTGTAGATACACCACACATATTCAAACTATCAGGAACACTTACTTTTTTCTTAGAAACACAAATAATTTATTAATCCCATTACAAATACAGGCATAAAAGCTGGTTTTATACTTAAGCATATGCACACACACAGTGCAAACAAACTCAAATACTCCTTCACAGCACAGACAATGACCAACAGGTTATATATAAACGGCATTATACTAGTTAATCATAAACGTGTCGAAACAAAATAGACACAAAGGAAGAGAGGTGAGTCGGCCTGGGTAAACCCCTACAGGAGATACAGGCAACATAACGGACCAGGGATCCATGTATCTGTCTCTCCCTCTGTCCGTCCATCGTCTGTCTGTCTGCCTGTTTGTGTGAATAAGCTGAATAAGCAGGATTTCCAACACAGAGAGCAGGAAGGGACTTCCAACAACACGCACACACCGTGACCACAGGATATCAAGGTCAGTGTGACAATTGAGTGCTGTGTGTGTGCGTGTGTGTGTCAGACAGAGACAGAGGAAGGTCTGTACTTACAGTACCCCTTGGTGCACCATAATCTCTCCCATTTTATCCTCGGTGGAGGGGGGGACAAAAGTGTGCTTGTATTGTTTAATTTCTCTCATTGGAATAAAGAGACCTCAATTGTTATTTTACAGTGCTCTTTGTGATAATATAATAACTCATAAAGAACCTCATGTACTGTAGCAGATGTTCTCTTGTTTTCTTTTTCAGCTTGTGTGCCTGTGCTCATGGCACAGAGGCATAGTTAAAGATGTTAATCCTTTAAAAGCATCTGAAACACTGTGCTGGGTTAGTAAAGCATTAATGGCAGTGTTGTATAGTTAACCTATTCTGCCTGTCGTTCCTATGACAATATGAGAGAAAATAATGTGTTTTATGAACGTTAAAAGCACCGTGTTTAAGTTCTGCCGCTATGGGTCTCTCTCACATTCAAACAATCTCAAAAGGTGTAGTTTGCTGAAATTGTGATGTAGCGTGGGATGATGGGAGTTGTTGTCTCATTGTTAAACAACCAAGTCTCTCCAACTCAGAAACCATGTTCACGGATAAGGCAATGTGTTGTTGTATGTTTTATTCAGGTTTTATTTAGTCATGTTCACTGTCTCCTTCCTGATTCTCAGACATAAACAGCTTAGGGCTGGCACACTATACCAGTGTTGGCAATAACCATGATACTTAAAAAATTAAATATTGATATCATGTTAGTAATACTAATATGATAATACAGTATTGTGTAAATATTGTAAGTGCACTTTTTGAATGTTCTTTTTTTTTTTTATTTTTTTGCCTTGTTGGTTGGTTTGTTATGGTTATAGACTCTCTCTCCACCTCCCTACACTTGTATTTTGAATGTTATTCTTTTCCCAAGAATGAGACAAAATGCACAGTAAACAAAGGTTAAGATGCATTTTTTTCGACATCGCGATAATATCGTTTTCATGAATTCTTTTGGCCACAACAGTTGTGTGGTAAAATTTTGAAATCATGACAGGTGACAGGCCGAATCTGACATATCCCATGATTACAGTAACTAGTGGCTAGTAAATACAGTACAGATTTCTCCTTTAAAATGATTTCTGTTGTGCCAGATTCACTCATTTTGTAATTTTCAAGGCTTCGTTGTTTTCGCACTGGACTGCATTATTTGGTGGGATGTTTTTATCTCCCAACCCCCACCCCTCAAAACCCATTCTTTGTAATGTTATCAGAGGGGTTAGAAAACAAAAGACAGAGAGATTGACTGCAGATGGGGCAGCATGGGCTTGTGCATGCCAAGGTTTTGTTACACACCCTCTCATAGATCCACTGGCACACACACGTTCACATGTACATTAGGCCACGCATGTAGACACACAATATACACACTCAATCGCATTATTAATCATCCACTCAGCGCTATTCTTTCACCCATTTGCAGCCCTCCACCCCTCCCAGTGCACTGCCCCAAGACTCATCGCCAAGGTAACCGCCAGCACTCAGCTGCTCACAGACATCCTGGCAAGGTGAGTGAACAAACACGCACACAAAAAACACACACAAAGTAATGCACACAGAATGTCCGTCCTTCCCTCTGATCACTGTTTACCACAGACAGACAGCGTCCCCTCTAATCACTCATAAACAGACAACTTATGGAACAAAAATTCTTTCATAATGACACATTGACACACTGGGGGCACCACTGTGTGAACCTGATCATTTCCTCACACGCAGAGCAATTCTTTTCACAAATATGTTCCTCTCCACAGACAGAAAAATCAAAGTTGTTTTTCCCTCAGCAGAGGACAGCTCCAACCAGAACTTTTTTCCATTGTCAAATCTGTGCCCAACAGCTCCAGTGTGGAAGAGCTGGAGGTTAGGAGAAGGGAACAGAGGGAAAAGAGGAGGAAGCTCCTGTTTTTTTTTCCTACCTGATAACCCTCCATCCTCTGTCTCCCTACTGTCCGACCTGTCAGACGTCGTTTCCTGGAATTCTGATTCCTGAGGGGAGTGTGTGGGAAGGGAACACAAAGGGATACTGTCAGTCTCTGTAAGGTCATCACTGAATAACAAACACATTAATCTAATGGGCATGACCAGTTACACATCAATTGGTACATGTTTGTGTGAGGCTGGATAAGGTGTTATTAGAGGGCAATAAAAAGATGAAGGATCATATTTCAATGGCTATTTTTAGACAAAAACACAATAAAGTAGCATATGGGGTTACACAAAGGCCTATTTCTACAAATGCAAGTGGATAATACCCCCTCAGCTTAGTTTGTTTCTCATCTGTGAAATGTTGAAATCAAGCTAGTATAAAAACAAAACTAATGTTGCACATCATCGCCATCAATAATAACAAGAGGAAGTCATTTTTGCATATTCTTGCATATTCTTGCACATTCTTGCATAAAACTGTATAGCTCTTTCAGTTTAAAAAACAGATATAGGCTGAAAAAAAAGACATTTATTGTGATAAACAAATGACAGTGTGTGCATTGTTTTATAACTGTGGGTTTGATGATGCATTTCTTACTCACATATGGACTAAATCAAAACTGAGCACGTTTAGGATGATAAAATGTTAATATGGTATTGAGAATTATGTTGCATATAGTATATTATTAATTGATTATTGAATTAATTGCCAAATATTTTGATCATCAATTAATCAGTTTGAGTAATTTTTTAAGAAAAAAGTCAAAATTCTCTGATTCCAGCCTCTTAACTGTGAATATTTTTTGGTTTCTTTATGACAATAAACTGAATGTCTTTGGAATGTGAACAAAACAAGACATTTAAGGATGTTAACTTGGGTTTGTGAAACACTAATCAACATTTTATAGACCAAATTACAAATCGATTAATAGACAACTACCAGATTAATCAACTATGAAAATAATTGTTAATCGCAGCCCAACCAATATTGGATTTTTGAGGCCCATGCAGATGCTGATATTACAGAGCAAAAAAAGAAAAAAAAAATGATACAGATGTTTGTTTTTTTTTTTTTTTTTTTTTTTTTTTTTTTTACAGAATATGATAATACACATAAACTGAACTGACTTTCCACAGCCAATTTTACTGTGAGCTGTGCAAGAGTTTGTTCAGTGATATAAAAACATGTATTGATTTTGGATGATGCACAAAGATTGAGTTGGATGCTCGCTTATGAAACATTTAGATTAGCTATTTAACTGGAGAAAGCCTGGGAAATGAGAAAAAAAAAGCTCTTCAACAAGATAAGCTGTAGATTTATAACTGTGCCTGTTGGTGTATATGTCATTTGCATTCTATTTCAAATATTTTTTCCTCCATTTTTGAAAGCAGTAATAATTTATAAGTGGTAATTTGTTTTATGTACTACTGGAGGATGTAACTATGTAAACTAACCAATTAAAACTCTACTCTGCTCTACTCATCTTACATTTTTTCTTTCTCTTACTATGTTTATTTACCAAAATACTGAGGCAGATTCCTTGTATGCTACAGCCTACTTGCTAAAAAATCTGATACTGATTTTGACAAAAATGCGAATATTGTCTTAATATTGCCATATGGTCAAGGACACTGACAACCAAGGGACGAAAATTCAGGGCTTGTCCCCTTTTATGCAACACAATAAGCAATTACTGTCAGATATCAGAACATGTATATGTATAGCACAGCTGCAGATGGTGATCGCTCTATAGAGGAATGTTTAGTCTTTGCTCTCTGTCATCTGGTTCAAACTAACCAACCAACCCCTCCATTTGCTTAATAACTGTAATCTTTTACTTCTGTGTGTTGACCTCTCTGTATGTGAGAGACCAGTACTGAAGAATTTGTATTGATTGTTTTAGAATATTGTTTTATGAACCATAAGGCTGATCATTGTTCCTGAGTGTGTGTATGTGTGTGTGTGTGTGTTGTATACTGTGCTGACTGTTCAGATATGACAGTAGTTTCTGCTCTTGATAAAGGAAGTGTCCCATAAACACGTCCGCCTTTAACACAGAGATAAATGCAACAACCATGTTATCACACACTGATATGGACAGACACATACACCCACACATACGCCTACCACACACACAACACACACCAACACACACACACACAAAGACAGATCTTAGGGCCCAGGAGATCAAAGCTAAACTGTTCCACTTGATATCTTAACAACGACACTGATGATTAAGTCAGAAGAATTACACTATGTGGAGTGACACACTGGACTGGCTCATAATAACTCAAAAGTCACCTCTTGTTAGTCATGCCCACACACACACTCCCACTCCTTTCTCTTACTGGACATACTGTACAGCAGGGGAGACTCAACTTACTCTGCAAAACAACAGGAGCCAGGGACCAGTTGAAAAACATACAATAAATATTTCTATTAGATTAAAATGATTAAACATTAAAAGCCTCATAACTCGTCACTCTTTGAAATGTTTTATCATCAAATTGAATGACTTAACTTATTAACTGAATTAACTTGATACATAGATTCTCACTAGGCTTACATATTTAGATAAGTCAGATATTTTACTGCATTTAATAACTGCAACTGCATTAGTTGTATTTAGATGTAAATGATTTGGTTGAAAGAGTTCGTATAGCATTAACTCAAATATTCTTCAAATATTGAGTGACTGCATAAATATAAATATAAACGACAAACCGTTCTCCTACCAGGGACAGAATGAATAACATATTTAAGAGATTTTAGTATGTGTAGGCTAATAATGTCACTGCTGGGTGGAAACTGCCTATGTTTAAAACCATTACTGAAAAAAACTCCAGACATGTTCAATCTGAAAATGGTGTGCACTGTTTCATTATCGTTTCCAGATCGAAAGACACATTCTTTCAAAATGGTGCACAATGGTGTGCAACAGGCTTTCAAGCAGGTTTTTTTTTTTAAAAACTGCAACAGTTTAACAGTCTTTAAGACCACAAGCACTTTTTAATTCTTTTCATTGGTTAAAATATCGAGACATGACAATTCACCTATAGCAATGATTTATGAAAAAGACTAAATATGGAGATAAGAGGTTTCTGCCTGATTTGGCCCCCAGGCATTATGTTGAGTATCACTGCTGCAGTCTTTTTTTTTTTTTTTTTTTTTTTTTTTTTTTACAGCATTTTGCCTGTCATTAATTGCCAGTATTTTCACATTCAGTCCCTTGAGCTCTACAACAGAAGGGACATTAATTTGCGCCTTGAGGGCAGGAATCACTGAGGCTTTTGGCTGTGATTTGTGAGAGGTCAGCTGATAAGGAGCTGGAGGGCTACAGGGGTTAACACACATGCTCAGATCATGCCTGTATTCCAGTGGCTCAATCTGCCTTTTTTTAAACCCTGCTTTCAAGATCACAGTTCAATAAGGAAACAACTCAGGGTGTAACGTGATTTCGTATTTGCTTTTCTAAAGTAAAGATTGTGAAACCTCTTTCCTGTTTCAAGATGGAAAGTCCAAAACATATGCTGAAAAACACTGTTTCTAAGTCAGTCTGACACAGCACAATAATGACTATGTTAGAAGATGGGGGAGGGCAGGGTTGCATACATTCACAAGGCTTATAACCCCAGGAGGTGTCCACTACAGACATGTTTTGTACTCTTGGCCGTCTTTGCTGCAGTTTTACAGGGAATCTGGTACAAGGTAGTTAAAGGGGCCTTTTACATAAATTGTTGCATAATGGTTACAGTTGGCTTAATGTTGCAGTCGGTCAGTGAATTAAAAAATTCTCTTACCAAGCTTGTATCCCACTGCCACAATAAATCAACCACATGTTCAATACTTTCACGGCACATTTCTTGATTTAGTCCGTGTTGAAACTGACAATCCTCTGGCCTAAAACAATCAAACCCGACAGATGTCTAAACATCTGCTGATGAGATGTCTCCTTTTGGATGAAGTAATCAACAGTGTAAATTCCAGGATTCCTATTAAAACCTGCCCTCCCCCCTCTCTTCATTCTTCTACAGTTTCCACTGCTGATCAGCATTATTGATCAGAACCTGAGGACACTGCTTACATAATGTGCCATCCTCCTCCTCTTAAATAAAGAGGAAAATGTTGTGCAGAGAGACTGTTTGGCCAGTTTTTGTCTTAACAAAATAGCAACAATACTCACAGAAATAGGCATGTTCAAGCACGCACGCACAGACAGAGTCAAATGTGTGTGTTTAGAGAGATCAGTAGACACAGATCATGTTGAACAGGACACATTTCACTGACATCCTATCTACAGACACAGAGCACTCTGACCACAAAGTGTGAGTGTGTCTGAGTGTGCATGTGTGTTTAGAGTTTCAGAGCTTTACATGTCATTGATAAGAAGATTCTGTAGTGTCCTGATGAGACATGAATGAACTAAATCCCGACAGAGGGAGATCAGACTACTTATACACAATACTGAAGCATATGAGTAACTTCATTTAGGTTGTACGTCCCCCTTGTGGTGATATAATGCATTAACATATCTAATTTATTTATAATTTTAATTTACAAAAGGCTTTATAGCTCAACTATTTGAAATTTTAAATCTAAAATAGTTCATTGTTTACATTCTATTCAACAACCATATAACTCTTAATAAATATAAACATTTTCCTCCTGCCAATCAAGCACACTTTACCGATTATTGGTGGAAATCATCTCTCTCTACATGGATATCCATTCTTGACATGGTGCAAATATTTTTATTACTGTCTGAAATCTTTCTAATACATTTCTCTTGTGTTGTTCTTTCACATAAGTAGGAAGAAGTGTAAACATGTGGCTAAATCAAATTATTCCAAGGGACATATCCCTGCTATAGTTCCACTTTTTTAAATTTTAAGGGGTCCTTGGTTGAGAAAAAATTAAGAGCTAATTTTAATTGCTTGATATACTGCTGGGTAGTTTTAACTGTAATAATATAAAATATGTTACCAGCAGTTTTATTAAATATGTAAATGTAGTGGAGTGAAAAGTACAATACTCCCCTCTGGAATGTGGTGCGGTAGAAGTATAAAGTATCACCACAGAGAAATACTCAGATGAAGAAATACCTCAAATTTGTACCTTTTTTAAATACTTTTGTTGTCATTTCCATTTACTGACCATTTACTGGTTTTCTTACCTTAGGCTGCCTGATAATAATAGAGGGTCTGGGGATTTGAGGATATTTCAGCTCCAGCTCTGGACTACAGTCCATCTCCAGCTCATCCTCCTCTGAGCTCTGGAGAGGCTGCGGCAGGGTGGAGGTGACTCAAAGCAAAGGTCGTCACCTGTGTCCTGCAGGTGGCAGATAGAGTTTGAGTTGGTACCATTTACTTTTCTGGTCCTGGTGGAGCAGGTGGAGATACAGCTGACAGTCCTCTCAGGCTGTTTGTGCTGCTGCTCTTCCTGCAGGCTGGCTGGCAGGGCCTCTGGCTGGGATGTAACAGGCTCTGCGGCTGCAAGTCCATGGTTGTTTCTGCTTCGTCTGGAGTCGTTTGGCTCCTGAGCAGGTGCTGGATCAGGGTTAACTTCAGATGGATGACCAAAACAGTGGCCCAAAGACGAGCAAGGTAGTCCGTGCATGCTGGGGGATTCAGAAATGACCAACAGAGACCCTAATATAAATCCTAACTGCACTGACATTAGGTGGATCTGGGGTTTCCTGGTGTGTGGGGCAACATTAGGCAGTTAATCTGGAGTGGCTTCTTGTGCATCATCAAACACAAGAGCAGAGTATGAACAATAACCAGCAAGGAATATATATGATTTTCTTTCAGTGGGATAGAGACACTGCATAAGAACAATTTCTTTTAACTTTAAATGTTAGTGTCCAGTGGCTGGACTGAATTTGAAAAGACAAGTTGAGATAATTTTGCAATGATGTGATGTGATGATGACTGTATGATTTTTTTGCAAATCATTTGTGAAGTAACATATCAGATAAAAACATCTCTTCATCTAGGGGAGACCATCAGTTTAATCCATACCGACAAATATCCTCAAGAGCTGTCCTCCATTTTACCATGTCTTCTTGTTACATCACAGTCGCATTAGTCATATATGAAAAAGTCAGCTAATATGCTGATCATGTTTCTATAGAATCTTAATTTAATGAGTTGATTGAACTATGTGTACATTCAATCAATTCATAACTTAAAGTTAGAAGAACTCATGTTTCTAAGTCCTGAACATAGATACTGGGAATTTTAAGTTTAACTAACCTGGATGAATTCAAATGATTTACATTAAGATATTAAATATGAGAAAAGATAAACTGATTCCACTAAATTCCTGTGTGACTGTTTAGGGTTGTAGGAGATAAAAAACATGTCTTTATCCAGGGAAGACACTCAGTTTGAGCCATGCCAACAAAAATCCTCAATAGCTGTCCTCCATTTGTCTTCTTGTTATGTCATAGCTGCATTAGTTGTTTCCTTGTCCTGCAGCAGCTGTATGACTGGATCATCAGTTTATCCCAGACTTAACCTTATAAGCCCCGACAGTGTTGGCCGTCTGTCGGTCAGTGGGTCGATCTGTCATCACATCATCCCTCTTTCTCTCACAGAAAAAAAGATTCCTTCAAAAGTGGCTTCAGACACTCTTTTCCAGGCGAAGGTCACTCTGTCTTCAGCCCTTCATGGTGCCTTGTCTGCCTCCCGGACAACCTCTGCGTGTATGAGTGTCTCACAGTTTGTGTGAGTGTGCCACTGCCAGGTGTCTCATTACCTGAACAGGTAGTCCCTGGTCTGTTGTGAGTTTGGAGGCAGGGGTTGGGCTACAGGGGGACTCTGGTTACCATCTGATTCAGGGTCAGTTACTAATACAGTTGCCCTACACTTCACCACTATTAATTAATGAACTCATCTGATCACAGAGCGGCAGCCTGGAGTATAAAGGTTATTGGAGTGTTACAGATGGCTGAATATGAGAGGTCAAGTTACAGGCAAACACCGTAAGTGATAGGCCTCTCAGATGAGAAAGAGAAAGGAGGGGACACAGAGAGAGAGAGACCCAGCATCCCTCCTCACAGTGGAGGCGAGACAAGAGAAACCCAGCTGCCTGTGGGTGATGCCGGCTACTTAAATATTCATACAATCACATAAAGCAGTCTTGCATCAATAGTTTATCCAGCCTGGTCAAACTGGTGAATATGTATTTTTCATAAGATAATATCAAGCTTGGCATCTGGGAAAAATACAGAGCATCTTACTGGTCGTTAGATTATGTGTGCAATTATGAACTGATTATTTAACCTCTACAGTGGACACCGTTTTGATCGCTCAACCTTCGTAGGCACAAACAAAATTATATAAAGCAATAAAATGCTGATAATCAAAGTGGTAGCAGGTGGGGCAAAACAACTTTGAAAAAACACTTATCTCCACTGCAAATGCCCAATTCATTATCTAAGCCACCTAGGGTTAAGTAGCCTAACATTAAACTGAACAATATATGGTCTAACAGTCTGTTTTGGTCATAAAGTGTCTGGGGGTTTGGGGGCACAAAAGTGAAAGCTCTGCATTTCAACAATATAAAGGAGGTCTTTGAATGTATGCCCATGGTACCTCAAATACCATGTAAACAACTGTAATTAAAGATGAATTACAGGTGTACTTTCTAATTAATACCTCAGGTCAGGGGGTTTCAAAGTTGGAGACTGTGGGCCCCCCTCAGACAAAGCTTGGAAAAAGGTGCCCCCCTTTAGTTTACTTGCTTAGTTTCATTCAATTCCTATATGCCTCTGTAGGATCAATTTGATCCCAAGATATTTAACCATTGAACCAAGGTATCCTAATATTGCTGTTTGGCATAACTTCAAACTACACAAAATATATTAAAATGTTCAGTTCTAATGTAGTTTCTGACTATGGGACAGTGGGAAAAAGAAAAGAAAAAAAAATTGAAAGAAAACATCAATTTCCCCCAAACTACTGTATGTCAATGACTATCACTTTGACCCTTTCATACACATTTAAACTATTCTATGTGACCTCCTTTTCATAACTAATGTAATATTATTTTCACTTCCATTTACTGAGCTTCCCCTGAAACTGTTAAGAGCCCCTCTGGGACCATCCCCTTCAAATCTCCAGCCATAAACTTTTCTGTGACAGTATGGATATGACTGGGTTTAAAACGAATAACACTGGTGCCCAGAAACAGGAACAATAAATAAAAACACCAGAAATTACTGCCAAGTTTTCAACAATAGGATCAGTGTCAGAAAGGACAGATTCTGTCAGGTCATTTGAAATATTTTTAAAGAATCCTGCTTGTTGATGTCTCAGCGAAGAGAAGTAAGCTTTGTAATCCTGGCATCAGCACGTTGGAGAGCAGTTGTGACACACTTTAATGCAGAATGTCATAAATTATCCATGTGAGCTCTACGGGAAAGCAGGTAGATGGTAGGTGACCTGTAGGAGAATTTTCTCTTGAATCACACCAGATATTATTATTCTAGAGTATTCTTTAAAAAAATCCTTGTTGATATAAATGGGATGAAAAAATGCAAGAAACACCTCTCAGTTTAATTTAATACATAAGACATTTTTCATAGCCAGCCATTTTGAACATAAAATAGGCAGTGTAAAACAGGTGGTCCATATGATCACTAATAAGGTCCCCTTAATTAGTATCATTGGTAACACCAGTGTTTACACTGCTATTTTATGTCAAAATGGCTGCTGTGAAAAAGGTCTGTTTAATAGTACTACAAACTACAGGCTCCCAAATCCCCACATTTTTTGATTCAAACCTTTTCTAAAACTATTTTAAATAAAACTGGAAATTATCACCTTCATAAAAGTAACATTTAATGATGGACTCTTATAACTGCACTAGTTTTAGCTAGGTATACCTCATAAAGTGACAACTGGTGGTAAAATCACAAGAGGACAATGGCTCAGTCTCCCACATTTAAACCTGGAACAATTGTAGATTTTTTTTTTTTTGATTTTGGACTTGAAAAAAATTATGAAATTCACAAACAACGAACAAACAAACTTGTGTTTTTGAATACCGTATCACTAACGATTGATTGATTCCTTGTAATAGTATAAATTTTGTTCATATTGCCCTCTCTAATCTATAACATGACATGTTTTGTTCTTGTGTTTTACAATGATGTGACCACCTTGCACACCTGACATCCTCCCCTGAGCAGTGATCCGTTCCTGATGGCTGGGAAGATTGTGATTCTCTCTTTGAAGGTCTGATAGTTGCAGGAATTGTTGTGGATGAGCTGTTATGAGACACAGCAGACACAACAATCATATTAATGTTAATGTTGATAATGTTACACATGTGCAGCAAAGATTAGATTAAGCAGTTAATTGATAAGCTGGCAGACTTTCATGCAGGGTATCTGGTCCAGGGAAACTGATAAATCACGTTCTTATAAATATTTATTCATGGAAGTGTAAACATTCTTTAAGTAACAGACCTCATTCATAATCTCTGTCCACTAGATGGTTATGTTAAAAACCCTTATGTAAATCTCCCTCGCTATTACAAGAAACAGAATCTGTTACAGATACACAGAGCCCTGTGTTTCTGCATCCAACTCTCCAACAAACGCTCTCATTTCAGCAGCTTTGTGTTGTGAGTGAAACACACCCTGACAAATTGAACCAGGGTGTGATTATAAAACATTCATGAGCTCTTTTGTCTCAGCACGTAAACAGAGATATTGCTTGCACTCACTATTTATAAACAGAGTGACTATACTTGTGAGAGTATTTAATAAAAGGCACTTTCTGGCAATGATATGTGATATATACATTGTCTGCGACATATTAATTCTAAAAGATAGAATACTTCAAGGTCAGTTACAGTGTGAGGTAGAACCTTGTTGGCAGGAAAAAGCGGATAATATTTTCCTCTTGTGACAGCACCAAGCAGCTAATGGTCACAGTCTAGAGGAACTGACAGTAATACAACAAGATTTAATGGAATTTCCTTTTAAGTAATAAAAGAACTGCCCCACCATCATTACACTACTGAACAACCACCATTGCACTACACTGAGCAGAGCGTTAGATATTGGAATAAATCCTTTTTAAATGGATAAGTATCATATTCTGGGGAGACCCCTGAATGGTACAGTTTGGTCCATACTGTACACACCATCACTAAATAATACATTGGTGCAGCAAGCTTGGTTGGCCTTAATAGACCTTTTTTCATGGCAGCCATATGATATGAAATAGTAGGGTAAACACAGGTGTTACTGATTATACTAATTAAGGCCTCATTTAGTGTAGTAGAGCCTTTCCATTGAGGCCAACATGCACAATAGCTGTGTGACCTGAATGGAGCAGGATACCTGTAATTGTGTGAAAAGGCCAACAGAAAGGGCCTTATATTCCAGAGAATCATATTTGCACAGTATTTCAAAATAAATTCCTGTGTCACCTTATTTCACTTTACTTCTGCATGATGCATTAAGCCAAAAGGACACAGCTGTCATTGTGTTCATTTTAATCAACTATTCACACCCAACCATGGCCATGAGGCATAAAACCGACCCCTCTTAGTCTACTTTGCCCTTCTCTAACAGGCTGCAGCAGCACCAGGTCCTGGGCTTTGTAGCTGACTAGTCCAATTGTGCCCACTTAGCCAGACCTTCATAGCTACAGTGAGTAAGCAGTTTATGCCTATGAAAATCACTCAACTGGGGAATCAAAATCCATGCTAAATGTTGTCATTTCAGTCAGATAAATAACACTTACCAAGTCTACAGTATGTGATCCGTCTTGCAGTATTGATGACCAGTTGCAGAGCTTGGCCTCCCTCTGGCGGTCAGAGATGTGGATTACAATGGAAAGGATTTAAGAACAATATGCTGCTTTTAACCGAAGCTGTTTTTTTTTTAAGATAAGGACAAGATGCACTGTGTCATTTTAAAGTGTCTGTTCTCACAGCATCAGCCTAAACAAATATTCGACAATATCCTGGATAGAGACTGTAAACTTGCCTTCATCGTTTAATTTAACAATATTTCACGTTACCTAAATATATAGCTTACAAACCATGTTGCGCAGCATTTTTTTTGTTGTTTGTCACGATATCTACAACAAGACAACAAAACAGTATTTTTTCCTGAGCGACGTCATAGGAGCGTCAGAGTCAGTGGTTAAAGGCGCACACACAGCTACGTCAAGCCAGCAGAAAACACCAGAGGTGTTACTATTCCGCCTTCAAATTAAAGTAACAAAATGGTTCGTGTTAAGGAAAATTGAGGTTTTATCGCACAAAATGAAAAACTGGTTTGCGCATTTACAAATTATATCACAATATTCCAAAATCTAAGGCATGTTCTGGCTTAACTTGATTTTTGTTGCTGGTCTACAGACTTTTTTAAAAAGTATTTGTTATGCTCTTTTTATATATCTTTTTTGCATCATACCCTATGCTATATCATTATATGTATACCACCAATTATCCATTCATCATATGTTATCTCATCTCGTCTTATCTTAGCCCTTTCTTTCGACTGTCTGAGAAAATTAAAAAAAAAACATCCTGAAGAGACATTATCTCACGTAAATGTCTGACAGAATATTGATGAAAAAGAAATAATGGTGACCATCATCCTTTATACGTAGGCTACGTCTTGATTTTTACTTTGAAAATCTTCAGCGGAAGTGCTCTTTTATTCTGCTGAGCTTGATGGTGATGAGGCAGCCCCGGAGCGCACAGTCTGAGGATAATCGCAGGTGGTGAGGGTTACAATCTGCCGACAAGGCGCGACACTAGCAGGTGTCGATTTGTATCCGAGCAGACATTAATCTCTGTCAGGTTTACGGTGCAGTTCTCTCTCCTGGATCGAGCTCATCATCTTTTCTCGCCCTCGATGATCCACAATGCGGTCCTCGGCTTGGTTCGTCGCCAGTTGCGCTCTCATCCTCTGCACGCTCCGGCTGATTGACGGGGCCAAAGGACAGCGGCAGTGTAGTGAGGTGAGAGATGCCACAGACGATCAATAAGCCTTCATCTTATTTACTGCCTCTGCTTTTTACTGTTAGAGCTTCTACCCTGAAGGGCAATTAGAAAAAAAAAAACCCACACTGATTGGGCAGCTATGGTTGCTGACAGTGAGGAGGTAATCCAGCAATCAAATACGATTAAAAATTGATGACACATTTCCGGGTTTAAAGTCATTCATTTGCATCATTTGCAGGAAAAAATACACGTTGACTTCTACTTTCATTGTGATAAGGTGAAGTTAAGTGAATATAGTAATTGAGTGAATCAGTGGAGAGCTCTGGTGTATGTTGAACTTGAGGCTGTTATCAGTTTCCTGCATGAACTGGCCTTTCCTTCCCTCTGGCATGGGTCAACACAACACCTCCTCAGCCCTGACTGGCGGCACAGTCACACACTCAGTGCCAAGATAGAGGGGCAACATTCCCAAGTTACTGTCCCAATCTCTGTTTTCACACTGGCACAGAGATCACTGCAGCTCCACAGTTAAGACCTGTAATGGTGCTAAATTACTGTGCTGCTTCAGCTCTTGATTGAGATGACAATAAATGACATCAGAGCTGTTATCTTGGTTTGCCATTGAGTTCTCTCAGTCTCATGAAATGCATCCAGGAATAGAGGCTCTCATGCGAAATTATGGTGTGACATGAGTATTGAAAGTCTGCCATATCAGTGATTGAGCACAGCTCTTGTAGGAGTCACGAGAGATAATGAGTGCAACAGAGTTCGGAAGACTATTCTTAGTGCATTTCTCATGTCTTGAATCACTGCAGCTATAATGTTAAAACTATGGGCTGCAGGATAGTGAAGGAAAAAAAATATTTTGACAGATAAGGTGACATGATTCACGGTTAGTGGGAAAAAAAATCTAGTGGAAAAAAAAAACTATTAAAATCATGATGATGTCACATTTATTAGGATCTGTACTAGACCTGCAATGATAATTGTTTTATCTCTCAACTATTTAATTAATTGACAACTATTTTGATGATTGATCGGTTTCTCTGATTTCAGCTTCTTAAATGTGAATATTTTCTTGTTTCTTTACTCCTCCGTGACAGTAAACTGAATATCTTTGGATTGTGGACAAAACAAAACATTTGAGGATGCAACGATCCCTCAAAAGTTGTTAACAGTTATAACAAAGTTATTTAATAGAGGCAGGATTGTTTACAGTTAATAAATTGTAAAATAAACTTCATTATCGAGAATGATATCAGGGCACTGAAACAGTAAACAATGACTAGTATTTTTGATAATTATAAACAACTATAAATAAAAAATACAAAGGGCAAAATATATTTAACCTGAATTAAGAAAAATAATCAAATATAGAAGTGCTGCCTATAAAACAAACAAATAAAAACAGTCTGCATCATGTTTTGTGAAAAGGAAAGTTTTCATATAGGAGGATATCAGACAACATTTATACAGATATTGATATAAACTGATATATGTATACTGTGATAGACCAATATGGGCCTGATAATATTGGTCAACCAATATTTCAGTTGGGCTCTATCTTGAATCGCTGCAGCTATAATGTTAAAATACTAAGTTTGGTGTACAATTATGCTCGTTTCTGCCTCTTTTCTCTCATCATTTATTGTCAGTGTGACTGAGCTTTATCACGAGACCCACAGACAGCAGTGAAAATCACTCCCCACACAACCACACACACACATACTCATACACAATATCCTGCAAGCGCTGTTGTGGTGTCAAAATCTGGTTTGGCTCAAGGAGCAACATTATGTAAACTGTCAGAAATTAGGCCACCCTCCTCTGTAGAAACAAAGACAGTGAGAAGAAGCTCTGTGGAGGCGAGGAGCTAGTGGTTGTCACTCCAGACCCCAGATTAAAACCAGAACATGTGATTATCAAATGTCTTAATGTTCATCCTGCAAATGTGAAAAAAAAAACCTTGTAAAACGCCTCTGCCTGTTTTAACAGCAGCCCACCACTGCTGTTCCCATCGCCGTGGAGATGGTATGTTGTGTATCCAAAGGGCAGAAGAGTGGCTCGAGAGATAACACTGTAACAGGCGGTCATGCTCTGTAAGCCTGAGCAGCTGCATATGGAAGTTAATTTCAGTGTTGGTTGCTAATGTTATGCAGCAGCAGCACCATCCATGTTGTCTGCTCTGATCTGCAAACCATTCTCACGCAGAATGAGATGACTCAGGGCTCTTGATTTGGGTGGAGGCTTCTTGTGGTGTGATGTTTACTGACCTGCTTCTGGCCTACATTTGCTCATTGTGTGGGTCAGAGACTGTCATGGCAACTGATTTCTTATGCAGATGTTGTGTGTTTGTAATTGGCAGACGGACTATTACTATGAGTACACAGAGTGTGACAGCACAGGATCACGGTGGAGAGTGGCCATCCCGCAGAGCCCTGGGGCCTGCACTGGACTACCAGAGCCAGTGCGCGGCACAGAGTGCAGTAAGTATATGCGTGAGTGTGCGTAAGAGAGAAAAAGTTGATGTGTGTGTCTCACCGTCTTATCAGTAGCCTGGAATTTCCACCACAACAACCTGATAAACCTTGGTTGGATACCCTCCAATCAACCACAGAGCCACAATGATCCAATGATCTCAGAGCAAAACATTGTCACGTAGTAGCTGCTGGCATACTTAAATAACCACATCATGAAAGGATAGTTGGGATCATTTGATGTGGAGTTGTATGAGGTACTTACTCATAGTCTGTGTATTACCTACATTAGAATCCAGTCAACATCCACCAGTTTGGAGAAGCAGAAAGGGACACCAGCACCACAGAAGCTAAGCAATGAACTGCTGTGGACAAGGTGGGCAGCAAAAGGTATTTTAAACCACTTAAAAAAGGTCCACCTAAAATTTAATTTAAGTGTACACTGTCTTTAGAATATTTTGTCTGCTTTACTTAACCATCAGACATCCTTTTTCTGATGGGAAACCAGTGTTATATACAGTAAGCCAAACATCGCTCTCTCCAAACTCCTTGCAGTTCACAGGAGTTGCTGGTCTACTGCTGCCTCACTCTATTTGTTTGTTTGTGTTACTGTCTGACTTCGCTGTTATAAAAAAACAGTTCAGATTAATCAAAATCAGACAATTGCACAAGCAAACAGATTGAGGTAGTGGTAGATGAGAAACTTCTGTGTTCTGTGAGGTAAAATGACTGATTTCCCTATTGATTTGTTTGGTTTGAAGAGAGTGATATTTGGTTTATGCAAGGGTGGTTTCTGACTAGAAAAGGCTGTTTGTGTGGACCTTTTTAAAGTGACTACAATACCTTTTGTTGCTGACTCTGTTCATAGCTTGCTCAGCTTCCGTGCTGATTTAGGTTATCAAAAGTATTGAAATACTGCTACTTTTTCAATACCATGTGTCTAAAACAATACAATATTTGTTGATAAAAGTATTAGTACTGAAGCCTTTAAAAAAATTATCTAAGTGCTTATTCAAGACATCAGTTCAATTTAGTCTTGCCTGAAATTTGGCTTCCAGCACAGCAAAACCAGACAGTGTTCAGCGACTTTTTCTGTTTCAGCACTGCAACAAAAAAGAAAAAAAGGAAAAAAATCATCAGATAATTGCTTGCCCTGGACTTTTTTCTTTTTGCCACGGTATCAAAAGAGGAATAGAATATTGTTTTTTTTCTAGACTTCTACTGTACCAAAGTTTTAAATTCTGGGATTGTGACAATTCTAGGGCAGGTACTCCTCTCTGCTTCTCCAAACTAGGGGTGTGTTGACCAGCATATACTAAGGTAATACACCACTAAGTACCTCATAAAACCCCACATAAATGATCTGAACTATCCCTTTAATGGGCCATATTGTTGCTCATAATAATTGTATTGTCTAACATGAGGTGCAGTAACTGGTGTTTCACATCAACATTCTGCCACCATGAGGAAATCTGTCTAAACAGAGTTTCTTAGTTAAACTATTAGAATAAAAAGACAGTACATTTGCAGATTTGGTGCTTTTGAATGGACACACTTATTCAGAGGTCACTTTAGGTAATTATTACAGTATTTGTCAGGGCTAATGTTTTTCCTTGAAAACAGATCTGCTAAGTAAAAGGTGAGTCATAGGGAATGTTAAATGCTTCTTTTTGTTGCAAGTTAGGGTACTCACAGGCCTTATCTCAGCCTTATCACGATGGAGCCAGGAAGACAGACTTTAACTGTGTAAAAGCAGACTAATGCACAAGGTGGCCATGCAAGTTTGTTGATTGTGAGACATCCCCTGAACAGGTTTGTCCTTGCTGTTGCAACACTGCTTCACTAATGGCAGAATTGAGATTAATCACTGATGAAATCTGTGTGTGAGATAATTGTGCAGCCAGAAAGGTCACTCGCAGAGTAGGGTGCATAATAATGGCCAGTTAGTGTTTTCTAACATGAATATTTTATATATGTATAAACAGCATAAAATGGAAACCATTATCATTGTAATAATGGATTATTATGAGGTGAAATAGCCTGTCCTGAGGAATGTTAATGTACGTTCATTGTTAGTCTTAAACACAAACAAAGTGAAGAGGTTCTTCCACAGTGCTTGCAGCTGTTTGCATGTTCATGTTGCTTTCCTCTTAACACCTTTTGTTATTTTGACATTTTTCTGTTTCCTTCTTCCTGTTCATACTCCTAAGAAATTCACTGAAAGAACAAAAGACATTTGTTACCTCATAGCAAATGGAAAAAGTATGTTACCTATTAAATGGCAATGCCATCCATTGCACCATAAACAGCAATAATGCTATTAGCCAAACTCATCTTTAACTTTGTTTAGTGTTTGTTATGTCTCTTTTACACTTAAAACATGAGTGTAGGGAGCTGGAGAGAGAGTACGTAACCATAAGTGTGCAAAAGTATACAAAAAGTGCTATTAATAATCAATTTAATATCATACAGATTTACACAATATTATCACGTGCATTATTGACACAATATCACAAACAAGTATTTATTTAAAACAGTTTTTGGCTGCAAGTAAGAAAACCAAAACTAGAAAACAGTTAAGCCTGAAGCACCTATATTACAGGACTTTATTGAATTTATCAAGGATATTTATGTAATGAAGAAAAAAAAAACAACAAAACAAAACAACAGCTTTTTTATTTAAAGCTGTAAGCAAGGAGATTCTGGTTATTTTATTTCAGAATGTTTTTCTTAGGTGTAAATAGTGTGGCAAAATAATTTCCCTATTAGTCATCTTAAGTAAATTAATGAAATCTGTAAAGAAATATTCATTATTTATTTAGTTTTTTTGTTTATTTGTTTTAGTTTCTTTTGTATAGTAGGCTTGGTTCTGAATATGGTTGAATGTTTTACTTTGTTTTGCACTTGCCTTTCCTTTATAATTTGTGATTACATTTCTGAAAAAATATCTGAGAGTAATGATGAAAAAGGCCTATGTTTTGGAGTACAATGATTTCTGAAAGTCTCTCAATAAAAACCATTAAAAAAACAAAAAAATCACTATCAGTATTTCAATTTTAAACCTCACAGTTATCATCAATGCCACAGTACTGTAACATCTCTAATGAGTGCCACAGCAAACTCACCTGAAATCACACCAACAAGCATTCACTGTTTTGCACATTAACACTCAGATGCAGTGTGCTACACAAATCGCATACCTACACTTTTTTTTTTTTTTTTTTTTTGGCATGGCTTGCTTTCATGCATAAAGAAGCATCACAATAGCATTCGACCAGATCAGGTATGAGGAAGAGCTGACGCTGTCAAAACATTGGCAGGAGCCGAAGACACGATGGCTCAGTGGAAAAAAAAAAGTGCAGAGGCAGACACAGTGTGTAACAGGATGTAAGGATCAAGTTCCCTCATCACTGGGGCTGCATTATCATAAATGCAGCAGTGATTTGCATGACCAGTTCCCTGTCGTTTTCAGTCTGTGTGATTTTATATCATGTGTATGATTTTTGCAAAAGAATGAAAAGAAGGTTTGAGAAATGACATATTCAGTATTCTTTCTCTTCCCTCTCTCTGTGTCCTCCAGCCTTCTCTTGCGAGGCTGGGGAGTTCCTGGAGATGTCGGCTCAGGAGTGTACCCAGTGTGCAGCTGGAAGCTACTCCCTAGGTAGCGGTATCCGCTTTGACCAATGGGATTCCATGCCTGCTGGATTCAGTAGCCTGGCAACCTCACTGGAAAACAGTCCCCACGGAGATGACAGGCTCACCTGCAACAGGTGTGTGAGTAGGATGCAAGAAAAACTGAAAGCTGGATTCTAAGTAAGTGTATACTTAATTTAATATCTTTTTCCTCACAGTTCTTCCTGGGTGCCTCAAGGAAACTATCTGGAGTCCAACAGGGATGAATGCACGGTCTCTCTCATCTATGCTGTCCATCTGAAGAAACAGGGCTCTGTCAGCTTTGAGTACCAGTATCCAGACAAGAACCTGCTGTTTGAGTTCTTTGTGAGTCTCAAATGCTCATTTTACTTCTGGGAAAATTATATTGATCCATCTATTTAAGTGGATGCTGAGTGTGCACACTGGCAGTAAAATGTTTTCATACACTCTGGGGAGTACTTCAGGGCTTCTTTTGTTAAATCTCAAGCAATTTCCTCATCATAAATGCCCTAAAAGGTCATGGGTACAATGTTAATTTTAATGGAAATATGCTAAATCAAATTGGAAAGTGGCCCCAAATAATGATAATTTTATCAAGGGGCATGAATCACAGATGAATCATGAATCTCTGTTAAACCATCTGTGATCCCTCAGTAACAACAGCTCTTCTGTTGTGAGCAGACATTTACGCCACATGACAACTGTTGTCTGTCTAAATGTGCTCCAGGAAACACCTAAATCATTGTATTTATTGTATTTTAAGAGTCTGTTATTACTATTAAACAGCATTTTTCACAACAAGCATACTGACACGTCATAGCAAGGAAAGCAGTAACATTATTAATGGCCACATTCCATTTAGGTGCACCAGTTTCAGGTCCTTGGTATTTTGCATGCTGGCTCACTGACATGGCCTACTGCTGGGACATTTACATAGACCAGAGCTGTAATTAACGTTATTAGCTGCACCTGTGCTTTTGCTGCCATGGCAAGTCTAATGATGAGTCTCTTAATCAGTGCTTAATTGAAGGCAGGTGTGCTGGATAGAGGATTCAAAATGAATCAAATTTTGTTACAGTAAACCGAGGACGTATTAGATTTTTTTTTTTTTTTTTGAATTTCCATTATGAAAGCAGATGTTGCTTATATTTCAATAAAATTGCCACTACAAACAACAAAAATATGCTCCACAAAAATTCCATACAGATAAAAAGTCACTTAAATATTTTGTCCTGTGTATTGATGCATGAGTTTTTTATATAATAAACATTGTAGTTCTAAAACTCTACCTTTTAGAATTTGAGCTGATGAGCACTCGTGATTTGTATGTTTCAGATCCAGAATGACCAGTGTCAGGAGATGGATCAGTCTGCTGATACCAAGTGGCTCAAGCTCACCAACCATGGTGAATGGGCAACCCATACGGTAAGTGTTTCATGCTGTAAGATGAACAATAGCCACAGAGGACCGATCTTTGGCAGCCGGCCTCGGTCTTTGAAATAAATGTGTTGAGCTCAGAATGAGGAGCACGAAATGGGTGGATACAAGCAGGAAACCTGTTGATACACAAAGAGCGGCTGGAATCACTTATTGTTGTTGCCAGTATTTTTCCAGTCCCATTGCAAAATAGCATGTAGGTGTAATGTTGGGAGGAGTGTTAATATAGTATGTGGATCTTCTTAAGAGAATATAATTTTTTTTTTTTAGCTTATGGTCAAGTTTAATGAAATAAGTATTTATGTGGGCTTAAATGTGGTATTAGTTCTGGTTTCAGTCAGCTAGATTGAACTTTATGGGTCCAATAAAATGTTTCTACAATATAAGACTAATCAAAGCAAGTTTAGTTATTCAGTCTGCATACATAGCCTGTTTTATGGCAGCATAATTAAGTGCCAGCTTAATTTACATGCTTTATACACCAGTCAGATTAAATTTCATTGTTAAATTTGATTACATCTGTGATGCACCTTGAACCCATTTAAAGTAGAACATATTAATTCAGTCATGTAACTTTATTCTCCCATGCAATAAAGCACCTTACATTGCTGAAGTTAATGGTGAAGATATACTACCAACTACTGGACTGTTTAGATTTTAATTTCAGAATATTGACTGTGCAGTTTATTTCCGTTTATGAAAAGAAGGCTCAGCTATAGCACGTGAGCTGATCTCTTTGACTGGGTTGCACCCCAAAAGATCAATTTAATCTAAGATGTCCTTATCAGAGTTTAGCAAAGCTAGGTTTAAAATGAGTAAATACAGATGTAAGGTTAAGCAGAGCTATGTTGCACAATTAAAAATTAAACTCTATTTAGTAAATCCAAGTTGAGTGATGTAAACTAAAATTACTTACTCAAATTAAAATAAATAGATAAATAATTTTAATGCTGTTGTGGCCTAAGTATAAAAGAGGGGGAAAACTATTAATTTTCAGCTGCTATGTATTCCTTAACAAAACATTACATTGTTTGCAGGCTAACGCTAGGCTAGTTAGCTCTAATTTCTCATCCTTTGAGTAAAACTTGTTGGCCAAATTATTGCAGCAATATGGACAAATAATAGAAGATAAAAATGGACAACAAAAGAGACAAGGAATGCCAGTTAGAGTTTCAAGTTTTAATAGAATTACATTTAATGTAGGTTTGGAGTAAAATCTAATCTGTGGTGTAAAAAGAGAGGTTTAAATAGAATATTTCTTATTTTTAAGGTGGTTTTAAAGTTTGGCTCAACATAATTTCAGAATAATCCATGATTTAGTCAGGTTTAAAATGAATCCTTGTTGGTGCAAACCATCTCATCTCATTAACCGAGGCTCCATAAAGCAAAACAAGACTTTTCTTTTAATTTGTGTGCTCACCCTGTTTGTGCCATACCTTGGCCAATAACACATGAAATCATGTGTTTTGTAGGTGAGCCTGAAATCTGGCACCAACATCCTGTACTGGAGGACAGGTGGAGTTCTGATGGGGACCAAAGTGGTGAAACCTGTTTTGCTGAAAAATGTTCAAATAGAGGGTCAGTAACAAATTTCCATCTTCCCCGTCTTCTTGGTATAATCAATGGCAAATCAATACATGTACCTATGTATTTTCAGTTTCATTCTTTATCTGTCGTGCCTTCCGCCAGGAGTCGCCTACACATCAGAGTGTTTCCCATGTAAGCCGGGGACGTTCAGCCATGTCCCGGGCTCCTCCATATGTAACCCGTGTCCTCGGGACACGTACTCTGGCCACGGTGCCAGCTCCTGCACCCCCTGTAACACCACCACTCACTATGCAGGTAGGAACACACTCTGACACACATGTTCAGCATTTCAAATCCACGCTCTGTTGAATCTTTGAATACTGCACTGCTGTTTCATTATGTTGTTCCAGTGTAGTGTAATTTTTATCAGTGCCGTTCACAGAAGCACAGCACACAGCCAAAGGATAGAAAGAGAGCTTGTCCTATTTTCAGCAACATTAGTCAAACTTTTGAAGAAGAAATGTGCCCGTTAGTTCAGCACGGAGGGCTTGTGTGAGTGCAAGGGAGTAGCAGATATTGGCAGATAATGTGGCAGGTATGCGGCCAATAGCAGCAAATCAAGACATTTAAAGACATCACCTTTGACTGTGGAAAACCATGATGGACATTTTTTATAGACGTTGCAGCTTCAAATTAAACTCTACAATCAACCTTAGTCTTTGTTGTTATTTGATAATTGTAGATTTCTGTCCGACTTGCCCAATTCTGCTGTTTTAACCTGGTGTAATGAAAGGATTTTCTGTTCTGCAATTTGCCTTTGGTACCGTGAATGACTGTCCTGTTTAGTAAAGTTACCAAGAAGTGACTGTGACAATACTAGAGTATTCAGAACATATTACATATTTAATGCAGTACACCTCTTTATGCATATTGAATGACCCCTTTGCTTTACTGCTGTGTTTTGAGCGGAGCCTCCTGCCGAAATGGCCTTCTTAAAGAGCACATTATTCTTTCTATTCTTCTATTATTTCTCATCTGCATTCAGATCTTGCATCACATCTCACTGTTTGCTTTATTGTACTGTATTTCAACTAAACGGTTCTCAATTGGATTCTTGTGTTTTCATGATTTATCTTGATATCTTTAATGTGCAATGCTTTGTGATGTCTTTGAGAAAGATTATTATTTATTAAAGTTAGTAGTTTTGGGATTCTGGGTAAATTCTGAAATTTATTCTGCAAGTTTTTTATTTTGCCTTACCATGACTTCTTCTTTTCCAAGCTGAGGGATCTGATGTGTGTAAAGAGAGACCTCCATGTTCCAAGAAGGACTACTTCCAGATCCACACAGCATGTGACCATGATGGCAAGGTGAGAGAAAAGGGGCCACCTCTAGATTGAGAAGTCCCATTCTGAATCTAAGTTTCTGATCTATTCCATCACCCCTTCATCTAATTTCAGACACAGGTCATGTATAAGTGGATTGAACCTAAGATCTGCCTGGAGGGTGTGACTGGAGCTGAGCCACTGCCTCCAAGCGGAGAACGAGAGCCCTGCCCCCCCTGTAACCCTGGTTTCTATAACAATGACACAGCCACCTGCTCACCGTGCCCACCTGGGACCTATTCTGATGGGATGAAACGTACTGAGAACTGCTGATTAGTATTGTATTTCTCACTGCCATTTTAATTCACCTTTGTTTTTGCTCTATCTGTGTCCTAATTGTTTTTCTTTTTGTTTGTATTCTTCCTGCAGCATGTAAGCAGTGCCCAGCAGGCACTGAGCCCACCCTGGGTTATGAGTATAAATGGTGGAATATTCTTCCTGCAAACATGAAGACCTCCTGTTTCAATGTGGGAAACTCCAAATGTGACAGTATGAATGGTGGGTGCTTTTTATACATTTATAATCCATCTGGCTTTAAAATACAGTCTGTATCCACAACATTACCCAGATAAAAAAAAAGCGCATGTTAACGCAAGGTGTAAATGCGTCTTGATGGGAATGTGATCGCATCTGCCTGACCACATCTAGAGGTTGTCTGGCTCGCGTAGTATTCAGATGTCAGGTAGGACTAATTCCGTACAATGTTCTGACATCCGTTCACAACATAGCATCACAGGTAATTTGGTTTTGGAAAACCCAGACCTCCAAAGCACATATATTAGCATGTTATATCTTGACCTATTTCTTGGCTGGTTGCCTGGCAAACCTCACAAAATGTCCAGCAAAATAGCCCCTTACAAAACCAAGTGTTGTTTTATATGTTGTTTTTTGTGAGGACTTGTAGCTGCTTCCCCCTGTTCACTTCCTTTGCTTTGTGCTAAGCTAAGCTAACTGGCTGCTGGCTGTAGTCAGTGGTGGAATGTAACTACACAGATTTACTCAAGTACTGTACAAACTAAGTACAAACTGTAACTTTATAGCCTACTTGTAGTCCACTGTAGACAGCTTGAGTTACTAGTTACCTTTCAGACAATTTTTCCATACATCTCCTTTCCAGTGACTAATTTACAGACTAATTTAGTGCAGAATGAGTACTTTTTCCTTTTGATACTTATAAATACATTCTTTTGATAATAGGCTACTACTTCATTTAAGTAAGGTCTTGAATGCAGGACTTTTACTTGTAGTAGAGTGCTTCTTTTTTTTTTAGCAGTGTGGTATTGGTACTTTTACTCAAGTAAAGGATTTCTTACATCAGTAGCTGTAGTTTTGTATCTTATTGTGCGTATGTGTAGATGGCACTGATTGCAACAAAGAGAATAAGCGTATTTCCCAAAATGTAGAACTTTTCCTTTAATGTATATTGACCAGGGTCAATCCAGTGAATATTACCTGAATGTATATATTTCTTCAAATAGTAAAGTAATGTAGTCATTTTTCCTCTCCTGTAGGTTGGGAGGTGGCAGGTGATCATATCCAGAGTGGAGCAGGAAGCTCAGATAATGATTACCTCATCCTCAACATCCATGTTCCTGGCTTCAAGTAAGTACAGTCAGTGTCTTTCAGTCACATTCATCACTGAGCTGTTCCTTTTTGTTTTGACTAACTTTAAATTCCACTCCATTTGCATCTGCCATCAGGCTCCCTACATCCAGCCCTTCTGGGACAGAGTTTGGTCGCATCACATTTGAATTTGAAACAGTGTGCGCAGCTGACTGCGTCCTCTACTTCATGATGGTGAGAATAGCTCCTGACATATGTTTGCTGCTAATATTTATTATACAGGACTTGGTGAATGAGGTGAATGTATTCTTTAGGATGTACAACAGGAAGAGCACTACGGTGGTGGAGTCGTGGGAGAGAACGAAAACAAGACAGTCGTACACACATGTCATGACAAAGAACGCCTCGGTTTCCTACACATGGGCTTTCCAGAGGACTAACCAACCTTCAGAAGTAAGTATGAGTTAACTACTATCACATTTATGATTGCATTTTGGTTCATAAATAAAATGGCTACAAAATACTGTGAACGTACTGTGTTTTATCATGTTTTAAAAACATGGTTTCAGCTAAGGACAGAGGCTGTATCCTCCAAATGTGACAGCTGTCAGACTCCTCCCAGTCTAAGGGCATTATGTAAGCTAAGAAGAATAAACACAAGCATCTACATTGTCTTGTCTTTCCAGTGTGCTTAGGGAGATTGCAATTTTTTTTTGGAACCGTTGACTGTCACAGATGCAAATGCTGAGGAGCAAACCTGCAAGATGTTACATTTACAGTGACAACAAAAATCTTAAAATGTCAGATTTGTCACTAAAAAAAACTATAATTATACTATGTATTATAAACTGCAGTAGGCAACCATTATCAGCAGATGAAAAACAACCCTAGTTCCCTGTGGTTTTAATGCCTCTTTAATTGCATATGCACAATGAACTTCTGTGCTGAGCTTGGGGGGTCAGACCACTGACCGAGGATTTGGCCACTTGGTCCTTCAGAAAATCATGTCCAGAAATGAGAAATCCCTGATCAAACAACAACTGGGACAGCATTTAGTCTTGTAAATCCACTCCACACTTGGTACACCTAACACTCCCCACTGTTGGGTATTAAAGATAAATACTGAGGTTGCGTTAGTGTTTAAACTGAACTGCAAATCAAATAGACTACTTGATCTCTGTGCTTACTTTAGTACCTGACACATTGCATTAACATCAGAGACAATATGTTTTTTTAGGGTAGGGCATCTAGTCTAAAAGCCTCCAGATTCATTGGCAGAGGTTAAATCATTAACTTACTGCTGTTAAATCATACTATATGAGCCTGTTCAGACCTGGTATTAACATGCGTCCTTGATGATCCAATCACTGAGCACGCTGATTCACACCTGGCATTACAATACCTCTCCAGATGTGTCTTGAGTGACCACTTGTGACCGGATCTCACTTCCCCGCTCTATATGCAAATAAACACAAGGGTCGTTTTCTCAGTTGATTTTCCATTACTCCAGTTGGTCGTTCAATATGAAGATTGACTACTTTTTTCTTTTTTTAATTCAGCACCACACTAGACTCCTATATCAGCCCACAATGAGCCTTATATTTTACCTTAGCTGTCTGCAGCCTGACAGGAGAACTATGCGCAGTGGCAGGACACACACTTTCACTTTTCTGACTGTGGAGATCTGATGTTTTCATATCATAGATGATGAAGAAAGGCATTAATAACAGAGAGAGCAGAGTTTTTACAAGGAAATAACTCAATGTAATGCATTTACAAGCAGCACATACACTGAATTAACTCTGCAGTTCATTCTCTACCCGTTTGTCTTGTCTGGTACTCTCTCAGGTACGTAGGCGTGTGAACGATGTGGCGCGAATTTACTCCATTTCAGTGAGTAATGCTGTTGATGGGGTGTCCTCTGGGTGCCGTGCTTGTGCCCTGAGCACCCAACCCTCCAGCTCTACTTGTGTTCCCTGCCCTGCTGGACATTACATTGACACAAGCACCAGTCAGTGCACAGAGTGTCCACGTAACTCGCACCTCATCTCACACGCAGCACCAGGCCCGGATGCCTGCAAACCCTGTGGACCAGGCAGCAGGAGTGATAAGGTTTGTAGGTTTTGGTAAAGGAATGAAACTATTTTTTACAGTTAATTTATTTATATGACACACAACCATGTGCCTGTATTTATGCTTTTTTTTTTTTTTACAGGACCACAGTTTATGTTACAGTGACTGTCACTTCACACACACAGAGGGCAACGTCACTCTGACTTTTGACTTCAGCCTCCTTGGTTCTGTGGGATCGCTGATGAATGGTCCGAGTTTCACCTCCAAAGGAACCAAGTACTTCCACCAGTTCAATATCAGCCTGTGTGGTGGACAGGTGTGAAGAGACAAAAACACACACAGAATATAGTGGTCCTTTAAAAGTGTGTTCATGAATGCAGTACCTTTGCTGTTTGCTCTCTTTCTTTATTTAAGGGTCAGTTGGCAGTATGCACAGACAATGTAACAGACCTCTCCATCACCGACTCCCAGAGAGAGAAAGGCGAAGGAGCCAACGCTGTCAAGACCTTCATCTGTCAGTCAACAATAATCCCAGCGAGTGGACGAGGCTTCCACACAGCGCTCTCCTCGCAGTCCATTAACCTGGCAGACACATTTCTTGGTAAGTGAATGTAAGATGCAGACTGTGGTATAGCGCTGAGCTGCATTTAGTATGTTTCTATATTGCTGTCATTGCTTTTAAAGATGAAAAGAAAGGATATAATTGAAAGAAAAGAAATGGTCGTGTTTGTCCTTGAATGATACAGAGGAGAGAAAATCAAATATGCATTAAAGGGGTAGTTTGCATTATTTGGTATAGGGTTGTATGAGGTACTTGTCGATATTCAGTGTATTAACTTCAGCAGATGCTGGTTGGCATGCCCCCATTAGGGAGAAGCAGAGAGAGATAATAACACAAATAAACTAACAGATCAAGACAGTGGCAGATGAGCAGTTGTGTGCGGTAAAATTAATGTATTTTCCTATGGAGTTTGGTTGTTTTGGAGGGAGCAGTATTTGTCTTGCATAACATGGTTTCCTGTCAGAAAAGTCTGTCTGACAGCAGACTAAAGTGGTGAAAATGTTCTGAATATAAGTAAGTAAGTAAAGTAAGTAAAGTTTATTTATATAGCACCTTTCACAGATACTAGATCACAAAGTGCTTTCCAGTAGACAAAAACAAGTACAACAATATAACACAACATTAAAAACAAAGCACAAAACAAACCATTAAAAACAAAGCAAAGCAAAAGACAAGGTGTCTGCAAAGTGCAAAATGTAGATAAAATATTAGATAAAAGAAAAATTAGTATAACGTACATTTAAACTGATGGTGATTTTGACTTTTTTTTTAAGTGGTTGAAATACCCTCTTTGCTGACCCTGTCCACAGCTGTACATTGCCTAGCCTCTGTGCTGAACCCCACTCTGCTTCTCCAAACTGAGGGCATGCCGACAGCTATCTGCTGTAGCTAATACACTGACTATTGACCTCATACAACCCCACTTTAAACAATATGAACTAGCCCTTTAAATAAGTCTTTCTTTGTATGTTATGAACAGGAGTGACAGTAGATAATACACTTGATGGAATAAAGGCGGGACCGGAGCTGTACCCCCAGACCTCTAAGAAAGTTCCTGATGTCAACTTCTACTACAGGTACCCCTATTATTTCAGATTTTTTATTTCAACATGAAAAAAGTAAGTGCTCTAAGGTTCTGTCTTGCTCTCTGTGTTCTGCACTGGTTAGGTCCTTGGAGGTGACCTCGTCTTGCGAGTTGGGTCGAAGCGCAGTGGTGAGACTCCGCTGTAACCCAATGAAGAGCACTAAAGGAGATCTTCAGTTCCCAGGTACTACAATCCCTGTCTAATATCACATGTAAGCTTTTATCTCTGCTATGATGTGGTGGAGCAGTGACAGCTTGTGCTTGGTTATTACAGTCAGTGCCCTGCAGGAACATGCGACGGCTGCACCTTTCATTTCTTGTGGGAGAGCTCGGGAGCTTGTCCTACTTGCACAGAGAGAGACTACCACCAGATAGAGGGAGCTTGCAAGGGAGGACACCAGGTGTGTGTGGGCATGGAGATATTCCAACTACTGGGACAGATTTGTTTTGGTTTGTGAGTGAGGCACATTGGATTTGAAATGAAACAATGTGCTGACTTTCAGCTTTTATTTGAGCGTGTTTTACAAGTGGACTGTGTACAAATTATAGCCCCAAGTGTAAAAAGGGTTGTGATTCCAACATTCATTCACCCAAATATGGATGCAAATGCTCTTAAAACTGAAAGTTGGCACTCTAACACTCTTTGTGAAAGGCAGTGGAGTAAAATGACAACAATTAAAATCACTCCCCTGTCCAAGTACTGTCAGACTGCACTGTGTTTGTAGCTTTTGTACACTTTTCAGTGTGTGGTTTAGCTCTGTCACATTCTTATTTAATGCTACATACGTGTACGTTCTTCCTCAGGACCTGCTGTATGTGTGGACTGAGCCAAAGCTGTGTATAGGAGGTGTGACCCTGCCCGATAAGAAAACCTTGCCATGTGAGGGTATGGAGTTCTGGGTCCGGCTCGGTGCAGGACTCGGAGCTTTCACTGCGGTGCTGCTCGTCTCCCTCACTTGCTACTTCTGGAAGAAGAACAAAAGGTACAGTTCCATTTTTTCCATCTGTATTTCCCTCTTCCTTTCTTTCTCCAGTACTTTCTTCCTGTAGTGCCTCTCAACTACATCTATCTTTATCTTTCTGCTACTATCTTTCTCTTCCTCCTCTTTCTGCCTCTTTTCCTTCCTTTCACACTTTTCCTCCTCCCATTGTCTTCCTCCTCACTGTCCATCTTTCCGTATTCCTCCTCATTGCAGCCACCACAGAAGAAAGACTCACATTCTAAATGTGTAGTTGTCCAGTCAATTTGCTTGATCAGAACTACTTGTTGTATGACAAAACATTTTGTGTTCTAACGTGATAACATATTATTATAATGTGACTTATCGCCATACAACATGAGATGTTTCAAGTTATAACAACATATATAGTATATTTTTGTAACAAGAACATTTCTGGTTAAAATATTATAATATGTATGTTGTAGTAAAGTGAAAATATCTTGTCATTACATGAAAACCTTCTTGTTAAAGCAATAAACTCTTCACATTACAATATATTGATTTTTTTTCTTTTCCTGGCATGGCAGGAATATGCTGCTGTACTCCTTTTGTGTTCCTATCTTTTCTGTCTTGCTCCCCACTCCATATCATCATCTCTTTTCTTCCCTCTTGCCTACCTAACTAATTTATTTTCTTTTATCTTTCTCTCTCCTCCCTTTACCACCTGCCTTCTTTCATTCCTACAGTATACTGTATCTTCCTCTCCTCCGAACTCCCGTTGTTTGATCCCTCCTGTCATTCTTTCCTTGTCACATCACAGTTTTTGTCAATATTCATGAGGAAAACATTCATCCTCAGGTTTTTTTCCCTGCAGTATTGATTCTATCACTTGTCTCTCTGCTAGGTTGGAGTACAAGTACTCCCGCTTGGTGATGTCTGCCAATAAGGAGTGTGAGATGCCAGGAGCTGACAGCTGCGCTGTGATGGAGGGAGAGAACGAGGGAGACATGGAGGATGAAGTCGTGTATACAAAACCGTCTCTTCTTGGCAAACTCAAAGCCATAGCATCCAAGGTGAGAGTTGTGGCAGGATTTTACTTTTACAGTAAGAAAATCTCCCTCTGGGAAAAGTCTTTTAAACTACTGCAAAATTAATATTTGTTTTTAATTTTAGGGAAACGGAGAGAACTATGAACACGTGCAGCTAAACTCATCTCACTCAAAAGCATTGGTATGGAGCTAGAGAGGTAATAAAGTGAGTGGTAGTGAGGGGGGAGAGATCGCACCCCCTCAAGAGACTTTCCTCTGAACGACCCCTTTAACCAACCCCCTTTATGAGCTTTGGTACCTGGAACACCATCTGTGTGTAAATACACACACAAACACGCACCCATCATGCACCTAGGGCCAGGTTCAGAGAAGTCACACAGTGAACACGGTGGCCTTAAAGCTTGGTACGACAGAGCCGTCCAACTCGAAGCAGAGTTCTGTGAAGAAGCAGGTGTGTGATCGACACTTCCTGGTAATATTCTGATGTCAGAAAGGCTGTTAGAAAAGCTCAGGGTAAGACAAGGACCTATTTGATTGATGTTCTCTTTTGTTTATATTAATTTAAGTCTGTGTAGTGTCTTTAGACAGCCATCAGGATCACCATGGCGACGATGTCCATCTCCCAGAGATGTTTACACAGACTGACATATTGTGGCCACATAAAGCCTCTATCTTCTCATCTGTTTGTTCTGTTGCTTAGTTAAAATTATTGTAATGAGGGGAAGTGTTGTGCTGATTAATTGAAAATGAAGATGTCATATGCGATGAGGTGAGGTTGTGGTGTTGACTGTCCATGTATGTCAAATAAATTATGATGTATTTATGTATAAGTGGATCCAGTTTGATTGATTCTCTTGTCTACCGATTCTTCTGAGATGGGCTTGGAGACAGAGGGGTTTAAATAAATAAATGTCAAGAAATACAATTCAATTGTAAAGCAATTCTGAATGATCACTTGGTAAAACATTAGCTGAACATATTGGCTTTTTTGGAACTAAAAGTGCACTAATCAGTCCTATAAATGCACGTGAAGAAGTGTTCTTGGCTCATGATAATGATTTGGCTGTTAAGTCAAACTGTTACACAAAATACCGACATCATACCCCATATTACATTTACAAATAATGTGACAGGGTTTCCTTCAGCAAGATAATTTCCTATAATTACAAGATTTCCTCTTGTAATGACAAATGTTCACCTTCAGTGGCAGAGATAATGGTTCCCTATCATTATAACATCATCTTACAGGACACTTTAATGGAGTTCTCTTCAAAGAAAAATTGCAACTCACAGTGGTTTCTGCTCTCTGTAGAAATTTGCCCAAATAAATTTAACAACAAACACTGCAAAATTTGACAGATACATACCCCAATTCCAAAAACAATAGTCATTATACTGTATTCAACTGAATGCACGCTTTGCACATAATTGCATTCTGTTTTTATTTACATTTTACACTGTCCCATCTTTTTGTTTGTAGAGTAAAATGTCATTATTTTGACACACATTGTGTAAATCAGCATTTTCCCCCCCAGTTTGTAAAGCCATTCTGTGATCAAACTGTTAATTCATGTTCCAGGACATTTTGTGAATTATTATCATTACTATACACCTCCCTTAAACTTAGTTAATTTCCTCTGAGCTTTCATGAGGGCTGAATGATGCTTATAATTCTAAGCTCGTGTTGTCATTTTGTCAGTCAAAAATGATTTAACACCTGATTCAATGTTACACGTTTACAACTGTGGGCGGGAGTATCAGTGTAAGTTTGAAGTTTTTAGTCGTGTGGGTGGAATGAACTATGCACTGTGTCAAATTTACTTCCTTGTAGAAGAAAGATTTGTATCTCGTGTGGCCCAAAATGATCCAGTGCTTCTAAAGCCTTTGTCATTTTATTTACACAATCATTTCACTTTACTGTTGTGCTTTGGCCAGCCTTTATGTAACAGCTGTGATATGTCATTGAACCTAAAATGAGCTCGCACATGATATATCCTACAAGCTCAGGGCACAGCAGCTCTGTATTATTTTAACATGATTTATTACTTTCAAAATGATCATAACTCATAGTCATGTCAGCAGTTCTGGATCAGAATCGGCCTACTTTAAAAGGGTGCTCTTGTGTTTGAAACTAT
The DNA here is from genome assembly GCA_034769285.1 of Lutjanus argentimaculatus. Lineage (NCBI taxonomy): Eukaryota > Metazoa > Chordata > Actinopteri > Lutjaniformes > Lutjanidae > Lutjanus > Lutjanus argentimaculatus. The sequence goes on along the minus strand of JAWZSL010000012.1, from coordinate 13,633,865 downwards.
ATGACCTGATGATAAATGAGTTCATCATGTAAAAAATTGATTTTTGTTCTGCAAACATGGATTGAATTCACTGACTGAACTACCCAGTGTCATAGTTTGTTGATATACACTTAAAGTTAAGCTAATGTGAGAAGCTAACCAAATTATTAAGTATCTGTAGCTGTTTTGACCCTTGTCACACCATGGCTTCAGATTCTCTTAAATCTGACTTTAAAAGATCAAAGATATTTTTATTATATTATTTAAGCCCTTCTGGCTCGCATTGCTTTGCCCTTCAGTGGGCTCTCCAGTAGAGGGCAGTGGAAAACAGGGAAATGCTGAGAGAAAATTTCTTACATTCTTTAATCTCGAAGTCTTCTTTGATTTGAATCTTTTTTTGTTTCTATACAAGCAGAAATTAGGAATCCAAACTGCCACAACTACAGTGGTTTTTTACTGCACTACAATTAATAGACAGCTATAGTTACTTTTCAGATTAAGATTTTACTAATACAATATATGATCATCTTACAAAACACAATGCATTTTTTACTATTTAACCAATGGTTCACTGCTTGAGATCCTTTACAAAAAAGAAGCATGTAGTTAGCAGTTCTACAAAACGTGTTTGCTGTTTAATGAGTTTAAAGTATTCCATATTTCCTAAGAGAAAGAAAGTTCCAAAATGTGATACTAATATGTGTAACAGTACTTTTTTTAATTCTGACAACCCTCAGATTTATTTTGTCACCCTAACTCCAGTAGCAAAAAAGCTGCTGATGTGTTGCTTATAAGTATTGCTTATAAATATTAATTTAATAAGGTCATATAATAATCCGTCACAGTGGTCACATATTTTTCTGACAAAACTTCTGTACTTTTACTTAAGTAGGATTGCATACAGAATCTAGTTGTCAGAATCAGAATCAGAAATACTTTATTGATCCCTGAGGGGAAATTGTTGGTTGTAATGAGCTTTTTAAAATTTGTTTTATTTTATATTTTGTTACTTAAGTAAAGGATCTGTTATTAATGTCTATTGGTGATCTGTGTAATGACTTGAGTCTACCACCAGAGGGCAATCATTGTCTGGCAACAAGAAAAGAGTCAACATCTATTTATACAGTCTGTCTAGTTCTGCAAAAGTAGACCTGTAGGCAGAATGACTAAAAGACAGGAGCAGACATTTAGTACCTGCAATACCTGCAGTGTTTTCATGAACTGAATCAACAACCAGACGTGTCCCTTTTTTTCTACAAAATCCTGCTCAAACACACCCTGTGTCAGACTGTGTTGCTAAAGGCAGTGTAAAACAAAAAACTATTGGTGGATGTTGCCCTAAGTGTCTTTTTCCCCCTGTGTTTATTTCTATCTTTTTCTATTTTTATTTTTTCTTTTGGCCTTGCTTTTTTGGGGAGAGTGAGCCTACACACTGGAGTGCATTGTCCAAAGGCAGGGAGCACTCCAATGGATGATTTAATTGGAGTGCCATCACTTAGGGAACAGATTAGGCAGGAGTGTTAGAGACATCTTTCAACATTTGCCAGCACACACTATGAATAGAGCCCATGTGAGTGTGTGTGTGTGTGTGTGTGTGTGTGTGAAAGTGGTGGTGAGGGGCTGTTAATGTTGCTGAAGAGAGAAATCAATCGACCCTTGTATTTAACATTCAGATTTTAGCCGAGATTTATAGGCTGGGTTGCAGCAACAAGTATTCATTTTTAAAACAGATTACATCATGGTTTAATTTTACATTATGCTGCAGCAAACTTTTAAACTAGCTTAAAATTAAGAAAGATTAAATTCATACCTCTCTTTAAATTTCAATTTCATTTTTACACTAAACCTAGATTAAATTTATTTAAATTTTAAATTTATTTCTGTTGCACCAACATTGTAAGGTTTAACTTTTAAAATGGCTGCCTTTTTGAGATGGATTGAGCAACTGCCAGGCAGACTTTTTTCCTCGCTGTGCTTTTATTCAGTTTTAATCTTCTATTATTTGGCCATGCTGCTCCATTAATTTGGCCAATGGGGTTTTCACAAAGGAGAAAATCTTCTCTGCTTTTTACCTATAGCGAACAATGTACTATTGTCTTAACTTTTTAGCCAGATAGCAAACAATGTACATTGCGTTAAATGTTTAGCTAACATTTTGTTTATTGTTTAACTAGCGAGCAAATAATGTAACGTTTTTAACTTTTTAGGTAGCCAGCAAATAGTGTAATCTTTTGTTAAATTTTTAGCTAGCAAGCAAATAATGTAACATTTTTAACTCTTAAGTTAGCAAACAAATAATGTAATATTTTGTTAACTTTTCTACTAGATAGCAAACAATGTAATGTTTTAGGGAATACAGAACAGCCAAAAGTTAACGGTCTCCCTACTACTTTCTGACAGCACGTAAATGTACTATATATTTATTCATTTCATTTTTGGTTAGCAGGCATCTCCATATTGATTAAGCTCTGTTTAATTTCAGTTTACATCCATAAACTTGGATTGACTAAACTGAGATTAATTTTGAATTGGATTAAATCAATCTTTGTTGCTGCAACGCAGTCATAGAGTCACACAGACACACTGAACTACTTTTTCTGAGCAGGACAGATGAGACACAGAAGGACGAGCAGACGACACCAGCTGTTTGCTTGTTGTTATTTATTATGATGTCATCACAGCCTCGTTATTGCACGTATCATAAACACGGAACTATTGCTTTTTGCGATTGACCAGTTCCAGAGTCAGCTTGACCTCGGCTTCATTTCGCAGCAGAGATCCTGTCTTGTCTCAGAGCGTAGAGGCCAAGGACACATTTAGCAGGGGCTACAGCACAGAGACCTTTGTAGAGCACATGGCAGTTGGCAGATGCTGAATAGAGGAACAATGTCCGTAGTGGATGGTTTGCTGTTTGAAAGGGATATTCATGAGTAAAGCCAATTAAGGATGCCACAGAGAGAGTTAGTGGGTCCATGGGATGATAAACTGAGTGTAGTATAGTGAGAAAGGTGATGTATTTCAAAGTGATGCATTTTCTTTACATCTGAGTCCCATTTTTCATTTCCCCATACACTCTCCAACTCCTTTATCTACCTTCCCCTTATCCCTTTTGTCACCTTGTTGGCATATGCTGCAGTGGGTGCCCATATCTGGGTGCTTCAGTCTGAGAGTGGGCTACCAATCTGTTGGTCTGGCTTAAAGGTGGTCTTGGCTGAGACTGACTCGGCAGCAAGTTTCACACATAGAGCCGAGACGAGGCGGACACTGGTGGCGGGGGAAAAGGTTGGAGGGGTGAGGCGGATTAAGAGAGAGAGGGTCAGAGGAAGAGTGTGAGACTGTTGTCTGAGACTAGTCCCTGGACTAAATGAGAGGAGAATCAGGGTTAAGTGCTCTGTTTGTGCGGCCATTAAAAGCTGGGAGTAGAGTACCGGGCCTTGCTGAGCCAAATCTCATCAGTCACTGCCAATTTGAATCACAACCAGCACCCCGTTTTTCCTCTTTCTATTCCTCTTCTTGTGCCCTCTCCTCACCCCTCCTCCCACCCTCCTCTCCATGCAGACAAATAGACATTCCGGCAGCGGATGTGGTGGTGGTTGTCCATAGCAACCTGCCATGCGGGGTGTATCTTGTGGGAGCAGGACCACTGAGTGAATGGCTAAGCCTTCTGCTAACAAAGACTGTGAATCTCTGAGATGCTTTGAGCTTCCATAGAAGCGCTGTGACTTCTGGGCTGTGGGAGTGCTTTACATAATCCAGCAGCAGCAGCTCCCCTCTGCTCTGCCACATCGCTCTCTCCTCCTGCTCTCTGCACCTAACACACACGCCCCAATGTAGGTCGGCTCGTCTTGGAGCATCCTCTAAAATTCCTTCAATCTATCATTCAGTGTGATAGCCTAATCACAGCTGTGCTGTTGGGAAGCCTGGCTGTGCAAAGGTGGAGACCGGTCAAGAGATGGATGTTCAACAGTTCTGCCTGTACCTACAATATGAATTTGAAGAAACTAGAATTTAAATCTTGTCTTGAGGAAGCAACTAAGTGATTTTGATCACAAATTCTGCCAGAAATATCAAGGATCGCAGTCACACTTTATTTTAGACAGCATACTAGAATATGTAACCATTTAAGATCAGTTTATTAATAATTTAAATGCAATAAATTCTGGTATGACAGGGCACTCTTTAAAATGAAATATGCTGTAATACAAAATTAGTTCACTAACTTATTAATTTAGATTTTATTATGAGAATTTTTGGCAGATGCTACTTGCACCCAATATGGCTATTTGCACCTAGGTTGTAATAGCTTATGTGGCTATTTACAATCGGGTGTATATAGCTTGATATGCCAGAGACAAGCACCAAGGTGTCCTAGCCAATAATGCTATTTGCACCTGAGGTGTACATAGCTATCTCTTTAAAGTGAAATATGCATCAACGCATTGTTAGTTAGTAATATAGGCTATTTAGATTTTCTTATAAAAAATTCAGGCTGATGCTGTTTGCACCCAGGTTTAACTAGCCAATCTGGCAATTTGGGTGTATATACCTACAACAGTGCTATTTGCATCCAATAGCCAATGTGGCTATTTACACCGGCATAGAAGAGACAAACCATGATCTTTCCCTCAACCAACAAAGTAGTCTTGTTGCCTGAACCTAACCAAGTAGTTCTGTTGTCTGAGCATAAACAAGTAGTTTTGTTGCTTGAAACCTGTAACTGAAAACTGAAAATAATAATTTAAAATAACATAGCCTTTCAGGGTAGAATTTAAATCCAACTCTCCTGCAGAAAAGCCTTGCATTCAACTCATGAATTTGTCACCCTTTATGGCTAAAACAGGGGGTCAGGTGCAAATAGCTGAATAGCTGTTGTGTGCTTTTTCATACCAGGGTACAAATAGACACAGCAAAATTTTTTATTCATATGTGTTTGTCATTTACTGTCACCCATCAGAGAGTCTGTCATATTTGCAGCCACAAACAGAGAGATTGATGGGTATGGATGTTTATAAATGTTATGTATATTATGCATATGAGTTCTGCTCATAGCATCCTTTTGTTAGCTGGGATCTGCCAGCAGCTGACATTGTGTGCTCTGCTTCCTCTCGTGAACCTCTCTGGGACTGCCGAAGCCAGCTGCTCCACTGTGCCTCTCAACGTCAACACATTTAACACAGACATGTAAACTGCACACTTCAATAAGTCGACGAGTCAATGACTTCATCTTAGTGGTATAAGAGCTTCTCTTCTTCCCCTTCCTTCTTTTATTGGAGCCACTAAGCTGTAAAAAATGTAAAATAAAATCAGTGTGATGGGTGTCTATCAGAAATATGAATTAATCACAGACTGGAGAAAGAAGGGGGGTAGAGAAAGTCATTTTAACCTAAGGACTCCTCAGATTCCTCACTGTTTCAACACTTCAGGTAAACAATCAATGGCAGAAGGCTTGGTAGGGAATAAAACTAACTGGCATAGTGTTGCCCTGAAACATGTACTCTATACTGGAATCATTTTTACATTTACCAAACAGCTGGTAATGTAAAAGTGATGTCTTATAACCTCAACTATCAAACATACATTAAGGCACATAGCCATATTCAAAACATCACCACATATTGTATCTATATGGGGCACAAAAACATTAGCTACCACTCCCCTGTAGTTGGAAAAAATCATCAATGTTCAGCAAAGCAGACAGTTTCCCTCCATTAGAGTCATTTGACTACAAATTCATAATTACTGGGTGAGACATCACCTTATTTTGTTAAAGAACTATCACAGCACTGTCTGTATTGACAGTTTTGAGGCAAAATAAATGTACTATATCTTTTCAGCCCTGTTATTAGTTATTATTATCAGTCCATTACGGTGATCCTCTAAAGAAACAGCAGTTCGAGAGTGGGAGTGAACATACTGTTGCTTTGGTGAACACATGTCTGCAACTATGGCCATTTAGATAAAGGGATTCCATGATTAGAAATAGAAAAAAAAATGAACATTTGTATCAAAAGCAAAACATATTTTTCCTGCAAAAACATCCACAATGGGTTCTTTATACGGATCTTAGGATGCAAGGCAAATCTATCAAGATGTGAATAGATGAATTCTCAGACTGAAAATTATGTTCTGGCACAGTGTAACTGTAAGTCGATGAATCTGATGGATTTTTTTTTTTTTTTTTTTGTACATGTCCATTCCAGCCATCTTATACTTTCCAGTTTATCCGTTTGCCACATTCATTCTGGGGTTACAAGACTGTCAACATTGTGCTGTTTGAACCATCAGTAGTATAATATACAAATGTACAGATACACAATAGAAATGCATACATAATTGGTTATTACAATGAGACCTACAAAAAAGCATGAGAATAAAAAGTCTGTGGGATATTGCAGGTGAGGCAAGCAGAGCCACATAATGTGCATCCAGACTGAGGGACACACACCCTCCTACCATGATTAAGCGCATGTCTATTTACACCGCATCATAACAAAGCTATCAAAAACAAAGGCTCCAAAAATTCCTCCTAAAAACTTTTTTTGTTCTTTTGTTTCTCTACTTACAACAATGTCGATTCCATGTATGTACATCCCTAGAAAATAATTTAATTATAGTTACACACTTTCTACATTTGTGAAACAATACAGTTCTAGTCCACAAGGAAGGTTGTTTGTTTGTTTGTGCGTGTACACTCGTGTATGTATGTGTGTGTGTGTGTGTGTATAGTGTGTATATGAGGTGGGGAATGATGGTTGAGGGGGATAATGTTCATGGATTGGCTAACAGTCGCAGGGGCAGATTTAGAGACTGGACTGGATGTGGTCACAGGGAGGAAGTAGTGGAGTCAACAATTTCTCTCCCGTTGCACACGGTGGGGACGTGGTGGGCACTGACAGAAGCTTGGAAAAGAGAACAAAAGAGAAAAAGGAAGATAATTACAAAGAAATCAAACATTCTTAGACATTAGATTTGTTTATATAATTGTTCATAAAACCTTCCTCAATTAATGATTTTTGCTATCAAAGGGATCTTAAAATCATGCACTGCAAAAAACAAAACAAAACAAAACAAAACAAAACAAAACAAAACAAAACAAAACAAAACAAAAAAAACATATTTTCTTAGAACCGACAATAAAGCAATATCATTATCACACTACCCAATTACATTTACAGCTACAGTACACACAGCTTAACCTGAAATCATGTTACAAAAAATATCAAATAATCATAATAGTGACGGGGGTCTAGATTGGCAGCATAGAAAGAGCTTTGTCCATATAGGTAAATTAAGTGACGAGTGCCACAGAAATGCAGTGATGCTGTTCAGTGATGTTTCACACCCCTACAGGTAACAAACAATGTACACAGCCTTTTATTAATATTTGAGTTGGAATTAAAATGGGGCAGCATTTTTGATTACTGATGGTCCACCTACTTTAGGTTACAAGCACAATGTATTTTCAATGCAACAATCCAACAATAATGAATGGCATAAGGGAGGAAGTGATACAAGTACAATCAATACCAACAAGCTACTTAAAGGATTTAGTGGCATCTAGAGGTACGGTTGTGTATTGGCAAGAATCTGATGATACAACATTGTGATACTCAAGTGTATCAATTTTTTCGTACACCCTTATCTAGTAGGGATTTTACAGATTGCAAACACATCTGTCAAACTAGATTATAATATAGCAATATTTATCAGTGAATATATGCTATAGCTGTGAGCCAATAATCTATTAGCCCCAATATTCATTGTGCATCCTGCATGTATTTATATTCCAAGTTTGCCATATTCTGCCAATAAATGCCCCTAAATCTTACACGCTGAACCTTTAATATAAAAAGACCATCCAAAGGAACAGCTACATTTAAACACAAATCGTGGTGTAAATGTAGGTTTAATCTAATGGTAATACACATAAGTATATATAAACTGCAATTTTTGTCTCTGTATTTGTTCTGGGGTGTACAAAAAAACTGAAATATGTTCCAGTCAAAATTCCAGTCAGTTCTAAGGGGCATATTTCGAACTTGGCATCTCATTGTGCTGCTCAAAGCTGAGCCCTTTCAGCAGGATGCCATTTTTTACAGTCTAACTACCACATGATTGAACCTGTCAATCATGCGTTATCATATAGATAATACCTATAAAGTAACAGTGGTCCACATGAACAGATCAGGAGGCTTGGGACATAGCATTATACGACTTTAAAAACTGTTCTGTGGCAGAAAAATACAGAAAATAAACACCTTGATACTAAAAAAATATTTTGTTTCCCCTATAGCAAAAGTGGAACACAGGGCTCTCCGTTGTGCTGAATATTGGATGCTGAAAACAGCCATTCGACAGAGACATAATAAGAAAGACTAAGGGAGCGCTGCTTTAAGCCCTGTCTCTTTAAAAATGAGGTAACTTCATGTAACCTACCGTGAGATGCGTATGTGGTGGCAGCCCCACTGACACTGAAGCGATTGAGGTTGAGCCTGTGGCTGGTCACATTCTTCTGGGGCTGGAACATGATGATATGGACCTTAGGAGCAAACATACAGCCCAGGACCACAAAACCACTCAGGCTGACCGAGATACACATGGTGGTGGTCTGAACCTTCAGAGAAAAGAGGAGACAGTCATTAGCAGAGTGACTTTGATGGATAAATCTTATGCTAATGTAGTATAAAGTAATTGCCGTTAAGAGATAATTTGATGATAATAATCTGTAATAATGAACATTTTTCAAAGGCACTTTTTGAATGACAATTACAAAGTGCTTAACAGGGAATAAAACAATAATAAATTAAAGCCAATTCGATAAACAGTAGATAAATATAGAGCACAAAAATGCCTGAAGTAATTAAACAATCACTATATGTACACAGAGCCAATGAGGCCTGTAAAGAGGGAATATAACTCTTTATCAGCAGACTTTGTTACCTTGCAACAGTCCAGAGGATAACATTATGGGATGGATCAATAAAAGACTTAATCAACAGAGCCCAGAGAGGCCAAACCTAACGGTATCTCAGCTTTAACTTTATTCTCTGTGATCTATTGTACAAAATCAATGCTAAATGCAATATTAAAGGGACAGTTTAGATTTTTTGAAGTGGGGTTGTATGAGCCACTTATCAGCCAGTGTATTACCTACAGTAAGAGGGTGGTCGGCACGCCATCAGTTTGGAGACGCAGCGGGATCACCGGTGTAGAAAGCTAAGCAATGTACTGCTGTGCACATGGTCAGCAGCAAAACATATCTCAGCAACCTAACAAAAGACCTGACTAAAAAATCAAATTTAATTGTACAGCATATTTCAGGGGTGTCACGATTTCAAGTCCAAATCGAAATAGATCAAAATTAGCTAAATTTAAAAATGGATCAAAGTCAAAAGTGGGATCTGCAATTCTCTCATGCCTACTTGTGTGTGCCTAGCGTATGTCCAAACAAAAAGCTAAAACAAAACTCAGCTTATCTTACCGGTATCCTACAACTGAACTTTTCCATCTTTCTAATGAATAATTTGAAAATCTAAATGACATAAAACCAATGATATGTTAATCTTTACAAATCAAGACATGATAGTCTAACAGTGGCATAGCTGTCAGTGCTAAAAAATAAATAAATATTCTTTTTTTTTCATTCATTGTCCGTAACCGCTTATTCTGACGGGTCGAGGGGAGCCTATCTCAGCTGACATTGAGAGGCGGGGAACACCCTGGACAAGTTGCCAATTCATTACAGGGCTGACATATGGAGACAAACAACCACTCATGCTCACATTCACACCTACGGGTGACTTAGAGTTATCAATTAATCTATTATGCTTCATGTCTTTGGACTGTGGGAGGAAGCTGGAGTACCCTGAGAGAACCCACGCAGACACGAGGAGAACATGCAAACCCCGCACTGCCCAGCCACAAACTCCCAAGCCCCCAGGCTGGCTGGGGGATTCAAGCTCGCCTTAAAATCAAAAGTCAAATCAAAATACGACCTTAAAATCAAAAGTCAAATTGTGGACTTGGAGAATTGTGACACTACTACTATATTTAGAATATTGTCAGTGCTTTACCTTGTTATCAGACAGAATTTTCTGATGGGAAAGACAAATGTTCTCTCTAAACCAACCAGACTCCATTGCCAAAATCATTTATTTTACCTCACAAAACACAGAAGTGCTGGTCCACGTCTGACTCGATTGGTTGGTTAGTTTCTGTTATTGTATGACTTCATTGTTTTTAAAGGTTAGATTGGATTCACTGAAGTCACACAATAACACAAGCAACTAACAGATTGAGGCAATGGTAGACCAGCAAAATATAATAATGAAAATATTTAAAATATAATGTGCACTTAAATTGATATTGAATATTTTAGGTAGGTTTTTTTTAAGTGGCTTTAGCACTGGAAACCCCTGTCTGCCTCTCCAAACTGAGGGTGTGCTGACTGCCATCTGTAAGTAATACACCAGCTATTGATAAATACCTCATACAGTGGCATTTCAAATACTCTGAACTATCCCTTTAAGTATGTCTAGAGAGATGTGTGCTGTACGTCCCTTTAGATTGCCATACCATTGCTGTGCCGCACTTTGTGTAGCTCAAAAGTGTTAGAGAGGGTTACAGGGCTGAATAACAGCAACTCACAGTAAAACCACCATGCCGTATAGAGAAGCACATTAGTAATCAACCCTTCAACATCTCCTCTGTGTATGTATATACTTAAATGTGTGTGTGAGTGGGTGGTTGTGCGTGTTGGTGATGTAATGCCGCTACCTGACTAATCTTAAAGTCAGATTACAAGGCCAAAGAGATGCTTATTTCCAGAGAGAGGGGAGAGAGAACTAGAGAGGGGAAAGTGTGCTGCTTTTTTTTTTTTTTTTTTACAGGGATCAAATGAGCAGCCCTGGCATCAGCACTCCTCTCTTATGCCCTTTGATACAGTGCACGGTGTATGTGTGTTTGTGAAAGAGTGTGTGCTTTAAGTTTGTGTGTATGCTTAAGATTTGTATGGATCAGGTGAACACTCACTCCCCTTTGCTGTGAAATCTGGACATGTGTCAGCAGTTTGATGGAGCCTGTCTGTTTGTCATCCCAATACTGCAGAGCTGGGACATTTGCCAGCAGGATTAGAAATTGTCTAAGCTGCCACTACACCTGTGTAGTCACTGTTCTGTGAATACACAGTGCTTAATCATGTTGAGGGCACAAAAAAGTGCCCACACAGTTACATTATAGGGACTTCCCTGCTGTTTGAGGACAACAAAACAGGCCCCCACTCGGTAAATCATAAAATTTTGGGCTTAAAGGAATAGTTACATTTTGGGAGATAAGCTTTCTTTCTGAGAGATAGATGAGGAGATTGGGACTGGTACCAATCTTCTCACCTAATTCTGAGCAAGAAAGTGAATAAGCCTTGGCTGGCATATAACAGTTATGGTTCAGGATCACCCAATAGGATAAGAAAGCGAGTGAATGTAATGTCCTCCTAAAAGACAGTGATAAGTACTATTTGTGTATGTGTGTGTGAGTGTTTGTGTGTGTTCAGGAAGATACCCTGTAGTCACTTGATGTAACGTAGAAAATGGGAAGAAATGCCAGCCAAATTATACAGGTGGTGTACATGGTGAATCCAATAAACTTGGCCTCGTTGAAGTTCTCAGGGCACTTCCTGGTCTTGAAGGCATACCTATAGGGAGAGAATCGTATTTCTAAATCAGATAGACACCCTCCGGAAAAAAATTATACTAAATATTGTCACTATGAAAACGGAATCAATTGGTGATTGTTTAAAATTCATCTAAGAACCCAGACAAATTGACCCCTCCTAAGTCCCGCCCCCTTTTCCCAATAATAGTAAGCTTTGGTATCCAGCGGAACCTTGGTCAACTTTCTTCTTTCCTGTTTCCTGTGCTTGCTTGCTATGTTACATGCTAGGCTTGTCTGAGTTGAAAAGAAAAGATTGATAAAAGAGGTTTCTTGGGGACCTGTAAAAGCGGCATATAGTCACATCTTAAGTTAGCTAATGTTAATAAAAGGCTAGCTAACTAGCTAGCTAATTATAGCTAGCTAGTGTTTTTCTACAGAGCAAAACACTAGCTAATTAGCTAGCTAACAACTGATGTATCCTTGATAAGCTAGCTAGTTATTTAGTGTTTTTTTGCTAACATTAGATAACTTAAGATGTGACTATATGTGACTTGTACAGGTGTCCCACAAACATCTTTTATCCATAGCACATAGCATACAGGTACAGGAAACAGGAAAGGAGAAAATTGACCATGGTTCTAAAAGGTGCAGGACTTAGGAAAGGCCAATTGTTAAGAAATGTCTTATGTAAGTATGATGGCTAATCAAAGCAATGACACACTTACACAGTACACAGGATGACCAGGAGTACGTCATATCCCAGGGACAGCAGCATGCTGGAATCACGTACATTACACTTAAGGATGACAGTTTGTCGTCGCTCTGGCAACGTGAAGCGCCGTGTCCCAGGAACTTCAAGCAGCAGCCACACTGACACCATCACTAACTGGACGGAGATTAAACTCAGACAGATGAACACCTGAAAAGGAAGGGAGGAGAGGTAGGTAAGGTCATCAAGATCCACTGTCTGTCTGTCCATCCATCTGACTGATGCAGATTGATGGACATGATGCTGCAATCACTCACCTGAGAGGATGGGCTAATGAAGCGTGGCCTGGCTGCACCCGCTCCATCTTTCACGCCACTGAAAATCCTGGCAATTCTGTTAGTTTTGGTAAGCAGAGCAGAGTAGCAGACAGCAAATGACGTGCCCAGGCCGAGGCGCCGTAGGGCACAGATGGCAGGAGAGGGTTTGGCCAAGAAGAGGAAAGTCATGGCGTAGGACATGAAGACTCCTGAGAGGAGGATGTAACACAGCTCTCTACCTGAAGCTTTCACCAGTGGTGTGTGGTTGTGTCTGATAAACACCCAGAACACCAGACCGGTGCACATGAACCTGTGGACAGGGCGGCAAGTTTCATGAAGTCACAGTTTCCATGGGTGCTTATGTGATATTAGTAGGAACGCTCTCTATATACAACAAAATATATCAGATAATCTGACAGTATTATAATATCAGTATAGGCCCATACAACACTACATGTTTACTCTAGGTACAAAAAAACAAGTAAAATGTTTTTTTAAAAATGTAATATTGAGCCTCATTTGACCGTTTGCTAAACCCCAACCCCATTTAGTTACTGTTACGCCTGTCAAGCTTTTCTTTCTTGCACACATGCAGATTAATGGTGGCAGATTTATCGTTCGAATTTCTTGGAAATTTTTGAAACAATGAGTCCTTGACTTTAGACTGATGTGGGCAAAAGCAGGGTTCTCATTTCTAGCCGATGACCATCGATTTTGCTGAAATAACAACTTTCACTGACAGATTTTATCAGCTGTGGCTAGCAAATTAAGCTAATGTAAGCTCCACATATTGTGTGAAAATGCTGAATTTTCAGTGTTTTCAGCTGACCAAGACAAGAATCTTGGAAAAGGAGTTTTAAACTTAAATGTTATGGCTACATATATGATATTGTGCCAAAAGACTAAAGCTGCATGTCCCATGCAAAAGGCCAGAGTTCTCAGCAGTTGGTAATCCACAACATGTACGAAGCAGCAATGCTCTTGTATAGCACCGTAGAGCTAAAAAGGGACTGAAAGCCCATTTGTCTGATAGCCTGTTCTCCCAAAAACAAATGCTCATTGCTCAGAAGGCCCAGTGCTCCAAAAATGCGCCCTCTCCTTGCCATAGTTAGTTCAGTTGTTGGCCCTGTCCATGGAGCTGAATCAGTTAGAGTTAGAGGTAGTTAGTATTTTTAATAGTATTAGTATTTTCGATGCAATGGGTCTTTGGAGTAATGGGTTTTTAAGAAAATGGGCTGTTGGAAAAAGGGGCTTTTAGTCCAATGGACCATTTTTTGGACTATTGGGGTTTGAAATAATGTGCCATCAGAACAATGATACAGAGCTATATAGGCCTCGTATTGTAAGCATAATAAAGAAAAATGTATGTTCATGAATTCATTTTTAACTATACAAGAGAAAAGGCTTTTAGGATGAGAAGTAAGAGTTTGGCAAATGTAATCCTATCTTGTGTAACACTGATTGAAATCCAGTGAAAACCAGGGGAAATGCTATACTACATAACTGATATACGACACAAACTATGGTAGTAAGCTAATAATGTACTTCTTGGCTTTGAAAAAAGTAGTGCTCTGTTAATGTAAAGGATCATTTATGCCCCCTTGACATACGAAAATAGATATGCCCATTTCAAATGATATAACACTTAATGCCCACATATTTCCACGCTTCCTTTACACTGGCATGGATGTCAAGCAATACATCTACTAGAGGGCGCTGCTCAGAGTCAAAAGTTGCTCCAAAGAAAAAGAAAAGGAGTCAAAATTTTCTGACAACAATAAATCTTGAAAAAGAGGCAAAAGCAGAGGCAGTATTGTAGAGGGCGGAGGTCTGTGTGGCCATCACAACATGAACTTCTTCATCATGTCCTGCTTGAACTAATAGCTACACTTGTTATACTGCCCCCACAACTCCCAGTAGCACTGCTCTGTTCCCTCCATATCTGTAAACTTTCAGAAAATTAACACACTGGCAAAATGAATGCAGAGTATGGATAGAGGGCTCAGTCTGTATCCCTTTGCATATGCAATGCTAATCATAAATAGGTCTAAGTAGTAAGCCTCTTAGCTGGACATACTAACAATCGAATTGACCCATTCTTTACAGTTTTGTTCTTGTGTTTTTGGCTTCAGAAAGACCAGAAAAACACCTCCATCCAAGCTCCTTAAATCCTGAAAATTGGTCTTACAAGAGCCTCATGCACACTGCTTCAACATGTGGAAAAATCCATCAGGCGTGCCGTTACGGTTGCTAAGCTATAATTGCACAATCTTTGTACAGAGGAAGGGTTTAGCAAATGGTCAATTCCCGTTCCCCATCCCAGCATCCAGATGAAGACACACGCTTACACCTCAGAGGACCGGTCAGAAACCGACATCATGTTGACAACCCTCACTCACCCTACACAGGCGATGGTTATTGGACCAATGGCCCATGCATCTTCCCACATAATGTAGTCCTCGGGAAGGTCGTAACACGATGTTAGGTCATCAGTGGGCCACTGGCCAGGAGCACAGGGCGAGCAGGTGAACTCATCAGCCAAGTATTCATGAGGCTCACATGCTGTGCAGATCCAGCAGCAGTACTCACCTGGGAGACAGGAATATGAACAGCAGAGTGTGACAGTCTGAGATTCTTCAAAAGGCACTGCTGCTTGGTATGGTATGTCCCTTTGACAAAAAAAGAACATGTTCTCCTACCTGCCTGCATTTTCTTCATCTCATTGCGTTCACAGGGGTCGCTGCACTGCGAGGTGGGCACCACTTCTCTGGGCCAGTGAATCAGATCACCGCTCAGACTCAGACTCTCTGCCCATTCGCCCACTGGCACGTAACCATAACGATCAACGGAGCGCTGGTAGCTGAAGATGTTGTACCGGCCCATGTTGTCCCCCTGGGAATCAAACTTCACGATTGTCTCACTGCCTGGAGGAGCGAAAGGGGCTGGAGAGGAGACAAAGAGTGGGAAAGAAAGTGATAGTGGAAAAAGGAGATTAAAGCTAAACAATCACAAACAATCATCCCATTGATGTCTCATTGATGCCTCTTTAAAAGCAGCAGTGAGGACAGAGACAATAAGCCATGGTCAGTTAAGCCTTAGGAGTCCAGAACAGACAGTGAAGGGCATTACAACAGTGTTTTCATTACTGAAGACCAACCGGTTACAAAAGTATTTGCTAAGAGGCTATAAATGCCTGGTACGCTTGTTGATGTCTGTGTGTGTATCATTGGCTTCCCATCCTTCCCTAAGGTCGCACAGGGACAAAAACGCTGCTCTAAAATCTGATCTGACAAAGATTATTACCAAATGCATCATTAACAAACTGCCCATAAAGTCGTATAGGCATGAAGGAAGAGGACTGAATCCCTGGGCAGTGTTATAGCTACCCACACATTGATAGAATTAGCCTCTGGGTCTCTCATGTGAGGGTGGTACACTGCTGAAACTGCCAAATTGGTTTGTATACAAGTTGTTATGAAAGGATTACCATCTACCCCGAGGATGTGGGAACAGAAGACATTGTAAAATTGGCAGGATGCTGAAACCATTAAAAACAACCCAAGGAGAAAAGCGGCTAGGCTATGGACTTGGAAAAAAGTAGCTTCTTCTTCTCGCAGGCAGTGTTGGACCTGACAGTGCTGACACTTGGTCGTTTTGACACAGACAAAGTGTATGTCACTCCTACAGTCAGTGCCACTTCTGTCCTTACAGCGGAGCAATCAACTCTGCTGCTGCTGACACACTGTACAGGGCTGAGTGTTATACGCTGCAGCCTCCCCTGTCAAATGATGATGTGGCTGGGGATAGAAGTGCAGCGTACACTGGCTTTAGAAAGCATCACTCTTCAATGTATAACAAGGCTCTCTGTTCTCTGTGCACCGCAGCATTAATGATACTGTGCCACCTTCCTCATACCTCTGTGTCATTGGATAACCGAAGAAATCACGGGCCAAATTCTTTCTCCAAACGTACGGCTTGGGATCAGTGGAGTGAATCGAAACACAGTTTGTGAATAAGCTGTTGGTCTGAAAAGTGTGAGGATGTGCACACGTGCCTGTGGAAGCTCCATTAGGTTTTACTTTACACTGTGATGGTTAAGGTATTGCTCTGAGCGCTGTGGGAGGCTGTGCTGACAGAACCAAAGCTCTGACCCTGCTGTTAGTCGCGCGTGTGTGCGCGAATGAGTGTGTGTACGTGCTCGCAACACTGACAAGGGCTAAAGCTGTGCTATTGTTGTGAAAGCTCAGTGTGTTCAGAGAAGAATGGCGTGTCAGATGGCAGCAGAGGGGGTTAGGGTTTATGAAATCCATAAATCACAGAGACAGCACAACCCTCTATCTTTCTCCTCTCTTTCTCTGTCACAGGAAATTTTAAGTGTCATGTCTTCTTTGGATTTTGGGGCTAAATGTTTGGGTGACAGCTAAATGAAAATGATTTCAATAAGAAGGTGCTGATAATATCTTCAGACGAAGAAGAGTTATGAATCCATTATACTGCAAGTTGGCAGATAATAAAGTCTGCTAATAACACAGAGCAATAAGACAAGCCGGGCCTCCTCCTCTTACACACCCATACACACTCACAGAAACACTTTGCCACTAGCTAATTATCATAACTGCACCTTATTAGGACCTTAGATGTGTGCTGAAGCCTAATTAGCTGTATGTGGTAATTACGTGTAATACAGACTAAAGAGATAACGGCATTAGCCTACAGACCCATTTGAGGGTGCGGTAGTGTCCTTGACTTCCCTCTAACAGATCACATTCAGAGAGCAGTAGACTCAGAGGACTGGTGATTCCTCCACATAACAGCGACCTTGCTGACGTGACAGAGCGGCTTATCAGAAAAGTGTATGAGGGTGCAAGTTAGAGCTGACGAAGGCCACCAAGACTCCTCTGGTGACTGCAGAGAGCTGAGACAGACAGCCCAGGTCCTTGACTGATGGACACCACTCTCTCTCCTCAATGCTGGATCGAAAAGCCTGGTGAGCTAAGAGTTCCAGTGACCAAAACATTTTGGATCTGACTAAACGGGACTAAGACTCTGCAGCCAATGAGCTAACTTGAGCTCTTAAGCTATATTAAGTAAGGTAGCGGTGTTACATTATGTAGGCTGTGTTATGGATCATTTGACCCATGTTTTCCATCCAACAAAATTTTTAGGTGAAACACTAAGTAAACTAAAATGACCAAAAATAACTGGTTATGGCTGGACTAGATTGACTGAGATGTACAATATAATCTGATGACTAAAAAGACTAAAATGTCAACACACTGTCACTGAAGTACCAGGTCCTGAATGGACCCAATGCGAGAATGATACATTGTCTCAATTTTCAAACTTGTCTGTTTTGCATTCACAAAGGCAAAACTCAAATGTTGTAAAGGACATTTCATATCCTATAATTATAAATAATAATAACAATAAAAGTCCCGCGTTGTTTTATTATTTAAACGTGTTTAATATGAAGCAGTCAAATCAAGAAATGTTTTCATCAGCAGTAACTTCACCCAACTCCTATACAGCGATGCAAGAGAGAAAAACTTCAAACCACGTACATTCAGTTAGAGTCCACAGAAGTACTCAGTTGAACACACAGACACTTAAAAACAAGTTGTTGTCAACTCGAGTAACTGCTCCGCTTGGCTCACTGGTGAAGCACACAGAGGAGACGAGAGACAAACGCAATCGACCCCCCCACACTGAGCTGAAACGACACTAGTGCGCATAAATTAGGTAAGCAATAAAATATTTGGTTTCTTTCAAGAGGGGCACAATGGTAGGTGAAACACTGGATGTCACACTGAATGTCTGTTGGTTCACCAGTCACCAAAACAAAGGAGAAAAAGTTTTTTAACTAATAACATGACACATACAGTGGTACACTTCCTGTGATTTTTTGCATGGTCTTTACATCAGAAATTAACTGTTCACTTGACAGCAGTTGGAAATCACCTTTTTGAAGTGGACCAGAGTGCGGTTGTTTGGTCCACACCGGTGTTTGAGTGCTGCATTGACACCAACTAAAATGAACTGTACCAAGGGGGTAAACGTTCCAGGGTACGGTTCAACCAGACTAAATAAAGTTGGTGTAAACGTCCCCGTTGGGTGCTTTTGTACCTGTAGTTTAGTTTACTTGGTTTGGACAGAAAGAAAAAATTATACATTGCTGCATTTCAGTTCTGGTCTGGCTGCTGTTCATTCTGACTTGTTACACACAAACAAAGAGGAGTAAACATGCTTTTTTACAGGCTGACAGGTAACTTGATGACTGGACAGTTTTGCTATTGTCATCTTGCATCATCAGGACCCTCGGTGGGAAATCAAATTCTGGGGACTCACAGGAATTTATGTGGACTTTAATAGATGGATAGATGACTTTATTAATCCCCAGACAGAAATTAAATGCTTCTGATGTGTATATTTATGTTCTTTGCTGTCACCACAAGCTCACAAAGAAATAGACGATTATTTAGCAAATTGCTGCATGTTATGAATAATGACTAACAGGTAGAGACGGGGCGGAAAAGGAGGCGTCTTGTACAGTAATGATTCAGGGGGATGTTGTTACACTTTTCAATGGACTCTATGAACTGTCAAAGTACAAAGAGTAGGATACAGGCACGGCAGTTTTAACAACTTTTGACTTATTAATCAGGGAAAATATCCACACTAATGTGTTACCAAATGATTTGCATATACAGTATATATACAGTATGTACGTGGCTTCTACATAATTACATGAGTATGACTAAGACGAGACTAAAATCTCCAGACTTTTAGTTAAGTAAAACTTGACTTGACTTAATATGAACTAAACTAATGACTAGGACTAAGACTAAATTTAAAGAAAAGCTGACAAAAATAAAACTGTATAGCTGAGACTGATGTGAATGTCAACAGTTTTGCAGGCACTTTGGTCATATTAGCAAGTTAATAGATTACAGTTATTACAGTCAAATTCATTACCAAATTTCATGGCAATTCATCCAACAGTTAGTTGCTAGGAGGAAAGGTCAGGAGATCACCAAAGTCATTAAGCTTCATCATCTATTAATGTCTGAACAAAATGTCATCACAATCCATTCAAAAAGTGTTGAGATATTTCACTCTTGACCAAAGTGGTGGACTTACAGGCCGAAAGGTCAACAGACCAACATGGCCATCCGTAGAGCCATCCACCTAGCATGGCTAAAAAGCATTTGATAGGTGGGGGTAGAGCAGTTAAAGGAAGTTAGTCCCACAGCTACCTTTCTACAGCGTGTTTCTGTGTGATATAACTTTGATGAACCATGAACTGAACCAATTTGATCATTTGAAGAACTGAATGCGGTGACTGCTTCATAACAGCAGCTTGTGGGATTTTCTGAGCTGTCTTAAAGGCCCATTGTGTAAAGGTTACAGGGATCTATTGGGAGAATATGGAATATAATATTCATAAGTATGTTTCCATTTGTGTATAATCCCCTGGAAATGAGCACCTTCTCATTTGTTTTTGTTACCTTAGAATGAGCTGTTATTATCTACAGAGGGCTTGGGTCGTCTTCCACCGAGGCACTGCCACGTTTCTGCAGCAGCCCAGAACAAACAAACCAAAGACTGGCTCTAGACACAGCCTTTTGTGTTGCACGCAATTTTTATGGCCACTGTAAATTCTCCTACCTGATTTAAATGGGACGATGACAAAAGTTGTTTGCAAGCTGCAAGTTCACTGTTAGATGCCACAAAATCACATAGTATAACACAACTTAGAGGCCCACAGCTGACTTGGCCTGCGAGGTGCCGTCAGCATCCAAAGGTGGACCATGCCTCAGCGACCTTCTCTAACTGTGAATATACTGCTGTGTATCTGAGAGGATTCATTGCATTGTCAACCAAAATCTGCTTTTCATTTCTGTGAAAGCAGTTAATCAAATAGCTGGGGCCCCAGAATATCAAACAAACAACGGTACAAAAAAAAGCTAATTCAGTTAGGTGAGACAAACTGCTGTTATAACGCAGCCTAACCACATCCTTAAATTTTGTGAGATACTTTAGCATTCCTGCTAACTTGAGAAACACCTTATTATTCTAGCTTAATTAGAAGCATGGTGAAAACAGGCTTTTCATTCAGAAGCTGTGAAATTAATTATGTTCTCGGCCATGTCGGGCTAAAGCGAAGCCCAAGGGGGATTGTGGGTATTAAAGGCAGGGAGAGAGAGGAGGCAAAGGGGCTTGGGAGGAATAAGTAGGAATAAGTAATCTAAAAGTGGGGAGAGAGAGAGAGACTGAGAGAGGGGTATACAGACTCATAGGGAGAGGGCAAATCTTTTCTTTCTGTGAGTGTGTGACTAAAAATTCAAAAGCTGGCTGTTGATTAGTTGTTGACAGGGGAATAGAGAATTGTATTCCCAAGCATCAGTTCACCCGAATCCCTGTTCACACCGAATCCCTGATATAATTGTAATTTTAAGTTGAGATAAAATTAAAAATGCTGTTTTAACCATTTTAGATCACATCCCCAGTAATATTGGGTATTTATTTAAGAATATATGCCCGCCCAAAAAATCTTTCTTTGTATTTTTATTTCAAAATCATGGAAAATCTGTTCATTTTTTTATCTTCCTGTAGAACAAAATATGACACATGCTTACATAGGCTAGAACCAACCAGTTTCAACCAATAATGTGACATTCACCTGTCAATCAGCTGAGGTGAAGATTCATTAGTTAGCTTATAAGCAACAGTGTAAAGCATTGGTGTGTCCTCTCATGTTCACCACCTCAAACCTTCTTCTATTTCCCCAAAATACTGTTGTTTACTGGCCCGCTGGATAGAACTGGGGAAAATGGTATCTGTGACAGCAGATTATGCTCAAAGCATTTTACAGTGGACTGCATAAGCAGTTAACATTAGCTACATGGAGCATATGATGGGATGGGGGTCGGACCTCACTGATTAATGTTACTGTACAAATGCACAACTTATAGCCTGTGTAAAGAAACATGTTGAACATATTAGAAAATAGGTGCTGAAAATATGTGAAAAGACTGAGAACTATGTATTTCTGTGTTCAGGATTTTTTTGATGGACCTGAACACTATACAAAACCAAAGCACCGACACACAAACGACACCTCCTCCCCCATCGACCACAAGTCCAATAAAGCTGTGAGACGGGGTATGCATCTCGTTGTAGGTTGTAGAGGTATTTGACACTTTAGACATCAGAGCAGACACGCCCCCAGAGTTTCAGAGCAGAGAAAACTGCTCATTTTGAGACCTAATTTTATTCACTTGTTGTTGTTTTTTTAATTATTCAAATTTGGCTGGGTGGTTAATAACACATTTCTGTAGCATGACAGACCATGAAATTTAACTTGTAAAAAAAACACAAGGTAATGACTTCATTCACTGATTTGGGTGAAACTGGATTGTATTTTATGAGTGAAAATGTTATCTGGTTTCCCCTCTGTGGTCCTCCGGCTGCACAGCTTCAGTTTCTGGTAACTGAGCTCCAAACTGGGCTCAGCAGCCTCCCAGTGAGCACAGCTGGACAGGGATGAACACAGCCACTGAGATCGACAGGGAATACAGTACAATGTCATTTACTGAGTTTCCTGAGCATCGTGATAGCTTTACTCGCTATTAAAATAGCTAACTGCTGACTGCCGTTAGCACAATTTGCCATGCAGCTAAGTTTGCCAACTCAGTCCCGGGGTGCCAGGATCCAAACGAAACAAGACAACAACTGTTGTACTGTATTCCCTGTTGTCAAACCTCTGTCAGTGAGGCGGTGTTCTGTACCAGTCCTGCTGCGTTCACTGAGAGATCCCAGTCCAGCAAGAGTAAGCTGGTTAGTGGACCACTATGCTGTAGCTGCATGGCTGTGGGGCACGTTGCATTAATGCTTGTTCAGCGCTCCCTAGCTGCCTGTTTTTTACAAGAAACATGCAAATATGCAGAAAGAAATAGCACTCTGATTTCTGTTTCATGTTGATTTTAAGTTTGACAAAGTAAACACTGCACATAGGTCCATGCACAAGTGCACATCTGTTCCAGGTGAAATAGAAGGATACCATGGCTCTGCATGCTAATGGTGTGACCAACCTTATTGTCCCTCTTTTTTTTCCTTCAGAGGGTTGATGACCTTGCACATCTGTGCTCCACAGCGTCACTCACACACACATCCCTGAACATATACAGATACGGACAGAGGGATGCACTCACATGTCACAAATGCACACACAGACAGATCACATCAGCTATATTTGTTCTCCCGGCAGATTTGGCCCCCGGAGACGGAGGCGCTGCCTGGGCCACGGACCAACAGGCCACAGGGGAACAGAGGACAGATAGGGTGGAGAGAAGGAAGTCTCGAACAAGGAAGGGAAATGTATAGGAGGAAAGGTGCAAGCAACGGAGAGCTGAAGCTTGACAGAAAGAAAGGTGGCGAGATAGGGGAGACAAAAGAGAGAAACGGACGGCCAAAAGCAGGGGGGTGCTGGGAGCCGAGAGACAAGATAAGGGCAAAGAAAGGAGGGAAGTGACAAGGGAGAATACGAGAGAAAAAAGAGAGGAGATAGCAAAAGAGTAGAGCAAGAAACTGATGTGACGGCAGCAGAGACATAGGTGGACGGAGGAAAGCCTTTAGACAGGAGGAATCAATAGAGAAAAGGTGAAGGATGGATGGAGGGATGAGCAGAGTGAAGGAGTGGAGGAACAGACCGGCGCAGCAGAGAGGCGGTGGAGGCAGGAGAGCAACCTTGTGAAGTCTGAGTGGGATGTGCTGTTTTTGAATGTAGAGAGAGTAGGACACTCTCTGGGTGAGAAAGAGGATGGAGATGGAGGGAGATGTGGAGAGATGGAGTGATGAAGAGTGAGAGTAAGAAGAGAAGGAAAGGCAGAGAGTGACAGAGACGGAAAGACAGAGGGAGAGTGTGAAGAGAAAATGAGGGAGAGAAGGAGTGAAGGTTGTTCTCTAGCATCTAAACGTTGCAGTAAGCTCTCTGCTCAATATGGCCCTGAAGGCACACCGCCTCTGCTAACACAGACATATCACACACACACTTAGATTCACACACACACACACACACACCACACACACACACACACACACACACACGCACGCACGCACGACACACACACACACAAAAGCGCAGAGATGGGGGAATATCACATCTATCACCACTATTTGAACAGAAGACTGTGTGCATGTGTGTATATACTGATATGTTTGCTGCAGATCGGGGAGGTGGGTGGGTGGGAGTTGAATGATGGCTTTGAGAAGTGTGTGGGTTGGGGTAGTCTGCAATTTCATGGTGGTAAAAAAACACAAGCACTTCAAGCTGCCTCTTTGTAAAAACTGTTTTTGCACATGTGTGTGTGTGTGTGTCTGCGTCTCTTGCTGCATGTGTGTTTTTGTAGCAAAGGCCTCGTAAAAATGCACAAATGTGCCCCTGTGTCTATTACTAGTTGGTTGATAGGGAGCAGTTTCCCATGATCTACCAGATCCCTCCAACAATTGGCGATAGTGTCGGCTTCATTACCATAGCAACTAGCGAGATGAGACTAGATGAAGAGAGAGCGGCATATGAAAACACAACATACTGCCTCAGTGCACCACATACGCTGTCAGTAACACACAACAAAAACAGCGTTATCACAGCTAAAGACACAGTCTGCTGTGTTAAGAATGTAAAGTTAAAGACAGGGGGGAGTAAATCAACGTATTAGGAGGCATGAAGATCAAACTTTGATGCAATGTAAAGAGTGTATAACGAACATGCATGTGTGTGTAAGATAAGGAGATGAGAGGGAGATAGAGAGCGCTGAACGCTGTTGGTTTTCCGTCTGCTACAGTTCAGACTGAGAGCACTGCGGATGGTGATGCTGCAGTATTTATACCCCACATTCAACCTCAACTCACCTCAGCTCCTTCCTTACATATACTGTGGATAGAAAGATATATATGTACAGCAGTGTGCGTCATTCAGGGCTGACCAACAACTCAAAACAAACCCGCCACACCACTCTAACTGTACCGCTACCTTCAACCTCCTCATCGTCTTATCAACACAGATTCTTTGAATGCATTTTTTTTCCCAACCGATACAGCTGTTTGCCATGCTGACACTGTGTCACTGACACTAAAGAAGTCAAGATACATGCTGTTACTCTTTCCCTGCTGCAGAGTAAAGACACGCGCCTCATGGACATACATCAGTAGTGAAAAGAAGGGAGGGAGAGCGGGAGAGGAGAATCTGAGGGAGAAAGATGATCAGACACAGAGATGTAGGGAAGTCACAGCGGGATTCACACCTCCTCTCCTCTCCCCTGCTTTCCTTTCCTTTCCTTTTGTCATTTCCTTTTCTTTTCTTTCCTTTAGTTTTCTTTTTCCGTTTACTTTCTTTCCCTTTCCTTTTCTATCCCATCTTTTCCGACCCTTTCCTCTCCCCCTCTCCTTTTTTCCCCTCTCTTCTCCTTTCCTTTATTTCTTTTCCTTTCCTTTCCTCTCCAACTTACTCCACGGCATTTTTAAACTTTCTGTGTGTGAATCTGCATATCTCTTCCGTCCCTCTCTGTATGCATCCTATAAGGGAGTGGTTATCGTCTGTGCCAACCGGAGGCTGCCACTGCAATCGCCTTGACTATTTCCTCTCTCTCCTTCCCTCTCTATCTTACTCACACTCTCCCTCTCTCTTTTCCTTCTTTCTGTCTCTCTCCTCTCAGGCAGAAATGCTCCAAGTCCTTTGATTTGTAGCAGAAATGAAGATGGGGAATTTCAAAGAGAATCCTCGTCTTCTGCTGACGCACGCTGTCCCACTCCGGCATTGCCTCAGTGCTCCCTCGTTCCCTCCCTCCTTCCCTCCCTATCTCTTTTTCTGTCTTACTCCCTTTTACCTTACCCCAAACTCTCTTTTCTCATTTTAGTCTGCCTGTCACTCTTATCTGTAAGCTTCCTTCCCCCTCCCTGCGTAGGTGATGCCATTCTTTCGTCCTCCATCCATCCCTCCTGCTTGCTCCCCAACGTCCTGTGGCAAAGCTGCCGTGTTAGTGTTGTTTGTATGGCTGTTTTGATGTCTGCTTCTGGTCACGGTTGGTGGAGGAATAAGCACCTCTAAACCTGTGTCAGTCCCTGAGACACAGCAGTTTATTTATAACGCTTCCTTTGTACGCCATCTGTCAGTCAAGCCAATCCTCTGTCTCTTCTCTCCCAACTCTACAGAGACTGACAGACAGACAGGCAGCCAGCTATAGGAGCTATTATAACACACACAATCTCATTAGTGCAAGAGAGAAGAATATGGCTGACGGATTAACTGCAGCTCTCATTCCTCAAAGCAACTTTGTAGTGTCGTATCAATTACGCATGGGTAATAGGTGTCAATGGCAGGCTGGCTCTGACAATACATCGCAATTAAGCGGATTTGTCTCAGTACTTTTTATGTTCTGTGGTTTGGCTCCTTTGGCTGAGAAGGACAACATGCCTGTGTTGTTCATGAGAGGACTGTTAACTAGGCACCGCACTCACATTCCTGTCTGTTTCTTCTGCTATCTCTCCCCTTCGCTCCCCAACCTCCTCTCCAACATTCACTTCTTTTCACTCTTCATCTACCTTGAACACCTTATCTAGGACTCTTCACTCTCTTCGCCACGCTGCAGCTCTCTTACCTGTGAAGCTGACATTAAGGATGTAATCCCTGTAGAGTCGACGCCCATCCAGCGCCTTCATGCTGTCGCACAGCTTGGTGGTGTTGAAGCACAGGCTCCGTTGCATATTGTGGAGGGCGATGGCCATGGCGTACACCGCGTTCACCACAAACATGATCTTGGACTCTGGTTCAAAGTTACTCTTGTCCATTGACAAGTCCTTATCACACGGCGGGAGAGGTGTCTCTCCCAGTCCAACACCTCCCCCGCCTCCTGCTGCTCCTGCTCCACCACCACCACCCAAGGAACACTGGAACCGCTGCTCCCAGAATTCCCTGTACCAGGGATTACGATGGTTTTTTGCCCGGGTTCAGGCTGAGGAAGTAGCGGTTGAATTCTGGCACGGGATTGGCTGACAGCTCAAGTGTGATGGCTCCTTCAGCGGTGGCCTCATTTCCCTTGACAATGCTTTCCTGTGCACCCCAGCCATCGCTGGCCACCCAGATGAAGGAGGTGTTAAGTCTGGCAGCAGCCGCCAGCAGTTCCCTGGCATCGTCGCTGCGCAGGAAGAGGACCGCCACACGGGCATTTGGCTTCTGGAGGAGCTGACGGATCACAGCTTCATAGGACTTCTTAGCATTTGAACGCCCTACCTGGATAGAAAGGAGACATTAATGAAATGACAGATGTATCAAAAATGTTCCTTATGTTCCCAAATTAGACATGTACCGATCCACTCTTTTAATTTCCGATCTGATTCTGATATCCGTATTTGGATATCTGCTGATACCAATACTATACTGATACAAGTGCTCTTTTT
The DNA here is from genome assembly GCA_034769285.1 of Lutjanus argentimaculatus. Lineage (NCBI taxonomy): Eukaryota > Metazoa > Chordata > Actinopteri > Lutjaniformes > Lutjanidae > Lutjanus > Lutjanus argentimaculatus. The sequence goes on along the minus strand of JAWZSL010000012.1, from coordinate 13,606,757 downwards.
TTCTCTACGTTTATTATTATATCTTCTTACTATTATTATTCATGCTATTAAGATTACATGAGGCTGAAACTGAACCTGAGTCTGGAAAGCTTGTGTAATTTGTGCAATTTAACTTGCGTAATGGGGTTCAACCATTTTGAAGTGCTGTAGGATTCTAGCTTGTGACATTCACATGTGCAGCAGCAGAGAGACAGCTCTCATTTGCATAATTTCCTAATAACCATTGCTGAGAGTTTAACATTGATATGTTATGTTTCAAAATGTAAATGTCACTGCTTGTTAGTGTTTGTTATGTGTTTGTAATGTGTTTGTTCAGAACATGGTATTTTATGGTGGTAATTGTCATTTTTGTGCTGGTTAATTGTTACATCATGAGTGAGGTGGCTAATACATTTCTTCAACCCAGCTGTAATGTCTCATAGCAATTTGGAATGCTTTTCCCTTATATCAGTTCTAAATTTAACTTGTTTAATGTAGTGTTTACCAGTACAACACACTTGGCAAATATGAGAAGTTGTGAAATTTGGCTTGAAATGCGGATCGGTAATGCAAGTCCGATACCCAATGAATGCCTTACGTCAATAACAGGCTCTGATACTGATATTGGATCGGATCAGTCCCAGCTCTGTCCCTAATAGGCTTACGGCCCCTATATTACCTTATATCACCATCATTCATAGGAAGAAACAAGGAAAAAAATGTCTTCTGTACTTCCGTCTCACATCATCAAGCACCTCCGTAGCAAATGAGATGAAAAATGTGACTGTGAAAGCACCCAGAATAAGTTCTTGGAGATAAGCTTTCATTTTCTGGTCCACAGCTGATAACACCAATGTAATATAAACCCCATTTGTGTGTAAGACAAGATAAGGAAGAGACAAACTTTTAGAAGCTCACAAATTTAGTGCCCCGTTCATTGTTACTGGTGCAGCTTCAGGCCATACATCAGTGTGACACTGCTGATTAGAGTTTGGGGTTTTTGGTATCTGGTGTCGAACATTGGTTGCTTATAATCATGCAGAAATGAACTCATATTTTATAACACGCCTTACCTTCTCTGAAGTAGCAATGCAGATGTTCCTCATGCGTGCTTCTTGTTCAAAGGCCTCTATACCGGTTTCACCGTAATCACCTTCTGATGCCACGGTGGACACATACGTCCAGTTGAAGTACCGGAGGATCTCGGCCATGGCTTTGGCCTGGTAGAAGTCAGGGGGCACCGTGCGGGCGAAGTAATCGTAGCGGGTCTTATCGCTGAGCTTGGCGCTGGTTGATGCGTAGCTTATCTGAGGAATCTGAAAGAGCCTGAGAAGATTGGCAACCTGAGGGGAGAGATACAGTAAAATAAGACGTAAATCACTCAATTCCAAATGTGCGCTTGCAAACCCATCACAACTTTTTAATCAGTGTTAAAAAGTTATAATTGATTGATAGATAGTTCTGGATTTTCCAGCACATAGAGATAGAAAATGATAAGGTAATATTTTACAAATTATTTTGTCACAGAAAAAACACTTTAAATTTAAATTAAAAAATATAGAGGAGAGAGATACATATTTGTTAGAGTGAACAACAACATTCTTTGCACAAGAACCTACACAATAATTACAATAATTTTATTCTAAATTCTGTTCATGGAGCTTGACTGATGGACTTTGATTTGACAGTTTTGTTGTTTGTTGTAAAAACTTGTGCCACTATTCTCTTATTCACAAAGGGTTTCTGCAGGTTTCAACAAGTGAAATTTAAGACTTTGTAGGAGCATTTCAAGACCATGAATACAATTTGAGACCTGATTTTGAATTGCATGTCCTGGAATTACTTGCAAAATAAAAACAAAATTTATTCACATTCAACATCAACATTTAATGGAATGGCATAGGGTTATTGTATTGTAGGGTTATTATACTAGAGCTGCAGGTGTTAATGTTGTTAGTGAAGAGTGGGTTGCACTGAGGCCAGACTTTGATGATGCTCCCAGCATGAATACAGAACAATATTGGGTGTTGGCTGGCGTTTGTGGGTGGCTTTTTTACAGCAGCTTTATATTTGGGTGACTACTCATGTGACAATAATACTTTTATGCCCATAGTTCCTCATCAGAGCCTTTTCTTGCATAAGGGGCAGTGGGATACAAATTCGTTATCAATAGAAGTTTTTCCCAGAAACACATTTAGACCTGTCAAAATCATATTTATTACATTTTAAGACACCTGTGGAAGCCCTGGTATGTAAAGTGTAATTAAAAGTATTTTAAGCAAAAGTTGACCACCAGTTAGAGCAGTAAGGTACACAGTTTGAAACTATATGGTATCAGTCAGGCCTGTGGTGTAGAAATGTGTTAAACTCAAGAAGAAATGAGAGTCAGGCAGCTACTTTGAGAGGTGGCAGCCAGTTACTGTACAATGAATTTAAAGGGGCACTTAAAAGAAGCATACAAGTACACACAGAGAGTGGGAAACTGTAGGATATGCAGAGAAAGAGGTGAAGTATCTCAAAAAAAAAAAGGATAGCTTGGAGGGTGAAACTATAATTCTGCTCATATCAGGTACTGAGAGTCCAGATATGATCCACATCATTACTAAATTCAACATTTTTTATTGAAAATATCTGATCAACACTGGGTATTCCAGATTCCACATTTCAGATGCTAACGATAGTGTTGGCTAACGATAATAAAAATGCTAAGCCAGTGTTGCACAAGACAGTGAAACAACAACTTATCCAACAAGCTAATTAATCACCTGAAGATGCTGATGAAGTTGTCAATGCCTCACTTAAAGGACTTGGCTTTTAGGCAATGAAAAATGGTGCAATCCTTTAACTTTTAGATATATTGTGTTTTGCGTCTGGTTAGGGGTGTTGCCCTCGCCAGGATTACGTCTTGCATTACAAACATTGCAGCAAGTGAAAAGTTAAACAACACTTGCCCTGACTTTGACTTGAACAAGATCAATCAGATGCGCTCCTAGGTACAGTAATTTTGCATGGATGGATTCAATGTGAATCTGTACTCAGTAGTACCAACATACCCTTAAAAGTACTGAGTTCAGTACTCAACCCTAACTATTTAAAGTTTGATCAAAAATGATTGGCACATTGACAAAAACTTGGAAATAAGATCCACAAAAATAATTTGAATGATTCTTTAATAAATCCCTTCCTTAATAAATCCTTAGAGAATCCTTTAATGAATGTATTTTTCAAGGAAAAATTAGAACATTTTAGAGGGTTGTTGCTGATAGGAATTGCTTCATGCATAATGTGATTATTTAAAGATAAAAGACAATGTAGCAAGCGTACATGGAGAAACACAAAATAGCACACACACACACGCACACAGAAGTTCAATAAATCACTGACTCATGCATTAGTGATGGACATCATCTGGGGTCTACTGATGTCCATATAATATTCCCTTTTACAGTTGATTGGGGTTCGGTCACGTTCTCTTCATTACAATTTTAGTCACAGATGCCAACACAAACAGTTGCTACACATTCTCATGCACACAAAAGACATGTAAACATACACAATCAAACATGCACACACGCACAAATAAACACTAACTACATGGCCATTCTGTTCTCACTGCCTCAGTTTAATCCTTTTAGAGCGCATCACTCTGGTGCTTTTCTATATTTCATTCATAGCTCCGTTGATGAGCTGTTTTGACAACATGTCAGAATCTCATTAGACTAATAATGTAGAAGATTAGAAAACACACTTGTATACATATACCGATGTGTGCAAGAACAGGTGTACGCAAACACCTGCACTCACATGCACACATGCACATGGATGGCTGCTTATAGTACTTCAGGCAGGTTTTATAGTTTTAAGATGGCAGTTGACTTAAATGTCAGGGAAGGTCACGCTGCAAAATGTAACCGCATTGCTCCATTACCTGCCACTGAACAATGACTACAGCTAGCTAAGAGGCCTGTCTGTAGGGACATTGAGAGTTTACTGTGTTAGTGAAAGCTGCTTCCCTTCCTGTGAGAGAAAGAGGGAGGGAAGGGAAGGGAGATGTACTGTAGGAATGGGTTGAATATGAGAGACGAGTAGAAAAAAATGAAAGGGAAGGAGGAAAAAATTGGTGCAGTGGAGGACTGCTGTGTGTTTTCTGCTTGGAATGCAAGTCACACACACGCACACAGACACACAGGGGACACATACACACCACACGTGTGCAAACGCCGGGGAGGAATGATGCCTACTATGTCAATGCCTTCAAAACACTGGAGTTAAGATGTGCATGGTTAAACATAAAATAATTCCCTATGACTTCTTTTGGAAGCAACAGAAAGACTGGCCAAGTAGAGCAGCATGAAGGAGTAGCTGGATTAGCTACACTGGCAACAGATCAGAAAGCAGAGCACAGTTCGGGTCTCGTAAACATTGCTGCCCTCAGAAAAGACAGGTAAAAACAACAGCGATGCCAGCAAAGGGCAACAAGAATGAGCTTCAAGAAAACAAGGGATAATTATGTGTGATGAAGGACAAGAGACGGAGCAGATGTGTTAACAATGGCTGCCCCAGGAAGGAGGAGGAGGAGAAGAAGAAGGGGGCTGAGGTCAGCATACACTGAGCTCTCCCCAAATAGCCGCGAGGGGTGCCTCTGAATGCATATAAAGAAGGAGAAAAAAGAGAAGTAGGCAGTGATGAGAGGGAAGAGAGCAAAGATTTAAGGGACTGAGAAAAGAGAAATACATAAAATGGGTGAGGAGAGAGAAAAAGAGAGGATGAGGAAGAGAAGACAGAGAGACAGTTGCAGAGATTAGGGATTTAAGGACTGATAGGAGGATGCTTTTGTGCAGTCACAGAGGAGTAAAGGAGAAGGAGGTTTTATGCTAAACTATGCAAATTACCCGGCTCTGTGACAAGAGCTACAAGAGCTGGTGGAGACACACAAGAACACACCAATGGAACTTGATTCTAAGAAATACACACACAAACACGCACACACAGACATGCAGTGACACAGACATGGACACACTTGCACTGCCATGTCACTGGAAGTCAGCTTTGGCACACTTGGTTATGGTACGTGTGCGACGGATGAGTAAAAGAAGCCATCCAGGATGTTAAAGTTAGATGGTAATAGTAAAAATGTGTGTTTAATACTTTATTTGAAGGTGTGTGCTTAAGACTGTCACTACACTGTCATATCAAATTCATGACATTGTTTGAGATGTTTGAAGAAATTTGATATCATCTTGTCATGACAAAGACACTGACAGGTTATGTTGTTTTGTGTGATGTCAGTGTCAACTTTGTGCCAAAAATGAGACAACTGACCAAATGACACTTCTTGTTCATGACAGGTGTTATGACAGTGTAATAACAGTGTTATGCACACCGTTCAAATACCGTATTACTAAATGTGCTTTTATTGATAATCCTGTACCTGCATGCTGTGTGTTACCTGTATGGAGACGCTGCTGAAGGATCCACCTATGACTCCAGCGATAGCGAGCGGGCTATCGTCCTGTAGAGCGTAAGATCCGTCTGGACAGATGAACTCTGTGTCGTCCACCTTGGTGAGAGAGGCTCTTACAAACTCCAGAGCCTAGGAAACACACCCACATAGACATTTTTTATCAAATGCTGTGCAACATACTGGGTACCATATGGTCGTTATGAGCTGTTCATTCTTAATCAGCCTGTGAAACACTTTGAATGAAGTTCATTATAAGAAAAATGCAACATAATTGATAGTTTTCTTATAAAGTAAAATATCAGTCTTTTTGAAGCGAGTATAAAAACCCATTGCTTTACACCAGGGGCTCCTAAACACTTCCAGTACAGGGTCCAAATTGCAAATGAACTCCTCTGAGACTAAGGCACATTATACCATATTGCTGGTCTATGAACAAACAGCCAAGTAACCTGAAACCTATTTAGGGAAACCAAATGTCAAGAATCTAGGATTTATGCAATCAGTCAAGAGGCTCATTGTATAAGATCACTAGATGCGTCATCCCTTAATATCTCAGCCATAAGATACAATATATTTTTTGAAGATAACAATCCCTGAGGGAAAATGCTGTCTTTTTAAAAAATATCCGGCTCATTCCCCTCATTGTAGATTGCTTCCATCTCTATTTCTCATCAAGGATTTGCTGTTATTATTTGAGGAAGCCATCCTTTACCCGGAGCCTGGGTAAAATAGAATTTCGAGGTACATTTACTTTACCTGAATATTACCTTTTAATGAGTCCTTATAGTTTTACTTGATTTAAAATGGAAACACTGCACTTCTTACTTGCGACACCACAACTTACTTTGCAGAGCAACTTTTTAAATATAAAATGTAGCAAAAGTCCAGGTCGCCCAGCAGCTTATTAAACAAACTGTATGTGAACAGTGCTGTATCTAAAAAGTTGTATCAGCATTCACAGGAAATGCAGATACAACTGAACACTTGACACAAAAATAGGAGGCTGTATTGGAGAATAAATGCTCTAGTATCTGTATGACAAAAACATGCTTTTGTAGATGTTTTCTGGTATTTTTAATGGTATTTCAAAGTTTGCCTTTTTTTTTGGAAAACCATTAAAACTGTTGATGACTCATTCTCCACTCTGTGGTGGATACTAAATTTGCATTCTATGAAAAACTTTCTTGCTTTTGATGCAGCGGAGCATGGAAGGAAAATTTGGTCACTGGAGCGGACTGAAGTGTTTCTGGGGCCTGGGCCTCACTGAACAAAAGCTGAACTTTATAACTTTATTCACTGATTTGGATTAATCTGGATCATATTTCATTGAGAAATATTATTTTATTTAATTACAGACCTTTCCTGAAGGACAGATAGCTTACTTGCTAAAGTAGCCAACTGTAACTGTTAGCTGCTGTTAGCGGGCAACAGAACTGGCTCAGCAGCCTCTCAGTGAACATGACCAGTCACAGCCTCTGAAATCAACAGGGAATATATTGCTGAGGTTGTTTACTAAGTTTTCTGAAGAGAAGATAACTTTACTTGTTGCTAAAGTAAGTTAGGTAACGGCTAACTGCCAGTAGCTCAGTTAGCCGTAACTCCATGACGTGCTGGGATCCAAGCCCAGCAAGAATGACACCTCCATACTGTAGCTATTCCCTGTCGTCAAACTGGCCTCCGTTGGTCTCTGAGGCCAATCCCTGTGACAAGCCCCTCCCTAGCTGCCTGTTTTACAAGAAATATATAACCAATGAGCACTCTGTTAGCTGTTTCATGGGAACTTCAAGGGGATAGCAGGCAGCAGTAAATCCTTTGACAGAATAAGTGTGTTTAAATACTGTCTGGAATCATCTCCCATTGAGAAACATACAGAATTTATGCACAGTGACCAGGCTCACCCACCTGCTCCAGCGCATAGGTATCTCTAGAGCAGGTGTCCAGTATATGGACCCCAAGGGAGACGCCAGGCAGCAAAGTGTTGTCTGTATTGATTCTGTCTATGGCAAACAGCATGGCCTCCAGCCTCTGGATCCCTCTGTCCTCGTTCACACGCCCACACTCCTCCATCCCAGCGCCTTTCTCGTGCACTGGGAACAGGCCGCCAAGCACCAGATCTCCCTCAATACGAATCTCCCGGCGGGATTGAGGCGGGTCTCCGACAGAGAGCAAGACGCCCCGACACATCATGACCAATAGCAGAGCGGGAATGTGGGCCACCATGTTGGGCTCAGGGAGGGCGAGGATTGTCAAAATGTGAGGAGAGGCTTGACAGAGGGAGGCGGGGGGCTGAGGGTGGAGGTTAGGGGTGAGGGGTTAAGGGTGAGGTGTACAGCGTGTGGTGGGGTTGAGTCAAGCAGTGGCCGTGGATGCTTGCGTCGGTTTGTGGCCCATGAAACGGTCAGGGAGAGCTGAACTGGACCACACATGGAGGGGCACACCATCTGGACATCAGTCCTGCTTGGAGAGGAGAGCAGAGGAGATATAACTCAAGTCAAGCTGTGTGCCACAGAACAAATCACAAAGCTGTCAGGAGCTGCAGGATGAAATACTTTTGTAAGTGTTACTATAAAGTATAAAGACAGCAAAGTAGACATTTAGTGGAGTTTGGGGGACACTGTTAACAAGGGCTCAAAGTCGTTTCCACTTCACAGCCAAAGCCAGGCCATGACTAAAAAGGATATGGAATTGTTTGGAGATTGTACCCGACTGTTCTCCAACCTCCCCTCCTTTACATCACCCAGTAAACTTTCTTCTTCTAAGTGTGTGTGGGTGTGTGTGTGTGTTTGCCCCTGGTTGTATCAGGATAAGCCAGCTTAGATGGCTGGTTGATACATGAGCCCAGCCTTCTCATGCCACAGATCAGAAAAGCTTCTCTAATCTGATCTCTGTTCCAACAATTCTCCGCTCGTCCATGAGTTTATACCCCTAAGTGTGTGCGTGTGTGTGTGTGTGTGCGTGTGTGTGTGTTATCAGATTTATTGCTCCCCCTCTCCCTTGCATAATTACAGTGCGAGGACTGAATGCATTTTACCATGAAAGAAGCTAACTGACAACAATGAGGCCAACAAACAGCTGATGCTACTTATTGTAGCTTACAACTCAATTAAAGCTCTCGCTGTCTGTTTTGACTGTCTTGTTCACTAACATTTTTCATGTTCACTTTCCTCAGAGACAGACTGAACTATTTTAAAAGACTATATGAAGTATCTGATCCTATTTTAAAAGGATATTCCACTGATTTTACTTCTTAAAATCAATTAATTAGTCATGAACAGAGGTACACAGCCTGTAAAAAAAAACACAGTTGTATTATGTTTTCTGTGGCCCTAAAGAGTCCCCCAAAGATGTCATCAGGGTTATCTCAGCTTGAGAATAAATTTTAAGATGTGGAAATTGTGCTACTTGTGATTAAAGGAAATGAACAGTATGATCCAGGGTATTTGGAATTTACTTGGACCAATACAAGGGACCACATTTACACATGGCATTAACTTGCAATCTGTATTCGGATATCTGGATAACGACATTGGATCACTGACCTTTGCATTTACAAGTGGTGTTGCTATCTAGATTCTGCCACTGTTGTTATCAATCGCAAAATGCAAAGGGGGAGGGTGGAGCTAGTGAACTTTTCAAAAACCATGCCGTGTCCCAGGAGAATGGAAGCGATGCTCTGCTTATTTTTCACTTGCAGAGGAAGGGGTAATCTGTAAGCATTTGCTGGGATAGTGGAAAGAGGTGGAGTTCGGTGACCTTTCAACTTGTTGGGTGAGTTTTCAGCCACATTAGCTCTAAGAATTGCAATGTCAGTATGTCCATCAGTTGGTTGGTGGGTCACCACTTTTGTCTGGAAGGACATAGCTCAACAACTAATGAGTGGATTTACATGAAATTTGCTTCAGATAATCAAGCTCCCCAGTGGATAAATTGTAATGACTGAGATAATGCTCTCACTTTTCCTCTAGTGCTAACCAACAGATCAGCAGGTATTTTCACTTATTAAGTGAAATATCTCAACATCAATGGGATAAATATGTGCTAGAGGCAGCCATTTTTCAGAAATCCTGTGGGACACGGGATTCCTGAAGGATGGGAGTCATTTTCACTATTCATCACAAGACTGTGACGGGACAGGCAATGGGAATGGGTGAGACGGGAATGATGATAAAAATAAGTCAGTTTTTATAATAAAATTTGCTGTTCTAATATGAGTAGACACTATTTTATTTATTTCGAACATAATGCTGTCATTCTTCTTTTAAAATTCTTTTTTATTCTCTCCTGTCTGCTCTGCTCTAACCATGGGTAAACTGTGGATGGGAACGGGCGTCATTCTTCCAGGACTGGGACAGGACAGGAGTATTTCTGGGATGGGACAGGAGTGACAATCCATTCGTGTGTCATCCTCTAATATGCACATATTTTTGTGCAGGCATTCAAGTTTCGGAACCAGTGTAAAATGCAAAGGGGGAAGGTGGAGCTAGAGAACTTTTCAAACTTTATATAATGATAAATTATCTCCTCTCTTTGGACAACTATGGGATGGATTGAGATGAAATTTCATGTAATGCCTTCACCAAGTCACATTTTCTATTTGTCCAGTACTTTGGTTTATAGACCTGCAAAACTAATGATATTCACATCAGCCTCAGCTATACTTCACAAATAGAGCTAATTAGCAAATGTTAGCATGTTAATGCGCAAAACTAAGATAATAAACATTGTACCTGGTAAACATAATTATATTATCATTGTCTTTGCAAGCATCTTAGCATGTTCACATTAGCATTTAGCGCAAAACACCACTGTGCCTTAATAAAGCCTCATAAAGCCAATAACATGACTTTAGAGTCTTATGCTGTGTTCCAGACAATGTGAGAGGTTGGAATTTCCTAATCTAAATTCCCAACTTACAACCTCAAAGCATTCTAGGTGCATGACGTCAAAAGTAAACAAAAAACATGGCTGACACTGACCAACTGATGAGTTTCTTTAGCAAGTGTACAAACAATTGAACCCTCAGCAGTGTAGCCTCCTTGCATAAATGAACATGTAATAGATGCCAAATACATACATTTTAATTTACAACACTTAATAACATAGGCAAAATATTTTGACATCAATTAACATGCAGAGGAGGTTATAATATATGATAGTATGTATTATTTTAGGCCTAGATGGGTTCCATTGTTGTGTGACATCAGATATCTGCTTCTTCATGAAGTCAGGGTAGATTGATTTCCTCCAAGTTCACAAGTACTAACTGTAGGAATGTGACTAATTTGCATTTACATGTATCAGAGCTGGTCTTACTGATCTGATAGCATTCTGATTGCAGTGCTTTCTGTGTGCATTATACACCTTGCAATAAAACACATTTTTCCTTATTCAGATAAGAAATATACCAGGTGGAAATGAGGTATTAAAGTCAGCATATACTTCAGCCTCTACTGCATTGATTTTGACCTTTCTTTTCTTGCAAGTTCCACAACTTTATGCAAACGCAACACTAAATGTCCAAGGATCCCAAGATTCAGCTGTATGATATGATAAATAACTTTTTCTCACTCTGGTCTCCCTCTCGGTTTCTCTCTGTGTTTATATCTTTTAAACTATTTAGCTAATGCAAAGTCAGTAAAAGCCCTGAGAAGGAAATAATGTTCCTTTTTTAAATTCTGCCTCTCAGTCTCTCCAGTCCTCAGGAGAGATAAGACAGAACCCAGAGGTTGACGTTTTGACTATGAAAATCAATCTAGACCAAGGAGCAAGCTTGTAGTGAAATTTCTGTTGATTGCTGGCATCTTCGGCCTAAACCCTGGTGTGTGTGTGCATGTGTGTGTGTGTGTGTGTGTGTGTGTGTGTGTGTGCGTGCATGTGTTTGTGTGTGTGTGTGCGTGTGTGTGAAAGAGAGAGAGTGTATGCCTCCCCTCTTTGGTGGGCAGGTAGGAGGATGAAAGGTTCTCTTAGATGCAGGCAGCTCAGATTTTTCTGCAGGCGGCTGCCATACCTTTACCACTCTGCTCTGTAATATGACACACACGTACAGACAAACACACAAACCCAGACAAACACCCACCCACACACGCACGCTCAGACATACACACTCACACGCATGCACACACACACACACACACACACACACACACACACACACACACACACACACACACACACACACACACACACACACACACCTCTGCTTCTCTGAGGGGTTGACCTAAAAGCAGACTATTTCTATGTCTTTGCTCCCTTCTCTCTCAACCAGCAGATATCTGAATTAGTGTGTTCAGGAAACATGGAGACAGAATCAGGAAATATGGCAAATGTCTGATAAATCAATATTACAGGATTGGGAATACTTTACTTGAAGGGCTGTGCATAAGACTGTTATTACACTGTCATAACCATGTCATGAACATGGAGGACTCTTTATGAATGCTTATGACTGTTGTCATTAAGTGTCATTTGTTCAATTATGTCATTTTTAATGCAAAGTTGACATTATTTGAGATGTCTTTGTTATGACGACTTGAAATTAATCATGTCATTTTCATGACGTAACCTGACATAGTTACGACAGCATCACAGCAGTCTTGTGTACACCCCTTCAACTAAGGTGTCAGGATTGGGGTGCTAATACCCCTTTTGAACCACACAGTGTACTGTGATATGGTCTTTTCAAGTCACTCTTGTCCCTGATGAGTGTGCCTTAAGAAGTTTCTTCTTATCAAACCCCCAGGATAGTACCTGGCATGTATGTGATGGATAAACAATTCAAAGTTCTGGGAAAGATACTAATGTTGTCGATGAAAGATTTATATCAATTCTCCAAGCTGTCACACATGCTAGATGTGTGTGCCTGTCCATAGTTTGTTTATACTTGTGCATTGGGGGAAAAAACTTCTTTGAATGGTTTCCAGTTTCTCTGAAATAGCTGGGGTTCTTGGAAATAAACTCTTTAAACAAACTTACATCATTATTAGAGGCCACTTTGAAACTAAAACAAAGGGGAACTTTGTAATGAGCTCAGTTTTGAGGACAACACTGCAACAAGACTGCAGATGTGCCCGTGTTTGTTTTGAGTGTGTGTGCATTTGTGTACAAGTGCATACACATGGATGTGTGTGTTGTGGCGTATAAAATTGTATATTTATGGAGCTGAGACTCTAACAACAGTTTCCCTTTACGCCTTACTTTGACAGTATACTTTAATGTAATTGGTAGCTCTTGAAGTCAATTTTCCAGAAATGTGCCAAATAATATCTTGCAGCGTTTTTACACCGCTCTCATGGTGTCCACTGAAATTGAATGTTTGCTTCATTATAACCTCTTGGAAAGTGCCCAAACTCAGCTTCCTGTCTGAAGAGCAACTGTGCAAGCAAAGCACACACTGCGAAACAGAAGATGCTTCACTTTTTGTCCTTTCTTTATTACTGAAAATTTTGCAAAGCAGACTAAAGCACAGGACAGTGCATGTGACTTATGATTATATCACATGTATTTTCAGGATCATAGTATTTTTGCATGTTTGAGCCCCTTTATTTGAAAGCAAATAAACTGCTGTCAATTCTCAGTTGTCAAGTATGCCACAGCTTACATCAGACTGATGAATGCATTTTTCTCTCTTTTCACATAGCCAGTGGTTACAGATTATGTCAGGTCATGGAAATCAGCATGCTCAGATTTAAATGACAAAGTACCCCAAAGTGAATATATGTCCTTTGCTTTGTCAAGGTAACATAATTGCCCTCAGATCCAGTCTTAGGCATTGAAATAGGTGAGAGGACATCCAAGTTTTGAGATTTCGCTTAAAAACATCACATTCACGAGCTATGCAGTCAAGAAATCAAACCCAAAAGAGTAAGAGTCAACAATTATGGACCCTGTAAAAGGGTCATGTGAAATTAAAACAGTCTCCTACACAAAAAGTTTGTATTTGGTGGCCAACGCTCAAACCTCAAATGTAAGAGCTTCTGAACTAAAAAAACAGCTGGAGACTTGAACCATTTAATAATATTTATTAGGAGGATAAACCCCTTGAGATAAACTGTCTAATTTTCAAGGGGGTCCTTCAGACGAATATACAAGAAATACACTACATAAAGCAAACCAGCACAGATACACTCACACATACACAGACATAAGCTCTCCCAGGACGAGTAACTCCCACACCCACCGATTCCCCAAAATATGTCAAAATACATACAGAAAATATACACACATACCCATATATACACGTGAGCTTTCATGCACCTACACAATCAAAATAAATTATGTCCGCAACTTAAGTATAATTAGAAGCAAGAGCAGGTTGTTTGAAGATAAGTAAAACGAGAGGTAATCTAAGATCTAAGTGCACTGAGCAGGTTGTTCCAGTCAGATGGAGCTTTAAATTTAAAGGCACGTAGCCCAATTTCTATTAATTAAAACTTGCAAATGAGAGGGATGGTTGAAGAAATGCATTTAAAAACAAAAAGAAATACCATACTCGTTAAAATCTTGACATCTGTACTGCACGATGTCTGTGGTCAACTTAAATACTTTGTCTCAGCTTGCTGCAGTATGGCCAGTGTTTGCTTGATCTTCAGTGTTCTTCAACAGTCTTATTCATAAATGAGACATTTTCAGTCTGTAGTAAAATGTACCCAAAAATAATCTCTGTACTACCTGCCACATATGTAAACACCAACGGTAACGGTTGACAAGTATGGCAGACTAGCTCCTGAAATACCCATGTTGCAATGAATATGTGATTTGTATATCATGCAAATACAGAATAGATCATTATTATTTTGTAACATAGCATTATATGCTTTCTTGCTGAGATATTGATACCACCCTTATGTCTGTCCATTAAATATGAGGCTATCGCCAGAGGACTGGAGAAAGACTGGAAACAGGGTGAAATGGCTAGCTTGGCTCTGTGCAAAGATAACAAAAGCTGCCTACTAGCACCTCTAAAGCTCATAATTAATGCGATTAATCTTGTTTGTTTAATCCTACAAAAAAATATGCGTGGGCGCAGTGACTTCCTGTTGTCTCAGCTGGTTGCCAAGCAACCTCATGGTGATGGCAAGACTCAACAACACATCTTCATACCTACACAACAGAATAGGTTGACTGCCTAAACAACATAAATGGAGACAGTTTGTTTAGGTTTCTGCGACAAAACTACTTAGGTTTTGGAAAAGATCGGGGTTTGGCTTAAAATAAGTACATTACGTAAGTTACGTGATGGAAGTGACGTAACTCTTGTGATGGAAGCGATGTGATGGATGTCACATACATAACAAACTGTAAATAACTCCATGATTACTTTTGTTTCACACACCTCAAACCCTAGTATCCTGGGTGAAAGTCCTGTGTTTGTTTGAGCCATCCATCTCTTTGATATGCAGACTTTCCTGCTCTTTATACTTCTCCTGCCATTATATGCTATGCCCACCATAGGTCGTTGCCTAAAAATATTTGTCATACTACGCTGCTTGCAAAATTGACCTGGATGCTCTTTTTTGTGGTAAGGATGGGTTGGACTGAAGTCACCGCACCCGGCCAAGAAATAGTCCAGAGTTAACCACATGTGAGAAACACTTTTGAGTGAGCTTTGGAGCTTCTGGTAAACGTTACCTTTGGACAGAGACAGGCTGGCTGTTTCCCCCTGTTTCCAGTCTTTATGCTAAGCTAAACAAACCAGCTGCTGGCTGTAGTTTCACATTAAACGCACAGATATGAAAGTGGTATTGATTTTCTCAAACTCTACAAAAAAAAAAAGCAAGCATATTTCCCTCAAAAGTTGAATTATTCCTATCTTGCTGCTGCTGTTTAGATTCAACTTGACACAAAATCAAAAAATGCACTACAGAGTTATTTCCTGGGTGTATACATTTATACGTAAATAACTATATTGATTTATTTTTATTTTATTGTATTTTGTTTGAGATTTTTATCCTACTCTATTCTGAACTTAATTATCTGTATTGCATGTGTGTGGAGTATGAAGTAGCTACAACTCTTATTTCGTAGAGATCTTGATTTCTCTCAAGATTGTACCAGTATATTCAGTAATTAAGAACGGGTGTCCACATATAGAACATATAGGCATTAAATGTCTTACCTGAATAAAGAAGGACAAGAGCAGATGGCAGCTGGCACATGGCAACATCACCACAGACACCTATTAAAGAGAGATGGGGGACACAAATGTGGTGAGTAAACAACCTGACTATCAATAGAAGAGGAAGAAGAGGAGGAGAGAGGAGCAGATAAAGGAGGAGGCTGACTACTGACCCTTCTCCCTGGGAGCTACTGTATGATGCAGTGTAACATCTGACAGACAACCCCATTTCACCTCTGACCCTGTTCAAATCTGAAGTCAGTGAGCAGGCTGCATACAACACCAGCGCTGCACACACTCCTCTTTAGCTTCTTGTATTTCATCTCCTCCATGTTTGCTCCATGGCATCCTCTCTACCTCTCCCACCCTCTCCTTGCTGGGGATCCACTCTCCCCATTTATTTCCACCTCCCTTACACCCTCCACAGCCCTTGCTCTCCCCCTAACAGGCAGGGCTGCTGCGGATGACACGTATCCAGCTGAGAGCAGCCATGCAGGGTCGATGGACCGCAGTACACAGAGAGGAGAGATAGCCCCACAACCCTGCCTCTCTCTGTGTGTGTTTTCTCTGTTTTTCTTTTTTTTACTCTGTGTGCGTTCATGTGTGTGTGTGCTTGTTTATCTGTCTATAGTGCACCTCACAGACCCCACAGCTGCACCAATGACGTGACTCTCACAGTATGGGGAGACACTGTATGTGCATGTGTGTGACTTCTCTTTGTTTTTAAGAGAAAGAGAGATGGGAGGAGGGGTATCAGAAGCTTTGTTATTCCAGAACAACACCTTATTACACCTGCACACGATCAGAGCTTTATCAGTTAATTCATCCAATTGCTTTGTGTGTTTCCATCTCTTTCTCCTTCTATCACTCCCTCTTTATTCTCATGATTAAAGCCAAGTAGTAAGTACAGTGCTACGCATTAACTAATGCTGAGGGAATATGAACTGTGGGAGACAGCATGTGTGTAGTCCTTCTCAACTTGTCTGAAGTGTGTACTAGTTTTATTTTGACCCTCACATAACAAATACGTGCATGTGCGTATGTGCGTGCGTGTGTGTGTAGACGTGGTGTCCCAGACTTCTGACAGTCTAACGGGTGCAATGGGCTGTGACCATTAATTATTTACAAAGTGCGTTTTAGGCAGGAAAGACTGATGATCCATAAATAGGACAGAAAGATATCACAAAACACAACAGCCAAACAGCCAGCGAGACATGATGCACATCCCTCCATCCATTTAAAGCAAGTACACCAGTCCACATGGTAGGGCTGTCACCATACTGGTATTTATAACTTATTTGAAACAAGTATTTTAATGATTAATCATTAATTGATAATGCCATTAAGAATTCAACAAATAAAAATGTATTAAGCGCTAATTAATCAATTAAATATCAGTAATTGCACCTCATTTGACAATATTTTGTCTGACTGAGCCATTTGTTGAGTAAGGAAACTTAAAATTAAACTTATAATTAGAAGAAAAGAGGAAACATGAATGCAAAAAATTGGGCATTTTATATCTCAGTTAATTATTAATGCACAAACATTGCAACCCAGCTAAAAAATGTCAGTATTCAAAACCATTTTAGATACCATAGGGGAAAACCGAGGCCATAAAATTTTGGATTTTTAAAAAAGATAGCTATAACAAGGCTGTAACAGGACAACAGGAAACTTAATCCTTTTTAAAAATAAACCTAAAAAGAGAAAAAAAATGCATTTTGTATCTTATTAGTTATTAATGATTAATTGATTCATTGATTATAAGCATTTTCAACTACCAATTAAGGAAAATGCACAAATGTTGCAACCCTAGTTATATTCAATACCATGTTGGATACCAGAGAAAAAAATGAACACAACAATTTTCTTTAAAAAAAAAAAAAAAGATGGCTAAAACAAGGCTATGACAGGACAATGAGAAATCTAACCCTTTTATAAACATTCAGGCTTTTTTCTCTTTAGATCAGACCTTTAAAGATAACTAAACTATCCAATTAATTCATCTTATAAATTACATAAAGTTAATATAATACTGTGTATTAAGCACGACAATCGAAGTTAATTTACTTGTATTGACACATACACTGCAGCAGTGTATGTGTCAACTCACTATCAGTGTATCAAGTACTGCAAAGCATTTGAAATATTAAGAATTCATAAATATGGATAGATGGAAAACAGACTTAAAAATATATCAGTGTAGGGTGACAATGGTTAACTTGGGTTAAACTGTCTTTATCACTAATTATCAATCAAAATCAATAATCAGGCACTCTGACCTCAGATACTATTGATGTTCTGTTCACACAGTTGCACGGATAGAAAGCAGCTCTTCCTGTATTGATAAGTAAGTCCATTTCGTGACCTGCATTAGGTTCAGAGGTTAAAGGCCATATCATGTTAGAAACATAGAAATTGATTTCCTGGACCTTATAGACAGCTAAAATTGAAAAGATTTAACCAGAAAAGCATTGATCTTTGCTTAACAAGAGCATTGCAGTGCATGTTCTGTAATTTATATGCTGTAATAGATAAAGAAGTACGATTCATGATGAAAATTGGATTAACCCATACAAGAAGTGGTGCGCTTCAGGGGCACACAGACTAAACTGTGCTCTCATGTGCAGTGGGTACTCCAAAGGGATTCTCTGCTAAAAGAGCTTTTAACCTTTGAGCATCACACAAAGTCTAGTACTCAGCATTGTGGACAGTTTTACACAGCATGTTTTACAGTGAGAACTTCAAAAATGTGTTGGAACATAGGGACTTTTAATTATCATCTCAGTCATTTAAGATCTATATGAAGAAAAAGTCCCCAAAAAAATGCTGGTTAAAGGATTTTCTGCTTGTCTGTTTTTATTGTTGTAAATTGAATATGTTTGGATTTTGGACTGTTGGTCACACAAAACAAGCAATTTGAAAACATTTCTTGGCTCTGTGAAATTGTGTTTATGTTTTTCTGAAACCATGTCTCAGAGAAATTACATTTGAATATTAGAAAATTGCCTTCATATAATTATATTATGGAGACTACATATATCCTGCCTGCACGTTCACAGACGTGTCTCTGAAACAATGCATTTATATAAACATGCTGGATTCGTAAGGACGTGGTTGGGGTATATGGGGGGTGTACAAAGCACAGGACTTTAAAGCGATATTCCACCCCTAGATGATAATCCACTCATATATACTCACCCCTATGCCGATGTGAGGATGGGTGAAGATCTTCAGTTCACAAAACAATCCTGGAGTTTCAGCAGAAAACAGGGTTGCAGCCAAATCCAGTACAATTGCAGTGAATGGAGACCCAGATTAAAATGTAAAAAAAAAAAAGACCACAAAACAAACACAAATGTCTCCATCCTATTGTGTGGTGTAATCCAAGTGTCCGTGAGCCGCAACGTTAAAATTTAACCACAAAAGACGCCATTTACACCATGTTTTTAGCCGAAATGTCAACTGTAGCCTCCCAGGTAGCATGTAAACATAGGCATCGATGTATTGCGAGACTTCGTATATCTCTTAATGGATGCACGTGTGAAAACATTGCAGATCTCTTGTGCATCGGCTCGAGTCTGAGAGGCTACAGTTTACATTTCGGCTAAAAACATGGTGTAAATGGCGTCTTTTGTGGTTAAATTTTAATGTCGTACATATTGAGTGGATTATCGTTCTGAGGTGGAATATCGCTTTAATACAGTATGAGGTTCATGTCCAGACTCGTCTGGTCAAGGTTAGGGTAGGTTTAAATACTTAAGGTAATAAAATATGGTAATGTTTGGGCAGGTTTAGGCAATAAAAGCACTTTGATTATGGTAAGGAAATGTCGTCATTTTGGGAACATTTAGGCAATAAAAGCACTTTGTTTAAGGTAAGGAAATGTTGTCATTTTGGATAGGTTTGGGAAATAAAAGCACTTTTGTTAAGGTTAGGAAATATCTTAATTTTGGGTATGTTTAGGAAACAAAAGAACTTAGGTTAAGGTATGTAAATATGGTAATTTCTGGAGGATTTTAGTAACAAAAGATTTTAGTTAAGTGAATATGATCATTTTGGGTAGGTTAAGGCAATAAAAGCGCTCTGGTTAGGGTTAAGGAAATCATAATTTCAGATAAAAATGATATACAACATACAAGTGGATATTGTCTTGCAAGACTGCCTGTTTAGAAGGAAAATAAATGAAATATGTCACTGAACCTTTTACTGATACATTCAGTATTTTGCAACTTGCCAGGTTATTTAACATTTGCACATTATGTTAACAGAAACATATTTTGGTCGGCATTACTTTTAGTTTTGGTTTTCCCTCAAAATGTGTTGTCTTACAATTTAGTTGTATATACATGTAATTTCTAAGAGACAGGGCTGTTTTCTGGTATTTAGTATACCAAAGTTGAAAAATAATTGAGAGAAAGAGTAGTATGGAAAAATAATTGAGATATATGTATCTGTTATGTCCTATTGAGAGTCAGTCAGTCGCCTCTGTCTTCATCATCTTCAGTGTGTTTTGGTGGTCCACAGCTCATCTGACATAGCGTGATTAAAAATGGCTGTTCAGCCTAAAAACAGACCAGGTTTGGGAAATGTGTGAAAGCATTCATCAGACCCACATTTCATCACTGTAGAGGGCGGCGGGCCTGTCAGAAGGAGAATTACCCCTCTGTGGATGGCATCTATCAACTTAACTGTCATGTAATGACCCTGGGAGTCATCATGGAGCATCCGTCAACCTCTTCATGACACGGCTGCTGCTGCATCCTACTTAATTCATGTTCACACCTCACCAGTCTGCCATCACTGCAGTCGATGCATGAGGTGTGCGGCACGTTACAATGGACAGGTAGAGAGTAATGGAGAATATTGACCACACTATGTCTCTGACAGTTAGAGGAATAAATATAATTGGTTTGAACAGAGACACAAGGTTCTTAGGTAGAAATAATATTGGTTAGTTTAAGTTGATTCAGGTGAGGTGGTCATGTGTAAAAACTAATTACAGCAGTCAGTCCTCACTAATTATGAGGATTTAAGTGATACTAATGTTTTGATTTGCTCTCTCACATTATCTCTGGCTTTGTTGTCATCATAATTAGGAGACTAATTGTTTCCACTGCAGCGCAACAAGCTTAACCTATTGAAACATGGACCCTATTTCATCCGTCAAAGTGACAAAACTGAGTTATTTGGCATTTATGAAAAGGGCATACGTATGTGGTACTGCTAGGTGTTTTTGACTAGTGGCAGTATGTGTTATATGTATGTGTAAAGAAAACAGCTTTTTTGCGGGAGGTTTTTTCATAAGTCGTCATTAATTTTTGGTTGTCTTGTGTTAGTGTGTCTAAAAAATTAATCATGATATTTCTTCATATTTAGCACATTGAGAGCAAGTTGGAATTGAAGCAGAGACATCTGTGGACGTTGTCAGAGCTAAATTATGAAAAGCATGCTTTAACAAAACTTGTGTTTAACAAACTTCAAACTGTGCCTGTGCTTTGAACAAAGAAAAAGTCTCACGATCGCAAATTAATGCTTCTAATGTTTCTCCATTTCAATTCATCATGTGATAAATGATTAATCTGTTCCATGCTAAATCTAAAGGCAGTCTTAATGTGAGAAAGAGTATAGTCACAGGTTTACATTTAATAATGAAAAATCCTGACTAGTAATATTTTTTGTTAGCAAGTATACACCTTAGTTTATTACAAAACTCTGCAATATATTGATTGATATTGATTGAATGAGACTATACATCATTATACTGTGATATGGCAATTTTTTCCCCCTGATTTTAAAGGCCGTATTACAGTGAAGTGATGTAATTTTATGAACTTACCAGACTGTTGTAGCTGTTCTATCATTTGGCTTTACCCACTTTATCACAAAATTTACTTTATATAATTTACTCTCATTATATTCACATTGCTGATGATTATTTATCAAAAAAAATCTCTGTGTTAATATTTTGTGAAAGCACCAATAGTCATCCCTACAATTTAGATATGGAGTTATTTGTTTATAAATTGAGTGATATTTGATTTGATCACCCAGCCTTAGTTTAATATTTTTTTTATATGCAATATATTATTTATATATCATTATTACAGAGTGGCATTCACAGCTGAGCTGGCATGTAGTTCCCAGGTGTGTGGCAGATGTCCACACAGCAGTGAGCAAGGAAAAGCTGTGTGGTTGGATTGAATGGGTTCCACCTGTGCATTAGAAGTGGATTTCCAGAGTAGTTACTATACCTGATGCAAGAGTGGAGAAAGCCATGGTTATTGTACCTGTCGTGTAACCCTAACCTGAGAGAGGTTATGTAAATTGTTGGAAGACTCTGTGTGACAAAAAGCTTTGCAGTGTGAGATTACTTGGGAATTGCATGAGAACCAAATTATTTTTTGTTGTAAATATCTATTTTGTTTATGTGTAACACATGTTTTCGCTTTTCCCCTTTAACTAAAAACATATGTGGTATGCAGCAATCACTTGTTTTTCTTTCAAATGTGAACCGGAAGGCTTTATTTGTACTGGCTATTGTGAGTCATGTATAGTAATCCCCTGTGGTGGACCATGTCAATGGTAAAAAAACTAAACAAATTCATCCATTAAAATACCAGTGTGTAGGATTTAGTGGTATCTAGCAGTGAAGTTGTAGATTGCAACTAACTGAATACCACTTGCATCACCCTCCCCTTCCAAGCATGTAGAAGAAACTACGGTGGTCGTGAAACTCACAGAAAATAAGAAAGGCTGCATCTTGCATCTAGAACCAGTGTTTGGTTTGTCCATTCTAGGCTACTGTAGAAAGATGATGGTGCAATATGGAAGAGGAGCCAGCCTGCTATAGATATAAACGGCTCATTATAAGGTAACGAAAATGCAACGATTCTTACTATCAGGTGTTTATACACTAATGAATACATACTCGAAGATTGTAATATATTCCATTTCTGCCAAAGTATTTAATTTGCGTTGGATACTATAATTCAACAAGTGACATTACTGACCTTTGCCAATGTTATGCACTGAAAAAAAAAGTATTTGTTTTAACTCAAAAAAGTTAGTGTCCAGCTTACCTTAAAATTTTAAGTTGACTGAATTTGAAAAGAGAATTTGCAGTATTTTTGTAATGATTCAAAACAAATGGACTTTTCTAGTCAAATAAACTTTATATTAATTCAGTTGTACTTGAGAAAAGTGTTCAATAAGTTTAAGATTACAAGTTTAACCAACAACTTCAACAATCTTCAGTCACACTGACAAATATTACAAATTGAATTTCCTTTTCACTTTTTTCTCAGTTTGAAGATTCTGCTCTTCATTTCACACAACTTAATACTCGATACTAACCTCCATCATGGTTCACTTTGTTTTCATTATCGTGAAAACAAGAAACCATGATTTATCTTAAAGTGTATCAGAGACACACAGCACGTTTTCAACATATATGGTTTTCTTAAAACTATGATAGAGAAGAGTGTCAAGAGAGTTTTAACTCACACAATGCATGCTGAGAAGTCTGATAATATGCTGATCATGTTTCTTCAGAAACTCAGTTAAATGAGTTAATTGAACCCTGAACAGTACATTCATTCAACTAGAAGAACTCATGTTTATAAATTGCTGTGTTCTGAAAATAAATACCAGAAAGTCTAAGTTTAATCAACTTCAACAAATAAAATATTTTGTTAAGTTAATGAGAAAATATTAGTTGATTCAGCTAAGTTGGTAGGATTTTTTTTGGGGGGGATGTATGTGCACAATTCACTTTTTTTGTTTTAGGGATGTGCCTTGGGCCCTGAAGCAATGGATAAAAATACACCAAATGAGGGCTTTATTTGTACACCTTAACCCTGTATTTGTTTGATGTAATATCACACATACAATCACGTAAGTGAAAAAAAGAACATTGCAAACATTACCACCAAATGTGATATGTAACCAGTACTAACACACTTAAAGATTTGCATTGTTAAACTTCTATTTTCAGATTGCACATTTTAAACATTAACCTGATTTTGCATCTACTCCTGGATATAATCCTGCTGAACTGAAGATTTTGGGTTGATAGATATTTAAACTGTTGCGCCGAGTCAGTTAAAGCAGCTGTCATCAGATACAGAGGTGCAAACTTTATAATTTTAACAGACATTAAAAGTTTCTGGAAGTGTCACTGCTGAATTACTCTTTAACTCCAATAATGGTACTTTCTATTGATAGTAGCCACTGAATGACCAGTATGCCACCTTTCACTATCCAACTCACACACACACTCTCAAACACACTGCTTCCCTTCTCAAGCTCATCATTTATTAAAGAGTCTGATCTCTCTCTGAGACACGCCATCACAGCTGTACATCCCACTGCCCTTTCACTGCCTCATCCCCTGAGTGTATGTATGTGTATGTGTGTGTGTTGTGTGTGTGTGTGTGAATGTCTGTGCATGCAGGGAAGGGTGGATGTCAGTGAACAGACAGTGCTAACGCTGTGTGTGTATGTGTGTGCACTGGTAACTGTGTGTGTGAGCGGCTCAGTTAGTGTTGTGAGTGTAGTTGCTGATGAGAGGTGAACTGTGGGAAGCAGCAGTGATTTCCAGACACTTCCCTGTTTCCTCACCAGAGCAGAACAGTGTTAGAAACATGTGGAGCGGAGCAACAGTAGGAATAAAATAAATAAATAAATAAAGAAAAAACTTGAAAAGCCAAAACTTCAGGAAGTTTTCTAGTACAGGATAAACAGCCTGGTTTATGGCATTCATTTTAAACTTGTATTGAATGCCAATCTAAAACATTACTTATTTTTAAGAATTGTGATTAACAAAAACATTTTTCAACACTTGCAGCTCATAGTTTTTTTTTTCAGTGTATCTGCAGGATTACTACAAGATATGACATACAACTGTTGATATAACTGAAAATGTAGAAATCCAGCAATTCTGGCTTTATGCAACAGCCTCAAAAAATTATATTATACAATAGTTCTTTAATAAAAATACTGTAACCCTGAACATTTTTGGTAATCATAATGTTTCTTGCATCTTAGTTGAATCCTGTTCTGGTTGACACTGTACAGAACACCATGGGAGGAGAAAAAGCAAATTTTTTTGCCTTTCGATTCAATGTCAAGTAACACATGTCACTATTACAAAAAATACACCCAACTATACAGTTTCCTAGCTACTGTTTTATATCAGATAAAATACACAACACGTAAATGCTGCCACTCTCTCACATTAAAACAATAACAAAAGACACAGATTGATGATGTTGTGAAGTAGCATGAGATCATGGGAGATCATGTCTTTGTTAGACAGCCACGGCAGAAATCATGTTAATGGATGATGTAATATTAAAGTTTTATTTACGCTACATGTAGCCACGTTCACTGAATTATTTCCTCACTATGTAACGAATCCAACATATCCTGTGTTTTCCCAGAGGTTATAGTGACTAGCAACTAGCTAGCCACGGCCTTGAATAATTGCATTTCTCTGTTTTTGAAAATTGTTGGAATCATTTGGGCTAATGTGAGTATACAACTCAACAACATATATAATGTAAATAATTTGTCTATTGTTTTTAGACATTTTAATGCTGATGTGTAAAACTATTACAAAGAAACTATGGTATAACTATAACATCCAGTCTGAAATATGTATCTTATGGTGGCAAATGAGCCCTTTTACACATGTAAAAACAAAGCTTACACTGTATGTTAAAGAGAGGCAAGACAGTTGAGAACAGATAGCCAAAATCAATGCAGACGGGGCAAAGACACAAAATACTAGATCATACAATTTCCATGATTAAACTCCAATCCTACGACCCTCCTTGCCAATTCCCACATTTTTGAAATTTTGAAATTTCCCTTTAAATCTGGCTGGTGCGACCATATGGTTGATCCTCTTTATGTTCGATAAAGTTACAGTTGTAGAGAAGTGTGTGTTTAAGCGTAATGCCTACCAATGCATGAAGAGTATATGACCCCCTACCATTTAATATCTATAGTGTGAGTGGCACAGATAAAGTTGTTGTATTATTATGGTGGAAGTTTTATCAAGATTTTTTTGAGAGGGTCAAAATCTTTCCTAGTTATGACTAAACTGAGGACATGGAAGCGATAGTGAGGCGTGATTATAATCTGGTGGTGTCTGAAGTTTTAAGAAACTATATGAAAACAATAGCTGATAGCTGGTTTTGAGTTGTGATGTTATTTTGTGAATATATTTGTTTATGCTTGACTGAATTGTTGCTTGCATGAAAACAGACATCACTTTTGAGTTACCTACCTTTTAAATTAGTGGATTAGACCCTCTTGACTCTACTGAGATTAGATCCCATGTTTCCATCCCCTAGTCTTCAGCGCAAATCAACACATGAAAGCAGAAAGAGAAAAAAAAAGACTGAAAGAAGACAATTCATCAATCATTTCATAGCATATTCAGTGAAACTATTCTAAGCATAAGAGTTTAATGTAATTTTCATTTCATTCACGATTTGTATCTTGATGTACAAACAGCTTGCAAAGAGTTAAATCGGTCATGTCAATTTAAAATGAATTCAGCACCATGGACAGCAACATTACAGTCAGACGCTCTTGCATGCTGTTCTCGCAAACACCTGTAGAGCTTCAAAAGTGTTCAAAGAAACACTGTTAAAAAACACGCTGCTAACCTATAAAATGGATTATTAATGAGGAATAGGGCACAGACCACCACAGTGTCAGTGTCAGTGTGCAAATTAAACAAAAAATTTAACTGCATTGTAATTTTGCCTTGTCTCTGTAACAGCTGTAGCAGCAACGTTTGACTAAACATTAGTAAATAATTACAAAATGTTTTTGCAAAACATTTACAATGCTGAACAGATTTTCTCACAAATAATTAATTAGCAAATAATGGATAAAATGTTATTAATTATTAATTATCCATTACCTCATTGTTTACTTAGGGCTTATGAATATTCATGTGTTCACCAGCATGTTTAGACATATACTTTGGTACTCATTTTTGGATTTTCTTCAAACAAAAAGTCATGCCTTTAGAAGAGACTGAACGCTTCAGTTTCTCCACATAGTGGCTTTAAGGTAAGTACCATGTTTCATTGTACTCTTCAGGACCTTTCAATGTACTGTATAGCAGATGATGTTACATTTGAAACAAGTAACAATATCAACTAAGGCACACTCAGGCATGTTGAAATATCCTCAAAAAACAACTAGATTCAACAAGTTTTAGTGAACTTTAAAAATTAAGCTCTAATACTGATAATTAATTAGAATACAGTAAGTAAAACTTTACTGCTCAAGAGTAGCATGTTGATTCATGCACTTATAAAAGATTGCTTTAGAGTGACATGCTTTCTATATGTATACCAAAAAATGTCTTAAGGCAGGTAAATAAGCAAGTCAGCAATTAATAAATGCTTGTAAGACTACAATAACATATAAAGGACTGCCAAACTAAAAATGGACATAGTATGTGAGAGCACAAAAGAGGTACCAAAACTATATTTCTTACACACCTTATACGCAAAAAATCTGCTTCCTGTGTATAAAACAACATAGAAATCTTTCCACCTGGGTTATTCAGCCATCAGTAGTAGAGAGAAGCTTTAACATCAACCACATAATGTACTTCACTCCTTCAGCGACCATGCTAACTTCTTGCCTGAACTTCAGTAAAAGTGAAATACCACCACCCAAAAACACAACATCTGGGAAATGCAAACAAGACTTTGTGGGCTTTTCTCACACCACTGATCTACTATTAAATACTCCACCCCAAATTTTTTGAAACATCAATCACCCAGTTTAAGCTTGAAAAGTTTCTGTATAAACCTTTGTCCTTCACAGAGGGAGCATGGTGGCTGTGGTCAGCTGGAACATGTGTTGCTTAAAATTAATTTCAATAGTGACAAAACGTCCGCATAACTTGACAGAGCACTCTTGCAGCATAATCCACTTTTTTCTTTCTATCCATATGCTCAGTACTTAATGAGTGTTCCAGATGTTGACTCAAATTTTCACCAATTAACCATTAAACACACTTCCACATCAGTCTTAAGCACAATGTGAACACTGAGCACGTACGTTAGAGTGCCTTACAGAACATATGGATGAAGAGCAGAGAAGTGGGTTATGCTGCAGGTGTATTTTCAGAAATGTTGATGTATATTCATATGTGTTTTTCAAACAAAAAAACAGGTTGATATTGGAATGAATTGCAGTTGACACGAATTCTAGCTGAACATAAACTTTTTACAGATACTTTTCATGCTTATAGGGGAAGACTATCTGACGTACGCTCAAAGTGATTTTGGGCAGAGCATTATCTTAATGGCTGCGTGTGGAAAGCAGCTGGCACAGAAACATGCAACCTTTACATAGATATTTTTTATGACACTACACCAGAAATGACTGTATCTTTCCTTTAACTTTGACTGTATATGCCCAGGATTTAAATGGGGGCTTTGTATAATCAATGGGACATCATTGAACTTATCTCACTGAGTGACTGTGTCATGTTGAAATAGATCGCCAGGTCCTGTTTGGGTGAAACCTTCCCCTTTTGTCCGATTTATCAAATACACTGCTAAACAGATTAAATCAATCACAGCAAACTATCAGAAAAACCATCAACCCATGACATTCTAAAATCAGCACAGCTCGTGCTTCCAAAATCTATGTTACATCACACACTTACATCCACACATAACTCATCTGCCAATTGACATATCCAATAAAACTGGAAGACGTCACTGATGCAGGGGCTTCCTTCCTTTTCCTATGCACAGTGCAAGTACACTGCTAACGATGAGGTTCTGTACTGCATGCAGTCCAGTAAGTGGTGCTGTGCGGAAGCTACAAGGCCATTTGCCACACACACACACGTACACACACACGTACACACACACATGCAATTGTGCTCAAACACAAGCTCATGTAAGCACATTTACCAGCACAAAAATGCTGAAACTCAAGGCCGAATCCATTCACTGACAGACAATTGCACCCTGACTCGCACATAGATGCACACTCTCATTACACACATGCACACACACAAACACCAATGCATCCATAAAGAAGCATGGGAGCATGTCTTTAAGGTTTAACAAGGCCACCAAATGCCCACCCACACTGGTGACACCCTCCTACACAGTGTTTGACCCTCGAATGCACACAAAAAGACTCACTGACTGACAAAATATATATTGCACAAGTGTCAATGACATGTATATAAAATTACACTTAATTACGCAACAAGTTGCACATACTTGAAATCTGCGTATACACACATGTTGTGTCAGTAAAGCAAAAAGTCAGAGGCAAACCAATGTAATATTGAGATTTCAGCACTGTAAGATATATTAAACATAAATACCGATGTTTTTCTGTAGAAAGCAAATATTTGTTTTAAATATACACTTGCTACATGTTGCCTCCACCCTTTAAGAGAGAAAAAACATGCAAATTCTGCTTTCACTCAATGCTTTCATTCCTCAACAAATTCAGTATTATTATCACTATTATCATTATTATTATTATTGCTATTATTATTAACATTATTTGTCTGTCTGATATGGGACCAAGCCTCTCAGATGTCTGAACGGTACAGGCACTGCCCACCCCTCCTCTGAGTAAATGTTTGTTCTTTCACTCCTCTATAAAAGAGCACATAAAGAATAAGAGTTAATTTAAAATTCTCATCACTCCTGCTGTAGTAAGTCTATCTTCTGATGTTGATATTCCAACACAGTTGTAGACACAGTAATTATCACACAGGAAAAAGTAGCATGATTTTGTAAAATCTTGTAACATATAATTATAGCAATGGTTTTAATGCAAATATTTGATTCAGATAAAGCAGGAAGGTGATGATTATTTTTGTTTGCTGGTTGTCATCTCAGTAAAGTTTTTACTTTAGATTCAAGAGGTAGATTACCAGCAAGCCAAAGTTATTAATTGGCTGGTCAGTCAGCACCTCAATTGGTATGTACATTGGTATAGGGCTGCAACTAATGATAATTTTCATTGTCAGTGGATCTGTTGATTATTTTCTCAATAAATCAATTAGTTGTTTGGCATATAAAATATCAGAAAATGGAGAAAAATTATGATCATTGTTTCCCAAAACCCAAGGGGATATCCTCAAACATCTCATTTTGTCCTCCACCCAAAGATAATCAGTCAAAGGATCAAAGAAACCAGAAATTATTTACATTTTTAAAGCTGAAATAATAGAATTTTGACTTGAAAAAGAAAAACTTTAACTAATTAATTGATTATCAAAATAGTCTAATAGGTGAATTTAATAGTTCACAACTAACCTATTATTTATTGATCATTGTAGCTCTAGATAATATGGTGTCTTAACACCGTCTGAAGTGTGCATAAAACCCATGCCACTGGGATCACCAAGCTGTGATCACTATGGAACTAAACATAAGCATAACTAAATATATTGATCATTTTTACAATAATTGGAAATAAATGAACACTGCGTAGAAAAGGTAAGGTCACTCTGAGCTCAGTGATAGGTGTTATAAAGCACACCTGCTCTGCAGTCATACAGCTCATGGGCCTTGATTTTACGCTGGTATTCTGAATTCAAACGTGTGATCTGGAGTTTGAGTAGAAGGTAAAGCCGCTTTGAAGAGAAACTACATGTAGCTCATGTGCAGCAATAAATTCCTCCATTAATTAAGCCCAAGTTCTAGCACATCTAAAAGCCCGACTGTCAGTGAAAACCGTCTAAAGTCTATGTCCGTATCATCTGCTGTGGATAGAGACATTTTGGTCCTGATGTACCTTCAGTGCAGGTCCACGCTCCTCTCCTCTCCTCTCCTCTGGCGCAAGGTGTGGAGTGCTTGTTAAGAAGCGAACTGATAAACAGTGTCGAGATACGGTTATTCAATCCACCTGTATGCCTGTTCCCAGAGACGCACTACCCACCTACCCGCCCATCTTTCTCCCAGGAAGCTTCGAGCCGCGGGACATGCCTTAGTGCAGTCTGTCTGAACCCAAATAACTTCTCCACGCAGCGTAAAATACGCAACTGCAGATACTCTTTGTTTCACCTTCTGTATCTTTATCATGCATCTGCTGCAGAGATTAGCAACCAGGGTTTTTTTTTTCTTTATCTCACCCCGCGATCAGTGGGAGAATCTGATAAAAAAAAAAAAAAAGAAATACATGGGAGCCACATTCATGCAGCACAACTGGGTGTTGAAATCCTGCGCAAAGTTCAAAGCAAATTGTTCCCCACCGCTCGAACGGTCCCGGACTGACAATTTTTCACTGCACTCTGTCGCCTAACCCGAAATCTAAACACTGCAACACATTCACCTAGCAGAAAGGAACATGTTATTTCTGACTTACCTGCACGGCTCGGATCATTCAGAGGTTTGCGCACAAATCTTCAGCTGCTGGAAGTTTGACTTAGTCTACTCCTGATCCCTCGGAGGAGTCGCACTGAGAGAGAGGATGGGCGCCACTGCTCTGCGCGCCAGCTCCGTGTGTGTGTGTGTGTGTGTGTGTGTGTGTGTGTGTGGTGTGTGTGTGTGTGTGTGTGTGTGTGTGTGTGTGTGTGTGTGTGTTGTGTGTGTGTGCATGTCAGAGTGAGAGAGATAGAGAGAGAGAAAGAGATGGGGAGGGAAACAACAGACGTGGAGAGCTGTAGCCCTTGCCAAAGGATGCTTCAGTCTCCTAGCAACAACAATCGATCTGGCAAGGAGACATTTTTATTGGATAAAAAGAAAACTTAGCCATTCACCCCCCTTAGCACATGTTTACCACTCAGAACAACAACTCCTGACTGAGTGAAGACACAGAGAGGCAGAGGTAGATGATCCCAGATGAATGTTTTACATTTGGGTTTGAGGTGCAGGATGACGTACAGAATCCATCTACACCCATCTGTCATGTCAAAACACATATAGTTTAATAAGACAGAATCTCACATCTTCTTTTTTTTTATTTCCTGCAAGCTCCATCAATGTTTTAACACAGTGTTACACTCTGTGATGTCAGCAGCAAAGAAAAAACTGTGAGAGCAGCACTAAACATGCTGTCCATGCTTCATCTTGTTCAAGCATATTTGAACAATCTGGCAGTGGCTGCTTGGTTCAGTGCAGGGCTGAACAATATGACTTATAAATGATATCTCGATCATTTTAGGCTATTCTGCAATATACAATATGTATCTCGATATACACATTTTAGAACCCTGTAGAATTTTAGAATGTTGCTGCAGTTCACTGAGAAACCTTATTTAAAAACACATAAGAACAACAATGATGTGGCAGTAGGTTATTGTTTTAAGCAACATATACAAGAAAAATCATCTGAATTTATATGTGGAAAACTCACAAACTGGTCAGTTCTCCCTACCTACTCTTCATTGCACTCCCGCCCGAACGACAGCACCCATTGAGAGCCGAGTAGGTGATGATAATTGTGTGACGTGATTTTGAACAAAAACTCATAATGTCTTTTGTCGTTTTGCACAATGGTGTTGTAGGTAATGTTTTAGACAAATTATCTGTGTGAAATCACTTAATTTTTCAATTCCTTGTCACACTTTTGCCCAGACAACAGTGCCCCTTTCTGGCAGCAAGAGCCAGGAGATCCTACTGTTTACTAACAGCGGGGAAAAAAATCATAGATCTCAGTGCTACGATGTACATTTCTGGTTCCAATTATTGATTACAACTTAAAATATCAACAATAAACTTGGAATGATATTGAAATGATGGGTGCTCTGGGGAGCTGTGGGGTCTAGAGGTCAAAATAACATACAGTAATTTGTCAAATAGTGCAAAAATAGTGGTTATCATTTCTGTAAATTAGGCAGCCTGGAAACAGCAAATGAAGTTATAGCTGGGCAATATGGACAAAATCAAAAATCACAATGTTGACCAAATACCTCAATATCAATATTGTGACAATATTGTAGGGATGACTAATGGTGCTTTCACAAAATATTAACACCATGAGATTTTTAATAAATGATTATCAGTTATGTGGACATAATGACTAAGTGGGAAAGGCAAATAATATAAAATAGAACAGTCATAAAATTATATCGCTTTATTGAAATGCAGCCTTTAAAGGAGAAATATGTAATATATTTACTGTACTAAATCATAAAATGACCATGATATGCCATCAGTGATTATGGAAACATTCTAAGTTAAAATACTCAGTTCTCTGACAACCACACTACAGCCAAGGTGTCCTCCTTTAAAATTTTTATTCTGGTCTGTAATTTGTGTCATTGCTCACCTGTTTCATGTTAATTCGAGTTAAAAATAATGCAGAATATTAGCTGAATGAGTTAGTGCCTGTTTATGAGTTGTACAAAATCTTTAATAATAATTTAAAAGGGGAAAATGTTTATAACGGTTAAATTGAGCAATATGTGAATGGGGTCTGGCAGGCAGTGGGACAGGCGGTCACTGAACTCCAACTCCAGAGTGTGTATTTTCAGAGCAGTAGGCTTTTGTTTTCAGGATAACAGGCTTAACTTAACATTGACAGACAACAAACAGTTCTAAACAGCTGATCAACTCACAGTGGAGGACTTGTCACTTATTATTGTCAGTTTACAACGCTGCAGCCTGCCTGGGCTTCCTTGAGTCTGGGGAGGAGGGGGTAGGGGAAACAACTCACTTCAACCACAGATGTATATTAAATGAATTTCAAAGTGCAGTTGTTAGTTATTGCTCTTTTAAAACCCATGCAAAGGCAGCAGTGATAATGTCATGTCATAATCATGACATCCAAAAAAGACGATATCTTGTCTTATATCACAGTATCGATATAATATTGATATATGTCCCAGACCTGGTTCAGTGGTAGAGATGTAGTATGCCTAAACCTAAATACCTTAAGAGCTAGGACTAGAAGAAAAGCCTTCACCATATTTCACACTGACATGATGCATGATATATGCAACCCACACACATAAATACACTATTATCTAAAAGTTAGGTGTCTCCCTCTCTGCTTCCCCCTACTCCTCCTTCATGAGAACAGACACAGTGGCACTGCACTGATTGTGTGCATGTGCATGTACACACACATCTGTGCATCTGTACTTGTTTGTATGATTATGCACATGGAGTCATTAGAATGCAAGTATGCAAGTGTGCAACTCCTATTGAACAGAAAATCCTCTTCACGCATGATTGAGTCACAGAGCGTCCTCTCTCTGCGCTCAGCACAAACACACACACAAATGCACACTGCATACACTTGCATACACTTGCATGCACACACACACACACACACACACACACACACACACACACACACAACACACACACACACAGGCACTCAGTCTAGAGGCCTGATTTCTGTATTGTAAAGTTAGTCAAGTGCATAGAGATACACTGTCTGAGGGCTTGCTTAAAGCAGTTTTTTGATTGCAGCTACAGGCCACAGCATGTTGTTTTTGCCTGTTTTATATGCAGACGCATGACGACAGGAGCCTGAAGTTTCTGACTCGCTCATATGTTCTCCATGTATCTGCTGTGTGACACCATATGGCATAAGAAAACTGTCTCCGAGGATAAGCTTTCGGATGGGCAGAGATTGATTAGTTGACTGAAGAAGGAAGGGTAAGAGCATCCACTTCACACCTCTGCGACACACATGCATGCACGGGCATGAGGTGGGAAGTGCACACACACACACACACACACACACTCACAGTGTCAGTCACAGCTTTCCCGGACTTCATCCCTCATCCCTGCCGCTCCGGCTCGGAGATGCTGGCGACTCTAATAAAGGCCTCATTGTCTGCGTGGCATGCATATATGCAGAAAGCCCAGAAAGCCAGCTTTGTCCCATAAGGGTCCCTCAGCGAGAGAGCTTTGTGCCCGGCCTTTCCCCATAGACCGAAGCACAGCACAGCCGAGAAGCAGAAAGAAAGAAAGAAAGAAAGAAAGAAAGAAAGAAAGAAAGAAAGAAAAGAAAAGAAAGAAAAGAAAGGAATGATTGATACCAATGCAATAGATGGTAAATATGGCCAATATGAACCACACTATATGAAACCATCTACATGCGTTTGTGTGCAGGAATTTAGCCTTATCATGGTGAACTGCTCCAGCTCATGCAGCAGGAAGTGGGTCCGCTGGGATTATGTTTCCTTCTTCTTTGATTCCCCACAGATTGTTTGTGTCCCCGCGCTAATAGAATTAGCCATGCTTCATTTCCCATGGTCTTCTGTCCTGTCTTGGCCTCGTGATGGATGGAGCTTCACACAGAGGAGCGAGTGTGCTTAGAAGTGTGCCCAGTGTTGGTTGGACAACGGGGCCAGTTACAACCACAAGCTTGCATTTGCTTTGGTCAGTGTGGTCACTTGTGATGTGGTCAAGTGGACAAAAGGCCCTCTTGTAATGTGGAGCTTTGACCCACTATGACAATATTACAGTTTTAGACAGTTTTTATTTGATTATTATTCTACTGATAGACAACTTCATATATTTAGTTAATGACTTTGGTTGATTTTATGTAAGTAAATATGTTCTTCCCAGTACTGTGCGTATTTCCTGCCTTTGTCACAGCCCAGAAGCTGGGTTGTAACATCTTGTATTTGCCTAAATTGCTACAAATCAGCGGGGTAAATATTTGGTTATTGTGAGAGGAGTGTGTGTGTGTTTTTTCTGTCACACACCGGATTTAGGGCAACATTTTGGAAAAATAAAAACATGCTTGCATAAGAAAATTTCCCCTATCTGGTTTCAATGCAACTGCATTAAAGGAGTAATATGTAAGACCCTCACATTCATAAATTAGTACC
The DNA here is from genome assembly GCA_034769285.1 of Lutjanus argentimaculatus. Lineage (NCBI taxonomy): Eukaryota > Metazoa > Chordata > Actinopteri > Lutjaniformes > Lutjanidae > Lutjanus > Lutjanus argentimaculatus. The sequence goes on along the minus strand of JAWZSL010000012.1, from coordinate 13,571,387 downwards.
ACAGTCCAAATAGAGAGTTGGAGCCATAGATGGTATATTAAATAGGTTTAGTCCCGATTTAATATATGGTCTATAGTTGAAGTGAGCTGTCCACGCCCCACCACGCCTCCCCAGACCCAAAGCTCAGGCAGGCTGCAGGGACACTGAATGTGAGCACAAATACAACAAATACAACATTATACTTGCACAGTTAGAAGTGTGGAGGCCTGCACTGTAAGTCGATCAGGTGTTTATAACTGTCAGTTTTCTGTCAATGTAAAGCTAAGCCTGTTATCCCAAAAACCAAAGCCCACTGTTCTGAAAATATGCCCTCTGGAGTTCAGTGACTTCCTGCCCTACTGCATGCCAGACTCTATATTGCTCAACTTAAACATTATAAACAGCTTCTCTTTCTAATGGATTATTAGTGATTTCTTATAACTTAGAAGCAGATTCATGCGGCAAACATCCAGCATTCATTTTAACTCTAATAAACATGACACAGGCAAACAAACACATATATTCTGGACCAAAAAAAAAAAAAAAGATATTTCATAGGAGAACATACTGGCTGTAGAGTTGTTGTTCGAGAAGACACTATTTCAACTGAGCATGTTTCCCAAATCTGTGATGACACATCATGGTCATTTTATGATTTAATACAGTAATATAGTACAGTTTTCTTCTTTAAACACAAGCTGCAGATGGGAGACTTGAAGGCTGAGGGGGCCTGGCTCAAGCAAACTTTGAATTTCACCATACAATGATTATAAACCCACTTTATATGTTTTTGAAAAATATAATACGCTGAATGCCTGTTTTAGGAACCAATGCCAGGAGGACTGCACTTGATCACAGTGCACCAAATCCACTGGCTGTATGTTTAGCATCGAAAGAAAGCTCCAATAATACCCTGATAACATTCCTTTACAAACAGACAATGCATGTATTTTAGTTCAGATGAAACCACAACATTAATAAATCTGCTAATTATTCCCCCATAACTATAATCTATAATCTTTTATTAGATTAAAGTAACTTTGAATTACATTGTGGGATTTTTAATCCAATGAAAAATAGCTGAGACGTCATCATGGTTTAATCATCCACAAAAGTCTGCCAGTGTGTAGCTGGCAATTGAAAACAATGACTATATTTGGAAATTAAGTATGATGCATAACAAATTTGCCCTAAATGTGTTTTCGATTGCTAAGTAAAAATGTGTGCGTGTGTGTGTGTGGATATCATATGGTTGGTAATGTTGTTTTGGGCTGTTTATGGCTCCTAACAGGGGGTTGGTCTCTAATTATCTTGGTTACAGAGGCATAGCCAACAGACTGCAGGCCACACACACTTCACAGGACAAGCACTGACCTGTCTCATGTTCGTCTGCTTGCCAGTCCAAGACACACACACACACACACACACACACACACACACACACACACACACACACACACACACACACACCAACAAGCACACTAAAAAACCTGTATACTTTGTTATTGAGCAGTGACTCACCTCACCTTCTGTCCAGGGTGCTTTACAACCAAACTTTATTTCGTGTCATGTAAGAACAGATGGACAAAGTGTTGTACCTTTTTTAAAATAGCATTTAATTTATTTTATTTTCTCAGTATATACAATATACACTTTCCACATGGACAAAACAAAGACCCACAATCTTAACAACAAAATAAAAATGAGTCAAAAACAAAAAGGAAGACAAAACAAAAGAAGACATACAATAACACATATCTACTCTGCATAAAAGCACAAATTCAACACCTGTATCTTCATATCTGATCAACTTAAAGAAATATAATAAATCTATATGAATATATACATATCATATATAACTTGGATATAATTCCTCTTCATCAAGTACCTCATCTTTTCCATATTCAAATAACACATTTCTTTTCTGAGTAGTATTGTGGGGAGGTATGTGGTTTTCTAATGTTTAAGTTTCTTTAAAGGGATAGTTCATCCAAAAATGAAAATTCAGTCATTATCTAATCATGCTGATTGAAGGCTGGCTTTAGTTTTTTAGTCCACAAAACACTGCTGGAGTTTCACAGGAAAACAGAGTTGCAGAATCTACCAAACAAAGGAAGTCAATGGTGACCAGTTTTTAAATGCAAAAAAACAACAGAAGACAAACATACAAGATCTCCATACTGCTTGTCTGGTGTAATCCAAGTCTGCTAAAGCCCCGGCATGCCAAGTTGACTAAAAAAAATGTTATTTACACCATGTTATTAGCCTGAATCTTCACTGCAGATCCTCAGCTTGGCGATACGTTCACTGGCGCATGCACACTGTCTGAATTGGGTGTGTGTGGTGTGACTGTGTGCAATGCTGGGACATTAGGAGACTTGGATCACACCAGACGAGCAGTATAGAGGCATTGTTTATTTATTTATTTATTTATTTTTTATTCTTTTTTTTTTTCATGTTTGAAAACTGGTCGCCATTCATTTACATAGTTTGGGAGATTGTGCAATACTGTTTTCTTGTGAAACTCCAGCAGTGTTTGGCGGACTAACAAAACAAACCCAACCCTCAACTGGCATGTGGGTGACTGAATTTTAATTTTTGGGTGAACTATCCCTTTAATGCAATTGAGGAAAAAAGAGTTATCTAACTCTGCTGACACCACACTGTGCAAACAACAAATTATTATTTCTGATAAAACTAAAAGTTCATCTTTTTTTGGCTCATTGTCACGGTTTCTTTCTGTTCTTACTTTTTTTTTTTTTGTTATTTCTGTAAAAAAAAATCTTAAATTTATCACAATTTATATTGATCATTACAAAAAACAGTGAACTTTTGATTAAAAACAATATAATGATACAAAAATACTGACAAGAAGCTGTCTTTTTTGAACTATTGAAATGTGAACTTTCCTATCACATTTACTGTAAGCAGCAGAGAACTACCCAGCGTTCCCATAAGATTCTCTGAGTGTCCTCTATGGGTTTCTATTTGGTAACTCTCCCACAACATTTTTTGTCAAAGGACAACATTCCAGAAAGTAATCAGAATGTTACTTTTAAGAAAATTAAGGTGGAAATTCAATTATCCTTTCCTGAAAGTTCTGGAAACGAACACTAGTTTTACATTAAGGTAAACTTATGATTGTAACTTCAAGAGAACGTTTAAGGGAAACATTCATTTACTAGCTGGGTGTGATAGAAAACACAACAACATTTGGATCTTTAGGGTCAAAAAATATTGTGTGAGAATAACTGTGAGACAGCTATTTCTTTTTTTAAAAATATTGGCGTTTTGGTGAAAATGAGTAAAAAAAGAGCCTTGTTTGCAGAATTACTCCTTAATCAAATAATACTTAATACATGCAAATACAGAAACCCTCAAGGTGTGTTTATATGTATATGCACATATCTACACACAACATACACACAAACAGACTGTGTACAGTAACTGATTTGGCCTCTCCTCTGAGCTTTCTCACCACGACCACAATTCATTAGTAATTGACCGCAGCAGCCTCACTCATTAAACATTAACAGGCTACTGGTGAATAATTGATTAATGATATGAGGCGATCTGCAGCAGCATTCTGACAATAAGAGTGCATGGATGAGAGGAAGGAGAGGCCAAATCAATGCAATGCTACGCAAAGGCCCTGACACATGACACAGATACACACACACACACATATATGCACACAGACAAACCTGCACACATACACGCACACACACACTCACACAAAGACACGATCACTCACTCACTGGTCATGTGCAGGCATTTTTTGGCGAGTGTAAACTTACTGTACACTACATAATAATTTTAATTACATTTTTGCCTCTGAATCCAGTGATATATTGACTAATTACCTCATTTGGAAGTAAAAGAAGAAGACAAGAAGAATAATGTTACCAACTTTGTGCTACCAAAGATTTCTATCAATCTTAGTTTTGGAGCCAATGTCAGTTTTTTTTTTTTTTTTTTTTTTCAATATCTCATTTTAGACAGAAGCCTAACCCAATTTCTTAGAGCAAACACTCTGCAGTTTGTCAGTCCCAACAGGTACTCATGGAGTGTTTTTGTGATTATTTTGGCTTGAGTGCTGTGGCCTTATTTGCAGCATTTTGTGTTAGTGTTGGTGTGTGTGTGTGTGTTCTTGTGAAATATTGTGGGTGGGATGCTCATCATGGAGGGTCAATACCCAGCCCCCACAATCCAAGATCACTCTGATTTCTGATCTGATGCCCCCATCACCAGGACAGTTCATTTGTTAGTACCTTCCAAAGCCGCTTTGACCCTGCAATGGTTAAAACTGGTGAGGTTTAAGTACAAAAATTATGCTACATATGTCATGGTTAAAAATAATCTGTGTTAGGGTTGGGGTGGGATCATTCTTAGTAGGGAGGAAATCAACAGTCTTGCAGAGTGGCACACAGAAAACAACCTACTGCTCAATGTCAGCAAAACCAACAACACATCCATATATGTACACCACAGAACAGGTGAATTACCACTTATAAAACAATATATATTACCGGCAGCAACAGGCTTACTGGACCTTAACTATGTTTTGTATGTCATGTGACATAACTAACACGACATTACACACGGTTTACATTGTGGAATTGTTGCAGTTTGGTTAGGTTTGGGCATAAATATTACTTGGTTAGGGTTACAAAAAGCACTGTGATTTGGGTTAAAATAAATATGTTATGTATGTCACGCGACAAAACTGACATCTCTCATGTGACAGAGATGACACAATGAAAGTCACATCGATAACAAAATTTAAGTCACTCAGAACTTTAAATAACTACGTTTACTTTTCATTTCACACAGGACCCAAACTCTGGTCTCCTGGGTGAAACAGTTTTAGGTTCCTGGGAATCAACACCACAGAGAACTTGTCATGGACATTACACATCTCCACCCTGGTAAAGAATAAAAAAGCTAAGAAACGGCTGTAATTCTTGAGGAAACATAAGAAGAAAATTCCCATGCCAAGTTCTTGTTAATTTTTACAGAGGAGCAATTGAAAGCATCCTGACTGGAGAAATTACACACTGGTATGGGATGAACACAACTCAGGAAAGGAGGAGTGTCCATAACATCACTGGTATCCATCCTCAAAGGTAAGTAAAAGATAATACACAGCCTGTTCATCCTGCTGCTGTCTGGCAAGAGATACAGACGTATCCACTGCTTTACCACCAAACTGAAGAGCAGCTTCTTCTCTAAGGCTGTGCTTTATCTTCACCACTCCATGTAAGTTTGTTTTATATTTTTTATTTTATCTCTTCAGCCAATCTAATCAATCAAAGAGGTAACTGCATCAAAATCTGTCTATACAACCCTCTTGTATAATGACAGATAAATCTCTTGTATCTTTTATACAGTATAAAACAGATCTGTCTGCTACTTCAGCACCATGGACAGTGCCATAGATTTGTCAGTACACAGCAAAGTTAGGCCACTGATATTTCAGAGCCATGGTCGGGGCCATAGATTCTAACTTTCACAAACCTCGGTCAGAAAAAGGATAATTGAGTCAGGTAGACTAGACTAAAATATTCAACTAAACAACTCCTCTGCCCCTGCACTCTGTTACTAAATAACAAGAGTTAAAAAGGATGCATTTTGTTAACAATGGGGATGGCATCCCCCTCATATTGTTTGCTGATTGTACTCACAGTTAAAAGATACCAGCACCGACTGTCAGTAGACAGTGTCAGTCCAATGTCTTGTTTACTCATCTTTCCATATATGTAAACATCCTATAAGCTAATCAACTAATGAACATGTTCTTGTCTTTCAGTACACAATATCCACATCTTTGTTTTTGTGACTGACCACTCTCTTACACAAAGACATCTGATTGACATCTTGTCTGGCCGCTCAAACAGTGTCTATTTGCACCCAGGTAGGAATAAGTACCAACAGCTATTCGTTTAATCACACTAGACCCCCTTAGTTTAGCTATAAAGAGCAACAAATCCGCTGTAGATAAGAATTTGCAGTGGATGAATGCATTGAGCACAAGACTCTTCCATGGAGGAGTGGGACTCAGGTCCTGTCCTGTGGAATTAATTTATTTTTGTTTTCAGGTGCAGTTTTGATAGGTTTAGGCAAAAACTACTTTGTTAGGTTTAAGAAACAAAACTACCTAATTAGGTTTAGGTAGAGATCATGGTTTATCTCTGACATGCCCACACTGGCTATTTAACCCTGGATGCAAACAGCATTGTTGGTTACAGACAGCTGGGTGCTTGCTAGGCTATATACACCTAGGTGTAAATACCCACATTGGCTAGTTCACCCCTGGTGCACAGTAAATAGCCACATTAGCTATTCCATCCTAGGTGCAAATAGCATCTGACTTAATGCATTTATATTTTCCAGTTGAAGGACCCTCGTTAAAATTGCAAAGACACAACATACACACATTAAAAGTGTCTCTAGGAGCGTTCAGCATGTTTAAGCACAGGACCAATCTGTGCTTGGTATCAAATTGGCCGATTTTAATTACATTAACTCGCTGATTGTTTTGGCCCTAAAAAGCCTTCAAGCATCCCTTGTGATTGGAATTTCTCATTGAAAGTGGTTAGACAGAGTTTCATTAAAGTTATCTGTCTCTAAGCTGATTGGACGTTCAAAAGTGACAAAGCTAGTTTAAAGTGTGAGATTAATACAAATGAAGTTTTAACTTTAGAGACAACGATTTAATAAAAAGCACTGAATAGTCAGTTTAGTTTAGTAGTTTTGTCTGCTAGTATCACTTTGTGTAATTTGTTGACAATATACAACATTCAAGTCATTTCAACAAAATGTTAGTGCTTAATGTGATTCAGTGGTCAGCTACTGAAAAGAAATACATTCTTTTCCATGTTAAAATTGGATCTGAAACACGCACCCAGAACACAGTGCATCTATTGAAACACACACGTACGCACACACACTCACAGTAGTTATGCTGACACTCATGGAGTGAAAATTAGGATAATGACAGTCATCTAACAGCGAAAATAAGAGCTGGATGTCTCCTTACTGGAGTCAGGCTGAGAGAGCACAAGCTCATGAGAGGCAGAATGGAGTGAGATATGTCCACTGTCAGCGCTGATGAAACTCACCAGGACTTGGCAGGGGCCAGTCACAGAGGTGCTCGATGATGAATAGGGGGCAGGCTCACCCCTTTAAATCAACTAATGGTGTGTGTGTATGTGTGTGCGTGTGAGTGTTTGTATGCCTGGGCTCATGCAAGTGTGTCTTGTCTGTCTTGGCTGCTGACACTCAGAGCTGTTAAGAAGGCAGACCAGTTCATTATCACATGTTTTAATATTTAATTTTACGATTTGATAAAAGATGATGTTTCATTAATGAGGTGATCCATCCCTGGATATCAGGAGTCATCCAAACCAGTGCCGCCATGTGATGATATTGAAACTTCAGTCACACTTTCTTTCACAGTACACGAATAAGATGTGACAAGACATACTTTCTATAAAATGATGTATGTGTTCTTTATTAGACAGTATTAGACCTTTTACTAGACCCTTGTTAGACTATTAGAGGGTAAATTGGGACACATTACAGCAGAATTGTACTGTAACTATAACAATAAATAATAATAATAATAATAATAATAATAACAACAACAACTGTTGTTGTTGTTTTTGTTGTCATTATTATTATGCCTTTATTTATACAGCATATTTCAAAACTAGTTACAAAGGACTATACAAGGATTATAAAGAGATAATAGAGCACATTGAAATCAATAAAACAAACAGTAAAATCAATAAAAAATCATGTCTAAAATGTGAGTTTTTCCAGCTTGATAAAAGAACTTGAAAGTAGTATCAGCTTCCCTTATTAGACTTTCTTTGATAGTGATAAGATACACATTACAACAGTGTACTGTCAGCTAAAAAGTCTAGTAATGATCTGGCTGTGAAAAATAATACACCTGAGTTTGAAGCTCAATTCTGTTGTAATGTGTCCTTTATTATGCTCTAATAAAGTCTAATAAGGGTCTAGAACAAATTGTTTTTTAATTTTTGTCTAATTTGATACATAGCACGGCTCGTTACGTCTTATTACTGTATTGTAAAATGCATCCGAAACGTCTATGTAACATCCTTTTCATGCTATGGTTTACTCTGAGATGTTGATTTCTGCTTTCCGTGTGTATTTTTAGCTTATCTCTTAATCAGTGTTATCTAGCGTGAGATTTTTTTTATCTGCTTTTGCATGAATGCTTTAAATAGCACAGAAATAATTTCATCCCTGTCCATTAATCTCCCATTTGGTTAATTATCACAGTTGCTAATTACAAACCTCTCAACTGAAGTAGACCTCCTCAGCCTGTTCCTTCCCCTATTCTTCCTCCCCATTCCCTCTCCCTTCTCTGCTATGTTGCCTTTCCACCAACAGTTGCACAGAAAACTTTAAATAAAGAGGGAGTTTAGCTATGACGAATTGATTAAAAATGTCTGGGAATGGGCCCAAAACTCGGGAGATCTTCAGTCCTGAGCAGACAGTGACATTGGATGAATCTCTAGCTCTGCCATTAGATTACGACCCCCCTCCTTTTTTTAAAGTGGGTGCCTCGGTTGGTGCTGGCTATGTATCCCCGGCCGTCATGCTGCTATTTCTGCCCATGCCAGTCGCTCCAGGATGGCTGCTCTGAGAGGGGTGCTTTGAAGAGCTGTCCAGGTGAGAGCTTGGCAATGGCAAAGCTTTTTCTGCTCTTTCACAACACAGAGTGCCCTTCAGGGACTCAAATTGCCCTGCAGTGTAATGGATAATACTCAAATCCACACTAGAATCACACACAGACACACACATACAGGACACATGCACGAGAACTCAATCCAGAGCTTTCTATGCATGCCCACCAGTACTGTATACACAAAGCATATGTGCACACACTTTCACGCACACGTACACACACTCACTTCCTTCACATAATAAAATAGCAAGCTGGACCAAACAAAAAAGCGGAAGACAATTGCTCTGGCATGAAACTTTCCCTTGGTACCATTTCAAACACAGCGAGGAAAAAAACTGAAGTACTTAAACTGTTTATTTTTCTCTCTGGACTTCAGCTCCTCTCTCAGTCCACCTCTTTTTGTTTCCTCTCTCCATCCACCGTTAATTTCACCTCCCCTCTTCTAATCAGTAAAAGCATAGCCAGACTACAGATGAGACCATATGTGCCTGTGTGTGTATGTGTAATTATGTGTGTCTAATTATGTGTGCTGTTCTATTCGAAGACACTGTGGAGAGGCAATGGTGGGGTAGTGAAAAGTGAACTCATCGCTTGACAGGACCTCGGAGGTGCTCCCGCAATGCACAAAATGTTGAATCCGCTCTCTTCTCTCTTTTTAAATGCTGACATTCCCTCACAGAGCAATGCTGTTTTTCTTCTTTGCCTCCAGTGTCTCCCTGTCTGTCTGTGTGAGGAGAGGGGCTCAGCCACTACCCAGTGAGCATTTCCATTGAAAAGATGTTTGAAAAAAAAACAACTATGGTCACCAGTGAAAAGACATTTGTGACATTTTTCATCCTTTGCAATGTCTAAATAGCCTATTGTCACTTTGGACCCTCATGAAGAAGTGACATGCAAATTTTTCAGTAGAGTGCAGATCCCTAACAAACAATGCAAAAGGAATATGTGGATGTAACCCCTGTAATCACCAACATTTTGATTAGTAACTATAATATAATTACATACTTTTTGTCAGTAACTGTAACAGATTACAGTTGCATTTATTTTGTAATTTAAATTATATCCAAGTGTTTATATGTAACTAGCTCCTCACCAGCACTGTTATTACCCTCTTAGACATTTGTGTGAAACAAAACAAACATGTTTTGTGAGGTCACAGTGACCTTTAACATCTGACCACAAAAATCTCATCAGTTCATCCGCGAGTCCAATGGGACCTTTGAACCACATTTGAAGACATTCACTCTGAGCGTTCCTGAGTTATAGTTAATGACAGTAGGATGGGTGTGAGGTTACACTGATGTTTTACCATCAAAACTAATCAGTTCATCCTTGAGTTCAAATGAACATTTGTGCCAAGTTTGACGAAATTCCCTCAGTGTGTTCTTGAAATATTGTGTTTACAAAAATGAGACAGACATGAGTTCACACTGACCTTGACGTCTGACAACCAACATTTAATCAGTTAATCCTTGAGTCCAAGTAGTCATTTTTGTCAAGTTTGAAAATATTCCCTCAAGACTTTCTTGAGATAGTGTATTCACAAGAATGGGATGGCAGGCGTGGAGACATAGAAAAAGGTTTTTCAAAAATTGTAAATCACAGAGGTCCTTCAGCACATAGTCATGAATGTACACACACACACACACACACACACACACACACACACATAAAAAAGGCTGATAGGTCCATTAGTATTCAGGATTAGCTGCGGACAAGTTCCAGGTCTCTTGCTTGTGCACATAATCACATACACAGGCACACACGCAAGCGATCGCATAATCCCCACCAGGCTTATGCACAGTGATAAAAATATGTCATCCAGGACTCAAACTATGGTTGCCTATATGAAAGTCCTATATTTAACCCACTCAACCACCACTTCTTCTTATCCATTTCAGTATCTTTGTCACTCTTTATATTATGTCTTACTATGTGTTGTATTATTTCTTTTCTTTACATCATGAACTTTTCCCATTGTGATGTTCCGGAAGCCTTTGTTGGCACCTCACGGAGAGACGAAGTCCATCCCCTTCTGATGGGCCCCATGAGACCTTACTTCACATGCCACATGTGCATGCATTCATATCCTGTATGCACACACACAGGAGCATGAGAAGATTGCTGCCACAAGTGGATCAAAGTTATGTGGCTTCTTAATCATTTCCTATTCACATTATCTCACAGATGACAAACTACAGATCAGAATGTATTTGTTCATGAAAGTGCATTTTACAAGAAAAGAATATTGCAGTTTGTCATTGGTTTCTCGTAGTTTGGTTTTGTGTGAAGCCACTCAGTGAACTACATCTCTCATCTTGCACAATATACATTATGAAACATCTGTCCGTTGCAATGTTATCTTACCTGAAGTGTTTTATTCAGAGACCTGGAAAAGATGACAGAGTAACACTCACTGCTTTTGTGTCTACATCCTGGTATGAAGCATGAGTAGCCTCAGTGGCTAACGTTGTTGGCTACGTCGGTTTGAGGGGTGAAATCACTTATGCAACCATTAGGTGTGTAGTCTATCTAATGACTTATCTTCATAGTCTTATACTTAATAAGTTTAATGACAAACCTTCTTCACCTGTAAAATTATTTTTCATATTGACAAATGTGTAATTCATAGCACAATTCAAACAAGATATAATATATATCTTATATATTATATATCTATATATCTATATTATATATATATATATATATATATATATATATATATAATATATATATATTTTTTTTTTTTTTTTTTTTTTTTTTTAAATAAGGCCAATGGCAGTCCACCATATTCATGTTCATATTTATGACATTTTATATAAAACATTAAATGTGTTGAAATTATGTATTCATGTAGATCACATTTCACCAACCAGTGAAATTTGACTTTGGAGAAGTACCTTCACACTAATCAATACGGTCTTTCTTTCAATCTACAACCAAACAAGTAATCACAGTGAATAAACTAATTTGTGTTTTGTGACATGTTGATGTTGTTACCACATTTTAGCTGGTTGAAAAATGTGAAAAGAGATCTTAGACATCCAGACCAAATATCAAACAGTTTTCAACTAGAAATCATTGAAATCCCAGTTGGTGTTCACTGGGTAAGATCGAACTAGGCTCCTTTTTCACTTCGGTTTCGCTCAGAGTCTGTAACGTCCTTGCTGAGTTAAGGGGAGATATTGGGTCTCTCTAACACATCCTACAGAATATGTAAAATCTCCACCCCAGTGCTATAAAATCATATATTTTCTATGATTTGTGCAACACAGAACTTTTAAAGGCAACAAGTAAAGTATGGACATTTATCTGAGTGATCTTGGGCCTCACATTGTGATGAAGGGAGCAGCTGGCCAGGGACGGAAAAGAAATGCATTATTATTTTTCGGTTGCATGAGCAAATTGTACATGTAGAATGGTAATACGCCATGAATTGACATCACAGCTTCTTTAAAACTATTTCGTGCTACCTGATGTCCTCAACATCTAGCTGTGGTTTAAGATTTGAGTGCCAAACCAAGCGTGTCCTAAGACAGTCCAAAGCATTCGTTTTTGCATCTCATTAACACACATATATGATATTACATGCGCATAAATACACAACAAACACATGGACAGCCACTTTCAAACATACAACAACACATAAATATACAAATATAAACAAAGCCTTTGAAGTGACACACATGCATACATTCACATCCTGTGTGCACACACACACAAGCATGAGAAGATTGCCACCACAAGTGAACCAAAGTTACATGGGTAATAAATCATTTCCTGCTCACATAATCTCACAGATGACAAAATACATATAGATCAGAATGTATTTTATTCATGAAAGTGCATATGCGCCTGGATACACACATTCTACTCATGACCATTTGAAATTTTTTTTCATTTCCGGTCTGTGTGTGTGTATGAGTGTGTGTGTGTGTATGTGTGTGTGTGTGAGTATTTGTGTATGGGATGAGAGGATATGTGTGAAGTGTGTCATAGAGCCTTGGGGGTACAATTTCAAATCTCAGCCTTAAGGTGGCCTCCCCACTGATCAAGTTAAACCAGGCAGTTACTGTGGTGCACCAGGTGAGCCAGTGTGAACAGATGATACCATGATTTATTGGCTGCCAGGAATTGCTACTGGGCCTAAATGTTGAAGAGTTGCTTAAGTTTGGACCAATGACCTTAAAAAGAAATGTTATTTACCTCTAAGATATAACTTTTTGCAATTTCTACCAAAAAAGACATAAGTTTGTTTTGAATGAACTGAATTGCACCCAAAATTGATGTTTTTTTGTGGCAAGGGGATGTGGATTATTAATGTTCACAAAATCCTTAAAGAGACACTGCAAACTTTTTGACCTGTAAACTAAATCATATTACTACACTGTGATGAAACACATTAATGCTAGTACTAATACTTACATTTCTTAATAAATTTAGAAAAATCTGCATTTCATTGGTTGAACATGGCTCAAAATGTCACCTCCTGGTTTAAATCATCGAGAACTTTGCAAGGCCAATGCTGAGCCAGAGTTGACTGTTTGGAACTAATCTATATCATGAAATTTATATGAGAATACTATATCATGAAATTTGTATGAAAATACTGCCCCCTAATCAGAATCAGTGCTCATTTTCTACTATACACAAGACAAATAATTAACAGGAGTTAGTGCTATGTTTTGCTAAGTCTCTATGAAGTATTTTGTGAATTTTGGCACGTTTGATGGCTGTAAGCACCACTGGGCTGCATTCTTTTCCTTGATGATGATCCTATGATAAACAGCAAGGCTACAGCTACGTACTGGAACTTCCTCACTGACACAGCAGAGAGTTAGATTGCCTAGCTAAAACACAGGTGCAACACAGAAACTTGTTTCCAGTGTTTCTCTGTGGGCACAGAGAGCCTGACAGCTGCAGCCCATGGCTGGTTAGCTTTGACTACTAGCTGTTACTGCAACACTGAAAGGTGCCACACACACTACATAGCCACATTTTCCAAAGTTATGCGGGGGAGAAAGCTCAGGTCACATGGAGAGAAATTTCCCTCTGAGTCAGGCAAAAAACACCAAACGTCAGACAACACCAGAAAAAATCCCTTATTTTTCTTTTCTTTTTTTTTTTTATTATTTATTTTACAAATCCAATATTTACATATTTCTTAAAATGCAAATAAAAATAATGAGCCTTGTGTAGTCATGTTTCATGTGATTAACATATATATGGTGCTTCTCTTCTTCCTTCTTCTTCTTCTTCTTCTTCTTCTTCTTCTTCTTCTTCTTCTTCTTCCACCTTGCAGTCAAAGAAGCAAGTGGAGGATTTGTGGCTCCAGCCGGGCAGGGTCATAAATGTGTTTTGCATCCTGGTGCACAGTTTGTAGGAGCAGATCTGAAGTCGGTTTCATGTCTAAATTAGAACACTCAGTAGCAACACATTGTAAATGAGTCTTAATGAGTTTCCCAGCCTTTATTTTCTGCACTGTTAGACAGCCCTATGGCAGCACCGAGATGTCAGCCGCTCCTGCTGGGGCTAATATCCTCCAACCACCATGATGACACTGCCACCAGTCATTCACATACACACAGGTAATTGCATGCTCCAGGCTTATATATATTTGTGTGTAAGAGAGAGAGAGAAAGAGAGAGAGAAGAGAGAGAGAGAGAGAGAGAGAGAGAGAGAGAGAGAGAGAGAGAGAGAGAGAGAGAGAGAGTGCGCGTGTGAGACAGCTTGCTGCCTTCACCAGGAGATACTGAAGGAGAGTGTATCCAACATAAGGCAAAGAGGAATAACATAGTTCTCTCTGAGGGTAACTGTTGACAAAGGACAGCACATGAATTATACCTCAACAGTGTGGCTATATGCCTTCATACAGCACCTGGTGCATATGGGTACATAATTTCAAACCCATCTGTGTGTCTTCCTTGGGACACACACTTGTGTAACAACTCATGTTAATGACATTGCATTTTAAAGCACCATATGCTGTCATATGCTTTCCTGAAGAAGATACACACATGTTAAAGTGGAACATCCCTTTTAGTGTGTGTGTGTACAGCAGTAATCATCTCATGACTCATATGAATACTAAATCTTTCTTTTGGACTTCCATGCAAAGCACCTCAAATCCTCTTGTATGCCGCTAAACACAAAAACAAAAATCATGCTCGTTTTTGCATTTTTATCAAACCGCTGGCAGCATCTGCCACGAAGACTTAGAGATCTGTTAGTTGAGTATGTGGGGCAGCATACATTAATCATAACGATATTGAGTGGAGTGACAGATACTCATATCAGCATTTACATAAACAAGTGGAACAGGGTATGAATCCAAATGATGTAGCATAAAGTATGGATGATGTCAGACAAGAATTGTACCACAAACGCTGAAGAGCATGAGCTCGTAGGTGACAGACAATCCAGTGAGCATGGATTTTAACCCAGAATAAGCCTGATAACAGAACACAGCAGTCACCTTGTCTTCTGCGGGTCAATCTGACAATCCTAATTGCTTGTGTCTGAGAATGCTTCTTCTGTTTTGTGCATCTTTTGAGTCTGAAAAAGAGTCTGTGGATTTAGCATGTCTATACTCAAAGGGCAGGAGCTGATCTATGAATAGAGTGCTCTTGTAACATGTTCGAGGGATGAGTGCCAATCTAATAAGGCTGCTAAGGATATGATGAATAGAGCATCACAACAACTATATGCACTGTAATCTTGGTGTGTTGCGTCACCTCTTCCAGCTAATCTTCTTATGAGAAAAAAGCAAGCAACAAGGACGATGCTTAGCTGGGCAAAGAAGGAACAAATGCATAAAGGAATCTAACTCTGTGAGTTTGCCTGTCTGTCTTTGTCTGTTTTTTTCTCTCTCACTGCCTGTCCATCTGTCCTCGCCTAGCACTCGCACATATTCTTATTAGTCTCTCTCAGACTTTTATATTGCTTTTTAGCCACACTAGTAGCATGGCTCCGGGGATGGCACTTTGGTGTTCAGAGGATGAAGCCTATTGACTGTGGTGATCCCCTGACGTTTCTTGTAGCGCCACCAACAGGTTGACATTTTTGTCTTTTACTGAAATGTCTTGACAACAGGCATTAATTGTTCCCAGATGATTAATCCGAATGACTCTGATGATGCCTTCACTGTCCCTCTGTTCTGCTAATTTACCAGTGTTTACCACCCAATCTGCTTGGAAAAAGGAATGGGAGTCCAAGGACACCCCAAACACACACCTGGTGTCAGACCCCACATGACAGTTTTGTTTATTTTTTGTTTGTTAATTTGTTAGAAATTTGTCCACAGTAGCTCTGCCCTAAAGCAAGGCTGGTCCTCCTGGGATCCCTGGCACCGCCTCCCAGAGAGACAGTGCTCAACAGATTCAAGCCCAGCCATGGCCCCTTCTTGGCCAGTCTTCACAGGTGGGGCAGCAGCTCACTGTGTGCTTGTGGAGAGGAGCAAACAATGGAACACATCATTTTGAAGCTTGTCTTCTCCAAACACTAAAGGCCTTTTCACGCTGTTGCATGATAACTCGCCACCTGCAGTCATTTTATGATGGGAAGGCGGCAGAGGGATTTTGATCACAGCGGTAGGGTAAGAAGCGTTCGCCGCCCAAAAAGAAAAAAGTAAAAGAAGAAAAAACAATACATTCAACTTGAACATCACATTGTGGAACCAGTCTTTTTTCTTTGGGAATTATTTACATGACATAACCATGTTTTTTTCTTCTAACTTTATTGTACACACACAAAAAATGTGCAAGCTAGTGTGTTAGGTGTGGACTTTTGGCTGGGTTGTACCACCACAATGACATTCACTCAAGCACCTTCCTGTAATCGCAGCCTTGGACCGTAGCTGCAGCTGCCATTTTTGAAGATGCTTTGCTTTTCAGGGTGGTCACCATTCAGCGATGTAAACAACAGATCAGGAGGCAATTGTTTGGCTTGAGTGACTTTGCATTCACTAAATAAATAAATAGCAAATCTTAACACGCATGGTGAACATTAAAGCTGCAATAGATCGGGATGCAATAGATCATTTTGATTGTGTTAGCTCACAGCTCTAGTGTGTATCCTTGCAGAGCTGCTAGCATGCCGACTCTTGTTGTTTAAACTGTGCAGGTGGGAGAGGGTGAGGTATTTTTACTACATTACAGCTGTGTTCAAATGTCTGTTGTTTGTGGGTGTGTGCACGTGTGTGCACGTGTGTGCATGTGTGTGTATCCGGGCATGTATTACTAATCAATAGGTCGCAAGAGGCTGTTATCTGTTATCTGTTTTTAGTAGTAATTCCCTCAGGAGAATGTTCACTATCATGGTATTACACACTGAGTTTCTCATTGTGTTGTCAGGCCACCCTTCATGTGAGGGTGTGTGCATGTGTTTTTATAGCTTGAGGGGAAACAGACAAACTGACGTTCAAGTGCACGCTGAGTAGAATACACATGAAGCATCAATATTTGTCAGAGCAGAGGAAAAGATGCAGCTTGCAAGGAGTAAAGTACTGATAAATCTTAAAATATCAGGAATCACATTCTAAGGCTACCAATACATAAAGCTTTTTCCATGCTTCTCTTTCTCTGAAGTCCTCCAAGTGTTTTCATTGTATATAAACACACAAACCCACACACTTATATACATTTGCTACGTGCAGCTCTGACTGCTTTTCGGACAAATTTTTAGGCTGACTTGAATCTTTTTGGCCTTGAATATATATATATTTTGAACACTCACAGAAAAGCACCACCTTGTCTTTCCCTCCCTCTCTTCCCCACCTCTCCTTCACCTCTTCCTGCCTCTGCCCCAGCTCACTCATTCTTCACTCCCACCTTCTTCCTCCTCCTCCTCGCTGGGTACAGGGCAGGGTAGCAGAACTGTCTCGTCTTTGAGACGTGAGGAGTTTGATCTTCAGAAAGTGGAATCTAGATAGCATGTCTTGCTGTGCTTCGGGGATCTGTATATGTGTGTATGTGTCAGTGTGGTGTGTGTGTGTGTGTGTGTGTGTGTGTGTGTGTGTGTGTGTGTGTGTGTGTGCGTGTGAGCGTGCATGTGCGCCCACATGTGTGTCTACGTTACATTCCAGAGGAAGATAAAAGGCCTAACCCCCCTGACATCGCTCAGTTCTGCTAAGTAAAGCAACAGGAATAGTTCACAATTTCAGCTGCAGAACCCCAGCTTTGCCTTCATAATTCTCACAAAATACAGTCATGAGTCATATCATAGACTGTCAACACTTCATTACATTCACATGCATGGACATCCACCTGCCCTTGCTGTGTTTATGTGTTATTTTTAGACTAAAAACAGGAAACTGTTCTTATTCAGATGGAATAAAACCCATAGATAGCAATAGAGCTCAATTGGACGTCACAATCACAGCTTATGTCAGTTAATGTCAAATTCAAATTGTTCTGTTGTAACAACCTACTACAGGGGTGAGTTGTAACCACTTTTTGGAGTAACCCGTTACAAAGTAACATATTACTGTAATTCTACTTTTGGCAGTAACTAGACATGACACAAATTACTTTTCTCACATTAACAACGCAGTTACAATGACTTAAATTTAAATGGGCTCTCTACTTTTGTTCTACCTGGAGGTACAGAGGATAGAGGATGTAGCAGAAAAACACAACCCATATTTCCTGATCTGTGATCTAATGTCACAGGACAGTTCAGGGAATGTGTGCTTGCGTTTCATCATATAATAATATAAACTGTTCATCATATAATTATTTATTAAGTACTATGGCAACACTTGGTTAACATATCAAGCTTTGTGTGGGTCTTCTTCTACTAAATCCTACTGTCTAAACAACAGGCAGTAAAAATATAGCTTAGACCCTAGATGTTGCTGCTCTCTGGTGGTTGGGAGTATTGTAAGTGATAATGGCTACAATGATAGATAAAAATTAAAATAATACAGTTACATTGAATTAAAATAATAAAATGAAATATTTAAAAGAAAAGAAAATAATATAACGACACTAAAATAATATGGCTATGTGTGCATTAATAATAGAATTAAAACAGACATTTAATTGATTTAATTTACTGGTAAAGTAATTCAATTACTTTTTGAGAGAAGTAACTAGTAACTGTAACTAATTCCTAAATTTCAGTAACTTGCCTAACATTGGTTGTAACACTAGCTGGGGATAGATGTAACAATGAGAGGTAATTTGCTGAATTTTACAATCCACGCTATCCAATTTATTAAAGAACTTTATTGAAGAATAAAGAATAAACAGTTCAGAATGAAATTAACAATTTTCTAATAAAGTTACAAAGAACACCTTATCCTAAATATGCATGTATCACATGAGGGTTCAATTACTGTCACAGTTGTAGCAAATGTACATGGCTGCCCCTGGGCTGTAGAGTCTGTGGGCCCAGGACTGACAATGTACACACTTGACCCTCACCCACTGAACATAGCATGAATACAAAGCATTAAAATAAACTTGAGAAACTGCTACTTTACATAATGTAAGTCAAACCGTTTTATCTACAATGTAATGAACACTGGGGAAAAAAAAAAAATCTTGATAAAAAGTCTTACTTTGTTATCTGAAAATCAGTTATTTGGTCATAAAATCCTCAGTGTTGCTAACAGAGACATGCCATCCTTGAATAGATAACAGGTCATAAAAATATCTGTGAAGGTTCTCAGTCATCCAGGTCATGGGCACTTGAGACACATGCCCCCTCTAGGTGTTAACGACCACACAGTGGTTTAATACCTGAACTCCCAAACCAGTCAGTCAGAACTGAAGAAGCCTCTTGGATGAGAGGCGAAATGTCTTCAAGAACTCTATCAAGTCCAGTTGCCTACGACAAACCTTACTATGAAGGTCATAAAAATAAACTTTTATCTATAGCGGCATGCAAAGGCTGATTTGATGAGTCTCACAGCCCCAGGAAAGAAGCTGTTCTGAAGTCATGTAGTATAGTAACAGATACTATTATATCTCTTGCCAGACAGCAGCAGGCTAAACAGGCTGTGGCTGAGGTGGATATTGTTTTTCAGTGTTCTCTCACACGAGTTGGCTACTGTCTTTTTGAATAATTTCTGCAGTCGCACAGTAAGATCATTGAATTTCCAAGTAAGTGGGGAAGCATTCTGACGCCATTTTAAAAACATAATTAATTAAAAGTAAAAAACATCAACAAACTAAAACAAAACAACAATAAATAAAATTTACCATTAGTTTATGGGGCATTTTATGGGGCCATGGTAGTTTGGGTTAAGGTTATTGCTGACCTTTGCCTAATGGTAAGAGGGTTGGGGAGACATACTGCATACTGCAGCACTGACAGTGTTACAACTAACCCTGTGTTACAACACTCCCTGGTCTCCCCTGAGTTGATATGATCAACCTATGTTCATCAGTACAGATACAAGAACAAGATTTTGTTTTGTTTTGTGGGATAAAAGCTTTAGCTAAAAGACCTACTTCTAGCCACATCACAGTTAAACTCAGGGTTTAGTGCCACAAACGACAAAGCATAGAACATCTCACTGCAAACTTGCAAAGTGGAGCGCAAATTAATTTATGGGCAACCAAATTTATTCTCACTTCCAAACATAGACTTTGTTGCTCTAGAAGGACCACCTTTTATTTTGTCCTTCTATTGATTCAAGCTTCCTACAAACACCTCAGCCCTTTTCATTCTGTGGATAACATGATAAATCAAAGCCAGTGTTTGGCCTTGATTCTGTCTTTTCAAAAAAATAGAAAAATAAATTTAAAAAATCATTTCTTTTGCTGTTCATAATACCCCCATCCCTCCCCCCTCTATTAATACAGTGCAGGAATGTCAGGGCTTCACTGAAATGTGTGTGTGCTCATTCTGTATTTCTTGTATCTACACAGTATTTTCTTATGTCTCTTTCTATCTTAAGATCTGCAGTAAAAAATCCTTTCAGGGGACCATGACCTGAACGTTTGACCACCACTCACCATTTCATCCTGTCAAACACATGACAACATCTTCTCTTACAGCCTTCTCACCCACACAGTTTGGGTAGTTAATTAAGCTGTGTGTCTTCTGCCTCAGTGGAGGACATATTTTCAAACAGGTGTAGCTTTTAGACAGGAGTCTGTGTATTTCTGGGGGCTTGTGTCTGTGTGTGTGTGTGTCTTTTGCACATCTGTATGTATCTTTGCATTTGTGCGTTTGTGCCTGTGCACATGTTCAGGGAATAGGTGATGTGTGTTTGAAGTGCAGAAGCACCAAGCCAAGTGTTGCATACTGTTGGATGGCTTTGTTGCCAGATGAAACAGAGAGAGAGAGGCAGTGAAACAGAGAGCTGAGAGACGGAGCTGAACTTAAGTAACCCTCCTACAGTGTCTCATGCTTTGAATTTAGCAAGAATTTAACTGAAGAGTTTAACTTTCCTGATTGTCACTGCCTGAGCTTGTGCTGAACACTCTAGCTGTGTCAAGGTAGAAGTAACTTTCTGAGTGCTTTAACTCCACAGATTCAGATAAACAACTCCGTCAGCATGCCAGGCTAAAACATTATGCTTATAGGGCAATGCACACTTACAGTGTGGTGCCTGAATCATAAGAACAGTACATAATCTTTCTTCATCAGAGGCTGCTTTCCCTTTTTTTTCTCAGTATTTCTAAAGGTGCATCAATGCATATATGTAGGATTGCTTTTTGTCCACATGAGACCTTAAGTGGATAGTTCAGATTATTTGATGTGTGGTTGTGCAAGGTAGTTGTCAATAGTCAGTCGGCATGCCCCCTGTTTGGAGAAGCGAGGTGGATCACAATGAACAGCTGAGGACAGGGTCAGCAGCAAAACCCATTTTAGCCACCTAATAGTACAGTTCACCCCAAAATTAAAAAGACATATTTTTCCTCTTACTCAAAGTGCTATTTATCCATCTAGATTGTTTTGGTTTGAGTTTTGTGTTTTGGAGACCTAGGAGACCTTGCTGTGAGCAGTTTCATGTAGGAACTATTTCCAGAACTAATTTCAATCTACTAGAAAGAAAGTAGTTATTATATGAACCTGCTTAAAACAAGGTCTGTGGATTATCCTGAGTAAGCAAGTCATGATTTCTGGAAAGAGACACTGGTGTTGAATATTCCAAATGTATTTTTTGGTGCTTTGAGCACCACAAGCTGAGTGCTGTCTACTTCCACTACTTAATATTATCTTTATGTCCAGTAACTCAAAAACTCCAAACAACAACTCCAAAACAATCTAGATGGGAAAAAAGGACTTCGGGCCAGAGGAAAAATATGTATTTTTGATTTTTGAGTGAACTGTTCCTTTAAAAAAAGGTCCAACTAGAAAAATGAATGACACTTTAACTGATGCTGTATTTAGAATATTTTCAGCACTAGCTTGCTGTCAATCAGCCTTTTCCTGTTATATAAGCCAAATATCACTGTCTCCAAAGCAACCAAACTCCTTAAGGAAAGACAATTTTACCCCGCAGACCATGGGAGTTGCTGATCTACCACTTCTTTGATCTGTTTGCTTGTTTGCATTGCCGTGTGACTTTGGTGTTTCAAAAGGACGGTTCAAATTCTCTGATGTCGCACAACAAGACAAACAAACTAACAGATCAAGGTAGCAGTGGACCAGCAACTCCCCTGTTCTGAGAGATAAAATGACTGATTTTTACCTATGGAGTTTGGTTGGTTTGGAGAGTGATATTTGGCTTATATAACAGCAATTTCTTGTTGGAAAAGGCTGTCTGATGGCAAAGTTAAGTGGCAAAAGCTTTGGCTGTTCTGGTCAGCATCTACTTTAAGAAACAAACTGAATATTGATAAATACCTCATACAACCCAACACCAAATAATCTGAACTATCCCTTTAAACAGTACTACTAGGCATGCTTTTTCCAGTGTGACGGTGCAGTGAACAAAAAGGTCACCGTCTTCACACACCCAGACAGCTGAGGCTGAGTAACAAAAACTCCGTGCTTCATCAGATTATTACCATAAACATTTTAAATGTAATCCATTCCTCCTCCGCTATGAAGACAAAATATATACTACATATACGGGAGGAGAGATATTACAGAATAATGTTTCCAGCTCTAGAAGAATGTCAACAGCATTTTATGCTTTAGTTTCTGAAATAAGTGTCATGCACTTTCCATAGTTGGAGTTTGGGAAAAAGGTGCAGGTGAGGGGGGAGGTACTTTCATATTCAACTGATTTACTTTCCCCATGGCATCATGCACTTTTACACACAGTGGGGCACTTTTAGTCTAACCTTGATCTGTGATTGAGGGCTGATTTCACTCCACTGTGTCAGAGCTAAAGGTGTTACACAAGCTCTTTTTTATCTAATTTTACCACACAATCTTCTCATTCTTGTGTATTGTAACCATAGTGAACTTAAAAAGTGAGCCATCTTAACACAGGACTGTAGGTCAGTTAATTTGTAATATACTTGGAGACAAGAGTTAGCTTACCCAATTAAGCTTTTTATCTTATTCTGGTATAAATAAATATTTTCCACAGAATTCAAATTATTCTATGCTATGTTAATATTTGTAATTTAGCTATAATTTACACTTGGCATACAGTTACTTATTACAGTATACTTAGAGGTAATTTAGACCATAGTTTAAGGAATTGTTAGTTAATTTTTACACAAATGAAATAACATGTAACTCAGTGCACTTTATTTTATAGAACACCAATAAGAAATTAGACAAAAACAAATATGCCGTTTATTAGGCAGTAGACAAACACAGCCATACCCTCATTAGATGCCATGCAGCCAACACTTCACTGATAAAACATAACAAGCCGTACTAAGTTATCCATAATATGTTATAAAATTAGATTAAAATTAGAATAATGTCTTCTTTATTAGACAATATTAGTCCCTTTATCAATAGATGGCAATTTGGGACACATTACAACATAACTGTACTGTAAACTAAAGTGAAATCATAAATCTACTACTTCCCATTTAAAAACAATATGTGAACTAGATCTACCAAGTAAAGGCCAGAATTACAGGGTACAGTTGTGTTTGCTTACTGACTAATAAAATACATATTATTTACAGTTTTTATCTAATTTTATACAAGGTACAGGTTATTCCATCTTATTAGTACACTGTAAAGTAAAGTGTGACTAATTGTTGAGCTTTTGGTTGGTAGTTTTTGTTATCTTCAGACTGAACCAGGCTAGCTGTTTCTTCCCGTTTCCACCTTTGTGCTAAGCTAAGCTAACCATCTACTGGCAGTCGCTTCATACGTACCATACAAGTATGTAAGAGGTATCGATCTTCTCATCTTACGCTTCAACAGAAAGCAAGAGAGAACCATCTAGACTTGATCTATATGAAAAATGCCCTGAGATAACGTCTGTTATTATTTGGCATTATACAAATAAAATTGAGGTGACTTGACTTCTTTTAAATAAGATTATGGCAAATCCAGTGAGGAGTCTCACTGTCAAAGATGGTATAGCCAGAGGGTAGAGTCTGTGCACAGGATTAAACTTTCCTTCTCCATTTTACATTATTATTTATCATTTTATATCCAATGTTGAATTAATGTGTTGAATATTGAATGGACAGCAAATGAAAGATGCTTCTTTCAATCCACACTGGTCTTGTCCTCCAGTGTTGCTGTGTTAGCTGTAATATCCTGGTTTACACACACACTCATACGCACTTTGAAATGACTGCTGTGAGGTGTGGCCTCCTGCTGTGACTACCATGTGCATGTGCACTTGTAGTCTATGTCACCTGTGTTTGAGTTTATACTGTGATGGGTGTTGCTGGTGTGAGATACACACACACACACACACACACACAGACACACACACACACACCATAAGGAAAGCCTGTTTTTTTTTGATAAAGTCATAGAGTTACTTTATCAGCCTCTTTCTCCTCTGATTTTTGTAGCTTCCCTCAGTCGGTGGATGCTAACATGTGGACAGCTACAGTGGTGAGGACGAGGTGGATGAATAAATCCACTGGTTTATCACTCTCAGCATGTGGTCCTGTTTATAGGCAGCCTGTGAGGGAATTCAAATCGACTGCGCTCTGCCTCTGACTCTGGGTTTCTATTGTTAGACCCGGAGAGATTGGGTACCTTTCTTTTCCCTTCTTCTTTCTCCTCTCCTATTCTTCCTTCCTCTCTGCTCATAAAAGGCTGTTAAAATATATGGCTTAAAAATATGAAGAAGCTGGATTGCGCTTGTCTTGGACAAAGAGCAGCCTCAAACATGTTCATGTAAAATTATAGTATTTGAAAGATAAGAACATTCAAAAAACCCTTTCTACTGAAGAGCATTACTTCTGTTCACTGTCATTTTGCATTTTGGCAGTCCCAAATGCCCTGTTTTTTTGTGCAGGTTGCAGTTTTAATCAATTACTTTTCAGCACAGTACATGGATGCTTTTCTACTGATCACCTCCAAAACCCAAGAAACAAGAAGATATGTTATCCTGCGTGTTCACATCTGCTTTTGCTATTCTTGTGCATGCCTCGAATGTCATTTGTGAACCCCCAATAGAAACCAGATACAGTGGTGTTACACAGAATGCCTATTATTTCAAAATTGCCAGTCAGAACAGGCATAAAATGTTAGTTTTTTTTTTAATACAGCATCCTTAAACCTGCATTACTGTGATTAATTGTTTGGCCACTTGGTGGCAACAGAAACATGCATTACACAACATCAACATATTGAGACGTTATTAAGTAAATAAAGTGAATGTGGTAGCAAACAGTTGACTATTTCTACATTCAGCAGACATGGAGCAACATTAACATTCAGTTGGGCTGGTGTTTTGTGTCACCAAGGGAATGTAAGTTCAATATTCACTCTCATTTTAGCTTTGTTTTGGTCTGTACCAACTTCTAAGGGAAATGTTTGTCTCTTTAACTAATCAGTGCTCCACTATGTAAGCTGCTGACTTTGTCTGTCTGGCGTTTTGCACTGGGCAGGTAGCATACAGTGGGTTTACCACAGCTTTTGGTGAGAGTGAACTGAAATAGTAAAATTACTGGCCCTAAAACCAAAGCTAAAAAGTTCTATAGAGCTGAGAGGACCTGCAAAGTCAGGTGATCATTTTTTGTGAGTTAATCACTAGTGTTGGGCAAATTACTCAGGATTACTCAGGTAATTAGTTACTTTTTACTTATTAATCAAAAGTAATACTATTACCTAACTCATTACTTGGTATCAAAAGTAATTAGTTACTTGTTAAAATGCCATATTACTTTCATACCTTGTTGTCAGCTGTCTGGATGTCGGATGTGGTGGTAACAAAAATCTACCTCTTAGTGATGCACAGACTGCAGTTACAAAGGTGGACACTGTGTTTAATCTGTGGATCAGGCGGAATGGCTCATAAAAATTAACATTCCGATTAATAGCGGATGGGTTGCGGGTGAGAAAAAGTGTAATAGAGAGGCTGTGTGCATCTTCACGCACAGCGATATAGCAGCACAACTTCTTAAATTAGTTTTAAAAAGTATTAGTATTAAAAATTAGTTTTGGCTACTTTGCTGCAGTGACATTGCTGTGTATGTGAAAACAAAACTGAAAGAAGCTTCTCTATCATTAGGAAATCAATAAGAAAACACTCATACATTCATACAACACACAATAAAGACATCAGCTGGAAAGCTTGCGCTGCTTGATATCATTAAAAGGGTAAAATGGTCAGACAGTTAAAAGTGTAGAGAAAATGATTGTTTCAGTGTTTGACAGGTGGATGATTTGTGCAGAAAATTCTAATCCCTTACACAACTCGTTACTGGGTAAAGTAATAATATTACAATAACAAGTTACTGAGTAACGTGTTATTGCCCAACACTGTTCATCACTATGAGCAACAGCTTTAAGAGACAGTCATTTGATCTCTCTTTAATAAAAATATTGATTAAAGAAGTTTGAAGGATTTGCAGTTTTAAATGACAGAGGGATAAAATCTTGATTATCTCATGTTTTCTGTTATCTCCCCTCTCCATTCCTCTGCTGACCAGAGGACATTAGGAGGATGTTAAAATTCTGACCATGGTGAAGTAACAAGGTGACTGATCAAACAAAGGTAAGGGGCTGTCACATCATTCATCACAGAAAACTATAGAAAGAGAAGAGGGAAGGGTGCTGTGGTCAGAAGTCAAGGGGATGTCACTGCATGCATCTCAGACAAAGATAAAGAAGATAAACAATCTGCCCATATAATTTTAACAGGTCATTGCTAAATCCTTAAATGACTCATTCTATATGTCAATAATTTATAATAACCTCAATTCTATATAATATGAAGAGTGTTATAGAAGAGCTGTTTTTTTTTTGACAGAAATGGGAAAAGACTGAAATGACAAGGTCAGGCAACGACGTCATCAGTAAGTGACAAAGATGACTTGAGTCCTAATGGGGAACCATACTGTATGGCCTGCTTCACATTAAGAATTTAGCCCTGAATATCTATTAATCTGCACGATAGACTTCACAAGTCAAATATTTATTAGCTCTGATTAGGAAATTCATATTTTAGATATGACTGTGTCTCATTCTTCTCAGCTCATAAATATTCACATCATTTCAGATGATAACCTCAGAAGATTTCAGACTAGACAGAGCTTCTCTGTCAAAGATTCTGCTGTCCAGACGTGTAACATATCTTAAAAAGTTTCTTTGAACTTTATTTCATTGAGTGTTGAAGATTTGGTGGATGATTATGTCAGACACTTGTTTGCATTTGAATCAAACTACAATCCTGGTGGGTTTCTGCCTTTTGTTGTGAATTTGATAAATGCCTGTGTATATTTTTTCTGTGTGTGTGTGTGTATGTGTGTGTGTGTGGTTGAATTTGAGCAGTGCAGATGAGTAGGCCTGGGAATTCTCTCGGGAACAGATGAAATCTTCAGGAGCAGCATGAAAAGGGAGCAGAGATAGAGAGGATGATGTTTGCCAAATTAGCTTGAGATCAGATTGGATTGACTGAAACTGGTCTGTGTGTGGTCACATTGTGTGTGTGTGTGTGAGAGAGAGAGAGTGTGTGATTATGTGTGTGCGCTCATTGGCAGAGTGGTGTCTTTACAAGTTGAAGAGACCTCCTATTGGACTGTACGGGTCATGGGAACCTGCTCTCTCAGGGTCTCCATTGGCCATCTCTTCACACACCCCCACTACACACACACAAACAGAGGTTGTAGTGGGACATGGTGATTCTCCCAGTTGCTCTGTCTCCCAGTATCAACACTCTCCTCTGGAGCAGATTAGCACCACTTGTTTTTGCCAACTAGATTACAGCTATGCATGCCTTAACCTGTATTCGAGACTCTTAGGGCCACTGGTCCCACACTGTGCTACATAGGTGTCTATAACACGTCTTTCCATATCTGTGTCCATTCACCGTACACCCTCATGGCGGCCATTTTCCTCCAATGTCATGCTTAGGGTTGGAAGCTCAAAAGTACTACTGCTGTATTTCAGGTCGCAAGTCATAAATTTAGAGAATCTGACACATTTTTCATAATTTCACTGCTTCCTGATTGATCGGGTGATGTGATAACCCTTGAGCTACCTTGAATCAAACGCTAACGTTATCATTAAGCCACTTACCTAGATAACATTACCACTTGAACATGTGACATACAAAAAAGTAGGTGTACAATAAATTAATTCTGACATATCAGCGCACATCTTGGACACATTAATTTAAGCCCGGAAGTATAACACACTGGATGTAATCAAGCTTTTCAAGTAATGCTAGCTACCTGTCTTACTGTTTCTTCATTCGTTATCATGTCACCACTTCCTGATTGATCATGGAAATGGAATGGAAATGTTTACCACACCTGCAAATGAATAGTTCCCTTGCAGGCTGGCTAGTTGGATAGCTAACATTAGCTAACATGAGTCATGCTAATATTGACATTATGCTGTTATAATTTATACACACACAACACAAACTACATGTGTATACTGTTATTAACAGTATAGATACTAATGACAAAAATCTATGAGGAAGCAGCATTATTTGCAATGGTTTTGGTCTTCACTCTTGAAATAATTACGACACAGTCTTGTACCTTTGTCATTTTTCCATTTTTACTTTTTTTTTTCTCTGAATCAAATGTTTTATGAACATCTTTTAGTTGGTTGGCTTGCTTCCAGGCTTCAAACTCTTTCATAAGGATTTTCTGAAACATCAATGGACTGAGTGAATTGAACATTCTTATATGGTACCAGAGATAGACGGTGGGCAGTCACTGTTGAGCTTTATAGGTGGTAGAGTAATGCTGCCACATATGAAAACACTCCTACATTGCAAACAGATACTCAGACTCTACAAATTGATGTCTGTTCTCTTCTGCGACATTGTTCACGTCTACAACAACAACAAAAAAACCTCACCTTACATTTTGCTCTTCGATCCCTATTTAGTGACTGTACTTTTTTAATTAAGTGATTTTGTATTTTGTAAAGTGCATTGTAATACTTCAGTGAGGACACTGCTCCTTCAAAGACCCTTTGCTCAGTGTAAACAAACGGCGAAGGAAAGGCAAAATGTTTAAGAATGACATCGAAAATGATTATCCTTCTTAAATCAGCCGACAATATGATGCATTACCTCAATTAAGCTCATTTTGGGGGGTCGGATGATTCGCAATCCATTAAGCAATATGCAAATGGCTGTGTTTGTTTGGGGAGGTTGGGGAAGGATGGAGGCAGAGAAAGAGAGAGGGGATGGAAGGAGAGGGAAGAAAAGGAGAATTCGGTGTAATTGGCCAGACTACTATCCTCCGCTGTGGGCCTAATGAGGTATACACACACACACACAACACACACACAACACACAACACCACACACTGCACACATACACACATCACATGAAATTCCAGACATCAACTGCGATGGCTGTTTGGCCTTTAGTATGCAAAAATGCTTTTATGTATAATCAATAAAACTTGACAGGGCAGAGTTTGAGGGGGATTGGGGCATGCTTTTGCATGTTCACCCCAGGGTTTGTATCTTGAATTGTGTGTTTGTGTGCATATATTGTGTGTGCACGTACATTAGGCGTAAGCGATAGAGCAGTCAAGGCATACTTCTGTGTAATAAAATTAATCACTCTATTGATGCCTCAACAAAGAAATACAAGCTGCACAGAAAAGAAGTGAGAAGAAAAGAAAAGAAAAGAATCAAACTGATTTGCAAATAAAAAGGTCCCATTGAGAACATCACCTGGCTGCCCTTTGGACTCCCCCTCTGCCTTTGCACAGAGAGAGTAAGTGCACGACCTGTAATGAGCTAATCCGTGTGCAGCCGTGGTCAGGCCTGCTCAGGGAGACTGTGCTCTCTCAGGCTGAACCATCACCGCGCTGTCGCCTCTCCAACACTTAATGACTTTCTGCTCCGTGGACAACTTGGGCCAGAGAGATTACATATATAAAAAAGACCGAGGGAGACAGAAGGACAGAGAAAGACAAAGAAAGCGACTGAGCGGGAGGTTGGGGGTGAGCATTGAAGCATGCCAGGTTCTCTAGGTGGTGTAAATTGGTTCAGACTGCATGTTGATCTTGATTACCGATCGGTCCTGGTCCTGGTCTGCCCTGTACTATCTGGCCAACAGTAAACTGAACATCTGGGCTAAACTTCATCTTGCCAGCAAATCGATATTTTACACTGGTGGGTCTTCAAAAGCAAGACAGGAGGAGGGCTGAGCCTCCAACAGCAGTGGCTCATAAATGTCAGTTTGCCAAGAATCTCCCAGAACCGTACCAGTGTACATTGGTTGTATACATCATCTATTCTTTTATGTTTGAAAAGATCAGGCATCTGTGTTTCTTGGTAGAACACAAATAAATACCATGGTTTATGCACACGTCAGCCAAAAACAGCTGAGAGTTGTGAATTAAGTGGGTGACTTTAGGGTGACTTTTCAGATACAACATGTTAATTAATGAGCTCCAGAGGTGCTTGTAGGCAGATTTTTTTGTCCCCCCCTGTTTCCGGTTTTTATGCTAACATAAGCTAACCATCTCTTGGCTTTAGATTCATATTTAATGGACAGACATGAGAGTGGTATCAATTTTCTCATCTAGCTATTGGCAAGGAAAGCGAGTACATGCATTTTGTTCAATGATATCTTAAGCAAGGCTTTAAATAAATTAAAAAAAAACAATAAGGAATGCAAGTGGGAAAAGTGCATAATGTTAATGAAAAACAACTATTATTAAGGTTTTTTTTTTTTTAATTAAAACTTATTAGTGTTGTGCAGGTCAAGATTCAAGCATTTTCCTTCAACAACTATGGGTTCTGTCTATTAGAGTTTATGTTTTAATCATACAAACTAGGGTTGTGACAGCCTGGATTTGTTACTCCTGCAGTGAAAAAGCAACATATTCTGCCCGACTGCCCAAATAATTACTTTTTAATGGACTTTATTGAAGGATACTGCTATAAGCATAGCTCAGCTCCTTTAAGGAATAGGGCAGTGCATGATGTGTGTGCGACATACAAGTCAAGGAGAGTGAGCAGCAGACTGAGAGTAAAGTTGTGGCTAATGGGGCAGAGGAAAAGGCTAGCTGTAAGTTGTCAGTCTGGCAGTAAATGTACAGTATAGGTTGCAGTATGTCAGTTAATAAAAGTTGCAGCTTCTCAAGACCAAAACAAGTCTCATCTGTTATTTCCCAATTGCTGGAAAAGTAAAGGGGTTAGCCCCAAAGTAAGCTAAGCCAACAATAGCAGTATCTTTGTTCCTGCAATGTCAGCCGCAGTACAATCATATCCCTTTCAGAAGCCTTGTAATCCAGCCTTGAACTGCAGTATCTTTTTAAAAACTTTGTGAAAATAAATCCATAATGATTAATCCAACACAGAATATCTTCTTTGTTTATTTAGCTGTTTTTCTGAGTTGAAAACAGTTTTTGTTGTCAGCATGTTGTTGCCTTCCACTGGAAATCCCATGAAGCCTTGGGTTGGTTGTTGACCAATCAGAGGCTTTGCTCCTGACTTGTTGTTTGCGACAGCATTGATCACAAACTGATTGGGCAATGGAATACCATGATAAAATAAAATTTGCGGTGATGACTGTAATGAGTTCACATGACCATGTTATTGTTTTAATGTAGATATCATCAGAACCATCAGAACCTCAGGTTTTTTAGTTGCCTTACCTTAACCAAAGTCTAAGAATCTCCCCGTCCTTCAGCTGATATAAACATGAAGTCTGTAAACTGCAAAAGGCTAGATTACACCAAAAGTTTGTTGACAGGAAGCAGGTCACAGTCAACAAGTATCTCATTGTAATGTGGAGATGTTGTGAATGCATTGCGCAGTGGGACGGATGTGGAGGACTCAGGGTAAAGCAGAAGATGTCAAACCAGCCTTAATGAACCTCTGCCAGCTGCTCTCAAAGTTTCTGTTGTCAGAATGTTTTCTCTAAAGTTTGCAAAGTACAGCAATCCTCACCAAAAAATATCAGATTTTGCTGAACAGTAAGGTGCCACCGTCATGTCACATTGTGTCAAATCAGAGCTCATAACCCTCACTGATGCAAATGTATCACCCTACCTGAATATGAAACCCCCTAACCAACGCCACTGTGATTTCAATATCAGATGGCTCAGACTAATAACAATACCTCTATTATGCAAACAGATGTTCCTTACAAAAATGGATCCAGGTACAGGCAGCACTGTAAATGTAACGCTTATAAAATAAATGAAATAAATCCCCTTTTTCCTCGTACCCTCCCTTGCTTCCTTTCTCCTCTTGGGCCAATTACAGGCCGAGTGGAATTTGTTCTATCTCTGTGCATCTCTCTTCCGGTGACCCCTGGGCTCATTCTCATGCTAAACTACTTTTCATTTGCTAACGACGTGGCACGGCTTCAGTCGGCCCGTCTGAATATGTATGGAGGCTGCGAGGAGAGAACAGGTTTTATGGAGATGCGGTTCCATCACTGTCGCTCTCGCTCCCATAGTCTGCTCCATTACTGATGACCCTGCACTCGGCACATACAGTAGACGACTGAGCGTGTATGAGCTTGCTTTTGGTTGTGTGTGTATATGCCAGGGTCTGTCTGTATGAGTACCTGTGTGTGTCTGTGTGTGTGTTTGTGTGTGTATGTGTGTGCAGTAACCCCTCATTTAGTCGCCCCTCATTCGGTCATTACATCCACTAATGCAGAGTATGCATGGCTCTACTCATAATAGCACTTCTCTGATATGCAAAACGAGCTCTCCACTGCACCTGGCATCCAGACACACACACACACTTCTCATCGGCAACAGTCTCCTCACCCTAATTTGCTTCCTGTTCAAATGTAATAGGAAACCACTCATACAGGAAAATGGTTTGTTTTGTCTGCCTTGATAATAATGTGTTACGGGCTTTTGTTGAATGTGGCTGTGTATGTTTGTGTGGAACAAAGGCTTTGTTAAGGTGCAGACAATGGGGAATTGGAAAATAGGAAACAGGCTACAGATGGGGATAATGGTGTGGCTACAGGTGTGTTAAATTTTGCACATACGAACATTGGTATAATAATTTGTCTTTTGTCTGCTCTGCACCAATAATGAACAAATCAGTGTTATAATCATACAAGTTAGACAGGATGATATACACTCTTAGAAATAAAGGTTCCAAAAAGGTTCTTCCCAAAGGGCTGTGGTTCTACCCAGAAACATTTGCTTCTTTTTTGAAAAAACTATTCATCAAGGGTTCTTTGTTCTTCCTCATCCAAAGAACCCTTTTTGGAAGAAAGAGTTCTTTAAGAACTGTTGAAATCATTGAACTCTTTTGTCAAGGGTTGTTTGTACCATAATATATAAGTGTTCTCGGCAGAACCTCCAGGGTGGTCTCTAGATTAAACCCTTGAGATGTAAAGGGGTTCTCATTAGAAACCCCTAGGTGGGCTTTGGATGAAACCCTTGGAATGTTCCTAGTAGAACCAGCTGGGTAGGTTCTAAATAAAACCCTCAGGATGTTTTGGCAGAACCTCCTGGGTGGATTCTTGATAAAAGCTTTGGAATACAAAAGGGTTTGCACTAGAATCCCCTTGGTGGGTTCTCAGTGAAACCCTTGGAATATATAAGGGTTTTTGGCAGAACCCTCTGGGTGGGTTCTAGATAAAACCATTGGAATATAAAAGGATTTATGGCAGACCCCCCTGGGTTGATTCTTGTAAGCACCCTTAGAAGGTGGAAAGGTTCTGGATATAACCCCCAGAGAGGGTTCTGGGTGGAACCATTGTAAAATGAAAGGGTTCTCCTTTAGAAGCTCTCACAGGGGATTCTGGGTGGACCCTTTAACAGAAGGATCCAAGTATAACACTTATGTTGGATTCTAGATGGAGCTCTCTGAAAGGAAAGGAATCAAAAAGGGTTCTCCTTTGGGGACAACCTAAAGAACCTTTTATGGTTCTAGTTAGCACTTTCATTTCTAAGAGTGTAGATAACAAGCTATTGCTCCGATAAATGTATTAACGGGGCTAAATCATCTCCAATACATGTGATAATTAATCATCCGGCGACATTTCTATTACCCTCCATGTCTTCAAGTGTGTGTGTGTGTGTGTGCTCATGTACCTGTGTGTGCATGTGTGTGCGTGTGTGTGTGTATTTAGGTGGTTTGTGTGGGCAGGAGATAGAACAGAAGGTGTGAAAAGCGGATGTGACCACAGGCTGCAGATAAGGCAGTCAAGCCTGTCTATCCACACCTCTTTTCTCTCCTGTCTCGTCTCCTTGACTAAATCTAAATAAGATCAGTTGGGTGTTTAAAGTTTTGGCAGCAGCCAAGTCCTCATTTCTCCTCCTAATCGATTACTAATGCCTGGCAATCAGAGTTCTGTGCCGTTAAGTTGCACCTTAGGGGGTGGAGCGAGGTGGATTTATAAAAGAGGACAGTTCAAATGAAGAGAAATTTGAGTGAGGGAAGCCTACATTACTCAAAATAACTCAAAGGGAAGTGTTATTTTAAAATTCAAATCCCTTCCAGATTAGTTTAGGTTTAACATTAGGTCTATCATAAGCCTGGGTATAAGTTTAGCACGTCCCCATGCATTGAGGATAAGTGAGTTTTGAATTTTGGTCCACAACAGTGCAAGCTGTCGACTTTTTCAATGAGTCTGTAACGTGGTATATGTTCATGGTAGCTCTGCTGTATGTGTGTCAGATTGCAAAGGAGGAACAAACCCTGCATACCTATCTAAAAAAAGGTTGGGAAGGGACACATCACCATGACAACACAGGGAGGAGTAGGACGAACGCCATTAAAAAGATGGAAGCAATGTTGTGTATCCTGTTATCTCTTCCAGACGCAAAAACATACATTCGTGTGTATGGATAAAATGAAATGTGCTTGCACAAATGCACACGACACACGCACACATGCTTATTATTCCTCCAACACACACACACACTCACTCACACACACACACACACCTACCCAGCACACACATTTCTGCTAATCCATTTATTCAGTCCTTGCCTAATTTGCCACAGCGATGACAAACTGAAGTAATTTCCTGCACATCTTTTTATTCCAGTTCAATGAACTCTTAAACAATTCAGCTTGAACTTTGATTACTTGCTGCTCATTTGCATATTAGTTCAAGCCGGTGTGTCCTTATGCTGGTGGAGTTGAGGTGACCTTAGAAGAAGTGGTAACAATGCATACACAAGTTGCATATTTAACACACATATTCCAATAAACAAATTCCATATGTCTTCATGACGGGTGTTTACAGACATGCCAAAATCCTCAGCTGCTTTGTAACTATAACTACTGTTTATGATTTGACAAAAAGTTTACCTGAAGGAAAGGGGTGGACCACAACAGTGTAATGCTGTGAAGCAAATTTGGAAACTGTTATCAGTGTGAGCCAAACATGTCATCAAGGGCAGTCAAAGTGAGATTTAACACATAGATAATAGTGACATCTAGTGGCCACTTAGGAGAATTATGAGACTTGTGTGTCGAGAATGTGGATTGCAGTCTGTCTTCATGACAAACAGTAGCACTGCGTATTAGTCAGTTTCACAATTTTTGCTCCCACAGGGTGTGCAAGACATAGGTGTAGGTTTCGGGGACACAGAGGGGACAAGTCCCCTTCAATATTTAAAATACATGCATATGTCCCCCCAAGTCAAAATATCAAAGTTGCAGAAGACTTTTATTTTGATGAATTGCTTGCCTGAGAGCCTGTTATATTTTGAATTGTCAGCTGGCACATTTACATAAATAAAGACTCTTTGAATTGATGCAGAGCCACCAATTGAATCTATCTGAATCTCTATTCTACAGATGAGGCAAAACATCTGTAAAATGTACTGATTAAGGCAATTCCAGATAGATCTACATCTAAAAATACAATTTGAAACATGGGTAAACATTTTAATATTTGAGGTAATGATCTTTTAACATCCATGCCCTTAACGATCCTTGAAGAAGTCTTTTTCCAAAAAGGAATCTTTGGATGAAAAGGGTTCTTAATGGACCCCTAAGTCTTAAAACGAACCATTGACGATCCATCTCCCCCCCCAAAAAAAAAGGGGGGGGGGGGGGGGGGTCTTCAGAGGGAAATGGCTCGGGCAGCCTTTTAGGAAGAACCTTTTTGGAACCGTTATTACTGCGAGTGCACCTTAATATGTGCCCTTCCCATTGTTGAGACTTTCTCTCAGCATCTCAGCTTTGATTCTACTTAGTGTTTTTTCAGCAACCTTTGTCTTGTTTCTCTCCATCTTTCTCTCTTGTGTCTTTTATCACTGCACGATGCATGCACACACACAGTGTCTGTAGCTCTGGGATGGCTGGTTTTCCTCTGTGACATCAAATTTATTTAATCAATCCAGCACAACCCCAGCTGTCCAACATGAAGTGTTTCCCAATTATCTTAATGTGATTTGCTCCCTGCTGTTGGCTGCTACACTACTGATTACGATGTAATAAGATGCTGCGTTTACGCACACACTTACACACACGCACATAAACATTTTTCTGTCTTCTGTACCCTCCTGTCATCGGATAGCCAGTGTGAGTAATGACAGGACAAGCTGTGACAAAGGGGGTGGGGGTGGGTGGGGGGTTGGTGGGGGGGCGAGGAGACATAAACCCCAGGAGAGAAGGGATGGTGGGATGGAGGGACAGGATGGATGGAGGGATAAAAAGGCAGTCAGACACAGAGCCTTTAGGCCCCTGCGGAGCGTACAGCAGCGTTTCCACTGTCATCAAACCGCAGCGCGTCCTGCAGAACGGCAGGGCAGACATCATCCTAACTACGTGGTGACAGGGCAGACGACACGTTAAATACACATTAGGAGGCACGTCACAACCCCTACAGGGAGCAGACAGACAGATGGAATAGAAGAAGACAGAAAGAGATGACAGATCGGTATATCAATGCCTCAGCCTCAGAGGTCTTATGAATCCCAGCAGACAACAGTCCCTCCCTTCAGTTTAATCCTGAAAGGTAGTTTACAGGAAAGGTAACAGTTTTGGTGCCTAAGTGACATTGTGATGACAGTGTGAACTCAGGTCAAATAAAAAAGATAGTACCCGGGAAACAGTGGGTAAAGAGGTGTGGATATGTGAACATACAGCACAGCACCTTCTGCGTAGAGGAACAGTGCAGAGGGTCAGCTGTCAGCAGAGTGGCTCCGTGACAAACGAGGGGAAGGAGGGTCAAAAAAGTTGTGGTTCTCCTGGGTATTCTTTGAAGACCAGAGCCCAGGAGATGGTCTGACCCCTGGAGCTGCCATCACCCCCCCTCTCTGACCTCCACTTGTAACCTGGGCACAGGAGGAGAGAGGATAGAAATTTGTCGCTGCTCTGTTTTTGGAGCCTTGAGGCTGCAGAGAGGAATAACATCTCCAAAGCCAAGAGCCTTAGATTAACAACCGAACAGTAGGAAAAGGAAATATAAAGGATGAAAGAGTTCATTCATTATGTATTAACTACTCTGGTGTATATGGTTATTATGTAGATTTGCTACAGCACAATATTATTAGTACAGTACTATTATTTGATCACACACAGGCTTAGTTTTGATATTAAATTAAACTGGAAGAAGTAGATTTGTGTGTGTGGTGTCCACAGGGTGCTGAACTGAGATATGACCTCAGCTCATATGTCATATGTCACTCTCGTGACACACTCTTTCTTTCTGTTTATTTCTGTTTCTGTCTGCCCTCTGTGCCTGAGAGTGTAATCCCTCTCTGATTTTGTCAAATAACTCATTAGAACAACCTCTTCCGTCTTTTTTCTTTACTTTAATTATTTGTCTAATTAATTTCATGCCCCTTTTTAGTGAAACTGCGATTTGGTTAATTACTACTGCTGCGTTTTTCGCTTATTTATATCAACCACTTGAACTTAAGCCACACTATTTGGGGTATTTTAAGGGTAATTGCCTCTTTGTTCAAGTATCACATAGTGTATTGCCAAAAATGAGTTCTGTGGCAGCTAGATTACAGAACTGTCCTAAACATTCACATTTGTACTGTATATCTCACACCAGATGATGATTTCTTTGAGTCACATTGTCAGCATCAACTCTCAGCACTGATTGATCTCTCCACAAGTGTCAGCGATCTTGATTTGGACTGGCTGCCTGCACAAGAACTATCTGATCTTATGCCGAAGTAGCATCATGAAGTTAGAGCACTGACATTATAATGGTGTTCCTGTCCCTGTTTTCAATTTCACACTCAATGGCTTCCATGTGGTAAGGCTTAATTGGGGCATCATCAGGGGAGTCTTTGAAACTGTATGTCTGTGTGTGTGCATATATAGGTGTGCGTGTGTGTGCTATATACAGAGTCCCGCTGTTTTATTGTCAGAGAGGCTTTGTTAAGACACTTTTATAACAACTACAAAAGCAGGTCTTTTACTGAGCTTTACCCTTAGTGAGCACACTTAGTATGCTCCTAAAAAGGAACATCAATGAGTTTCTGCATCAAAAACAGAAAACCTCCATCTGGAAGTAAAAACAACAAATCAGCATGACTTCAGCAGTGATTTCTGCACAGGTCTGAGTCCTGGGTCATCAAGATTCATATACCGTTAAAAAATAACAACAAATATAAATAACAAAGGTTTTATAATGTATTTCTGTGATAGAAACATTGTTATTAAGATGCTACTTTAGATAATTCTGCAGCAAAAATCCTGTACAAAGGAAGTGAGCCTTCTTCTTGATTTCCAGAGGGAGAGAAAACAAAGGGAG
Source organism: Lutjanus argentimaculatus (assembly GCA_034769285.1). NCBI lineage: Eukaryota > Metazoa > Chordata > Actinopteri > Lutjaniformes > Lutjanidae > Lutjanus > Lutjanus argentimaculatus. The sequence continues at coordinate 13,532,493 of JAWZSL010000012.1, read as the reverse complement.
AGGTGTAGTTGACTTTAGTGCTGTTGCTTCTATTATCTTTGACTCTTTTGTAAGTGTTTTTAAAGGGTCAGGTGTCCTCAGCTTTTCTTTCATCACAGGATGAGAGACGATATTAAAATGCTTGACCTGCATAAAGGCTTATAAAGGGTTGAGTTTAAACAGCCTGTTGCTATTGTCCCAGGGTTTTGATCTGTTTCACCATAAATGCATCACAACCTTGCAGCTGGTGCCATCTTTTTTCATTTTCGCCCCTGCTCCTCAGGCAGCTTGCATCCATTGTTGGACCTGATTATGTATGGAGACAAAGTTTTTCACAAAACTGACTAAAATATGTGGGATTTATTGTGCATGGATTTGCAGCACCCTTTGATAAAATATCTATTTTACAGTGTTCCAGGTGTGCGCGCTGAGTTTGACTGTTTGACCTGCCAGGCTCAGCCGAGCTCACAGACATCAAACACATCAACCTGAAGCTCTATCACTAACCACACATCAAAGGTCTCAGTTCTTTCTGGCTCCATCTGTCCTTTCATTCCTTCCAGTCACTCCCCAGGCCCAGAGGGACTGTGTCAGCTCTTTGGGATGGGCAGTCAACAGACCATTTCCTTTTAAAGGTAATAATAAAATTCACTGGTCTAAAGAGAGGAGTGAGTCCATGAAAATAAGTTTACAACATTGACATTCATTGATAGAGTCTACAAAATTGCTGCATCCAAAGTCAGCAGGGGTACAGCTTAGAGATTTTGTCAAGAGCCCGGAGACAGCTCTAACACAATACAGATCTATAATACTTGGCAGGTCCAGCTCACGGCCCCCGAATCATTCAAGCAGTCTTTCTCAACAGCACTCTTAAAAGGTAGTAATCAACTATCACTACATTTTCCCTTGGAAATCCAGTGATGGATGTTTCATAAGACAACTTCACCTGATAGGTATGTTTTCATGCAGGGAGATGATGTTGCAAGCCATAGTCTTGATGATTGTGTTATCATAAACAATATTTTAGTTTTATGACTCAATGTTAAGAAAGCAGAACAGATGTGATATGCAGACACTGACCATATGGACAGCCAGGTGGCTCAAGGTTGATACAGTATTGTAGTCAGGGCAAAAAGTAAAACAGCCGTTTTTGATTACTTTTAAGCTTTGACAAATAGAGGAGTGCAAAATAGACCAAATTTACAAATAAGTAAAGACCTAATTCTGCTCATCTTAATTTTGCATCTTAATTGTATCAAAGTTTAGATATTCTTCCTTTAGTCTGCTTCTTTGTATATACAGCTCTTCTCTTGCAAAGATGGACAGTATTTGTATAGTTTTTTTTTCCCCAGATAGTTGAACTTTTCCTAAGTCTAAAAAGTAGTTTATATGCTGGAATAAGCTCATACAGTTTAAATAATATAATGCTTATGCAAAACATGTGACATTGTTGCACAGCATGGAAAATTCAAGGGCAACATTAGGGTTATAGAAGTTTAGACAAGATGGCTTTTAGGGCAATCAAACCATCAGTGTATGGAAAGGGTAAGTGACTAACATTTCATACATTCACTGTATTTCGGATGGTTAAGTTGACAGCATGTTCTACACTTCCTCAGACCTGTACAGGAGCTGACGGTAATGGAGACGCTATGAAAACAATCTGCTCCATGATCTTGGATTCTATCACACTAAAACACATAATGTACACACATTTGCAGCACAGTAAAGAGGTATGATGAAAGGAGGATGTGTCACATATGATAATACAGTACATTAACCATAGCTATGTACCAGCTATATCCTTTAGAAGGGCCTGACAAAAACAGCTTAAAGAGAGAGAAAGAGAAAGGCAGACGGAAGGTTAGGGTACTTGAGAGCACAGTTATAAACAGCAGGAGACTGTGCATTTACAGACCTGTCCTGTTTTTTCATCCGGCCAATGTGTCAGTGGAACAGGTGTGGTGCATCGAGCTGCATATGACTTAACATGAACACTGTAATAATTTCCAGAGCTATTCCCTGAAAAATGCAAGAATCTTTCTCTGCATGTAAAATGTGTGTGAGTGCAGGCATCTGCATGTTGTGTGTGTGTGCTCATGACGGCAGGAAGCTAATCAAATGAAATACATTCCATATTAATGTGATTTATTACTGCTGTGTAGCCAAAATCTGATATTGCAGACCGTCAGCAGAGGGAATGAATCTATTTCAATTCCGACTAACGACACATGCCACAGGCCCCAGGATGTGTTGTTTTCCTCTTTGCTGACAGCCTGTGTTCTTGTGTTCTGCCCTAAGGAATTGTGGGATTGAAGAAGTCTGCTCTAGTTTTACTGTGAATGATAAATGTGAACACACATATGTAAGAATAAGTAAGGTTTCAAAAGACAAAACAAGTCATCATAACAATTTTAGCCTCATGTCAGTGTGGCCACATCATATAAACCATTTTAAAAATAAAAATGAATGATCACTTTTTACCGAGGATGCCACAAATTTGAAATTTAAAGGATAAAGAGTAGTTAAATGTGCAATATACAACATTAGCCTCACAAGATTAGTATGTCATATGCACGATTGTGCATTCAAGTCCCTGCCTGTCCTTTCGGTGGCCTGTTCTGTAATTTTCTCATATTACAGCTTAACAGTACACTAATATATGTTTTTGAAAATGTTTTAGGCAAGCAATGGGCGACGCAGCACCAGGATCTTGAGCCATCTCTCATGAACACCACCTAGGTTGACAGTTTGATTTGAGTTTTGGGGAGTCTCCATTGGAAACCAGCGCCAAAATAATGGCTGCCTGGTCACAATATATCTTTTATTACAGCTAAACAGTACACCAAAATATGTTTCTGAAAACATTTTAAGTGAGAAATAAGCAAGCAGTAACATAATTTTGATCCATATTTGATCAGTTTGTCAGTTTGATCTGAATTTTGTGAGGAGCGTCTGTTCAGATGACACTTTTTCCCAGTTTTATTGAATGAACGAAGTGGTGCATTTGTTTGGTCTGAGATGCTGGTCATCCATTGTGACCTCTAGAGGAAGTAAACATCATATATGGCAGCTTTAAGTCGAATAGACAAATAAGAACAAAGAGAATACAATGCCAAAGAAGACACTGGAAAACAATACTGAAATAAAATCTAAAACATTTTATGTTCTTTTGCTCTGTTCCACTGACAGACAGAGAAAAGGTTGCGAAGCTTGGGGGATATCAGCACTCCTACTGTGTCTACCTGTCAGTCAAAACACTGTCACTAATTGGATGGTGGCTTGCTGTAACCTTGGAAACAAGAGGTCATACTAAATTCATAAACCATAGCAACAAAGGTCATATAATGTCAGCAAGAAGGGTCACTGAAAAACATGCTTCTCATACATTTTTTTTCCCCGGTTACTGTATGTCAGTCATAATGAGGTTTCCTGACAGGATGCATCCAAATTTCAGTGAAGCCAAAACTGAGCTTGTTGTTACTGTGGCAACATAAATGCCTCATCTCATTGCCTTTGCTAGTTTTCAAAGGAAGGAAAAGGTCATATCTTATGTAGTGGCTATTCCCAAAGTCAGAGATTATGTGAGACCTTAATACATTATGTTGGAAACAAACAATGGATGCTTTAAACACATACTCACAACAATTCTCAACACACATGCACATGCAGGCGACCTCTCGCCAGACAGTTCGTGATTGATTACTAGCCTCGGGCTATCCCTCTGTCTGAACTTCCTGGTTTTTAAGTCTTGTTTCCTGCAAGGATCATTGCTTTTTGTGATGTGATTAACTCAACAGAATGAGGTCATGATTCATGCTGGAGTCTTCAAACAGGTAGAGTTTAGGCCAGAGACTAGAGACAGTTTCCCAGGTGGTCTGGCATAGAGGGCGAGGGGCCTGAAAGGTTGGGCTGAGGGGGCTGAGGGAAAGCCACTGAAGAAACGGCTCTGCCATCCAGAGATTATAAAACAATTTCAGAATCTTGGAGCAATGTAATCAAAAGTTTGATGGTAATGGAAACACACTTGTTTTATTGTTAAGAGTTAGAATGAAATCAATACCACACTTATATCTGTATGCTACATGTGAAGATACAGCCAGGAGACAGCTGTAGCTTGCCTGGCTGTGTCCAAAGGTAGAAAAATCCACTTATTAGCACTTCTCAAGCTCACTAAATTGTATATTGTTTGTTTAATCCATTAAAATAATGAAGTGTAAACATGATAACTTATCAGTTGCTAGTCTTCATGCTAAGCTAAGCTAACCATCTCCTGCCTGTAGCTTCAGATTTCTCATGAAGACATGACAGTGATAGTGATCCTCTCAACTAATAATTAGCAAGAAAAACTCACGTACCCTCTTTTAAATAAACACACATAGAGACTATGTCTTGGATTCGGTCCACCATATGTAGCTTCCCCTTTTCTGTCTGTCCATTTCTCTCTTGAAACCCAATGCCCTCATATGACCCTATTAGCTTGCTAATTGAGTTTCTTCCGTTAACAACCATATGGTATTGGTTTCAGTTGCACTGCTTCAATGTAATGAGCTATTCCAGGTGGAAAAAAATAAAACCCTTTAGATTTATAACCGGCTCCTTCTAGTAATTCTAAGAATTGACCCTGTGATTTGAAAGGTTAAAAATTTACTGCAAGCTAGCACAAACGCAGCTAATGACCATTACCACAAATGGAAAGCAGATAAAGGGTTTCATTTTCCAAACTTTATCACTGCTTTCCCTTTTTCTCTCCTCTACTCCTCTTTCTCCTCTTTCTATTTATTGTCCATTTCTCTTGTTATGGGTGTCAAAGTCAGGCAGCTTAGTGCCCCAGAGAGCTGCCAGCACACAGCCAGTCTTGACTTGCAGCAAAGAAACTTATTCATACATCAGGATTACAATAATATGATTACAAAACAAGCGACTTTTGAAGATTTACCATGCCATGTACATAAACAATGGATTAAAGTGGGTGAAATTCTGTTTCATGTTGCATGTTGGCAGTGCTGAAGCTTCAGCTGTGCAGGTTTATTCACACCACATATTTTCTATGTGCTTCCACACAGTGCTCCATTCATGTAATCAGCCATTTGAGATTATTCTTGCATGACACAATTAGGTGTTACCAGCCTGTGACAGTGTTGGAGGTGCACTAACATGGAGCAATGGAGAGATCGGTGCCAGAAAGTGAAATACCATATTTAAAACATTGGGCTGCTACTTTTATCGGTCCCATACGCCGCCACACACAGAGAGACTTGAAGGCTACAAGTTGCTTCCTGTTTCGGCACCAACACCCTGCAGGTTAATAAGCACCATGGTGGATGGAAACCCCTGCCACTGCTTCTAGCATATATCCCTGGCTTGTCCCAGTGCCACTTCTACTTCACAGTGAGTCATTGTACCAATCACTCCTCATTTCCTCTCCAGTAAAGGTTTTTGCTGTGTGGTAGCAGCCAGAGTGCAGTATCCAGCAGCCTGACACAGCTCTCATTATGGCCTAATGGAGGTGAAGGTGTTTTTATGGCTCAGTCTGGTCTGTTCAGCCAGTCAGGTGCCACACAAGACTCTCTCTGAGGGCCTCATTACAAATGTTCTTACATGAAAACTTACAGATACACGCATACCTGTAATTACGTGTCTCCCAACTTGCCGAGACCCTGGGGTTTTGCACCCTTCCACCCAGCACTTTATTATGTGCCTCCATCATGGGCCCCTACTGAGCCACTCTATAAGTGGCCTACTTTTATTGAAACTCCTAACTGCTGCGAATTGTTTCCAATTAGTCTAAATTGGTCTGTTAAATCTTCGGTTTATAGAGAAAGTAAGTGACTCACTGAATCACCTCAGCATGGATTGTGACCATATTAGCATTGAACTTCTCTGTAATGATGCTGAGGTTCCTCAATAAGCAGAATGTGTTGGTAATTGGGTGCTTAACTGCTCTTAATTGTTCTCAATTGTTGAAATACTGTAATAGAGTGATTTATAGGTTCCAAACAGCAGCCAAAAAATGTGTTGTGAAAAAACACACTTGAGGTAGACTTTTGGGATATGGAAGTCATGCTTCACTGGCATGCACATTATCGTCAATATGCTCCTCTGAGACCTAATGAAAGTCATGTAAATGCATTCCATTGTTATAATGAATAGGTGCAGAAATGCAGGCCTAATAATAACTGGCTGAATGGGGGAGTCAGTGGTGCGGTAAAGAAGATTAGACATAACAGCAGAGTTGATGCTGTATCAGTAATTTGATCATATATAGTCTAACTTTGGCTGCGGTATGTAGGCATGTCTCTTCTAACTTCCAGTGAAGGGATGGCAGGCTGGAACAGAGGAACTTCGGTTCATGATAATGTTAAATACATTGCATATTTATTGACAAGATTCAACAGCAATACCGAATACGACCGATCAGCCTAATTTTTTATCAATGCACATTCATGACTGTATGCTGCAGGACCGCTGTGATACAGAATTTTTGAAAACCCTTTTCATGCCACCATGCCAGCGTTTTCAGGTCATCCCATTCTTGTGAATGTGATATCTCAATAATGCCTTGGAGGAACTTCTTCAAACTTTGTGCTAATGACCACTCGGACTCAAAGACTAATTGGTATGGTGGTCAAAAATTAAAGGTAAAGGTCACTTTGACCTCAGTGTGACTTAACGTAACTCAAGAATTCATATGCTAATTATGACAGAAATATCTCATGAAATGATGAAATGCTGACATTTCATATCCACAGGGGTCAAAGATCAACTTCACTGTGACATGATAATGCTCAGCTCTTTATCAGTCATCTGTACTCATCTCTAAAAATAATCTCTAAGTGAAGACAGCATGTTTCTAACATCATATAATTCACTGGCATCACAAATTTATAGCGATAACTTCCAATCAGCCAAAAACTACACTTAATACCTTTATTTAATTGCTTCAAAGTTATCAGTAAATATAGAGGTAAGTTCCATATTAAATTCCTTCCAAGTCCTCTCTACATAAACTGCAGCTTAGCTGGTTGGTGGAAGCACACAACTGAGAGGCAGTTATTTTATTTGTTTATAAGATCATTGACAACTGACTTCTTTCTCTTCTTAACCAGCTATTAGGGCCCACAAGTGATCAACAACCGCTTCAGTTTGTGTATGTGCTGGCCATGTTAATGTAGGGGGAACTTTACTAATCTGTGCTGGTTACATCTGGCACACGGGGTGGCATTGCAGTAGGTGCTTCACCATCTGTTGCCTGGCGGGGATCTGCACTCAACAGAGTGCACCCTTCTACTTGAATATATATATTTATATATATGTGTGTGTATATATATATACATACACACACACACATATATATATATATATACATATACATTATATATATAATATACACATATATATATATATATATATATATATATAATACATATACATATATATATAGATGTGTTTTGAATCATTATAAAAGTACCTCAGCTTGTCTTTTCAAATTCAGTCAATTTAGAATTTTAAGGCAACTCATACACTAATTTTTTAAAAGTTCAAACCAGTAGTTTATTTTTACAGTGTGGTACTGGGTAAGAGAAGCGAGGTTATCATAGTCCATCTCCCTTTCTATTTGTGCTTTTTCTCCTCTGTCTGCCCCTCTCTCTCTCGCTCTTTATGCTTGAGTGACCACAATTACAAGCTGAAGCCAGCACAGGATGCGGCAGTGATTTAAAATGATTCATTTAGGGTATGCAGAGAGCCGACACACCGAAACACATACTCCCACCGCAGCCCCACATCCCACCCACATAACACTAAAAAAGGGTAAATGGTGAGCTACACTAAAACTGTAAATATCCAGAACAGGTATTGATTGAGTGCACACAAGTCCTTTCCAAAGAACCCAATTTAAAATTCTTTCCTTGTAGGTCTGATTAACAATGAAATGTGGTTTTCTTCTATTCCAATGTTATTTTTTTTCCACTCTCAACCTAGCGCTGTTTACTCTGGCATGTCAAATCCCGACTCCATCTTTAAAGGCGACCTGTCTCAATGTTTGTGAATGTAGGACCACCCCAGGGGATGAGCCCCCCTCTCTAACTGAGTGAACTGTGATGTTTGATAAGCTGTGAGAACCAAATTCAGCCTAGCTGGGCCACAGGCATTGCTATGTGTCTATCTGCAGTCCTCTCTCTCCCCTTGGGCTTTCTCTATCTATCCTACCCTGATGATTTGATGGCCTGAAAGTGTAGATATGAATCAAATGTCAACAATACAGCGATAAAAAAAAACTTGTGGAGATGGAGAGAGGGAAGGTGAATAAGAGAGAGAGAATGAGCCAAGAAAAAAATCCACTGTCCCCACTGGCACACAACAATTAGGCCTCATGTCAGGAAGTTGAGTGCACATGCCTCCCGTCTCCACTTCCTCTCTATGCTGCCAACATTTGACCCTCTCTGATGACAACACAAGCTGAAACCCCTGCATGACCAGTGAATAACATCACAGTGTTAAGCCTATTGACTGAGAGCTTTGTGTGGGTCTTGGTGTATCTGATTCTGATTTGTCTGATTCATCGGCCAATTCCCAAGTCGTCAAATACCGAAGATTTGTCACGGCCTTCAGTGACTCAAACAGACACACAAGGTACCATATATGAGGCTTTATAAGACCCACCTGGATTTCAAGTTACTTCAATATAAATCCTTCCATGGTATAAAGAAAAAAAATTCAGCATCTGGAGGAGGTGGGACAGATGGAAGGGTCAAACAGACTTTCACCAGGGTTCATGTCCCACGTGAAACCCAAATGTTGTAAAAAGTTTGAAATCTTGCGACATGCTTCACTAGCATCATGTATGTCCACTCATTTGTGACTTGTAATGTAACATTTTGTGACGTGACGTGATGTGACGTGACGTGACGTGACGTGATGACGTGACATGACTGACGTGACGTGACGTGAGTGACGTGACGTGACGTGGACGTGACTGACGTGATCTAACAGGAATTTTACCCAGGAGAATGGGGTTTTGTGTTTCATGTGAAACCAAATGTTTTGCTTCAGTTACATCATGTACATGTACTAATTTGTGACTTATAATGTAACTTAACGTAATGTTACATAAAATACTTATTTTAAACCAAAACATGATCTTTTCCTAAATATAACCAGACGGTTTTATGGCTTAAACCAATCCAAACTGCAACTGTTTGATAATAGCTGAGCTCACAGCTCAGTGAGAGATGCCAAGGGGCATGATAAAACAGGGTTGATATTCAGCAAGAACGGATGGAAACAGGTTGGATTCATGCTGGGATATCACAATAAACAGAGGTGAAAAGATTCCAAAGTCATGAGATGTAGATACAGTAGAAATTTATTGGCTATCATCTTTGTTAAACACTTAACAGTGACAGATAATAGGATGAGCAAACTGAAACCCCCCCTGTGTTTGAACAATTGCTGTAGCCTTTGGATTTATTGTACACAGTGAGAACAGCTGATCGAGGGAGGAGAGGTCTTCCTGATAAAATGACACATAACACAGCTGTGCCACATCACACAGACAGACATAAACTCACAAACTACACAGGGGAGGATGTTGTTAAATGTGTTTTGTTCAAAGACTCACAGACCATCTGAGGCTGCATGTCAGCCTCCTCCCCTGAAGGTCTAATTTACACTCCTTCTATCCTTCTATCAGTCTCACCTTCTGTCATCCTTCTCTTCCTAAGAAGTGCTATTGGCTTATCCGATGAGATCCACAGATGTTTATTTCACCAGGGAGGAATGTGAAGGACTATCAAGATCTCAGACAGACGTAAGCTCAACTATTTAGGTTGGATATCATGCCAAAAGCAATGGACGGTTTAAAAGAGTTGGATTTGACTTGAAGGGAAATGTCTTTTTTGACAGGTAGAAGTGATAGTAAAAAAAAAAAAAAGATCCAGATCCACAATAGACAATATCCTGTCTGCTCTGTAAAATATGAAGCTCAAGTTAGGTAAGGGTGAGTTTGCATCTCTGTTCCACCGCCTTTACGCTCATGATTTTCCTTAGAATAACATTCATTTTTACAAGTCATGGCAAGATAACAGCCGTCCATTTCCTAGGACAGACACTCCCTCCTTCTCGATCGGTACTTTCCTATTCTCTCCTGCACAGAAAAGATAAATGCTTGAAAGAAAGTGGTGCTGATGTTGGCAGCTCTTCACTTGGAAACATTTGGGACTACCTGAGTGAGACATTTGTGGTTTCCCTTTGGTTATTTCCTGCAGAGAATAATTTTCTCTCTTTTCAACAATTTCAACATCTCTAAGTGTTCACAGTGGAATACCCTGTTCACCAGCATAGGTCTGAGATTGCAAATAATCAGAAATAAGAGATGCAACAAGAGAAATAAAGAAAATACTGTACAAGTCACATGTGTTTTCTTTCTTTGTGTGTTTTCCAACAGCTTCACCTTTAGAATAACTGCAGTTAACTTTTCATTTTATTCTTCTTGTGTGGGTTACGAGGAATGATTTTCATGCATTTTTTTCCTGCACTTTAGTGTTTGTTTTGAATGTTTTTTTTTCCCTCTTCTTTTTCTCTTGGAGCAGACCTTTTCTTTTCACGCAATAACACTCCCTCTTGATGTGTCACACTTTCTCTTTCCTCCTCTTCTCTCAGCTGCGGTGCATCCCACCTGTTTTCCACTTTTCAGGTCACTTCACTCCTACTGTAGAGCTTATTGCTCTGTAAAGCCACAAAGCTGCATGCTTCTGATGGAAATAAATAAATAAATAGTCCCACGCTCAGACACTTGACAATCACTAACAAACTCAGAAAATAAATAAACAAAAATGGAGACAACGTGTGCTCTGTTTCTACCTATCTGGTTGTATGTTTTTGCTACACTTGCAGTCTAATGGGCCTCCATGTTTAGTGTTTACCTTTGGCAATATGGTTTGCGTGTGTGTATTTGGAAAATGCATTTAATTGGGCTGTGGGTTTACTGTTTAGACTGTGTGAGTGTGATGTTTGAGGCTGTGATTCTTTGCCTCCCATTTAGCAAGGGAAACACAGTCTGGTGGTGTTTTGTTTGGGTCATTATGTGTGTATAGAGGAAGAAGGAACACTCACTGGGGTGGCCACTCAGAAAATGATTTTTTATGCTTGAGATGAGCCAGTGTTTGTTTAAAAGTTACAAAACCATTGAGCTGTAACAAAGGTTTTATGGGAAGTTACAGGAAGAAAATAAACAAAGATGAGGTGATGTGTTAATGGCTTTGCAGCACATTTCCTATTGCCTTCCTAGCAGTGATGGACAACGTACTTAGATCTTTACTTGAGTTAACATAGCAATATGATTTATTTGGACAGTCTTCTTAAAATTTATTAAACTATCCACGTAAAAATTTAAAGTTTAATAAGTGAATACAACTATCAGTTAAAAGTTTAAATAAAGGAGAAATATGTAATATGTGTGTCATGGCACACAGTCTCCTATTGGCTATCCTGCATGGCTGTCAAGCTAGAGGGTGGGTTTACCAGACCATACAGTGAGCGTTAGTTTGAAAGGTGGGTTCCAAAGTAATTAACTGAGATGAGGGGGAGCAGGTATGGAATTCCAAAGAGTGGTGGGATGCTTGTTTGAATGCTGCAGGACCGCAGAGTCCCACCTTTTCCATGCAAAGTTTTGTTTCGAGTTATTGTCCACAAAATGAACTGTTGAAAAGTGGTGACAGACTGAAGAGAGTGAGCTGGCCAAGTGATTAGTGTTGGAATTTGGAGCCAGAGCAGAGAGGAAACAGGTGTGCCTGCACACTTTACCTTTAGCCTGGCAGCCAAACGCTCAGTTCTCTTCTTGTTTCAAGAAAAATATGCATGGGAGACCAAGCCCTGGAAGCCTTAGACATTAGCCTGTGTTAAGTTATCTGGGTTGTGTTGTTGTGACAGTACTAATAATAAAATGACCATGATAGGTCATAAGAGTTTATGGAAACATGCGAAGTTGAAATACTGGCTTCTTTAACAACAACACCACAATCACTATGCTCTCTTTTGAAATGTCCATTTTAGTGCAGAATGTCTGTTTTGGCCTGTGTGATTCCGTGGACAGTAGAAGAAGTGGAGCCAAGCTTCATGGGTCTAAAAATTGAAACCAGTGCAGAAGTGCCTTAATTCTGCATTCTTTCTAATGGACAGTGGGGTCCACTCTGCTGGTTGCAAAACAGATGTCAGATTGTATTGAGTTTTAAACTATATGAAAATGCCCCTATTTTTCAGTTGATTTATCACTCATTGGGAAAACCTAAGTAAAGAGTTTCCTAATGAAACTCTTTACTTAGGTTTTCTCAATGAGTTCATTGCGTAAATTATGGCCATTTAGAGTAAAAAAGAGCAGGGTATACTTCAGGGTGGGTCTACCGTGTGATTGATGAGTCATTCTCAGTGAGAATGTCCAGTGCAACACAGGCGGCTCACGAAACTGAGATCAAACTGTAAAATTAGACTGCGCTGATCAAATATGGATGAAGATTGAAGATGATCATGGAGTCTGTCTCATTGGACAGAAATTAAAGAAAGCATGCAGGCACTGAATGCCAGCTCCAGAGTGTGTATTTTCAGAGCAGTGAGCTTTTGTTTTTGTTTTTTGTTGACAGACAACTGACATTGTTATAAACACTTGTCATTCCTTGTCATTGTAAAAGTATAATATTGCGCTTGTCTTCCACTTGAGGTTGAGTTGCAACTTGCCTGAGCTCCAAGTCTGTGGAGAAAGGGGTGGAGGAAAAGAACCTACTCCTTACTACAGTACAAATTTTGACATGCTAGGCTGTTACTTTCACCGTTAAAACTATTTTTTTTCCTTCTGAAATATAGTGTAGTAGTCTCATAAAATGCAAATACACAAAAAAGAACAAGCATCTCAAGACATTACATCACTTAATGCACTAATGTGATGGTGGGCATCTATTTACATTGAATTCAGTAGATTTTCAAACAAGCAGACATGAGTGATTCACAGCAGAGCACCTCTAAATTCATGTTGTACAGTGAACGCTCTACCAGCTGCAGACAGGCGGTAACACTTGGATATACTGCAAGTTACAAAGCGACACCCATAGCGTGAAAAACAGCCAGTGTTCATGTGATATACTATACAGTTGAAGATGTCATCCCAATGCAGCCATAAGCTAGAAGTATGCTGACAACTGTTTGAATGTGGCCATATAGTTTTATTGTGTTCGTTGTCATTCATCATTTTCACGGTATGTTAAAGAGCTTTATGGCTACCTGTCCATGAATCATGGAAGGAAAAACTAATGGTAGACTGTGAGTGTATTTATGTGTATAGTGAAGGTGTCCTTAGACACAGAGAGAACATGAATATATACTGCTGATATAAGATCCATTTGACTCAGATTACCACTCGTGCAAGTAGCCAAGAAAAGACATACAACCGAGTTAATAAGATGCATTACAAAATCATCTATATCCATATATTCACTGTACACACTGTAATAAAGGTGTTAACTAGAACCAAAAGGGTTCTTTGAGTTTTCCCCAGAGGAGAACCCTTTTGGTTCCTGGTAGAACCTTTTATAAAAGTTCCACTTGGAACCCTTTCAGAGAGTTTTACCTTCAACTCAACATAAAGAGTTATACCTAGAACCATCTGTGAAAGGATTTAGCCAGAACCTGAGAGGTGGAAGGAGAACCCTTCTGTGTTGCATTTGTTCAACCCAGAACCCTCTATCCAGAACATTTCCACCTTCTAGGGGTGCTGAAAAGACCCCACCCAGGGGGTTCTTACTGCAAACCTTTGTATATTCCAAGGGTTTTTTTTTTTTTTTTTAGCTAGAAGCCACCTACGGGTATCTACCAAGAACCTTTTTATATTTCAAGGGTTTCATCAAGAGGTCACCCAGGGAGTTCTACCAAGAAAGTTTATATATTCCAAGAGTTTTATCAAGAAACCATCCTGGGGATTCTATACATTTACAATTCACCATGTCATTTAAAAGACGCGTTTATTAAAAGCGAGCTAATACAACACAATCAAGGATCTAGTCAGGAGAGAACAACATGAGCAAGTGCCATAAGCCGAGAACCCTTTTATATTATCTTACAAAGAACCCCTGACAAAAGAGTTCTTCAAGGATTTCAAAAATCTTTGAAGAATTCTCTGAAAATCATTCTTAATGCAACCCATAGTCTTACAAAGAACACTTGATGAACCCTTTCTTTAAAACAGTACTCTACAGAAGCACATGGTTCTGGGTAGAACAAATAGTAACCTCAACCCTTCAGGAAGGACATCTTTTGGAAGACTTATTTCTAAGAATGCATTCACCACAGATATATTTTGTTTCTGTTTGTAATGTGCTGCACCTCTTTTTATTTAAATTTTGGGGGGATACCGAAAGTCCTTCTATGCCTGTTGACATGTCTAGTTGAGATCTAATTAATGATCCTTATCCCTAATCATCGATAAGTAACAACCATTGATAATTAGCTTTGCTCCAGTTGTTGTAGAGCACTACAAGCCTGGTGGCAGCTCATGTAATCAAGATTAGTTAATCAGTTCAAGTCTATTGGCACTAAAGCTCAGAGGCTGCGTGTGTGGTGTGTGTGTGTGTGTGTGTGTGTTCCCAAGCAGAGTAGGAGCTCCCTGGGTGACCAGGCCTGGCTGACTGCCCTCTCGCTGGAGATCTTCACGATTACTGTTAGAAATTGCTCACAGATTGCACTGCATTCTGCACCCTAACATGCACTGTTTGTGTGCTTGTGCACAAGGCCGTCTCCCCCACGAATACCACAAGCATGTAAAAAACAAAAAGCTGTTTTATTTCGGTAAACAACTGAATCTACTAATGGAACATTAATGCCTGAGTTCATAAGAATTTCAGCTCTCTCACCTCATTTCACAGACCATTTCAGCCCACCGGAGACTAAAACTTCACCTTCAATGTTTTACTGACTGCCAAGTGTTTTAGCAAAACTTTAAAGAGCCAGGTAATGTGGAACAAACACTGTGAAGTGATATATTAGCCACTTACATATCCCAAACACATAATGTACTGGTGAAAGTGTGTCCAATTTGTTATGAGTTAATCCCTTTGAATGTGCAAAGAGTTTGCATCCTTGCAGAGAATCTTCTGCTCCTCTATGACTTCAGATAACATATTCTCCCTCCTCCAATGTCCGCGATCTTCTCCTGTTTACATTTTAGCAACACTGTCACAATTTATAAGAGAATAATCAGCAGCGCTATCCAAGATGGTATATTCTTCTGAAAACCACTAACTGCTGATCTTACATTTCTGCAGCTTCCCACCTCATCCAGAGTGAGCGGTTGATCCTCCTTAATGGAGGATCAACTGGATAACAACATTGTAGAAATGACTGGGGATTAAGGGGCTATTCTTTGGTTTGCTTTATCATGTCTTGCATTGCCAAATCCGCTTCATTCACTCACACTCCATATATCAAGGGATAAGGATAGAAAGAAACACAAAACAAGCTACTATTGTGTAAGTAGTTCACATGGGGAGAAATACAATTGGCATATGTGTCTATGTATGTGCATGTTTTCACGAGTATACCAAAACATATATACACATTTTCTATCCATGTATAGACTGAAATTTTACTTTAAAACAAAATCCTTTTTCATTAACCAAAAACACTAAAATTAAACTAATCTATAAAGCAGATTTGTAACCACAGCCACAATTTTCACTTCGCTGTATAACTCTTTCACATCCTTTATGAGACATTTGCTGGACAAATGTCTCTTCATGGAGGCTGAACAATAAATGATCAACTATTTTGTCCTTCACTCAGATGTCAATTAACAGTTCCTGTCCCTAATTGGATGAATGGACCACTTGCTGGGCTGTCATTGGTCTCTGCTCCTGATTTTTAAATAACTTGGCAGCTGTTCTGGGAACACTGCCAAAATTCTCCTCAACTATAAACTAAAAACAGTTTCTCAATTAATTTGCAACAAAAAGTAGACAGTGTTCTGCTGGTCAACATTAATCTACTTTCTGAGCCAGGGATTTTTTTTTTTTTTTTAGAAATGTTTACACACAGCTGCATAACTACCTAACTGCTTTAAAGGGGTTTGGATGCCTTTAAGGGGTAATTATTTTATAATTTAACATATCAGAAATTTTGCTATCAAAATGTGCAGTTAGTGTGATTTTGTGGCCTGTCCTCTTCTAGGTCCTTGTGGTGGAGAGGAGTTGTATAGATCAGATCCCACTGGCGACAACTGAAGTTGTTCACCATCTTCCTGGATCTACATTCTTTATATTTCATAAATTTATGTATCAGATATTCAGTCATGAAATACTTTAATTAATGTGATTTTGCTGTTCTGTTCTGTGCACGCGACATCTGTTGCATGTCTGGCAATCCTGGGAGGGCGATCCCTCTGTGGCTCTCCCAGAGGTTTATTCCATTTTTCCCTTTTGAAAGGGTTTTTTTTTAGGGATTTTCCATCTAAAGTTTTTCTTGCCCATTTGAGGGTCTAAAGGAAAGAGAGTGTTGCACACTGTACAGATTGTAAAGCCTCCTCAGGCAAATTGTGTTTTGTGATACTGAGCTTTATAAATAAAATTTGACTTGACTTAACTTGAAGATGCCAAAAATTAATATGTAACATCAGTCTGAACTGGACTTCTTTGTCCATCTCTCTCCCTCATTTCCTGTCATACTTATTATTTACTTTTTTAATTTTAATCATTTGACATGTGTCTGAAGCTTGTGAATTTACCCCCTTAGCCCATGTCTCATAATGAAAATTTACATTTTTTTGGCTTTTATTTGTGTGGAAATTTGGGCCTCAAAATGATAGAAGTACAGGAGCACAAACACACACAGACACGCACACACACAAAAGTTTAGCACAACTCTCAGGAGGATGGGCAGGGATGGGATGGACCGTGGACAGTATGCACTGTTTTACACAATTTATGTCATCAGTGCTGCTCATCTCTAATGGTTTTACTGTGTGTGCCTGTGTGCTTGTTGTGTGTGTGTGTGTGTGTGTGTGTGTGTGTGTGTGCATGTGTTTGGGAGTTGTTCTGAGGAAGTATACACCCTGACACTGAACCTCCCTCTGTGGAGGGAGGACACGGTTTTAACCTGTTAACCTATAACCTAATTCTCTTAGGTAACTGGGACCCGGCCAGTCACGGCTACTGCAGATACACACCCAGAGCTGGAGCAGCGATAGGTTAATTACCGCCAAAGTGCAATAACAAGCATATCCCAACTTACTTGACACACATTGCAACTGTATGTTCTGGGCCTGAAATCACAGCTCTCATCTCAACTGAATGTGACCTCTGTGTGCACTTGGATCTGACCCTTCCACAATTTCTGGTAAAGGAATAAAATCTGTGAATTTGGATGAACTTGTGTCTGTGTGTATGCAGGACCTTGCCAAAGTTTTTTTAAAAGTCACTGGGACCGCACGCTCCTGGTTCAATGACACGTGGCCAAAGCATCCCACCCAGCAGAATCTGCTCACTTAACCCAAATACAGCTGTTCTTTCCTCTCACCAGCGCCTGAGGGATTCCTAGAGGAGCAAACTCCAGGTTCAGAATCAGCATCGGCCTTGGCTGGACATGCATGCTCACATATCCCAAATTTAACAATTATGGGATTATTCCATTGCCATGACACACATTTCCATGATCAAACCCATTTGAGTCACTCCCATTAGAGAATAAGTCGTGCAAGGCTTTTCATCTCTCCACCCTACAATATTCTAATGTTTTCATACTTAGTACTTAGTACATACTTAATACACAGTACCACTTTCTAATAGGATTTCTTTTATAAATGGTTAACAGCTGTAATGAATGGCTTTATTAAGGTTTCACCAGTCATTTGCTAATGCTTTAGAGCTGTGGAAAACCTCCTCTTTTCTATTTTTCATCAGCCTCCTGAAAGAAGGCTGCAGAACATCTGGACCAGAATCCATTTGTTAACAACTTTAAAACATCATTTACCACCGCAGGCTTTATGTATTATTGTAAGAATGCCTCATTAATACCTTTCTACTCCATTTTACTGTAATACCTATATGCATATCTAAGACTATCCATATACTTCTACTCTTTGTGCTCTTTTGTTTCTGTTGTATGCACTATCAAATCAAATACATAATGTTACAAAAAAAACTTAAGAGTGACAAACAGGGCTTTACTCGAAATGTAACCTTAAAATGTGAGGAAGTGTAGTGACCACTGTTAGGTCCTGTCTGGCAGCGGTACAGATGCTGAGGGCCCCTCCCCTCAGGCAGCAGCAGCAGAATAATTGGGAGGTTGCAGTGTGTCTTCGCTGGGGCGAACTGCCTGCCACACATTACCAGCCATCCAACACACACTCACACACCCTTGTAAGGGGTGCACCAAGAGTTCAAGAGCGCTAGTGCGCGTTTAACTACAGTTAAGGGAGTGGAGATATTTGGGGGAAGTTTTCAGTTTGTCTATCCACTGTTCTTTTAGTCGGGACGAGGTTGTGCAAGTGTCAGTGGTTACTTTCGTTTACTTTTCTCTGTGCGTCAGGCAATTAAGGAGAGCGACGCTTCTGACCGCAGCTTGGGCATGTGCTGCCTGTGAGAGGGGACGACCAGAGAGCGCAGGTAAGATGAAATACACAGCGACAGTAACGATTATGTAAATCATGTGCAGTTTATTCGAAACTTACAACTTTGTGTCTGGAGTTAAAATTCTCTTTTATAGTTTATGATGTTTACTCGGTTATTACATTTCCCATCTGTTGCATGTTAGTAAGCAAATTAACCGAGGCTGGCCTACTTAATCAACGGTAATCAAATGTAACTAAGTGCATTTACCCGAGTATTTAAGTAAAAAATGAGGTAGACTACTCGTACTTTGCTTGAGAGGCTCACCTCAGAGGCAAATATTGAACTTTTTGCACTACATTTGTCTGACTGCTACAGCTACCAGTGTAAATGTCCAGTGAATAACATGTATCTCCAGATGTACTGATGAAGGATTAAGTGTTCCTTTTTGGGTTGAGAGAATAATCCTTCTTACTTACTTCTTAATTACTTCTTGAGCTACATAAACTATTTAAAAACCCTCTTGAATTAGCAAGAAAATTTTCTGTCACATAGTTGAAAACAGGGCTGTTTTTCTGACACCATGAAAAGTTTTAGGAAAGTGAATGATACTACAATTATATGGTGATCTTATGGAATTATGGTGAGACTTTGACATTGTTGTATTAGTGCTTTGACTTGAGTAAGGGATCTGAATACTTCCTCCATCACTGGTTATCAGTACAGTTTTTTCTTGCATAAGTTGTTTGACACATTGAAGTTTGTAGATTTGACTTGATGCCTTTTTAGACCCCCCTAGATTTACACATCTTACTGTTGATGTGTTTATCCATCATATTTTGATATTTGAAATTTTTTGACAGCTTCTCCAACTTGAAGTTCTGCCTAAAGCTTACAAAACGTTCTAAATTCTACCTTTCAAAACCAGAGTTTGAATTGCATACATCCCCAAAATATCAAAGTTTAATAAATTCTGAACAGCTTTGTTTTAAAACGTGGTGACATAATACAGTGGGTTTTGATTGAAAGGACTTTATATCCTATGAAGAATTTTATTCACCTGCAAGGATACAATCATGTTGAATTACTGGTATTGTAACAATCACAAATTGTAATACATGCTATTCATCAGATAGCAGCCATGTGTGTCTTAACTGTGCAAACAGCAAGTGTTTCAGAGGGTAAAAGCACATGATGTGATATTAATCCATTAAAACTCTTCGCTTCACTGCAGGTGGATTTTCAATTTTATTTTACACCACTTAGAGATATATAGAGCTAGAGAGGTACTGATGGAGATAATTATATTAGACACTGGTAGAGTGGCATAATGTTGGGGCATCAAATGTATTTGGAGTGTGTGAACAGTTTTTAGGAGGGGTGGTGTGTGGGGGCCCCAAATACACTTAAATTGAATGTGATTAGGTACATTTAAACAGCCAGGTCCTTTTCCCTCATCCAAAAAATTCACATTGCAGTACATTAAAGATGTTGCAGTGAACATGAGTGCTTTACTTATGGAGCTCACTGCAGTGTGTATATGTCTGTTGCTTTACTGTGCAGCATAAAGGAAAAATCAGTCCTGTGGGTTTAGTTGTGTAGTTATTTAACCATCCTTCCCTGCCTGTATATCTCACAGTCTCAAGGACTCACTCTCCACTTACTGCACTTCTAAAGGTTTATCTAGCTCCCTACAAGGAGCTTTGTGTTGAGGGGGTGTTGTGAGAGAAGCAGAGAAACTGTTGAGGGGAAGCAGAGAGATGAGAGCTGTGTGGGTATTGATTTTTCTGGCAGTGTTTCAGGGCTTTCGATCAGCATGACTGAGGTAAATAAATGATTTCTGCTTCGGGCCACAGAAACACAACCCTGAAAATCCTGTCTGATTTTCTCCTTTAAACACTGTCCAATTGTTACGTCACTGAGATGGTGTCTGCCAGGCATACTTAATGCAGACTGCTTTATACAAAAGCAGTTACAGGTTCACTTGACTGGAGATGGGGCAGGCTGAGGACTGCTGCTGAAATCACAGCCTGGAGATGTGTACTTTAAGAGGACCTTTGAAAAGTGACAGCACGCTTTGAAGATGAAACTGTATCCTAATCTCCTCTCAGTGAGTGCTCTGGTATGATTGGGAAAGTGCATTTGATAATATGTTATAATGTGAGACTGGTTGAAGGGTTTTTGGTAAGGGTATGTCGGTTCCTTTGCTTACTATATCAATCGATTCAAACCCATGCTCTGCTGACCTCGAGCCTCCTGGGTGCTTTGACTCACTCCTGTTCAGTATGGCATGTCAGGACTCATCCAACATTACTCTAAAAATCACAGCATCAATATTCAGCTGTGTTTTGAATGGCCTACAGCACCATTCCTGCGCTCTGTGACAACGTCATGCAGTTCACGCTAAGGCTTTTCCTGGATGGTGATGAAAACTAGAAACTGAAAGAGTGCTTTCTCAAAACTCAACAGGTTTTGGGTGGAAAGTGTTATTAAAACATACTTGAAGCCATGCTGCACACTTGCCTAGCCTTATATGGTCATGTTTCCAGAATCCCTTCAGTGCAGACAGACAAAACAGCGAGGGCACCTTTACTGCAGTTAGTGTGTTTAGAGAGTCTACAACGGCTAGGTGCCAATGACTTGCAGACAGACAGCCTGGCTGGGTTTGCCCGCCTGCAGCTCTGTGTTGACCTCTGTCTCTACTAAACAGTACTGGAGCCATTTAACGCTTAACAAAAGCTGGTAACACTTAATATTAAGGTGCCTCTAATAAGCTTTGGTTAATAGGTAATAAGGCCTTTATAGCAGCCGTATTAACAATAATGTGTGTTATGACATATAAGTGTTAATAATGGCATAATAAACATGTTTACTGTGAGATTATAAGACATTTATGATCACTTATAAGAAACTTGGTAACCTTTTTAAACTGTCTAAAAATGTTAATAAAAACCTTTTATTGTTTATAATAACATTACAAACACATTGAGTTTAATTAACTTACATATTATGTCATCGTTAAACCTTACTGTTTGTTGTTGCTTTATTTAGATTTCTACATACTGTACATGTTACATATTTATTAGCAATTAACTATGCATTTTGGGGGTACTGAATCTAAAGTATGAACATTGCTAATTAAGGTTAATAAATCCTTTATTGTGCACCTATTTTTTTTAGGCTTTGCCTTTATTGTACAGTGACAGCTGAAGAGAGACATGAAAGGGGGGAGAGATAGAGGGAATGTCTCAAGTGGAAAAATGCATAGTTCACTGTTAATAAGTGCATAGTTAACTGCTAATAAATACATAATTAAGAGTGTAGAAAATGTGTTTGCAATGCTATTATAAACAAAGTGGTCTGTTAATTGATGATACGTTTCTTATCAGTGTCTATAAGTGTCTGGTAATCTAACAGTAAACATGTTTATTATGAACACATATATAGTTTTATTAATACATATTCTGTTGATAAAAAAAATCCTGAATTCCCCATTGGGAATTAATAAAGGTTTATCTTATCTTATTTTATCTTAATACGCATCTTGTGAGGGGATAATTAGCTATAAACTAATGCTTATTACAGGCACCTTAATAAAAAGTGATACCCAAAAGCCTTCCCAGCACAGAGACAGAACACAGAACAATAGAGTTGCTCCCCACCTTTGTAGAAGACTTTAATGCTCTTGAGAAGAGTTGGTGCATAGCACACATGGGTGTACCTCTGTGTCCTCAGGCCATCAGGAGACAAGTGAGGGCACTTAGGACTGTCAGTTTCATGCCCCATTGCTCCCATCTGCCTACCTCAGGATGGTATTAACTTACACACACACACACACATATGTTCATACATGCTGAGTCTCATACACATTCAGAGTTGTACGCCCGGGTCATGCCCGGTGCAGCATGTGTAGAGTTACTTGTTTTGTTTTCCCTTATCAGCAAAACCTTATCTGCATGTTTATCTATATAGCCTTGTCTCAGTTACATGGTTGCTTCTGTTTTGAATAACCACTTGACTTTGTTTCCACTTGTTGTTTTTTCCGTTTCCATCTTCCCTATTGAAAAGAGTTAAACCACAGATCCAGTGTCACTTCTCACGCCCACTGTCCCATCTTTCCATTCACCTTTGGTATGACAGCAGACCTGAACTGGCACTGTCCCAGTTGTACTGTATATACTTGAGCAGGGGAGCTGTTGGGTCTTCCAGGCACTAAGATTGGAGGATTGAACGGCAACATTTAACATAAAGTGAGTCTTTAACAAAGGAAGCACAAGCACTTTTATCTGTCTTTTGTGTATTTGGTTACCATACCAGCAGTAGCCCAGAGTATTCCTCTACCATTTTTTTCAGATAACAGCTCAGGGAGGGACAAAATGTGGACAGACAGGACCTCAGGGTTGGAATTTTATCCATCTCCTTTGGTTTTTTTCCCCACAGACATACTCTTTACTTCCAAAACGGAAGGAATTCCACAGGAATGTCCTTTCGTCTGGGCATTCATTGATTTCATGCACAGGGTTTCAGGCAAAGTGTGATTGTCATTAGACGTCTGTCATTTTTAATGTGGTGTTGTGAATGTGTTTATGTGATGGAAAACAGAGAAAAATCCTCACATAAACTCTTTTACAGGGGAGTGGAGTTAACTGTCAGGACTCCACTGTTGTTTAGTTGTGTGAGAGAGACTTTCTGTAATCAGACAGCCTGCGGAGTTCTGATTTATAGGATTTATTAGAAGGTAAATGTCTGCAGGAAATGCAGACTTTCCTAATGGCAAGGGATCAAATGATCCCTGTTCTAGTCCAGGGAGGGGTATCAGATATCCTTACCCAACATGTTTTGTACTATGCATTCATTCATTATTTAGAGCTAATTTAGTGCAGCGTTTTAAACTTCAAAGCCCATCTTTGTCTGCATCACCATGTTTGCATGATTAAATTTTGTGCGTAAGGGGATATTTTGGCAATTTATTTTGCATTCATTTTTTGGAGTGATATGTAATTTCCCAAGAGATGCTCACATGCTGTGCTGATAGAGACGGTGTTTTGCTCAGATAAGGTGGAGTAATGTTTGTGTTGAAATGAATCACAGCTTGCTTCCTTGATGTTTACCTTATGACCTGAGTAAACAAATTACAGAAAAAATTAGGAAGTGATTCTATACTAAGATGCCAAAAGCCTTTTGTATAATAGTATATAGGTTTTTGGTCTCAGTCCAGAATAATCTTCCATTGCCATGAGGATATGTTCATGTTTACTTGTTCTCTGGGAATTCTCAGCATATGGTTAAACAAGTGAGATCTGGACTATGTGTGTTAATGTTGTTAAGGCAAAATAGTTTAGACAGAACTTATGAGATATAGCTGTTGGACCCATCAGATCAATTATTACCAGTTTTTATTCGTGGCTTTTGGACACAGAGCTGACAATGCTATTTTACTTTGTTTCCAGAAGTCTTTTAGCTTGTTATGATAAGTGAAATAAATTACCCCTTTTCTAAAATATATACTATACTACAGTGCCAAGACAGGAAAATAATGGTGCTTTTCTGTATTTGAAGAGTGTTGTGTTTCCTCTTTACAACCATGTATAACTGGAGTTATAGCTTCAAGAACAACTTTAAAATTTAATGCTCCTTGTATATGCTTTATAGTTTGTGTTTAGTGAAAACACAAACAGTGTGGCCCGCATGGTGGCTGTCCTGTATTTTCCCTACGAGACGTGAACTCACACAGACTCACTGGGGAGTTACATGCTTGCTTAAATGCAAGGTTGAAAAAAAAAAAAAAAGATGATTGACTTTTGCCAAGAAAAACAACTAATGTCTTGAGAGCTAGAAACAATTACCTATGTTGTTCTGCCAGGTCAGTGCCTGTGGTCAGGGAATAAAGACAAATAGCCATGCTAATGCACTCTGTCCTGTGGAGATGGAGGGGTTTGATAATGGTGTACTCTACAGGGCACCTGGGTGTTGCTAAATGCCTCATTAGGGGTGGTCTGTGTGTGAAAATGCCCATAGCCAGAGCACTTCTTCACCATCTGCTTCTTCCTTATGTCTGCTGACAGCTTCGACAGGAAAAATTATGTCTTTTAGAAGTTCAGTGCCCAGTTGCATAAACCACCTTAACTTAAGTTTGTCCCTTAAGCAAAATATTTCCTTAAGGTAAGGGGTTCACTTGGGAGTGTTGCATTAAACCTCTTACATTGTCTCCTTGCCCTGTTTAAACTAAATCGTTCATGGCAGTTACTGTCATAATACAATCCAAATCCCTTCACTGTGTTTCAAGACCCCTCCACTTCACGTTAGGATCCTACATTTCCCTGTGTAGGGTTTTTTTTTTTTTGCAATAATGACCCGCTCACTGCAAATCATCCCTTACTTACTAGACAGCATTATCATCAGTCATTAACTAGCTTAGCTAATGTACTTACTTAGCTTGTGTTAGTTAGCTACTACAAAATGGACAACAAGAAAACACAAAAAGAAAAAGAAAGCCAAACTGAACAGAAGATGAGAATGTTGTAATATGGAAAGCACAAACACATAGGCCTAATCCTGAATAAATTTAACCCAGGCATGACAAACACCTACAAGCAGGTGGCAAACGAACAAAATAAATGCGATAAATGTTGCTGAGAGATGAACTGTTGAAATAATAAAAAAATATGAAAATATTACTGTGACAGCAAGATAGGAGACAAACAAATATAGACTCAAGACTAAATAAAACAATATAGCCAATGTTAATGTATGAGAGTTATGTTGCTAGTGCTACTGCTACTGTCTTAACAAGTTTCACTGGTTTTCCCTATTCTGAAAAATAATCTATCACTGTGTTTCAATTTGCATACTTCTGTACTTACACTGACTGCTCTGAATGTATAAGAGTGTTCACATTAACACCGACAGCAAAACAAAGTGCACTGCAAGTACCCGAATTAGAAGTACCAGAATTATACAGATATAAGTCATGCATGTAGTTTTAGCAATAAGTACCACTATACTGCGAAATCAAACAGAAGTCAACATATTGGTGCGTTTTCAGCTGGTAGAAGGTGCGAGGGCTGTCCTGTTGTCGACAGAGATGATGGTATATGTTTAACCGCCTGAGAAACAGAGGGCAAACAAAAGCAAATAATTAAAAAGATGTTTATGTTGAATGAAGTGAACACAAATAAATAAACAACCCGGTAGATGTTTTGGTGAGTGGCAGTAAAGCTCTGCCTGGTTTCAGTTTGTCAGTTTGTCAGTGAAGAAGAGGAAGCTGCGGTTGGCATTTCTGGTAAGGGCACACCAGCCATCCCTGATTTGAGATAGCACTACCATCTTGAAATTCACACACTATGCAAGTGAGTACATTGGGCACTACATGACATTGTACTAACGCAACTATACGAATTAAGGCACAACTTATGTCGTGGTATCTCCTCCTCTTCCTCAATCACCATAAATTCAGCTAGTGTCTTATGTTCCACAAATTATTTCATTTTTAAGAAACTGTTGAGTCCCTTAATTTTTTTTGATGGTTGAAAATGATTCCAAGGACCCTCTAGCAATGCAAAAAGGAATATTTGAGTGGCTAACTATAAAAAATGTTAAAAAGGGTTTTTCCCTTACAACATCCTAAGGAAGTATTTATGGTGGTTTTATGCAACTCATTTCTTCTTAAGGCATCCTTAGAAGAAAGCATAAAGGAAACCTTAGCATTCATGGTTTTATGCAGCCGGGCACAACTGCATTAAATTCCTCATATAGCATCTTGATTTCTAGATTTTTGATTATTGTTAATTAATACCTGCTGTTGAATGGTTGTTTTGTGGCACATATGCTGTATATGTTTGATGTGGAGCCCAAAGGCAGTATCTTTGAGGAGGTGACATCCATAAAATGCTATATGTTGGGCCGAGATCAGAAGCCAACAGCACCATATTGGCTGCTAGCTTTAAATCTGTCATCATCGCCATCAGGATTGTTTCCCATCACCCCCTGCTCTGTGTGCCGGCCACGCTGCCAAAGACAACAGGGACTCTGGCCACCAGGAAACAGGGGTGTTAGCTTAACCCGCATGGCACAAGCTGCCTGTTTCTTCTCTTTCTCACCTCTTTTTTCTCACTTTTTTTCACTCTATCTCTTATTGACTGACTGGTGAAGCATATTATGTCTTTCCCTGCTATATTGTGTGACGATCCCCTGTTGTCATCCTTTTCTCAACAGATGGAGAGATTTTAATGCTCCTCTTGTAACACTTGAGCTTACTCCTTTATTTGTGCTGTATTCTTCTCGAGGGGTAATGCACAGGCCTGTACTGCTGATAGATGTGGGCACTCGAGCGGTGAAGAGAGATACATTACTTGAACGCTACTCACATGGGTGAAATTGTGTCACTGCTCCTCTGAAGATACCGTGGGGAGGATGAGCCCCACCAGCAGCACTATCACTGTCGCTCACAGAGAGTGCAAAGCCTGCACAGATTTAAACCTCCTCGCTTTCTCACTCTCTTTGCTGATTGGCCATCCATCACACACAGCTGTATATCTGTATTTCTAACCCTTAAGGTGTGAAGGTGCCTCAATTTGTCATCTTAGATAAACAGCAGTCTTTTTATCAGGGTCTAATCCTCTCCAGTTTAAAGCTACAGAGGGCTTGGATAGGTGCTACTCTGCCCTGATTCTCAGTAATGAACTCATGTTTCGAACACCCAATGACAAAACTGGACAGGGAAAATAAATGAAGTGAAATGATTAGTACTGTTACAGCTTGTATCTGTCTGCCAGCATGACATTTTGTCATGGAGTGCAAATCTGTGTGCATAGGCGTGGATGTATGTATGTGCTCAGAATGTCACTTTATGTAATTTCATAGCCTGAGACAGTATTTATCCCAAAGAGTGATTATGTTTCATCTTGTCTCTTTGTCCTATTGCTCCAGCTGGAAGCAACAGGCTTGGTTACAGATATGTGAGAGTGTGTGTGTTGGCACATTGGTTCTATTAATCTTGGTTGACACTGTTTATGTTGTCACAAGACAGGTTGATGTGTGTTATCTGACATGGGGGTAGAAGGAAAGTAATGAGAGAGATGTAGCAATAAGGTCTGAGGGGGGAGGCATTCTTTTGATGAATTCATTCATTTCTTCATTGATTGGCTGGTTAATTAGTAACTAGGTGGTGGTGGAATGTGCAGGAATATACGTTTAAAAACACTGTTAATACTCAGTTGAGGGTGATGTTATGATAAGGTTATCTTAAGGTAAAAAGATTCCAGTAATGTCTCTCAACTTTAAATATCACCACATAAAAGTAAACAAATTCTGCGTGTAGACTCAAACTGTCAGTTGCATACCCATCAAAACATCCTGTGCCCTGTGATGATTGTATTTGCATGTTTGAAGGAGTGTAGTTATATGCACATCACAGGCAGGTCCTATGGGAAACCTGGTCTAAAGAAAAAAAAATACACCTCTGACTCAAAAAAATTTGTAAACATTTAAAGTCAGTGGTGACTGAGGAAATTTAGGCAAACATTTAGCAGGATGCATGATAGTTATAGTACAGGGCTCAAAACTTTTTCACAGCCTTCCCAAAACTTACAAGGACAATCATCAGACAGCGCTGATTATTTCAAATTTCAGGTAATCATCAAAACTAATTGAATGATCGATTTGTTTATCTATCACTAATTGAAACGTTTGCATGTTTCCAGCATTCAAATGTTTACATTCCCTACTGAACATAACCAAAAATTTGTCCAGTTTCTGGCACAATGTCCCATGTCCCAGTGTCCCAGTGTCACTTTGTCCTGTGTTCAGTTAGTATACATCACTCAAGTTCTCCATGCTTATTAGTAACAGAAAAGCCAGTGAGTGTTCCCATGACTGTTCACTCACACTTTGCATTGAGTGCGGACTAATGTCTGTGTTGCAGGCCTCTTCAATGCACTGTGAAGTCCTAAACAGGACATGGACCATTTTTTTACAGGACATAAAGGAGAAGCTGACAGGGTCATCAGCCAATGCTAAAACTATTGGCATGTATCATTTAGCTGAAGAATTAAATGAGTTATCCAAGTCAGCAGAAGAAAGAGAGGAGAGAGAAACTGAAAGACGCATGGCAGAGTGAAAGATAGTCAAATGCGACTGTTTTGTTAGCCTGACCTTTGTTGTGGGCAAACAGATTTAAAGGCAACACAAAAGGAAAGCCAGTGACAGGCAACAGCTGATGTGGGACGGCTAAAGAGAAGGGACATGCCTGTAGGGCTCCATGGTGAAACAGCTGAATAGCCACAACAGGAACCTGTGTACATATCCTGCATGCAGTTAGATGAGACTGCACACATGCACACGCACACGCACACGCACACACCACGCACACGCACACGCACACACACACACACACACATGCACACGCACACACACACACACACACACACACACACACACACACACACACACACACACACACACACACTTATGGTTGCTCCTCCCTAGCTTGACTCTTCTCTCCGGTCTCCTTTCAGGGTTGCAGAAAAGGACAGAGTGAAAACGGAACAAGACCACTCCACACACCATGAAGACAGAGAACCCTGTAAATCAGAGCCTGAATAAGGTCGGGGCTCTGCGCTGCATGTCTGGCAGTAATTATGTCGGCAGGGGGAAGAGGATTAAGGTACTATCCCATTCATGGGTCCCATTAGTGGGATTGATGTTGTTGGCCACCCTCCCTTTTGGAGTGAGCATCAAACAAAGTGTCCCCAGGGTCAAACTCAGCCACAGAGGTAAGAACTGAAATATTGTCGATTTGTCTATTACTTTATTTTTGTTTCATATTTACACTTACTTTGATAATTTCATATTAGTGCAGTGTGTGACCAGGCCAGTCTGAGAGCACAATAATGTTTTGGTAATTTGAGGTAATTTTGGGTATTTTATCTCACGCCAATCACCTTCATCATCTGTGCATTTGCATGTAGCCAGAGGTGGGAAGTAACTAAGTGCAATTACTGTACTGTACATTACTTGAGTATTTATTTTTCTGACAACTTCTAACTTTTATTCCCTACGTTTGAACACAAAAAAAAACTGTTCTTTCAACTCCTTACATTTTCAAAACAGGCTTGTTACTTTTGTTTTAATGCATTTGAGTAAAAACTATTGATTATTATCATTGCGCGCCACCTTCCCAATGTCAAAATCAAACCTAAATGGACGGGACAATCACACGCAGAAATGACAGTTCCTTGGTGTATCTGTCAGTGCATAGCACACAAGGCAGATGTAACAAGAAGAAATCTGGCTTAAGAAGACAAAACACAACGTAACAAGAAAAAAGACATAAAAAGATGCAACCAGATGAAAAAGACACAGCAAGACTAAAAACAATGTAATGAAAGAAAAAGACAAGACAAAAAATGATATAAAAGACATATAAAGACAAAGAAGACATAACAAGACACAACAAAGATGCAAGATAAGAAACGACAGCCTGGTAGCTCAGTTGGTAGAGGGTGCGCCCCATGTACTGAGGCTCTGTGTCCCCTGTGATGGCTGTGGGTTCAACTTCCACCTATGGCCCTTTGCTACATGTCATTCCCCCACTCTTTCTCTTGCCCGATATAAAAGACGTAAGATGTACAAGACAAAAAAGATGTAACAAGACAACAATGTAAAAGAAGAAACAACACAGAACAGACAAGAGAGGGAGAATCGACCATGGAGAAGAGGTGAGCTTCAGTTAGCTTGCACAGAAAGAGCCAGTAGAAATGCTCCTCAGAGGGCAACTAGTATCTAGTGATATTCAGAGTTAACCTTCTCAGCCATTGCTAAGTTGGTAAGCTTGGGTAGTCGTGTCAAATTGTGTCAGTCTTGTAACAGTCATCTCAATTTAGCAAATGCTGTGCCACAAAATGCTTTAAAGAGACAGGATACGCTCTAGTCGTTACAGTAAAGTAGCGTAACTCCCAAAATATTCACAAAACCAGTAAAGAGACATCGTCATTACAGTTATCTAGCTAGCGTTAGCTTAGCTCAGTTGTTCAGCTGGTAAAATTTATCCGTGGTAAAAGCATTTCACAAAACTGAGAATCGTTAAAATCTGAATGATACCAAACGCTCCATGCAGTGTATGTCGAGTCACACCAATGATTCTCTTGAACTTTTCACACATTTTTGTCTGGTAGAGTTTCAGCCATTCGGTGTGCATCTTAATAGACCATGTCTGGCTTTGCCTATCTATAATAGTTTGTCTCCATTTGTCTCTATTTCTCTTGTGGTCTTTGCTGCACACCACTTAGAGGAAAAGCAAAACGAAAGATTAGCAGAGTCAGTTGCACTCTTAAAGTAAATGGTCTTTGAAACATCAAAAGTAGAGTAAAAGAAGTAGACTGAAAGATTTAAGACTCACTTACTGATCCATTAGCCCACTTCATAATTCCCTATTTGTCTCATGTCATGTTTCCTCATTACATAAACCTCGGCAGTCAGTTTTAATAAAATACAGTGCAGTCCAGTCATATATGTCTAATTCACATGCACAACATACTGTACATGTCATGTTGATGCTCTTGGTCCATAGGAGACTGTCGATCAATCTGTTGTGTGTATATTAGCTGGTCCCGGCAATGTGTGCTCTGTCCATGTGTTTAGTTTTGCGTCAACTGAGTGTGTTTGCTTTGTGACACCAGGGGAAAGCTAAATTATTGCTCCCCTTAAAACCAATTCTAAACTCCAGTGCAAACTTCACTTCAAAGTCTCCATCCCTCATGCAGCTATGTATCAGCTACAAGAAACCACACAAATGAACTTCAGTCTTGCTCCATAAAATTGAATCCCCACTGTGACCTAAAAGTAAACTCACTCTGACTTTAACCTCCAAAAGCTCTCCTCTGGTGAAAGGCTTCCAAACCCCAGTATAGCTTGAAATAGATACACATGTGTGTCCAAAGTGTCCAACATAAATATGTGTAAGTAGCTGCAGGAATAATGATTGCTAGGGGCAGTGTTTGCTCAGCAGTTAGGCTAGTATTAAGCTCACCAGTTTGTCTCATTTTATGTTTGTTCCAAACCAGTTGATAAAATAAAGCAGTTCATCATTTCATAGATGATTGCATTTTAATGGGGCTGTATATCATAGAGAACTTTTTGATACTCTATCAGGGTGTGTCTCTTGGCTTTGACTGTGAGCAAACTATGCTGTTCATTTAAGAGAAGGGCCATCTGACCCTGCAGCGGTTTCCTCTGGACCTCAGATGAACAACAGTAGAACAATGTCCATTTTTGGCTTGCTCAGTCCAAATGACTGAAGCAGAGAAGAATCCATCCAGAAGTAAAATCGCCTCCAGCCCAGTGCACACATCATGCACACAACTTGTCATCATCTCATCAGTGCACACTCATCAAAAGCAACACCACCCAGCACTGATCACTCCTCAAAACATCACATCACGTCACCCGCCTGTGAAAGCGCAGCTTCAGTGAACGAAGGCTGAAATGATCAAAGTGAAATCATCCCTGATTGAGTGAACACCTCCAAAACAACTGCTGTCTACTCCAAACTTACAGACTTTTCTCTGAGAAACACGTCTTGAGGCGCAAGTTTAAGTTTCATCCAGAGCCACAACATAGACAGTGTGGCCTTCTGCCAAATGAAAACTAAAATCATCTGGTCATGTTTTTTTTAATAAGATACACATTCATTGTTGTTATGCTTCGTTCTAAATGTGAAACCAAAAGGATTAAGTTACACCACACCACATTACTTCTGTCCACAGTCTTGTGGCCTCAAAAGCTTCAGTTTATTAGTCAAGACAATTTACAGGACATTTCTTTGTAATTGTAAGCAGGCTCTATACTGTACCTCCTTTTAGTGAAGAAATTTGCTTAGTAACAGCAAATCAGTACCCATTTCAGCGAATTAAATCTGACTGTTCTTGAGCTCATCTGTAGATACTTATTAGCATTACTGTTTTAAGTTAACGTTTGATACTGGCTGTATCTGGTGGACCACATGGGTGACCCAGTGTCTAAGACAATATGACAAAGTGACCGTAAAGGGTCAATTCCATTGGAAAAAAGGTGTTAAAATACTATCTATGTTGCTTTCCCGTGGACAGAATGTGGTATAATGCCCTCTTGGGTGCCTTTCAGTGGATAAAACATGAGAAGTGCCCTCTAGGGTGCCCTTCTAATGGAGAAAACACAGTGCAATGCCATATAGGCTGCCCTGACTGGCTAGAAAATTAGTTGTTCTGTACGTGCCTCTTTTGATCTTAACCGGGGAGTGGAACTGTTTCACCAAATGCATCACAACTTTTTGGGTGCTTGTGCCCCATGGCATAGTTTGTGGCAGGTTGTGCCCTTTTTTATTTTTATGTTCCTGCCCCTCAGTCTGAGTCCACCACTGGCTGTGACATTGCTCTCTGTATTTAAATCATGGACTGTGATCATGCAACATGAAGTGTAGCTACCTTCCTGTAAATTTAGAGTACAATGATCAAGTAGGTCACTTGTAATTAATATTGTTCTAATTCATGTTTAAATGATGTGACTCTTGTCTCAGCACATATGGCAGATTAATCTGCAGCATTATTACAGCAATCAATATAATCCAAGCAATCTTATCATTACTTTCCCCCTGTATTGGGTGGTCTGCACCTCTGCAATAGCAGACATTACAGCATTATAGAGCTTAAATCTAGTCTATCAGAGAGCCTGAACCTGTCGGCAGCCAGCCAGCATGGTGATGTCTTCCTCAAACAAATGTGTGGATGAGATGTGCCTCGGAGCTCTGGCAGAGGAGCTAATCAAGAGTTGTTTGGGGGTTTGAGAGCTCTCCTCTTTGGAGAAAGGTGTGGAGCACTATGCCAAGCGGCAACAGCTAAGCAGGCTGTTTCAATGGGCTCACAGTGCTGTGTGTTTACAGAACAGATTAGCATTAGCCAAGGGCTAGCAGGCCTAATCTCTCTGTAAGGTTTAGTCTGCTTGAGGGCATGATATGTATGTGTGTAGGGGTGAGAGATATGAGCATGTGGGGGTGCTGTGTGTGTGAGCTTGTGTATAGAAGGAGGTATTAAGTGGGATTGTTGGTGTGGAGGGGTCCCAGAAGTTCAAATATTGAGGGTTGGTAACCTCTCCAATCCTTCACACCAAGAGGGTAATCACAATGTCAATCCTTTCAGAGTGACTCCCACAGGACTCCCCCGCATTGGACCAGTGTTTATTCAAGGCATGTTGCTATACTGGTGCTCTGAAAAGAGCCTGGTGATAGAAGAGATTTCCTCCAATCAAAGAGATCAAGGACACAGTACTGAGCTGAGAATGGAGTCAGTATTCAGCTCCCAGACATGGACCTTGAAAGCTTGGAGCACAAAGACCAACTGATACTAATAAAAACAGCCTGTATACAGTATATTTTAAGTTTTTATATAACGTTTAAAGGGATAGTTTGGATTATTTAACGGGGGGTAGTATGATGTAGTTATATATATAGTCAGTGTATTACCTATAGTAGATGCCAGTCAGCTCAACCCCAATTTGGGGAATCAGAGAGGGGCACCAGCACGGAAGCTAAGCTGTGTACTGCTGTGGACAGGGTCAGCAACAAAAGGTATTTTAACCACTTAAAAAATGGTCCACCTAAAAAATCTATATCAGTGTCTATGCAAGTGTGCTCTATATTTAGAATACTTTTATTAAGCCAAATATCACTCTCTCCAAAACAACCAAACTCCATAAGTGAAATTTGTCAATCTACCTTGCAGAAGACAGGAGTTGCTGGTTTAGGCCTCAATCTGTCAGTTTGTTTGTGTTATTGTGTGATTTCACCCATGGAGTTTGGTTGGCTTGGAGAAAGCAATATTTGGCTCATATAACAGCAGTTTCCCATCAGAAAAGGCTCTTTGAAAGGAAAGTAAAGTGGTGAAGTTATTCTAAATATAGTGTGCACATAAGCTGAAATTGAATTTTTAGGTGGACCTTTTTTAAATTGCTAAAATAGCTAATAAGCGTTTATACAATCCCACATTAAATAATCTGAACTATCCCTTTAATTAAGGTGTTGCTACTGTAAATCATATATAAGTGAACAGCAACTATACCATCATTTAATGGATGAGCAACAAGTAATCACCTGTTCTTGTCATGATCTCATATTGCCCATGACAGGCATATGCTACAGCCTCATGATGATGAAGGTTTTCAGTCATCTGCAAATGAGGTATAGTCAGGAAAGAACTGGAGGCGTAGTTTTAGAAAAAAGTTAACTGCCCATATCCTTTTAAACAGCTGCTTCTACACCGAGAGATATCTTTATGATTAATGAAGTGGCGGTGAAAATACCCTGATAAAGATACTTATAATGCAACCACTGAAATAGCGGGCTGACTTCTCTGCTACTGTATCACTTCTCTATCAGCATGTGTAGCTAAGGTGTTGAACCGTGGAGGATTAGGTAGGTTCAAGTCAAGCCAAGACACGTTTTTCTCTTCTAGAGGAAACCCAGTACTTGTTTTGGGGTTTTTGGTGTGAGTGAACCGCAGAGTGACTGCCTAATCCTCCTGACATATTTTTCCCATCATACTGTAATTCAATTGTGAATGATGCATTTTTAAATGTAGGTTACATGCACACACTGTACTGTGGGGCATTTATAATTGCTTTGTTTGCCTCTTTGTCTCTCTGTCACTTTCTCTGCACCAGAACTTCTGCAAGCTGGCAGTGTATCTCTGTTTTTGGGCCCCTCCGATGGCCTCCACTCTCACTCGCTGCTGCTGGATGAGGAGAAAGGTCGTCTTCTGTTGGGAGCCAAGGATCACATCTACCTGCTTGACCCAGACAATCTGAACAGAGCCCCCAGAAAGGTAAACCATTCTGAATAAGAATATGAATGTGCAAATTATATTTAGAAGGATACAGAACAGAAAAAAAGAAAACTAGGCCAAAAAATGAGTGAATTGAGAATTGAGTGCAATAAATAAACATCAGCTTTTGGGTTTGTTGCTATTCAGGCCATTTACTATTCTTGAGAGGTTGTTTAGGTAGACTTTGAAGTGTTTACAGCAGTTTTAAAGGGTCCCCACACCCTCTGACAGAAAGATCGTGCTGGAAGAAATTCAAGTTTGAACAGGAGATGGAGGCTCTTCTCCACACACACACACACACAGTAAGCGTTCCAATCCCCAGACATGCAAACTCATGCTTGGAGTCACTTGAGCCATCCTAATAACCTCTGTTATTTGCTACGAACTGGAGTCATTATGCTTCAGCTCATGACACTTATACCTGTCTTACCATCAAGCAGGATGATGTAAGGTATTTCTTTTCCGTGTTGCTAAGCTGAAATGAACTCAGCTGCGTTTGTTTTAGAGAAGAGCTCATCTTTCTTCTACACTCTGAAACTGTCTGTCTGGCAAGGTCAGGGTCATCATGTTGGAGGGCACACCACACACACATTTACAGAGTAAGCGTGCTCACGATTACACTTATACACAAACGCATATGCATTTGGACAGATTCCATATGTTAAAGCTTGCTGATGTGAGTGTGTGTTTATGCAGCTGAGGTTGATATGCAAGTGTGTTTATTTGATTTTTATCTGGTTGTTTTAACTCGTAGTCTTGCTCTCAAAGTGTTGCCTTTCTGCTGCCTCTCTGGTCATTGATACTGATGTTGGGGAGATATGCATCAAAAGTCTAATTCTCTCTGTCTCTTGGGACTAGACCTTAACAGTGAATACTGCCTAGAGAAGCAAACTTGGTGTTTATCAGTTAACACAGAGGCATACCTGGAGAAGCACCCTTGGGCACTAAAACACAACAATATATATTCTCCTGGCAAACATTCCAGTTGTTTCTACCTTGATTTTCAGGAGATAGCTGCTGTGTTGTAAACTTTTTACCACAGCCTTTAAGTATCCCCATATGCTGTGGTGAAACTAGGCCACTGATCATTTCATGTTGTGCATTTCAAGACCAGTTTAAGCCCTTATACTGAGGCCACACTCTGGTCAGTCAACATATCACGTTGTAACACAGGTTTTCTGTGTGAATTCCTCAGTGGCATGCAATGATTTGGAATCATGAGATGTTTAAATATTTGTGCCGGTGTGTTTGCATGCGTCTGTCGACCCATGAATAAGTTTGGCGATAGCTCTCCTTGGTAGGATTTAAGGGAGGCAACACGCTAAGCACATAAGCCTGTTATAACACATGTGTGAACATGGTGGGGTGCATTGAAGGGACACGGGATGCTATACATCCATCGCTCTCTCGTACCAGCACCTGAAGGTGTTAAGTATTGTATAACTGAGATCAGTTTTTAATAAAGGCCTGACTGATTCTGGATTTTTGGGGCCAGTGCCAATACCGATACCAATATCAGAAAAGTAAAAAAATTCTGATATCAATATATCAATATATGCCAATATTCTTCATATAGAATATAAAAAATAGAATAAAAATATACATTAACACACATATTTTGCAATGATCCCTCAAAAGTGGTTGAAACAAAGATATGTAATACAGGCAGGATATTGGACAATTTAACAATAAACATTATTGTCCAAAATTATATCAGGTTACTGAAACAGTAAACCTTCACAGTATTTTTAATAATTACAAATATCTATGGATAAAAAAACAAATATAGCAAAATATATGTGTATATGTATGTATATATTGAATCTGAATAAAAAGGATCAAGTGCTGCCTATAAAGCTAACAAATAAAAACTGCTTTATGTTAAAAAAAAAAGTTTTCATATAGGCGCATATTAGACAACATAAATGCTAATACTGTAATAGACTGAAATAGCTGGCCAATATATAGCCAATTATATCTGTCGACAGATTTATCAGTTGGGCTCTAGTTTAATATTCCCCAAATTGCCGCAGAGTCAGAAAGCAGAAAGTTGGCCTATGCTCAATAATAATTTCATTCAGATAAAATTTTCTAATAAACATAAGATTGGAATAAGCACAGACCAGAGGAAAGTGAAAAGCAAAATGTTCAAAGGACACAGAAATTTATATTATGTCTTTAAAAGGCACTTGATACAATAAAAAACGGGCTGCTTGAACTTCTCCAACAATTTGTTCCAGAGTTGAGGGGCCCTGATGGCCTAAAGAGCCACTAACAAGGACCTTCTGGAGGATGCACTTAGGCTCCTGTCAGGTTAGGGGATCAGGACCTTACTCTGTAGTCCCCTTTAAAGTGATCCATAAAATTTTATATCATTCTCTGAAATGCACAAGCCAGTGTAGAGATGCTAAAACAGGAGTATCATGCACTCTCATTTTAGATATTGTGAGAAGTCTGGCTGCTGCTTTCTGAGCCTATTGCAGCTTGAACACATTATATTGTTATTTTATTGGCTTAAATAAGTACAAAGTGCAGTGCAGCAGTCTGGCAGAGACTAAAAGAAAGGGTAAATCACAGTCCAACTTTTTTTTGTTAATAAAACCTTTCATCTTAAAAATTTGAATTATCGTAGCATATAAATGGAAAATAACTGTATGATGACTGATTTAAGATCTGAAGGGAAAGACTCAAATGCTACATTATGAGATGTGAAATGCTTCTCCTTTTATTTAGATTCACTGGCCTGCTCACCGGGACCGAGTGGAAATGTGCAAACTGGCAGGCAAAAATGCAAATGTAAGTGCTTTTAAAGAAAGTCACTTTTTGAGAGAAAAACAAAACAAAACAAAACATAGATTCTGGGACTATCTGTACACCATTACATGTTGTAATATTAATTATACCTGTTTAGTCAGATTGGAATCACTTATTTGCTCTTTTTCTGTAGTTGGAGTGTGCTAACTTTGTTAGGGTCCTCCATAACTACAATCGAACACACGTCTATGCCTGTGGGACGGGAGCCTTCCATCCTAACTGCGCTTTTATTGAGCTCACTGGCCGCAGTCAGGTAAAGTAGACATGAATGACTGAATCTCAGTGGGAATAATTTTGGCATGAGTTCAGGAGTTGGATTTCCTTTTTGTCTCCCAGGATGGTGTGTTCCAACTGCTGTCTAGTACAGTGGAGTCTGGCAGATTGAAATGTCCTTTTGACCCTTTGCAGCCATTTACTTCAGTCCTCACAGGTAAGATGAGCCACCACACAATGTTTTGGCAGTCCTCTGCTGCCTTATCTCGTGCATTACAATTTTATTGCTGCAAGCACCATTTACTACGGATAAATGATGTTTCTCTTCAATTCTCCACCCAGTTGTTTGAGTAAATTTGTATTCACATATTTTTTTTCCCAGCACTTTTCTGCAAATTATTTTGGTCAAGAAAGAAGCAAGCAGACATTTCTCATGCAGCAGCAAATTTTCTTGGCAGATAATTGTAAACATGAAGTGTTTCTGAGCCTTATCTCTCTATATGTTTGTGTCTTGAAATCTTTCTCAGTCTGTTTTTGTAAATGGGTTCAGAGGAGTAAGCAAGTGAAATGGTAAAAGCTAAATCATCTGTTTTCTGGTGTTTTTATGATGTACATATTTAAAAGGATTGTAAAAATTATTTGATTTTTGTAAGTATTGGATTTGTGTTCTGAATATATTAAAGTGGTTTTCCCTTTGATGTTCTCCAGCTGCTCAACTCTCAGTGATTTATGGAGTTTGAGGTGAACAGGTATCTTTACTTGTTGCAAATGTAGCTAATTGCTAGTTAGCCGTGCATCCCCCCGGTGTTTGAGCTCCTTGTCCAGGCAGAATCATCTTCAGGGAGCTAACTAGCAGTTAGATTTTTGATTGTGATCATATTGAGCACATATTAAGAAGAAACATAAAACAAAACAATATAAAAAATAACAAGAATGTGCAAGGGAGACTAAAAGCCTACAAGTCTTATCATGGGTCTCCCCCAGTTTTAAATTGAAGCAAATCAAAACTGTTTACAATGTTGAACCTAAATATTTAAGTTCAGAACCTTAAGTCCTGTTTTTATAGCATAGGTAAAGTAGATAACTGCTAAAGCTTTGTCTATCAGGAAACTTCATAAATCATAGACAGAGCAGCCTGAGGACATCATAAAGAAAATATGCTAAAATATAAAATATGATCCAGTTTGAAAATCAGTGAATATAAAAGTTGTGTGCTTCTGATACAGTAATCACTCCTGAGAATGTTCTGCACCAACTGCCACTATTCCTTTTCCAGCTAATTACTGTCTCATTTGTGGTCTGATTTGTGTGTAAATTAATTAAATTCAGTGCCTCATTTCACTATTTTACATCCTAAGATGGTGCCAAGTAGCACTGGGTGCTGTAGTCTTGCATGGTCAAGTTGAGGCAGAGCATCCGGAGGACATCACAGGGAAGACCAGAAAATATTTTCTGAATGAAATATAATCCAGTTTCACCAAAACCAGTGAATTAAGTTGTGTTTTCGCACAATAATCAGTGAGGCCCGTCCACCAGCACTCCGCTCTGAGTGGAGCCTGTCATTGCTGAGTGTAGCTCACGGGCTTGGGTCATGCCCCTCAGCAGGCCTCCAGGAAGTTGGCCAATCAGTAGAAAGTGGGCTTTTAGGGAGGGGGCTTTGAAGAGACAGGAGTTAAAATGGCCTGTCTCAGACACAGGGTGAATAGAGGGCTTCATAAAGGCCTAGTATATAGATAAATATGGATGTTTTTGAACTGAATCATGCAAAGCTACTCTAGTAGAATCTCACAATAATAATATAGAGCTGGAAATAATCATAATGTCATAATTGTTTGACCTGACTCTGTTACTGGTCTAGATCAGTACCTGTATGCAGGCACATCTTCAGACTTCTTGGGCAAAGACACAACATTCACACGCTCCCTTGGCCCGCCACCTGACCAACACTATATACGCACAGACATCTCTGAAGACTACTGGATCAATGGTAGGTACACACGTGGTTGCTCATACCCACATTAACACGCTGAGTGCACTCAAAACTTGTTATTGCTTTTCCTCCAAACTTCCAGACTCTTCACTGATACAAAGAGTCTCTCTATGCCCTCAGGATGGTTATTGGCATTCCAGTGCAGAGGAAACAGCCCACTTATTCATTTAGCTGGAACTTTTATATGAATGCCATAGCTGAACAGGGACCACACCTACAGGGGAATTTACAGTGTGCCACAAAGTTCACGGTCTTAGTCACACAACCACATAGCCACTCACATACATACACACACACACGCACGCACACACACAACACACCACAACCATGCACAGTCATCGCTGAGGAGGGAGTCGTCTCCTCCCTCTGTATACATCTCCAGTCTGGAGTGTTTTACAGCCACTGATGGGTTGTCGTGTATCAACAGTTGTCACGAGGATCTAAATCCTTACACATGGTCTCCACATTTCACAACCACACAGTCAGAGATGTTTGGAGTAATTATGTCTCTCTGTCTCTGTCTCAGTGTGTGTATACAGCATGTGCTGGTGCACAGCAGGCAGAGAGAAAGAGCACATCATTTCTTGCAGTGTTTCTGTCCCTGTGAGCCTGTGGAACATCTTTTCAGCGCCGCCGGACTAACAATGACCTTCTGTCGACTGTGTTAGCAGGCGTACATTTAGCTGTTCCAGTTGGGGAATCACCCTCTGGTGGTTGGCTCTGCTTCCAGGGGTTGAGCTAATGTTGATGTAATGTCACTGCAACACTTTGGACTAGTTCCCTGGTGAATGGGACACTGATGGCAACATGCTGTTGATAGTCTCCTCACTATTTCCTACATCACATATAGTTTTACTGTCCTTGTTCTAACACCATCTCATCACTTTGTTCAATGTCATAAAATAGCAATTACTTATAATTAATAGAATTATTTTTTCTGATGTCTAAATTCACCTAAGATTAATACAGACGCTCCTTGTCACTTCACTACATCTACTGTACTACTGCTTTACTACTTAAGAGGCAAATATTGTACTATTCACTGCATTACGTTTATTTAGTACTATGCATCGGTAAAAATCCTGTCACCCATAAGCCCCTTTTACACTGGACAAAAAAAATCCATTAACACCTAGTGACATTAGTGACATCTGTTTTGTTTTTTTTCTTCAATGTGTTCATTTCAGTGCCAAATGACTCCACTGTAGTCATGGGTATTTATTGCCTCCAACTTCTATTAGCAGTTATGGAAACATGATACCTGGGTGGACATGCTAATTTTTGCGGCAGAGGCAATGACTTTGGTGTAAAAACGGTACCATGTGATACCTGCCACAGTGAC
The DNA here is from genome assembly GCA_034769285.1 of Lutjanus argentimaculatus. NCBI lineage: Eukaryota > Metazoa > Chordata > Actinopteri > Lutjaniformes > Lutjanidae > Lutjanus > Lutjanus argentimaculatus. The sequence goes on along the minus strand of JAWZSL010000012.1, from coordinate 13,490,721 downwards.
CCACAGAGAATTATGACCTGGCCTTACATCAATTTTAGTGTCTTTGTTCACGCTAAGCTTAATCAACATCATTTCTAGCTGCAGGAGACAACTGTTTTCACCAAAGCAGCAGATAAACAAAGTTAGCAATCAGCTGGTGATCATAATGGAACATTTTGCAACTAAAGAGCCAGATTTTCCCTTGTTGTTGGAGACCAAAACAGAGCAAGAGTTAATATTGGTCTTACATTCATTGTGTATCTAGAAACACAACTCCAAACAAAGGCTCATGTTGGTCCATGTCTACTTGATGTATAAATGGGAAACTGTTGGCTAACATGTTTAAATTTATAAGATGGTATTATATCAGTGTTGTGTTTACAGCTTGCTCTGCTGGACAAGTATAAATGAATCCAGCTTTAAGTAAGGTTTTGGGGGAAATATCTACATTGTGGTATTACTACTTTTAATTAAAGGATCTGTATACTGTTTCAAAGGCTGGGGATACATGATTAGGGAGGATATTTGAGTCTGGGTGTTCCAGCTGAAGGATGATCTTTGTACCACACTGCTGCATAACAGATATTAGCAGACAGGCTGAAAATCAAAGAAAAGTAAACAGAACTGCTTTTAAACTAACCTAAATATTCTTGCAATTGCTGTATTTGTCCATGCGTCAAACTGTATCGAAGATTTATGTGCAGGCCAAGCTTTAGCTTTGTAAATAGAAATGGTAGTAAATCAGACCTTTCTGCAGGAATAGAGCAAGATTGTAAATAAACATGCCTTAAGTGTAGTGTTAATGCCACCTCAAGGCTGCACTGCATGGCAAAGCCATTACCGGACTCATTTTAACAGTCACCTCTCCTCTCTCTTCCTCTCTGTGTCTTCAGAAGCCAGGTTTATATCTGCTCATCCCATTGCAGACACCTACAATCCAGATGATGATAAGATATACTTTTTCTTTCGCGAGGTGTCATGGGAAGGCAGCGACAAGAGCATCATGTCCCGAGTGGCTCGTGTGTGCAAGGTGAGATATTACACAAGGCAGGTGTGGAAAGTGGGAGGTACACAGAGGCATGGAGGTGAGGTGAGGATATGACAGATGGGTGGACAGGGAGGGAAGAAAGAAAGGGACGGAAGGATGAAATCCCCAACAAGGATGCTGTACAAGGACGCTGAGACCCACTGGTAATGAAAGACATGGTGTTTCAATGGTATAATTAAAGTAGGTGAAACGAAGTGGGACTATAGAGAAAGACAGTACGAGTACAAGGCCTCTTACAGTGTATTGGGGGGTCATAGCTCCTACAATGATCTGATCGGATGAGGATCTTTGTGTCGGCCACTATAGAGGTGTTTTTATGCCCCCCTAAGGGGAGGCCTTCCTGATACATTCTTCTTTCGTAGTCATCTGAAAGAGTCTGTCAGGGGCAGTAAATAATGCTTTTAGCCCCTTTGTGCTCTGCTGACAGGGCATTCATAGTGCAGCTGCTCATATTGTCACCGAGGTCGATGTAGTTGAAAGGTCTTTGCGGCATCTCGTTGTCTATTAAAAATGATAAAGAAAGACAACTTTGTAGCCATGCCATTCAAATCTCAGGAATATATTTTGACTCTGGGGAGGTTTAATTTGCATGATTTTGCTTGCATGTGTGGTACCATTACAATAGATTATGTTAATTTGCCAAAGGCTCTCGTCCAATGCAACTTACAGTGAGAGCTTTCAGCCTCGACTTGAACAAGAGCTAGAAGTTATCTTTCAAAAGTCTATTGTTAGAAGCACATTGTCAGACTTCAAAGTAACACCTAAACGGAATCCTCTTGGCACCATTATGTTGCCATTTCCCTCAACTTTTCACTGTTTGGTAACTTCTTCTGCCATTAATACTGTCTCAACAGAGAAGCAAAATCTGTACACGGTGACACACTGTAGTAATGCCGACTCCAAACAAATGAGAGATGCTCCTCTACTGTGAGTTGGTTGGAAGTTTCCACAGTGCAAAGGCAACTCTTTCTGGAGTGGGTACACAGTAGTGGTAGTGTGTGTCTTCCCAGTTTTGGTTGAAGTCAACAGTAGGGTTTGATACTGAAACCTGGTGCCATTCCAATACGACCGGTACCTACCGGATTGAATCACAATGCAGATGGTCTTCTGATGTGGACGTTACAAACGAATCAACAAACGTGCCTAGTTAACATTACAGCAACACTCTCTCTACATGACTGTGGCAACAGGTAGCCCTCTGTTAAGTCGTAGTTAACTTAAACACAGTTAAAACGCTAAGCTAAACAGCCCCAGGCATCGCTGTATTTCACTTGAAAGGATTCCAACACTGGGTGGGATGTTAAATGAATGTTAAAAAACAACTGTGTATAAAATGGTGGAGCATCTGGCGTCAGGTTACTCTTGAAAGCAGAGGGATGCACCGGGTTCGACTGCTTGTGTGAGCCCATGCCAAGGACATCAGTTGCACCCAGGACCGTTTTAAAAGTATTGTTTTGTCACCAGTATCAGAAAAAACTTGTACGATACCCAACCTTCGTCGACATCAGAGGTACAGAAGAAATTGGTATTTTTTATCCACTGGCCTCAGTAAAGATATAAACTACAGTTTCCTCAACTTAGCTGCTCTATTGTGCACCCAGATGGAAGGCGGATCGCAACATATTTTGTAGTGCTCACGTATCTGATCAACATCCAGGTCCCAAAAAGATGTCACAGTAGTCTGCAATGACATTATACACAAGTGTGATTTACTTGATGTATTAACTTCTTACCATTTTTGTTCTTTTGGCCAGATGGCGTGAGTGCGTCTCAGTCATTTACAGTCTTTGTTACTACTGCTTGCCGCTTTTCCAGGGTTGATTCAGTGATCCCATTTGCAAAGCAATAAATCATGATCAATAGCAGCATGACTTGAATCTCTTCCATGCTAACTGTTGCAGTGTCAAGGCATTTTGGGATTGCCAGTGGGATCTGTTTTCAACATGGAAGAATGGATAAATAACCACAGAAGACATTGGTTTTGAATATATCATTAGCTTCTGAAAGGGATACATTATCGTGAAGGTACAATGCTGGTGCTAGTGTTGCATTAGCTTAATGTTAGCCTTTCCTGCTCAGCATACTTTGGGCTAACCTCTCACTTCTCAGCTGTTGGAAATAACAGATGAGACTCTTGAGAAGCTGCAATACTTATTAACTGACACACTGTAATCTGTACTGTACATTTACTGCCAGGCTGACAACTTGGTATTAAGTTTCTGTTCCACTATGAGCAGCACTGTCACTCCTCTGCCACCGTCTCTCCTTCACTCCAATAAAACACAATTATTAAGGCAGTGTGGTAAACCATCATCATATGTTGCTTTGTCACTGCAGTAAAAAAAATAAATTAATCCATGCCATCACAGCCCTACATCATTGGACTAATTTGCCTGGTCTTTGCAGGACAGCAGTGGGTGGAAGGAAGATTTTAGTTCCTTGAAAAGGAGCCCATAGAAATAAAAGTTCTTGGTACTTTGAGTTGAAATGCAGCTATGCCCTCTGTTAAGATGTTAGATAGTCATTTGAGAAGCATATCATGTTTCAGTGCCCATTAAGTTCTACAACATGTCAAAACAACTGTAAGCTTGGATGGCACTGCACAGGTTACTGAGGGCAGAATCAGGATAGATTCATGATTGAGGACCTTTAGTATACCATAAAGTATGCCATTAGTCATTCCAAATGGGACTGTCCCACACAGAAGTTTGCTATTAGCATTCGGAGGTCTATTGCTACATTCTTAGAGAAAAGCTTTCAGTGTATTTATGACTTGGGAGTAAGCTGTAAGGCAGACTGGAAGGAGATTCCTCTGGATTACAGCCTTCTCTCCTTCTTTCTCATTCAGCTATCTCTCTCTCTCTCCCTCTTGGTCTTTGTATTTTTCACTTTCATTATCTGTAAGTGTGTTTTTCCCTGCATACAAAAGAAATGAGGGCACTTCACTTCAATCCTCTTTGAAGATTATCGCCATTGTGAAACATCCTCATTAAGTGCTTACATTTTTTTTGTCGTCGCTTAAACAAAAGTGTGTTTTTGTGTGTGTAGAGCCATAACAATCTTTTCTATACCACTTAGTTAGTGCACTGGCCAACTTTAATAGGGAGGTTCTCTTAAGTTGCCTATGCATTACAAAGAGGTGTACTTGAACGCTCTTACGATAGCACAATCAAAGGTTGCAGCTATTTAAAATAGCAATTCATATGCAAAGATAAAACCGGTATTAACAATCTGCAGCCTCACTTGATTTTAGTGCTCTCTTTCCACATGCTGTACTTCCGTTTGTTTCTCTTCTCCATTGATGTTTTCCCATCTCTTATTCTCCCTTTTCAATTACTCCCGACTGTCATTATACTAACAAGAAGGTCTCCTTTGTGCTAGTTAAATAAGCAGATCCATACTTGAGGCATGTGGTTCACCTGTTTATTTTCTTAATTAGTGCAGGAAATCTGAGTCAGGCTGCAATGCTGTGTGTTGTTTCTGTGTCTTCTCTGCCTCTGTGGTTAAGTAAAAAGCGTGTATTATTAATTGTGGTCGTATTTTGGCCATGTTGGACAGCTGCACTGTGCTGACTATGGTTTTATTACAGTGTATGTGGCTGTGTTTCAGAATGATGTGGGTGGGCTGAGGAGTCTGACCAATAAATGGACCACCTTCCTCAAAGCCAGACTTGTGTGTTCTATCCCCGGACCAGACGGCGTGGACACACACTTTGATGAGCTCAGTAAGTGACTGTGAGAATAAAAAGTGAAAATGTAGGCCAATAAACTGGGTTTTATCTTTCAAAAACGTCCTTCAGACTACACATTAGAAAGGGATTGAGTTTCAAATTGACCCTTTCTAAGTCCTGCCCCTTTTTGCTCTGTGCTCCAATAACAGTTGAGCAAGCTTGGTACCTCAGTCAACTTTCTCCTTTCCTGTACTTAGTTATAGTTTGTGCTTTTCTGGTTGAAAAGAAAACCAAATTTTGAAAATGGATAAAAGATGTTGCTGGGTGACCTGTAAAAGCCATATACAGTTGTATATTCACATCTTAAGTTAGCTAAAGTAGCGAATGCGACCTAACGAGCTACCTGATCTACATCAATCATTAGTTAGCTAGTTAGCTAGGATTTTACCAGCATTAGCTAGTTGCAGTGTCACAATTTCAATATTGAATTGAAAATTGATTGAAAGAAGCTTTCAGTTTCAATAATCAAAATCAAATTCTATGAGTATTTTTTTTCTCTCCATGCCCACCTACTTGCAATGTCCAGTGCTTGTCCAAACATAAAAAACAACACTTCAAAGTCAGCACAGCGTAGCTTGATACTTGATACACTACACTTGATACCATATGGACTTCTTCTTAAAAAAATTGAAAATGTAAATGAGTTGTCAGGACATAATACCAATGATCTGTTGATCTTTACAAATCAAGACTCGAGATTCAAACAATGGCATAGCTGTGCTAAAAAAAAAGTTGAAATAAAAAATTTCAATCAAAAGTCAAATCAGGAATTGTGGATTTGGAGAATCCTTATCCTTATTAGCATGCTAGTTAGTCAGCATCTTACTAACATTAGCAACAAACAATGTTGCTTCTACAAAAAAAAGGAGGAAGTTGACCAAAGTATCAAGTTTGCTCAACAGTTATTGTGGCACAGAGCAAAAAAGGGTGGGATTTAGGAAGGGTCAACAGAGAAGTGAAGCCATGCCCTATCCGGGGTCTTTGGAAAAAACATGAGTGGTGGTCTATGGTGAGAGAGAAATTATTTTTTGATCCTGTTTGAATTGTATCATGAATTACACATGTGATGTATGTCAATTTAAGACATAAGACAATGTACATCTTGCACAATATACATCATCACCACCAACATCACTGTCCTTTAAATGTAATGTTATCTTACCTGAAGTGTTTTATCCAGCGACAACTGGTCCTTTTATCAGCCAGGAAGTGAAAAGACGAGTAAGGCCTGTTGTTGTGTGACTACATCCCAGTACGCAAACATGCAGGCATCGTAATTTCAGCAGCTAACATTAGCTTTTGGAGGGAGAAAGTGATGAAGTCACTTACTCAACTTCGGGGTGTGTAGTCTTCTACTTACATATCTTCACAGTCTTATACTTCAATAGTTTTACAGCAAACGGCAACTTTATTGACTTGTAAAAGTAGCTTTTAGATAAACAGACATCATATTTGTAATTCATAGCACAATGCAAATGGAATCAAGAAATAATTTGTCTCTTGCCATTGACTTCCACTGGGAGGGACACTGACTTTGCCTTGCTATTGTATAGTATCAGCAGTTGCACAGTGGTAGCAGTAGACAATATTAGACTGTAGTTACTGCTTCTTATAAATAAGATAACAATAAAATCTTTTATATACAGATAAAGGTAATAAAAACAAATAACCTTTATATTGCTTCCCCTCTCTCTTACAGAGGACGTTTTTCTACTCCCTACCAGAGATGACAAAAACCCAATAGTGTATGCAGTCTTCACCACCTCCAGGTAAGTCCAGTATTCATCATACCATCATCAACACCACCTGTGGTCTCTCATTTTCTTCCCTTAGCTTTGACCTGGTCTCTTGTTTCGACTTTCCTCTCAGCTCCATTTTCCGTGGCTCAGCAGTGTGTGTGTACAGCATGGCGGACATAAGGGCTGTGTTTAACGGACCGTATGCCCACAAGGAAGGGCCCGACCACCGCTGGGTAGAATACGAGGGGAGGATACCATATCCCCGTCCTGGAACGGTGAGTTTCTCCCAGCTAAAGATCATTTTCTTCTCACAAAGTAGATTAATAAAATCCTCAACCTCCTTACTAATTAAAAAATAATAAACATGGCCTGATTTAAAAGTGCGCCTCACTGGATTCAAAGGTGAAATGTTCAAGATGCTGTAGGGTATACATCTGTACATGGAACCTTATGATGTATGACATAACCTTGGCTTTGATGAGGTCACTTGACATGTTAATCAGATTCTTGTTTCATTTTGTTTAAAAAAACGTAATCAAGGGAAGGAAAGGGATCTATAGAAAATTTGGTGTATGCCTCAGGTGTACAGCTGAGTGAACACTGTGTTTGAGTTATAGTATATGCAGAAAGAAGGAGCAGGAGTGACACAGATGTTCCAGATGTTTTTTGCTTCCTGCTGTTCTTTATTTTACCACTAGAGGGAGACATGCACAAGTAAATTGTTAGACAGAAACCTTTTGTCAATTAGATGTTGAGAAATAAAGGAAAAATGGTCTCTAAATACATTCAACCATCTCTTGATGGTGAAATTTTTGCACAAGATCAACATTTTTTTAAAATTTTGTCTTTCAGTGTCCCAGCAAGACATATGATGCAAGGATCAAGACCACCAAAGACTTCCCAGATGAGGTGGTCAGTTTCATTCGATTCCACCCTCTCATGTACCGCTCTGTCTACCCGCTGACTGGCCGACCTGTGTTCACACGTGTCCGAGTGGACTACACCCTGACTCAGATTGTAGTGGACAGAGTTATGGCCGAGGATGGACAGTATGAGGTCATGTTCTGGGAACAGGTGAGACGCACAACTCTCTTCCCAGTTGTCTGTTGAAATTCTGTATTTGACCAGCAGAGGGCACTACATCACTATGAATTGTCCACAGGCTACTCTTAACTCTCCCACTCCAGTCTTACCTCCCAGTGACCCTTTTTTAGTGGGGGGGCAACACTTGTTTTTTAGTCATAAATCTGTAGTAAACATTGTTTTCTAAGGTGTCTATTCAAAGTTTGAAAGTTAGGGTGTAGTGTATAAGGGTTCAGGACGTTACGATGGAAGTATATGATAGCCAATATGATGCTCTAACATGCCTCATAAATTGTTGCAGTTTTTTGGGGTTGATAACATTTATTGCAGAGATTTGGTGAAAAACTTAACCATTTTGACATGAGAGTTGATTAAAAATGGTCAAAATACCACATTAAGACACAAGGACCTTGAGGAACACCATAGAAAAAATCATGCTATTATTTGGTATCATAAACTTTTGAGATTTCTGTAAGAATTGCATTTTTCGGCAATTGGATGGTGGACTGCTGTTCTGTGAATTGTTTAGAAAGCCCCTTACAGTCAATATATCTAAGAAATCCATACATACTCTGAAGGCCCGGGGTCTCTAGTTTGTAGTTGTGAAGTTTCATGCGGCTGTGATTATCCAAGAGGTCACAATAGGTCAATTTATACAGTGAAGTCAGGTTTCAAAAAATGAAATATCTGTTATGGGTACTAATATCATCACACATGAATGCACTTGGGCTCATTGTATCCACAAGAATCTCAGTTTTCTAGTCATACCCAGTTTATGATAATCCAATGCTGTTTAGGGACCACAGTATGCAGGAATATTCAAATGGAATAGGCAAAAATAACAGATTAGCACTGCATGGAAAAATACATGTTTTTTGCTCAAAAGTGCATGTGGTATTTGCATGAAGTGGAAACATTTGTAAAGAGTAGACTCTTGAGTACCCATACAGCCCATTTTCATCCAGATATCTTGAGCTGAGGGGTCAAGGTTGATTTTTCCTTTGCCAAAATTAATTAACTTTGGAGCATTATTTACTCCCATTCCCAACAAGCTAGTATGGCATGGTTGGTACCAATTGATTCCTATCTTCTAGTTCTATATAATGGCCTTAAAACTCTAGAGCTTCTGATGGACATGCTGCATCCAAAATCACATTCTGACATGATATTTATTGAGCTAAAACAGTACCTGACATTTTTTGGTATGCAAGAAACCCTAGTATGAAACCGATAATATGCGAGGTGCATACTATTTCCTGAAAATATTACAGTAGAGTGACATGATAGGTGCTGAGCAGTGCATCCAAAAAGAAGCATATATAGTGCATAGTATGTGATTTTGGACACAGTACTGGTAATGTGAGGACTTCTCTCTTAGGATCTTCTCAGTATCCTTTTTTTTGTTTTTTGTTAGTGCTTTGGAGAAAGGTGTGAGTCTACAGACTAGAAGTATTCATTTTCATTGGATAGAAAAATGATACAATACTCATACCTGGCTGTTTTTATTATTCACCCCTGAATGAAAAATACATGCTGTGTGGTTTGCTTGTTTTATCACAATCGCCTCTCCTTCCTCCTTCCTGCTTCACTCCCTGTCGTAGATGCCGGCTCAGTTCTGAAGGTGGTGAGCATCACTCAGGAGAATTGGTCAACAGAAGAAGTGGTGCTTGAAGAACTTCAAGTTTTCCAGGTTTGGTGCTCAACACAGCTATGCACACAAATTCGCAAATCCAGAAACACAAGCACACACACTTTCATTCACTGCGAGCGTTGCTTTTTGATGCCAACTGTTCTCCAGTGGGACAGTTGGCTCATCAAAAATATTCATCATGCCTTCATTAAACAAACTTTTCTGCGATATTAATAAACAAACTCATCTCTTTGTTTTACTCCAACAGTGCCCCAATAGTATACTGGATGTTTATTGAGGTGTTGAAGTTGGTGTTAAAGTTTGTTTTACTTTTTGCAGGTTCCCACTCCCATCCTCAGTATGGAGATGTCTTCAAAACAGGTTTGGCCTTATTCAAACCCATTTTTTCCCCATGTTTTTTCTGCATGTTTTCTCCGCTCTCTGCCTCCATTCATGCCTCATGCATTCAGTCGTGTGCATATCCCTGATGTGGCACCAGACATACTGTTTTTTTACCCACAGTTCATTCATGTTTTCAGTTTTCCTCTCTCTCTTTAGCCTAATTCATTTTCTTGTAGCTCCCTCTCCCCCTTCTGCCTCATTATCTGAGGGTCAGAGGTGTCAGTAGACACTTCAACCCCAATCACAGCTTCCATTAATCTCCAGCAGTGTTTGACCTGAGTGTGTGTGTGTGTCTGTATGTGCATGCTCACCCGTGTTTTCAGTGATTGTTTTGAAGTTCTGTTTAGGAATCTCTTAAACTGCAGGCAAGTCAGAGCAGATCCTTTGAGTCACATTTGTAAAAATTCCTCATATATAGAAATCCTTAAAACTCTCTTGTATCACCTTGACCCCCAGTTATTCTTGAGTTTGTATTCACAGTAAGAACCCTGAGGAGATTTTTTAATGATGATGAGTGTTAGGGCTGCAACTAACAATTATTTCATTATTGATTAATCTTAAGATTATTTTAACATTATTCAAACAATCGGCTATAAAATGCTCATCACAATTTCCCAGAGTGCAAAGTGATGTCTTCAGATTGCTTCTTTTGTCCAACCAACAGCCCAAAACACAAAATGTTTTCATGTATTGTCATAAATGACAAAGAAAAGTAGCAAATCCTTACATTTAAGAAGCTAGAACCAGCAAATATCGGACATTTTTGCTTGAAAAATGACTGAAACAGTGCAGCAATTGATGCAGCTCTAAAGAGTATAGTGAGGGACAGAAAACTAAATGTCAACAAAAATCTTAAAATTTTAATTTCAAACAAAATATGGGCTGCTTCTGTCACTGTACTTTCTCTTTGTGTATTTTTTGCAGGTCTAACCAAATAGATTTCTGTCTGGATAATAAACTTGAACTTGAAATTGATCTGAATGTTTACCTTCCCTGAAGCAGAATGTGGTGTGTGTTTCACTATAGCAACAGCTCTACGTGGGTTCAAGTGAAGGGCTCGCCCAGGTTTCACTCAGCAGATGTCACCTGTACGGCCACGCCTGCGCTGAATGCTGCCTGGCACGAGACCCCTACTGTGCCTGGGATGGACACACGTGCTCACGATACATCCCTGCATCCAAAAGGTATGACAGACTCTGAAACTCTGTTCCATTTAGTGTAGCAGAGCCTTTACAGCAAGCCAACATGCACAATCGCAGCACCCTGACTCTGTTTGAGATCAGTGAAACAGAACCTTGATTAGTATCATTGGTAACACTTGATACCTGGCTGCTGTGAAAATATATATTCACTTTACAGAGCTGTCATTACCATCAACCAAAGCATGAAGCTTAAAGCGATAATCCACCCCAGAATGATAATCCACTCAGTATGGACTCACCCCTATGCTGATGTGAGGTTCACAAAACAAAACAGTCACAAAACAATCCAGGAGTTTCAACAGAAAACAGGGTTGCAGCCAAATCCAGTACAATGGCAGTGAATGGTGACCACGGATAAAATGTAAAAAAAAAAAAAAAAAGAACACAAAACAAACACAAAATGTCTCCATCCTGCTCGTGTGGTGTAATCCAAGTGTCCGTGAGCCGCAACATTAAAATTTAACCACAAAAGATGCCATTTACACCATGTTTTTAGCCAAAATGTCAACTGTAGTCTCCCAGGTAGCATGTAAACGTGGTGTCGATGTATCGCCAGATGTTGTATTGCTCTTAAATTTAATTAAACAGTGGCATTACAAGTGTTTAAAAATTTGCTGATACATGTAGACACCCCGACACAGCACTGGTATCATCCACAAGACCAGACACCAACAAATAGATGAATAAAATATGAATAATGGAACATCAATATTTAAAAATCATGAATCATTAAATTAATAGGTTTTATAGGTTAATATTTAAGCTAATATACCATGTCAATCCACTGTACATCCACAGTTACTATATTGTACACTGCTTCACATCACCCACTACATCACCATGTAAAAACAGGCAGTCAACACCGTGGGTTAAAATATTAAGAAGATAACTTTACACACATATTTGCATCACATATCAGAATATTTATGGGAAATTACAAATTCAAACCTGTAACTATGTGTACACACACATGCACCCACTTGTACAAACGTGTAAGCACAAAACTTTAAATACAAATTCAAAATTTACAAGTATAAAATTACTTCTACTTGTACTTCCTCTCAGGTACGTAGAGTTGGTGCACATTAATGTCTTAGTGATATTAGGACTTTTAGACATTAAGAGCATAATTTATAGCTTATTAACTTGCAAAAATGTGATCCAAAAAAAGAAAAGAAAAAAAGTTGATCTATAAACTGCTTTATGTAAACTGCTTTGACCCTTTGTTGCCCTACTTCCTCATGGTATACGTGTATGAGTGCATGTGCTCCCAGGTTTAGTTGTTTGTTCTGGGACTGTCAGGCAGAGTTCTTTGTAAATATGTTTTCTCTTTTGGTTTTCCTCACCTCTTCATTTTTCCATGCCAAAGGGTATTAGTCCATTTGAGTCATTGATTAGAGATGCTGTTCCTCAGCTGATTAATGTTACTGTCATTCCACACCTCTAGAGTGTATCCTCGAGGTGCAAAAGCAGGTGTGTGTGTGTGTACTGTATGTGTGTCTGGGTTTTCTGTTTTTTTGTGTGCTTGCTTGCACAAATCGAGGCTCCACAGAATCCATACCCTACAGTTAGAGGTCACACTGCCAGATTATTGGCCAGTGGGGATGCTGTTATGGTTTGTGGAATAGTGGAGGCCCTGCTTTTGGTCTCAGGGGCTCTTTGAAAGCTGATCTTCACAGTGTCAGTGAGTGTAGGCTACAGATGTCCCATCACACAGGACTGACAGGAGGTGGAGGAGGTGAAATCAATACAAACTGAAGGAGTCCAAGTGAGCAACACCCAGCTAGAGGCCAAAAAAACTTGATTTTTTTTGTTTAACCACTTCCACTATCACATTTATGTAGAAAAACAAATATCAAGCTGCAAATGAGATGGGATAATTTCACTTTTACCTCCACTCTAGTTTCCCTTGTTCAGTTTTGTTGTGCATTTAGGCTCTTATGTGTCGACCAGAGAAAGACGCTGGGGGTTACCAGTAATCAGAGGTCATCTCACAGTAAATCATCTCTCAAGTGATTCTGAAAAATTGTTGCTGGAGGAAAAAGAGCTTTTTCACAACAGCATTCCAGCACAGTATAAGCAAATTTGACATTTGAGAAAACATACGCCAGTTTGAGATATGTGACCTTACTTGAATAAAAGTATATACAGTATCTACAATCACCACAAAATTACTTAGAGTTTAAAAGTAAAACTAGGCCTACTCATTCTGCAGTAATGTGGTCCTCGTCAATATTGTAGTCATGATGATTTTGGATCAATATTACAGCTGCATTAACATGTTTGTTGCGTTTTATTGTTGTAGATATTTAAAGTTGCACTTATTATACTGTAGTAGTTTAATCTACAGCAGTGCATCATATATTTTAAGATCATCATATGCTTCTAAGATCACTCATCACACAAATCTCGAAAAGTCAATTTTTCATGAACAGCCCTGTTCTCAGCCTCCATCTTTTTAGAAATAGTTTAGAAAATAGAAATAATTAAGGTGCAGTAAGTGATTCTAGATTCTAGTGATTCTAGATAAATGGTTGATTGTTTAGTCTTATTCCCAGGTTGTCAAATAATTTTGCTCTAGGAATGAAACTGTGATAGGCAATACATGATGTTCACTTGGCAGGAAGAGTATAATAAATTGTGAGAATGTGAGAAGTAGCTATTAACTATCTAACTGTCAGACAAATTTAGTGGAGAAAAAAGTACAGTATTTGCCTCAAAGATGTAGTGGAGTAGAAGTACAAAGATGCATAAAATGGAAATTCAAGTAAAGCACAAGTATCTCGACTTTGTACTTAAGTACAGTACTAGAGTAATGTACTTAGTTACATTCCACCACTGCTATCAGAATTGTAGGTAATATACTTAATGTGCTCAGTAATACTGTATGTGTCTGACATGTAAATAAAAATGAGATGTAAAAAGACCTCTCAAAACACACCACATGACATTAACTTTGTGTATTTGTTCTTCAGACGAGCCAGAAGACAGGACATCAAGCATGGAGACCCTGCCAGTCAGTGCTGGGACACAGCAGACAGTATGTAGACTTTGTTCTGTTAGGAAGTTCAGCCTCGATTTGTCTTTGTAAGATAGTCTGTTTTTTTTTTTTTTTTTTTTTTTGCAAGCTGTAGACACATCCAGCAATCAGATAAAAGAATCACTTAACTAGTCACTAGAGGAAACCTGCATGCTGTACTCTGTTATACAGACTCTTGGATCAATAACAGTGGTGTTTTCTTTAGGTCTTGTTGGGGGACAGGTGGAGGAGAGGGCCCTCTTCGGGGTGCAGAGCAACTCCACATTCCTCGAGTGTATCCCCAAATCTCAACAGGCCCAGATCCGGTGGTACATACAGAGAGGTGGATCTGAACGCAGGGAGGAGGTCAGTGAGTGTTGTCCTCCACACACTAGAACACACACCACCCAAACATAAATTCTCTTGATGACTTTCCTTTCTATCTGAAGTCTGAAGGTGGACCTTTGGACCTTTGCTTTTCTGGAGTTTACTGTACCTGAGGGGTTACATTTTTGTCATGCCAGATCACAAAGCAGGGAAGTTACAGGGCCAAAGAACATTCATTTTCTTACATAAGCACTTCAGATCATACAAAAACATCATACTTGACTTCAAGCTCACTGGCTATGACGTCTGAGCCTTGAACCCATAAGCATTTTGTTTGTGCTACAAATCACACACTGCTGCAGGTCCTGCTTATCTTGGTGAAGATGAAAACAATGCCCAAATTGAACTCCCAAAAGTCACGTCTATTGTGGAATTATGGGTAATACGGGACCAACTCGGGGTCACTGGAAGATCATTCTTGTTGTTTATGAGCGTCCAGGGCTTTTCTGCAGTTCCTTGGTTTTTGAGGAGGGTGAGGAATGACATAAAGCATAGCCACCCGAGGGGATGAGATGGGACATTACGTGTCTCATATGAAATATGGGACAAAGAGGGAACACTACAGAACTGCACTTTTACCCTTCATTTAACCTTTTTCTCTCATTGAGTGGCCAACTGCTTTTCCCCGTGGGCCACCATAGGTTTTTCAAGGGAGACTATCAATTTTCTCAATTGTGTTCTGGACAGCTAAATGGAGTGATGGATCAGAAAACAAGTTCTGCACACTAACACTGTATAGAATATTGATTTATCACAAAGCATGACTTAAAACATAAATAAGACAACCACTTTAGGCAAGGCATGTGTCAGTTTTGAGATTTTGGTCTGTTTTGTTTCCATAACATGTCTTCTTTCAGACTAGAGGAAAGAAAACATCCAAAATACACACATTTCATCATATCTATTAGTTAAAAAAAAAATCTCTTAGTCCCCTGTTGTGTGCAAAATGTATGAAATTTCACAATATCTTTAAAGGACGTTTTCTCAAATGAGTTTGTTTTTTTTTTCTCACTTTGAGCCAGAAATCTCCACTTCAGTAGTCAGTTCAAAAGTTTTCTGAATGTGCTTACAGAGGGGTCTGTTCATATATCATTCACATTCTGGTTTATATAACATTTTATTCCTAAAAACATGGTAATAAATGTGGTAAAACATGATAAATGTTCCCTGTGCTCCCTCAGTTGGGCCATTGGACTTTGGCGAGTGTCCTTTGTTGAGATTCTGATTACGCAACATGAACTGAAATACTGGTGGGTTAGATTTTGAGTGTAGTATGAACTGCTGGAAAACCAGACTGTTTAAAGGTGATGACTGGTAGAAGAGATGAAGCGCTCAGAACAAGATGTGTGAGAAAGTGAGTGTGCAAATATCGGCAGAAGTGCCAGTGTGATTTAAACTTTCTTTGATCAGGAAGCCTGATGTTACTCTACAGTTCTGTGGTTTACACTGCAGACTGGAGTTAACAGTGTCAAACGTCTAGATCCGCACTATATACGCTTGTATCGTCTTCACTGTGCTGCTGGATGTGCTGTCTCTCCATGAAAGCCCATTTCCACCAAGGGATGAAAAAAAATGTTTCAGGAAGTCATTATGTAGTCATTATCTAGACTGACCTCTGACTTACTTCGAGTGTCCTTGTACGTAGCATTAACAAAGAAAAGGAAACTTTTTTACCCAAATTCACCTGTAGTGTATCCTTTAGTTGAAAACTCAAGAGTGCTCCTTCTTAGAGCATATTGAAAGCTGAAATTCCAGCATTTGCAAAAAAGTTAAAACAAATATCACTGGTGCAAATTTAGTGTATATTTACAAAACCGTTAAAACAAATTTGTATCATTTTATTTTTGCTAATTGCCACTGCATTGGTGAGTCACTTTAAAACTCTGATCCTGGGAGACAGGACGGTGGGCAGACAAGTCCTTATACAGGGACAAGGAGGTGATGTGTTTGTATTTGAGGTGTTGAAAGGAACTCGTTGATGATGACACTCGTCTCCTGAATGAGACAACAGAGACTCGCTTACTCAGCACCTCAGTGCCGTCCCCTCCCCTAATCAAAACATACAAACCCTCCTCCACCCATCGCAAGTGTCCTGCTCACAACTCAACCTGCTCACTCCTCGTCTCTCCCCCCACTTCCCACTACACTTATTTACTCCCACGGCTGGTCCCCTGTCTTCTTCCTCGGGGGAGAATGTAAACACCCTGACAGGTGCAGAGGTCACTTCTGACCCATGTGGTCCTTTATAGGCCTGCTCAGCAGAAAGCTGCGTGTTTTCCCTTTGAGTGTGTGTGTATGTGCCTGTTTCTTTATGCTCCCCTACAGCAGAAATCATAACAGAGCGCTCCCTAGGGACAGCCATGTGTTTTGCGGTAATGAACACAATGGGGTGTTTTCTGTGTTTGTGTGTGTAGGCATGCAATGATATGTGACCTATTGTGCTCTAGACAAAGTGATGAAGGAATGAATGCAGGAGTACTTCCAACTCTTAGGATTAGACGCAGGAGTTAAACAAATACAGCAGAATGTGCAGAATATGATGAACTAACAGCAGGTTCAGTGGTGTTTATAGTGGCAAATGTTGGGGGTATATGTACATAAACATTTCTAGGTGACTGAAATTTTATCTCACTGGCTTCTCTGCCAGTAAAAAAGGTAGAAAGAGCTACCACCTGGGAAAAAAACTGGCACTCCAATACATTTTTTTGTTTTATGACTTTCCTGATTCATTATAATTCAATTATTATTAAATTAAAATTAATTTAATAATATATAATAATAATAATATAAGTTAAGAATGCTGCTTTAGTGTTTGAAGAAAGTCCCCATAATGACTGAAACCTAAAGAAACCAGATGGTTCATTGTGATTCAAACAGTGTTTTGGGGGTTAAAAAGAAATATTTAAATTGGCAAGCACAGTTTAATAGTACAACTGCCTTTAAATAAATAAATAAGTGTTACAAAGTAACATGTTACTGTAACTACTTTTGGCAGTAGCAAGACATATAACTAATTACTTTTCTCAAATTAATAATTCAATTGTTGAAATTTAAATGGGATTGTTACTCTTTACTTTTGTCTTACCTGAGACAGCAGAGGATAGCAGACATAGCAGACATATGCAGCCCAGTCTAAACATCACCTGACCTTATGGTGGCCCAAGACAACTCAGGCAATGTGAGCTTGCTTTTCATCATAGCATGAGATAAAAAATATGTGCATCATATCACTGTTTATTAACTGCTGTAGCCACACTTGGTTAACATTTGTAGTTTCTTGTGGGTCTTCTTCGACTAAATCCTACTGTCGAAACTAGTGGCAATAAAAGTGTAGCTTATAGGTAGACGCTAGTCTGCTGCTTTCCCTAGTAACTAATTACATTTATACTGCACTAATTGGTAAACTAATTCAGTTACTTTTTTACAGAAGGAACTAGTAACTGTAACTAATTATCAATTGCAGTAACTCATCCAACACTCAAATAAATGAATGAATAAATGAATGTAATTCTTCAGCATGGAAGCCAGTGGACGCCTCAAATGTTTGAAGACATAAAATACTCCAAACAAAGGGAAACTGCAGCACAAATATTTGGGTTTTAGAGTATTTACACCTGGTTGTATGATGAATTGTTTCTACCAATGGGCTAATAAATTAACAAACATGGCTTTCAGACTTAATCGGAAAAATAGAGAGAGCAATTATCTAAATCCTGCATAGACTGTGAGTTTGTGAGCTTGAATAAGTTTTTTTCCATTGTGCTCATAGGCAACATGAGTTAGTTTTCATTCTCTTTTGCCTTTTCTTCATGTGGGCTAATATTTACACTTCAGCACATGATTAATTGTTTTCTTGGCTGAACCCCAGGAATGCTGCACACAGTCAACTTAAAGTAAAAGAGTTCAAGTGAACCCCACCAAGCTGGAGGTGAAAGAAACGCACCCTGTGTAGTTTATCAGGTGATGTAACAGATTAGTTATGGCCTGTTTTTCAGAGTACCTTTGTGTGAGTCTTGTTATTTGGAAAATATTTAAATTATAGTCTTGTAATTGATGCTATTTGACTTTTTTCCTCATCTCTGTTTGGATAATGACTTCATCGTCACAATTGCTTTTGTTCTTTTCAGTACTAGTCATTGTTTTCTCTCTTTCTTTATCATTACCATCCGTTGCTAATGTTGCGTTTACTGGCAGCTATGTCAAATACACAAAAACTGCAGGAACTTTATTGGCTAGAATATTAAAACCACACCCGTATTAAACTAAAACACTCAAAGTCTATCATTGCTGACAAAGAAAAGTCTGGTTTTAAGATGAATTTTATGAGTGACAGTTAGAGCACAGACACAGGAGTCGTGAACAGTTCCATGTCTTTTGATTTAATGTGTTGCATCTTGTAGTTTGGTTTGGTGAGGCAGGACAGCGGGACAGAGTGGTCTACCTGCTCTCACAGCTGGCCGTGTGGTGTTGGAACAGGTGATGTCTGAAGAGTCCGGCTGTTTCAACCTTTCACTCCCCATGCTTTTCTTCTCACTCTGTTTCCTCCTGTCTGTCGACTCTTTTCCTCTCCTGTCCCTCAAACTCCCTCATCAGCCCCACCATGATCTCTCCTCACTTAATTCCTGCCTTCATGCTTCTTTACTCCGTCTACTTTGGTTCCTCATACTTTCCCTGTAGTTTCCCACAGTCTCTTCCCTTCTGTGTTTCTCTCCAAACTCTCTGCCTCCTGATGGGTTTTGATAAAGGCATCCTCAACCAGCTGCTCGCAGCACCTGCACCCTGATACTTAATTTCATCGTACACTCAGACACACACTGCTTCCTCTTATGCCCTCGTAAAGGTCAGCTATTAAAGATGTGAGCTGGAAGAGATTCCTCTGTCTTTCTCACAGCATGTTTTTGTGCGTATGTGTGCGCATTCACCTCCTGGAGCCTGGAATGCTGGCACATTAGAAAATTTGTAATAAGAAAAGCACGGATGATGTTGAATTTCATTCATGGTGTTCATTAGGACACAGACGCAGCCTTCCTGAAAGCATGGGAAGGTCTTAACTTGTTACTTAAGCTTCAACCCCCACTCTTGTGATACATCTGACTATTAAAAGCTGTTTCATTGGGCTGCTCCACATGCATGCACTCTTGTTCACACATACAAATATGCATTTAAGTGTCCCTACAAACACAGAACTCCCACAACAATACACTTAAAAGCTTTTTTTGCTTCATCGCATGCCCAGATACAAACAGACACACATGCACACACAGGTACACAAATAAAGACAGACCATCTGGGTGAGTTTAAATGTCTGGCACTGTATTTAGTCACAGATGCCTTGATTTTGGACGGCATGGGGGGGAAGGCTTCAAAGCCACACAAACAAACCAATACTGAGTGAACAATTTTAAAGGAGCATCATGTAAAATATAGCCAGATATTTAAATGTGTTCAAAAAATGACCCAACATTATTTACAGAATGTGAAGAAGTAACAGTTATGACATTATGTCACAGATGTCTATGTATGGTGTGGCAGAGATACCTATTGTACTGAAGTTAGTATGCTAACCAGCTAGCCCAGGTCCCTCCTATCTAATAACACCATTCTTACCTCTAGGCAATACCCTACCAATAAAAGTCATTGCAGGAATGTAGTTGCAACGTAACTTTCCAACACGTAACGTTGCTGAAACCTCATGTGTAACACTGTAGAAACCTACTATGTGAAATTCCAGAGTGTTGTCGCCAGGATGTTTTTTTAAACATTTACTGATATGTTGTTCCAATGTTTCTGCAACTTGCTGTTTGTGACAGCACAACACATCACTTCATATCGCTGGGATGTTGCACGCCCCTACTAAGACAGGGTCATTTCTGGAACATCCTGCAGTGTAACATTTGAAGTGTAATTTTGCAGTAATGTTGCTGCAACATAACATTTTAACTGTAATGTTGCAGGAACATCACTTCACATCATAAATGAACAGACGTCACAATCACAACGATGCAGCAACATACTGTTTGTAAGATGGTCCTGTCTTTTATAAGCTCTTAGCTAAAATAAGCTTTTTAGTCATATAAATAAACAAAATAAACTCACAAAATGTTAAGAAAATAATTTTTCTCCCTTATTTTCCATAATAAACCTTATACCTTCTGAAGTCAAGTTTTTCTCTTTTACCAAACTGAGTTTGTTCATATTGAAAACACACTTCAAACTCGACAGAAACAAAACAAAATTCAACAAAAACATCATGTCTTCTCACTGTTAAACGATCACCAACTCTGGTTTGAAAGTACATCCTTAATCCTTGTAAAAATATTACCCCCTCTCTATTGCCTGACCTCTGTCTTGCCTCACTCTGCTTCACGTCTATCATCTTCCTGCCAGCCGCTCCCAGAGTCAGAGTCCTGGTTGGAGTCACTGTGAATCACCTTGGTACAGTATTCATTGTCATCACTGGGGCTGTGTTTGGTTCAGGTCCAGCCGTGTTTACTGAGAGGCTGCAGAGCCCAGTTCATTTGAAAACATAAATATGTGATGGTGATCCACGCTACAGGTCCAGCCATACTCAAGTAGGGCCTCTGCGCTACAGTGTAGCTACAGGGCTAACTGAGCTAACAGTAGGTAGTAGACAAGCTACAACAGAGTATAGAGTGTTGCAGGGTTGACGTATGTATTTACGTCAACATGGAAGTTAACATCACTTTGGTTCTCTCCACAAATGGGATTTTACCATTGGATTTTAGATCAGTGCAGAAAATAAGCTGTGGCAAACAAAAGTTCATGACACTTGGATGTTTTGTTCAACACCGTTTACATTATTTTTGAAGCATAAATACAAACACCAGAGGTCAAAAGCTAACATACACAACCTACCTCCTAAATGACTAGTGTTTGGCATGATGTCTGCGCTCTACTCTCATTCAGCTACTTTCTGTTATGTCATGTTAAAGCTTTAAAACATTATATTTTATGTCGTAGAACAAGATGTGAAATCTCTAAAGTTTGTGTTTACCACAGGCCATATTTCAATCAAATAATTTAATTTTCAATCAAACAGCAAAAAACCCATTGCATTTGATATGAGGGAACAGGAATTGCTAATATGCCTACTCATTTCTGGGTGTTAAGACTGACTCCTGCAGCACTCCACAGTGAGGAGCAGTTCACGGTAACTAAATTTTAGATGTTGCTCCTTTAAAAAATATCCCAATGTTTGCACAAGCACTTTGCATGAGTGATATTTAATGCTTTTAATACATATCCCAGGTGTTTTGTGTCAGGTGTGTCAGGAAATGAGAATGTGACAGGAGACAAACTAGAATGTCTAATGTGGGTGAGGGTCAAGCTCCAAAGAACCTCTGAGGCCTGTGGCTCTGCCTCTGGCTGGACAACACATCATCAGTGTCAGACCTAGAAACCACCACCGAGCTACACACGTGTAAACACATGCGCACGTTTGCACACACACTCAGATTTTCATGGTTTTCCACATGAAGTTTACGCCTGGGCCTCCTTCTCTTGCTGTCTTATCAGTTGCACCCCTGGGCGGTCAGATCAGGCCTGTGGGAGGTATGCTTTTGAAGCATTCGCACATGCATGGACACACACTGGTCACACGCACTCATGCTCTTTTGCTGTCCTCTGAGCACAGCTGTGTTGTTTTAGGACCTGACAGCAGCCGTGCCACCTGATGAATCATGGTGGATGCTAAATGAAAAGAGGGACCATAAACATCAGCACACTACTTACCCATACACCTCAAAGACAAGCACATGCCCCCCCCACCCCACCCACCACACACACACACACACACACACGCACGCACACACACACACACACACACACACACACACTTCAACATTTCTGACAAATACCATCTTTTGCCTTTGCGTAGCGCTGACACTCATCATGCTTCTAAAGATCTCTCCTCACCACATAATGACCCCTGGCCCCCCACGCTGTGGGTGACATTCACCACACCCATTTCAATATGTTTCCTGTTTCAGGGGTCATTACCATGTTCAATGCACCTCGGATACAAATCAAGCATGTGATGTATGTGTGTAAACAGGTCGGCAGGTAACAAGCTGGTGTCCTTCTGATTGATTGTTTGGGGGGAGAGAGATGCAGATTTTCTTGCTGTTTTGTTGTAAAGCTTTCAGTCTTCATTTATGAAAAAAATTGCAAAGGAAATTTATGAAAGGAATATTTCACATATTGTTTTATTGCATCTATGGTTGGACAATATGTCTATTATATCAATATAATAGTCTGACACTAGATTAGGGATAGCTTTTGTAGAGATAATTTAATTTTTTATCTTTATATAAACTTGAGTCTTTGAGTTATAGAAACCCAAAAGGTTCTGTATTTGTTTTGTAATTGTTCACAATTGATTTGTGAACCTGATTTGTCATTACATATTGATTTGGGTATTTGAAAATTAAATGGTTGCAATTGAAAATTTTATTATTAACCATTCTTCACTTTCACTTTAATGAATTTACAATTTTAAAAAAATATTTTTTGAAGAATTTATTTGTTTCTAAAGCTCAAACAGTCAGAGTTTTTTTTTGTAAGAAGAAAAATAAATCATTTCACAAAAGATTATAGTTTGGGAAACTTTTTAAAAATGGATTTTAAAACTTAAGAGTTTGATTCCAAACTCAGAAATTTTGTGAAGACGATTTCCATGAAGTTTTCTCAACTTCAGTTTTTTAGTGTATGGATGCACTTTGCTTAACTTAGCCATCTATAAAAAACATCATGTTCAAACTGTGAAACAAATATTCTACTGCCCTAAAGGAAGAAATACACAGCCCACAACATGACTCAGTTATGCAATACTGCTGCTTCTTTTTATTTCACTCTTTTCTTTTTAGATTTTAGGGAGCATTTTTGATTGTCGGCACCATTGAAACATTCAAAATGAAAATTTAATCTGTGCCTCTTGTGACCTTTCTCTCTCTATGGCATGTCACTCAAAGGTTAGTTAAGCATTTATGTGATAGTTGAGGCTAATGGATTGTATCAGATTATTCTCTTCACTCTCAGATTATACTCTATACTCTCTCTTACCCAGACTGTTCTAGCTGTTCTATTATTGTCCTTTACCCACTTAATCATTGTATCCACATTACTGATGATTATTTATCAAAAATCTCATTGTGTTAATATTTTGTTAAAACACCAGTTGTCATCACTACAATATTGTCACAATGTCAATATCGAGGTATTTGGTCAAAAATATATTTGTCCATATCACGCGGCCCTGGCTGTGTTGTGAACTAGCTGAACTGGTCAGCCAAAGTGAAGGCAGCTGTGGTCATATTTTGTCCTTTGTGGTGAAGCTCTTATATGTTTCTCTCTGTCTCTCAGGTCCGGCTGGACGATCGTGTTGTACACACAGATCGAGGTCTCCTGATTCGCTCTCTCCATGCCTCTGATGCTGGTGTGTATGTCTGCGTGGCTCAAGAGCACACACACTTCACCCACACTCTCCTCCGTCTCACGCTACAGCTTGTTACGCATGGACAACTGGATGGGAAGCCCAAGTCTAGTGAGGACCCCTTGGTGGAGCTACGCCATGCCACTGAGTCCCGCCAGCGTTACAAAGACTACCTGAGAGTGATGAGCTCTCCCTTTGGCTCTCTGGAGGAGTACTGTGATTCACTGTGGCTGGAGAAGAGGCCATCAAGGGCACGAGGACGAGGCTTAGGAGCTGGAAAATGGAAACATATCCAGGAAATGAAGAAGAGCAGGAACAGGAGACACCACAGAGAGAGGGGGGAAGAGTGGGAAAAACAAGGGAGGGCGGTGAGGACAGCAAAGCAGTGAGGGGTTTGGTAAATAAAAAAATATTCAGGGTTGGCTGTTTATATTCACCAGTTGGATAACGAAGCAGATGTGGCACAGAACTGCAAAACTGCAATGACAGATCAACTGAGAGCTAACAGGGCATGAAAGAATAACACTGAAAAAGTATTCATTTCAATAAGCAATTTTAAAGGTGTTTTATATGACATTTACTTCCTCTAGAGGTCAAAGTAGACCACCAGCATCTCAGACCAAAAACAAATGCACACTTTCTTTACTCAATGAAGTCAGGAAAAAGGGGTGATCTGCTCACAAAACTCAGGTCAAACTAGACAGTGCTGATAAAATATGCATCAAGATTATCCATCCATCCATCCATCCATCCATCCATCCATCCATCCATCCATCCATCCATCCATCCATCCATCTTCCGCTTATCCGGGGCCGGGTCACAGGGGCAGCAGTCTAAGAAGGGATACCCAGACTTCCCTCTCCCTGGACACTTTCTTATTATTATTGTTATTATATTGCCTATTACTCCACTAAAATGTTTAGTGTTCTTTTTAGCTGTAATACAAGAAACACTGTAACCATGCAGCTGCCATTTTGACTCTGGTTTCCATTGGAAACTCCCGAAACTGAGATAAAACTGTGAAACTAGGCAGTGCTGATCAAACATGGATCAAGATTATGTTACTACGTTGCTTATTTCTTGCTTAAAATGTATTAACGAACGTATTTTAGTGTAGTGTTTAGCTGTATTCCAAGATATGTTGTGACCAGGCAGCCGTCATTTTGGCTGTAGGTAGTAATCATCGAAAATACTGAAAATTTCTGTACTGCTTTGCTATTTCTCACCTGATATGTTTTTAGAAACATATTTCAATGTAATGTTTAGCTGTAATTAAGAAAATTACTCACCAAGGCCACCATGTTGAAAACAGACGTGGGGAAGAATAAAAGGGGCTCACTTGCATGAATACATGGATATGCACTGCGAAAATTGAGAAGCTTGGATAACAACATACATACAGGGAGGGTGACATCATTCTCTGCTCAGGATTCGATAAATCTACTATATCTTTACATAGCAAATGCTGAAATCTAGTGAAGTTGAATGTTGTGTATTGCACCTTTAAGTTGTTTTGGATCATGGATAGGTAATTTCATTCATCTACCAGCTACAGTATAAAAAAATATCAGCTGTTTCAGAGGAAAATTCTAAATTTTAGAGCCATTTTACAAAAAGAAATGGTTCAGATATTTTGGATACAACCAAAATGATTATACTGTTCTGTTTGCAGACAACATGTTTCGAAGACAACATAAGTAACAAAATAACAATGATTTTTGCAATGTGTCAAACAGTTACGTATGTATTGGCAGCTGTTAAATTTATTTTAACCACAGTGCTACTGGAGATGAGCTGACCAGATGAAGGATTGTAACGTGACCTTTCCTACAGTGTTCATTGTCAATAGTTCAGAGTCACAGTTAGTAGATGCAATCATCTGATGATATTGAAACACATGGCTGAATTGCTGAGAATTGGGGTGGGGTGGGCTGGGGATTGGGGGTGGGTGGGGTGTCTTGTAGTGACAATGCATTCATGTTGAATGACTGTAAATATTTATATGACATGTACAGGAGATACAGCATGCTCAATTTAGTCTTATTACTGATCTGTATAACAATAATGATAATCATGTATTATGTTTGGGCTGACAAAATGACATATTTTTGTACAAACTTTTCACTCTCATGTGCTGTAGGTTCAATAGATGTTTGTTTTCTTTATTGCTCTTTTGGAAATTTATTTAAATAAATTTGTCTTGGAGCCTCTGTTCCCTGAATTGCTTGCATTCATTCTGTGAAGAGATAAAATCAATGTGCAGGACATCCATTACTGTAAAAGTGCAGTTCCAGGCACTCTGAAGCAAACAGACAGGTTGAGGATGGGTTAGGGTTAGTTCAGCTGAGCCTCTCCTGATATAGCAACACAAGTCCCTGTACACTGTATGCAGATGTCAGAATGATTCAGGACCAGCTGGTCTCTTGTTTAGAGTGTGTGTGTGTGTGTGTGTGTGTGTGTGTGTGTGTGTGTGTGTGTGTGTGTGTGTGGTGTGAAAGAGAGAGTATGTGGGCATCTTCAGGAGAAACCATGTGAAATATGAAACCTTGTGATCAAACCAAGCAGGTTACAGGTTTCCTAGAACAAACTGATAAATCAGTAAAGGCATCAACATCAACATGAGCATGAAATGTGAGCATGATGCAGCTCAACGTGTGCGACCTGAATAGTACTTGACTATTTGACTTACATAATGATGTAGATAACATCGTACGCAGTATAATGCTGGCATCAATATGACAAGGATCTTTCTGTGAAAAACATCAGAGTCATGAGTCCTCTGGTTTGGTTGACTTACTGGTGAACTCTGACATTTGATAGGAGCTGCTGAAACACGGCCAGTATGCCAGTAACACAGGTTACAACATACTAATATAAAGATACTGGAAAACTTAATATTCCTGATTAGCCTTTTAATTCTGTTACTGGTCTCATATATAGACACATTTTTATTGCTTTAAGTTTTACAGAAACTTCTATGTCTCACATTTTAATATCATTCCTTGCCCTCTGTATACATACATACACAAACAGCATTCAACTCTCCCATTTTGTGTTTCTCCACGGTGATTTCCCCATGTTTCTTGTAACAAAGACAATAAATATTTTAAGGACTTCCTCCTCGTCTATAGTTTATTTATCAGTCAGCCGCAAAGAACAAACTACATCTCCCCAAAAAGGGACACCAGAAAAGGACTAGAACAGGCTTTAAAACAGCTTTACTCCAGAATATAAAACAAATACCTGAACCCACTTTTGTACGTTATATAATTTGCTGGAGAAATACAGCACCAAACCTATACATTTCATAGAAAGAAAAATAACTTTTGAGTCATCAAAAACCAGAGCTACATCTTGGGTGATTCTTTATACCAATCATTCTTCTGGTCCTGCAGCTCAATATTTTTCCCTCTGGCTTTCACTTTCATGGGTTCAAAATGCAGTGTACTAATTAGTTCACTAATGTGGTGGAGAGTGAATAAAATGGGAGGAGAGGAGAAGTAAAATATTCAGAGGAAAATTCAAAATGAGATGTTTGACTGGTGAGGAAAACTCAGAGAGACCAGGAAAAGGTATGAGAGTTCAAAAGGCCTGAGATGAGAAAACACTGATTTACTGTTTATTCTGTGGAGATCCCACGTTTCCCATTAAATTCGGGTTTACTGCCAAGTAGGTTTTCATATGATCAAGACAAAATCTTGACAAAAGTCAAGAAGCAAGAGGCATGTACTGAAAATTGATGATGGTATATAAAAAAAATAACGGAAGAAAACATGTTCTCATTCATGGCTTGTATGAAATCCACAGCAGTTGCCAACACTCTGTAAATAGCACAGTTTAGCGATGTACAAATCATTCTTCCTGCAGGTATTTTTTCCAGGAATCTCAGATTTGCATTAATGTTTTGACGTAAACTGTCCTTTCCAACATAAAAGATCCATTGTCAGATATTTATCTTTCCTTGTAAAGGGGCTCTCCACAATGTACATAGTTGTGCGTCAGACAGTTGCTCAGCATACATCTGTGCACACAGTTGACTTGACCTTCACATTTGGCTGGAGAAGAAACAATGAGTAAGGATGACTTGCTGCAATAGACGGGCAGACAGAGGCAGCGGGGGGTCGAACAAGGAAACACAATTCAGGGAAAGAAACTAGATTTTATGGAAGGAAGTGCATAATTTGATGTGATTGGCGTAATGAGCGAGTCAGTCTGCCCAGACCCCCTGTAGCGGTCTTGCAGGATACTCACACACCGACAAAGGCACATGCACACAGTACACTCCTTTTCCTCTGTCTCCATTTCAAGTAGTTGCCCTGTGTCCAGTCGCCCACAAGGGCACAAAAGTATTCATTTCAGCAAGCAATTTTGAAGGGATAGTTCAAATTTCTTGATGTAAGGTTGTATGAGGTACCTATTGATAGTCAGTGTATTACCAGAGGCAGGAGAGGCAGAGAGGGGCACCAGCACAGAAGCTAAGCAACAAACCTCTGTGGGTGGAGTCAACAACAAAAGCTATTTAAGCCATGTAAAAAAGGTCCACCTAAAAAATCTGTATCCATTTAAGTGCATGCTATATTTAGAACATTTTCACTGTTTTACCTTACCGTCAGACAGACTTTTGTGATGGGAAAACGATTATAATATCAGCCAAATATCACTCTCTCCAAACCAACCAAGCAATCAGTCATTTAACCTCACAGAACACAAGAGCGGTTGGTGTGTAACTGCCTTGATCTGTTAGTTTGTGTGTCACTCCGAAATATCCTGTAAACTCGCTTTAGGATAACTGTTAAGTTGTCTTAACTTCCACTTTTCCAGCTGTAGTTGTTGTTAACTAGGTAACAGCAGCTAATGGTAGTGTTGCTTCCCCTGAGATAAAAGTTATTCTGGGTCAGTTTTGATGATTGAGCAACACATTTCAGTGTCTCTTTTGATTTAAAGGGGTTAAAGAGAGGCCCAAACTTCATATGCCTCAGAAAACAATTATCAAGAGTTTAAGCATCAACACCTGGTGTTATTTGGCACATAGACCAGTGAGCACAAATTTATATGGGTTTATGCAAGTGTGTCCAGGTGCAAGAATTTAAAGCGAAGGTGTTTTCCAATAAACACTGTCCCCACAGCAAACTTCCACAGCAATGCACCAGAATCAAGATATCAAACACCCTGACAGGAAGACTAGAGGGAGAGAAAAAAGAGAAGAGAGCGGAATTGAGATGTCAGACCACAGAGGTGTTTCTGCGTCTATATTACAGGGTATTTACAGCTGTGCAGATGTGTGTGTTTGCCGGGCGTTGACATTGAACCTCTGGGCCCCGGTGGAGAAAGCTAGGTGTTGTATGGGAGTTGTCAGACTGGGCGGTATTGATGGCTGCCTAGGGGTATTGGAAGGCGAGAGGTATGTGTGTGTGAGCTAGAAACAGTTGTTCCCTCAGAGTAATGACTACCTGTGTTCCCTCTGCCTGATTTACAGACATCCATGATCTCTCCTCACTCCTGGATTTGTGGCAGGCCAGGCAGGATGCAGTGAAGATCCTAAACACACCCTTTGATGGATGTTTTCATTTGGAGCTGCTTTGAAAGTCCATGTAAATGAGATGTCTAAAACGGTCCTTGTTCTCTCGCTTTCTCTTGCTGTGGCAGATGCTTTGTACTGTAGATGTGATATGTGACTGAATCAGGATGCAAGTTTTCCTGCGTCGGCCGAGGGGTCGTCGCTGCTGATTGGATATCAGGTATCATTTGGCATTGTGCATCCATGCATATCCAATTTCACAAGGGTTTTGAACAGGCCCGTGTTCTTCTTATAAGGGTCAGGGGTCACAAAAGAGGCTGGGGGCTCAGACATCTCTGGTAACAAAGCACCAGAGTTTAGGGAATACTCCTTCAGATTTTATCAAAATAACTGGCAAGTTCAAAAATCCAAGCAGCAGCCATACTAATTGTACTCACATGTCTTGTATATAAGATTTAAAAATTGACTTACATCGCTAAATCAAGTGTCTGTGACTGTTTAAGTTAATTTGTTGGCCTGTGGTTGTAGAGTTCAGTTTAGTCTTTCCCTATAGTGACATGGGGCAATTTTCTCATTTCATATGGCATGGAAATGTCAGTCACAAACCTTGTGAGACATTTTCAAACATGAGAAAACTTTCTTATTATATAACTGGCAAATGTGTTTGCCTGTGGTCTGTAAATGCACCACTACTGCTGCTGTGTAAGAGATAAAGAGACTGTTCCTAATTATAAGGCTCAATGATCACCCATTAAATCATTTTATTATCTTAGATGGAATTAATCTAATATTTGTTTTCAATCCAAAAATGTTCAACTTGTTACTGAGACAGCTGCAGAAATGTGCAACTTTGGAATGTTTTACATATTTTATGTGTAAACTAGAAAGCTGCACATGGAAAGATAATGTGGTTAGATCCAAAATATTTTTATAATGTTCTTTTTGAAAGAAATCTATTCATAACTTCACCCCAAAGTTTTAATGAAGTCTGGCCACTTCTTCATCATCCAATTCATCCATGGAAGCGGTCACCTAGACAACTCTCACGCTATAGACATGTGAAAAGGATTATAGAGGAGCAGACCTCCACATGCACTGATCAGGTTTCCAATAGGGCTAATTAATCATAACAGCTTTGCAATTATAGTGTAAAAATCCAGTGTTTGTGATACTGTATGTGTAATTGGATTAAATAAGAATAAGGTTCGTTTTACTCTCTTGAAAGATGAAGTTAATTAAAATAGCCGCCTTTCTAGAATTCAATCCATATATGATCTGAAGACACAGTTGCTTTCCATGATTCTGTTTATTGTCAGCTTTTAGCCTGGATGCAGATTAAATAGTCTGTAGTCTAATAATACATCTACAAATCTAAATGGTCAAAGAAAGTATAAACTGGTAAAACAGTCACTGGTTTATGCTGTAAGGAGTTACAACTCCTCAATAACACTGTAGGGGAGAGTTGGGTAAGATAAGCCAGTTTTTCCATGTTGTCCTTGAGGCAAAGAAAAATGAGACAGAAGAACAATGAAAACCCTTATTTCAGGATGTCTCCTATCAAATAAAATTTTAAGAATGCATCTCTGACAAAGGGCCCTGAAAATATGACTTGGAAAAAAAGTGCTCTTGTTGCTCAACTTGATCTGAGTAACTGGGTAAATTGAGCCATCAGGGGGTAAATTGATTTGACTTTTAAATATTATACCTGAGGATAGTTTTTAAGAATGATTTACCTCTTGAAAAAAAAGTAATTTAATACATAAGGCATTTTCCTTTCTAAGTAATTGTATTCTTTTCATAAAGCTAATTTAAACAACAAACCAAGCAAATAATTTTTACAGCAGATGTATGTAAAATTGGTATTTTTGATGATGTGTCACCCCGACTTATACACTGTTATTGTAAATATGGACAGCTATATGCATTTGTTATGATACATATGATAAACTAAGCCAGTTGTGTAAGACTAAATTGAATTACCGACTTGTTCTTCAGAGACTTGACTTAACTTCAGTGCCTTATTTGAACCACTGGCTCAATTTACCCCACAGCATTCGGCTTTATAGCCACCATACTGGGGAAAAAAAACTGCCAAGCTTAGCAATTTAGTCTAATCTTTGCTTGTATTATGTGCAGTTTTTAGACCTGGATTAATTTGTTTTGGTATAACAGTCATTATACCAGGTATGCAGAAAATTTACTTTGATAAGCAAAAAAAGTGTTTTTGTATAAATGAATACTTTTCACTACTCCTAGTTCTATAAACTACTCTCCATCACAGTCAGATAGAAATGATGGGTGCTTCCTGAATTTATGGTTGCATAACAACAGATTGGCACAGTTTCCTAGAAACAGGGTATGGGTCAACTTACCCTTGGGCTCATCTTACCCCACTCTCCCTACTGGGCTGTCCAGCTGGGCTGGGCTGTTCCTTGCCATGCAAGGAAAAGCAAGGACTGTGTTTCCTCTAACACGCTCTTGCTTTTGGTTAGGTGATCAGGTTTATATAAGGTCTACTGGCTACCAATGATCCACAGGTGGACTTTGAATTTTCTGTAATAACCCTTATTGGCCTTCTTCTCTGGTCTTTCAATCCGTCTCCTTGTTTCCATATGAGTTTTCCTTGCATCTGCATAGATTATGCTTTAAGGCGGGGTCATAAATTTGTTGGTTTTCCTGGGGAAGGAGGAAAGTCCAATGAGAATTAAGAGAAATCGTAAATGAGGGTAGAGAGAGAGATTGGACGATTAGCAACAACCTATGTGGCTGTCCCGTGTCTGCCATGTATTGTGGAAATCCAAACCCACAGAGAGTAACTTCAGCCATGAAGGTTAATGAGCTCAGTAAACATGGAAATCTTCCAGAACATTGTGGACCAGGGAGGATTTTCAGCTATTTTCCATGCCTGGGTGTGAAGAAAGGAATTACATTTCAAGCTTGAATTTGTAAATCAGCATACAAATGGTCCTGCTTATTTTCTCAAAATATCCGTCTCAAACATCTTTGATTACCTTGATTTCCAGTTGGGGTATAAGTGTTATGAATTCAGCTGTTACAGCTTGTGTTTATACTGATTCTTGGGAATTTTACTGGATATACATTGACACATTCCTGCATTATGTTGTAGTTGACCTGAATTTGACCCACAGGGTTCACACTAAGGTGTGAAAATATAGAGGATTTAATCTGACTGAATGTTTATGTCATTTACCAGCTCCAAAATAATCTAAAGGATTGTGTTTGGTCCATGTTGGAATTTAACTGTTTAAAAATCACTCCCTGGATATGGAGGAATCAAAAGTGATGCTTTGTTTTTCCAGGTATCAGTTTTCAATTGTTTTTACATTCTGCAAGAGAGAGGACATGTTTAACTTGATCACAGATATATTGATGCAGCTAAGCAACAAAAATCTTGTTAAATTTGAACAAATATTCCTGAGGCAAACCATTAAATTTGTGAATCCTGTTACTTTCGCATTTATTTGTCAGTGATTTTGATGCTTGCTTGTGAAACTTTTAAGACGAAGAACAAAGATGTCCTCTTTCTCATAACATACAAATTAAAATTTGTCTCAATATATGAAAACTACCATATATTGTATATAATGAATATATACAATATACGAAGACAGGCAGGAAGTTTGGTTGTTTGACCTTAATTAAAAGCAATCCTCAGTAACATAATGAGCATAAAAATTCTGTCTTAACTCTGGAGACAGATCCTAAAAAGTACACATGGAAAAATATTTTTTAGCAACAGTTAAAAATAATGTCAAGAAACAACAACAAAGGAAATAAAGAACAATAAAACAATAATAACAAATAAGACAACTACTATGTATACATGTACATAGCACTTGTATACTTATGTGACATACCATTGGAAAGCTAGGATTCTTGTGTTTCAATTAATGCCAACCATTTCAAGATACAATCAGCACAGCAAGTACAGTCAGTGCTACAACCAGCAAACAATTAGAAAACTGAAGCAACCCACCACTGAAGACTCCTACTCATCCACTGATCAATAATATTCTGACTAAAACGGTCCTGTTACATTGGCAAAGGTCCAGTCAATCCAATCCATGTAGGTAAGGCTAAATGCTGGGTTCTGGTGTTATAACTAATTAATCACAGTTATAGGTCATCTGCAGGCATATTTCTGCCAACACACCCCAACCACACACACACACAACACACACACACACACACAACAATAAATAAAATAAGAATAATAAAGTGGAAGGAGCACTTATATGTGCTACCTTTCAAAAGGGATCAAAACCATGCATGTACTTCAAATGATTCAAGAACATTCTTCACTTTACTTTGGGTATGCCTTGGATAGGCATTTTAGTCTAATTTTTCAAGCGTGGAAAGACCTGCATTGTGTAAGATGTTGCTGACGGATAATAATTCTTTATTCACAGATTAATCAATACATGATAAGTAGACAGTAGCTTGATTTCAAAGGGTAAGTAAGGCTGATCACATAAGTTAATTCGTACAATCATTCCAACACATTTAAAGCTACATTCATCTAATATATAATAAATTAACATCATAATGCTTATAGCTCAAAACCTGCATCACACAATTTGCTCCCACAACAGTCATGCACTTTAATAACAGTCATAAAGTAGCGCAAACAGTAATAATAGCTCTTACAGACTGTGATTTATATGATGAGGGTTGACAGAGTTGTCATTTCCTTTAGTAAATACTCCACAATTATACAATTTGAATATAATAATTTTAAACAATGTAGCCTACACGCATTATGTTAAAAATATCAGAGGACATTGAAAAGCATTGACTGTGTCTGCTAATGGGACGATTCTAAGGCTGTTTCACATTTTTGGTTCTACATACACCATCTGGAGCAGAGGAACTGTAGCTAGAGCGATGGAGTGATTCTGCAGAAAATGCTTTCAATTTATATCGCTAATTTAATGTACGTAATGAATTGGCATATCAAGTTGAATGTCTGCATCAGCATGAGCTCTATTGCATTAGGGATTACAGTGTGTTGATGTAACTGGGTGTATGTGAGAGTATGCAACACCAGAACAGACCACATTCCTAACTGTATGTGTTTCGGTATGAGCATGTGTGTTTGCATGTGTGTTTGCATGTCTTTGTGTGTTGTGTGTGTGTTGTGTGTGGTGTGTGTGTGTGTCTCATATTGCTGCTGGCATCCACAGATCCCAGAGGCGAACACAGTGTGCATATCCATGAAATGGATATGGCTTTCAGTAGAGTTTGATGCCACACCTCATTGACCTTTAGCCTTTCAATCGGTTTTTCCAATTGGTCACATATCTTTACTTTATCCTCGCTCTGCTCTGCAGCCACGTGAACTACACTAATCTCATTTGGAAAATATTTCCCTGAATCATGTAACAGCAGACATCAACTGTAAGGAAAGTAATACCATACCAATGCAGTCTATTTATACATATTCATGTTCGAATTGAGTGCCATCATATCATCACTTTGGTTTCTCATTTTTATTTATCTTGCATGTTGACAATGCTTGGAGTCTTGAAGCAGTTTAGCTACCGGAAAGAGATTAAACCATTAGAGTGTTCATCTGTGCCCCCGCCCAACCAAATTTCTAATGATTTACAGTGATAAAGTCTAGTTTCTTTTAAGCCTGTCTGACAGATGCAGAGATCAGTAACAAGACAGTGGAGATAAAGAGTGAGAGGTCTTCATCATATTGATCTGAGACACTGAGCAGGACACTTGGCAAGTGGTCGGGGCTATCAGATGTTAGGGTGAGGAGAGGGAGAGGAAGAGGAAGGAAGCAGCAGAGCAGGGCAGAGAGGTGAGAGGGAAAAGTGGATACTTGAATGGGATTAGTGTCCCTCTATAGCCTGATGGCATGTGATGGCATCTCCTCCTCCTTCAGTCATAGCACATCACATCATACCGAGGATCTGGCAGCTGAAACCAAACACTCCTTCGGCGCTGCTCCCAGACTTCCTCTGCTTGACTCCAGGGTGAGAAAAATTCCTTCTGCTTTTTTGAAAGCCAATTTGTTATGCATTATGACCAATAACAATGGGTTTAAAAGCTGTATTTTGCCTGTCATGGTCAGGGTCTTGCCTGTTGGGGTCGCTAATTCACTTAGTTGTTCAGGGTGAGCTGAGCTGAGGGACAGTGTAGGAGAGCACTTTGAGGGGCAGTCTGTATCACACAGTTTTGTGTTAAAATAGCTTTTATTCTGTTTTTACTTGATGTTGGCTGATGATTACAATCATGCAAACCTATGTATACTGTCAAAAGACATGGTCTTGAGTCTTATGGGGGAAAATTTGGCGCTTTTCATATGGATGTCCAGTCAGTGTGGTCAGTTAAAGCAGAAATTCCTCAGTGTGGGCTAAATTGACTAAGAAAGCAGAGTTCTCCTGCTGCAAAATCTATTGCTCTTCCTGTGTCCAGTGATGTCACAGGATGCACTGGATGCAGGACTCGGGTAGAGGGATGGGGGCGAGTCCACCCCAACTTCTGAAAAACATAAAGTTGTCCCCTTCCAATAAGTTACTTCTAAATATATAATGCAATTTAACATATAGATTTAAAAATATTAATACATAAACACAAGATTTTGTTTATGTCCCCTCATTGTATACTGCTCAGTAGTATCAACTGTATAGGTCACTTTCATGTTGAGGGGTAAAAACAAGCGTTGTGAAAGTGTAGGCCCAGTCAGTGCATGTGTGTCTGTGACAAACACCTGGGGACAGGTCAGGTCAATGACATGTGTGCCCATTGTGTCTGTATATTGTAATGAGTCAGAAAAGAGTCTTAGTGATGGTGTAACTAAAGTTTTTCTTGTTGAGAAATATGGCCCTACCATAAAACACCTGCTTTTAGATTGGAGTTCGGTTTAATGTGTTCACTCAAAAGACCATCAGAAGTAGATGTTATTTTAACATGAATAATTCACATTAATTGAGCTGACCTATCTTTTAATAATGAACGTTGTAAACAGCAAAAGGTGAGTGTGACTAGTATTTCACCTTACACTATGTCTTTGCCAACAAAGTCATAATTATAGGCTAGGGTGGTGATACATGGCAACAGGGGCGTGGGTGTCAGAAGCTTGTGCACAATGCATCCTGGTACATGTAGGCACTGTTGGCACAGCTCCATGAGCAGGAGAACATAGCTTTCAATATGGTCAAGTAGGTCAGTATAGCACGCACTGAGGAACTTGTTTGACTACACATACCATCAACACTGACCGGATGTCCAAATCAAAATTCGCCCTCAGAAGATGTACACGTGTTGTTGATCTGGATGGGCTTGACACAATTTTGTCCCTTTTAACAGCTTCAGTTAAATCAGTTTAGTTCCTTTTACAATTATCAGCTGCAATAATGACAGTGGTAATGAGATAAAGAGATCTTCACATTTCTAAACATAATAAATCATATAAGAAGGTGTGATAGAGCTCAGATGCTTGTGGCTGGCTCAAAGAGCAGGAACTTTAGCTGTGTAACCCAGGAAAGGTATCATAGCCCTGTTTAACACATTAACAAACAAGGTGGCATAGGGACTCATGAGTGCTTTTAAGTCTGTATGTGTGTTACTGTGTGTGTGCACGCTTGGTATGTTCTAAGTATTTTCCAGAGGTGTGAATGGTGATGAGTTGCCAGCGTCGGGAGATCAAAAGCTTAGATGAAATGTTTGTCACTATAACAGCTGCAGCACTGTGGATTTCCACTTGATACTTTGAAGACTGCAGGCACCTCTGGTCTTATGTCTCTAGGAATCTGGAGAGTTTGTTTTCCTTTAACTCAAAACATTGCACAAATGATTAAGACATTTCTGCATGTTTAGTGGTCCGTCACTTGCATTTTACAAGGTCCACATTGGCTGTTTTGCAAAACAATCTGTTGTTATTTTGCAATAACACACACAATGTTCTTCTCTGTTTTACTGTGGATCACTTCCAAACAGAACTGTTTTATTGAGACCAAGGGGTATTTGATTTAAGTCCCTAGGTGCCTCGCCAAATTCACAACAACATTACATAAGAGAAAATCTGGACAAAGTTTACTTCCAGAAGAAGCAATAAAACTGGGGACTACAGGCTGAGTAATAACAGAAATCCCACTATTAAACTAACCAGATGATTCGTAGTGACCTTAAGAGCTATAACCTCGCTGCATGCAAAGTGCAACATCATCCCTGGACTAAGATATATATAGACGGGTGTTTGACGTGTCACATTTCTATTTACGATTGCTAACAAGATTTGGTGCTGGCAACCCAGCAACAAACAACAGCATAGCAGCGCAAAGCACTATTGGCATTCTCGGTATTAATCAGTTTTATCTGAAAAGATGAATGGAAGGGCCATGCTCCTATTGTGTGAAATTCCTTTTCAGATTCAGGGCCATTCAGATGTCCCAGTAATGAATGCCAGTCATCAACAGCCTAGCAGTCCAGTTAGCCAGGCCTATTGTGTACAGCTGGAAATGAAAAATGACATCTATGGCTCTACATCCCATGCACTGCTTCATCATTCATAAAACTGATGTCATGGCCTGGCGATCACAGCAGGTCTTCACATGGCTTCCTTGTATTTTAAACTGATTTGTATGACGGATGATTCAGTGCTTTCATAAAGGAGAAGCTGCCTGCGCCTCTTCAACTGTGATAAGCTGCCGTCTTCTAGCATTTGTCTTAATGAGCCCATTCTACATTCATTGCTAGCTAATTACTTTCCTTAATCGTCACCAGACACATGGTAGTCTATTATGATTATTATTTATGGTAGACTGTAAAATGGACTGTATTTTTCAAAATTTTATGCAGTTTCTTTCCTTCTTTCTGGTTTTCTTGCCTTCCTCCTTCCTTAATTCCTTCTTCCTTCCTGTGGTTTTGGTAACCTTACCCATATGGCTCAGTCTTTGATGTCTTTTCCAAATCCATGTGCATGTTGGTTGTCATGTTGTTTCATGGCAGGCACATTCCTGTCTTCAGGCATGACTGCCTCCTCACACACAGACACACACACATGAACACGCATGGTCGATGTCGCAGTCAAATCAAAATAGAAATATTCTGTCCTGTATTTCTCATGTAAATATTGGTGCAATGTTATTTCCATTTAAATGTGGAGATATTTTCCTAAAAAAGAAAAGAAATCAAAACAAGGGTTATGCCTTTAATAGATAGGACAGCTGAAGATAAAACAGGAGATGGGGAGAGAGAGCAGGAGTTGAACAGGGGGGCGCACGCTCTACTAACTGAGCTACCCAGGTGCCCCCAGTGTGCAGATTTTAAGGTCGGGACTATAAAAATGTAGTGACCGGTGGTCACATCACATTCTCTGTCTCTTTCCTTAGCTCTCTGTCTGTGAGAGCTGAAGCGAGAGATATACACACGGGACACACATTGTGTAGACATGTGGGGGTGTTTATTTCTGCTTTAAAATGTTTAAATATCAGAAAATAATATTTTATTTCTCTGAGTCACTGCTTTGTTCTCACTGATGGCACTTGCTCTTTTAAATCTCTCTGCAGGTCTCTCTTCCTGTCTCTCGTTTGTTGAGCTGGGGAGCAGGGACCAACATTGAATGGTGCATTTACGAACAATGCTGCATATTTTACATTAAGAAAAATATTAATCTCTCTATACTATAATTACAACTATTTCAGTCCAGTCACAGATATTTGCTTTTCAGTCTTCCACCTGAATTGGACAGTGTCTCATGACCAGCAGAAGCCCACCTCAACCCTTGTCTCAACACTAACTCCTTTGCACAGCTATATTTAAGAAAGCATTTGAAGTGAGCTGCATAGTGAGCGGTGCTAAGGCACCAGTTTTGGCAAGCATGAAGGGCACTGCTATCATCAGGACAGAGGATGTTCGGTAGCCTTCTGCAAGTGACAGATGACTGCACTCACTGCCATTTTATTGCACCTTCAGCCATGCTTAAAGTTGAAATATGTGAAAGAATAAGCACAGCATATATTTCACACCAGACATGGAGGTCACATCCAACCTGCTATGAATTTTATGGTGGCTCAGATTCCTACTCACATTCCTTCGTGTGTGTGTGTGTGTGTGTGTGCGTGCGTGTTACCTAGAGAGAGAGAAAGGGAGAGAGATGAAATAAAAGTCACAATCAACTTGATAAATGTTATAGCATTCACAGTTGAAAGTGTCATTTCATAAGATTCACGAGTCTCTGTCCTTCCAGCTGTTTAGGTCTGCGTACTGGATTCAAGGCTCAACTCTTCCTGTCAGTGGTGTCTGATATCTATCTTGGGAGTGCTAGACAGTTTAAAAAACTTGAACTTCATTCAACTGTATTTTTTGCCTCATTAACAGTGTAACATTTACTACTGTTTGTACTATGATTACATCTCTGTCAACACTTGTGAATTCTCACTTAAAGGGATAATTCAGATTATTGTTTTGTGAAATTTTTTTTATCAATTCATGTTGACAGAACAAACAAACAAACAAAAAAACAAGTGTACACATACAATTTTGTTAAAATAATTAGACTAAAATGAACTCCTAAATTTCCTAAAATTAAGACTAAAATGAATCATGCATGTACACAGCCTACCTAGTGTGTGGGTAGTATACAAACATGCATATCTATATATGCCTTATATATATATAAATCGTTATGCATGCAGATACAGGCACACACAGACAATTAAATCCACACACTTACAGTACACTGCATCATGGGCGTAGCGGACGCGGGGTACGCGGGGGACATGTCCCCCGCACTTCCCGTATCTGTGCCCTCTGTCCCCCGCGCGATATTACGAATCCTACTATGGCCACGCCAAGACCCGCCTTACACTGCCTCTGATTGGCTTGTCATGATGCGTCCTACTCTGCGTCTGATTGGCGTCTTCACCTTTAGAAGTTTAACAGTTCTTTCTCTTGCCGCTTTGACAGTTTGCTACTGCAATTTGTGTGCAACCGACTGCAGTGTCGAGGAGAAAGGCAGCTTTGGGGGGAAGAAGAGCCCTTGGCGCCGGTAGACCCCCCAAAAGTTCCAGAAGGGATCATCCTTACACCAGGAGGGCAAAAGCTGTACCCCACAGCCTGTCTTTCTGTGTGCAGGAAAATACCCCCCTCGCCAAAAATCACTAGTTACTGGACACTAGTTAAGTGCCACACTAAGCCTCCTCCCTTGGCTGGACACTGTCCTTGTATATATAATATTTTAACCATTATTAATAATTTTCTAAATCTACTGTTCATTTTTACAAATCTGTTCAATTCAGTCTGTTTGATTCAGGTTCTACTGTTCATTTTTTACAAATCAAATCACGTGTTCGGCTAGAGGCTTGCAGAGCTCAGCCAATCAGAGGCAGAGTAAGGCGGGTCTTGGCGTGGCCATAGTAGGATTCGTAATATCGCGTCCCCCGCACTTTTTACAGCAATTACAACCGCTCAATTCATTTTTAACATGTGGAAACGCGTTTTTCCGAGCCGCCTTTAAACGCATCATGAGCAGGCGGAGCTAAGGCAGCGAACAAACACCGCTGTCGGTTACGTTGATATAAACATGTTCAGCAAATCAGCCAAGAGGCAAAAAACTTTACACTTTTTTTTTTTTTAAACAAACCATGTAAGTTGAGTA
The DNA here is from genome assembly GCA_034769285.1 of Lutjanus argentimaculatus. NCBI lineage: Eukaryota > Metazoa > Chordata > Actinopteri > Lutjaniformes > Lutjanidae > Lutjanus > Lutjanus argentimaculatus. Next base: position 13,449,901 of record JAWZSL010000012.1, on the reverse strand, counting down.
ATGCTGTTGAATGTACATACTGTTTAGCTAAAAGATGACAAATAGATGTCAATTTAGTTAGTTAAGATAGCTAGTTAAGGTAAAGGTGGTAGTTAGGCTACATTTACTCCGTTACATTTACTTGAGTAACGTTACTATTTTGACTACTCTAAGATTACTCACTTCTGGGTAGAAAATAAGAATATAAATGTATTTGTGTTCCCTTGACTGTTATTTTTGTAAAGATTTCATTTATTTTTGTGGTAGTTAAAGTTAAAGTACATGAATTTGCTGATTGCTGATTATTATTTTGATTGAATGATTGCATTAATGTTATTTGATGAATAAATCAAATGTTAGGCTACTCAAAAGTTACATAGTACTTGAGTAGTTATTTCACTAAATACTTTTTTACTCTTACTCAAGTAATTATTTGGATGAGTACTTTTTACTTGTATGTAAGTAAAGAAACAATACCCTTACTTGACTACAATTTTTGGCTACTCTGCCTCCTAGGAATAAACCCACTCCTCCTTAATTTCTGCACAGAACTTGTGCTCACTATTGTTTTGCACATATTTTTTAATCTTTATACAATAGAAAGAGCACGGTGAGGGAGGAGAAAGTGGGCCAGAGGCCAGCAGCAGGGATGGACATGGAGGGTCTTCCCCAACGCATGGTGAGGAGAAATTATAACTAAAGTCCTTAGAATGTCTCGTTATAATGAGAGAAAGTATCGATAGCATAAAAGGGATTTTGAGGTTAAATTCTACAACAGTTTCACTACTACTACTGTATTGTGGCTTATTACCCTGTTACCCCTGTTACCTGTCACTTCCATTCAATTTTGGTGCTGATAATTTTAAACAGGAATGGTGTTTTACAGAACTTTTGTGTTCAGTGTTGTCATTTGGCACTTGATTATTTGGCTGCTCACCCTGTAGATGCTCCAGGGTCATTCTATGTCAACTCAACCAGAGTTTGGCAGCTTTAGATTTTAGATTTTGACTTTAGATTTATGATAGTATATCATTTTAAAGAACTAAAGTGGCTCCCTGGTGCTGTGCTGTTTGTGGTTATGTGGTTCTTTAGCTGCTAAGGGGAGGTGCAATTGAATGCGAGAGGATGATAAATCACTCAATAGACCTCTGAACAATTTGTCCCCCTCACTTCTGAAATGATGGCTACGCCCCTGCACTGCATGCACATATACCTACATGTGCGCATACAAATTTACCCCCACCTTTTCAATTCAGATTATAGCAACAAAAGATCCACCTTAAAAAAAAATCAATATCAGTTCACGAGTATTCTATATTTAGAATGTTTTTTACAGTTTTACCATGTTATCAGACATTCCTTTCTGATGGGAAACTGCATTATAGCATAACCCAAATATCACTCTTTCCAAACCAACCAAACTCCATAGGCAAAATCAGTAATTTTTCATGTCAGAAAAGGTTGCCTGATAAAATATTAAAAATGTGGCATACACTTAAACTGATATTGATTTTTTGTGGTAGGCTTTGTCTTTGCTGCTGAATTTGTTTTCCGTTAGTACAAAGGGAAACTATCACACGGAAATGATATTAATATGTCATATATTTTATGCACAAATGTTCTCAGTTTTCACTGGCTTTGTTTATGCAAAGTGTATGCTAATGGTTATTCATTCTTGTGTGTGATTGTGATTGTGTGAGTGTCTGTGTATATGAAAGAGTGCAAGAGAGAGATAAAGAGAGGGAGATTGATCACAGAGGTATTACTCCACTGTGAGTGTTGTAAGGGCAGCACTATTATGCAGATGAGCGTGTTAAATGTAGTTGGACACCACCCAGCATGTCATTAAATATATAATGGCAGTGGGACCTTAATGTTAGGTTGCTATTTTAATGCGCTCCATCTTTCCCCCTGTTGTACATTGAACAGCCCTGAACCACCATTAACCACCTGGCAGAGCCTCTCACAGGCCGCTCACAGTTATTTTTTTTATATATATATCACGTTGCGCTTGCTTTGTTTCGCTCATTCTCTTTGTTCTTTTCCTCAAATCCTGGTTTTGTCTTTGTCTGTGTCCCCTCTCTATTTTTCTGTCTTGTATTCACACTCAAAATAAAAACACACTCTCAAAATATCAGGCAGATATTTAGTGGAATCAACTGATCTTTTCCCATAAGTTAATGTATATATATATATATATATATATATATATATATATAAAGTTTTTTCTTGAAAATTTAAGGCGGCCCAGATAAAAAATAAGTTAAAGCAAATAGTTTATTTTTACAGTGCAGCCAGCAGCCAATTACTTCTGGCTCATCCTATTATGCCATTGGACAGCAAGCATAGATTGAGTAAATATAGCAGTCCATACCTGTTTGTAATGATGATCTCTGAGTACCACAGTGAGACCCATTACCCCAATTACCCAATTATCTAAAATGACGGGTGATTATCAGACATCACCACCAATATTGCTGTCGCACCACCTCTAGAGTAGCTGTTTTGCTGGCCTGAATATAGCTATTCATGTCTCCATTTTCTTAGTGTCAACACAGACACACATGCATTTGGTCCTTGACCGGCTGTCATACGCCTATTTTGACAGGTCATTCAGTGCAGTGTTTCCTTTTCGGAACCGTTCGGGGATCCGGGATGAAGCTCTCGTATTCGATGGCAAAGGAAACATAGCTGTTACTGTGGGGTCACAACCTCTCACCTGACATGTGAGAAGACTGTTTGGGTGTGTGTATGTGTGACATTTGAGTAACACAGGTCACACTGTTCAACATCCAGCAATATGCTGTTTTTGTAGCTCCTCTGCTTCTCCCTGTCCATCCGTCCTCAAACCCCCTCAAAAACCCCAATAAATAGGTCTCTGTTAGGCTGTCAGAGAAATAAAAATTCTTTTGAAATGACAGCAGTAACTAAGCAGCGATACAGATTGCATCTCTGTCCTTTAATCAGTGATAATAGCCCTAGGTCTTCATGAATCTAAAGTCAAGAATGTGCCTAAGCTCCCCGGCAATCCTGCTTCCTTATGATTATCCATCTCCTCCTCCTGCTGCCTGCTCTTCCCCTTCCCCTCCTCCTCGTCTTCATCTTCTCCACCCACCTCATACAATTCACGACATCACACCCAGCGATGATGGACATCTCAAGCACAGACCACTGTTTACTCAGTCTAAAAATAAGAGGTTAGGCTCCAAACGCCGTAACTCGTGCATGCCTGACATGTAAGGTGCAGCTTGCATCTGTGTGGTATGTGTGTTTCTCTTTGAGGGGTCAGAGGGGTCATTGGTTTCACCATGTGTATACATCTATGCCAGGTAAAAGTAATGTTCAATGAAGGACGAAGACGCCTACGTCTGCTACTTATCTCCCATGCGGCATAGGGTCACCTGCCTTCTTGCCGTTTCTCCCCACTCACCCCCTCAGTCCCCCTGTCTGGTGGTAATACAGCCAGGACTATTCTTAGCTTGTGTGTCAAGCCTGTCTCTGGGGAGCAGCCGTGGGGTCTCGGTTACATGACGCACACACACAGACACATACACATGCACACAGGTGTCTGGAGATGTCTCTATTTGATCTTTATTAAGCACTGTAACGCTAAAACCAATTTGAGGAACAGCCCACTAAGTATGAGATCATGTTCCACCACAACTGAAAACTCAATTAATTGAGTGGTATGCAGATTGGGTTGCTCCAGCACTGCAGGATGCCTGCAGTTGACATGTTGCTGATGATGGCCTCATTCATCATACAATCCAAAGAGAAGCACTATTTATTTACTGTATTTTAAAGCTGTAACACTGAACATTTCTGCATTAAAATGTCTAAAAACAATAGACGTATGTTATATGTTTTTTTTTACGTTGTGTACTTACATTATCCCAAGTGTGTCTAACAATGTTCAAAGGCAGAAAGATAAATTTATTCACGGTAATAGTGCATTTCCTGCTAGCTGTTGCTAGCTTGTTGCTAATTGCCGTAACTTCTGGAAAAACTGGGATATGTTGGATACGTCAGAGAGTGAGCAAAGAAGTCAGCTAAGGTGACCAACTGATGTAACGTAACATGATTTCTGCCTGAGTCATGTCAGAGAGATTTTCATCAGATATGGTGGTGGTTTAAAAGTGAAGATAACAACTCCTTTGATCCTATACCACTTACAACGTCATCAAGTGTCTTTTGTTAGTGTTTTAATATGAGAGAGATGCCACAGCAGCAGAACTTAAATATTGTAGCTATGTTTAAGTCTTGCAAGAGTTATTTTTGATGCAGAAAGCTGACACAGATTAACATTTGCATAAATAGCTATAGCACTATATTTTATGTCAGCAGTAAAAATGTTGCAGTAGCATGTGTTTTCCATTTAAGAAGGGAATGCAGAGACCATATCTAGCACTGGAAAACAAAAGATCAAATTTCTCTACTGTTTTAACTTAAAAGATACAAAAAAAAGTAACTGCAGGTATATTTCCTGTACTTCTATCTTGGCTCGTCCTCATGTCCTTACATGGTCATGTTATTAGGTTGTGGTGGTCAGGCCCTTGGATTTTTGATTTTTAGTTTGTTTGTGGTCTCAAAACACTGAGCGCAACCAACAAATCACACTTGCTGTTAATAAATAAATGAACACACACCCTTTGCTTGCTGGCTACATTACCTACATTGAGGGAGTGAAATGTAGATTATGTCATAAGGTGAAAATGCCTCTTGTACAATTTGCAAATTGCAAATTGCTCAGTGTGTGCAGAGATAAGGTAAAGTTTGTCTATAGTTTGACACACAAAACTGCCCCTGGGTGACTCTCAAAAACTGATGCTACTGCCCCTTTTGCAACCCTGGTAACTCTAGCCTCTTCTTGACAGCTTGATAGCAGTAACTCAACCCTTCTTTTAGATGTGTGAGGCTTTAATCTACTTTCTATGACAAATGTATTACTCCCGTCACACACTAGTTGAGAATAAGCTTGCCTGCGTTCGTTAGTGAGATGGTACCAGCTGTTTTTTGGTGGCAGTTGTGAGGAGTGTGTGTGGGTTCACATGTCTGGATCAGGAGTACAGTTGAGACTTCTCTCTCATGTAAATCCTGAGGTAAGCGTCTCGAGCACGTAGCACTTCATAACAAGGGCATTGCTTTACAGACCACACGCAAGATCGGCACCCGGCTAAAGCCTCGCAGAGGGTAGAAAATCCTGTCAATGTGTCTCTGTGTGTGGCAGAGGAAGGGACATGAAGGGGAAGGTCTGGTTTAGTCCTCAGTGCAGCTGCCCTGACCGGGGTGAGGGCCAAGCACTCATCCACTCTGTGCAACAGGTTCTTTTTTTTTCACAAAACAGAATTTTATTGGTTTTCAACAGAAACAAGAGTTATACCTTTTGCCATCATATGAATACTACACATATGGAAATGAATAAAATAGGATAAGTATATAAAATAAAATATTGCTATTCTTCCATTCTCAATAGAGAAATCTCCCAGGTGACAGCCCTCCCTCCCTCAACTTGACATTACACACAGAAGTTTTCCATATTGTCCTCCAACTTTAACATTTCACAATAGTGCTGTATATAGTAACACATGAAAAAAAAAAAGAGTTAAAACACTAAAACATACAGTATTTAAGCAACTAGATCAGAACTAGAATTACCCGCTCACAGTTGTATGCCTCCACCAACCAGTCAAGCTGCTGTTTGCATCCATGTCTGTTCAGACTCGTATAACAAATGTATTGAAGACTTTGAAGGAATTTACGAGGAGTTTACTGAGTGTATTTTTTTTTTTTTTTTTTTTTTGGCAAGATGAAAGTTATATATTGACATATGCAGTATGATTCCAGTGAGAAACATGCTGTCTTTACTTAAAGACTATTTTTTTTTACAGAGGATCACAGAGGACTGATTGAGAGCTTCAAGTGTTTTTCCAGAACATTATGATGTCAGAGTTGACCTTTGACCTTTTGGTTATAAAATGTCATCGCCATTACCATTAGCATCATCTTGTCCTATTAAGTGGATATTTGTACCAAAGTTTAGGAGATTCCCTAAAGGCATTCCTGAGATAGCATGCTCACAAAGGACCGACATGAGGTCACAGTGACCTTTGACCTTTGACCACCAAAATCTAGTCACTTCATCCTTGAGTCCAAGTGGACATTTGTACCAAATTTTAAGAAATTCCCTCTTGGCAGTCTTGAGACATTGCATTCACAAGAATAAGATGAACAGGCGGTCAACTCAAAAACATAATGCCTCTGGACATGACTGTTGCTGGCACAGAAGCATAGAAACACTTATGACTGTATTCTGTTGGGATGTGGCCATTGCAAAGAATACTGACTCCCCAACACTAACCAAGTCAATTCCCCAGGCAAAGGAGACCACATTCCAGAAAAGGACCATTATTAGCCTTCAAAACTGCACTGATTCTGTCATGAGGGAGGACCCTGAATGTGTCCGTGCACCACATTGTGGCACATGGTGGCTTATCCTTAGTCCAATTAATCAAAATACATTTTCCAGCCAATAATTTTAATTTGTCACATAGTTTGAAATGCAAATGGATAAAAGTCACCACTCCTCTTAAGAAATTATACTCCAGAATCTTTTAATTAGTTTATAATGCCAAAAGTAATGATGCAGTATGGTTCTAATTTACAAAAAAAGGTTTTAATAAAAGATCGTTTTAAATCATTTTGCTTAATTTATCTTGCTTCATTTTCTCCAAAAACATTTCACACTCAAAGTTGTAATTTCCCCAAATGTATATGTTTTACAGTAATTTTAACTAAATCACAGATGGAGCAGTTTGGCCTTACTGCCAGATTAGTTTTGACAATAACAACACAGTCAAACTTTCACTGATGATTTTAACCTGGTGATGATCTTCACCTTAACTTTTGAAAAATAACCTTTTTTGGCCATGGAGAATTTGTTAAATACCAAAGCTTTTGGCAATAAATGTGTGTAACACACTTGCAGTAATCCAAAGGTATTTGTTAAAGCCCTTAATTCACTACACCAAGAAAAAGCCATGCTTAGTTCGCTGGATGTTGAGAAAGATGCCTGGATCACAACATTAGGGGTTATGATTGTCTGTCTGCCAGAGTCCCTTCATCAAAGCTAAAACCCCAGGAACAGATTCAAAGGCTCATTGGCTCGACGCTCGACTGTGTCAAGCAGTGGCAGCTTCAGGACTACAGAATGACAGCAATTATTAATGTTCAGCAACTGTCATTTTAGTACAAGTTTTATTTTCTTGTCATTTTTAAAATTTATTTCTTTTTCATATGATAATTTCCATAAAAAGACATTGATTTAAATTCATCCCTTAAATGTGCAATATCCTGTAATCTGTCTTCACTAACAACTTATGGCCAGAGCTGAGACACGTAAATTAAAAACTGTAAGTCTCTATTGTCGATACAAAAATATTCTTGATGTATTGCTGATCACTGTTCACAGCGTGTAATATAGCTGCAGGGCCATTTGTTGCACCGTGCTGCTCTACCATACTTGGTTCAGAGTCTGCAGTCGTTTTGCTCTGCAGCAGAGCTCTAATGCTGCGTTTCTGGTGGTTAATGGCCTCCCATGAGCCTGCTCCTGTTTTACTGCCCAGCCTGTGGGAGGGAGGAAGGGAAAGAGTGATGGCGCCTGGGGGAAAAAGAAGTACTGAAGCCCAGAGAGAGGGAGAGAGAGAGAGAAAACAGAAGTACAGATAGCGGAGAGACTCATCAGGATGAAAGGAGGAGTGATGCATTGATACAAGATGGGAAGAAAGAAGTCGACAAGGGTAAAAAGGTAGAGAGGGACAGGGAGTGTGGTGTGAGACATGGTATAAGGTGACCCAGAGCCCTGCAGCCAGTCTGACTCCTGTTGATGGATGGGCTGTTCAACAGGAGATGTCGGACTACTGGAGCTAAAAACTTGACATTTATACACACAACATCCATACATAGCAATGTGCATTTCTGCTCACCAAACTAGGAACTAGCCTTGAATACCAAATCTAAACTTAAAATGTGATCAGTTTTTTCTTCCAAAGTTCTATCAGCTCAAACGCAAGCAGAAATGCAACCCTGGCTGTACACCGTCACCACCCTCACAGCACGGGCTATTCATTTCACACTGTCTCTGTATGTGTGCGGTGTGTGTGTTTTCTGTATGTGGCCTCCAGTGTACAAAGGTCCATCATCAAGTTCAGGGTCACAGTCACACCCATTAATCACAGACGAGTCACCAGACTGAGGTACTGCCTCAGGTTCTTTACTATTCAGGCAAGCTGAGGAGGTTGTGGTTCGCCCTTCAAGGTTTAAAATCTACTTCTAAATGCCAACTCCGAATGCTGATCAGCCAGCAGTGAACCTACTTGTCAATCCTCCTCTTTTTTCCGGGATTCTACCGTATTTTAATCTTCTCTCCCGCCCTCCTCCCAAAAAAGATACTTTCCAGTAAATCTCTCGTATTTTACCTTTCTAAAAAAAAGGAAGCATAGCCTGCCAGGGTACATCATACATTTGTACATTCCCTCCTAGAAAGATCTCAAACAGTGCAGAGAGATTGAAGTTTAGTAGTGAAGTTGTGACCGTAAATTTATAGTTTGCCCAAGAATAAACACTGCAGAAGAAGTTCAAGAAGTTGCTAGCTTCCCAACTGCTGGATAAAGTGAAGGGGGAGTATGAGATAAAATGTCATAACTCAGCTTTTAAAAAGTTGACATTGAGTTACAATTTTGAAATAATGAGTAAAAAAGCTCTAATAATGAGTTAAAAAGTCATAATTATGGAATAAAAAGGTCAAAACTGCGTGATATCTGTTGCTGAATGTGAAAGTGGTCTAAATGTAATGGGTATGCGGACTGTGGTAGGGGAGCTGGGGTGCCAGAAAACTTTCCTTATTTTCAAATGCCAGTGTTGACAAGTATGGCAGTGAACCCATTTTTAATCTGTGCTACCTCATCTACCCTGTGGACCATTTTATGGTTCCATCATGATAAATGTGCGGACAGACAGTGCTAAAGGTTTTGCTAACTATGTATAAAACAATCCAAAAGGGACAAGACCTTTCCATCTCACAAAATGATGCAACCACAGTATCTTGGACTTATTCCACTTAGTATGGTGAGCTTTTAATGACATACTGGAACAAGCAGGGCAAAATATAGACAATGTTATACCTTTAAACAGCATTTTATACAACCATATGTGTGCTTATGAGGAAAAAAAGGGTATTAAGGATAAAGTGATTCTTCAATGTGTCTGAAAAGAGAGCAGAGATTTCTGTCTGTTTATCTTGGGCTTTAATGAAAGCCAACAGGAAGCTGTGGTTGTGCTTCAGTACCGCTGTAGTCAATAGAGTTGGAGTCAGTTATAGGGCAGAGAGATGAGCAGCCACACCAAAGCACCCTCACTGCAGTTATATATAGAGTGTGTTCACCCCCGCCCTGCTCTGGAGGTGAATGGGCTGTACGCAAACATTTCTACAGCTTCCATGACCTGTTTTCTCACCCACCTCCTTGCTTCTGCTTTTCTTTCCTCTTCCCATTTTCACATCTCTTACATCTCTTGTTTTTAGTTAGTGGTTTGGCGGGGCAGCACTGTGTGTGGTTAAAGAGAAAATAAAAAGCACAAAGCAGTCTGGTGGGATAGCCATTAGTGTAACATATCAGTTCACTCCCTGTCATGATCGTTGCCTCAATTTGTATTTATATATGCATAAATATACAGTTTCCTTTGCACTTTTGATTTACTGTCTTAGCAGAAACGTCCACATGCACACCCAGTCTGTATGCAAGGTCAGACTGGGATACTAATTCAGGCCAATGTCATCCCATCTGAATCTGAGCATATTCACAGAGAAAGACCACTATAATGTGAACCTTCTCTTGAAATACACATGTATTTTTTTTTATTATTTTATTACAAGTTTACTCATTACAAGTTCTTAAATCCATCACTTGTTTCATTAATGCTGCCATCTTGTCTCAGTTAAGAAACTTGGTACTACAGAGTTTGTTTGTCTCCAATAAGATAGATTTCCAAAAAACAAAAAACAAACAAACAACAAACAAACAAAAAAAAATCATTTTCTTTAAATCCCATTTCAATTTATATCTACCTTTGAATTCTACCCATATCTTTTTTCTAAGGTTTAGTGCTTCATAATTAGTTCATTTATTCGTTCATTACCTGTGTGTTTGCTGTATTCTGAGATGGTTTTCATTGAAGTAAGGGAGAAATTGATCTGGAGACGTTAAGTAAACAATCACATCGTCTGCATATAATACCAATTTATGCTGTTCTTTCTTTATAATCGCTCCTGTTGAAATGTGTTTTTTTAATTATTACTGTTTTAGAATGTGTCCTTTATTTTTTGTATAGTCATTACTAGAGTCAAAACTATTTTAAAAAACACAAAAACAATGCTTAGTGTTCAACAGTTAGTCAGTTCATGTATTGTGAATCATGTGTTGATTATCATGAAGCTCTGGCAGCTCTGAATAGCTAAAGGTTCTTCCAACTGACAGAAAAGAATAAACTTGTTTTTCTGGAAAGCCGTTTCATTGTGCTGACTTGTTTGTAATGGTGGGGAATGATTGAAGTTCAAGGAGAGAGAAAGTGTGAGAGAGAGAAAAGAGAGATAAAGCAGATGAGAGAGACAGAGGGAGGGGGTGGGGGGCTGGCGCGAACAGCAACAGGATGCATGGACAGTGTCACAGAGGCCAGGTCAGTGTGCGATTGGTCGAGGCCTCCCATGGCGCTGTGACTGTTGTCGGCACGCTGGCTGTGAGTGTGTGAGAGGTCAGAGCTGGACGGACACTGTGGCCATTGTCCTGATTATGGCTGACCATTCATTTCCTCTCACTGACCAGGTGCTAAGGCCAGACACATGACCTGCAAGCAGTCTATGTGAGTGTGAGTGTGTCTGTGTGTGTGCAAGCTCTTTCACACATGCTGCTTTTACCATTAATAAACATTTAATGGGCCAGGTGTTAATAACAGCAGAAATTATTGTGTTTTCAGTTTCTGGCAATAGAGTACTTTAGATATAATGGATTTAATGCTCATATTACAAAACAGCACCTTTACTTCAGCAGTTTGGGCATTGCCAATAATGTCACACAACGTATTAAAGGGTCCTATGGGTGAGTATGTGTCCCACTGAATACCAGTCACCCACAATTAATGCTATTTAACATTCAATCTTTATTGAGTTCATGTGCCTCCCCTCCTCCTTCTCCTCCTCTCATTTTCTCTACAAAGTGTTGTTTTTATTGCTCTTTCTTGGTGGGTCCTGGTCACCATGTGGAGCTCCTGCTGCGTGTGTAAATCAACACCTTGTCGCACACACCAGCTTATAGCCACCTGTGACAAAATGCCTGGAGAAAAGAGACTGGTGGAGGTAAATTAAAAAACAAGTAAGTGAGGGTCTAAAGGACAGAAGGTGTCGCACACTGTACTGATTGTAAAGCCCAATGAGGCAAATTGTGGTTTGTGATATCTAAATAAAAACTGACTAGACTTGACTTTTTGTTTTGCTGTTCATCACGTGATTCGTCAGTGACTGAATAACAACAACAGTACCGGGAGACACTTTCCACACTTTCCATGTCCCTGAGATAGCCTACTGACAAACACACACATGCAGACACCAGTCTACAGTGTCACCAACAGCTGCTGCCCCACAACCCTTGAAACAAAAAAAGGTGAAAAAGGTTGAGAGAAATTTAAGAGTGGGAACAGTGGGAGAACAGTGTTTTCAGGGAACATTTTGAAAAGCTATAGGCAACGGTGAAAATCCTAGCTCATGTGGATGTGAATGGAAAATTAAAACAAAAAGGATATTTAATTATTGACAGTATACTAATAAGACATACTTGTATCAAATTAGACAAAAACTAGCGATGACATGTTCTTTATTAGACAGTATTAGACCCTTTAGTAGACACTTATTAGACTTTATTAGAGGGTAATTTGGGACACACTACAATACAATATTACAATAGAACTGTATTGTAAACTAATCTACTACTTCCCTTTTTAGAAGCAACATCTGACCCAGATCTTCCAACTGAATCATAGAGGTAGAGGAATATTTTGTCTGTTGGTGAATGCACAGATGTATACTATAGGCAGATAATTTAAAGGCAGTATTTGATTAAAGAAGTAATCAGTCTTGGTCTAATACCATGTAATAAAGAACATACTGTTTTTAGTTTTTGTCTAATTATATACAAAGTAGACAAGTTAAGTCTTATTTGAGTACTGTAAAATAAAAGTGTGACCTGTTTTTTAGTCAGATATGATTGGTTCTGTGCTGACATGACCTCAGTGGCACCATGACAAATCAAAGACACACACACTCTCACACACACTCTGTGGTCCAGCTGCTTTTCCCATCAACCACAGACACCCATCTGATGAATCACATTTACTCATTCTGGATCACAAATGTCACACATCAGCTATCATCACTACACAATATCTTATTCATACCGATCACACACACTAAATGAGGGACAAGATTCTAAATGATTCAGGGGGTTCAGACGGATTTTCGCCCCCCTCATTCTTTCAGTGAGATCACTGCTTTGACACAGTTAGGATGCCAATGCAGAGGGATCCAGTGAAAAAACCCTGGAATCAAACACGTGCAAGCAGACATTCCTAGTAGATTGTTGTTTACATGAATGTCATAATTCTGCTTATCTGAACGATAAAATAATTTCCGCTGTGATAACTTCCCAGGGTTGTAAAACCCTGTCTGCGAGTATTATAAATCATTGTGCAGTGTTTTGGCATCCAGTGAGCCTTCAAACTCATGGATCTGTTTCAAACTGGATTTCCTGGATCATATTTCATGTCTCGCCGGTAGCTGAAGCAGTACACCTCTTACATTTTTTTTACATGCATAGCTGTTTTTGGTCTGAACGTCTGCACAAGGCCTAAAATGCACTGTTTTCAAGGGGTTTGTAATTGCTCGCAGTGCTCCCAGACACACCTATCTAAAGCTCCTCATCTTCTACAGTCACCTACAGTCCATGCAGTCGTCAGTCCAGTGCAGGTCCAGTTACCAAACATTTCCGTCTTAGGTAGAAATAATAAATAGTAAGACTGGGCAGGTCAGATTAGAGAGACCAGTGTGTATTTTCATACAAGGTCTGCATACTAAAGCTCTAATGCCCTACAGATGGTTCCACTCACTTTAGTCAACTCCAGGACATAGCCTCTCTCCATGTTGGCTATTTGATATGCTGAAGCTTGACCAGGCCTCTGATATGTCTGCGTAGACTTGGTGGGAGGATAGACTGTCTACAGGAATTCGTCAAGGATTTACCATGTCAGATAATAATCTGCATGTCATAGTCTACAGCCTGCGATAAACATTTTTCACTGATTCAGGTTGTTGAGAAAAATACAGAAATTATTAAGCATTGACCTTTGCTGGGTCACATTCAAAGAGAAGTTCAGAGTAAAGCAAATACTGTTAGCATAAAAAGTAAAAGATCTTAAGATGTTTTCTTTATTATAAGTTAATGTCACAAGAAAATGATTTTCTTTCCAGACTGGCTGTTGACAGTTAACAATCACAGAGACAGAAATCCATCCAGAATAAACATCCTCCCTTCCCGTGAATAGGCTCTCCTACTTCTGTAAAACTAACAGCTGCAGCAAGTCTGGGCAGGTTTTTTTTTTTGTTGTTGGATATCTCCAAAAAACATTTTAGAAAATGGTGAAAAAATATAGGTGAAATATAGTAAAACTAGATGAGAAAGGTATATAAAGATGTAGATGTAGATATAAATGGTAACAGTCACAAAATAACTAAATTGATGAAATCAGACTGTAATGGAGTATTGTTTGGAGCCCAACCTTTTTGGGGCTGGTTTTCTGTTTAAACAGGATGACCTGGGATTATGTATCCTATTCGCCATTCTCTCACCATCTATCTGTTATGCTGAAGCCCGTCCAGGACTCCGATTATGTCTGTGTAGACATTCTTGGAGGACATACTTTACACAGCAATTCGTCAGGGATTTACTGTGTCAGATAATAATCTGCCTGTCATAGTCTACAACGTGCACACAAAAGATCTCGCTGGTTCAAGCTGTTGGGAAAAACACTGTTTCATTACCAAGTCTGATTTAAGTGCCACCCACCTTGCTACTGTAGGTCAACTTAAAGGAAAAATCCGCCCTAAAATATATTTTCGAAAGCAGTTTATTTTGGTATGTAGTGGTGTATACAATGGGTTAGTTCTAATTTCTGATATTTAGATAATGTTGCAGACAACCCTGGCAAAAATATTAAATACAGCTTTTAAAAGAAGCTTATAGATGTAGGTTAAGCAAGAGCTTTTAGTTACTTAATTTAAAGGATAGTTTCACATTTTCCAAGTCTGTCTTAATCCTGCTGATGGTGGTACCTGCAGATCCCAGAGGTATACTTTTTGTCATATATCACAGGTGCTCTATCAGTATCATATAAAATCTTTCATGACTATACATTTATTTGTCTATGTTTATTCCTATTGACTAAATATCACTGTCTTTTGTCTGTTTTAATTAGTGTTTAAAAAATACCAATGTAGTGGGGTCCTGGGGGACCCCAGTCAAAAGCATCCAATATGTTCTTTTAATAGATGAAACTATTTACTTATTGAGTTAATGTTTGGAAGGGGGGCAGAGAGAGGGGACGACACGCAGTAAATGAGCTGCAGGCAGGAGTCAAACCTGCAGCCACTGCAGAGCACTGACAGCGTCAGTACATGGGGCGCACACCCTACCAACTGAGCTATAGGGGCGCCCCATAACCAATAAACTTTTGAAAAGAAATAAGTTAACATTTTACGATGATGGTTGCTTCTTACAATAGTTTATTCTTGGGTCCCAATTTGTAGTCCATATTTCAAAGATGTAAAATATTAGCATCTCAGGATAAACCCCTTAAAGGATAAGTTCGGTTTTTTGACACCTGGACCTTATTGTTAGGATTAAATACGCTCGTAGACTCACCCAGACAATTTTGGTGGAGCTCGGAGCCGTTTTCGAGCAATTTAGATCCATCCGACGGCGTTTTTTCTCATGCCATAGTAGCGGACGGGGCCAGAAATCGAAGCCCCTAAATTAGACATTATCTGCTGCGAAACTCATGCAATGTCCACAACAACACCACCAGTTAGCCCCCATTCGTGGACGTGCAGTGGTTGCTTGTTCTCTGGCCAGCTGTTCGGCTCTTTCCCTCTGCATCCTCCTTTCAAATAGCTTCCTCGTCGGTGTATTCTGGCTCAAAACAATACGGGCATCGATTATACTCAAAGTCGTCGTCAGACACTTCTACATCGGATAAATATTCCGCCATGCTGCACAAAAATAGCCGTGTTGCCGTGTAGCCTAGCAACAACAGCGTCTCTACTCAGCTGCGTTCCTGCGGCGCACGTCTATGACGTTACCAAAAGTTACCCATCCTTGTAAAGTCCCGGATGACCATAACAACGAAGTTGAGCTGACATGGTGATAACACTGGCTATTCATTTATAAAATGTAGGTGAAACGAGCGAGTTTCGCAGCAGATAATGTCTAATTTAGGGGCTTCGATTTCTGGCCCCGTCCGCTACTATGGCATGAGAAAAAACGCCGTCGGATGGATCTAAATTGCTCGAAAACGGCTCCGAGCTCCACCAAAATTGTCTGGGTGAGTCTACGAGTGTATTTAATCCTAACAATAAGGTCCAGGTGTCAAAAAACCGAACTTATCCTTTAAGACGTATGATTTTACATATGTTGGTAGGATGACGGTAAATTGAAACAGGTTTTGCTTGCTGTAATAATTTATTTCCTTCCCTAAAGATCCCTTGCTGGCAAACTTCATGGAGGAGATGGGGGACAAAAACCACAGTCCTTGTTCCTTATGAAGATTTATTCCAAAGTTTTCTGAAATTAATATGAGGCTTCAGAAGTCTCAGTTGATCAAATCAAGTAAGGATCTTCTAAATTTACTGTCTCTCTATTACCAAATTCAATTCTTTTTTTTTTTCTTGTTTTTTCGCAATGTTGCAGTTTTATATAATGTAATTTTTGAACATACCCAATTGATTTATCTAACTCAGACTGATGCCTCATATTATCTTCAGCTAAATACTGGAATACAGACTGTGGAATTTGTCCCTCATTACTTACATTGGAATTATATTAGGAAAGTATTTCCTAATAACTGGTGAGGACAGATGGAAAAAAATAGCTATTGTTTTAAGGCAGCCATGAAAAAATAAGAATCTCCTTCCACTCTGTATGAATCTAGGACAAGGTTAGAGGTTAGACGAAGGTTAGAAAAAGAAATCCCTGTGTTTTTAATAACTGTCTGGTCACATCCGTTTCTCTCTTCACCCCTGCATTACCATGGTGCAGGTTGTTAAAGGGCATCAGCAGTGTCTCCATGTGCAGTGCTCTTTACAGCGGAGGTCAAAGAAGTGTCACGTATTTGGAATGGCTGAACGCTAATGTGCTTGATTACTGGTGAAAGGTCTGCTATGGTCCTTGAATGTGGATGCCAGAGTACATAAAAGTTCACATTTACATCCTCACCTCTTTTATTAAACAGATCTGCTGAATTCCACAAAAGTTTTAGTCCTTTCGTCGGGCTTCACTGACCTTTAATGAAAAATTTATAACTTTAATTTGCTCAACAGTGTCCAATTTAGGCTATTAAGTTTAATTTCAAGCTTGTAAACAGTACAACTTGGTCTACTGCTCTTCTGTTGTTAAGCCACTAATCACACTGGAGCCTTGAATAACTGTTGTTTACCAAGTTCACCAACAGTATGCTAATCTGTACAGACACATAATTATCTCTTAAGACTTCTCACTGTCTCTTGGCTGTTCTTGTTCCTTGGATTTCATTAGACTCACAACTTTTTGGTCAGGCTAAATTGTCTTGTCATTTAGACTAATTTGATTTAAATGAGATTTCGCTGATGGAGCAGGTCATGCCTCAGTTCAGCCATTCATCATGCACTTTATTCTATTATAATCACTTTCATAACAGACAAATTATTCATCCATGTTGTTTTATGTAATGCCATTAGATTGGGCCAGTCTGTCTGGCTCTGCCCCCCACAGGAGAGACAGTAGTACAGAGGGGCTTTGTAAAGGTAACCAGGAACACACACACACGTGCGCATCCGTGTGCATACCCGCACACACTTCCCAGCACCGCGGCGACAGGCAGTCCCACTCGTTAGGGGTAAAAACACAGAAATTAAACGCTGCGTGCTTGTGGTTTTTAATTTAGCGTGCTGACAGCCGTCCAATAGTCCTGTGGTGACACTGGATAACTTTACGACCCTGGTGAGCACAGCCTGGGACAGGGACCAGGACAGACACCCACTCCTTCCAGCTTCAACTCCCTCTGCAAACACACACATGCACTTCATTGAAAATTTTATCTGAAAGAACTGAATTTTTACTTCAGATGTTCAATCATTTCTGATTTCTTATTGTGTGGACATAATGGAGCTATTGATCACGTCGTTAAAACATTTCTGTGGTAAAATAATAATAATAATATTGTGAAAAATAAAAATTTTAACAGTTACTCAGGCACAGTATGCCAAGTCTGCATTGGTTTCTGTGGTCTCTGTAATTGGCTAATTTAGGGCCAAATACCCATTTTCCTGGACAACATCAATAGCAGCCACACACGAGCGCAGTGTGAGAGTATGTGGTTGTATGTATTTGTTGGGACTTCACCACTGTGCTGACTGCCAGTTAGTAGTGCTGACTGCATAGTATTTGAAATGGCTACTCTGTACTTGAAATCTTTAGAGTGAAGGGCAGACATGTATGTAAAGAATTTATGGTTAAGAAAGCATCTCTTGTCTCAGATTACCATAGTCCCATTACTAGCTGTTGAGTGATGAAAACAGATCTGACTCTGTCTTAAGCTTGTGGCTTGGTGTCTTCACTATTGATTGGCTAAACCCTGTCCTGAGTTGACAGTATTGACATGCTGTCAAGTGTCTTGATGCCATTTGGCTGTGCTCAGTATGACCTTGGTAGAGTGAGCTAAACATCACTGTAGTGTGAGGAGTAAAACTGTGTTCAGACCAACATTTGCAATGCATCAAAAAACATGGCTTCCACAGTCAGTTCAACAAGACCACCATGTTGGCACAGTTGTGGCAACAGTGTCGAAAAACATACGGTGGTACATCCATCAAAAAAAGCTGACACAGTACACATTCCAGGTAAGATATACTGTATCTTGTAACATGACCAGAGTAACCACATTTCAACTGTTGAGACAAGTATTTGGCACTTGATAAGCCTTCAATTGAATGGTTGTATTATTACCTTTGCCAAGGAGGTTATGTTTTCAGTTCTTTTTTCAGTCTTTGCGTGTTGAGGATTTTTGTATCTCTGTGGTATGAAGTTGACTTTTCTCCTGAGTTTCTGTTTGTACTTTCAGGTTACTGCCTTATTTTACTTTTTCATGTTTGCTTTCAGCTGTACAGGAGTCGTGTTAACATGAAAACCAACATTTCCCAGTTTTGCTGTAATAAATTATTAATTAATTAATAAATTGGCTATTCACAGTTTTATAGCCAATCAACTAAAGATGAGTGCGTCATCAGTTAAATACAAATCTTAAAGCATTTTTTACAAACTCCAGTGTGCTGGAGTGACACACCAAGTTTATCTGAATAAAGGCCCGGCCAGCACACGTGCATAAAAAAGGAGCAAAAGAGTTGAAGATGGTACAGACAGAGGCAGCAAGCCTTCATTGCCTCCACAAAAGTGGAGTTGATAAATATCCATGACTACTGCGGAGTCATTTGGACCTGGGAGTGAATGCCAATCGTACCCTTTTTCATTGAAGACAAAGGGCAGATGTTATCAAGCATTAGTGGGATTTTTGTCCAGTATAAAAGTGGTTATAGGTGACTGGACTATTGGTCTGTGCTCTCTCTGCCCTTAAACTGCATTTTTTACCTGTAGCAACACACCTGCATAATTTTTTTGTTTCAGTGCACTGTTGTTTTGGATGTGAATGTAGTTAAACCCAGCAGGAATATCTTAAGTAAGATTTACATTTTTGTTTTTTGCATTTACTGGAATCTGCTCATAGAGCTGCTTAATGATATGAGAACATACACAAGCATGGATTCATTTACACACAGACAAACACAAATACACATAAATGTCCACATAAGAGAATGCATATGAGCAGAAAGAAAACTGTGCATGGTGTGGTCCACATGTTCTGCTTTATGATTCTGAATACAGATGTGCAAATACAGGAATTGAGAAAAATGCTGCTTCGGAGGTGGCCTTGTGGAGACGTGTGTGATTTTGAAAGTGCCTGCTCTGTAGGTGCTGGATATGTGACTGTTCCATTGCCACATGGTGGTGACAGTGTGTGTTGATGAAATCCACATGCAATGCCAAGGCTGTATGCGGTTCCATTTCTGTGTATGTATTTTAATGGAAGCTTAGCATGCTAAGTGGATTGTGGTCTGGGCTCAGTGAACATCTTATTAATATGGTCTGACAGTGAAGTGCATTTAGTCAACGTGATGACACATGTCTCCAAATTAATACTCACTGATATGTTTGTATGTGTGTGTTTTGTGAATGAGGACATACAGAAACGGGTCATATGAAGTCATATGTTGGACTGTTGTAGAGGAAAGATTTGCTGCTCTGCTGGAATATTCTGAATGGTTACCAGGCAGTCCGTTCTACTGTGTACAGCACTTTGGAGAGTTGTAAATCTTTGTCATTTGAGAACCATAGGCTACACATACTGTAGCCTTTTTATGTGTCTGTGGCATCTGGAACACACAGTCAGTCGCACAGTCTCCATGAATGAGTCACAGATGAGTCTGTCTTCGTTGACAGGATCTCTGTAGTACGATGTTTTTATCCTGGCACATCCCTTTCTCCACTGGGAGACGTTCACATCTGTGATTCCCCACCCACACTCTTCATTCACTCCCTATACCTGCCTACCTGCCTCTCCCCATCATGCTCTCACTCTTTACCAAATACTGCATACACTCTTAGAAATAAATGTGCTTGCAAGAACCACATAGAGTTCTTTGGCTTGTCCTCATAGGAGAACCCTTTTTGATTCCTTGTCAAACCTTTTACAAAGCTTTCACTTGGAACTCTTTCAGAGGGTTTTGCCTAGAGCTCAAAATAAAGGGTTATATAGAACCCTAGGTGGAATTCTACAGACAACCCTTCTATGGTGTCATGGTTCCACCCAGAACTCTCTCTGGGGAGAGGGGTTGTATCGAGAACCTTTCCACCTTCAAAGGGTGATAGCAGGAACCCAATCAAGGGCTTCTACCAAGAACCCTTTTACTGTAAGGATTTCATCTCAAACCCACACAGGATGTTCTACCAAGAACTCTTTTATATTCCAGTGGTTTAATGTAGAACCCACCCAGGGGGGTCTAAAAATGTAAAATATATATATAAAAAATATATTTATTTTTCACCTACAATCTTCTTGTCCTCTTGGTCCTCTAAGTCTAGGGGAAAACATTTTTTAACATTCATGCTTTCAACAGTCCTTGAAGAATTCTTTCTTCCAAAAAGGACTCTATCTAGAACCAAAGATAAAGGGTTATACCTAGAACCCTCTGTGAATGCTTCCACCCAGAACCTTCACTGGGGTCTATCCAGAACCTTTCCACCTTCCAAGTGTACTAACCCACCAAGAGGTTTCTTCCAAGAATCCATTTATATTCCATGGCTTTCATCTAGAACCCACCCTGGGGTGTTCTACATCGAATCCTTTTATATTCCAAGAATTTAATCCTTTTATATTTCAAGAGTTTACATTTCAAGAACCTTTTATCAAAAAAGGATTCTTCAGAAGCAAATGGTTCTGGTTAGACACTCATACCTTCAGGAAGAACCCTTATGTCTGAGAGTGTACTCCCAGGTTCCCCACAGAAGCAGGCAGCAGGCGGGCATGCCCAGTGCCAACCCCTATCCTCCTCCGAGAGCAGCTGACGTCACTGCTCTTCTCCCAGGTGTTTCTTGGAGACACATCAACACTTTCACGCACCAATATGATTTATCACATCAGACCAGTAACTAAGGAAGGAGATGTGTGTGTGTGTATGCAGACACACAGAAGCGCGACTGTGTTTATGTTTGGAGGACAGGCAGAGAGATAGAGATGCTAATGATCAGTAGTTGGCAGATGGTGGAGTGATGTAGCGAGGACTGGTATTACTGCCCACTTAAACTCATCTGCTGTTACTCCAACCCCCAACACTACTACAAGGCTGGACTCAGTGCACACTCATCCACAGTCTCTCTCACGCACCCAAAGGCACTCGCTCTCATACACACTCTTCACACAGGACTCTACACAAACACCGATCTGGATTAATTGTAAGTGTACACCCTTTTGTTTGTTTAAGCAGCATTCTACAGGAGATTTGATATGTCTATGTTGGGTGAGAGACAGGAGAGTTGTTGTTAGTTATCCATAGTCACGTCTATTGTCTTGTCATCGCTGATATCATGCTGTCAGGGTAAGGAGTTCAGTGATCACATCTTTTGTCATGGCAATAAAACGGGTCTCAGTTACAGTTTGTTGTTGTTGTGGGGCTGAGTAACAGATACGGAGAGAGCATGCCATGTGTTCTCATAACACAATCTGGTGTTTTTAGCTTGTGAGAATAACTCT
Organism: Lutjanus argentimaculatus; assembly: GCA_034769285.1. Classification (NCBI taxonomy): domain Eukaryota; kingdom Metazoa; phylum Chordata; class Actinopteri; order Lutjaniformes; family Lutjanidae; genus Lutjanus; species Lutjanus argentimaculatus. The sequence continues at coordinate 13,428,211 of JAWZSL010000012.1, read as the reverse complement.
GTGTGTGATTAATAATAGCAGCCCAGTTTATGGAATTATGAAGTGTTCAGTAATAAACTGAGGCTTTTATGGAGGTCTGTAGAGCCTCATAATTAGCATATTGGTCTGGAGTTAGACAGAGATTTTCAGCAGATGAAAACACTCGCAGCTCTCGCAGTTTCATTCAGGTGCGAAGCTTGAGGAAATCTCTTCAGTATGGCACTTGTTTTACATTTCACATTTCACATATCATTTGTTTTGCTGGTTTCTAGGGAGCCATATTTCAATTTTGAAGTATTTATTTTAGAACTCAAAGAAACTATACATCCATCAGATATTATATGATTAACTACAGAGGATACAGGTCGTGACCAATGATCAAATTACTGCATACTTTACACTCAGCTTTTGTTGAGCAAGCTGGTGAGCATGTACTTCCACACGCACAAATGTGCAAGTGCACCCTCACCTACCGTATTCCTTTATTAACTGAGGATCTTTGATCAAATATCCTGCATCTGTATTCTGATGATGCATTAAAACAGTGATTCTCAACCTTTTCCAGTCATGATCCCCCAGAATAATCAGGTTGGCACATGACCCCAGCAAAAAATCCAAATTGGGGGAGCTTGGGTTCTGTTGAAAACTCTGGCATCTTGTGTTTCTCAGTTAATGTTGCAGCTGTTGGACTTTAGGGTGACCTACCTTGAGACACCGTCTTCATTTGCTGTCAAGTCTCGAGTCTTGAGCTAGACAAATTATATTGTTGGTATAGGCGATGTATGTAAAAACTTTTTCCCAGTCTAAAATACAGTGCTTACTTCACATCATATTTGCTGAAGAGAGTAGTTTGTGAAGTTTGCTGTTTTATGCTACAAAATACAGATGTTACTTTTTGTTAGTGTTTGTGTTGGATCAAAACACAGTAGCTTATATTGGAAACTGACCCTTCCTCAGTCCCACCTCTTTTGGGTCTGCGCTCCAATAACAGTTGAGCAACCTTGGTATCCTGCAGATTCTCGGATAACTTATCCCTTAACTGTTTCCAGTACTTAGCATGCTACATGCTAACCTCCTCTGAGTTAAAGGGAAAACAAATTTTCAAGATGGACAAAAGATGTTTCTGGGGGACCTGTAAAAGTGACATATAGTTGTTAGTTGTTTGTTAGTTAATTTAACATGTGACTATATGTCACATTTACAGGTCCCCCAACAACAAATTTTAACCAACTTCAAAATTTGTTGTTTTTTTTCAGCATAGATGAGACTAACACAGCATATCTAAGTAAAAGAAACAGCAATGAAGAAAGTTGATCAAGGTTCCAAAATGGGCAGAAATTAGGATGGGTTAATTGTCATTTTTGTTTTGTCCATTGGGGCTGCTACATCGCTGTATTTTTGTATTTTTATGTGCTTTCCACAACATTTCATTTTTTTCTCCACAACCATCTGGTGACCCTTGAAAATTATCCTTTGACCCCCTTGGGGGTCCCAAACCTCAGGTTGAGGACCATAACAATGGGGCACCCCTATAGCTCAGTCAGTAGAGTGTGCACCCCATGCACTGAGGCTATTAGTCCTCTGCAGTGGCTGCTGGTTTGATTCCCACTTGTGGCCCATTTGCTGCATGTCATCCCCTTTCTCCACCCCCTTTCCTCTCATATCTTTGGCTGTCACTGTCAAATATAGGCAAAAAGCCTGAAAAAATAATCTTAAAAAAACAAACAAACACTCATTGCGGTTCATCATTACCCGACCATCATCAACCAGGGGATAAATTATCCAAGTTCCTAAATATCTCCACCTATGGGACACAGGATGGTTAAAATGAGCCCTTGAGGTGCACTGTGATGATGTAAGCTGTCAAAAGTTAGTTAGGGAAATTAAATGTAGACCAGAATGCCCTGGAAATAACTTCTGTAAATTGTGCAGCACTCCAAGGGATGTTATTCTTCACGTCTCTATGTGTTTACACTGATCTTTTAAGTCTCTAATTAAAAGCTATGTAGAGGGATGTGTTTTCTTAAGTGAGAGGCTGAAAGGCGTGAAAGCTTATTTACTGCCACGCTGCACTGTGGGGACTAGTTAAAGGTGCTGACAGTGGCTGGTCCAAATACTGTAACCACACACACACACACACACAACACAAAACAAAGATGCACACACCATTAGGGAGAAATAGATAGATAGAGCACAGCTGCCCTGTCTCAGGAGAGGGACAGCAAGTACAGACTTCTCTCTTGAAGAAGACCACGCTCTCTCGTACACATAGTTATAAACTAACAAAAAGAATGAAAGAAAAAAGTGACAGATTTCATATTTGCTGTTACATTATTAAATCACAGCCACATGTCAGATTTAACAAACAGAGCAAATGTCATTATCAGCGTCCCAGCTTCTGCAAAGTTGCAGCCTGCTTTCTGGGCTACACAAAGTGCTGAATCTCTGTTGAGGTAATATATTTGGGCCAGCTTGAACTGAAAATGCATTGTCTCCTGACACTTAGTCTAAATTTTTCCTCCTCACATGGTCAGCTGTTGCAAGGCCAGAACCATGCACATGGTTTTTGTTTCTATGGGCACAATGCAACAGAATACCTCTCATTAAGTGTAGCTGACCGTTACCACATGGAGGTGAGGTTAAGAGGGGTTAGCATAACTCTTCTGCTACTGCTCAACCAGATGCCGTAAAATTCAAAAAGATTCCAAGAAAGGGGAGCTGAATGTTTGAATATGAAATATGCAAAAACACAACTGTAGCAAGACAAAACACCTTTTGCTTTTACAGGCTTGGAAGGAACTGAGAGAAATTAGTTCAGTCAGGGAACTTTTGTTGTGCTTTGAAATTTCTCTAAGCATACTGTGAAATGGCTATAAGTTTAGAATAATATCAGATATTATTGTATCAATAATATCAATATCTGGCACTACACCTTGAAGTGAAACTGCCGACAACACGTCTGCTGAATACAGCTGGAAATGTAGCTTCCCTGCCATCTATTGTCATCACGTATGGTGTCAGAAAGCACGGAGTCACTTATGTTATTTCCTCTCATCACACCCTCTTCACACACAGCATGCAGAGGGCTAATTGAGCATTAAGTTAGCTCAAAAGAAATGTGCTACTAGTTTACTCCCACCACAGTCTGTCACTGGCATGAACAGCAATCCTGAGTGCTTATTATGGTTTCGTTATGAAACAGGCATTCCTTCTGAATGTTTGGTGGCAGTTAAATATTTCTCTCACCAGAGGCTCTTTGTTAAGAATCCAGTGCTCTGTCAATAGTCCACTGGCTTGTTTCTAAAAGAGGTAGACAGAGGAATTCTCAAAGAAAACTTTGGGGTTTTATTATACTGTATGTATCTGAAGCTCTGGTTACATAAAGGTTTTCTTCAGCATGAACAGTAGTGCCTTTAATAATTTCCAGAGACTGGAAAATTATTCAAATGTAATTAAACTATGCCAGGGCTTTCTGTATTTTATTACTGTGGATTGCGGTGTGTGGTTATAACCTACAAACTACTAATATGTAACAAAGATCCCCCATGAATGAAAAAATTAAAATACGACAACTTACATTTAAAAGGGACAGTTTGGGACATTATTTCTTGATGGAAACGTGTAGGTGATTCAAGACTCTCCTATTTACCTTATGCAGTTCACTCATTTTTTTTTTGCATTTGTTCTGTTCCAGTTTTGTCTTTTAACCTCTGGTCACTTGAAGCCAAGTCAAAAGTCCTGATGGTTCCCACAGTCTGCTTTAAATTTGTCAAAGCTAGGAAGACATGTCCACATTTTTGAGACACCTACCACAGAGTTCAACACAAATATTGTATTTGAAAAGGTGAAGTTAGCTATGGCACTGACTAGCTCACAACCTGATCTAACTACAACATGAGCTGTTGTAGTTACATCAAGTTGCACTAAGTGTGGACTTAAGTGGACTTGTCATTGGCTATAATAACTGCACAAAAGGCCCAAACAAAATAATCACTTAATGCAACATCTGTGGCATCAAAATAACAGTTGCTGGATCGACCACATCACACTTTGTCAGGCACCTGAAAACACACCTGGACAAGTGAGTCACTTTGTAATGTTGTAATGACAGTTAGTATTAACACCTTTGGATGGTTTGCAAACATGTTAAGCTCAGCATCAGCTCAGCATCAGCTATCTAACGTTATCTTACTTTTACTATCCATTTTTTTAGCCACCGTCTATAGATATTCAGAAAAAAGATTGATTTATACCAACAACTAATCAATGCCAACACTGTGTGCTGATGGATAAAAAAGTGATGATAATACAGTACATGCTTTGAACTCCATAGATTTAGCTATTCAGTGTTTAAACACACTGGATGGCAAGCAGCAGACGATAGAGCGCTCATTATGACCATTAGAGACTTGACTAGGACTTGTGACTAAGGACTTAAGACTTGACTTGGACTTGTAAAAAATGACTTGACTGGATGGATGGATGGATGGATGATGGATGGCGTGGTGATATGGCCATGTACTTGTGTACTGTGAGTTTTGGAAGAAATATTGTATTAGCACATGTTTCAAAAGGCTACAGTCAGCAAACTTCTGTTGTATCTTATTGAGAAACACATAATAAAATACAAATACTGTACCAACACCTTCTGATCAGTTCGCAATAGCTGTTATAACAAACAAAGACAGCTGATAGCTGTGCAGGAGAACTGCGTAAAAACTTTGTACAGTGGCCAATGTTTGTCAGTGGGAAAAGACTATTACAAACCTGGTATTTGCTAATATGTGATTGTGTATCTTAACTGTCTAAATCTCAGACACGCTGTCAGTTGCTATCTTAAAGATTATCTTAGAAAAACTTCCCCTTCACACCAGCTCAGATATGCTTTAACTCACTCCACAACTGATGGATCTGCCTCAAATTGTGAGCATCAAGTTCTCTTTTACAACAGCTGTTCATCTTTTTGTTTGATTTAGTGCAAACATGTGCTTGTGCAATTTGCAGTAAGCTATTTGTTTAGCCTACTGCATTCACTAAACTGGAGTTTGCTCAGAGCTCCTGTTGTGTATTTTTTTTCCTTGAACCTCCATCTGCTTTTACTTCACTTTCCTCATCCACCTCAGGATTATTTGCTCCCTATTTTGATTTGGACTCTCTTTTTAAAATTCCCTCATTTTTCGGTTCCTGTTCCAGCACTCACCTCTTTTCATCGTAGCCACACACAATCCTCCCCTCCCCACCCAGAGCCCTCCTGGTGCTGACACAGATGGGTGCTCTGTTAGTTCATGCTAGCTGACCCATTAGGTGAACCCCTCTGCCCCACCGGACGCTTCTGTTTGCAAACTGTGACAAAGTATCAGATTTACCCTTTTCTGTAGGTGCAGGCAGCGTGGAGGAACAGAGGATCTGGGCATGATCCTCCACCTATCACACCCCCATCACACCCCACGGTGCACACATTCACTGACACATGTAGACATGCCTGCATATGCGCTCTCTCTCTCTCTCTCTCTCTCTCTCTCTCTCTCGTCTCTCTCTCTCTCTCTCTCTCTCTCACACACACACACACACACTCTTACCAAACAGACATTCCAGGAAAATCCAAGCGAGTGAAACCCTCTGTGGTTAGACTGCTGTTCTGAATAAAAGTCAGCCTTTGTCATTGAAGGACAAAGCCTTATTAAATTAACTTAAGTGATTATTTGGCATTGCTAAAGTTGCTCCAAGGCAACGAATTATACACACACACACACAGAGATATCCTAATTAGCTAAATGAGTCATTAATTTTAGCGGAACGTTATTAAGATAAAGTTAATGAAGGTAAGACTAATTAAGACATGATGAATCGACATGTCTGTTACACCCATTAACACGTTATCTACTGCTTCGTTCTTATCACACTTATCTGCTTTTACTGCAGAATGCCGCCTGGAAATGAGACATTAAAGTGTCATCCAGCTGGTTTATCTGAGAGATTGGTATTAGCAGGGACTTGGAGGGAAGTTAGTTTTCTACAGCGTATCTAAGCACTTTCAGAGATCATCATCATTATTTTTTTTTTATTCTGCAGCAATGTCTTACAGGCCTGCAGAAAAACAACTTGCATGTAAGTACTATATATGCCGGGAATCCCAAGCAACACAGAAGTCCAAATCACTTAGAACGCCCACTCATGAAGGATGCACCTGAACAGGTATGAGTTATAAAGAGATAAATACTCTACTAGTTTGCTAACTGCTGTTGGTGTGAAGTAACCAATCTGGGTAAGGTCATGGCAGAAAACAAGAACAGAAATTGGCCTACTTGAAAGGAAAGTTGAATATAGACATTTAGACAGATTAACTGGACTTCTATTCTTGCTGTAAGAGTGTATCCTGAGACACTGTAGCTGAAATGTAGCTGTAATTATCCTGAGCACTAAACTGACCAACGTGTCTTTACTCACACTGAATTTATTCTCTTTTTGAGCATTTGAGCATTATAAGATCTGCATTCTTCCTTGCTGTACTTTTATTTGGTGCTATAATGTTGTTCCACACTGAGCGCTGCTGTTTTAGCCACACTTTTATGACTTGCAAGCAGTGTTAATAGTTGCAACAATTACAGATAAGGCAGACCAAACAAAAAACTAGAGAAAGGTCTGGCTCCACAATGATCATTCTGATATAGGGGGAAAAAAAGACCTTAGCTTGTTTTTGTATTTCTTAAAACCAGTTATAGTCATCCTGGTCAGTCATAAGCCGAGGATGTAGCGATGGTGTCCCTGTAAAATAGTGTAAAAGGTAATAGCTGCTAGCTTTAGTGATCAGGCACCGGGCATTTGTAGGTTGCTAGCTTGGAGGTTGTTGTTGTTTCCCACAGTGATGGGCATGCATTCAGTCCAGACACAACATGGCAAAACATTAATTTGAACAGAAACAGTGGTGCATTTAACACGCTGTTGTGTATACAAGCGCACTCGACTGGAACATCTTTTTAATATGGCAGTGTTTATATATATATATCACTGCTGATTGGGCAAAGCCTCTGACACACCTACCAAATGAGGGAAAATATACCTGAAAGCCTGTTGCACACCAAGTTGAGGAAACATGTCATTCAATCCATAAGCTATAGCAAAATGCTGCAACCATTTCCAGAATGAACAGTAACAGATGACCAATGGCAGCATACAGTGATTCAGACTACACATTCATTGACACATAACATGCCTGCATGTGCTGTCTTTCACACACACACACCACACACACACACCACACAACACCCCACACACACCACACACACACACACACCACACACACAACACACACACACACACACAAAGACATTCCAGGAAAACAGAGTGACTGAAAAAGTTCCAAAAACATTCAACCTGGTTCAACTTTTCTTCACAATGCAGTTTCTGTGTTGGACTATGAAATATGTGCAAGTGTACATTCCTTGTATTTCATCTTTTCAGCAATACCTAAAACAACAGCAGTGGGACTATTTGAGTGCAATTACGTAGTAAATATGACATGGTCAACTGATAATATTTATTGACCTGTCTGACAGTAAGGACACTGGATCACGCAAAACGATCCCCTGTGATCCAGGTTATTTCCAATCAACAGATTTGATTTCTTTCAATGTGGTTGGTGCTCCGTTCTTGGCGTTCAGATGGACAATTTTCAACTTTGTTAGGAGTGATCAGTAAATAGCATGCCTTCTCACTTTCTTAGCATCATAATCAGGTCGTAATTGCAGGACAGCAGATAATTGATAAAATAATCCACTTGTAATAAAGCAAATAAAGCACTACTCTGTAGGTTTGTAATTGTGCAGTTGAAAATTGTTTATCCTTCACTCTTCCTGATCAGCTGTTCAACTGTCCTAAATCAATGATCATGCCACGCCTACATACCACATTACAATTTCTGACCTAAGATCCTCATAATTATCACCATAAGAACAACAAATAAGATTGTATATGACAGAAACATCACCACAGGAGAGCCCTACACGATCAGCATAATTAAAAAATAAATCCATGATGTCTCAACTTAATCATGCATAAATAAGGCAAACTTGCAAAATGGCCTCTGCAGTAACTAATACGTAGCTTGTTAGACTGCTAGCTCAGCTGAGCATGTCCTTGCTCACTCTGAATTTATTCTCTTTTTAAATTGAGCATTTCATACTCTGCATTCTTCCTTGCCGCTATGCTATAATGTCATTCCATCCCTTTTTTGAGCTGTATCTGAATGATCTGGCACACTGTGCACTGCTGTTTCAGCCACACTTTTACAACTTGCAAACACAAAACCTCCTTATTCATTTTATTGAGACTACTGCCTTGGCAAATTTATTGGGGATCTGTGCAAATGGTTCTGTTAAAAACAATGCATAGCCATTCAGGAAAATAAGTTTCTTCACAATGCAATTCCATTTGGCAATGTTGGCTAATGAAATGTGTGCAAGCCTACATTCCTTGTATTTCGTCTTTTCAGTAATACTTGAAACAACAGCAAGCAGTAGGAGCTGTTGAGTGCAATTACCTTGTAAATATGACATGGTCAAATGATAATATTTATCAACCTGTGTGACATTGTAGAGACTCCTTGAATAAACACTGTAGACAAGAGAGCCTGAGGGATGTTTCTTTCCCCTCTATCTTGTTTAGGAAGGGGAAGGTGACAGATGTTGCAGAGCAGAGTGTTATAATGACCCTGATGTCCTGAGGTGAGTTTCACTTTGTTTCCAGAAGACTCTCTAAGCGTGCCATTTATTCCTGCTCTTCTCCCTTAAATTGCTGGCCTTCCTCCCCATGGAGAGTGCAGGGTGAAGGGGTGGGGCCGGGTTATAATGCGCTTGTCTGTGCAGGTGTGAGTGACAGCAGTCAAAAGGTCACTTCTGTCTCCAGAAGCTTCATAATACCTCCAGTCAAATAAAGTCAGCCAGTGTTAGCAAAGAAAGAAGGAACAAGAATAGAAACCATATAAATCATAAATAAGCTTGAGTGTTTGTTCATAACATTATTATTGCTCTGTGGCCTTATGTATCCCATGAGCTATACGTTTGAGTTAATATTGAGCTGCTGCTTCTTCTCATTTACTGCTATTGCCAACACAACACAATATATTATGCAGCAGCATGGCAGACCACATACCAGAGAGAGAAGGAGCCAAGCATGATGATACATTGCTGCGGATTTGGTTAATTACTCAATTTAACAATGTAGCTAACACTGTGTTCTCAATTATGCTTTGTTTCAAATTCAGAGTGGTGAAGTTCACTGTGTCCTTTTTCCACTCAATTTGATTGTTTTACACAAACAAGGCAAAATATTCAGTGGTGGTACAAGCTTGGCACTGGGCTAGTTTGTAATGCATCTCCAAATGGAAGCACATCATTAACACAGAGTAACTGCCACATTTTATACAGTGCCTCTAGGTTGCCCTTCCAGAGGAGAAAATGTGAATGCCCTCTAGAGTGCCCTTCCAGTGGAAAAAATGTGATAAAGTGCCCTCTAGGGTGTCCTTCATGTGTACAAAACATGGTGAAGTGCCCTCTAGGGTGCCCTTGCAGTAGACAAAATATGATAAAGTGCATTATGACTTTTGGTGGTTCCCCACTGGTTCCCCATGCATATGCATACAATGGTGTCCCTTTTATTTTTTTTCCCTTGCCCCTCAGACAACTTCAGTCCGTGACTGGAGAGCTTATTTACATTCAGATGGCTTGAGTATGTAGCGGAAACTTGAATCAGTGGAAACATTTGAAATGCTTTACAGAACTAGATTAGAAAACTGAGCCCTCATTAAGAATCACTTAAATCCATGTTTACAACACTCAAAGTGGTTCTATTCAATGGATCCACTATAATGATGAAAACAAAATGATGCATTTATACAATGTTTCCCAGTTGGATGGAGACATGAAAGATGCAGAGCCCTGCGGTATGATTGGAGATGGCAGGTTGGGCACTTCAACCCTGTGTGATCATGGGCAGCTGGGCAGAGCCATTGAACACAGAGGTCAAGGGGGCACAGACAGAAATAGAATGACTGTGCATGTCGGGATGGTTTACTGAGTTCCTTTGTTTGTGTTTGTATTCAATCAGCAGCATTACCAGAATGTGTCCTCTCACTGTAACAGTGGTCGCCTTCATCTTCGTTCACCCATGGGTCACTTAAGACTACACATCTATGGGCACCATGATGAGGCACCAAGCAGAAGATCATGAAGCTTGGATGAGGATGAGATAAAGGGATTAGGGGAAAGGAAGGGTGGATAAATGAGATTTTAGACTTGGAGAGCAGTGGCTGTGTTGTGTTTGATGCCTTGGCAGAGACCGGTGCCTGACTAATGTGGCGTGATATACTGGGTACTGAAAGCAGGGCCAAGGGTTCCTTCCTGGGCATGAGTTTCTAGGTTGGAGCTTCTGCTTAATTGGACAGCTGGACCATTTCCCCTAAATATTTTCACAAAAGAGGATGCTGTACGCTTCTCTTCTCTTCTCTTCTCTTCTCTAATGATTTCTGCACCCCTCTTTGCTCTCCGCCAGGTTTGTTTGCCCAATATTGACATTACTTCAGCGTGGAGTGCTTCCTATCAGTGCTGTAATCAGAGATTGAAAGACGGATATGTGTTGTTTCTCTCTTCCCTCCAGGTAACAGCTTTTCTCACTCGACTGTGACAAGCCCAGCAGTTATTGATACTTTAGCTGAGGGGTTCGTACAATAATACTCTGTTCTCTTTCTGAAAGTTGTAGGGGTCCTCCCAGCCTAATTTGCAGCAGAAACTCTTTGTAGTCAGTGAGTGTTGTATATTATCTTACAGGAATGCAGGCTTTCTACTTGGAAGTGAAACCAAACACACTTTGAGTCCTTCCAATTATGGCCTGTTTTGTCTCTAGGTGATGCATTTTGATAAATTCTTTTATGTGACATGAAATTTGATCTTCTAAAAACAAGTCCGTAAGTGTTTACATCAGTGAAATATTAGGGTCACTGCAAGGCTCCATACAAATGGAACATTAATCCTAAATGCTACTTGCCACAACAATATTTATGAGCCGGATGTTAAAAATCTTGTTAAAATTATATAGCTGCACCTGGCAGACTGCAGCAGAAGTCAAAGCATGTGTAAGCCATACCTGTGGATGAGGGAGAATGTAGGAGGACTGAGGTGGAATGAAGGGTGGAGTTGTTAGTCTTGCATGGAAAAGGGGCAGAAGATTTATTCTAGGGAAATATATATGTACTTTCTTCATTCTTGAAGAAAAAATGTAGATGGGAATGTACCATGGTAAAGCTAGAGTCAACACCTGGGCTGACTGGGCAGGGTGAAAGACATGTTGTGTCACATTTCTGCTATGTGTCCAGCAATAAGCTAAAATGAGGTGCAATTTCCTCTTGGCTAATTAGTGTGGAATTGGTGTTGTTTTATCAACCTCCCCGGGGCCTCAGCAAAGTGAGCTTCTAGCTGGAGCTACAGGACGCTGGAAGTTGTCTGGATGAGTATTCACAGACACAGACAAGGCAGGGGCAGAGAGGTGTGAACAAGAAAGAAAGGAGCGACAGAAGACATCAGCCAGAGTTTGGTGACTATTGGTTTTATACGAGGCAATGTGGGCTGAAACAGAAGCTCTTTTTTTCCGTCTCATTGCTGTCAATGCAACTACTTGCTTCCCACTTCAGGTTATGTTAAGAACACTGATGGAGCCTTTGAGCCATGCAGCAGGCCAGTAAACATTACTCCCCATGATGCTTTTGCACTGTGACAAAACAACTTAGAGTTGATCCATGATAACCTGCAGCAACACATTATTTGCTTTCCTCAAAAGCATCAAGTACTGAATGATTCTGACATCTGGTTCTTTCTTGAATGGTCTTGTATCAACTTTATGTCTCCTGTTTCACACCTTTGTTTCTTCCTGTTCATCAAATTTGCTGGTACCCATGTTTTGTCCTCTCTTTACGTCTTTCCCTACCTTCCTGTTTTGTGGCCCTCAGTGATTTAGAGCAGGTAGATTGTTTTCAGCGAGGACAGAAGAGTCCAAGGCTGAATGGGAATTATTGGGTTTATGTCAGAGTCAAGGTTCTGATTGAAGGTATAAATCTGGGTGGAAGGATGGAGGCTCATGGATTCCGTCTGTTTGACCTCAGCTTAACACCAGAAGCCCCATTAAAAGAGCCACCCCAGATCGATCGATCAAGCCCCTCCTTACCCCAGACTCTCCTGCTATTGACAAGGTCAGTTAATCCATCGTTAAATGTCAGAACACACAATGTTTATGGGCTCAACTGACACTGCTGATGTGCACATTCAGAGGTCAGCAGTGGCAGGGTTTTGATTAAAATGCACAAAGGAGCATTACAAGGGCATTCAACATGTACAGTCTTTAGAAAGAACAGTAAGCTTTTACGGTATTAATTTAGGCAAATATATTTCAAAAAAGTATCCAATCTTCACATAGGAGACCATGGTTCACAGCCATCTCCTACTGTCAGCATTGGTTTTGGTTAAGAAAAGAAGGTCATTTAACTGTCACATAGCTGCTATCCAACTAACTCCAGTTTTATGCTAGTACCTCGTCAGGGGCACTGACAGGAGAACTGACTCAGCATACATGTTTTGTATGGTGGGGGAAACACCCAGAACACCTGGAGGAAACCCCTGCAAGCACAGGGACAACATCATGCAAACTCTAATCTGCCTGAACCAGGATTCAAACCCATGACCATCCGGCTGTGAGGTGAAAGTGACAACGACTGCATCACTGTGCCATGATTACCATGACCAAGCAGTTTATGGTTGCCTACACTTAATCAAACTTTAACCATAGAGGTGGTTTATCAGAATTGCTAATGTGAGGGGGGACCTGAGTGACATGACTTGATTAGAGTCAGACTCAAGTTTCATATTTTAGGGCTTGAGACTTGCTTGACAAACATTGATTAAAAGACCTGACTTGACTTAGACTTGAAGCAGATAACTTGAAAGGACCTGACTTTTTAGATTCAATATTTGCATGTTCTACATATTGAGACATGTTGGGTGATTTCTAGTGTGATGTGTGCAACCTGGCTGGCAGCCTACTACAATACAGCAGACCAGCAGAGGCCATGAGGTAGCTATCACGAAGGGGGCTAGTCCAAAAACAAACAAAAAAACAAACAAAAAAAATTGTCTTGAAGGATTATGATGTTGATGATGGTAGTAAGAAGAGAACAGCAATATGCAAATTCTTCAGCTCAAAAATCAGTGACAGGATCACCACAAAATCCAACCTTATCTGTCACTACAAAATCTATAAAGAAAGGTACCGTTATGTGAATGTGTCCTTTAAGCTAACTTACTGACTGGTCAAAATAACTTAACTTAAACTAGAGAGCTAATATTAAATTTAAGACTCTGTTAGACAATGCATTTTGAGGACACACACCATCAATGTTGAAGTCAACTGGGGGACTGATTTGGGGCTATAAAAATCAAGTTGAGCTGCAGGCACGTTACACTAACTTGACTTGTTTGCTTGACCTGAGCAATGATTTGACTTGTCTTGCTTGAACTATATCAGAAACTCAACTTGACTTACTTTATTCTCACTACAGTTACTTAAGACTTGCTTGAGACTTGAACAAGAAGACTTGAAACTTGATTGTGACTTCAAGGGAAGGACTTGAGGCTTGCTTGTGACTTGCAATATGGATCATTTTGAAGGGAACAAACAATGTTGTCCCATGATTGAGATGAACTGTCAGAACTACAGATTTAGCATGATCGTGGAGTTTTTGCTGGTGGTTTTAACAACTTTAGTTGTGTCCATGTTTAGACTTCACTGATGAGAGATATTGTTTTCACACTGCATAATTACAGGCTTAGAAGTGGGCTTAACCAGAGTGACACAGGCTCTTAGCTGACCCCCTTCTTTCCTGATCAAAGACTCAGCAGAGGTATAATCCCAAGTCCTCAGTATTGGTTTTTAATGAAGTCTAACCTTTAACCCCCAATAAGCCCCAGCATACCATGACAAGAGTCACTGAGTGGCGACTGAGTTTTGCTGCCATGTACAGACAGTAGACAGTGTGAAAGTAGTTTACTTTAAGCAGTCACATTTTTGTTCCTCGTGGAGCAAAACCATTAAAACTTCTTGAATGTTGATTATTATTTCTAGACTCTGTATGAGTTGGCAGAGACGGGTAGGCGAGGAAAGATGCCTCTGTCTTAAGAATAGTGTATCAGCAGATTTGAACCTTTTGACACTGGAGAAACAGTAACTCCTGTGTTCTTGCTAACTACTTTGCCATTGGCACTGCCCACAATGAGCAGAAAAAAGAGGTTTGAGTCGCTCACATGTTTGCCTAGAAGAAGTTATTGTTATGTCTACTTCCACAAAGTATACCATTTCATGCTGGGCTATGGTTTAGTGCTTTATGGTTCTTTTTTTCCCCTCTCTTTTCCTCTTCCACACCTCGAGCTACACAGAGGCTTGTGGTGTTAACCACCAAGAGTGTGACAGAGAGACAGAAAGTGTGGTGTATGGACGTATCAGTTCAGGTTTGTTATAGTGTGAAGGAAGTGAGCTGTGTGATGTCTAGACCGCTGTCACTCGGAGCTGAGTCAATAAACAGCATCAGTGATGAGTTTCAGCTTGTCTGTCTCCACACAGACTCGTACACGCATACACTCTCTCCCCCCTCCATGGAAAATGGACTCTGCTCTGACACATCAACTTTGCAAACATAAGTGTTTTATTCTCAAGTGATTTATTACTTTTGTACAATAAATGTGCAAAACTTGTTTACAAACTACAAGGTTTTACAAACCTTGTAGATTAAACAATTTATGTGACAGATGTTGGATTTAATGATGGAGTAAAAAAGCAACATAAGTTTCCCGTAAGTTGAGACTGTGTATCAGGTTTGGTTTGTGGGTCTCACTGTTGTTGCCCTGCTTCTTGGCCACAATATATATTTGCTGTAACTTTCTGTTTGTAAAATACAGGGCTTGTTTGGTGTGATAACATTAAATTTCTAAATATTTTTTAAATATGTTTTTTTTTTTTTTTTGAGTGCTTAGCAAGAAAGCAAGAATATGTCAACAATAAACAAAGGAAGAAAGATCATTTAAAAAAACAAAAACAAACGCAGCACATCCTGGCCACAGTCATCAATTAAACTAAGTGCAGAGCAGCTTGACAAAAGTAAATATACAAAAGTTTCTACAAATTAAATTAAAAAAAAAAAAAAAAGAAAAATCAATGTGCTTCACATAAGATACAACACATTAGTCCTAACCCTGAAAAAAATTCAGTTCAGTGTTCAGGTTTTATTGAACACACCTCTTCTATTGTCATTGTAAAATATCAGTCTCTCCAGGTGTAGTGTGTTTGCACTTTCTCCCGTTCACATATCATATGTGGGTACAGAGACCAATTTAAGAATTTGTTCTTAATGACTTGCCTGGTTAAATAAAGGTTAAATAAAAATAAAATAAAATAAATACATACTTGCAGAATCGCATATGTCTGAAATGTGCCTGCGTTTTTCCTAGAAAGGAAGTATTTTGTGTGCTGCCAGGATCAGTGCAGATAACCATCAGCAAGCCATTCAGTAAGAGGCATAGTTTACAGTGTCCAAACTCAGTTTATGAAAGGGTATTTGGAAAAGTCTTACAGGATCATCGGGCAAGTGTGATGGTTTCTTTCTAAGGAAGCAATAGTACTAATATTATTCTCCAGTTAATGCAGTAATAGATGTCTAAGACAAATATGGTACATGACTTAAGCTGCACTGTATGCCTGGTTTGTATCTCCCAACCATAAAAGCTCAGCTGGGACAAATGCAGTTTAGAACAGAAGCTGATTTACCATGATAGCAGATTGCTATGAAGGGAAAGTCTCCAGAAATCTAAGCATGTCAAGGAAATTAAATTTGTCTGCCACGTGGTGCTGCACAACACCTCAAAATATCATTAATATAGCTGAGAAAAGCTGCAACTTAAAGGGATAGTTTGGATTATGTGATGTGGGGTTGTATAAGGTACTGTGGATGGGGTCAGAAACACAAGGTATTTTAGGCATTTACATAAAGGTCCACCTAATAAAAAATCGATCGATTAAAGTGTATGCTCTGTTTAGAATATTTTCACTGCTTTACTTTGCCATCAGACAGACTTTTCTGACAGGAAACTGCTATTATGTAAGCCAAATATTGCTCTCTACAGACCAACCAAACTCCATGGGCAAAATGAGTCATTGTAACTCAGAGAACACAAGTTGCTGGTCTATAGCTGCCTCGATCTGTTGGTTTGCTTGCATTATTGTGTGACTTTGGTGAATCCAAACTATCCTTTTAAGACAACAAAGTCTCACTGTAACACAAACAAACAAACAGTTCAAGACAGTGACAGACCAGAAACTCCCATGTTCTGCAAGGTAGGTTTGCCCATGGGGTGTGGTTGGTTTGATGATTTTTGGCTCATTTAATGGTCGATTTTCCATCAGAAAAGTGGATAAATACCTTTTTTTTTAACAGATTAAACCTCTGACATGCCACCTGCTCCAGGCCAGTGCAGCTGATCGTGCACTCCAGGCAAACCAGGCTAACAAAACATATCACATTACATTAACACTGTGTGCCCTTTTTAGCTAATTCGTCAAAGGTTCTGCTCACAAATATCATACTGTGTTCATGTGTCACCCTCTGATTTCCACATGATGTGTCTTATGTCTTATCTAATAAAATCACGGGGTGAAAAGACGTCTTATTTTATACACCAATATGTTTTGAAATTTCTGCTAATTATTTTCCACACTGCATGACCTTATTTCTAGGAGTAGATGACAGAGAAAGGTTCTGTCACAGCCCCTGCGCTTGCTCATGTAATCTCTGGGTGACAACATGTGAGTCAGAGAGAGGTTCTGTGTTTTTGTTGTTCCCTGTGGAGGTGAGAAGCAGGTAGCCTGAAGGTTGAAATATTGATGGATGATAATAAATTCATGTGGCTGGTGAAAGAATGAAGCACATCCAAATAGACGTCGTGTCTTGGCAAACTGATATTGTCCTCTAGAGAAGAGTTGTTGTGAATGAAATGAAATTTGCATTCTCGTTAGTATGCAGCGATATTTGAGAATGTTGTGTCACTATTCTTCAAATTTTGTTGTGCTTACAGTTTGTATGTTTTCTCTGCATTGTCAAATAATCTGGCAGAATACACACTCTCAGGTTTGCCATGGCGGACCCTCTAGTTGCCACAATAAGGGTGTGGTTGCCTCGGTGTTGAAGATGATGCACTGTTCTCAGTAATTTATTCATAACTCTGAGGTTTTTGCTGTATTTTTCATCAATTTTTCATTAAGAAAGAGTAAATCATAGACAGCATGTGGTTTATTCAGTCGTGAATAGTGCATGGCATCCTCTGTCTATTTATGCCATACTCTCATGAGCCTGCTTACATGGAAGAGTTGGAGTGGAAAAGAGTTTTTGCCACACTTTGTTTGATGACAGCGATGACAGATGCACTCAAGTATGATCTTACTCTCTCCCAACTAGTGCTCTAAATAGTGCTACTAGTGTTCAGCAGTGGTCAGATCTGATATGTTTTTCTTGTATATTGTCTCCCAGATGCCCCCGGGGTAAGTTAGCAAGGACTTGAGCTGATTCTAGTTGCTCCCAAGGCGAAGAAAGGCCTTCCCTTTTTCATTCATACCAAGACCTGCCGGCTCACACAGCTGGCTTCCATCACTGCGTGTTTGTGTGTGTGCTTTATGTTATAATGCCAATATATCAGTTCTGTCATACTCAGCAACCCAATATCCATGGCAGTGGGGTAAACTGCGTCACTGCATCATATATCTCATCTTGTCTGGGGCATGGGAATAAAATGTCATACAATGGTATTTAAAGTCTCTTATGCTAATTTATTCCACTCAGAGGAACTGAAGGCAGATGGAGCATGAATGCCTTGACGAATCATTTTCTAAACAGGCTATTCTGTACTTAAATCTGTAATATTAGTCTTAATAGTTTCTATTCATGCACTTTTTGCGGATGTGTTTTTTTCCCCTGCATGCTGTCTGTTCCAGTCAGTCACTACTGCTCGTGGTGAATCTAATCTTAACTACAGCTGGGTGGGTGGATGCACGGGTGAACTATGCAGGCCGGTATTGTAAAGGGTAGGTGGGTGGCAAATCTGATTAATTTGCTTGTCTTGTGCTGGTGGTTCATTTTGCTGAGCCAAATCCTCTCATTTAGGGGATTATGTTCCCAGGCTTGTGGCGAGTAGGTGGAGGTCAGAGAGGATGAAACAGAGAATGGTGAAAGTGATGGAAAGAGTTTTTCGGTGTGGGGTACAAGTGCAGAGGGATGTAGTGACATGGTAGCGGATGGGGGTTAATGTATGTACTGGTGTGGGAAAAGAGGGAGGCAGAGGAGGAAAACAGCTTGTGTGTGGAGAGATCTGAGGGTTGGGGGTGCACTTGTGTGGGCAGGAGGTGTGGTGAGGTGGGGAGAGTATTGTTTAAGGAGGGCTGAGTGAACTCTGATGGGGGCTCCGCTTTCAATGGGTATCGACAGATCTCCTCCACTGCTGTCCCCACTCCACAGTCCTCATCAGCCCCACTTCCAAACATACCACGCCTCTCCACAAGTTAAAGAAATCCCCCCTCCACATATGAGTTGATGAACTCTGAGATGGTCAAAGTACTCTGAGCTCTCTGTCTTAGTGAATAGAGGAGTTGAGGCTGAATTGGTGCTTGAGAAAGGGGCATCTCCTTGAAACACACAACTCCCTTGAGTTCTGCAAAAACCCATGCATAGTCAAGGACGTATTCCTCTTTTGATTTTTCTATTGGACCAATGTTATTCAGTATATTTACAAACCATACAGTAGCTAAACTAAGAGGCCAAAATGTTCTCACTCCCAAATACAGCAGTCTGGTCAGAGGCCCTATGTTTCAAACTATGACACTGTTTTGCATATGCAAGGCTTTACAATCAAGTTAGCAATAATTAATGTGCAATGTTTGGGTCGACTTTCAAAAGCACAAAAACTGCTAGTTTAGGTCTAGGATAAGATCGTGCCTTATGTTAATTTAAGCAGGAGCGTTCCTATCCTGATACCACGATTAGACAAAGCCTCCCATACTGCCTAAAATGCGGCATCGGGTATCAAAAAGTATGTGAGTCTGTGAAGAAATTCAATACCACGCAATGTATTAACTCTGAACCTTGACCCTGTTACTTCCCAGCAGCATCCCATAAGCCAAATTTTATGGTCAGAGGAGGACAAAAAAACAGCTTTGCCTTGGCATAAGATTTGTTTGCAAACTCTGCATTATTATAGACAGCTCGTGGTAATCAGAAGGTCCTTGGAGTCTGTGTTGGTGGATTATTTCCTAGTTGAAGTTCCTGCAAGAGTTATAAGAATTAAGTTTTAGTGAAGCTACAGCTGACACAGCAAACCTGACTGATTGACCATCAGTACCATGAGTACAATCTTTATTTCCTGATTTGGTTTGTTTTTGTGGGCATCGGTGAAACCCATATTTTTCGAGTTGATTGGACTGAACTGTTAGGGGGAAAACAAAATGGACTGTTTGCTGAGTTTATTGAACTATATAATGGAACCTTACAAACAAGAAGTCAACACTGACTATAGGTTTCACATGGACACAAACCCAAGGTGCAGGTCCTGTGTTTTTTTGACCCATCCATCGACCCCACCTCCTCCATACATGGACTTTCTCGCTCTTTATACTACATCACCTGACCTCAACAGCACATCAAAAGATAACACTAAAGAGGCTCCAGAGGAAATGCCACTAGAGGGGCAACTACAACGTCATAGTTTTAAGCATAGGGATACTGACTAAGCTGCCATATTTGATGCACTGGGAGGGAGAACAGGTTGAAAAGGCAAGTAAGGATGCTATTTAACATTTTTACAAGGGCTTAAAGATTAAGAAAATTTTGAATCTGTAAGGTAACCTACACAGAAAACATGTTGCTATGTTGTTAATTTAGAGTGTTAATAAAGAGCAAGACTAAAGTGGAAAGTGAAAAAGATCAAGAGAAAAAGTTAGTGAAAGTGCACAGAATGGATGAGTAATAAGATGTGAATTGAGAGAGTTCAGTGGAGTTCATTCGAGAAGTGGAGAACTCTTGAGTTGGAAGCTCTGAATACCTCGTCTATGTCAGGAAGTGGGACATTCTCACCGCCACGTCTTTTTTGTCTTTGAGGAGGGGCCAGGAGGATTTTACAGCCAATTGTTAAGTCTGCATGTGCATTTTGATAAGAATCAAACTGAATCATAAGTGACAGTATTTCAAGTAAGAGCTTAGATGTCATTATATATGCAACATATAGCACAAGAAGCTGTAGCCACCGTTATCCACTTCACACTTGGACATGAAATGTGTGAAAACACTTTGCAGTTATCAACATGCAAGGAGTATGGCCAACAGAAGTGCGGAGTAACATTCTCAAGTGGATCATTCACTCCTAATTCACCTCAAACAATCGCTCCGTCTGGCCTTAGTTATGGCAGATTGTGTTACATGATCCTTGGAATAATGAACTGGTACGTCAACACTGCCAATCCCACATAGCAGAGAAAGGGATCTGTCCGTTCCAGCCCCTAATCCAGTCTGTTTGGGAAGCAGAGACTGTGGCGTGACACTTGTTCCCCATAGTCTCCAGTGTTCTCCCTGGAACCTCCAAGCGCCAGCTTACATTAGCATAACCGAGAGGCCCATCCACTCACTACAGGATTAGTTCAGCTCTCCTCCCACTGTCTGATGGCTCTTTATCC
This sequence comes from Lutjanus argentimaculatus, assembly GCA_034769285.1. NCBI lineage: Eukaryota > Metazoa > Chordata > Actinopteri > Lutjaniformes > Lutjanidae > Lutjanus > Lutjanus argentimaculatus. The sequence continues at coordinate 13,407,430 of JAWZSL010000012.1, read as the reverse complement.
AGATGGATACAGCCTGTTAGAGGTCTTAACCACACCATTGGCACTAGAGTCATTATCATTCACCACGAGGAGGAATCAGCTCACTGAGGGTCTGCTGTTTAGAGTGAGATTGACATCTCATTTGGGATGGTTTCAGAGAAAAGACAGGGAACTCCCCTTCAGACTATGATGGAGTGGCCAATAAATGCCCAATCAATCTGCTTTTATGCTTAAGTGACCATTTAAAATTGTTAATCTGGTTTTGTAATGTTTTTTGGATCACTCTATTATTTTTGGATTATTTTTGTTGAACACACGTTTTTCAAGAACAGCTTAAACTGTCAATAGAGAGATTTATTCTTGATTTCTGCATGGTGTAAGTTTTTACACTTGTATCAGTGTCAGTGTATCTCACCCTGGAAATAATGTTCTTTGGGTTTTTTTCCACAGAATGAGATTTGTCGCACTTCGACCCATAGGACAGACTGTTCAGCTTGAAAATTAGGTTAAGCTTGACAACAACGTCATTCTAGGAACTTCTGTGTTCACCCATGTGATTGTTGAAACTCAAGTGGCGCCATCACTAGACAGATGGACCTGACAAGATGTATCTGTCTATTGTCCAGATAGTCCATATGAACCATGAGCTAACACACTGTACTGTCAGCTTCACCACTAATCCATCAGACTCAGGTAAACTAGACTGCTGATGTTTTATATTGCGGAGGAGCCAGTTAAATAGCATGCAGTTGCTACAGGCTCTTTGCAGTCTCACTGTCTGGCTTCTCCATCCAGGGAAAAACTTTATGTAATTTGTAATAGAATTTTGATATTCTTGATCTGACATTCATTCCTGATACATAATAACAGTAAACTATAAGTAATGGATTTTTAACCACGTAATGCACTGATTCCTTTGAAAGGCAAACTATGCAGTATTTCCCCCAAATCAGTGGATACTGTGGACTCATACAAAAACATTCCCTCTCTGTCATTAACAACGACCCACCAGAAGTGTGTGAGAGATCCAGATCTCCACCCATACCTTGCTATTTTCTCATTATTTTGCCACACTTGGTAGGGCTGAACAATTAAGTGAAATTTGATCAAATATAATAATTTAGCAAAAATTATAATTAATTCTGTTATCTCCAACCATAGCACAATTACAATATCAGTCAATATAATCTCAATTAGAGACAATTAATCTCAATTATCAATTTTTTTTCAGTATTTGACATCCTGGAAATAAGAATCAGCAATCAACTATCTTTCTGGTGCACTTACACACGGCAACTAACAAATCCTACTTATTCTACCTTTAAGAGCAAATTAAAATAATTTAAATTAATTTTAAATGATAAATGATGCACTGCATAATTTAATTCATGATATAGTTGGTCATAATGGATAATTATGAAATGGATTCATTTCAGTATTGTGCAGGAAACAGATAAAGCAACAGCACAAGATAGAAACAACAGAGACTCAGCTCAGCAAAATTATTTCCAGCAGCTAATTCTAATTAATTCTAATGCATAAAAACTGAAAAAAAATGCATTAAAAAATGTGAAAGACATCTTGTGCACACTGATGTATGGAGGAAAGGCAAAGAAGATCATCTTATAGGTAAATTTAGGTTAAAAAATTTTTGATACAAATTCAGTGAGGACAACAACTCTTCTGCTGTTTTTGTCTGGTCCTCTGTTTATCACAGAGGTTTGGTTGCACTTTATTTTACAGTACATTAATAATATGTAAAAGTCATACTTTATACAAAATTAGACAAAAACTAGAAATAATATGTCAGACAGTACACCCTTTATTAGAACTTTATTAGACTTTCTTAGAATCTTAGGTAATTAGGGACACATTACAAAAGAACTGTACTGCAAACTAAAGTGATTTAAAACAATATGTGAACCAGATCTACCAAGTAAAGGCCAAAATTAGAGGAATATTTTGTCTATTGGAGACTGTACAGAACTGTAATACTGTAGGCAGTATTTGATTGAAGAAGTAGGCATAAGTCTTGTAAGGGACCAGCCAAAGAGAGTGTGTCTCAAGTAGCAGACATGTGATTTCGCTTTAGTTTACAGTACAGTTCTGTTTAATGTGTCCCAAATTACCCCTGAATAAAGTCTAATAAAGGTCTAACCATGGAAAATAATACAAATTAGTTTAAAGCAGTTCTGCTGTAATTGTCTCTAATTACATCTAATAAAATCTAATAAGTCTAATAAAAGGTCTAATACTGTCTAATAAAGAACATATAATTTATAGTTTATAGATACAAAGTACAGTTTGTTACATCTTAGTGTAAAATAAAGTGCAACCAATTGTTTTACTGAGAATGGGTTTCCTGTGAATGTTCTACTTTCATGTTCCACTGTGTTTTCCTGTTTTCATCCTCATCCTAACCTTTTGCCTTGCCCTAACCTTTTCCTACTCCTACTACTTTTGCTTTCTCTGTTTTCTTTTCTCTCACGCTTTCTCTGCTCTCTCTCACCCTCTCTCCCACCTACACTGCTCTCTCTTCTTTTCTTAATCCTTCCCCCTCTCTCCCTCTCTCACTCACTCTGACTGTGCTGTCTGCTTCAGCTGTTCTCAGTTGCACTGTGTGCCTTGTGCTGTGGGGACAGGGCAGAGCTGCGCTGAGTGGGGCTGAACTAGTCCAGAGCAGCGTTAAGTAGAGAGAGAGGGAGAGGTAACAGAGATAGAGAAACAGAGTGAAAGAGGGAGAGAGTCAGTGCAGATTGTGCTTAACAAGCAGACTGGATTAACAGCTGAAACAAACTGGACCTGTTTTTCTCTCTTTGGCTAAAGGTAGAAACTCAGCGGTAATGTGGATGGCTGCTTAGACTGAGCTGCATGCTGGTTGGGTGCAAGAAAACTATGGCAGTCATACTCAGACCCCCCCACTCTTCCCAGAATTTAGCATGAAGATCTTTTATTCGTGCTTAGTTTGGTTAAGTTTACCTTGGACTTGCTGGTGTGGGAAGCTCACTTGCAGTGACATTGACCCATAACCCCCAACTCTGCTTTGCAGGTTCTGTCTCTCCGGGAGTTGGACTCTAATTTTGGCTTTTGACCCCAGGAACAGGAAAGGGTTTTTTTTTACTTGGCAGAGGACGAGACCTGTTGAGAACCAGTCTGGACTGACCCACCAGTATTTATTCATCAGCACTGGACAGCAGGAACATCTCTTCTACCTGTGTTTCTTCTACTACACCAGATCTGAGATTGACCACACTGGAGGTGTGAATTTAAAGGACCTCTCTGGCCTCTTATTGCCCCAGAACCATGGGCTCTCTCTGGGGCAGCGTTATGCTGCTGTGTGGGGTGGTTCTCCTCAGGACAGAGGGTAGCAGAGCCCAACAGACCAAGAACAACGTCCCACGGCTAAAACTCTCTTACAAAGGTGAGTTCATTGCATTTGTATTGTCTGTCATAAATAGTCTTGACAGTCTGGTCTGAGGTAGAGCCTGCGTCTTAGAGTCTGGAGCCATACCTCTTGATCATGTAGATTTAAATCCTCAAACCACATATGGTGTACAGTGCCGCTGTAGTGATTACTAGAAAAGGAGTGTCTGTAGAAGTTGTAGTAACTGTGGGATCCTAGATATCCCTGTGAGGCACCTGTGAAAATACAAAGCAAACATAGTTGAAAGAAGTAGATTCTTCTAGCTTGTCGAGCTTTATGGCTTATCAGGTGTATGCTCTGGTTGTGTAAGGTGGTATTGTGTGTGCGATCATCTGCACGTCTCTAAAGCAAGTTCCCGTTTTATGTTCATTCAGTCATGCAGATAACTCTTCCAAATATAGCAGCTATATTGCATTACATTAATTCCGGCTGGAAAAAAAGCAAAGTTGTTTTCATGGAAACCATGTAGCAGTGTTACTAAATTGGTTCAATGAAACAATCAGCTTGGTATATAAGAATGGATAATGATGAATAATTGATAACACTTCACAATAAAGGAACACAGATTAACACGAGTAAATGCAGTAATAAGCATTAACTAACACTTAATTAATACTTAATACTAATGTGTCTAGTCATCATTTACCAATGGTGTTCATGTAAACTAACTTAATAGTTTGTAAAGATGTTATTAACATAGTTAATACACTACTAAGCATTAGGTAACTGTTAATAAATGTCACTTGTTAAATTTATTAAAGGTCAACATGTTAATTAAGGTACTAACAGATATTAGCTTGTAGCTGATGTTTATTAACATGTAAATAATTAAGTTAATAGCAAAGCCATTTCATTAAGAGAAAACTGTTTTTTAATTGTCCACTTATTTGTCCATCCTCCAACTTATGACTTATTTTTGGTAAAAGTTGAGATCAATTGACACCCCATGATCTTCATGTAGAGGTTTGCTTGTTCCTCAACTTATAGCCTAATCTTTAAATTATTGTATATGTTATATATATGCATTAATTAAGCATAATTTACTATCTATAATTATTGTTACCCTTTTTATAAAATTGAAAACATATTCTTTAAGTGGGGTTCTAGACACATTAGCTAACTGTTAATTAACCATTACTTAATGCCTATTGTTGCATTACCTAACACTAAATGCTGTACTCTTATTGTAAAGTGCTACCAAATAATTCACTATATTTACCATTATGCCAAGAACAAAGCATTTTATGAGAAGGGGTAGGGGTAGCAAGGTAACTGAACTTTCCAAATCATAAGTCGTGCTCCTGTCTGTTTATTACAGAAGTCCATCTCTGATGCACTTTCCCTTCCTGTCTTTCTGTCCCTGTTTTGATCAACTGCTGTTGTCAGTTTTGTGATGAAAAGTGGTGCCAGACATGGACTCCCTGGCAGTTGAGCGTCATTTATCCCTCTCTCCCCTTTCTTTTTTTCCTGGATGTCATTTTTTCCGCTCCGTTTTTTCCTGCATGGTAATTATACTCAGGATGAATGGTGCAGGTCTGTTTCAGCAGATGGCTTTCCCAAAGAGAAATGTTTCTCGCTCAGCACTGGGAGATCCATAATTATACACACAAGCACGCGCATACGCACAGACATGTGTGCACACTCACACACATAAATACACCGCCATCTGTAGATAGCTAATGATACCTGTGAGCCTATCAGTCATTTAAAACAACATGCTGTCAGGTTGGTGAAACACGCCCATGCAGTGATATCTCTATTAGATGTCAGGCCTTCAGGTAGCAGCCTGGACAGCTGGGTTATTTGGCTGCCATCTCCACATTTGGTATTTCCATTAGATCTCATTCACATTTTGGCTGGTGGGGACAATATTTGGCACCAGCCCTGCTTAGGAATTCTAGCCAGATGATAGTGCAGGTATCATTTTCATGCCTGCGATGTGCTGAATATTATTCATATAATACTGTAGAATTTCATCAAACATTATCCACTGTAGGTCCCATTAGGCAAGTGACATGGGATTATTGCATTATGAATCATTTATATCATCATATAAATTATGTATTACCCCTGTGATAGGTGAAGCAGACTCAGATTTACTTGTGGAGAGAAAGAAATCAGATGATTCACTCTAGTAAATTACAGAAAAGTATCTGCCTTGACAGCTTGAGAAGTTGCCCAGTCCAGTGGAGGGAGTCTGATCGGTGACGCATTTGACTGTGAGGTGAAGGAACTCTGACCCCTGCAGGTCACTGGGAATACTGGGAAAATCTCTGTGAGTCCAACTGTCTGTGTGGGTGCAGGCATCCACGCACTCCCACATGTTTTTGAATCTACTGAAGAGTTAACTCACATGAACACAGCAGGGAAGTGTTTATCTCGAAAGCGTGAATCTGACCAGCAGCCTGCTCCCCCACAGTATGAGCCCCTCAGTGAGACACACATACCAACTTCCCCTGATCAACCACCACCACCACACACATCCCCATCCTCCCTGCTGAACCCCAGGAGATTCCATCAGGTCTTTGAAAGCAAGGGTCGAGGGGCAGAAGGGCAGTGGAGTAGGGGGAAAGATAACAATGGTACCCCATGGCTACCTAAACATGAGCTAAGGTCCAACTGTATCAACAACCAGGTGACTGGGTGATGATGAGGTAGCGGGCGGCAGTGAGTCTACAGTGCACCACAGCACCATACATTGAGTCACTTCACATACTTCGACATTTAAACTGATATGAGATCGATTCACACCCCTGGGGGTAAAGGGATCCTCAAGGGAGTAAACAGAGATCCATATGGTTTGCAAGTTTATGGGCCACAAGAAGTAGAGCACATGTTGTTTACTGTCCAGGGAAGGGAAGAGAGGGTACTTTAGTTTTATAGGATGTGGGTGTACTGCCAAAAGTACTCCTTTTTTTCGACCTGTCCACCCCTTTTCTGAGCAGAGCCAAGGGCTTGCACACAAGCGCATGCACTCATACACATACAGGCAAATGCACTCACAGCAGCACAACTAAATTCTTACTCTTGAATATCAAGGAGGAAAAGAAACATGAAATTACTCTTTGGTTTCGCTGTCAACAGCTGTTTTTGGTTTTGTGTTGTTCTTGTATTATTGTGGTGTGAATGGACTTATAATCAGTGTTGGAGAATGGGAGAGGTTCTCTTAAAGACTTTTAATCCATAAGCACGTTAAGAATCTTCAGACTGGAGTTGGGTTTCTCGTGGTGTGTACAGTATAAACTCTGAATGGCCCTGAATGGCCATGGGAAGGTATCCTATACACTCTGGAGGCTTTCTCAGGTTCGGAATAGTCTGATCCCCTCCAACTGGAGGCATGTTCAGGATTTGTTCAGTTTTTGTTTGACGTGTTTCTCCAGGAGCACCAAGAGGAATCTTTGTAGTCATTTGACTTATCATCTGTACTGGCTGGAACATAAAATACTCTGAAGAATAAAGTCTCTTATCAACTGAATACGTATGCTTACATAACCTCCAGTGCTCATGGCTCTTGGCTAACAAATAGGCACAGTGGCATGAAGGTAATAATGAGAAGATGATACTTTTAAGTACGCAGGTTCATTTCGTTCACCTGCCTCTGGAACGAACTGACTGAGGAATAACTCTTTTGGTTCTGTATTTTTTAGTACCCCTACCAACCTCTCTTTGTGTTTTTAGTCTAACAACTCTGTCAAATGCCACAATCATATAAAGACAAGCAAAATAGCCATCAGGAACATATATCTATTGCGAATCTTTCACTCTGAATCGGCTACCCAACCTTGTAGTTACAGCTGATCTCTAACTCTACAGAGTTCCAACAACCTAACGCCTAAGTATGGCTTACTCAGTATTCGGCTCTTTGGTTCTTTGGCTCCTTGGTATGTGCTCATGAACGATTCCAAGAGTCTGTCGCTGAACAGCGGCTCTTACTCATTCTTCAGCTCAGGTGCTGTTAACTTCTGACTCAGAGAGACTTTCTAAGCCCAAAATTAACAACGTACAGAAGCAGGATTTTGGATTCAATTCCACATGTGAATTGAGGTAACTCATTCCTCTTTAAGAATCATTCAAAAAGAACATTGATTTGCAAATCTAACATCACTACATGTAGGGTTGAGAAATATGGTTCAAGTCAAGTATCAATAGAAACATTTTTCAATATCGTTACAAATCACAATATAGCAATTGTATGAAATAAAACACATTTAAACTGAAATGCACTAAACTAAAGGCTAAAGTGAACTTTGCTCCACATTACACATTGCATCAGGCTAAAGTGTGTTCAACAAAAACTGCTTTTGTTAGAATTTAATTAATTAATTTCAACTACAGGTTTTTGTAAAACAATACCGGAGGTGACGATACGATATTGAAGTCTTGCCCAGTCCTGGATGTGTAACTCATTCTGACACTGAACAAATTACTTGACTGATGAGGCTTTGTGGTGTTTTCCCTCAGGCAGAATGAATCAGTGGCTGAATACACTTTAAGTGACGCAGTGATATGTTGTGTTTTGTCAGTGTGCAATCATACACTCAGTCATGAGAACGATGAACATCATGAAGCTATTGAACCAGTGCCTAAAATCAGTGTACCCATATGCAGTTCAGCCACACGTGGGTTATTGTTAAGACGTGTTTCTGCTTTTTCTTAGGAAGCACTTAGATAACACTCCCTGTGCCCTCCAGTCGAGAAAGAGAAAAGAGAGAAAGACGGAGAGAATGTAGGCTAAAAGAGTTTATTTTTATCAGTCTCACATGGGACTGTTGATTCTTTGCATCCATTCCATCTGCCCCCTTATCTCTCCTCTCACTCTCTATCTCTCTCTCTCACTTTCCATTTTTCCCTCTCACTCTTCTTTCTGCTCTCTATGCCCTTCTCTCACAAATTCATTGTTTCAGAATATAGTGGTGGTGAGAGTGAAAGAGGGACTGAAATAGAAAGAAAGGGACGATAGTTGGTAAAAAAAAAAATTTAAACTGAAATAAATGGTAATGGGGCATGAAAGAGAAAGTGGGCAAAAAAAACAGCTGATAAAAAGTGACATTTGCAGGATTCTTGACAGTCATATTTCAACATTTAAGTGGTGAAAGAGAAAATCTGTAAAAAATGGCAGAGCAGCAGCTGACACCTGTTACAGGCCACACATTTGCCTATCCACCTGTCTTCATGTCTGTCTTTCTTTTGTCTGTCTGCCAGTTTGTCTGTGTGAAAGTGTCTATCTCTTTTACTACAGACAAGAATGTCCTACGTAGCACAATATTAAGCAATATTAGTACTGTAAAAAGTTCACAGAGCTTGCAGTGTATCCAAAGGCAAAGATCTCATTACAGCTTAGGAGGGACCGTGGTGAAAATCAGTCCTGGACTTATCCTCTTGCTTGCAGCTTGTGCTTATTACACAACCCTTAGCAAAAGGCCAAGAGAAGTACAAAAGTTTTGTAAAGCATAAATAAAAACAGGATGTAATGATTTGCAAAAACTTTTCAAACATAGCACGAAGACAAGATATTTAATGCTCAAACTGATTAACTTTATTGTTTTTGTAAATATAAATTCATTCTGAATTTGGTGCTGCACCATGTTTTAAAAAAAGTTGGCATAGGTGCATGTTGATGTTGGTGTATTACACCACCTTTTCTTGTATCAACACTCAGTAAGCATTTGGGAACTGAGGACACTAATTGTTGAAGTTTTGGAAGTGAAATTCAGTCTGGGTTCTCTGTTGTGTTGTATTTTGTGCTTCATAATGCACCACACATTTTCAATGGGAGACAGGTCTGCAGGCAGGTCAGTCTAATACCCAAACTCTTTTACAATGAAGTTACACTTGCACAATGTGTCTTGGCAATGCCTTGCCTAAATAAGCAGGGACCTCTCTGAGAAAGATGCAGTCTGTACGGCAGCATAATTATGCTGCTCCACAACCTGTATGTACCATTCAGCTTTAATGGGGCCTTCGCAGGCCTTTACTATTATTTACATTTCACTCAACGTTCAAACTTTTTGGGAATTGGGGTTGGGGTCTCATAAAAAACAAAACCTTCAAAAATGTTGTGTTTATGTGTGATTTAGTTCAAAATGAGTTGGTTAAATATACATTTTCAATTACATAATTTATTTTGAAATAATTTATTTGGGGTGTGGACATGTCCCCTCTTGGGCTTTTGGTTTGAAATTGCAGGTTAAACAGGAGTTAAAGTGTTGCAGTATCCCTGCACCAGGTGTCAACTCCATCAGAGGGGAGACCAGTTCAGACATGTATAGGCTACTACCTCTGGCATGGCTTGGAAACATCCTGTTTCTTTCCAATAACACACATTACCATATGCTCCATAAACACATCACACACACACACAGATCCACACACAATACCCATAGAGTATCCGTCTCTGGATGAATAGCTTTTAATAACTTAGCGGTAGTCTCTGTTGAATGGTCTGTTGCCATGGACACTACTCCCATAGACAATTTCCACAAACCAAAGTGTATGTGTATGGTGGGTGGATGTGGTGATGCTGTTCTCCATTCTCTCACAGAGGGATGTGGTTTGAGGAGAAGTGAAGTGCAGTCATCATGTCTGTGCAATTTCCCTACAGCTCCTCGACACCTTGCTGTTTATAAAACATGCGTGTCATTTTGTGGCCAATTACTTATTTCTTTTAAATAAACAAATTATTTACAAATTAAACAGACACACTGCTTGTGTTGTTGGTGGTTTATTTAAGGATGTGTTTTGCTTTTCCAGGGGACTCCTCAATGTACATTTTTGTGTGAGTGTGTGTATAATTACCTTGCTTCATTTCAATTTGCTTCAATTTACAACAACAGAAGTATTTTCCCAGTTTTACTGGAGCAAAAGTAAAAATATTATATTCAGAGAATGGCTTTTGTCCGTCTTCATCGTTCCCTCCCACACACAAACACAGCCTTGGATGCAGGTGAAAAAGGGTCAGAGGTAGCAGGTGGGTGTTATTGTGCTGTCACTGAAACGCTTACAGTGGATCCACTAATGATTGATCACCAAGGCTACAGAGGAACATAAATCTGGGACACAGCTTTGGACTGGGCTAAGCAATACTTTTACTGCAACTTTTTATGACCTTGAGCTTCTTTCCATTTTTAAGACAGTGGCTGTTATGTGGAGCCCATTATTCTCTTCATAAAATTTCAAATTACTGATATCCCAAGATAATTTAACCAATAAAATACAAATAGAGTAACTTGTCTCAAATCAAGCAAAATTTACACTATAGGTATAAATGGCTGAAATCCCAATTTTTTGGTAATATGTGACTCAGATCTGTTTTTTGCTTAAAGACCAGTGTTTAGGTTTTAGTGGCATCTTAAATGTGATGATTTGCTACTTTCTTTGTCATTCATGAGAGTCTAGTTTACGCTTGAATCTTTGGGTTTTTGACTGTTGGTTGGACAAAAGGAGCAGTTTGAAGATGCCACTTTGGGCTCTGGGAAATTGAGATGAACATTGTAACAATTTTTAACAATTTTGACATTTGATAGGCTAAATAATTAATCCATTAAAGTGAAAATAATCGGCACCAGTTCTGCATCAACACACATCTGCGCACAGATGTAGCAGCCATTGCTCCACAAAAGACCATAGTTAAAAATGTTTTTCTTTCTCCCCATCCTCATTATCATTTGCTCACAAATTTGTTGGCTTCCACTCCAACTTATAAATGAAACAGTGAACACTGACTTCTGTACAACAGCGTACTTCTTGTGACATCATATGACATTATTGTTCTTTTGTGCATGGAGGTCAGTTCAGGACAAGTTTGCAAATTTACAAATCCTACTATGGCAACCTTACTCTGCCTCTGATTGGCTTACCCTGATATTCTTGTCCTATTCCTAACCAATCATTACTCTTCATGTCTAAACATAACCAATCCAACCAACAAAGGCAACGAGGACTAGCCAGTCAGAGGCTGTGTGGGGTGGGTCATGCTTTCGCCATAGTAGGATTCATAATTTAACAACCAGTTCACACTGGAATCTGACATTGAACACATTTAAAGAAATAATGTAAACAAAAGAAACAAAAAAATCTGATCTTCACAATAAATCAATAAATCCAAATTGACCACTAGTGCTTGCAGTGTGAATGTAGCTTAAAAACATTTGATACAAGTGGATATTGTAAATATCTGGAGGCATTTTTGAATCATAATCAAAATTGTGTACGCCATCATAAAACTGCTTTGGCTTGAATTGCTACTGTATGTCTGCTATATGTCAGCTTTTGGATTTGGCACTAGTCCCATTATGTATCCGAGTGGATACAGACTACATTTGTTCTTTAAAACTTCAAGTACAACTGCAACTACTTTGAAATCCTCATGGACTTATTAAGTCAGGTTTAGATGTCAATTTCTCAGAACACTTTGGAGTGGGGAGTCAGAGAGCCTGAAGGCTGGGTCACACGGTACTATGAGTTTATATTTAGGAGACTGTTTAACTCTCTCCCCATCAGCACTGAGCCACAGGAAACCAAATAAATCCCCAAGACAATGACAATAACGACAGGGTGTCAACCCATTGTATATTACCATCCTGTGTGTACAGTGGTGTCCATGTGAGCGTGAGCGGGCATTCACATGTGTGTACATGCATAATAGAGGAAAAAAAGGGTTTGTAGTTGCCTGAATGCCCGAGCCAAAATGTTACATGAAGACGAGGAAGTTTGAAACTAGAGCCGAGAGTGTCTCTATTTTTTCCATTCTCTGCCACAGCTGTGTTTCCTCACCTTTTAACATTTTTCCCTTTTCAAATCGAGCTCAGTTTTTTTTTCCATCTACTTAGTAACCTTTTTCTATTTTTCACTTTCTCTTAATGGCTTTTATTACCAGCATCTTGGCTCCATAAAGAGTAAACTTGTAAACTCAACTCTCCAAAGCCCCTTTATTCAAAAGAACTGAACTATTTACTTACTATAATAGAAAATATTGATTTGAACTTCATTTAGGAAATAATAGTCATTTCAAACGGGCATGTAATAAGTCTTTCTATAATATGTATTCATACTCTATGCATTAAGTGGGGTAGGGGGTCAAAGTACACAACCACTATATAAACAAGTGTGCTCATGCAATATATGGTTAGAAAGCTGAGATACTTGTATTTTGATCACCATTGTAAGAAACAATTTCAACAGTAGGTACTATCTACGCCACAAACCAGCAGACAAACAATTACAAAACTGAGGCAACTCACCTGTGACACTTCGTAGTAACCCACCAATCGATAATATTGTGTCAAAAACGGTCCTGTTACATTAGTAAACATCCAGTCAATGCAATCATTTGATAAATATCCACAAACTGTTTAAATGAGCCAAGATTTGTTGTTATCCTCCACTTACATACATCTATGTCTTCAGTTTGCATGCAGATAGAAGCTATATCCTGGTCTCAACATGGCCAGTGTAGTCTGCACTGATTGTGCAGATGACTGGCACTTCCTATGTCCAATGAAATCTCCAACAATGACTTGCAGTTTTTATGTGTAATATGAATCTGGGACAAGGACATTAGGTAAATTTAGATGGTTTTCTGTGAGTTGCTATATATGAACAGATTTTCCACAATAGTACTTGTTTTGATGCCTTTATATGCACAAAGTATAGTTTCAACAAAAAGAAAAGCATTATAATATATTTATGCTTCAGTTACTCTGAACCAGGGTTTTTGGGGGGAGGGAGGGTTCTCTAAATGGATTTTTTCTCTTTTTTAGGAAACACCTAGACATACAGAAAAACATGAGTCAATATTCATTTTTCCATGTATTGTTATCACATTTGAACTTGGTATGCTGTGTAATGAGTCAAAGTTATAGATCATCTGCAGGCATATTTAAAAAAAAAAAAAAAAACAGGAATAAAAACATCTAATTCAGTGCATTCAGACTTCTATTAACTAATGTCAGTTGCACTTACAGTAATTCTGTTAGGGGAAAAAAGTTAATAGCATAGTGTTACCTTTCAAAATAAATCAAAACCATGCATGTACTCCAAATGGTTCAAGAACAGCTTTCAATTTACTTTGGGTATGATGTGGATGGGTTTTAGGTTAATTGTACAGGAAGGAAAAGAGGATTTATTCTATTCACAGTGATGATTTTATTACAAGGCTTTTATAATAGTTCAAATACCATCATAATTGTCTTCTTTAGATGTTACAACCTATATTACTTGACCCTTCAAATATTTCTCATTTAGCTTTTTGTCTGCTCTTTCATGTAATTTTTGTGCAAGAGACTAAAGTGGCCCACAGTTGGATATTAGATGTAAAAAAAAAAAAATAAATAAATAAATAAAACATTCAAATTTTAACCAATCTCAGATTACAACTGCCAAAGTTTTGTTGAACAACTTTCATGACCCATGCTTTAACCTGGGAATTCTTATAAAAATTTGAGAGTTTATGAATGAGTAAAAGCAGTCGGTGCGATGCCCTCTCTTCTCCAATTTTCTTTTCCTTTATACCAGATTTGCTCCAGCTTGTGTCCTCTCCCTCTCTTGGGTTCTGACACACTTCAGACAGGGGGCATTCTCCCTGCTAAAACATTCATGAACGTATTTGTTATTTACTCCCCGAGAAAGAGTAAAAGAGAGAGAAAGGAACCAGTTTTCCTCTGCTCCATAACTCTCCACCCTTTTGTGTGGGTGGTCAATGGGAGGGGGTCATACATAGTGTGGTTAGACTTTGCGGGTGAGAACAAAATGTGAGAAGGACAGAGCATGAATGTGTGTGTGTGTGTATGCAATTTTACACAAAAGGTGTTATAATGCCATAGCCATAATGCCACCTTTAGAGGTCGTTACGGTAATGAGATCCTCAATGTCTGTTTGTGACAAGTTCGGCTTTCCGCTGTGAAAGCAAATGTCGCTGCTTTGCCAGACTTGGCAGACCGTTGCATTACACTGCAAAACGTGAGCTGTAGCCCATAGTAACGTGCGCTAATAGCTGATGTGGTTTAGAGTAATCCTGCAGTTTGGACTATGAAATATTAGCAGACTCATATGACATTACATATTCTGCCCAGTTTTCCACTGTGAGTGTACCAAGTTCTGCTTGGCTGCTCTAATCAAGGTCACTTCCCCATGCAGACAGTTTGATCACTGGCTCCCAGTTCTGGCATTACCTGCCCAGTCCAATTTGGCTTGGCAGTGATTTTTCACTATCTGTCAGTTGCCTTGCTTGGCAGTGCCATACAATTTTCTTGTCCTGAGATAATGCTGTAAAAGGAATGGGAGCTTTCACAACAAAACCACAACATTTACTCAACAATAAAAACACATTAAAAAGCGGTCAATAGGGCCCTAACAAAAAGAAGAGGCAGACCAGTCTATTGGGGATATGGCCAAAGCAACTTAATGTAACATTTTTTAATGTATTCAGTCTGCCCTCAAGGCATAAAGCAGTGATCCTCAAACTGTCTGTGTCTATGGTACATTACAACTGAGTGGCAGATACACTCATAGAAATAAGGGTTCCAAAAAGGTTCTTTTGGAAGGGTTGAGGTTCTACCCAGAACCACTGGCTTCCAAAGAACTCTTTTTTTTTTGAAGAAACCGAATATGTTTGTGGAAATCCTTGAAGAACAGTTTTGTCAAGGGTTTGTCACGGGTTCTTTGTACCATAATATATATTCACTAAGGGCTGTCAGTAGAACTCCCCAGATGGATTCTTGTTAGCACCCAAAGAAGGTGAAAAGGTTTTTGACAGACCTTTCAGTTCAAGAACCTAATTTTGAACCGTTTTGAACATTTACACCAAAAATAAATTGGTGTGAGCCTGAAAAGTTGGCTCCCAGTCAGAACAGAAAAATAGCAGGTTTGCCTTGGGAACCAAAGTAGGCATGTCATATTCTCCAGGTTGTTGTACATTGTACCGCACCCTCTGTTGATGACGATGACATCCTAGATTACAGTGGTTCCACTTAAAATAGGTAGAAATGATTTCAAGGATCTTCAACAGAACTGGCTCAAGAATCAGAGCTAAGTGGTGAAAAAGGGCCCAAACAGAGACGGCTCAAGGTAGATCCATGACACCATAGAAACGTTCTCTGTAGAATCTCTCATAGGGAGTACTGGGTGATACTTTTCACAAGGAGTAAGTAGGTATAACCCTTTACGTTTGCTTCTAGGTAGAACTCTCTAAAAGTATTCCATATGAAACTTATAAAATGTTCTACTGGGAACCAAAAAGGGTTCTACTATGGGGACACGTTGAGGAGCTCTTTATGGTTCTAGTTAGCACCTTTATTTTCAAGAGTGTAGTGAATGGAGAGGTGAACTTGCGGTCACAGAAATTCTAGGGGGCTGGAAATGCTGAAAGCTTTCTAAAACTAAGGCCGGGTCTTTAAAATAATTGAAAAGAAATATCGAGCTGATGGATGTACTGTACTATTTTTCTTCGGCTTTCACACTGCCTATGAAGTGATTATTATCTATGCTGATCATCACTTTTCTTTCCATTTTTCTCTGCAGAAATGTTGGAGTCGAACAACCTTGTGACGTTTGAGGGCCTGGCCAACAGCTCAGCTTACCACACCTTCCTGTTGGACGAGGAGAAGGGCAGACTCGTGGTGGGAGCCAAGGACCACATCTTCTCTTTCAACCTCCTCAATGTCAGCAGAGATTACACACAGGTAAAACCAGTGTTTGATTTGAACTCAGTCTGTCTGGCAGTTTCATCCATTTATCCATTTATCACGACTGTAAGTGTGTTTGCGTTTCTGACCGACTTAATATCTGCCTTGAGTGTGCATCTACATCCAGAGAGTGCCAGTCAGGGCCTCAGGTACCTCGGGACTTTCTTTTCTGTTTCTACAGAAAAGTGCCGCATGAATATTTCAGACCAGGGCTGTCGCACACGATCACACGCTGTGCCAGGCATGTTAGCTGCTCTCTGCACACCTGGATGAATAATGGAGCAAACTGAAACAAAGTGGATAACAAATCGCATTGTGACCCCTTCAACCCTCATATATACACATGCATGCACACAAGCTGTAGCTGTATTGACTCACTTTGTTAAAATGACTCTTAGGAGGGGTTGATTCTTTCCTAACATGTACAGGAACTGTATTTGTGTTGCAGATCCCTTGGCCAGCTTCTCCCACCAGGAGAGATGAATGCAAGTGGGCAGGAAAAGATCTCTCGGTAAGAGCTAAAACCATCCATCTTGCACGTGGGTGTCAGCATTTTGCCCCTCCACTCCCACAGATGTTTTGAAAATGTCTTTGTTCTCTTGTACTACGAAAGATGTGCAACTCTGCAAGTCTTTAAGTAGACCTCACTCAAAGTTGCACTGGGATTACATGGCATGTGTGCTCCATTTTAATCATAGACACTGTAATTTTTTTCCCCCAGCCTGTTCATACCAGTGTACTGACATATATAATCTGTCATATGGACAACACACTGCTCACCATAGATCTCATCATAATCTCAGAGCCAAGATTGAGACCATCATTTGACCTTAATCACTTATCAAGCCTCTGGGCACTCCACTTAATAGAGTGAGGCCTGCGAAATCACTGCCAGACCTACTGGTGTAACAGTACTGCAGGAATAATGATGGCTGTCATATATTCAGGGATCATAAGCATTAGTGTCCCCATCATATTAAACTGTAATTTTCCATGTTCCCTTTGTGCTCTTAAATTTCTGTGAGTTCATACACCCAATTCTTTTCATGTATTTTCAGACTAACCCCAGGGTGCACATCAAAACTGGACTTGGTCTTAATTAGTTTGCTGATCCTTTCCTTTCCTTTTAGTCATTTACCACATTTAAATTAGACAAACTGGTGTCACCCAGAAGTATATTACTGTGGCTGGTATGCCAATTAGGATTTAAAGGGATAGTTCAGATTATTTGAAGTGCAGTTGTATGAGGTATTTATCCATAGTGAAGGTATTACATACAGTAGATGGTGGTCGGCACAGCCCCAGTTTGAAAAAGTAGCAGAGGTACCAGTGTAGGAAGCAAAGCAATGTACTGCTGTGGACAGGGACTGCGACAAAACATATTTTAGCCACATATAACAAGCCCAACCTAAAAAATCATGATCAGTTTAATTGTATACAATATTTACATTTACTAATTTTTTTCACTGCTTTATCTTACTGTCAGATAGTCTTTTCTGATGAGAAACATCCGTTATATAAGACAAAGTTTGCACTCTCCAAACCATCCACATTTCATTGGTGAAATCAGTCATTTTACCTTGGAGAACATGAGAGTTGTTGGTCTACCACTGCTTCAATATGTTAGTTTGTCAGTGTTATTGTGTGACTTCCGTATAATAAAAGGTTAGTTCGGATTCACTGAAGTCCCACAGTAATTCAAACAAACTAACAGATCTAGGCAGCAGTAGACCAACAACTCCCTAAAATTACCGTTTTTACAAAAGGAGTCTGGTTTAGCAAGAGAGAGTGATATTTGGCTGTTTCCCTTCGGAAAAAGCTGTCTGACAGCAAGGTAAAGCAGTGTAACTATTCTAAATATAGTGTACACTTAACCTGACATTGATTGTTTCAGGTGGGACTTTTTAGGTGACTAAAATACATTCCCTGTTCACAGCAGTACACTGTTTAGCTTTCTACACCAGTACTCCTTCTGCTTCTCCAAACTGAGGACATGCCAACTGCCATCTATTGTAAGTAATACACTGACTCTGGATAATTACCTCAAATAACACCACTTCAAATAATCTGAACTATCCCTTTAAGTCAAACTCAGTCACTTTATCTAATAAAATTAAAGCTTGATCTAAACAACATTAGAAACTACATAATGGAGAACATTATTCTCATCCTGCACTCTAGAGTAATATGTTAAAGAACAAAACACACACACCAAATCATCTGAAGTTTCTGAAGTTCTGCAGTGTATTTCATTTAAGAAAAATATTTATTAAATTCGTTGGGCTCAATTTGACGCTGAATCTGAAACAAAGAAGTATCTGTTGTAGCATTAAGATCCAGGGCTTTTTCAGACTCCTTACCTCACTCAACCCTCGCATGACAAGCCAAGCATCACATCTCCCTGTATCTGGCAGAGTGCGGTTTTAAGGCTGCTTGTGTGGTGTGGTGAAACTCTGTGTAAACACGCTGAGAGGTTGTCTCTGCTCCCTGCGAGCTGTGTTATGAATTCTATCTTCAATAAGGCCTAAGGCAATAGGCTGAAATGTAAAATCATGGCGATGCTGTTTGTGCTTCAGTTCGCTGCCTGAGCATTGGCCAGAACAGGGCAAGCTATCCTGCCCTTCTACCCTTCTCTATGGCTGATTTGAAGCGCCATGAAGTCCTTTGTGTGTTTTCTGTAAACACTGTGGCAGGGATGAATAAGGTGCCCTGAGGGGTGGTCTTTCTGTTACAGAGTCGGAGGAGAGTGAGAATTAAAGGGAGATGGAGAGAGATGGAGAGTGTGTCCGTTGATGCTCCCTGATGTACTGTAAGCAAACACTTCTGGTGATGAATCAGAGAGGAAAGAAAGGGATTGATGGGGTGTGAAAGGGGTGACAGTACACCAACAAGAGAAGAAAAAAAAAGCTATTCTATAGCCTAACAAATCAAAGTCGATGCCAAGCATTAAAATAAACAATTTGTGGACCAAGCTTTATAACGGAGAACTGAATAGATGTTTCAGTTCAATATTCTTTTTTGTGCTTCCTACATCACATTCATTTCTGTGTCTGATGCTTTCGCTTACTTTTTCTAGACAAAATCTAAAGTCAAATCAAATACCAGACATTTTTGTAAAGAGCCATGTCAACATTTGTTGATCGAATTGCAAGTTTGATTGTTATTTTATGGCTATCAGCATACTACTGATGATGCCGTATGTTATTAGTTATCAAAAAACACTAATCAGTCCTTCCAGGATTTCACTTTTCACTTTTTTTCTGGATTGTTGTGGCTTAAAATGTCTGATTTGATTACAAAAAATCAAACAAAATATGGTTTATGTGTAAATGAAGAAGTGGAGGGTATCACAAAGACAAAAATCTTTTTGGAGCTAAAACTCAAAACACCAAGCACAAAATTGCATTGATAAACGTCAGTAGCAATGGCAATCTTTATTTTCAGAACCTGTGACAAAAATAAAAAAGATAAATAAACATTTGAGCTGTTTCATTGAGACTTCTGTGTATGTCATAAGAAGCATCAAACTTGCAGTGATTGGACAAAATTGTGAGGTTGTGCAGATTTGCGTGAGCTGTTGTGATTGTCACTTCCTGGACGGACTGATTAATGTAAGGTTTGACATGGAGGCACATCTGTATGGTTTGAGTCATCTTATCTGCATCATCATGTTAGATATTCAGAGGTATGACAAGTACCACAGTGCAAAGAGATCATGCTGATACTTTCATGTTCAGTTACTCAGATGAAACCACAGGCCATACAAATCCAAGTAAAGACAGCTGCTTAAATGACAACAAAAGCTTACTCAAACAGAGGCTGCTGTCTGCTGATGACCTAGTAAAGCCAGATGAACTTAGTCATGCATAATTTGTGGTGCTATTCTCTCTCTCTTTTTTTTTTTTTTCATTTTTTTCTTTTCAAATATGTGATGACACATTCAGTTTTATTTGAGGTCAGGTCTGCTCAGGCACGTGCTGCTAGAGCACGAGGAAATATGCCATATGGCAGCAGAGCAATGCATACAACAAGTACAGATGCCTGTTGTGCTGCACACACACAAAGACACACACAAGGAAATTATTAGATGAACCACATCTGCCACATTTCAAGCAATAAATAAGGACTGTACTAAGTGTTAAAGTTACTGGATCCAGAAAACATTTGGATATTTCCACATTCTTATTGTAATCGCAAAACAAAGACATAAAAGCTCAGTAGAATCCAGAATCAACAACATCACTTTTTTATTTTCTACTGACAGAATGACAGCCAATGCCAATGCTGGCCTGCATTACTGTGATTGGAATGGGATTATTATGGTTGACTTTTATTGACTGCCTCTTTTGTTATTCTGCAGTCTAATTCCCTCCTGTAACAATTTCCACATTATTCACCGGGAAATTACATGGCTCATGTGCATAAAATCTCTGCAGTGACAGATGTCACCGAGTTCAGAGGGAAACTCTCAAGTGTGTCATGGTGGAGAGGAGATGGGGAGTACTTTATGTAGAGGATCTGAAAAAAAAAAACAAGTCATGAGTCATGTGGATGATAATGTCATTAGTCAGGTCATAATATTATTTTCAGAAGTATTACTCAGCACAGTGCTGGGGTTCGTAGGCCATGCTCTGGAGAATTACAGTAGATTACAGTAAGCTTTGCCCTTTGCTCTCCGTTATCATGGCAGATCTCTCTATTTAAGTATTGGATTTTCCTGTGTGACCTGTGCTCTTTGTGAGGTCTGATCTGTTTTTTTAATCCAGCGGTTTGACCATTTTTTACTGACCCAAATGTCCCACGTGCGGTGGCGGGCAGAGTACTGAATGTCCGCACTAAAGTAAAAGTACAAATATTCTAATAAGAATGAACTCAAGTACATTGAGAAAGTTGAGAAAAAGGTGGAAGTACACTTAAGAAAGTCCTTGGAAGTGCTTAAAAAAAAACTGATTTTTTACTTGTGTGTTACTTGTAACTCATTACTACACACGCCTACCCAAGTGCTATCACAACAAAATTCTGGACAACTATGGCACTGAAGACTTTAAAAATTGTGGCTTTAAAATAGTTTTCACCTGATTTCATCTGTTTTTGTCTCTGGTCCATCAGAGGGAGTGCGCAAATTTCATCAAGGTGCTGCAGCCGTTCAACCAGACCCATCTCTATGTGTGTGGGACGGGAGCCTTCCACCCTGTGTGTTCCTACCTGGAGGTGGGCAAGAAACCAGAGGTACACCTGACCTTCACATTTTCTTCACTGCCTTCATTTCTTACTAAACACTATGTTTGTATTAAAAGCTACTCTGAGTTTCACATCATAGTAAAGTTTAAATAATTAAAGTTGTGAAGGAGCATGTCTAGTCGGGTGTGAGTGCATTCTCTTCCTATATTTGCTAAGTACATAAAAATGGTTTCATTCAGCAAAATGAGGTGGAAAATTAAACACAGGGTTTCATAGTCTGCGGGATTTCCAATTCATCACTCTAATATGGAACTGCTGTATGTGTATGTGTGTGTTCATTTGAGTGTGAGCAGAGGAAATTACTCTCTTCTCCTCCAAATGTCACTGAGTCAGACTTATAAATGTGTGTTTCCCATTTATTAGACGGCTATTTACAGACAATTAGAGGCAGGAAATTTCATGGAGAAAAGCAATCCACTGCATATAGATCATAACCAAGAAATATAATTCATCTGATGGGTTTCCTATGAGTGTTGAGGTCACCAAGACATAGAAAGTGATGAAATTTATTGTTTTCTATTTAAATTCTTTCCTGTTAGAGTATAAAACGGTGGAAACAAGGTTTTAAACTGTACCATTCTCACAAGTCTCCTCTGATTTCTCCTTTTATTGTCCACATGTCACATAATGTATTCTTTAACTGTTTATTACATAAACAATTTGAAGCAAAATTATGCGTATAATGGTACACTGTAAAATATACGGGAATTTAGTGGAATCAACTAATCTGTTCTCGTTAACATAAATATACACACTTTAAGTTAATCAAACTTAAATTTTCTTGTTGCTATCTATTTTTGGAACTCTTTCTAACTTGAAGTTTTTTGACTTGAAATGATGAATTGAATGAATGCACTGTACAGAGTTCAGTCAACTCATTAAACTAAGTTTATAAAAAACATGATTAGCATATTAGCAGACTTTCCACCATTCATTGTTTGAGAGTCAAACCTTATTTTGTTTTCCTTTGAAGAAAACATGTAATGAAAACTTGCTGTGTGTCTCTAACACACTGTGAAATAAATCATGGTTGCTTGCTTTCACAATAATAAAAACACTGCAAATGATGAAGATTAGTATTGAATTAGTTAATTAAAAGTTAATAAATCTTAATAAATGTTGTATGTTTTAAATGTTCATCAGTGTGACTGAAGAGTTGTTGGTTCAACTTAATATCTTGAGTTTACTGAACATGTTTTCTCAATTACAACAGAATTAATATCAAGCTTATTTGATGACAAAATTTGTTTTGAATAATTACAACATTATCTCAACTTGTCTTTTCAAATTCAGTAAACTTTATTCAGATTATGGCAGCTTATTTTTAACAGTTTATTTTTAACAGTGTATATATTTCAAACCAAAATATAATTTTGGCTGCAATTTTGTATATCTTTTGTGTGTGTGTGTGTGTGGGGTGTGTGTGTGGGGATTCTCTCTGTAACATTTGGCAACCTCATACTTTGGACTAAAATTCCAAATACAATTTTTGAGGGTCATAACAATGCTCATTTTCACAACATACTAGTCTTCTCCCAGCTTGGATGTCATGATATGCTGACAGCAAAATGGGCTCCCCAGAGAGAATTCCACTCATACTGAAACATCTTTTCGCCTGTATAATTTCCATCCTCACCGCCAGAAAATAATGCAGCCCTTGTATTTGATTGTATTGCGTATTGCATATTTGATAGTTCAATACACCTGTGACTTTCTGTCTCTTAATGTCCAGGACAGCGTGTTCAGACTGGAGCCTCACATAGAAAATGGCCGTGGGAAGAGTCCCTATGATCCTAAGTTGCTCACTGCCTCCATGCTAATTGGTGAGTTTAAGAGCAGATACACTTTGTTGTTCTTCTGTGTGTTAGAGCAAGGTCATATTAAAACATGGGAGTCCTGAAAACACCCTCTGCTTTGCTCTTTCATCTCAGCAGATATAGGGTGTACAGTAAATGTGAATAACAGAACAGGGCATTCCTGTTATTCATTACAAGTGGATCTGCTCTTTAGTTTGTATTTACACACTGGGAACCCCCTCATTGGCAGGACTGTAAACTCTATTTCAATCTGAGTTTACATCCTGTAAGCGCTGGGCGTGCATGGCAGATCATACTTGAGTTGAGTTTTCTCTTCACTGAATCCCCCTTTTTGGCAAATAAAGCCAAGCTACGTATGTAAGCATGTCTTTCTTTTCTACCCCCAATTATTGCCAGTCACATTGTGTTATATCACACCGTTTAACCTAGCAGATGGCCATTTTCCAGCCCATCACCCCTCATCTCCTCTTCCCTTTCTCTCTCCCCCCTCACCAGCATTATTATGTACTCCCCCTGTCTCACACCTCTGTCCTGTCCCTCCTCATCTGTCCCTCCATCCATTCATCCTTCTCTAGCCTTCCTTCTCAGCCCTGCCTGCTGTGTTAATGTCGATTTCACACTCCTGATGTTCATCACATCCATCACTGTCTGTGTTCTCACAGGACGCTGAGTCTACCTGTACTGCTAAGCTCCTGAACAATTCCTCAGACTGTCCCTGACATCACACCTGCATCACTGGAGAGAAATCACCCCAGACTGTTTTCACGTCAAGTGTTACAACACTAACACACCTCATTCCTCTTACTCTTAGATGGGGAACTGTATGCTGGGACATCAGCTGACTTCATGGGGCGGGACTTTGCCATTTTTCGCACTCTCGGCAAGCATCACCCAATCAGGACAGAGCAACATGACTCCCGGTGGCTAAATGGTAAGAGATGAGGAAAATTACTGCCCAACTGCCCAGTTAAATTCATGATTAGTTGTGAAAATACAATAATGATAGGGTTCATGATTTTGCAAACAACTCTTAGTCCTCCCTTAGTGGTTTATGTCCTAATTATCAAGAAAAGAAATTTTTCAGTGGTGGTTGGTAATGTGAAGTCTGATGCTGTTGTTCTGACCCAAGGACTGCCTCAAGGTTCTGTTCTTAACTTTGTTCTGTTTTTTATCTATTACTAAACAAAATTATAAATGCAACACTTTTGTTTTTGCCCCCATTTTTCATTAATTGAAGTAAAAGATGCAACTTTATCTATGCAAACAAAAGATGTATTTCTTTCAAATTTTCATTCACAGATATGTTCAAATTTGCATTAGTTAACTCCTTTGCCAAAATAATCCTTTCACCTGACAGAATAGGGCGTGTCATAACTTTGCCCACCTGGGAGAAAATTTGGTATCTGTAGCCCTATGTGAAATAGCTACAGTTCTGTACCTAATAAATGTCCAGAAGTTCACATTTTAGGATGGCCTTTTACTGTGACAGTCCAAAGCACATCTGTGTCACAATCATACTGTTTAATCAGCATCTCTATATGCTACACCTGTCAAGTGAATCAATTATTTTCACATGTATGACCTGTACATTTATGAATTGTTGTCACTGTATAGTCTCTTCAGATCTTTTTGTTTGACTAATCAGTACCTACTGGCTGATCCAGCACTCAGTTTAAAAAGAAGGGATTACCTTTGCTTGATATTTCATACTAGATGCTTTTATTGTGAAGCACTTTGTAAGTTTTCTTTTTTAAAAGTGATGAATATCTAAACAGTTAGAGATAACACTTAGGACCTTGATTTCCTTTATCTCAAATGAGTGTGTCTTCCTGTGTGTTGCAGATCCCAGGTTTGTGGGTGTTCATCTGATTCCGGAGAGTGACAACCCAGAAGATGACAAAATATACCTGTTCTTCAAAGAAAATGCTATTGATGGAGAGCATGCTGGAAAGGCCACACACGCTCGCATTGGACAGCTCTGCAAAGTATGCATGCACACACTAACACACAGCCACATATCCATGCAAACGCACACTCACATGAGCTGGCTCTCACAAAGGAAAATTCAGCCACACACAAAAGGAGCGAGACAAAGACACGCACTTTCACACAGACATTATGTGAAATAGCTTCTGTATCTGGAAAAACACTTGACGGGTGTCTGAGTGGCTTTCATAATGGCAGGTTTCAGGGGCTGTTATCTGTGATTATTTTTAGCCTGGAGAAGAGTTGGCTTTGTTATGTGTGGTACAAACGCCCCTGAAGACAGAAACCTGAGAGAAACGTTAAATGTCACCAGAACCTGAGAGGCAGAGACGCTCTCAATGGTGGCACTGTTATCCTAATGCCAGGCTTTGGCACTGATTGGCTCTGCTACACCCTCCAGCTGCAGGGGATGGTTATGTTAAATCACTGGCCTTGTATCGGCTTTCACGTTCCAAATCCTATTCTTATTCATTAGGCAGGATTTCACCCAGCTGACTGCAGATCAGTGAGTGATGTCCAGCCTCAACCTCCCATTTAACTGCGTATCGTGCCTCTGTCATAACAGCCTGATTACCCAGAATGTCAGGAATCTGCCATGCTCAACACAAGACAAGCCATCCATTATGCAAGATGTTTTTTAATTTGGGTCTATGCATACTTGGACACATTCTAATTCATAAATCAGCACCAAGTGCAAAACCTTTCTATGAGCCAGCACTTTGTGCCTCTGTGTTTATGTGCTATGTTCTGGAAAACAAACACTATACTATGAAGCGCACAGACACATATTATTAGGGTGTGTGCTGGAACATACAGTACTTTAGAGACAGTCTTCTTTGCAGCATCTAAAAATCCTTTATTAATCATGGGACATGCATTTTAAAGAGTAAAATATGGATGTTTGGTTGATTGACAGACTTGTTTAGTAATTGAGGGAAAACACTGAAATTTTCATTATCACCATCAATAAAAAGTTTATGTTTTATATAGTATACCTTATGAGTTTTAAATAAGCTACCTGGAGTATATCTTATACTGAGCTGTAGAATCTGCGAACGCAAAGACGATTAAAGACAGTTCACAAGTTTCTTCTGTAAATGCACTGTCATCATAGAGATATTACCTCATGATCTGACCCAGTAAACCAGCCCAATTTTCAACCACAGACATGAAATAAGGATGACAATGTGTCTGCACTTCCTCCCACTCCTCCTACAAAAATGAAGCCAAAATATCCTGGATACAAGCGCTGCCATCTTGAGCGATGACGATTTCGAGCCAGAGAGTATGCAGGGTTGGAACCACACTTTTGAACTCCTGCCCATACAACCGGTCATGAAACCCCCTTTTTATAGCATCAAATAACAAATTAAAACCAAAATTATCAGAAAAATGAACACTTAAACAAACATCAGCATGATAAGACTACATAAAATGACAGAAACCATGTTATAGAAAAATGTATTTGATGTGTACCTTCATGTTTTATTTTGGTCAATGTCCTATCTACTAAAATGGAGGGGGTTGGATTTTATGATCTTTTAATCTGGAGGTCTCTAAAGGTTCCTTGATAAGGCCAGACTTTGTAGGGCTTTTTCTCTTCTTTCCATATCTGTTTTGTAATATGAATGACAAGATTACATCTCTAGTATGCTTTAATAGGCATAAGAGGGGGGAAATGATAGCATTAGTGGAATAGAGTAGGCAGCTCTAACTCTCTATATGCAACTAGCAAGAGAACCCCTCACCTGATTCAGCCAAAGGGTAATGAGGCATGTGTTCTCAGCTCAGCTGTAGAATATGAAATTAGGCAATGCAAGTCCTCCATTAACATTATATAATGCTTTAAAAAGCTGCATTGAAATACAAGCAGTTAAAGAAAGTTATTAAAAATACTCTGATATATAGGTATATGCTAAAAAAGGGAAATTAACCATGGAAAATCTTCCCTGCTGTGATCTGTCTTACAGAATGACCTGGGAGGTCACAGGAGTCTGGTAAATAAGTGGACAACCTTCTTGAAGGCTCGACTTATTTGCTCCGTGCCTGGCAGTAATGGAATAGACACACACTTTGATGAACTGCGTAAGTGATTGCTCCTGCGCCTTAAAATGTGTTTCACACATTATTTCCTGAGGATGGAATGCCCTCTTTTCAGAGGAGAATATGTCTATAATATATAATGTTCTCTCTTTGACTTTCAGAGGATGTTTTTCTCATGAGCACAAAGGATCCTAAAAGCCCAATCATCTATGCAGTATTCACTACTTCTAGGTACTGTGACATTTAAGTACTTTTGAGCGTAATGACTGATTGCATGGCCTGTGTTTTCAATGAGAACCTTTCCTGTCCTTACCTGACTTATTCTTTCTGCCCACTAGCAACATCTTCAAAGGTTCAGCTGTGTGTATGTACAGCATGACAGACATCAGGAGAGTCTTCCTGGGTCCTTACGCTCATAGAGATGGACCCAACTACCAGTGGGTGCCCTTCCAGGGACGTGTTCCCTACCCACGTCCTGGCACAGTGAGTACAGTATACTCTAAACTGGAAAGCAAGTGTGTTACAATCTGAGTTTGAAAGTTCACGTTTATGTGTCGTGTAATCTAGCTGTTACAACATTTAATTGATTTTTTCTCCACAGTGCCCAAGCAAGACATTTGGAGGATTTGACACGACCAAGGACCTTCCTGATGAAGTTGTAACCTTTGCCAGAAGCCACCCAGCCATGTTCAACCCTGTCTACCCAATTAACAACCGACCAATCATAGTCAAGACAGATGTGGACTACCAGTTCACCCAGATAGTGGTTGATAAAGTAGAAGCGGAAGATGGACAGTATGACGTCATGTTCATAGGCACAGGTAAACATTTGTATACATTTGCATACATTCTGTATACTGTAAACTTGAACATTGTTGTGTAAACATTAGATGATGATTGAAATAGCTGGATAAGCATATACAATTAAAATAGATATTAACTCAAGACACGTGTGCTTCCATTGTGTGCTATAGACATGGGGACGATACTGAAAGTGGTATCCATCCCCAGAGGCTCCTGGCATGACCTGGAGGAAGTTCTATTGGAAGAAATGACTGTCTTCAGAGTAGGTTTATCCTTTATCACCTATATTACTTCTCCAAGTTAAAGAAGGGCTGTAGAATCAGCAAGAGTTTTCTAATCAATCTGTTGTATTGTCATTTTGTTATTTCTTACAGGAGCCAACAGCTATTACAGCAATGGAGCTTTCAACTAAACAGGTATTGATTTTGGCTCTTATTGCATGTAAAACAGCACATGTAGCAGAACAAAGCACTGTAGCCACAGAGGAGACATCAAGCTTATATCGAGATAATTCTGCAAAAGAATATTACCTTGGTAAATGAGTTCAGTGAAGGCTGGATATAAGCATCCTGGATGGTATTAGGGAGAAAAGTGGAGATACAAATCATAATGAAAAATGTTACAAGCAACAACTGTTTTTGCATGTGTGTGTATGAAAAACCTGCCACGAGAGAGTGACAGCCTTTCCTTATAGGTGACACACCTTGCTGCACACCTGAAATACAGAACAAAGGCACACTTGTCTGCGCATTTTAACACTTGGAGATTAAACACTTTATCACACAAAGATCTCAATTGTTGGCTTTTCAGTGGCAGTTAGCTCAACAACTTAAATGGCAGGCAGAGACACAACAAGTCATCTAACTGACAGGTAGGAGGGTGCTGAGCACCTGTAGTAAGATGGTCCGGCCACATTCCTCAGTTTTATTGTTGCTTCACTGACGAGTGTAAGTGCATTACTCAAAGCACACCACGCAACCAGGCTCAAAACCTAAATTGCAGCTCCCAAAACATAAAATATTTCATATTGAGCCCTTTTCTCTCTTTTACCTGCACAGCAACAACTGTACCTGGGCTCAGACATCGGTGTGTCCCAGATGCCTTTGCATCGGTGTGAGGTTTATGGGAAGGCCTGTGCTGAATGCTGCCTGGCAAGGGACCCTTACTGTGCGTGGGATGGCACAGAGTGCTCCAGATACTTTCCCATGGCTAAGAGGTACTGAATACATACAACGCATTCATGCTTGTCATGTCGCCATTATGTTTTACAAGCTGCTCAACACCTTGAACACGGTGACTAATCACACAGCGCTCCAAAACTGTGAGCAGGTAATTTTTGCCTACAATGCAACATGATATTATGTTACATTACAGCAGGTGTTTTAAAGGAGTAGTTCAGATTATTTGATGTAAGGTTGTATGAGTATTTATCAATAGTCAGTGGAGATGCTAAAACACCAAAGTCACATAATAACACAAATAAAGTAGCAGATAGAGACAGTGGTAGACCAGCGAGTCCTGTGTTCTGCAAGGCAAAATTATTCATTTTGCCTGTGAAGTTTGGTTGGTTTGGAGACAGCGATATTTGGCTTGTATAACAGTGGTTTCCCATCAAAAAGGATGTCTGATGGTGAAGTAAAGCAATGAAAATATACTAGATATAGCATACACTTAAAATGTTAAAGATGTTTTTTAGGTGCACCTTTTTTTAAGTGCCTAAAATATGCTTTTCTTGCTGGTGCTCTGCTTCTCCCAATTGGGCGTATGTTGACCTCCAACTACTGTAGGTAATACACTGGCAATCCATGAGTACCTCATACAACCCGACTTCAAATAATCCCAACTATCCCTTTAACACATGTGTCTAGGTATACACATTGAATCTGATGCATGCTTTGGATAAGTCAACACATTCTCGTACCGAAAAACACTGAAAGTAGCACAGTTAGGATGTGTGTTTCTTATGAAAAGATCATTGACAGAAAGGTGTACTTATGTTTTGCATAAGAGCAACCTGCTTTGGATTTAAACTTGTTTACATAATGCCTGTTAAATAATAACTTTTGTTTAACATATTGACTATATTTCACAGAGGTCAAACCAGATTGTATAGAAGTGTTTTAGAGCACAGATTGAGGACATATGCAGTCAGACTGTGATTCAGGGCACACTTATACTGCAGGCTTTGTATATTTGCCAAAACCCCCTAAAGGTACAGGGGTCGAGTTTCTGCCAGAAAGCTAGAAATATAACATGCCTTGTGTGTTTACTGTAAATTAGAACCAAAGTCAGTCATGTCTGGAGGCTGTCTGGGTGAACCCAGGGTGAGCTTGGTGTTAGAGGTTGGCTGTTAGTGTAGTAGTAGTAGTAGTGGACTGATCTGTATGTGTTCATGTGTGTGCAGCCTCCCACTCATAGCTCCATGGGGCTTATTGATTTAAATGCTAGCTGCACAGTATCCTGTTCTCGCTGTTAGTTGAACTCCAGAGTCCCACATTCAAAATAAGACAGCCAGAGCAAACTCTCACCTCCAATTACTAACACACCAACACTGGGCTAGAACAATGGGAAAGCAGGAAGGGGAGACGTTACCAGTTTGCTTTGGCGTCTCCATAGTTTCTTCAATTATTGTTTACAGAAAATATCCTCAAGGTTATGTTTGATACTGTACTCGAAACTCCATCTCCTTTGCATCTGCAGCCCAGAGATGACAGGCTGAAATGATTGATTAAGTTTGAATTCCTCTGTCTTCACACACCCTCTAATTAAAGCTTTACTACGATGCTATGTGCTGTCTAGTGTTAGTTTATCTGTTTGTGTTGGCCCCCGCTACGGCTGCACATCAAAACCGCATTCAAATACACACCTACACAAACACACACAAACTCCCTGTGCACACATATTCTCTTTCTCTCACACACATACAAAGAGACCGGTGTCTCTGCTGACTCATGAAGGTGTTTATATTTGTGTTTCTGCAGGAGAACAAGGAGACAAGACATCAGGAACGGAGACCCACTCACACAGTGCTCGGATCTGCAACACCATGGTAAAGTGAACAATGAAACAAATGAATTTTACAGATTGCGTATAATCAAGGAAATGCGTGATAAAACATTTTATGTTGACTAATAACATATAATTTTGAATTTGCAAATGATATAATGAAGCAAATTATAGTAACACTTTCAATGACCCATGCCTATAATGCATTATAAAGATACTTACAATGTGTTATAATCTGATTATAGCACAGTTTAATTATAGTGATAGGCACTCATAAATATCTCATATATACTCAGAACATATATCACAGAAAAGCTTTTTATAAGGTCTTAAAGGGTCGAGTATCATAATATTTCATAACTGCTGGCCACTCACTGACTTGTTTTTTGCATGGATCTTTGTGTATATATAATACACTAAATATACTAAATATAACCTTTAAAGATTAGTGCAATAAAAAGAAGAGATTAGCTGTTGTGCATTAACAAAAGTAATGGTAATTGATCATATCATTTCTAAAAGTATCACCTGTTTGATTTAACAAAGCATTTTTCTTTCAGAGAGAAACATCATCATACTTCACTCAAAGCACCCAATGACCACTTAACTTATGATCATATGATAATGCATTATAAAATTATTTTAATGTATTACAACAATGTGAATTATAATCCACTATGATCTTTTTCAAACAAAATCAATGAGTAACCAGCTATTGTGAAGTATTATGATACTTGACCCTATAAGTCATTCATTTCATAATTTTTTGCGATTATTTTTAAAAGCATTATAAATATTTATGAGGATTCATAGCTAGAGTTATACAGTGCTAATAATCAGATTATAACACATTAAAGGTAAGTAAACAGGATCTGGGATCAGGTGCTGGTCGGTCGCAGGAACATCTCAGGTAAAAACATCAATATAAACCACCGCAGACTGAACTGAGTTACTGTGATCTTATTAGAAGCTTCTTACAAAATCACAGTAACGCAGTTCCGTGTACGGGGTTTTATGTTGATGTGTTTACATTAAAAATAAGTTTATGATGCATTATGGGATAAGTGCTATCCAAATAACAATCTGAGCTTGTCAATTTCCCAACTGCACAACATAAAGAGCTCATTCTTAATTTATTTCTTCTTTGAACATAAAAGTGGTCTCAAAGCTGCTGCTGGCCTTTCCTGAAATAAGTAGAGAAGCTGGATGAATGTGTGTGGCGTTTCTGTCCTTCTGTTTTATGCATTTCTGGTGGTGTGAAGATTAGAGTCAGTCCACGTGAAGCTTATAATTAACATGGTCAGGATTCCTCCAAGTCTCCTCTCTGTCGCCAAGCCCTCCACTCTACTGCCCTGTTAGTGGTCTCAGCCCAAAAACACGACTCACGCTGCTCTCATTCCCTTGATTATACATTTCCCTCAATTCACGGAAAAGAACAACAGAAAATACTGGTCATTTGAGGAGGAACACACAAAAATACTGTTACCTGTTGCTACCCACTCAGTAAGCAGCAACACTTTTTATTGTAGACTTCAT
The DNA here is from genome assembly GCA_034769285.1 of Lutjanus argentimaculatus. Taxonomy (NCBI): domain Eukaryota; kingdom Metazoa; phylum Chordata; class Actinopteri; order Lutjaniformes; family Lutjanidae; genus Lutjanus; species Lutjanus argentimaculatus. Next base: position 13,374,914 of record JAWZSL010000012.1, on the reverse strand, counting down.
TTTAGCACACAGTTGCCAGACACAGCACTCTATAAAGAAACAAATCAAAGAAAAAAGGTGTTTGTAGAAAATAAAGAGGGAAAAACAATGTACTGAATTGTTAAATATATGACAGGATTTAGGAGATCAACCAGAAGAACACTGACCTTACAGTGCTTAAGCTTTGTGACTGAATAGCACTGCACGCACTTCACCGTATAAAACCCAGATTTTAGAGTGCCTCTGTAATGGGAGCTGCCTATTCTGCTTATGATTGAGTGTGATAAGAAAAGAGACAGGATAATGTGACAAAATAATCTAAAATGTATTCATCATCTTAAACCAGTCCCCTAACTCAGGCAGTACTTGGAGAACAAAGTTTTTTACATTAAAGTCAGAAGAAGAGAAAAGCAGAGTTTTATACAGAAAATCACCAAAAATACATCTATTGCCACAATTGATAACATCTGCAACAAACTAGGAAAATCATTTACTTTACCAAACTTGTGAGACTAATATATTCAGATTTTTTTTTTTTTTTTTTTTTTGTCTAGATGAACTAAGTGGGCAGACGACACTCCTGGATAAAACTGTGTATGGTGTGGAGAACAGCAGCACTTTCCTTGAGTGCAGTCCCAAGTCACAGAGAGCCATGACATACTGGCAGTATCAGCACTCTGCTGATGATCGCAAACAAGAGGTTAGCACACACTTCATCTATTTACTTGAAATAGATTCAGATATAATTTGTCTGCACAGCACATAGCAGATGGTTCAATTGCACTTTATTCTACAGTCCACAAATAAGACGTAACAAAACATACTTTGTATGAAAGTAGACAAAAACTGCAAATAATATGTGCTTTATCATTCAGTATTAGACCCTAATTAGACCATTATTAGATTTTCTTAGAGGGTAATTGGGGACACACTACAGCAGAAGTGTTCTGTAAACTAAAGTGAAATGTGTCCCTAATTACTCTCTAATAAAGTCTAACAGTCGTCTAATAAATGGTCTTAAACTGTCTAATGAAAAACTTCTAATTAATTCTAGTTTTTGTCTACTTTGATTGAAAGTATGGCTTGTTATGCCTTTTTAGTGTACTGTAAAATATAGTGCAACTGATGGTTCCTCATAATGAAGATTATTTCAAATGATACATTATCATATTTTATGAATATTTAATGCCATAATTGATTAAAGTGAAACAAATTTTGTGTAATCAAACAGCCATGAGGCATAGCTGATTGGATTTTTGTCAAATGTTGAGTCTCATATCTTTCCTATCTTTATCTCTGCCCTTCACTCTGTCTTTATCGCTTCCAATTTTCTCATTTGGCAGATTAAATCAGAAGAACGTTTCATCCGCACAGACCAGGGCCTCCTGATTCGCACACTCAACAAGAAGGATTCTGGGATCTATCTGTGCCAGGCGGTGGAGCATGGCTTCATGCAGACACTTCTGAAGGTGACCTTAGAGGTCATCGACACCGAGCGCCTGGAGGATCTGCTGCACCGTGACGAAGAGGCTGCAGCCAGCGTCCCTGTGGCTCAGGGTCGCTCCTCGCCTCAAGAAACGCCCAATCAAAAGCTGTGGTACAGAGACTTCCTGTCTCTGGTCAACCATCCGACTCTGAACAGCGTGGATGAGTTCTGTGAGCAGGTTTGGAAAAGGGAGAGGAAGCACAGGAAGCAGAAAGCTCACCTGGTGCAGCAAGTACAAATACACCAGCAGCAGCAACACCAGCAGCAGCAGCAGCAGAAGGTGGCGGTGAACCCTCACACCCACATGCATGCTCAAGGGCTGGCAGCCAAGTGGAAACACCTGCAAGAGAGGCAGAAGGGACGTAACCGCAGGACCCATGAACTGGAGAGGGCCCCTCGCAGTGTCTGACCCAAAAACCTTGACTTTTAACACCCAATTCCTGAAACCACACCCAGTTCTCATTCTGTAACCCTGATTAACTTTCTCCACTTTTCTCCTTCATACTGAGATACAGACGTCTTCTTCCACAAAGACTGGATAGAAAACTGGAAAAAGGTAATACTACCCTGATCTGCCAGCTGGTGCGTCTGTGCGTGGGTAGCCATGTTTACAGTACGCCGGTACAGAGGACCACAGGAAACAGGATGTTGTATCACGCCAGACCATTGGAGCATATTATCTCAGCTGGCCTCCGAAGCCTGAACACTGCAGAGGGACAGTGTCAAACAGCACAAGAACTGGATACATACGTACACCCACCCTACAGACATGACTGACTCCATGTTGAGATGGCTGTGTCAATGGCATTGTCTCATGGCATGCTAGTTAGGTGTCTTTATACGTGTGCAACTAAAGTAGATACCTAAAAATACCAGATAATTTCTTTTCTACTTCACAAAAATGAAAGAAGAGGAGGTGGGATTGTATTAAAAAGAAAGAAAATGGACTTGCAGTGGAATTACAAGCACAAAATAAGCGAAGCTCATGGAAAGCACAAGATTCACAAGGTTGTTTTTGGTATTATAGGGGGTTAAATCAGTCAACATGAGAAAGAAAAATGCCCAAGCACTGCAAGAAACTGGGAGCAACAGTCACCATCTGTCAACAAATATAATTAATGTAGCTAAGATGTGTAAATACTGTATTCTATGACATCTCCTCATACTAAAGGGAATGGCTTGCAGTTGTCTTGTTGCTTTATGTTGTTTCCCCAGATAGAAATTTATTTAAGAAAAAAGTCTTTGGAAAGCAGTTATAAACAGGGAGATTTTGTACTCTAGTCTGTGTCTACGCCCTAGATAAGCTTCCCAAACAAAGTCAGGTTTTTATTATTCTGCTTTTGTTTGTCTTTGTTTTTTGAATCATCCGATTCCTTCCAAAGTCAACACTAGTTAAAGTTGACTGTCACTTTACAGGGATGCCTGCCAACTGCGTCGTCTCAGTGCAAGAAATGTCACACTGAGTTCTTCCATGTTCATTTCATTTGTACACACTTTGTTTCCACTACATGTGTATTTATTAATATACAGTTATGGGTTGCATTTTTATTTTCGTAACAGTAATGATGTAACAAGCTGAACTCTGTATTCAATGACAAAACTAGAACATGTTCTTCATTAGACAGTATTGGACCCTTTATTAGACGCTTAGTAGATTTGCTTAAAGGGAAATTAAGGACACATTATAACAGACCAGTACCATCATCTAAAGTGAAATCACATATCTGCTGCTGAAAACACACCTTCTTTGGCTGGTCCCATAAAATTGGCAACGTAGCAAAGACTGATGCCTGCTGCTTTGATCAAATCGCATTATCTGCTTACAGTATTACAATAAGTCTGTGCAGTTACCCACAGACAAAATATTCCTCTACCTCTATGATTTTGTCCTTTACTTGAGAGATCTGGTTCACAATATTGTTTTTCAATGACGATGTAGCAGATGTGTGATTTCACTTTAGTTTACAGTGTAGCTCTGTTGCAGTGTGTCCAAAATTATCCTCTAGGAAAGTCTGATAAGGGTCCAACACTTAGAAACAATATACTTTAGTTTACGGTGCAGTTCTGTTATAATGTGTCCCTAATTACTCTCCAATATAGTCTAATAAAGACTAATAAATAGCTAAATATATCTAGTTTTTGTCTAATTTGCTACAAGAGTACAGCTTGATATGTCTTATTAGTGTACTGTAAAATAAAATGTGACCCAATTATGTACATTGTACAGATATTTTTCGATGAGCAGGCTTATTTTCTAACAGTTTATCATTTGGTTTGATTTATTTGATTTACATCACCAAGCTCTTAAAATAACTGTATTACAACAAATACTGAAGTAAGACTGGAAGTTATTTATCAATATTGGTCAATATTACAGGAATTACATATCAGATGCACTGAGCAATAACCCAGTATCCATACTGTATATTTTCTTCCACATTTATTGCCTCATATCCATATTCTTCACAGGCAGCGCAGTGTGAAAACTTCATTTCACTGCATGTAACAAAGAAAAAACTCAAATTTTTCTGATTATAACAGTCCTTTATTATACAATGCACACACCCAGACACAAACCTGGAATGTAGCTGTGAACATTATGTAAATATAAATACTATGGTCTATGTTCAACAAGTATGACACTGTGTACTAGTGCATGTGAATACTATTGTAGTGTTCCTATTTTGCTATAGCAATGATATACTAGTCTGGTGTTGTCACCGTTATTCTGTTGTTTGCTTATGCAGTACACAATATTAACTATTTCAAAGATGTACATACTATTTCTGTTAGGACTCTAAACTGTATAATTGATAATTCCTGAAGTAGGTATTCATAAAAAAAGATAAACAGGATCTCACTGTGGATTTAAATGTCCACAAACCAGTTAAAAACAATGAACAACAACATTAAACAATGCCAGTTGAGCATTGCAACACATCAGTATGTCAGATGACCTTGTCTCGTGAGTGTTTGCAAACCTCATCTGCTTTTGGAAGCCTTGACTGAGGAAGATGAGAAACAGCTGGAGCCGTCCAGCTTGAGTAAGTGATTTTAGGCCAACAAGTCGAGTTGTGGAACTTCCAGAGGAGATGGGGCATATGATAAGATCATCATTATAAAGAGAGAAAGGGTGCCTCACTGCATCTGTCGTGGACATATACAATGAAAGTGAGGAAATGAAGTGCTGCTGCTGCTGCTGCTTTTTGGCATGATGATGGTGATGGTGGTGATGTATTCTACTGATCTAATAAATGTCTCTTCATAAAGTGCTGGTTTCATTAAATCTATTTTTTTTAATTTTTCATGTCTTGCTGCTATCACGGCATGTGTTTTGTGGAAAGAAAAGTTTCCTGTAGCGTAGATGATCAGATTAGATTTTGGAGCACCTTGCTGCGCATAACTCCATATTAATGAGAAAAACTTTGTGAAACTTAATATTTGGATTTGTTTAATGCGGTACTTGTCTGGTAGGTCCCAACATATCAGACAATTTAGGTCTAATTGATGTTTTAATTAGCTGAAATAATTAACATAATATATTAAAAATCAAAGTCATTTAGGAAGAAAACCAGTGAGCTCAAGTGCCTCTTACATTATAATGTGTATTGAAAAGTGAAGTGTTGTAGTATGATGCGCCTCAGGCAGTAAAGGAATTACTGTAAGTTGTTATTAAGACCTTGATGTGTGATGTGTTGTGAATAATACATGAGCTCCCCTACAGTCTCCAACTGAAACCAAGCTGCTGTATTTGCATATCAACAGGAGTTGGTGGTTAAAGATACAGTATGACTTTCCGTTGTCAAGCAGAACCCATAAAAGGCATAAAACCAAACATCTTGCAATGAAATATCATTTTTCAAGGGCTTGACAGAACTTAATTTCAAACGATCCTGCAGCAAAATATGAACTGTGTTTTTACTACTGCCCTCTAGTGGTCATTATAGAAAAGCACATATTCGATCCTCCAGTGCTTGGGAAAAAGTTATCACACATTTTACATCTGTTTGTATAGCTTACAATATTTATTATAGGTGCTTATATGACAGTCCTGAAGCTGCAGCTGAAAACACAACAGACTTGTTTTATCACAATAGAGCTTCTGTTGACACGTTTGGTCCCCTTTGATTCAAGGTCAAAGGTCAGTCAGCATATGTCTCACCTGGGCTTTGACCTTAACCTCTACAGTCAGTTCAGCTGCTGCTGTGGGAGCTCATGAGTTTCTGACCAAACTGCCTCAGACGCTTCTAAGGAAGCATTATTGAGAGGTTCTAGTGTCAGCTCTGAGAACACACACACACACACACTAACACTAGTAGTGTGATAGATAGATGAGCATTAAGAGATAAATAAGGAAAATAGTCCTTTTTAGTGGCTCTTGTGACATAAAAGTAATAATCGTAAAAATTTTAATTTAAAATAATATGTTAACAGATCAGTGTATAAGATTTTTTGGGGGGGGTTGAAAGTATGTGGCAGAAAACAAATATAATATTCATGTTTTCATTAGTATATAATCACATGAAAAAAAAAAAAAAAACACTGTTGTGTTGTAACCTCAAAAAGAGCCCTTTGTATGTAAAGGGAGTGGGTTACCTTCCACAGAGTTCATCATGTTGCATTGCCTTGTTTCTACAGTAGCACAGAACAGATAAATAAAAAAACAGCACTAGTATTTTTTGCGAGTTTCGTGGCCAGGTTCTCTTATATGCTTGTAGGGGAGGGGGAGGCGAGAGGTTTTCAGTTGATCGCAATCTGTGCCCTCATACACACTGGTAACACTGGTCCTCATAGTGGTGTTTGAGCCTATGGCATACTCATAGAAGCCCTTGACTTTGTAGTGTTACGAGCTGGGTGTGGTGACATTCCCGGGAAAAATTACAAGTGGTGTGTAGTTAGTCACATGTTGTGCATGACCCAGCAGTGGTTGGTCTGCCAGAGAAGATAGGCAGAGCTCTCCTAATCACTTCTGAGTGAAATGGCTTACTGTTTTTTTCGGGTCTCTGTAAATGTAAATTGTTACTATGACTAAACAAACAGTACAGATGATGATTTCTTGGAAATGATGTTCAAAACACACCTGCAAATATCGCTTATTGCCGTAGGTGCCGCCGAAGAGAACAAAACAGAGATTTTCAAGAATGTTATTTGAACGGAGGGTTAAGCAGGCCTGAAGACTGATAGTTGATTGTTGAGTTTTTGACAGACTTTGGCTCCAAATGATCAGATCACCAGCACAAGATAGCTGCACTCATACCTGAGATATTTTGGCTTAATTTGTTTACAGCGGGAGAAATTGGGGACTGTCATCCATCTTTATTTATGTCAGTAGGCTCAACAATCAGCGACCTTGACCAGAATCGCTTACCCCAGCTTTAAGACACACCATTATATGTGAGGTGACTGACTATATTTGTGGATGTGTGTGTGCTGCTCAGACATGCCATTCTCGTGACCATGTTATGATGTTGCTAAACTTAGATATGACAAAGATACAATACTATGCCAATATTTAATGATAATTAAAATAATGATACCTTATTAAAGCTTCAAGTGCTTTTTGAGACCCAAAGCTCAAACAGACAGTTTTACAAAAAGAAATATTTAAGGTTTACTATAACTTTAGATTTTGGCAATAACATTTAGGCATATAAACCACAAATGCAGAGATTGCTTGAGCAGAACTTTAGGGTCATTTGAACGTGAAGCCGCAGTATACAGTACACACTTTGATCATGTCATCATTGGGTCTAAGCTTTTCTCCATCTGTCCCTATACACAGAGGTCCTTGATAGTATTGCTCTTTGGCATAGCAGACATACCTCCAACACAGAGCATGACTGCCCTCCGGTGGCTGACGGGACCTCTTTCAATATGGTTCAGCTACTACATCCCACTCAGCCTGATGGAAAATAGCAGCTCCCCCTTTGACTCCCAGCCAAGGCCATGGATGAGTGAGAAGGGCCTCCCTGATACTCACACAAAGGACCACTACACCCAGTGGAAAAACTGACACACGTGAGTGACAGAGTTGGAGAGCGAGAATACAGAGATTAGGGAGAAGTTAATAACCTTCTTGCTGCTGTGTTTTTTTATTGCACTGAAACTGCTCTGGTACTTTGAGACTTTTTGTTTGTGGAGATTATTAGTCACTAAAGCTGTTTCAGTTTTGTATCAGATTTTTTTGGTAAGAGTTGAACTCATCAAAAACACATCTTAACACACTTTCAGTGACTACAATTCAATACAATTTCGGTCAATGCAAATTTAAAGAGACAATTAACCCCAAAATTAAAAATACACCCTTTTCTCTCAGCTGTAGTGCTATTTATCCATCTAGGTTGTCTTGGTGTAAGTTGCAGAGTTTTGATATTGGCTGTAGAGATGTCTGCCTTCTCTTGAATATAATGGGACTACATGGCACTCAGCTTCTGGTGCTCAAAGTGCCAAAAAATACATTTATAAAAGTAAATATCAGTGTCTGTCCAGAAATTGCTCACAGCAAGGTCTGTGGATTATCTTGAGTAACTGGATCTTGTGTTGATTTTTTAATTTTTTTTTTTTTTTTTTTTTTTTTTTTGGCGATTTGAACACCACAAGCCAAGTGCAAAACAATCTAGGTGGATAAATAGCACTTCAGGCCAGAAGAAAAATAATGATTTCGGGGTGGACTATCCCTTTAAAACATCTAAAGTAGTACACTCAGTGTGGTGAATGTGGGTAAGATCATATGATGAAATACATAATGAGATGAAAGAAATGACAAGATTCCATGTAAAGTAGAGTTGGAATAGCTGGAGGGAGTTTCAAAGAAACTTGAGCGTGATTACTCACCTTGTCTGTTTCATCATGTGAAACTCATCTTGCCCTAGTGAAGGCTCTTGACAGGAAAGGTGTGGATTAGGAGTCATCTGGCAGGCAGCTGAGTGAATATGTAAGACACACACTCTTTCCCCTCAGACACTCATCATCTTTTACTGCAGCTGCATCCTTTACTGCAGCTATGGGGAAGAGGCAACAGTGTATTCCCCCCTATCAGGAGGCTTGGAAAAAGTGAAATGGAGCAGAGATAGTCATTTATTTTACACTAGCAACAATACACTGGGTCGATGCTTCACTAGGCCCAGTAGGGTTCTGCTAGAGACATGCTCACAAGTACAGATCACCATTGCCTTCCAGCTGCTGCTTTGTGGGTCACCTCGAGAGACAACACATTGGTTTAGCTGGAAGATTGATGGAAAAATTCCAAAAGGAAAAGATTCAGCACGAAGTTGTAGCATATACATCCACATTTTTTGTTGATGTTTGGATCGTAATGCAAAGCACAGACATGGATACCCCCAACAGTTTCTTAAAAGAGGAGCCGCCACACAGCTGGGAGATGTGGAGAGAGCTGCATTACCCTCTGAGCAGCCCCACTGCAGCCAAACACGATCCAATCAGCCACAACATGTCTGACATTTACTCAACTAAAGAATGACCCCTGACAGCATCCAGCCCATTAGCCAGGAGAGAAATAACATTCATATGTCATAACTGGATTCTGCCACCTTATAGCAGAGTATGGTATAGCGAAGCGCTCTCACAGTGAGGTAATGATCAATTCTTTTCCCTCCAGCTGTCACTTATCAAAGGCTTGTAGATTTCTGGCACTGTCTCTGACTGCGTCATTGAGTCAATACTGGTGCTGGAAGTGTGTGTGTGTATGTGAGCATGAGTATGTGTAAGTGGGGAGGGGGTATATAAAGTTATTTTCTGGAAAACTTAATTTTGTAAGCTGAGGGGATTTACTCGATCATGGATGGATAATGCTTTGAAGCGTGGTCAGGTTCGTGAGTGTCAGTGTGTGCTGCTCTCCATCAGACTTTGGCAGCGTATTAGTGTTGTGTTAGCATGCAGGGGCGCATCCCTTGCCGGGGGTAAAGCAGAGGACAGAGTATTTAGGTATGGCAGCTTGGCAGGGGTAATGTTGGTGGTGTGCTGTATAGTTGGCAGGAACCTCGAGTGCCTCTCTGCTCTGAGTGACAGCATGGCACAAGAGGTTTAGACTAGTGGTATGACAAGACCTTTAGCTCATTTCCTACATGGAAAAGAAATGCTCTCATGTTATTTTTATGTCTGTTACATACCCTCATGGAACAAACGTATTGATTTATTATGGAGCTAATATTTATTTTACAATATATGGAATTATGCAGTATTATACCTTATATTACAAAACCTGTTTTATTTTATCCAGATATTTCACATTAAAGCTATAATATGCGATTTTTCCACATTAAAATGTCTAAAAACGTATGTCAGATATTTTAGATAGATATGTTGTCAAGTTGTGTACTTACATCATCCTAGATACTTCCAACAACGTTCAAACCCAAAGAATTTCGTATTCAAGGTAAAGCTGAGTTTTCTGCCAGTCGTTGCTAGGTAGTTGCTATAACAACAAGGAAAACACAGGAAATGGGATAGTAACTGCTATAACAGAACAAAAAAAAAAATGTTGGTATTGGCTGACATACAGCCGATACTGACTTGTAGATGATCGTCAATCTGGATTGGTGGCAAAAAAGTGTGATCAGGGCATCCTGAACAGATATAATGACTAAGTGGATAACATGGGTAAAAGCAAATACTAGAGCAGCTATAACAATGTGGTAAGTTTAGAACTTTACATCAATTTACTGTATTGCAGAACAACACCTCTGGCATATACTATAATCACAATATCCAAAAGGTTTGACAATATTTAGTCTCATAATACAAAACTGATATATTATATATATTATATATTATTTGCAATATATGCAAAGGACAGATAAGCTGACTATAAATACACACAAAAACACATATTTCTATTTTCTTATTATAAATTGCAGTGGCTAAGCCAGACATGATGAGATAAAAAGATGATCTCCATGTCAGAATATAATTGTGATGTTAAGTGTGTAAGTATTTTATTGGTTCCCTTAAGTACTACAAAATTACACCGTAATTTGTGAGCTGTCATCTCAAGAAGTACTACTACAGTTTTGACAGCTCACAAATACAGAACTGATTTTTTAATCAGGTGATCTGTCAGGCTTTTTTCTCCAGACACTTGAGGCAGTTTTGGAACATCTCACAGATCAAGTAAACAAAAGAAAAGTGAAGCCCTTTTCTTCCTTCACCTTTACTAGCTCACACTTGACTCACGTATAAACATACAATTACTCTGGAATAAACTTCACCATGAATGGTCAATCACGCGACGTCTGTTTGTAAGCTCCTTGAATTGTTTATCCAGTGGCAATGATGTATAAGTCCAGTAAATCAGTGTATGTGTAGAGTGCTGTGTAATGTAATTGTCTAGACAGTCCAATATTAGCATTGGCAAGAATGTGAGTCTGGGTTAATCTAAATGAGAATGTGCATGTGAGTGTTTATCTGCCACATCAGGGTCAGATGGATGGAGGACAGTGTGGGTTTGAGTTCACATTGAAGACACTACAAGAAAAAAAAAATTCACAGTTTCCCATATTAGTTTATGTACTTTATAATATTTTTGGTCAAGTGTGTTACTGAACTAAAAAGAATACAGAAAAACAAATAGATTAAACAGAAAAGATGGCTGATTCTAATCCTTCAAGCCCTCAAGAGAAAGGCTTTTTGCTGTAGCAGATATCAGACTAAAGGTGTGAGAGGGGGGTCAATGAAAACAAAAGCATGAAAACTGCTGAAAGGACCTGATGAGATAGGATCAGACAATGGATGAATGAGGCCTAGGGTTTAACCTTAGCAGAGACTGAGGTGGGTCAAAGGTCTGTGCACCAAAGAGCGGAGGTCAACTTATCTAGAGAAATGTGTCTAGGTAGCCTGCCGTGTGTCTGACTTGTTGTTCGGCTGCTCCCTTCCATACTTCTAATCTGTAACTGATTGAGGTTTGGCTGGAACTGCTGGAACATATCAGCCAGTGGAGGCTTAGCTCAGTGGCATTCTGGCTTAGCCCTGCTTAACGAATATTAGATAAAGAATCAGTGACTGCTCATTTGAAAGCAACACAGCCAAGCAAAAATGTATTTGAAAGGTCTGATTATGAGTTTTGTATGTTAATACTGTATAACCATGAGCGAGGACCATCCCTGAACTTAACCCATTTTTTTAAAACTACCAAACTCCGCAAGAATTTACAAGTATACACAAGTAAATCCCATCTCCATCTCTTCCCCCTCCCTTGTTCCCTTGAAAATATTGTTGATGTGATTTATGATAAATCAGAGACTTAAGAAAACTTAAACATTCACCACTGAAATTCATCTTTGTCAGCATATATTAGCCACTGCAGCCATTAGAATGTGCACTAAAAAAAAAAACCCTTTACCATTTATGTAAAACACTGTGATGCAGTCTCAGTCTAGACGTAATTAAAACCTTTCCGCAGCAAAACAAATATTTGTCGGCATACATTTGCATTGCTGAATCTACTGCACACACAGAACTTAATGTGCTTACAAAGCAGCACTATGTGCCAAGAATGAGAAATACACATTCATAATTAACTTTCTTTATGGTTTCCTCTGTCTTCAATTTTCTTTCAAGCTGTAAAAGGGAAAACAACATACAGGAGAACATACAAGACTGTCAATGATCAAGTTTTACTCCGTTAGCATGGAGCAAACAAATTCCATTTTATGCAAAACACCCATTTGCTTGCTCAGTCTTGTTGTTATTGAAACAGTAAAGCCACTAGTAAAATTACTATTTTGTCCAAAGTTATAAAGCTTTACATTTTCTTTCACAGCAAAAATTTTTCTGTTTTAGTGCTGCAAATTGTCAATTAATCTGTCAATTTTTTTCTTGATTAACGGATTAGCTGTTTGATAGACATAAACAGAGGAGTCATTATCTGTATCTGTATCCTCCCCATTTATTAAATAAGTAATAAGAAACTAAAAAAAAGTTTTTTAATTTGAAAGATTCTCTTGTACATTGAAATAGATTGATATAGATATATATTTTTTATCATGTTTGTTTCCAAGGCATTAGTTGTGCTTTCATGAATAATGTATTAGGATTCTGGTGCATTTCTATTGTTTGGTCTATAAAATGTCTGAAAATGATGAAATATATTAATCAGTGCTTTCCAAAGCCCAATATAACATCCTCACATTTCTTGTTTGTCCACAGGTTTACTTTCATAAAGGAGTAAAGAAACCAGAACATATTCACATTTATAAGCTTTTTTCTTTAAAAAATCACTCAAAACAATTAATCCCTTATTAAAATAATTGGCAGTTAATTTAATAGTAGCCAACTAATCGATTAATTGTTGCAGATCTAGTATGTTTCAATTTATCCTGCCACCTCTTTGAATATAATTGTTTTCTCTTTACAGTTTGTCCATATTTTATTGACAGGTTAATGAGTACTTCATTAATCCAAATGGGAAATTGTTTCATTACTGCTGCCAAGTGATGTCATTCACAAAACAAAAACAAGACAAAGAAAAGATGCATAAGGCACAAAGTTTAGTAACAAATACAGTAGATGAGTCACCTCACAGGTGCGAGCGGTTGTCAAAATGCAGGTGCTGTGAAGTTTTCAAATAGCTCACTGAACCACATGGCCTTGGTGTTGAACATTCTGTTGAACTGTGCTGTTTTTTAAGGGTATTTTGATTTATTGGTAGCTGTCAGGATGTCAGGATGATTTTGCAGCAAAAGTTCTGTTTAACAGGACCTGTAATTGCAGGTGTTAGATTCAAGGTGTTTTCTCGCCTAAATTTAACCATTAGCTAACCTTTTCATGTGGTGAACACATGAAAATAGCACATCTGTTTGTGCTGTTGCCACATTATCCAATTAGTGGTTGAGGAAAGAAATTTTCTCAGCCACAGCATCATCTACTTTTTACAGCACACTGGTTGTGCGATACTATGTTGATGAGTATCCTCTTGTGGCTCAAAATATGTGGCCCAAAACGAGTGTGTTTTGTTCCAGGAAAAGTATTTGTCAGTTTGACATAAAGTGTTGACTGTTGACTGTTTATTGACTTTAAAAAACCCCAGTGTTTACCTCCAGTTCTCCTCAGAGTCGGAGCGGATCTTGACATGGTTTTTGTGGATTTGTTAGTCCAGTAATTATGGACACATGAAGTGACAAACAAAGGCGGTGGAGTTTACAGAGGCATGAAACAATCAGACAATGCAGGCACCAGTCTTACTGGCATTGCTCTGATCAGTGCTACATTGACGTCAGTCTAAAACTGTAACTTATTAATGGGATTATAGCCTAGTTTCTGTAGTTTCTAGTTTATTTGTATATATTCATTTATGTGTAAGTTTAGGCAACTGTTTTAGTTGGAGAGAGGCACATGTTGAAGTTAAATGTATTATATGCAACATTTTCACATAAAAATGGCCAAAACTAGAACTATTTTATATATTTTATAGAACTGTGTACTTCCAACCATGTTCAAACATGAGAATTCCATAATTTTGATTATAGTGTGTTTGGTCACCTCTGCCACTAACTTCTGGGAAAACACAAAATACATCAGAGGATGGGGGAGGAAGTCGGCAAACGTGACTAATTGTAACAGGAATAAAACTTTAATACATTACCTCGTCAGTGATGAGTCGATCATGATCTCTGCTTGAGTCAAGTACATTTTCATCAGCAATAGTGGTTGTTTAACAATCAAGATAACAACTCCCATGATGCTGCACTACTTCACAATGTCATGCAGCAGGCATTGCCTAGCAGCAGAAACTAAATTATTGCATGGACTGGTGTGTAGGATTTAATGGCACCTAGCACTGAGGTTGAGATTGCAACCAACTACCATGGCCATGAAAAACATGAAAGCTATCTAGAGATATGGCAACTTCCATGGAAGAGGACCCACGCCCTCTGCAGATATAAACAGCATCTTCTAAGGTAATGGGAGGGATTTTTACACAAATGACAACATACTTATGAATATTATACTCTATTATGACACATTCTGCCAATAAATCCCCCTACATCTTACACACAGGATTTTTAAACAAATTCTACAACATGAAATGCTCTTCATTTCTTTTGTAAAGAGGGATAGATTAAAAGATTGATGCTATACTGACAACCATGAGTGATATCAATCCTCTTATTTCACTGGGTAAGAAAAATTATAAGCATATTTCCCAAATTGTTAGACTATTCCATTAAGATATAATGTATCTGACCCAGCTGGGAAAAAAGGCAAAGGCCATCTTTGTTTTTTTAAGGTTACGGTGTTGCCTACACATTCTTGTGTGTGTGTGCATGTATGGATGTGCATGACTACACTTACAGTGTTCCAGCTCACTTGTTTTTCTCTGGTATATGTCTCATTGTGATCTACAGGACTCCCAAAGGTTATTAATCAGAGTTAGGGAGAAATGTAAACTCAGTGACATCTGCAGATGGATTAACAGGAGACTCGACACAGGTCACTGATAGTGCCATGTAAAGCAGTCAGAGTGATATAGTACATGTAGGTTAACAGGTTAACTGATAGCTTCTGCCAGCAGGAACAACACATCTGTAACAAGCATCATCCCTGATACCGTCCACCCAGTTCTCATCTTCCCACTCACATTCTTACTCATGTTTACTGCATGTCAGTGTGTGAGCAACTGAAGCACAGTGAAACGTAGTATTGAAGGTTGTTGTCACACCTCTGTCCTCTTGATAAGTTAAGACCTCCAGTTCAGGCAAAGACAAGGTGTTGATGTGAAGCGTGCTTGGCATTCGTAGAGGAGGAAAAAAATTACAGGAAACAACAAACACTAGCCCGTAATTTACTAAAGACAAACATACCATCTTACAGATACACCCAAAGTGTGAGTCACACTCTAAATTCACGGATGTGGATCCAGTATGTACTACTTTTTCAGGCATTTGGTCTCAATTAAACACATTATGTCTTCCTACATCAAACAGGGGTTTCTTTTTCATATAGTTGGATGTTTATTTGACAGATTGGTTAATTAATGACAGGGTTTAAACACGAGAACTGGCCTTTCTTGGTCACACACAATCACCCCGTATAGAATTTTAAGGAACTTGTACTGCCTCTGAGCCACTTCAAAGCCAACTGTCAGAAACGGGAGGCAGAGAAAATAGTGCCGCAACATTTCCCTCGCTGCAGCAGTGCATGGTGGTCCTTCCCTGGAGCAGGATGGGAGCACTCTGATTCAATTTACATGTCACTATTCATATTTCATAAACATAGAGGCGTACACATAAACATATGGCGTCTCACACACTCAGACGGGCACCGCATGCATTTACACCCAAAGTCGCAGAGGAGGAGAAAAGTTGCTTTTCAAGTTTAGACAATTTTAAGCAAAACTTAAGCAAAACCCAGAATGTTATCTGGGTGGCCTATGTCTGCTCTGAATATTATTGCATCATGCTTTTAATTATCATTTACAAACTCCAACTCCAAAAAAGTTGGGATGCTATGGGAATAAAAACATAATGCAATAATTTGCAAATCCTTTTCAACCTATTTTCAATTGAATACAGTATAAAGACAAGATATTTGCCTGCAATAAATTCCAGAAAAGTTGGGATAGGGTCTTGTTTACCACTACATCACCTTTTCTTTTAATAACACTCAATAAGCTGAACTGAATTGAGGACACTAATTGTTTTATAAGTGCAGTATGATATATCAAATATGACTTGTGCTCAGCAATCTGGGGTCTCTGTTGTTGTATTTTGTGCTACATAATGCATCATGCATTTTCTATGGGAGACTGGTCTGAAAAGGTCAGTCTAATGGTAACTGGTTAAGACATTTTGTATGGCTGGATTACTTCTCTGCAACTGAACATCAGCACTTTTCTCCTTTTTTCTGTTACAGATAGAAATGGAATCCTTGTCTAAGTTGATGCAATATAAGACACCATAGTTTTCCCACAGTGATTCAAACTCTGCTGTTTTTAATGTATCCATCCTTGTGTTTTTGCTGTGGTGCTGAATGAAATGAGTCCGACATTTCTGCGTGGGAATAAATCACAAACTAGTGAGGAAGAAAAAACAGCCATAAGTACATGTTGAAGACAGATGTTTGGTCTATACTCATCACCATTATTGGTCCATCTATCTTTATTTTGTATGCTAACTGTGATCATAGCTGAGCATTTTTAAGACAAATTGTCAAGACGGAGACTTGACTGGATTTAAAAAGCTTCTCAAGCGGCCTGGTTTTTCAATCTTATACTTGTCTACATAAATACACTCATGTCACTGTGCCAAGCATGACGGATGACAATGCACAGGAGGATATATGGATACTTCCACATGTCCAGGAGTTTTTTCTCCCTGTGCAAAAACATGACAAAATTCACCTGAAAGTACATAAACACAGGCTCACAAGCAGACACCCACACTGACGCACACACCTGTAGATAATGTGACGGTTACCATGATGATGGATGAGGCCAGATGGTCACTTCCACAGATCACTCCAGAGGCGTAGCCCATTCCTCCTCTTTACCGTCTACAACTGCACAGCACTGCTTTGGGCTGGGTTTCCCATTACTAACCCTATGGCTAAGAAATATGTCCTCAGAGCGCAATCACAGGAAGCAAACAAAGCCAAAATGGTCGCTGTGTAGCTTCTTTGATGCTTCTGTAACTACCTGAGCATGCATTTTGGATTCTGGCATTACATTTGGCGCGGAAAGAATGTACAGTTTTACCACGCTTTGGTGCTATGGACACTCATGCAAAACGTGCACCTACTTAGGGCCTCACCTGAGGATTAGCAGCAGTCAGTCAGAGAAATTTTAGGAAATAATCGAGTGGAACAGAACATATACAGACCTCTTTCCACTTACAGTACCTATAAACATGTGTTAAAAGTGGTTACAAGTATGATTTTATAAGCATGAAGGTGTGCACGGTGGGTTTTATATCATAATGTTCACACTCAGCAGACAGAGCTAAGCCAACCATAACACACCTGGCTTCTCAGTCAGAGTAGGTCTACAACTCCTCCTCTGCGGCTGCCTGCCTCACTCCCAGTTCGTTCATCTATGGCTAACCCTCACGCTGCGTGGTATCACACATAGCACAACATGAACTCTGATAGAATCTCTGAAGTGCTCAAATAGGATAAACATTTGCGTGTCTTGGTGAGGTTTTGTTACCCAGCCACTCAAGTTTTATCATGTACCGTAATCACTGATGGATGACGAGGAAACAAGTCGTGCTACCTGCCGTCAAATTCTGACTGATGCCTCTGTAGTCGGTGTGTGTCATGGGAACAAACTTCAATGGCCATATGATAGCCACCTGTGTAAACGGCTGGAGTATCTGGTGGCTCTGAAACACTGGATCCTCAGAGTGCTGCTTCTGTTGCCGCGGGAGACCAGGGGCCTGACCTCTCTTTGGCAGAGGGGAGCCCTGCAGGCGGTCAGTGGGAGAGATACACTAACATACACACAATTTCATGCATAAATGCATGCTCGCATACCCACCCAGTTAAATCTATCTTGCTTTAAAATATTTGTATTTCTTTTTCCTTCTTACTCTATTCCACTGTAACACTGCAGTTCAATGCACAGAACTGTTGGACACTTTCATGGGCATAAACTGTGTGTATACTGGGGGCAGGGGAAGCATATACATGTCTGTTTCTGAGGGTCAAACAGGAGGCGAGGGAGGCTTCTGTCAAACAGGGGCGGATATTGACACAGCATTAACATGAATGAAAATATTTTCTGTGTTCAGAGAGCATGAAAGAAACGCCGCCAGACGTTTGGACATGGCTTATTCAAACAAACGCTGGACATCAGCACTCAATCAAACAGTCTTTTCACACAGCACTTCCCAAAACAGCAGCTAAAGGAAGGAGGCATTTAGTGATGTGACAGGGTGCAGGTTATACTTTGTAACCATGAATGGTACCATCAAAGCCGTCCCTGACCAATTTGGGGCCCTCGACAAGATTTTAGCTGGTGCATCGTAGCCA
The DNA here is from genome assembly GCA_034769285.1 of Lutjanus argentimaculatus. Lineage (NCBI taxonomy): Eukaryota > Metazoa > Chordata > Actinopteri > Lutjaniformes > Lutjanidae > Lutjanus > Lutjanus argentimaculatus. The sequence goes on along the minus strand of JAWZSL010000012.1, from coordinate 13,356,466 downwards.
AGTGTCATCGCACACCAATCATTATGTGACCCAGACTGCACTGCTTTTTGTAAGACGTCAGATGCAGAAAAGGTTGGAAAACACTCATTTCATCTCAGACAATGTGTTGCCTTGTCAAAGCTTGTTACATGATCCACTGTGTAATCTTAGAAGTAACAAAAGATTTCAAATAAATGTAGATGAATAGAAAATACAATATGCTTGAATAAATGTAACCTACTTAGTTACTTTCCACCACTGATTCTATTATTATTATATTGTATTGTTATTATTAACAATATTATATTATTATTCTTAACACAAACAGCAGGAGTAATTACACTTACCATTCATTCATATAACATGTACTCAATGAGCACATAATGCAGGCTGTTTGCTTAGACTAATCAATAATGAAAATGCAAACACTTAAAACTTTTAATTACAGAATGGAATGGAAAGGCGAGAGTATTTTAATTAACTAACTTATTATAGGCCAGGCTAACGCTGGCAAATTTGACTAAGTTGTCTAAAAACAACACCTGGTTTCGTAATGCAGCCAGCTGATGGTTCATGCATCACAAAGTGTATTTCTCAGACAGAATCTAAACTTTCTTTGATCATGAAGCCTAATGTTACTGTACAGTTCTGTCATTTACACTGTAGACCAGAGACTCGGAACAGTGACAAACAGCTAGATCCATGTTAGATACGCTCACGTCCTCATTCATTGTGCTGTCTGCTTTCCATGCTCTGTCCCTCTCTATGTCATGAAAAAAAAAAAAAAAACCCTCAGTGTAATGAGAAACTTTCTCAAAATAATGACATATTACCTCAGAATAATTAGTTAGGATCTCAAAAAAAAAAAGATTTCTCCAAAAAAAAACCCATAGTATCTCAAAATAATGAGAAACTTTCTCACTATTATTCACTGACTATTATGAGAACGTTTCTCATCATTTTGAGATGCTAACTCATATAACACACACTATTATGTCATTTTATTGACTGACAGACAAATTAGGGAAAAAAAAATAAAAATGAAATCATCCTTAACCCTTAGTTTAAAATCATTATTTCTGAGGACTTAAAATCCTCAAAGAAAAAAAAAAAAGACCTCAAAAATTTGATTACAGCAAAGGCCAAGAAGCCTCGCCCCGAAAATTATTAAATCTCAGGCCTGCTTTCCAACATTCCCTAGTGGGTTTAAGGTTGGAGTAACTGATATTAACTCTAAGTATTTATTAAATTAGCAAACATTACTTATCTCCAACAGTAACTACTATGAAATTTATCACATTACCTCTGTCTTTGTCCTGTTTTTCCTCCTCTTCTCTTCTGCTTTTTCTTCCCTGGGCACCAGCTTTTGCTCTTTTTGATATTATATATTGCTGATATTAATCATATCACATCTCATAGTCGGTTTCAGTCACTAGTTCAGCTAACTATTCCATCAGGTAAGTCATATTAAGAGTGGGGGGTCACAGGCTGAAATCGAACCCATAGCTGCTACAGAGGACTCAGCCTCTGTACAAGGGCCCCACACTGTACCAAGTGACCCACCGGGACACCAAATGTTCATAATTTAGATTTCTTTTCTCCCTTCATTTAGGGTGCCATTATGGATCGATGGTGCCCCTAGCATTTACCTATATTGCCTATGCCACAGGCCAGCCCTGGTTACCATCTTTGGTGAAATTTGACACATTCACAGAACTCAGACAGTGCAGAGCGAATACCTCTGCAGTGCACTGCATTCTGAATAAATATTCGAGGTATCATTGGAATCCCAGGGACGCATGTAACAGAATTTCAATTGAAGGTGGACAGAAAGTCTGCTGTGTAGGAGTGCTGCATGGGAGGGCCCTTGCTACAAGCAACTAACACAGGCAGAATCACACTAATGGAAACATCAAGGGCTGAAAGTACAACACAAATCAAGAAAAGGGGAGGGAAGCAGGGGCAGAGGGAGGGAGGGATAGTTAAAAAGGAGTGGAGAGGTGGGGGATTGAGCTGTTGCTGTTTGGTCTGAGGCAGATATCTGACTGATTGCTGCTATTAGACTGGGTGAAGGAAGGAGAGACCCATTCAGTCACAGAGGGGCCGCTGCGATTGAGTGGATGCTGTGCCCACTGGCCTGTGTGCATTAGCCTCTTTAAATGGCTATTAATCTGATGTAGTGGCTTAAGAGATCGGAAATGAAAATCTCCCGGAGCACCTTTCGTCAGGATGCAAGGCTGAAATATGCTCTTACATTAATGCTGCGGTTCAAAGTGATGAAATTATCTGTCACAGTCAGTCAGATAGTGTCAGCTCCATGGGAAGCTGACATTGAACAGTTGTCTCACCCTCAACAACAGATGAGAGGCTATAATTGCACCAGGCAATGGAATAACAGAGATAGTGTATGTTACGAGACCTCCACACACACAAAGTCCTTCTGTTCTGGCAGGGAACAGGTGCAACGTGGGAGTTGGAGTTATCAGATCTCAGGGTGGTGCAAGGGGGTGGGGATGCAGCTGCTACAGCCTATTGCAATTGTTTCTAATTCCATATTACTGTATGTGTTTAAATGTAAAGGCTTGTCATTCGTTGATGGGAATACATTCACACTCACATTCACACTGCGCATAAATCTCTTTCATTTTTTTCTGCCTCCCTTTTAGCTGTTCATCCTGTTTATTGAATAATATGTGTTTGCTTTTGAATGTGTATGAGGATGCAACATTGGTGCAGTTTTATTTTTGCTGTTAATCAATGCAGAGATCCTACAGTAATTATGGATATAGCCATTGGGAAATGTTCTCATTAAATCCCTGTTTTGCAAATTAAAAAACAGTTACACCACAATGTGAACCAGACGCATTTCTTGAACAACAAAAAGGAAACTTTTCTCTTTTTTTTGCCGACTGATGGAATGCTTCCATTTGAGGGATCAGCATGACTTAATATTGGTGTCACCACACAGCCATGAGAGAGAGACAGAGAGAAACAGATGTATGACAGAGAGCTTTACAGGAGACACACAGCGCTCTGCTCCGGTAACTGGACGCCTGTGGGACTTTCCTGGGGGATATGTTCAAATTCAATAATGACTCCAGTCACATCTTGTGATTTTTTTTTTTTCTTTTTGAGAGAGTGTGAGTTTGCTAATCAGATTCAGAAAGCTGTGGACCTTGAGACAAAACAAAAGACTACAAGGACACAATACAAGACTGCATGTCAATGAGATCGACATGAATATTTTACACAATACCGACAGTACTTGAATACCTGAAATCACCCACAGGTGCACATTGCCAACTTGGAATTATAAGGTTCTATCTGGTATTTTTGTCAAAATAAAGTTATTCACATATTTTTATTCTCTGAAAACTATCTATCTATCTGCAGTTCTGAGTTCAAAAATTAGTACTGCAGTCTAAATAGTGAGTTAGAGCCATAGACTGTATATTTAATATGTTGAATCCCTGTTTAATATTTGATCTATGGTTGTGATGTGAGTTGTTTCCTCCTGCCCCCTCCTCTCGAGACATAAAGATGCTAAGGCAGTTTGCACGAACACCGTACGAGTAAGACGAGGACACAGCTGTAATTTGACAATAAGAAGCGATGGCGAGTCCTACACTCTAAGTTTTTCAGCTGTTTAAAACTGTCAGTTGTCTGTCAATGTAAAGCTAAGCCTGTCATCCTGAAAACAAAAGCTCACTGCTATGAAAATACACACTTTGTCTCACTGCCTGCCAGACTCCACTAACATATCGCTCAATTTAACAGTTATAAACATCTACTCCTTCTAAAAGATTATTAATGATTTCACATGACTCAAAAAAGACACCAACTAATTCAGTGAACATTCAGCATTAGTTTGAACTAATAACTATTTACTTAATGTGAAAGGGGCCAACAATAACAGTTATTCAGGATAACAGGATAGCAGGAAAGTTCAGTCTTTTTAAAATTCAGATCTTGCTGAGGAGTATATTTCCTTTGTTAGCTACCACGCTAGTTAACACTAGATTCCTAATGTTAGTCTGGCAGCCAGGGTGGGAAATTAACTTTTTTAAAAACGTGAACATCCTCCAGCCACTTACAGATAAATGTTAAAATTCACCAGTCACTCAATAGTAAATAATTGTTTTGTGTCTGAAATCTACCTGCCACTTTCATATTTTATAGAGGCAAGCACTAAAGGATAGGTTTGGGTTTTCATCCATGATGAATAAATGTTACAGACCTAAAAATAACTCGTGTTTTGCAAGATAGAACCTTATTATTCCCAACAGAAAATTATTTCCTAGGATTAGAGGGTTTTATCTGCTCCTGTTCCAAATAAAACCCCAAATCTTGAGCATTTTGATTTTGATATTGTACATACATTGAGGGTGTCTGTCATTTTCATGTATGAATGAGACTTTTTGACATATCATTTTTGCTATTTGAAATGCAAAAACTATGAAATTCATATCTTAAAACCACTCTGAATGTGGATAGAACATATAACTCCAAGGCGGCGAGATACACAAGCAGGAATGGGAGCAGAGACATATACAAACTCATTTAGAAAGAGTACAGTAGCAGAGAAACAAAGACCAGAAAAAAACCCCAAAAAAAGGCAGACATGTTATAATACATTAAGGTAGGAAGCGCTGGACACAAGGACAAACTAATAACTGGTTTTACAGAACTGAGAGCGTGAGAGATGGGTAGACAGACAAACAGAGATTAAATGGGAAGGGAGAAGAAAATTGCCATGAAAGAAACCTTGTACATGAAAATCCATGGTAACAGTGGTAATGACTAGCCACATGGAAACAAACACAAAGAGGGCAATAAGTTGAAAATGAAAGAAGCGCCAGAGTTAAGAGGCTGAAAACCTTGGCTCAGGTTCATGTTAATGCAGCGGAGGTAGGAGCAAAAAAGAAGGTGGTGAAGGAGGAGGAGAGAAGGGGGAGAGGAGAGGTAAGGGGTGGTCTGTAGAGTGACATGAGAGGCAGCAGGGAGAGTCTAACAGAGCCTGCCTGCCTTGGAGACACACAGCACACTTAATCCAGCTGCCTGGGAGGGAGAAGGGAGATCTCAAGGCAATCTAGAGGAAGGACTCGAGCTGATACACACTCCCCACACGTTCTCCAAACCACACACACTCAGGCATTTCCTCACACCCACCAAACCATGGCAGGTGGCCTCTGCCCAGATCAGTAGCTGATGAGGTAGGAGCCATCTTAAATGACTCACTGAGGTTTAAGCTGAGGTTTGGGATCCTCCCTGACCGTTGGAGCGTGAGCAGATAGGGAGCTGGAGCTTCACTTTCTTCCCCCAGTGCAGAGAGACAGCACGCCAGGCACGAGGCTCCCCACTCCTCCCCTAGCTCTCCCACTCTGCCTTTTTTGCTGGGCTCCTGTCCAGAGAATGACTGGCTCCAGTGGACCCAAGAGGAGGAACGCAGCCTGAGGATACAGTACAGCAGCTCCAGCCCTGCCTGCCTGCTGCCTGCCTGCCTGCTGGGACAGACAAATGCATTGAGGTTTTACAAATCAGCAGCTACTACACCTTTGTGGGACTTAATTTATTATTTATTTTTCTCTGTCATCAGATCAGAAAGACTGGATCTGAGCTGGGCATACAGACAGACAAACAAACAGACGGACTGACATATGGACAGAGAGCAGTGGGCACTGCGGCGTGAATGTAGCAACTGGACTTCTCTTCTCCCTGGTTACTAAGACCAAACAAGGATAATAGCCAGAGCACTATCCTGTCCACCGAGGTGGTGGGTGGATGCAGCTTTCAGTAGGCTGCTATAGGGGAAAGCAGTGACTGTATAGAAGCTGCAGAGATACATCAGAAAAAGGACTGTTGCCTCCAAGTTTGTTGGATTGTTATGTCTGAGACTATGTCTTATTAAACAGCAACTTGCAGCACAAAGAAGTGCCTTTCTTTTCACAGACTTTGCTGCACATGTTGAGCAGACTTCTTCCAGGATTTCTGTGCAGATGAACGTGGAGTGTGTGTCTCAATGAGGATGGCAGAGTGCATAAGGACTGTCTATCTGACACTGATGCTGCTGGGCACGGCTCACGCAGCCCACAGCATCTACCCGAGGATACGACTCTCCCACAAAGGTAAGAAATACCTAATGTGTGTTGCTTTTTGGCAGCAAATGGTGATGTTGCACAAATTCAAATGCTATGTTGTGTTGCACCAATATAAAGTCAAAGACAGTGTTTAAGTGATGCTGCATTATGTGGTGAACTGTTCAGAATAGTCAGTGCAGCCAAAACTGAAACTATGATTCTCAGTGCATTCACTGCGGATTGAGAATAAGACAGGTGTAACAGAACATAATTTTTCACACTTTAATAGACCACCACTTTAATCCATTAATATCCATAGTGGGATTTTATCATTTCATTCACATCACTATAAGCACTAGCTGAGCTGAAGTTTTTCTTAACATCCTTTTTAATTGTTAGTCACAAGGGATCATTAAAACCTGTATTTCTACTAATGTTTTTGTCAAAAAATTATCAATTGAGTAACCCCATGTGACTAAATACAGTATGATACAGATATGGCTGTATCTCAAAAACTACAACGAGTAAATGCTTGGTATCACTGGATTCCAAACTTTAATTTCAATAATATGTGCTTTGATTTGGCGGAAATCGGATAAATAGTATCGCAAATGAATCTAAAACTTATTTTTGCGATTTAGTTGCATTTTTAAAAGAAAATCAACTTTGTTGAAGGCATGATAAATACAGTACATGAAATCTAAAAGTTTGATTTTGTCATGTACAGCCACATGTTTTGCCATTTTCCACAGCAAAATCTGTTTCCATCTCTAATAGAAAAACTTCTGACCTTTTCCTTACTTTTCCTACTTTTCCTTTCTTTACTCATAATAATTAAATCAGTTAATTAATTTATAGCTATCTCCCGTACGTACATACATACATATATGTATATATGTATATGTGGTGGTGTATTATATATATATATACATATATGTGTGTGTGTATATATATATATATATATATGAGTATACATATATATATATATATATATTATATGCAAACTAAATAAAGACAATCAAAAATGCATTAACATACACAATTTGCTGTAAACAAGTGAAGTCAGAGAAGCGGCATCTTCCTTGAGCGAGTGAAAGAAGCCGCAGGTAATCATTATCATGTAATGAGATGGCCATTGAAGATTTATGTTTTAGCCTGAGAGAAAAAATCACCATGCATGCTGGATCTGAGGCTGACTCCTGCTCTGACACACTTTTTGTTCACTCACTGTTGATGTTCGGGGAGCCTCCTTGTAGTTTGTTTTGATCCCTTGGCCATGGTGGCTGAGAATCCACAGTGTGGCTTTCTCTCATGCCATGGAGGCAGGCAGAGATGGAGGCGTTTTTTTTGGACATGTGTATGTGTCTGCATGAAGTGGTTGCCCGTTTACGTGTGTGTGGGAGTGTGTGATATGGACGGACATGCGCTGGAATGCGGACTGATTGTTGTGTATCTCTTACAATAATGGGGGTCTTTTTTATCTTATCAAGATAAAACTCTTTAGTAAACACTGTCTTTTTCTCACAGTTTCTTTGATGTCTCCATACCAACAGAAGGTGATGATTCCACATAAGCCTGTTAGTCATGGTTGAATATAGGTGTGGAATTTTGACGGTCAATAACTCATAAATACGGTGCTGTGAGTCCTTTATGAGAGTTGACAAGTCTGGTTCATCACTTACAGCTGTCAGGAGGTTTTACTGTTATGATATGTAACATCAGGCTTAGGGAGTAACAGATTACATGTAACAGAATTACACAAAAAAGGTAACTGCATTTCATTACAGCTATAGAAAAAAAGTAATGACACTTCAAATAGTAAAAATTGGGATTATTAGCAGGATTACAATTTTAAAATTCATTCTAAAATAAGCACCAATATGTATCATCTCATAACGCCGCTCTGGTCTGAGTGAAACCAGCTAATCTTGCAGTGATTCAGTCAACTCATCATTGTGTTGATTCATTATCATGGCTTCATTGAAATTTCAACATTATATTGTATTTAAATTTGAAAAGAAGAACAACATCACACCACAATGACAGTTCTACCTTCAGCTGTGAAAATAGCCTACTGTCAACATTCAAGAACTCAACGTTAAATTTTAGGTTAGACCAACCGCTAACATTCTAAATCTAAATGTGCACCGGTGCATAACAATTCACCATATTCCAATACAGTCACTACAGTAGTAGTATAGTAGTGGTAGTATTGGAATACATTTTTGAAAGTAACCCTTCCAACTCTGTATTTATTTCTCCTCTTTTTGCATTGAAGAATTTGTCAGCCACATGAAAATAAATAACAAAATAGTAAACAGAGTAAAACACAATTTTCCTATGAAAAGTATTGGAAATGGAAGCAGAAGTTAATATTATATTTGCAGATAAGTTATCATAATATCAAGTAAAGTGAGCAGATCCAAGCTGATGTGCTTAGTCATAAACACCACATCAGTATGCCATGATCGTGACTTTCACATATCACCTAATTCATTAAGGACCTGAGGGGAGAGCTGCTACAGTGATTGACATCCCACCTCTCTCTTTCTCTCTCCCGTGATACATGTTCTGGCTAGCACAGAACGCTATGAAAAGGCTGCAGTTGGATCCTATCATTATGGAATGAAAAACATCTAAGCCTTAATATATGCCTCATGGGCTCTGTGATTTTTGCACACACCCTTAAGTTCACACAAACTCATACACACACATCCACAGGCAGAATAGTGTGAATTCTTCACACGCCAATGACTTGGACGCAGTCCAGGAGAGATGGATGTGGTTTTAACAATTCACCCTTAGGACAAAGAAAATATTACCATAACATCTGGTATCAAAACAGGGCTGAAAAACTAGATTCTCACCTTTGAAATGGTTTAATCATGAGAAAGAGAAGTTAATAATATCAGAAGTGAAATATTTTTAACCTGCTTCTGTTCAGATGGGCCTACAGGCTACCAAGTGTTGGATCAATAGTCTCAATAAAATATCAGATCAACTTTCTCCTGGTTTCTGGGAATGAATTCCTTTGGGCACGTCGTCATGTGTTTCAAGGACAGTCTTACTACCATGCAGTATGAATTTCTGCATGCTTTGATGTTAGCCACACACCTCACACATGAGCTGGAATTATTATCCACTTTCTCTTTCATCTGCTCCACGTCTTCTTGTCTAGACTGACTTCTGGACCAATGAAGATTTTTCCAAACGTCCACATTTGTTTCACTTTCATCCCAGCATCCTTTCATTTGCTTACACCCCCAATTAACTCCAGTTCCAAAAGGTTGTTTCCTAAATCACATGGAGTATTGAGTTACGATCACAGACTCTCTGCTGTCTTTACAGAGAATTGAGCCTAATCTTTGACTGCCAGCTTCCAAAGACCTTAAACACAGGCTAAAGATTGTAATACAGCTCAATTGCTTGGACTTTTGGCCAATCAAACTCACTAAACTCACTCTTGGCTTATTATTTATACATATAAATGCTCTGCAGGGAGATGCGCTTGCAGTAGAACAGAAAATAAAATGTGCTGTTTGTTTTGCACTATTTTTTGTGTTTTTGGACAGAGATCCGTGAAATTTAGTTCTGCATCATCCAAGACTCTTGGCAGCAGCTTCAGATCTCCAGGCCCATGGAGTGAAATGAGCTCTTCTTTTAGGACAACCATCAATTCAGCTGCTAATGAAGCTGTTGCACTGCTAGCATGTGTCAGAGTCCCGGCAGGCTGCAGGTAGATAGCCAAGCTTAGAGTTATGTTGCTGCCTCTACAGCACTGTCATGATGCTTGGCTTGAGCTGCAGAGAGTGATACAGCAGTTTTCATATTAGTGATGACCTAATCAGATCAAAGTCACTTCCAAAAACTCTTGACTTCTGCATAACTTACTTTTGAAGGTGAGGTTGTGTCGGACGTCCAATTCCGTTGATTCAGTCATGCCAGTTAATTTAAATTCAGCTGTGTTTTTTTGACAAACCAGTGCATTCCTGTTTACTGACGCTTGAAGTTTCACCCCACCCATATTACAGATACCTGTCCAGATTTGCTCTCAATGTGCAGTTACAGAAACCATTATTTGATATAGAGAATTATTACAACAAATCCTTTCATATCTGAGAGAGAGAGTCTATGTCCTCTTCCTCTAGTTTAAGAAAAAAGAAAATTCCAAAACTTTTTCCTGCATTTCTAAGAAATACCATGAGTTGGCACCGGGGCAAGAATTTCACGGCGGCTACAACAGCCTGGTATAAACCACTGGAAAACCAGGCACAGACTCGCAGCAGAGACAAAGCACTGAGGACGGGCACGAGAAAGGGAGCATGCAAATATGGACGGAAGTGTCTATGTTATATAAACTTTGTTTGATCATAAAGTCTAATGTTACGCTACAATTCTGTGGTTTACACTGCAGACTGCAGACTGTTAACAGTAACAAACAACTAGATCTGTGTTATGTACACTTGTCTCCTTTAGGAAATGACTGTATTTTCATTGCACAACTGTTCAAGCGCATTTCTGGCAATGTGATAAAAACATGAAGATCCTATAGTCCTAAATTCCCAAACCATGGTACGAGTACCACTTGTGGTACATGAGCCTCTGCTAATGGTACATCAAGGCATGTCAGAAATGTAAATTAAAAAAAAAAATAAATAAAATAAATAAATAATTTGAAAAGGTATAATACTATCAAAATCCTTTTTGTTTCGACAGTGTTATATGTAGGCGTCACTACAGACAGTCTGTCTCCATGTCTGAGTTTAGCACAAGTGTTCATGAGGGCAGCTGTGACAAACACATGGAATAAAATTCCATTTCGCAATAATTAAATTGACCAAGCATTTCTTCGGCATGTCTGCCAAAGACGTGTTTACTTAAAAGTCATAATCATTTAGTAAAATATAAATATTTTGCTTCAACAGGTCTGTGAAAGTGAATTAACTTATTTTGACCCTAAGCTGTTCTGACAAGGTTAACATCATACTGTATATGTACGGTTATATAAATATACGCATGTGCTTTCCCTTTTTCAACCCAACATTTACCTCATAGAAAATTTAAACAAAAGCTGTTCGAAGCTCATGACAGCTGCATTTACTCAAATATGTGTGTGTGAGACACATATTCTTCTAAGACTGAATGAAGAGGAATGTGGGTCAACATTAGTCAACAAATACTCAACCTTTCTTAGACATTTTTTCAGCACGCACTGCAAAATTGTGAGATTTAAGCAGAAGTAACATGCATGTGTGAACACAGGGATTACTCAGCCAGCAATTACTGATGTATGAAACCCCCGTTTGAGCTGTAATTTTAAACCTTCCTCTCCAGACAAGAAAATGCTCTCTCTATGTATTTTACAACCTTGAATTGACGTGGCTGGAGGTGACTTTCTTCTGCGGGTGAGATGGGGAATACCAGTATGGCCTAAAGTTGTGTCTGCCTGAAATGAAATGAAGGGGGATTTTTAATTTTTTTTTTCTGTACATAAAGCTAATGTGTAAAGTGAGGAGTCCCATTAAATTTCTTCCGCCTCCATGTGCGGAGACCTATAATTAACATTTACCACCTTGGATCGAGGCCACAGGGCAGTCACAGACCTTATATCAAACCACTAGAAAATGGAGGGTATGGTGATGATTAGATAAATCACACCTTTTAGGTCAGCAAAGGAAAAATGATGTTTTTTCAACCCCCTCCGCTCCCCTCCACCCCCCTCCACAGTCACCTCTCGCTCTCACTTTCTCATTTTGTCTGTGTACATCACAGCGTCCTTTTCTCTCCCATTGTGTTATGTGTGTGCTCTCCAGTTCATTAATGAGATGTCCAGAGGGAAGGCAGCTGGTGAAACTCTAATATCCTTTCTGACCTTTTCCCGGTGAAGGGACCAGGGACAGGAGATGAGTTAAGTTTGTGAAATGGGAAAAGGAGAGAAGACGCAATTGTTTGAGTCTTCAGAGAGTATGTTGAAATGATATAACAGAGGGGGGAGAAACGATGACAAATGAGGTGAGCACTTGACGCAGAAAATGCCAAGTGGATATTGTCCATCGTAGGCTGGCAGTAAAAAGCAAAGCAAAGCTTGTGTTCCTTTATTTGGCTATCCAAAGAAGAAACAAAGAGAACTCATCCAGGAATATGGACAGTTAAGCTTACAATAACATTAAAAGTAGAATAAATGGAATAACTAATGCACTAACAAGTGCAGCAAAAGAATCATACGCAAGTTTAATTTTGTTCAATGACATATTGAAGAAAGTTTAACTGAACCTAAGATTTACTGGGATTTATTGGAAGAATATAGCAGAAATTGGACATAATACTCACCTGAAAATAAGAATTGATTTTTTTGTTACCTTAGAGTGAGTCTTTTATATCCACAGAAGGCACAGGTCTTCTGCCATGTTGAACTGCTACTTCTCTACAATAGGGATGCACCCAAATCCAAATACGTTGTTCAGAAAGGCAGTGGAAACGAGCTCCATGCTTACCTCAGCACAGTTAAAAAACATTGCATCTTCCTTAATAAATCCTTGAATGCATCACAATTATTCCCTTCAACTGAAAGATATTTTAATATTCTTGTATATCTAACTTTTTTCAATTCCCCCAAGTTAAAGGGGATGTCATGGTGGGCTTTGGACAGGTAATAAAACTTTGTTCCGTTCAAAATGAAAAGAGAGAAAGAGATAGATGAGTATGAAAGTGTTGAAATATCTTTAAATTAAATTATCTATGTGTCATTTTAATGCTTTGTTGGTACAGCCATTGCATTGCCAATGAATATAGGTTAGAAAAATAAAACATTTACCTAATTTAGCGTGACTTATATATAAACCACTCCCACCTCTGGCCTTCTGTCCAAATACAGATGCAGAAACAGATAATTTTGTTGGTTGGCTAGAAACAGATACAAATAATGACATCTCTCTCTCTGCCCTTTACCCTACAGTAGCTCAGAATAGACAAACAAAACACTGGATGCATGTGGCCTTTCTTATTTTTTGCCTTTGGTTCTGGGAGGGAGTAGAGGGGAGAGTGAGATGAGGTGTTTGCAATGTGCAAGCTCACTGCTGGATGCTACTAACTACTACAAACTGGTTCTTTGAAGATTTAAGTGTTTTTTTTTTCGGTGCTGATGTTGCTTTAGATACAGTTCATATGAAAATCAGTTTACACTTTAAGGGTGATTTGAGATATAGCTATGCATTGACACACAGTAAGCCACATCAATAAATAATTCATTCAGGCTCTGAGGTCATATACAGTACATGTATGGTTGAGGCAGTAGCCTATAGTTTAGACCAGATGGGGATAGACTTTGATCAAATATCAGTCAAATGCAGCACATTCCTTTATTTGGAAATCATATTAAAAGTTGACACAGGGACTGTTTGTGAATACTTGCATTGTTTAAATTAAGTGGTATACATCTCAGCTGTCAGTTGTCAAGGTATTCCCTGATTTATAACATCAACTATTGACTCACGCTTGGTCTTTATTACAGAAAAACATACATTGCTCTCTTTCTCTCTCTCTCACATCCTGCTCGGACGGACACTCCATGTGGCTTTCATTTTGCTCCGTGACATCATTACCCCCACACACACAAGAGGATACGGGAATACAAGGCTGTATACCGATAATGGCATAACACCCCAGTTCTCCCGCTCCTGACCCCACCCCCAGGGGCTCCACAGCCTCAGTCCTGCCCTGACGGCACGAGGAGAACAGACTCCGTCCTTATTCTTGTCCCCTTAAACTCCAGCCCACTCCAATAATTCTCTTTGTTTCTGTTCCAGCAAGAGTCCCATTACTCAGTAAGTAAACCTCCATAGGCTTATTTGTCTGGAAATATGAGACTGCCTATACCAAGTTTAATGTCTGACATGAAATGTGTGCTTAATATTGGCAACAGATCAAATTATAATATCAGATTTAATTAGTGTTTTTAAGTTTCCTGCTGAATGCTTTTTATGAACTCCTGTGTGCATTTATCTTGGTTTCTTTGACTAAAACCTGCTGTTAAGAGAGTTACTGTATAATCAAAAGCTGATTGCTACTGTACTGCACACATAGAAACTCACACACTTACACATATTGTTCTCCCCAGTGCAGCAAAGCAGTGTTTCCATGCACAGATAAAGAGGAGATCACGACGTTTATTTTGATTTCACTTCCCCAAATCTTCTCAGGCATCTCTCAGCGCTCCTCAGACAGCCGATGAAAGTGTCTGTCTTGAGGGAGTCCTTTTTCTCTGTGTTTTCCATTTGAAGTGGGATCACAGTGGGCCCATGTGTCTCCCTGGCTCGGTTGCTGATGGAGAAACACCCTCCTCCTCCTCCTCCTCGTCTCAGCTCTTTAGCTGATGGCTAAGGAGCCCTCACTGGCTGCAGATGGTGAAAAAACTTGGAGAGGAGAGAGAGGAAATGCGGAAATCCCCCCTTTCCCTTCTTCAGTCTGAGCAGAGGCTGCAACTGTCTGCGCCTGGTGCACATAATGACAGAGGAGAGACCTTTTAAACAGCATTGTGCGCTCTGAAGCATCTCTCAGTCTGTCAGCATAATCACATCCAACAATTGTGTTTTACAGTAACTCTGTAATAATGTGTAATTTAGCCGATTAATCAACACCTTCTTTCATTAAAAATGTAATTATACAGTAGCTTCTTCTTACTTGTATTTGTATACTGGTAGGTAATGGATGTTCTTTCTTTCATTCTTTCGTTCTTTCTGTCTTTCTTTTCACAGGGTTCAGTTCTTACATTAATATGCTACCACTGGGTCCAATCATTAAAAAAACGAAACAGCGGTTACCATTTCTATGTCGATGACACACAATTATATCTCTCCATTGACACTAATGTCACCAATCAATTCAGCAACCTTCATATGTGGATTGTGGACATTCAATAACTGAATGGCATCAAATTCTCTACCATTCAACTTAGAAAAAAATCAGAGATTATGATCGTAGGTCCAGACTCTTCACAAAATTTCATCTGTTCACATCTTGGACCCCTGTCATCAAACATTACGAGATCCTGAGGAAGCCTGAGTGTTATCTTTGATAACCATCACAGTTTCAACCAGCAACTGTTCTAAGTAGATAAAAATGGCCTGATTTTTAAAATTTTGTGTCAATAAGGAAAAACTTAAAGACAAAGGTCTGCTCTGTCTTTTAATGGAGTTTTTTTAAAGTCCAGTCTGAGGTAAAACCTATGGAGCTTACTTTATAAACCACTATAACCAAAAACACTTTGTTTTTTGTTTTTTTTTCTTACAGTGTTGTATGTTACATGGAACTGTGGCAGTGAATGCATTTGTGTTTAATCCTATACAGTCTCAGACAAGTGGCCTTTTTGTTCTGTGAGAGAGACCAAACTTCATTGTTTTGTGCAGTGTTCTAGATTAATGTCCTTAGTTAGAGCACTTAGCACCTTATTGACATCTTTTGAAGAACATTTTATGGAACACATGCTTACATTTGTTTTTTCTTGTGGTAAAAAAAAGGAGAAGACTGCTGAATAACATGTTTGGCCAAGCAAACAGGAAAGAAATGGATAGAGGACAGGGGTGTGATTGTTCATATCATGTTAAAATGGTTTGGATGCTTTTTAAAAAGTTTGGGATATATATAATATTTGGGAAATATTTTTTATCTAAATAAATGATTTATAAAAAACTCAACTTTCTTTCTTTCTTTCTTTCTTTCTTTCTTTCTTTCTTTCTTTCTCTCTGTCTGTCTGTTTGAAGTTTCCATCTGGTTATTGTTAGGGTTTCCTCCTTTTGTTGAATCATGTGCACGGCATGGAATGATTTCAGCTCAAAGTCGAACACGGCATCTGAAATATTATATTTACAATTATACATATGTAAACAAAATCATTGAATGAAATGTGTCTGTATTTGTGTTTAGGTGTGTGTGAGAGAGGTTGTGCATGTCTATGCATCTTGCTGTGTGTCCATATAAATCAGCTGCCGCTCATCATTATTAACAAGGACAAGTGAAAAGTAGATGGAAAAAAAAGGTTTGGCGCATTCACTGTTTACTTCATCACTTTAAATAGCCGTCTAAGTCTGTCATCTGAATAAGTGGTAGCAGATTTGACTCCACATAAAGAAGGAGCTGATTGTTTGAGAGTCGGCCTAACACTTGTAGAAAAGTAGGAGTGGAATGTTAGAGGACTGTCCTTGATCCAAGTTCAGCTTAACTTAGAGGGAGCTGTGAAGAGATAAAGGGCAAGACAGTGTGGTTTGTGTGTGTATGAGAGAGAGAAAGAGCTCCAAGTGTGTGTGGATTAGATAATTACAGGAAGCATGTCTGAGCCCTGGCAGAACACCACTGCCACATCCCCTCACTCTCTGCCACCTAACCAGCCCAGATCTAATGCTACTAAAACAAACAGTCGCTTGTCTCCAACATAGAGATCTTAATAGCAACAAAGTATACACAGTCACCCTCTCCTCTGTGGATACCTAATCCCATGTTAAACAAATAAAACCTGCTGCAGAATGTATGCTGGTTGCTATGAGTAATCTGCAGAAATGGGATAAACACTCTATAGCTCCGTCTACCTTGGAGATCAAGTGTCACTAAAAATATACAGATCCTAAGAAAGCAAATCATACGATTACCCCCTGCAACCCCAGCATGTAGAGACATCTCAGCATTATTTGAGGTATTTTAAAGGCTGGCATCGTGTTACAGTCATGTGTGCATAGCTGATGGTTTTTCCTCTCTTCATATAAGGGGGGTGTTCAGAAGAGGAGTGCATGGATGGCCTAATGTGTGCATGAAAGCAGAGCAAATCAAGAGAATTCTTCACTAACATCTTGGTTCATCTTTCCTCCATTCCAAAATTCACCAGCTCTTGATTGGTTGAAATAAACCCTTAATTCACTGTGTTAGATGTGAAAATATTCTGGCTGTGCACGCCATTGCTACCCGCTGCTTGATTGATGTCCAACCTTCCTCTCGCTCCCCTCTTAATATTTTCACATCTAACTGTGTAAATTAAGGATTTATTTCAACCAACCAGAGTTAGTGAGTTAGTGAGCTGTGGAAAGATGAGCCAGCATGTTTTTGGTGAGTTTTATTTTGTTTCTGCTGAGTTTGAATGAAGATGGCCATGCTCGCTAGCTAGCTAACCTTGCTAACGGTTATCTAAGACACTGAATGATTATCAAAATGCTCAAAAAACACAAAATACAAAACAAATGGTAAATCCTATTAACAATATGTGCCAAGCATCAAGGATGAAAAATCACTAAATTTGCTTGTCAAAGGTAACATTATAAGCCTATACCATTTACAGTATAACAGACGCGCAGCTTGTTGAACGGATACATGTTCGGGTGACTAGACATCCCCATTTTCCAATCAGGAAGTTGGACGCTTGAGCTATCCCTTAAAATGGCTCAGTTTTTTTTTTACAGTATGTTAAAAGCAGAAAGCAAAGTAAAGTAATATTTTACATGGCGAGAAAGATTAAACAAGATTAAGAGCCTACCAACAGAGAGTTACAGCAGCTTCATATCACTCTTCTACTAACTACTTGCTTGCGCTAGTTTTGGACAAAAATTGCTAACAAGTGTCAAGTGAATCCACAACATGGATGTATAACTCTAGACACTCTTTTAATTTCTGGACATGAGAGTTTGACTTTTCAAGGTAGGAGAAGCACTGGTAAATGTAAATTGTAAGATCTTGTGTTAAGAACATACTTCCATACTTTACCATAGCTTCACTCATCATTCTGTTGTAAACTGATTTTCTGACATGGTCTAGTTAGTTAGTACTCAGTTTTATCACTCGGGTTGCACCACAGGTTATTACAATACAACAAATACCGTGGTCAAAACACAGTAAACCATTTTCTTATTGAATGGATAATAACACTGGCTATTTTAATGATATATTGACAGCTGAACTGGAATGTCTCTGGTTTTCATTTTAGAAATCTGGTCACCTTAATAGCCTATATGTCACACTACATTGCACAAGTAGCGAATACAGCCTGTGCAATGCTAGTGCTATAAATCTGATCACAAACCTTGCCTTGTCTGCTTGAATCTGTCTGAGGTTTCAAAACCTCTGCTAACACACTCCAGATCCCCCTTTTTCTTCTTTTACAAGGACGCCTGGCTCAACCAGGTCATGTGTTAATGAAAGGTTTTTTCAGGCCAGTGCGACCCAGAGGAAATGCACACCTCTGGGGCTTCACTTAGTTTAAATCCTTCACCCTCAACCTCTCCAGAAGCTCACAAGAGCAGGTATAGAGGAGCAGCCTGTCGGGTTCAATCAGGTAAATACTACTGGGTGTGTGTGCATGCAAACTATCTGTGTATGTACTTGCTCTGTGGTTATTCTGATGAGCGTATGTTTATATGTAATGACATATTTGCCATGGTCCACTGCTTCCTTTTTAGAGACAGATTTCAAATCACCTAAAGCAAGACTGGCAGGGTGTGGCTGCTGATCTCAAACTAATGGCAGATAAAGAGAGTGGTTCCGTTTCCTGTCTGATAAAACTTGCTTCCGCCTGGTAAAAGAGATCATACTGTGTACGTCAAATGTCCCTCCCATTAATCACAACATCTTTCCCAGGACTCATATCCCACTTCTTTCATCCGTTCCTTCATGGTTGCTGGTGCCTGGGAGGTTGTCTTTGAGCTGTGATCATTTGTACATATGAACTTTTACTGATGATATAAAGAGGGTGTGTTGTAGGTTTATGATCATGAATGAAACATAGTTGCATAGCTGAATTGAGAGAAAGGAAGCATGGGTGCAACACAAGAGTGTGAGATAAGATGGAAAGATAACCTGGCTGTTGCTCTCTGCTCTCTGGGGAAGCTGTGAATCAGAAACACATGCTGCAATGTGCCTTTGGCCATGGGAGCAGTTGGGACTCAAATGCAGGTTACTGGAGAAGTTACAAATCCCTCGAGGAAGGGGTTTGGTCAAATTTGATCTTGCTGGTTAGCACAGGCAAGCGGCAAGATAAGAATGCACGTTTGAAATTAAAACTCTGCCTATCTAATCAGGGAACCATCCCCACCTAAATTGCAGACTTCTATTGTGTTGCTATAATTTTTTGTCTTTGTGTGTGTGTTGTTGTCTGTAGAGCTTTGGCAGTTGAACAGAACCTGGGTGTTCCAGGGACATGGAGCATTCTCTTCAGCCCCAGACCATGCTGCTGGATGAGGGCCACGAGAGGCTTTATGTTGGGGCCAAGAATGCTCTGTACTCCCTTAGCCTGGACCGGGTTAACACACACCAGAGAGAGGTGGGCCTGTTTTCATCCCTCTATGCCTGTTAGGAAGTGAGACATATTGAACTCATGCACCCACAGGGCAATAGGTTAGCCAAACTTCATGTGCATGTGTGTCGGCAAAGGTCTGTGTTCAGTAAAAAAACAGTTCTTTTTCAATGAGTACTGTAAAGGTGGCATAACAACCCTGTGAGATTATTATGCAGTTGAGAATAATGCAGTGGAGATAATGATTGTTTGGTCAAACTGTCTATGCATTTACAAAATATTTCACAATTTCTTTTTTAGTTCATTTTATTACATCACTTTTTTTTTTTTTTTTTTTTTTTTTTTTTTTTGAGCGCAACTGTGTTTTCTTTCAGATCCAGTGGGCCAGTACAGAATCTCAGATAGAAGAGTGCTTGATGAAGGGGAGGGAAAAGGTAAGAAGCACTTTCTACATGACTGCATACAAATATATTTTCTCAACTGGGCATTGGTAGTATAGCTGAGGTTAATTATCAAGAACAAAGAACAAATGCCCAGTTGACAATGTGCATTATACAACAAAGGCCATATTTTGGCCTTTGTCATGGCTCAAAACCTGACATCTAAAGAAAAGTTTTATCTCATCTTAAACCACAGCATCTGCAAATTAGTTCCAAACCATCTTGTACCTCATTGGCTGCTGCTGTATGTGGCACAGGGCATTATGGAGCGTTCAGGGTCCGTTAGTAAACACATGAGATATGTAAACTTCAGTACAAAATTGACTGTAACCCACCAAATTCTGAACCAATTTTCATAAAGTATGGTTTAGTAAACGTAAATAATTGAACATGACACTGGTTACTTGTCAGAATTAAATTCACTAGTGGGGGTGATCTAATCAGCTCTGTGCCAAAATATTGGCCTAACCTCCTAAATAGCCACAATCGTACTGGGTCGTGCAGGCTGCAACCTATGAATAAGAAAGATCAAGTGTAAGCTCCTGACTTGACTGCAAACAAGTCAGGTGCATTCTTCATTTGTTCATCACACGCAACAGAAACACTATCATTTTAATTTATGCAGTTGTCTGCACCAACTCGATGCATCTCACGCCTCAGCTGCGCCTCAGGGGTATAAACATGACTTGAATTGTTTTTCAGACTTCAAGTCTACTTTTTGTCAATATGCCAATAAATGTGAGGTTGGTTCCCTGTAAAGAGGCACTGAATACATATATTTATCCACATTTTGTAACCTAGGTGGAGCAGAGTGTGCGCCAGTACCAGAGAGCAGCTGACTCTGCTCTAGTTTGTAATCCCACAGACATGGGAACTCCTTGAACTTCTTCTGCAGTGTTTATTCATTAGCAAACTGTACATTTGCTGCCACTAGACAACTTCACTGCTAACCTTTATCCTCTTCTCTCACTCAGAACACAGCTACCGGCATTCTCTTTTTTCTTTTGTCTCTTTTGCTCAACCACACTCACTACACACACACACACTGCTGTGCTTATGCCACAGTTACATGCATTGTTTTGATGGAAAAAAGTAAGAAATATTCACACATATCGAAGGGAAACCACAAACTGCACAGAAGGTTTGGCTGCTCATTTGCTGTTGGACACTTTGAAATTTGTGGACAGTATTGATCCCATATAGACAGATACTTCACTGTGGTGTGAATGCTGTTGTCATGTGAGCGAGATGGTGACATGACGTTTACAGTCTAGACAAGTAATAAATAATTTCGAATTTCAGCTTTTGTTGAGTTTCTCCAAAAATTTAGACTTCTATACCTCACTGCTTGTGATGTTCTTAATAAATAACAAAATATTCAAAATCAATAACAATATTTGAATTGAGAAGTTTGGACTTGGCAAACCCAGGATGCTTGGTTTCAATACACTATTCACTATGCATGCAAAACTGAGATTATAGTATACAAAAAAAAAAACTACTCAAAACATTGCAAATCTCTGCTAGTTGCATCTGGCAGTTGTGGTGGTATTGCAGTAGATGCATCACCATCTTATGCCTGGCAGAGATCTGCACTCTCCTGAGTGCATTCTTCTATTTAATTTATTATATAGGTAGATAGAGCCATTATAGAGATAGATACTGTCAGCATGTATGGATTTATTTACATACCTCACTGTGCTCATTAACCTTTGTTTAACCTGAAGTATTGATGTTATTGATGGTGCAGTAAAAGCCTGGCATTTTTCCATCACACTATCTACACTACTTGGTCTCAATCCGCCCTCATGACCCCTCATTCACCCACCCTCCTCCTCCCCACCCCACCTTACCCACCCACTGCTTCATCTCTGTATCTTTTCCAACAGCCAGAGTGTGCGAACTACATCAAGGTCTTGCAACAGTACAACCAGACCCATTTGCTGGTCTGTGGAACAGGAGCCTTTAACCCCATATGTGCCCTGGTCAGAGTGGGACACACAGGCCAGGTGAGTCCCAGAGACAGAATTAGACTTTGCTTTAAAGTCTAATTCTGCTCCAAATGTCGAAGTGGTGCCAGAGATATCTTCAAAGTCATACAGCACTTTGACATTACTTGCCTGTTAATCCATGGTGGATATTTTAGTTATCATCGGTGTCAAGCAGAAACCTCATATCTCCATATTCTGATTCTTGTTTTTTCTTGATTTTTGTTTTACAAAAATCAATGTTGTTAGTCATCCTTTACGCCTGTCTGTCTGTTTATAAATACGTAACCAATGAAAAATATTAAAAAGTGCTTGTGACTGAATATTGTAACTCCATTGGATCCTCAAAAACCTCATATCTCCACCCGCCTCCATCTTGCATTAAGTGCCATACATATGGGACAAGTTAGCCTTCAGGGATTTCTGCCAGAAAGTCCTTCTGACAGAAAGTTTTCTGCTTCAATCATTTGAAAAATACTTTTACTTTTAATTTTAATTTCCTGAAAAGTAACAGTTTTGGATATACAAGGTTTCTGCCCAACAACAACATTATGCCGTTTCTTACTTCGCTTGCTTTAAAAACTGTGGTTGCCTTTAGTGATAATCAGATTTTCGCTGCAAATGACAAAACAGATGATTATTTCAATGAAAATGTTGGAGATTTCTTTATTATACAGTCAGACAAATTTCCTATTGTGCTCCTCTACTTACACTTTTCAGATGACCATAGCCAAAACCGTCTTCAAACTGTTTTGATAATGTTTTTGCCAGGGGCTCTTAGCATTGTTAGTTCAGCTTGGACCGCTGAGCTGTTAAACTCTTAGCACATGCTACTGTAGTTGAGTTTATCCTCCTAGCAACAAGTGAAAGCATGATGTGAGGTGGAGACGGAAAAGATGGTGAGTAAGAGCGGGTGTTGTTTTTGTTTTCCTCAGTGGGAGAGTACTGTTTGAGACACAGACCTCATTTTAAAAAAAAGCTGACACCACTACTATCCAGGTAGAGGGAGAACAGGCCAGGTGCTGCTTTCTGTAGGAGCACGTTTTAGGTCAGGGATAACTAATGTTCTTTCTCACTCTGGAGTCAATTTTAAATGAGTGTGTCAACTGCCTGAGTGGGATTTGAGCACGCGGGAGTGTTTCCCGTGCATACTGGTGTCCATTCAAAATTGCCAGCATACATCTGTGCAAGAATGTTTGTCTACAGTATGACACATATCTCCCAGATGTCAAACATGGAACAGCCCTAGGGTGTGTGTGTGTGTGTGTCTGGGGTTTATTTAGAAAGTAAAGAGGAGGGGAGAAGGTTTCCACCCTGCATTCCAACACTGGTCCACTAGGTCGACCAGTCCAGGAACCAAGCTCAACCATCTTTCATGCTATTGGAATGCTCACAGAATGAGCAAACTCCAGGATAAGCAACTTAATCTCTCTCGGAGATTGCCTCACATAAATTTCATACTTGGTTTTTGAGATTACATTTAGTCTACAATTACCATTAAGCTTGAGCTGAATAATATTTAGATAACGATAAACCATGATAGAAAATACTATTGCCATTCATCAAACTAGCCACTGACCAACAAATCAAGTATTAATGCACCAAGAAATGAAAAACATTTCACATACATTTCCGATTCCTGCATGCAGAGTAGTATTGATTCAGCCAATTTAACCTATTTTACCCTTTTTTTTTGATAGACCACATCACATGATGGATGAGTTTAACCCAGAAACTGACTTCTGTTACAGTCAAACACAGGGCGGTAGTCACAGCACAGTAGGGCTCCTTGGCTACTCGTAAATCACTATGTGACACCCCCTCTGATCTGCCAGTGACAGTCATAAACACTGTTGTGGCCCACAGCATATGAGCTGTGGTTCTAGAGGGAGTTCGGAGTACGCATGTATGTGTGTGTGTTTCTGCCACCTGCTGTGCAGGACATCAGGTTGAGAGGAGCAGACGTACTGGACCCACTTGATAAAAGAGCAGTGAATGGTGGGTTATACACATTCAGACAACAGTCCTTCATTTGGTCATCCATCACTCCTTGACTCATCTATCTTTCTCCCTCCTTCTCATCCATCACTTTCTGATCCCTCTGCTCTCTAATTCACTTCTATCTGCCTCTCTACACGTCGCCTACTGTGGTTTGCTGGATGCTGGTAAAGCCTTTTTCAGTGTGTGCTCACAGTATTTTATATTCACCTATACTTGCATATGAATAATTGTGCCTTTTTCTGCATGTGTTGTCCTCAGGACAGACAGTTTGCTCTAGAGGAAGACAGTGTAATGAGTGGCAGAGGACGCTGTCCATACGATCCCAACAGTCCCTGCACGTCTACTCTTTCCAGTAAGACACTGATCACTTTATCGCTTGTCATCACCTCAACATCAGCTGAGCTAAAAGCACAGTTGTGAGACTACAATGCATGTTTTCATTACAGCTGGATGAATATGTACCATGCTTCCATGCTGAGGAGGCAGTATTGAGAGTTGATACTGCCATCTTGTGGTCTTTTTTCATGTCAGCACTTTAATCACAGCAAAATGGGTTGCACTTTTCATAACATATGCATTGTTGTTAATTGAGTTTTTGTGTGTGTGTGTATATATATTAGGAGGAGAGCTGTATATTGGCCTATACACTGACTACTGGGAGAATGATGGTGCTTTGTGTCGACTTAACAACCAGACCTACACACGCACTGAAAGAGACGACAGGCAGCAACTCAACGGTTGGTGTATATTACAGGAAAATGATCAAATTTCCCTTCAAATGCAAGAAAGTGCCAACAGTATTTGTGGTAATAAATCCTAAGCATGTTCATAGTGTAAATACTTTGTATGTATAGTATATTCCTTCCCAAACCTAGTATTTAGTATTGATAATCAAATTAAATTAGTTTGTTATTAAATGTTTAAGAAAATGTGACACAGGCTATGATGTACTGTAGGTACACTCTTAAAAGAAAGAGAGAGTTCTACCTAAAATCAAACATAAAGGGGTACACTTAGAACCATCTGTAAGAGGTTTCACCCAGATACCCTAATGAGAGGTCCTAGGTACAGACAACCCTACTATGGTGTAATGGTTCTACTGAGAAGCCTGTCTGGGGTTCTATCTAGAATCTTTCCACCTTCTAAGGGTGCCAGCAAGAATCCAATGAGAAACCTGTTATATTATAGTACAAATGCCCTTGACAAACCTTTGATGAAAGTGTACTTCAAAGATCTCAGGTTCCTTGAAGAACTCTTTCTTTCAAAGGGTATTCTTTGGGTAAAAAGGACCCTTAATGCAACCCTTAGTCTTACAAAGAAATCTTGGTAAACCCTTTCTTTAAAAAAAAAGGGGGCTCTTCAGAAGCAAATGGTTCTGAAAAGAACCTCAGACTTTCAAGAAGAAACCTTTTGGAAACCTTATTTCTCAGAGTGTACTATATGCCTTCCACATGATGACGATATAACTGTCCTCATCAGGGCGGGTTCTATTTGAAGATTCATGAGCTTTTCTTTGAAATAATTCAACAATATCTTCACATAGATATATATTTTTCTCAGACCCAGTTTGAAAAATTTTAAGAGCTAGCCACCATAAAACACCTAAAATGAGTATTAATTTAAAATTAACAGTTTATAACGGGCATATTTTTTGCTCCAGTACCTAATCACTACTTCTACCTCCACAATCTCACAGTTTTCAACTTGACTTAACATTTTTCAGTCCAAACCTTTGTTGCAAATTCTTCTTCTTACAGAACCAAAGTTTGTGGGGTCAGCAGTTATTCCCGACAACGATGACAAAGATGATGATAAAGTTTACTTCTTCTTCACTGAGCGGGAGACAGATGCTGAGGGGCTGAACAAGGCTGTATATACCCGTGTCGGGCGAGTCTGTGCGGTGAGAATACTAATGCTGTCTAAAGATTTCTGGGCATGATCCCGCTAAAGCCAAAGTACTGCTCTCACATTCGATATCTGCCTCCATCTCTCAGAATGATCAAGGAGGGCAGAGGATGCTGGTGAATAGATGGGGGTCCTTCCTGAAAACTCGTCTTATCTGCTCTGTGGCCGGACCAAATGGCATTGACACACACTTTGATGAGCTGGGTAGGGATACAAGGAGACTGTTTGTGTGCTATCTTAATTATTTATTGCTATTGAGTTTTTATTGCTTAATAGTAGCACATACATCTGCTACACATCTGCTACATCTCTCGAGATTCTGAGAGTCACAGATTTTCATGTAGTAGTAGTGGTAACCAATACTTAATAGTACAGCAACACATTTCAACACTTGTTTCCATAAGATGTACAGCCAGTAGTGTAAAACCCCATTGTGCCTCTCATGTATTCCATTACATTCAAGTCAAAAGCCAAGCATTACATTCCCTGAAAAATAAATAAACAGTGATCTTTGAAAAACCCCGAAAGTCGTTTACTGCTGTTCTGAAGACATTTCCAAAATCCACATAACTCTCATAACCATCTGGATGGAAAACATATTCTGTCTGCTGCAGGATGAAAGAGATTTTAACCTGTTTCCCAAGCTGTTCTCAAGCTAATCTTAAGACCTCGATTTACAAAGCTCCCCAAGGCACCCCACTTTCTACTAGCAGCTCTTTGAAGTTGGACTTGGCCCAACAGTGCTTTGAGCTAAAAGCTAAGGTCAGCATGCTAACATGCTCACAATGACAATGCTAACTGATGTTTTGCAGGTATAACACTTACAATAGGGCTGCCCCTGGCTAAAGCTTTTCCTAGTAGTTGTCACACTATTGTCAGATATGTTCTTGGGGCATAAAGTGAGCTGCCCCCTAAATGCTAATGTGAAAAGCAGTAATGATTCTGAATGTGTTGGAACAATCAGCAAGGAGACTGAATGTTTTGGTAATTCATTTCAACTCAGTATATCCTCACACAAGTCTTGCTCATAAACAGGAATAAATAACTTCCAGCTTCACAGAATAGGCTACTCATGGGCTTATTAATGACATGTGGTCAATTAAGGCCAGAGATATACTTGCTTTTGATTTATGTCTGCCTCATATATTTTGCATCTGTTTGCAGCTATGGTTGTGCACATCCTCAGAAATTAATGCTATGCATGCACAAACACAAATGCATGCTTAAAAAGCAAGTATATCTTTGGCCTAAGACTCTACTGACTAATGGCTTTGTCCCTGAGTGGGTTGTAGGGGATCTCCAGCAAAATGAGGAAGAGAATATTTTAGCTTTTATCAAATTTTTGGAGGCTTGGAACAAGTAAAGAAATAAGGGTGGCTGTTTTAATTGATTGTAATCCTAGTTTTATTATTGATTAACTGTGAGGACTTTATTATCTTCAAACCTAAAAATAAAAATAAATACTCTGGGTTCTTGGGAACCCCTGGTTTAGTCGACTCTTAGGGGGCAGTCCTACTTTACAATGTTGAAAATATAAAAGTTTTCATTTCACCAAAACACTGATATATCAACCTGCTGTCAACCAGCTCATAATCTTTGCATTTGGTGTTTCAGAGGATGTGTTTGTGCTCAAGAACAAGGATGGAAAGAACCCAGAAATCTTTGGCCTCTTTAGCACAACAAGGTGAGTGGATGATGACATCAGCATTTCATTATACTGTTACAATTTTATCATTCATCGAATTACTAATAAAACCTTCTTTGCAGTGCGGTGTTTAAAGGCTATGCAGTATGTGTCTATCGCATGGAGGACATCAGAGCAGCCTTTAATGGTCCATTTGCTTATCGAGAGAGACCTGAGCATCACTGGACACCTTACGAGGACAGAGTCCCCTACCCTCGACCTGGATCAGTGAGTCTTTAAGTCTGGATTTAGAAATGTTTATAGGATTTCACTGCCAGATGCACAACAACATTATGCATTCACAGCACTCTCTATTAGTCTGTGTCTACGACAGACGTCCTTTGAGAGGGACAGTGTTGAGAGCATGTAGGCCAGCTGTGGTGAATGTCAGCACTGTTGTAGCTACCTCAGCAGGTCATACAGGGACAGTCTGAGCCAGACTACAGCATGTCAGCTTTTTTTTTACACTGTATAAAGTTCCAATGCAATTAATGGCCCTCTTCTATCTCTGACCCTGCTCCCTCCTTTGCTCTCTTTATTTCTGGCACGCCATTTCTTCAACAGTGTGCCAGTAAAGTGAATGGAGGTGGCTTCTCCAGCTCAAAGGAGTTTCCTGATGAGGTTTTGCGGTTTGTGCGTTCTCATCCCGTGATGTATCGTCCAGTCCTTCCCCAACACCGTAGACCTGTCCTGTTGCAGACTGAACCAGGCAGGAGAAGGCTGACACAGATCGCCGTGGACAGAGTCCAAGCCCAGGATGGACACTACCATGTTCTCTACATCGGCACTGGTACACAAACTGTGAATAATGTGAAGAATGAATACCTGCTATGAGAATTCAGAATCCCATGCATTAAAAAATATGCATGTTACTACTTACAAAATGAAAGACTAACACTGGAGTGCACAAACACACTTGACACGACAATTGTCATAAAATCATGTAGATAACACTTTATTTGATGGGGTGTGCATAAGACTGTCATTACACTGTCATAACCATGTTATAACCCCTGTCATGAACACAAAGCAGTCTTTATGAATGTTTATGACTGTTGTCATTAAATGTCCGTTGGTTAATTATGTCATTTTAAATGCAAAATTGACATTGTTTGAGATGTTTCGTTATGACAACTTGATTATTAATCAAGCCTCTAATGTCTTTGCTATGATAACTTGATATCAACAAAAAATGTCTTTGTTATGAGCTTGACATTCACCAGTGTTACATTCATTCATCTGAAAGTGTTTCTTTAAATTTTAAAATGTCAAGTTGTCATGACAAAGACATTGGCAGGTTATGTTGTCTTGATAAAGGCCAAGTTGTAATAAAAAATACATTTTTCTCTTGGTTAATGTCAAGCTATCAAACAATGTCAACTCGGCTTTAAAATCACATAAATAATCAAATGGTGCTGTCATAAACATTCATAAAGATTCTGTCCTGTTCATGACAGGTGCCATGACTTGGTTATGACTGTGTACTGGTAGTCTTATGCACATCCCTTTAAATAAAGTGTTACCGTAATGTGAAACACTATTGCAGCAGTTTTTGCATAATCTGAGGCAGTTATGAACCTGAAATTTTCTACTGGTTGTGAAAAAAGAGAACAATTTCCTGCCATTACCTGTAAAACCTTTGTGAATGTAACATGAATGTCTTCTTCCATTAGATGACTCAGTGGTGCTGAAAGTTATCACCATCTACAACAAAGACACAGACACTATGGAGGAGGTGCTGCTGGAAGAGCTGCAAGTATTCAAGGTACTCTATTTTTAGCAAGAAAATGTGAAAGCAAAGTAGACTTTTAACTGAGCATTTTACTGCTTGTATATCACAGTCCATTATTACTGCAGTTGCACTATAAGACGGATTGTTTTGAAATCATTGATTGCTAATTTGCATCCTCTCCATCATGAGAGGGCAGCCAGCCTACTGAGAGATCTTCAGAGTGATTGGAATGCACTAAAAATCTAGTCTGCAGGCAGTGGCTCCTGCCATTTTAATTAAGAGCTGATTTGGGATGGATAGAAGCATGACAGGAAGCCTGCAGTGACAAAGAACCTTATGTCAGCTCTTGTTAATTTATGCTTATAGCATATGATGACCCACTGATTCAACTTCATTTTTGGAACATTGTGAAATGTTTCCTATTTGCAGGTGCCAGCACCAATTAGAGAGATCATAATATCACCTAAAAGGGTAAGAACACAATCTCAATCCCTATATGTTGTTAAGTCATGCAATACTATTGTTTAGCCACAAGATGTTAACATTGCAGCAGCTTTCATTACTTTTTATTGACATTATTTATATATAGACTACTTGTGGCTATAAGGTAGAGGTGCATAGAGATGTCATCATTTGTGTCTGTATTTGTTCAAACCAATTAAATTATCTGTATCTGTATTTGGATAGAAGACCAGAAACGGTCGTGGTTTCTACCAGAAAACCTGATATTCATTGGTAATACCTTTGTTGTGCCTACAAAGTACAAAATTGTTTAAGATTGGCATGTAATTAATTAAGATATATTTTTTTCATGCTCATATTTTTTAGTTTTAGCTAAATCAAGTTATACGAACCGTCTGAAGCCGGCCACTACCACCAAAATGTTTTATAAATCTAAAGATTCTGTTTTGCAATGGAAATAGAAACTCTATGGTAAAGATATAGAGGTATATAAAATATCCCTCAGTGGAAGGGAATCTTGGTGCATTAAATATTTGATTGGTTAAGGCAGATACGACCTTTTTAAGCATGTCCAGGTAATGATGGAGCTGACTGTTTCTGCTAGAAAGAAATATCTGTTACCATCACATTATTTGTATTTTTCCAAATAATGTATTGGGATTCAAGTCCATTCCTACTATGTAACCCAGGTTAATGAGGTAAAAACAGAAAGCATGTATATAAACTTTGATTCCACTCAAACCGTGTCTTGATATTAATGCCCCTTGTTGTCTCCACAGCAACAGCTGTATGTGGGCTCAGAAGTGGGCGTGGCCCAGGTCAGACTGCATCAGTGTGACCTATATGGCTCAGAATGTGCTGACTGTTGTCTAGCAAGAGACCCCTACTGTGCCTGGGATGGTCTCACCTGCTCCAGATATTACCCTGCTGGAATCTACACCAAGAGGTAACAGCACACACACTCTCTGAGACAGCCCTTTTTCTCCCTGCAGATGAGTTTGTGTGATATCAGCTCTTCACACCTTTACCAGCACCATCATTGCATCTTGGCCTGAATGTCACAATGCTCTAAGGCTGGTTTATCAAGTCACAGGCTCCCAGAGACATGACAGCCAGGTGTTATGTAATGCCGATCAGTATGCACCTGATCACCTCCTTTACCCTTTTCCTCGGTCTTTCTCCCTCTCTGCTCTCTTTCTTTCTTTCCTTTCACCCACCTCATCACATGTTCAAAATGACTCTCTCTGCTTCCCTTGCTCCCATCTCAGCAGACGATTCAGGCGGCAGGATGTGCGCCATGGCAACGCCGTCCAGCTGTGCAATGGGCTGCAAATTGATGGTTAGTGTATAAAATGACTGTGTGATGTGTGTGTTTGTGTGTGTGTGTGCACAGGCATGCTTGTGTGTATGCACTGTATCGCAGAATTTTGTCAGACAAATACTGTGTGCAAGCAATGAAATGATGCAGTCCTTCAGAAGCATTGGACTGAATATGACAAAATATCAACTCCTCATGAGGTTAGTGTGTTTCTACTGTGGCAGAAGATTGAGGTGGAACAATCTAGTCTGTAGCTATAATGAAAGGTCATAGCAGGTCCTTGTCACATCTCAGGCTCACTATCTTGTGTGTGTGTGTGTGTGTGTGTGTTTGTGTAGATGAACAGTGGCACAGAGCTGAGGAGAGGCTGGTGTACGGTGTAGAGAGCAACAGCACTTTACTCGAGTGTGTACCTCGATCACTTCAAGCAAAGGTCCTCTGGTTCTTACAGAAAGGAGGAGAGAGACACGAGGTGAGTTTAATGGACCTGTACATGAAAACGATTCAAATGTCAACCTACTGAACAAATATGATACTACTAATACAGATGTAAAAAACTACAATATACTGGGAAAAGAAAAGTAGCTGGAGGCGAAGTATTGAAAATTTAAGGGTCGTTTAACACTGGAAGTGCCAGAGCTCCATAACTACTAGAACTGTCATAAGCAGTCATTTGGATCATTTAAATTCCAACCTCTACAAGGTCACAATCAAGAGATTAATGCCATTAGTAATGCAGTTATTCTATTAGGATATCTTTAAAAAAAATAAATAAATACATAAATAAATAACCAAAATGTCAGTTTGTTAAGTTTAATTCCTTATAATGACAAGAAAAGAATTAGATGTATTTTGATTATAAAACATTTTATTCTAATATTTATAACAAATTTCCTCCTAAAACCATCACAGAAAATAATCATAGTCTGTGGGAAAAGGCTAGACACCTGATCTAAAATATAAAAAAGATAAATACTGTAGGCACACCTGTAGCTCAGTTGGTAGAGCATATGCCCCATACAGTATATTGAGGCTATCAGTCCTCTGCAGTGGCTGCCAGTTCAACTCCTGCCTCTGGCCCATATCTTGAGCTGTCCCTATCAAATAAAGTCAAAAAGAAAAACTCAGTCATAGTTGCTGAGACAAAAAGTGTTATAACCATCCCCAGTCTCCCCTACTTAATGTTCCTCAAACAGGCAAATAATTGAATTTGAGACTGCTTGCAAAGTTTCTTTGACAGAACAATGATAGCTGCAAAGCAACCACATTGCATCTCCAACTGCACTAAAAAGTATGTAAATATAACAGCAAATTCCATGCAGTGAGTATGAATGCATAAGGTTGAAACAGGTACAAATGATCACACTTTCTTTGTTTTTTTGTGTAATTGATATAAAAAGCATTTTGAATTAAATTACTGGCATTTTTTATAAACCAGGTTTCAGCAGCATTGTATTTTAATTCAATTAAGTTATTGCAAATATAAATTTGAAAACTGTTCTAGTGTTAACACAAATCATATTTTGCCACTAACAGTGTACTTAACTTTCAAAAACATATTGTTCCTTTTACCCCCATAGATCCGTCTGACCGTGCAGATAGCTTGACTTATAGCAAATTTCATTTGTTGTGCTCAAGGCAGTAATGTATTAACATTTACAAAGTGAGGATTGTAGACTGTCATGAGTAACTGGGATATCACTTCTGGAAAGAGATGTTGATACTGTTGAGTATTTATATTTAATTTTCCATGCATAGAGCACAACAAATAATATTTCTTTCTCACTGATTGTACTGTGGTGGTGATGTAAGTCTCAGTGCCACTTTCAAAATCTTGGAAAATGCTTTTGAATGTGTCAGAATTAATTTGAATTTTTTATATCTCAAACATTTATATTTAAATATTATATTTATATGCAGCATATACAGCAAACACAAACCTGGAATGGTTATATAGCTCAGAGAACCTTAAGTACAGAGTAGCTGTATTGAATGCACTATTGAAGTACTACCATCCCTTAATTTATCCTTTACTTAATTTAGTACTGCAGGTTTTTTTTAATTAAAATTCCTCTCGGGAGAAGAACAAATGCTGCAGCAGTGCAGCAAATGTCTGAATTGCTGGACTTGAATAATGGCTATATCAATGGCAAGAAAAAAAATATTTGGCTTTTTATTTCTCCATGTAGGTTCGAGGTGATGAGCGGGTTATCATGACCTCCCACGGGCTGCTGTTTTTACGAGTGAGGAGCTCCGATGCCGGCATGTACGTGTGCCAGACTGTGGAGCACGGATACGTGCACACATTATTACGCGTTTCTCTACACGTGCTCAGAGGGGAGAGGGTGGAGTCAGCGATCCACAGGCCTAATGATGAGGTGGGAGAGAAAGCTGCAGCTCCATGCCACTACTCAGCGGGCCCCCCGCCAGGCCCCAGCATCAGCCCCAGGGCTCTGATGCCATCGTCAGTCCCAGGGCCCCACTCCAGGCTGTGGTACAAGGAGTTTCTGCAGCTGATTGGCTACGGGGATGCCCAGAGAGTAGAGGAGTACTGCGAGAGAGTGTGGTGTACAGATAAGAAACGTAAAAAGACCAAAAGGAAGTATGTTCCTCCCAGCGGCGAGAAGAGAGGGAAAGGGAGAGCAGAGGAAAACTCCCACCGAGCGCCCAGGCACACCTTAGACACCTGAGGAGAACACAGACTGACTGCACATATACTAACACACACACACACACCCACACACACACATGCACGCACACACACACTCACACACACACACCACACACACACACACACACCACACACACACACATGCACGCACACACACCACACACACACACACAGTCCAAAGGTCAGACTCAATCAATGTTTGCACCATGTAAAAGGTTTCCACTTTGCTTTCAACAAGAGCAGAACAGAAAAACAACAGTAGCAGGCTGCCTTGCTTTTGTAGCTACATTTATCACTCAGTAGTTTGACTGTGATGTTCTCACTTATTTTAAGAAGCAGCATTTTGCCTTTTTGTGTCGGGTAAACTGATTATCTGGTGCAGACCCCGGGTAAATACTATGAATGTCAGTTGTAAGTGCAGAGCAGAGGCCCTGGGAGGAGATGGATGACTGATTAAGCAATGTTGCCTCTGATCTGAAGAGACAGAATATAAATATATCAGCTCCTGTGGACTGACCCAGCCCAACCCAGCTGTCGATCCAAACGCACACAGAGACTGCTACATGAAACCTCTGCTCCACCTCTCATTCAATGGCTCGATATAACAAACTCTTACTGTATCTATTCTGAGAGAAAACAGCTATGTTAAAGGTAATGGCCTTCTTATCTTTTTTGGTACTATGATAACTTATTTTATTGATCTCTACTTTGAGTTCCCGGTCACACTTTATTTTGCTACTATTAAGATGCACAGTAACAAGCTGTACTTTGTATCAAAATAGACAAAACTAGAAATAATATGTTCTTTATTAGACAGTATTCAACCCTTTATTAGACCCTTATTAGAGGAAAATTAGGACATATTACAACAGAAACTGGACTGTAAACTAAAGTTCATTATTTCCACACTCTTATCAGACTTTATTAGAGGGTAATTAGGGACACATTACTGACCTGTACTGTAACCTAAGGGAAATGTATCCCTAACTACCTCTAATAAAGTGTAATAAATGGTCTAATACTGTCAAATAAGGAACATGTTATTTCAAGTTTTTTTTTTTCAAGCCTGTTACATCTGATTAGGGTACTGTAAAATAAAGTGCAACCGAGTTCTGTAGTTGTTTAGATGTCATAAACTGGAAAATAAAGTGTTGTTGTTGTTGTTTTTGTACAGTGAAAAATGCTTTGAGCTTTACGATACTGCTAATTTGATTATAATGTGGTCATGGCTGTGGAGTGTGTGGTTACAGTGGCCACGATGTATACAGTAAGATGTTGCAATGCCACTATTATTGATATTTGAGGCATGTTTTAGTTATAATTATGCCCTCAATGGAAATAATGACTATTTAAGCACTTGTAAAAACTGTTAAAGTTGATGAAAAGTGGTCCTATCAGTGGATATCATTATAATTATTATTATTATTGAGTGTCTACAAATGTACCAACAGTATTGTGTGTATTGTATATTTTATTTATCTAAAATTCAGGGTGGTCTTAACATGCACATCAGCTATAAGTGTGTTTTCAAAAAGTCAGTCCCTCCTCTTTCCCTTACTCTCCTTTCCTCCCTCCATCACTCCTTCCTCCCCCTTTTGTTGGTCTGTAATGATGTTGCAGATGGGATTCATAATTACCACCACAAACAGCAATGTAGAACACCACAATTTGCTTAGAAGAAAAAAAAAAGACAAATGTTAGGGTGACCATCCAAGCGTGTCATTAGCAAAACTGATGAGTCAGCCTCATGAATATTCAGTTTATTCTGAGATGACAGAAACATCAAACAAACTGATGTTAGTGAAATGTATTGGTGGTTGTGCTAATAATACAGTCAAGGAGGATCACTTCTTTTTCCATGTCGTGCCTTATTGATCTCTTCGTTTTGTCACTTTATACTTTTGACCTTGTTGTCTTTACCGTGTTCATAATGTGGTTAAAAAAAACAACAACTGCTTGGACTCTGTCAAGGCCTGAATATATCATCACTTGTCATTCTCCTTGAATATTCTTCAACTAAGACTAAGATTGAAAGTACTGTGTCTGCTTATTACCCCTTATAAATACCTGCCATTAAAAAATGATGGACCATCCTTCCTTGGTGTCACCTCTGTAGTTTAGCCATCAATAATGACAAAGTATGCTCAGTCCACGTGCACACACACTCACACATACACACCCATACTGAGAGACTGAGCCAATGACGCAGAAAGAAAGAGGTAAAGAGAGAACATTGTGTAGTGGAGGTGCACAGAGATGTCAGTATTTGTACCTGTCTCTGTTCGAGCAACGAAATTATCTGTCTGTGTATCTGTATTTGGATGGAAAACCAAAATTGGGTGTGGTGAACACCAGAAGTTATGTTAAATTGGGCAAATGTTGTTTTTTTTGTTTGTTTGTTTTTGTTTTTGTTTTGTTTGTTTTTTTTTGTTTTCCTGACCTAATATTCACTGGCAATGCAATTGTTGTATCTACAAAGCATCAAAACAACTTCATATGAACATATAATTAATTATGAAACATATTTCCAATTACGTATTTAGATTCAGGTGCATCTATATTGTGCAGTACTCACTTGATTTCAACAGAAATAAAACTAAATTAACTGAGATATTTTCATTTTCATTATTACAAAGAGCTATTTTTATATTTTTGAAGCAAATAAACAGAATATTACAAAAGCTGCTAATATCGTGGAATGTGCCATATACTGGAGAAATACAAATTCTACAGCTGCAAAAAGTCAATTGACTATTAAAGTAATATTCAGCTATTTTGATAATCACTTAATTGTTTTGAGTCATTTTTTTAAGAAAAATGTCCAAATTCTCCTATTTCAGTCTCTCAAATGTGAAACTTTTCTGGTTTCTTTGGTCCTCTGGAACAATGAACTGAATATCTTTGTGTTGTGGACAAAACAAGACATTTGAGAAATTCATCTTGGGGTTTGGGAAACACTGACCAACATTTTTTTACCATTTTCTGACATTTTATGGACCAAACAACAAACTAATGAATCGAGAAAATCAAACTAATCATTAGTTGCAGCCCTAACAAAATCTAGTACAACCAGTGAGGACTGGTAATGATTTTTTTTTTCTCACAGTGAGCTGCGCACTGGGATTCCATACTCATTCAAATTCTGTCTAGGTCTACCTGAGTCGGTGGGGTGCTGAAGGCATTTGAGAATGGAATTCATGCTGCTGATTTATTCCACATGGCTACCATAGCAACAGGCTCTGAACCAGTTCAGCTCCCCTCCTCATCAAAGCTCGCTCTCCTCTCTCTGTCAAGTTTAAACACAGTTGCTCCGGCCCCTGGGTCCCTCTAGCCAATGGTCCCTGTAGCCACCCATATATCACACTCTAATGTAGGAGACTGGTCCTCTTAGTTAAGCTCAAAGTGCCTTCACCTCTTCTGGGACTGAAGCTGGCATTTGCCTGCTGGATGGAGCTTCTGACCCCATTGATGGATGCCATCTGAGCATCTTGGGGAACAGATGCACACTTGAATCTGGAGCTGCACATATTTTTTTTTTTCCTGAAATACATACATTTAAGGTTGATGATGCTAATTTAATGTAATGAAATGCTCACAATCCATTCATTGATCTACAAAGGGATCAAAAGGTCAAAGGCCACTACAATAAAGAGGCTGCTGTTCATGTTTCTGTTGCTGTCTGAAAATGACAGTGCTTATCCTTTTCCTCTTGGCATCCCTCTCCCTTTTTCCTGCTGCCTTTGTTGTCCCCACACAGCGCTGTTTCTATCAGGAGCCAATGCACCAGAACGCTTTATTACAAGTGAAAATGTCAGAGAGGGAATGAGGTTATGAGGCAGTGGGAAATTAACATTAGGGGACAAACAGTAGACGAGCCTCTACAGCAAGTAACACTCCGCATGTTGTCAGCGTGTACAGTATACTGCAAATGTACATTTCTTTGCGATGTTTGCACACAAATCTTTACGGGCATGTCTGTGTAAACAAGGATGAAAGCCCAGCAGATATGAACAGATCGATGTCTCTCCTACTCTCTCTCTTCTTCCTTTGATTCAGGGTTATCAGTGACATGCAAAGCTAGCACACATCAGAAACACACCCCCGTGGCAAAATGTCTCACTTTCATACCATTCACTTCATATTCACTTCATAAACTCTGTCTTTTTTTCTTTCATTATGACCTGTAAGCTAAAATCCTCTCTAAACTACTGTTCATATTCTGGATTTAGCTTCTCAGCATTCATATAGATGCTCACTACAGCAAATCTGTTGCACTGCTGCTTTTAATATTACCATAAAATTTACTGTGTTTGGATTTACTCAAATCAGTGTCCATTTTGTTATCATTTTTGGTAACACTTTATTTGAAGGAGTGAGCATAAGACTGACATTCTGAATGAATCAATAATTTTTTCCAGAAATGATGATGGAGGTAGCTATGAGTGAGTCGTCACACCCCCTTCTAATCTCTGTCCTGAATCCTGTCATTTTCATTCTGAAAATGAACCTACATACTTATAGATTATGAATAACATATGAGTTTGTAAAAATATTCTGAACAAATCAGTTATATTCCTGCTTTTAGTTTTTAAAAAATTGCTATTGCTCTGATTAGGTTATCATAAGTAATGGTTGATGTCATCTGACCCGTTTTAACCAGATAACAGGGAGTGCAGCTGCCACTGCAGGAGCACTTTGTGATGAAAAATACCCCCCCCAAAAATGTGTTTATAAGCTCCTACAGCTTACTGAAAATCTTATCAGCTGAAAGGGCATTTAAAATGACTGTACCACACCTGTCACCTGTGCCAGGACACAGCTTCATATTATCATATCAGAATCACTAACTGATCTTAATAACATTAATAACAAATTATGCTACTCTAAATCTTTCTATTTTAATTGTTCTGTCAAAACATGACCACCCAGAACTCCCTGTCTTGAATTTCACCCATTCTCATCTTGTAATCTTACTCTGTCATTTGGCCTTATAACATTTAATGACATCTTTATGGCAGGTGCAAATGGTAGCACTTTAGTTGAGGTCAAGGAAATTATTCATGACACCATTACAAAAGAATTTGACAATGTAATCAAACCTAGTGACATCTTTATGACAAGTTTGAAATGTACCACTTTACCTGAGGTCAAGGAAAATATGAATAACACACTTATAATGGTCTTATGACAGCCAGTGTCAAAACCAACTGTATATGACATTATATTGTAATGTAAATGCTAAACCTAAAGCTGAAGCGTTTCCTTCCTTTTCCAAGCTTGATAATGTCGAGTTGTCTCATCTTGCCTCTGTCTCATCTCTGTTTAGACTGGAACTTCCCCAGGCCGCTATGCTTGCATCGTCAGCATCTACCTGAGTCTGACCCAGGCTGAATACAGCCCCCAAGACCGACGGTGGGCAGTTTGATGACAGGGAATGCAGTACCAATGTGATTTTCATGCTGGGTTTGGCACCCCGGGGCTGAGTCAGCTAATTAGGCAGCAAGCTCCACAGCTAACCAAGATAACTAGCTAATGCCAGCTAGAGATAACAGCATACAGCTGTTAGCCTGCTCTAACAACAAGTAAACTAGCTAATTGGATGTTGTCATCAAACTGGTCATACAACATTTAATGACATCTTTATGACAAGTCCTAATGGTATCACTTTACTTGAAGTCAAGGAAAATATCCATTACACACTTATAATAGTCTCATGATGGCCAGTGTCAGAACCAACTACAGTATAATGTAACGTTAACCCATAAAGGTAAAAAGTTCCTTTAAGTTTGATCAAGTAAAGTTTTCATGACAAACTCTGACAGGTTATGCTGTCTTGGTTAATGTCAAGTTGTCATAACAAAGATATTATTGGCTCAACTAATGTCAAGTTGTCACAACAAAGACATCTCAAACAATGCCAACTTTAAATTAAAAATTACACAATTGAATGAATGAGACTTAATGGATCACAAACATTCATAAAGACGTCATGACATGGTTATGGCAGTGCAATGACATATGCACATATGACATTTTATGCACACACTTTCAAATATCATATCATATCATAATAGTGTCACTATTTTTTAGCATTTGTTGAGACAGAGTAAGCCTATCTCTGGTTTATTTCTGGATGTTCTTGGCTCACAGGTGCGACAAGTGAAGGTTAAAC
The DNA here is from genome assembly GCA_034769285.1 of Lutjanus argentimaculatus. Lineage (NCBI taxonomy): Eukaryota > Metazoa > Chordata > Actinopteri > Lutjaniformes > Lutjanidae > Lutjanus > Lutjanus argentimaculatus. Next base: position 13,316,770 of record JAWZSL010000012.1, on the reverse strand, counting down.
ATCAAATGCAATACTCTCCACATCGATAAGTGATCCGATAAGCAAAGGGGAGCCACTATCAGTAGCAGCACAGGCAGGCAGTAGCTAGTCCTGCATATCAGGTTAGGACAAAAGGGGCTCCAGTTTTGAAGTAAGGTGTATATTTGTCACCAATAAACATGATGACAACATACATACACAGAGATAAGCTCACAAAATGCACAAAGTACATAAAAGGGAATCTGAAATAATATAGACATCAAAACACTGTACACACAAGCAGCGAGTCAACATGTATTGTGTGTTATCTCGCTGACACAGCTGTCACTGAGGTACAGTGGCTCCTCTCAGCAGTCAGAACATTTAATAACCAGCACAAAGAGAGGTTGGGCTGGCCCCTGCTAGACATAATTTTGTGCACGTGTCTATTTGTGTCCCACATTTGCCTACACGAAACCCACACAACCTAATAAAAATTCAGTCCATTCATACAACATGATTCACTGGACTGCACATGTGCCTCTCCATGATCTCTGCATGGGAGGAGCCTACATGTATAAAAGATGACTACCACCCATCATCCTGTGATGTTTCCCACAGCTCACGTACCTCGCAACACACACTCACGGCTTTGAGAGGACAGCCGAGGGAGTGAGAAAGATGGGAGGCGTAGATCATCTGGCTTTTTCCTACTGCTGATAGCCATGGGAGAGCAGAGAAGACAGAGTGAGTCAGTGCGAGGGAAAGTGTGAAGTGAGTGAAGCAGTGACAAGGAAACGGAGAGGAAAAAGGAAAGAACAGAGGAACTTGTACCGGAGGAGGTGTGTGATGTTAAGCTCTGTGCTCTCCTCCTTGGGGCTCTGCCTCTCATGGGACCACATGTCTTTGAATTCCAATATTGCTGCCTTATCTGGCAACCTGAACACTCAGTCTGCCAAGAGAAGTGGGACAGGTGTCTGATGCATGTGAGAAAACACAGATGCCCCAAAATATGGTGAAAGCAAACATTTCAGACAGGTATAAATTTGTAATGCTGTTTAGCACAGCTAAAAAATAACAGCAATTCATTGTCATGAATTTTTATTTTGGGAACACATTTCCAGCAGAATGTGTGAATATAAAATCCATCTGTGCAACTTGTTTGGGTGGATGTTGCCGCATCTGCATGCATTAAAGAACATTATTCTCAGTGAAAGTAATTCCCATTCCATGAATGCGTGTGCATGTGTGTGTGACGCAGTGAGTGCTGTGTCATTAATCTGGTTGTAATCACTACATTTGTGTCCCTGTGGGGGTTGTTCTCTCCTCTAATCCATCTCTTTATCCCTGCATCTTTCTCATTACATCATTCTGACCTTTTGCACCGTGTCAGGCCCAACAGCTGGCCCAGGCTGTTAAACAACAAAAAGCACGTGCAGTCAATCAACACAACATATTGACTCCTGCATCTTACAGATAACAGGAGGAGCAGAAATCAGAAAGTGTAGCATTATACACCGAAAGCTACACCACTATACACATTCTGCGGTCTCATTCAAGGATCACTTACAAAAGCTTGACTATAAATACAGTGATATGAAATATGAATGCTTGGAGCTCTGCATTCATTCAGCATAGTCACAGGAATTCCTCTGTATCTACTGCTGGAGATCCCAAAAGATTTTTATAGCTGAGGAAATGCATGCATTGAATATTCAGACAAGCTTTATTTTATAGTGCACTAATTAAACATTTCAAGTCATACTTCATATCAAATTAGACAAAATATATTAAATAAATATATTTTATTACACAGTATTATATTTTATTAGACCCTTATTAGACTTTATTAGAAGGTAATTAGAGACACATTCACTTTAGTTTACAGTACATTCTGTTGTAATGTGTCCATAATTACCCTCTAATAAAGTCCAATAAGGTCTAACAGAGTACAACTACTGTGTAATAAAGAACGTATCATTGCTAAGTTTTGTCTAATTTCATGTAAAGTAGGGCTTGTTACATCTTATTATTGTACTGTAAAATAAAGTGCGACCAAATATTCAAGGTCTTGTGTTTAATTTTGTAAGTATATACTGCAGGCAACCAGTATGTTTACCTGTTCCACTGGAGCGAGCTGGGTGTGGACTGGCCTGCTCTACTCCTCTAATCAATATGCCTGCGGTAATATTCTCCCTCTCTCTCTCTTAGTCTGTCTTTATTTATGTGTATGTGTGGACATAATGTTTTTGCATTTTTTAAGTCAATAAACATAACTAACCATGACAAGGTGGAATAAAATACTGAAGATGTTGACACATATAGTATATTGTATCTTGCTGTCTGTCCTCAAAAGGGTCATTCTTTATAAAATACACCAAGAAAATGTACTATCCAAATCAATTATAGAGTAAGAAATGCATGAAATGAGTCTACAGAACTACACTCATTCATCTGCTTTTCTCTGATATAATCCCTGAATCCTTCTTTTAAATGAAAAAATAGTCAGATAAGAACTGTGATATTTTGATGAAGATGAATGTATAGATTTCTCCCCTCTGTAAAGAGGAGATAAGAGATGAGAAAACAAAGCACCAGACAACGTTTTACTCTGAATCAGCCAGTCCCCGTGACTCAAAGCTGCATCGAGAGACACTGCTTGAGGCTGCAAGGTAGGTTAAAACTACAAAGATAGAATTTCTCCCACGGAAAGGTAAGGATTTATATGAGTGATGTAATTAAAAGTATTAAGCAGATTGTTCATCCTTTATGTCATTTTCAGTAACGTTCATCAAAGGGTCTTATAGAGAACTTACACTTTGTAGGTGATTAAAGTAGATTTGTCTCAAATGTAATACATCACTGATTAACTCTGAGCTTTTGTTATCCTCTTCTTGCTACAGATGACTACAGTAAAAAAAACACACACACACACACAATCAAATTTTGCAAATTTGTCTCACCGGCGCATAAAAAAGAAAAAATATCCATATTTGCTAATAATATCTTTATATATTTGTTAGAGCTGCATATATTAAAGTGTTGTGGCAGTTTGCTTGAATTAATTTCTCTCACTGTCCATCAACCTGGCCTGAACTGGCAGTATTTCACGATAACATGAAACAAGTCAGATATGAAATAAATTCCCGCAATGGAATATTACTATTACAAAGGTACCAGATGTATATTGTCTATCTCTGTCAGGGGCCTGTAACAAAACTCTCTGACATTGAAAATAAACAGACTTTCAGTGAGGCTGCCTGTTTTTTTCCGTATCTGTGGTGAATTATGAATTATGGCTCAGTGTCTGTAAAGGAGGGTATGGTTTTCTGTGTTCTGTCAGTGCGATACTATACTTAAGGAGAACATTTTTGATTTATCTGAAATAATGTACATTTTATTTTGAAATAAACTTAAATTTAGAATGTGATCTAGAGTACGTTTGTTACACTTAAGCCTGATTGTTGCCTGTATTGTTCATGTGCAGGATTAAGCAACATATAATCAGCAACATCATTGCTTTACTTACTGTTTGTTGCAATAAAAAAACAATGTGTTATTTACATTTCTGCTTGTCATTATACTATAAGCATTTTAGGCTGACTGACAGGCTGTTCTGTTATTGTACATCAGCACAAGTTTCCATTTTATGGAGTTTTAGACATTTATAATTTATAGGTTCATGAGTCATATCAGTTTCAAGTCACATATATCTTTTTTCCTTTAAAAGCCACTGTCATTTAAATGTCATTATAAATGCATGCAGTAGATGGAAGTGAATCATATCACAATGTTGAATACAGGCCAGCACTGTAAATAAATGAGACTGATGCAGAGTAGATGCATTCATGCATCTACTCTGCAAAAAAATAATGTATTAATTACTTCCCCCCTCTCCTCTTATACACTGTAAAAAAAAAACTATATATATGTATATATTCAATATGTATATGTATGAATATATATATGAATATATATGTTTTCTTCAAACTATCAAGAGGAGGGATCACGGGAGAGTTTTTACTCTCAAATAATGCATGCTGGGAAGTCTGCTAATGCAGCTTGAACTCTGTGCAGAATATTAATTCAATTCAACATTTCAAGTCAAAAGACTTCAGTTAGAAAAAAATCATGTTTATAAGTACTTAAGTGTTATGAAAATAAACACAGGTATTTTAAGTGTCAGTAACTAACAAATAACAAATAAAACTTGTGTGTTTACATTAAGTTAATGAGAAAAGATTTGTTGATTCCACTAAATTCCCGTATGATTTTTTTACAGCGTACATCTTTCATCAACCTATTAGATCTTGTTAGTCAATACTGGCACTACCTCAGTAGACAAACATAGCAGGCACATTAGAGCAGTATATTACACAAACAGCTGCAAGATGCATGAGCAGGCCACATGTCTTTGAGTTGATCCACACCTGGGATTTCACTCAGCTTGCTTGTGCTCAAGTGAGAGATTTGCTGTATCCAGGTGTAGGTGTGTGGCAGTTACACTTGAAACTGAGCTGCATAAACTTGAAAAATGATCCTCAAAATGGACTGCTCAAACATTTTATAGACCACTTTTTGCTGTGAATACATCAGGCACCAATAACACGGCAATGTGTGTGTGCATTAAAGCAGCAGGCAGCTGGGAGCCTGTGGTTGCTGGTGAATATTTGATGAGAGAATGGATCCTCTCTCTGGGCAGGTTGAGTACAGTGTGCATACTCAGTCACACACATGAACACACACAGACACACACAGGCAGGCATGCACGCAAATACACACACACACACACACACACACACACACACACAACAACCAGGTGGTACAGTTTCTCTGCCCTGCAGTCTTACGCCAAGCAGGTGCCAGTGAAGGTGATATTAGAGTATTCTGCATAACTCAAGATGAAAAGCACACCAGAAAGTGATGCCTCTTATTCTCCATTGGTCTCCATCTTAGAGATCATTGGGACACACACTCACGCACACATGCAAGGTCATCTTCTCTTTTTCGCCAGTAGCTTTCAAGAGGCAAGAGAGGAATACTAAGAGAGAACTGAAGGCAAAAATGTCTAGAAATTCAGCAATTACAAGTCCACTTGTCCATTCATTCATATTCAACTTTGCCTCTATTTGTAGCATTTCATGCCTACAGTGCCAGTACTTTTGGATGTTGTAGCCCATTTATTACACACCTTTTTAGAGGCTTGATTGATTTATTTTTTTTCTGTGTGGCACTGCAGTGCAGACTTTCCAAATAAGTGTGCACTTATAACTGCATTAGCATAATTTAGCATAAAGGGGGTAACACATCTGCAACAACAAAACCATCTGACATGGTGTTCATTTTGATAGACTAAAGCTACTTTCAAGCCTTTGCAAGTTGTTTTTCCATACTGGTGTGAATTGAATGATTGAAACCACCCTGAAAGTGATAAACACATATAACAGTTTATGTTAAAAAGGGTTATCAGCAATGCAAAGAGTGTGTTTGTAAATGCTAAATGCTGAATAGATTTGAGATGTGTGAACACTTTCAGATATGATGAAAAGCCTGAATTAATTGATTCACAAATCATTCCTCACACTGAAATAGAAATGAGAACTCCTGTACACCTTTGGTAACAATGCTATCGAATCAGTTTGAATTCCTTCGAAAGGAAAATATGCACTGCTAACTGAACAAAGTTTGGCTCTGACACTGTACACTGGTGAGGTCGGAGTCCTCTGGTAGTCTAAAACCCCATCTTCTTTTACACCTCTTCAATTATATACAGCCTGCTGTCTAGACCTTATCAGAGCACCTCTACAAACATTCTGATGTCCACCTCTCTGCCAAACAGCAAACAACTCTGTTCACCAAACAGCAATATAGCCTCGCTCTGCACACCGCCAATAATTATAGTTTTGTCTGTTTGGTGGCAGGGTGAATAAATTTGGCCCGCTTCAGTGATTTTCTGTCACGTGGTTAAAATGTGTATTTCACAGCCTTCCCCCTGCTGCCATAAAAAGGAAGAAAGGAACACAATGCAGATGTGTGCATTTTCTGTTGCCTTTATTAATGGCTACTGATGGCTACAGATATCAGATGTGTGATACAAGAAAGACAGTGAGCACTCAGTACTCAAGGCGTTTGCCAGTTCCAGGAAAGCTTTACATTAGCATTAGAGCAGCTGCAGCTCTGCCATGTCTACCTTCATTTTCTATTTACAGCATCACTGAGACTTCATCACATCTGTTGATGATTCTTTCATATTTATTGCATTTATGAATTTGGTGTCCTCATTTCCATTATCAGACTCAATGTATTTTTATCCTGCCCACTGATTTTCATTCTCTCCCAACCTTCTCTCTTTTGCCAGTGTGACTCTGATCAACAGTGATTTCCTGCTCACTGATTTGCAGGGTTTGGGGGCGTGAACTGTGTTATCCTTAGAATTCTCCCATGACACGGCCACAGAGGGAGGGGCTGGTGGGAAAAGCGAGATAAGAATAGGGGAAGTAGCGATAAGGGTGCAGTGATGCCTTGCGGACGCTGTTTCTTTAAGAGTATTTTTAGTATGGCGGATAGCAGTGGTCACTCGTCAGGAAAAAAAAGGCTGGGTGGCTTAAGAGACTTGTGCTGTGTTTCAGCATGATGCTGAGTGAAGGGCGAAGGCAAAGCACAAGCCATGCTCTCTAGTGACACACAGCACACTGCCAAGGCTTGGTAACTCTACCTGCGTATCATGCGCATTCTAACACAATCAAGTTATCAGCCAGTCAATTACATTGTTGGAACGTTTATAATGTGTGACAAAGTCCTGGCTTGAACCTGCCTGTGAATAACCAGGTGTTCAAGAAGGAAAAGGAACCCATGATGAACCAATTTTATTTTTCCTGTCTAATTTACTTAAAGCTACTGCAAGGAGTTTTTAACTCATACTGGAACGAGGCAATCAGAGAGAAGATTGGCTGTTTTCATAAAGTGATTCATAATGGCTGCCATCAGGTGTGATTCTCCTTAAAATTAGATGATTTACATTTTTCCCCAAAGCTAAAGTGAGAAGTACATTAGACAGTGTAAAATGAAGAAAGAGAAGATTTTTATGCAGATCATTTTATTTTTGACATTATATCTTATGGTTATGACAATGGAAACTTTATTGCTTTTGTCCACAGGGGCCTCCAAAATCAACAAAATATGAAAGTTCCTTGTAGAAGTCCTGCACACTTAAAGGTATTTTGAGCTGAAGCACATCAATGGTGGTGCTAATTTTCACGTCTTAATAATTTTATAAAAATCGGCATTTCATAGCTTGAAAATGGCCTTAAATGTTTAAAATCCTCCTGAACTTTGCAAGGCCAATTCTAACATAGCATTAACCATTTGGGACTAATCTATATCATGAGATTTATATTTAAAAAGAAGGTTTACACCCTCTGATCAGAAATGGGTGGCGCAACTCCCCCAGCCCCGACTCTTGAGTGGGAGTCTGTGAAGTAGGGTGGCCAGGAGTCCACTTTATGTGGGAATGCACAGTTTTTTTTATCCTCTGTCCCACTGTCTCACATATTGAGATGATGTCCCACCTTTTGATTGGCTTGAGTTTTCAAAAGTCAAACCACTAGGTATAAGCTACATCAGTCTGCATTATTCCCCTTCATGATGATCCCTTGATAAACAGCAGGACTACAGCTACAGACTGACACTCCCCCACAGACACACACACACCGGAGAGAACAGCCTTGCAGAGCTGCTAGCATTAGCTCGGCCAGCTACAACACAGATACAACACAGAAACTTCACAAAGTGTCACAAATAGTGCTTCTAGTGGTTGACAAAGCTCCAGCGGACTTTCTGTGTTTCCAGACACAGATATAGAGTCTGACAGCAGTTGCCCATGGTTGGTTAATTCTGACAGCTAGCTTTTATTGCTACATTGTGTGGTGTGTCACACACTGTCATCACAAGACTGTGCCCCTACACAGATTGCCCTGTGTACCCGCAACTCCTCCTTTCAGAATTATGCCATGGGTGGCCTAAAGTTCAGGTCTGCAGGTGCAGTTACAGTTTAAGAGACAATCACTCAGACAGTAGAAGTCAATATATTGCTTTATATTTATACTTTTATATTATATTATACAAACAATATAGCTGGTCACATGAAACATTTATCAGATGTCAACTTCAGTTTTCTATTTGTTGTTTTGGTGCATTCCACCAGTCTTTTGCTCCCATCTAGAGAGTAGTGTCGTGAGTCCATATTTTCCCCTCCTCGGGGCAGATATGTAAATTTAATGACACTGGCAAAGTGTGTGTGATCAGGTTACTGTATAGATTACATGGTGACCCTGCCAAACACACAGGCACAGAGACCTAGAGACCTAGAGAGGACAGCAACACACCTCCATGCAGGTTACTGCTCCACACTGCTCCGGCTCTGCTCCAGAGAAAACCATGCCGGGGAAAAACTGCTTTGCCTTCCTCAAGGGTCAGCGTCAGAGGTGTGTCTTTTTGCAAGCTAGCACCAAAAATACTTTTAAAAAATTGGCTTTTATAAGTGACTCTTTGGTTGTTGTTGTTGTTGTTGTGGAAGTTGCAGCCTCATCCATGAGAATTACAGCTGGGGGAGTTAGAAAATGCTAGGCAGCATTATGCGCCAGTGTGTCGGCTTAATTAAAATGAGCGTGAGATAAGTACTGCTTCTGAGCTCTGTTTGTTTGAGTGTGTTTGTGCATGAGAGAGCCAGATAGAGAAAGAGAGTGTGTTTGAGAGAGAGAGAGAGAGAGAGAGAGAAAGATGGGTTTGTGGGTGCTGGGATCGGGCTCCAATGTGCAGAGAAGAATACAAATGCAGGATAAATGTGATGTCTTTCTAAGGGTTTATGCTTGAGTGAGCAGAAAGGCAGTGCTCCCAGAAAGGACAACCAGAGAGGCACCTGGTCAACTGTCAGACGCGACATGCCCTTATGTCTATATTAATGTTTGGAAAATGGAAATCAGGGATATGTGCATTAATAGCTAGCATTAATGGGCTCTTGGTTTGTCCCATGTCATGCAAGCAGGTCCCAGGCTCAAACCCGTGTGGCCTTCCTCCTACAGTCAAAAAGACTTGCAGGTTATGTGTACTGCAAACTCAGCCACTAAAAAGCCTGTAGGTGTGAGTGTTCCTGTCTGCATGTGGCCTGTGATGGACTGGTGACCTGGATGTACCCCACCTCTCTCCCTATAGGCTTCAGACACCCGAACCTTGAACAGGATAGGTTTCCTCTCATGGAGATCAGCTTTCAATTTCAGTTGTGTAGCATGAACTGGAGTTCTTCATTTAAATGTAAACTGGAAGCACACATAATTTTAGAGAAGCTTTAATGGGACAGTTCAGACTATTTGAGGTGGGGTTGTATCAACAGTCAGTGTATTAGCTACAGTAGAAGGCTGTGGATATGCCACCAGTTAGGAAAGATGGAGAGTAGTACCAGCATCAAAGCTATGCAATGTACTGCTGTGGACAGGATCGTCAGTAAAAAGTATTTTAGCCACTGAAAAAGGGCCCATCTAAAAAAAAAAATTAATATGAGTTGAAGTGTACACTTTATTTAGAATATTTTCACTGCTTTACCGTGCTGTCACACAGACTTTTATGAAGGGAAACCGCTGTTATATAAGCAAATATCGCTGTCTCTATACCAACTAGACTCTATTGGCAAAATCAGTCATTTTAACTCGAAGAATACAGGAGTTGCTGGTCTACCACTGCCTCGATCGGTTAGTTTGTTTGTGTTATTGTGTGACTATGCTGTTTTAAATGGTTAGGTTGGATTCACTGAAGTCACACAGTAACACAGACAAACTAACAGATTGAGGCAGCGGTAGAAGAGTAAACTCCCATGCTCTGTGCAGTAAAATTACTGTTTTGTCAAAGGAGGCTGGTTGAGCAAGAAAGTGATATTTGGCTTATATAATAACAGTTTCCCATCAGAAAAAAACCAAAAAACAGTTTGACAGCAAGGTAAAGAGGTGAAAATATTCTAAATAAAGCCAGCACCTAAAGTGATGTTGATATTTTTAGTTGGGGCATTTTTAGGTGTCCAAAATAAATTTTGTTGCTGACCCTCTCCACAACAGTACATAGCTTCCTACACTGGGATTCCTACTGCTTCTCCAAACTAGGTGCGTGCTGGCTGCCATTTACTGTAGGTAATACACTGAATACAGTGCCTCATACAACTCCACTTCAAATAATCTGAACTATCCCTTTAAGGCCTGTCAGTGAACAGATAACACTCTTTCATAACACTCCTCATCATTAATATTCAGTCATTATATCAAGTCCCAGCTTTTCTAGATGTGGATGCCAGATGTATGACTGTATTTCTCTGAGGAAATCATGTGACTTGAAGGGGTGAATGAGGAAAGAAACATATTACTACAAGCTTCTGGTGAATTAATGTAGGCCTCATATCATTAGGACTGCTAAATCACACCATAGAGAAGGAATCAGAGTGACTGATGCTGTTCATCTTTTGAAATTTCTGCTGGGAATACTGTCTGTATTCTTAGGGAATCTATCTTGAATGGAAAGGAAAATTATATTAAAAAGGTCTTTGAAAGAAATTTTATCTCAGTCCCTCTTGTAAATTTACTCACTACACATGTGGTAAAGCCAGACAAAGGAACCCACAGGTGAAACCTGTTTTAATATTCAACCTTTTCAAACTGTTCCCCATGAGCAGCTTGAATTTCTTTTCACTCCCCAATACACACGGGAGCATCCAATTCATTCTGGGGTCTGTCTTTACGAGTGAGCGATGCTGTTAAAGTCTATGATGCTTCAGCTGTGTGAGCGCAGGATTTAAGTCCGGGTCTGGCATTATCAGAGAGTGCGTGGGAGAAAAAAGGATGGTGACAGTGGAGATTGTAGTTATTGCATTTAAACTGACAAGCGGGGGGAGATCAAAAGAAAAGAACATGATGGTGCCGCATCTGGTGATTGCCTGCTGTCTTACAGTCTTACATAACATTGTTGACTGACAAACACGACTCACTTGTGGAGTGGGATGAAAACAGTTTAACGACATCAAAAACAGTAATGACAAACTCAGATTTTTAGACAGCTGTTTGTTCACCGTGATGTGCTTTAAAATAACAGGCCAAGGAACCACAGATCTGCATTCTTCTCAGGATTTAAAGCAGTCCACGTATTAGACAAAACGGTCACACTATTTTACAGTAATAAGATGTAACAAGCAATACTTAATGTCAAATTAGACAAAAAATTGAAATCATTTGTTCTTTATTAGCCAGTACACAAACACAGCTATAATCTAATTAGACACCATACCCCTAATGGTACACTAATAAGAGATAACATGTATTTCATTAGACCCTTTAGAGGATAATTAGGGACACGTTACAACAGAATTGTACTTTAAACTGAAGTGTATTATTTCCCACTACTGTCCATTGTCTGGTTCATATATTTCTCTTAAACAAGGTAGAAATAGTGTGTGATTTCACTTTAGTTTGTGGTATTGTTCTGTTATAGTATATCTCAAATGATCCTCTAAGACAGTCTAATAAGGGTCTAATAGTGCAAAATAATATACTTTAGTTTAGTACAGTTGTAATGTGTCCCTAATTACCCTCTAAGAAAGTCTAATGAGGGTCTAAAAGTGAGAAATAATACGCTTTAGTTTATAGAACAGTTCTATTCCAATTTGTCCTTAATTATTCTCTAATAAAGTCTGAGGGTGTAATAAAGGGTCTAATACTGTCTAATAGAAAACATGATTATTTTTGTCTAATTTTATACAAAGCACGACTTGCTATGTGTTATTAGAGAACTGTAAAATAAAGTGTGACAAACAAATCATACAATTACATCTCCCACTGGATAATAAGTAGCCTTGATATAAGTTCTACTCTGATACTCCATAAAAACAGGAAGAAGATCATCACTTCATCATTATGTCCCAAAAAAAGATTTTCAAGTACCAGATTGTCAGGATGAGGTAGATATAAGCAGTCTGAGATTACTTAAAGGATTTCCGGCCCGTGTTCGAGCACACAGCAAAGCTACAGCCTATATCCCCAGATGGAGATTGTGCTGATGAATGTTTCCTGTGTATGCGTGTGTGAGTGTGTATGTGTGTGTGTCTGCAATGAAGCCAAATCTGGCGCTTTCCAAAGAGAGACCATAGCGATTCTGCCGCTCACACATCACACATGACGTAACTCTTCCCACAGCCCACACACCACTTGCTCTCCATCCTTCCCACACATCTCACTCACGCTTACCACGTACTGAATAAGAGTGTATCTACTGTATGTCGTGTGTGAATTTGCATGTGATTGTGGGGGCATGTGTCTGTTCAAAAACTCTAGATTTCTGGTGAATTATCTTTCTTATGGCAGAAGGGTGATCTATAGAGGTGAGATTTTTTTGTTTATCCTATTTTGTGTCTCCTCTTGCTCTTAAATCAACTTTTCTAAACCTCTAGATTATATTTTGCAAACCAATTCGCAGGAAGGGTAAAGAGAAAATCCTTTATTTTAATGCACCAGGGGTTTATATTGTGCTATTTACATTGTATGAGTCTTTCTAACAGGATTTATTCAGGATTTCCTTTTCAAAGATGATGGTCAGTTCAGACAGAAGTCGCAGCAAGTCGATTTATCTGGCTTGAGAAAGGAAGAAAGCCAGCAAGTTTTTTTTTCTCACTCTGACGGCAGCAGAGGATAAGATTGCCCAGATTGTCTCTTCGCATCACATCTGCTCTGTAGAAAAACTCTTGTGGGAGAAATGTCAGACTAAGAAGGCCGGCACAGGAAGAAGATAGAGGTTACAGAGACTGAAGAGGTGCTTTGTGCCTGTGGGTCTTCTTATTACATACATCTCCATTAAGTTTTCTATAAACTAAAATGCAACCAGCAGCACTTTAATTCAAGAGGAAATGTCTAGACAGTGTTTGCACAATGGAAGAATTGCTGCACACTGTGGGAAGGCGTCTAGTGCAAAATGTATTTGTTTATGCTAAATAAAGCATGTGATTATGTGCAGTGTAGCTGTGCCCAGACATTTTGCTTTACAAATGTATTGACTGATGTCCCAAACTGGAAGCTGTGTGGATTATATCCAGCATATTGTGCATGGCGTAGCAGGTCTGGAGGCAAGTCTATGGATGGAGCAATTAGTTTTTCTAAACTGACAAAGAGAAGGAAATATGAAAAAGGGCTATTTTAAGGATAATTCTGAGATGTATTGATTTCTGCTGAAATTACTTGTGTTACTCTGTGGGCTTGTACTTTTGGTTGAAATATGAACGATGTTTGGTGTATGGCTGACAATATTTCTTATTCCATCATGTCAGGTATAGACAATTATCTTCATAAAGACAAATTGGACATGCCCAGCTCATTTTTAGTGATGACCAGGCATGCACCTGAACACACATGTCAACACATGGATCTGTGTGAATATGTATTATGTATGTATTAGAATATTAGTCCAGTCTGCCTGACTCATTGATCCTGTATCTGACTGAGGTTTGTGCAAGTTACCGCAAACATGGATATTACTGGACATTTTTTGTTGATGTCACCGTAAGAATGGTAGGCTTAAATAAAACTGGAAAGTCGCTTACAGCAAGAATACACTTGATGTGTCACCACATCATTGGAGCACAAAAAACAAACAAAAAAAAAACAGGCCAGCTCAACTCTGATTTGTAGCTCCTCATTCCCGACACGCAGCAACTAGTGTCAGACTTCAGGTTCTGGCTTCATGTTGCCAGCTTCCATTGAAAATGACTTATTGTCTGATGCTTTGTCACGAGTAGTATGAAAATACTGTTATATTCTATGGCCCCGACCATGGTTCTGAAATATCAACTGTGCTTTGTATAGATAAATCATAGATGTATTATATGAGCCTAGATAAGGCATTGCCACTCAGCCTTGTTGTCAGTTTTTCCCAGTGGCCATTCTCGGTATTGTAGCAAAAAATTCCCCTCTGGCCCAAAAAGCCTCTTCGCACACAGGCCACCAATATAAAAGATTGTCAGTAAAAGTGTTGACAGGACACCTCAAACTGTAAACAAGGTCAGTTATAACTCTTTATACTGTGCATTTTTTTTATCCCTGGAGGTTTTATATTTGTAAAATTTAACTAGAGATGAAAAAAGCCATTTAAAAATCTGTGATATCTTCATAATGTCCAGTCTGTGGGCCAAGTGGAAATTTGCAACCACGGGCAAGGGGGAAAACACTACTGCGCGTATTCAGTGGGCCGTACATCCAGGAACTAAAAGCAGAAACTAGAAAATTTTTTTGGGTTATGTGCCAGGCGAGCTACTCTCAAATGACTGAATGGGCACCATCTTTGAATACACTATCTAATTAATTATAAGACATTTATGAGATAAATCCATGGCACTGTCTGTGGTGCTGAAGTAGCAGACAGATTTGCAGTTTTGCTTTTTCTCCCAGTCCTGCTCCTCTGCCAATTTTGTCTCGGACCTATAATATTCTCTAACTTATATTATAAATACTAAATTCTATACTACATTGTACCTTATACTAGACAAGTTGCAACATGTTGTAGCAGAGGAGCAAGACAATCATAGAGACACACTCCTCCCTGTACTATTCCTATAATATTTATATGATTGTACAGTAGCATCTGGGCTGCTGTTTACAATCAATCCACAGATGAAATATACCATGCCTCACTAGTACGCTATGTAAATGTATGTCTAGTGTACATCATAAAACAGAGAAAGCTTGTAACCATCATAATGTGGTGTTTTGAAAAAGAAAAGTATTGAAAATTACAAATTATCATGAGAAATGAAATTCATTTCAAAGTGAACTAAAAACACGTGACATTGCTCACATGATTCAGCACACTTGCAGCTATGGTCACATTAACCCTCTATACCGCTCATGATCACTACAGTGACATTTCAAATTGCCCTAATATGTCAGCGGTCGCTGAGAATATGCGCAACATGTCACGCAGGAGGGTAAATCTTAAGGTCTCCGCCGCTCATCACACGTGACTCGGGGGAAATAAATCGCCCTGTCCCCTTTAATTTCAATTTCCGTGCGTGATATATATTGTGATCACCTGTCAGATGCGGCGCCTGCGCACTGGAATGGGAGGCGGAGTGGATGTTGATCGCTCTCTATCTGCTGCCCTGTGCCCTCCATCCCTCGGCGATCAGACAGACACGGACAGGGGATATCCGAGGAGGTTTGGGCGAGGATAGGGAGGCAGATCTGCTGTGGATGAAGGTACATTTCCCTTCGCTGTCACTGGAATACCGCGCTTCGGTGTTTGACATTGTGACCGTGGAGGGTGAAGGATGCTCGGCTGCAGGATGGGAGGAGATCAGTGGGGGGACACAGAGCGGATAACAGATGGTATTTCGAGAGATGACAGGGCTTTTGCTGGGTTTCCTCGCTCAATTAGTCTGGTTCATAGTAAAATCAGGGTGGTACAGCATTTAGACTTTTGCAAAACCGGAGCAAGCTGCTGGTCAAGGGCAAAGAAATAGGTGATAATGTGTTTTTTTTTCTTTTTTTTTCCCCATCACCGCTCACCCGTGTCCACGGAGCTGTCATCACCTCTCACCCTCTGCGGACTAACATGTTATCGAGTTTAATGCATGCTGCCTTTTCATTGCGATAAAACGCCGTGTGGAGATATCTGATCCACAACCGCCTCTGGGTGGACCATTGCTGCCAGTGGGCTGAGCGTAGTAAATCCAGCTGCTAGGCTAAATATATACACAGACAAATGCTCATCACAGCCCTTGATGGTGCTTTTTTTTTGAAAAGGAAAGTATCAGTATTGACTTCCCATGCATTATTTGACGGGCCCCTACCCGGATGTGCCTGCAGTTTCTCCAGAGAGAGCGCTAGATGTCCTGTGTTTACTCGTCTTGCTGCTGTAAAACATGTCCTGCATGAGATTTCTCACTCGGTGCCATTTGGCTGATGAGTGAGGAAAACCCGAGGATGAATTCTTTGACGGTGGCAGCAAAAACAGTAATCTGCACCTGTGAGTCCACCTTGAATGCTCATTTGACCTGGCTTTGTAGTAGCCGGGGTGTTGCACATTGCTCTGTATTGTGTAGCTGTCGGAAAGGGATCTGTGAGGTTTGTGTACGCTGTGATCAACAGAGCGGCTCTGACCCTGTCCATGGTCCTGAAAGCAACAGTCGGCGCGGAGTAAATCAAAGTGAGGCTGCATCATTAATGGCTTTCTCTGTTTAGAGGCGACGATTGCAATGCAAATTATAATCGTTTCAGCTGCCGCGATGAAAGTAAATTTTATCTGTCGACCCCTGTTGTGTGTCATAAACACAGTTTCTTCACATTTACAGTGTATTCAAATGTAAATTCCTCTATCGTAAAAACGTGCAGTTTACGGATTAAGATAAAGATGCACGGCTCTAATCGCGAGAGTTAAGCACATGGTATTATGTAACACACTGGTGGTCTCCTAAGTGGAGTTGTTAGGGATAACTTGATTACAGATCTGCCTCAATTTGATTTTTTAAAAGGGATGACACCCACCTTAGACACTGAATCACGTGATGAACACGTTGAAATACAGAACTGGAATAATCTCCCCCATCACTACACTGTAAAAAGTTGAGAACACTCAAAATTTCAAGGCAACTTATTTCAATAGATTCTCTCCAAATTTTGAAAAGGTTTTACCAACTATAATAATCTGTTGAGATAATTTATGTTTCTTCTTTAAACTTGAATGTTTGAGTTTTAGAAACCCCTCAAGAATTGTGTTTGAAAAAAACTGAGTAAACTCATTGAAGTGAAAGTGAATAATAATCCAATATTTTCAGTTGCAAACAATTACAGGAGAATTCTGTTATATATTTACTGTAATAAATCATAAAATGATCATGATATGTCATCGGAGATCAAGGAAACTTGCCAAGTAGAAATACTTGCTTATGTCGAGGCTGCAGCCACGGTGTCCCCCTTTTAAATGTCTATTCTGGGCCGGAGTAACTGTTTATGTATCCCAGTTTGATGTTAATTAGAGTTCAAATTAATGCCAAATGCTCAACAAAGGAGTAAGTGTCTGAATCGCAAGAAATCAATAATAATGTTGAATCCCTAGATGTTTATAACGGTTGAATGAATATGTTAATGGTGTCTGGCAAGCAGTGAGACAGGCAGCCACTTAATTCAAAGTCCAGGGTTTGTATTTTCAGAATGCTGGGCTTTTGTTTACATTGACACTCAATTGACACTTACAAACAGCTGATCAACTTGCTTGTTATTCTCAGTTTATGATGTCTCACGTGTCCTGCGCTCCTGCGGGGCTTCTGCAGCAAAGCTTCACCGAGTCTCGGGAGGTGGGGTCATGGGGAAACAAATGGCTTCAACCATAGAGCGTATATTAAATAGAATTTCAACCTATTTATTATACAATCTATGGGTCCAACTCACTAATTGGACAGCTGTGCTCATTTTTGAATGCACAATTGCTGCATATTGCTCTTTTAATTTTTAGGCATCCAAATAATCACAAATTTAAGTGTTCACAGCTCACTGTGAGGATTTTTTGAAATTTAGAATTTTTTTTGGTATTTCTAAAATTCTAAATTTCAAAGAAGAAAAGTAAATTATATCAAGAAAAGATTATAGGTCAGCAAAACTTTTTTTACATATTACAATCAACAGCTCCATTATAATTATTCAAAAACATATGAAAAGGGTCTATAATTCATAAGGATTTGCCACATTTCTTCAGGGTTTGTAAAGGTCCTGGAAATCCTTAAAACACTTGAATTTTAAAGTGGTGTTTTCAATGTTTGAAAAGTGCTTTGATTGTGGATAAAATACTTGAAACTGTTTGAAAATGTACTGCATTATGTTTATAACCTACCTGACCGAATAGTTTGCTTTTTAGGTAAAGAAATAAAATAAGTCATATATTGGCCAGATTGTATAGAATGCCAAGTTTACTTACAGACAGGTGATGCATTTTGAAGCATGAAACTTCAGTCAGGTTGCGTTCTGTAGAATGCTTTCATGAAACATATTTTTTTGGTTTTATAGCACAGTGACATCTGATTTAAACAGTAGAATCTGTTTGAGATGTTTGTAAATGTACGGGAAGTATAGTTGATTGAGTCTCAAATTCCAGGATATCAAATACTGATGTTTTTGGTTGGCAAAATGTCCCTAGAAAGCCTGGATCCACTTGAGGTTTCTGACCTGTTAAAAGGAAGTTCTTCCCTGCCACAGTTGCCTTAGTGCTTGCTCTTGGTGGGAACAGTTGGGTTTATAAAGAATACAGTCTAGACCTGCTTCATTTAAAAAGTTTATGATTTGGCGCCATACAAATAACATTGAATTGAATTGCATTTTACAATGTTTTTTGTTTGTTTGTTTGTTTTTTTTTTGCATATTATGCCTTTAATGTGATGAAGAAGTGAAATAATCATTTGGAGCTTGAACATGCACCTTGACCTGTACCTTTTTAATAAATTTTGTATTACTGCTTAGCCTTGACACTTTGATGGAGTATAACTATTGTTATTTATAGGAGAGTTATCTTCATGAGCCTTTTTTGGCTTCCAGCGTCTGATATTAGATGCTATTAGGTTTCCTCTGCATCCATTATACTTACGCTGTGCGTCGCTGCAGCAGGTTTTGTTTACCAGACAACATATTGGCTCAGACAGTGCTGTAAATGTGGTTCACAAATTCTCACGCTCTCTTTCATTATCCCTCCCTCTTGTCTTGTTCCCTGTCAGCTCACACTTCCTCTCTGTCTGTTTTTTTCATGCATTTAGGAAGTCTGGTGTAGATGCTGAGCCAGAGGAGAGCCCGGGGAGCAGCAGCAGCAGCAGCAGCAGTGGGGCTGTAGATGCCCTCTCCACAGCTCCGGCCCCAGCCCCCCCCCAGGCCTCTGCAGGAGAGCCAGGACAGAGAGGAGACAGCTCCTGCTCTGACTCCGACGACAGTCCTGTAGATTCCAGCTCCTGTGAGGAGGACGAGGAGGAGGACGACGAGGAAGAGGAGGAGGAAGAGGAGGGGGAGGAGGAAGACCCCACTATGTTCTCCTCCAAATTCCTTAGTGGGGCCAACCCCCTCAATGCTGTGTCCTCTGCTGTGAATAAGTTTGGCTTATTTGGAGACGATGGGGAGGGGGATAAAAATCAGAAAGCATCTCCCCAGCAAGTGGGGAAGGCACCTGGAGAACAGCAGCAGCCAGGAGCAGGTCCTGTTAAAGGCCCGCAACAGCAGCAGGGGGCCCAAAAATCAGGCCAGCCCCCCCCTATGCAAAAGAGCCAGCCTCCACCTAAACAAGGTTCACCACAGGTGCAAGGGAATGGAAGTAGCCCAAGCAAGCCTGGGCAACAACGCTCCAAGGCAGGACAAGCGAGGCCAGCTTAGGAGGCCACAGAAATCAAGCTAATGGTTCACCGACCTGTAGGTCAGACAACAATCTACTAAAGTGGTCACCAGATCTCCAAAGGCCATCAGAAAAAGGTTCCAGAATGCACAAACAAGGGCCTGCTAAGGTGGTACACAGCAACAAGATACCTGACAAAAGTGGCTCACAAAACCTGGTCCCACAAGGCAGGGTCACCTAAAGTTAGGAACTGCAAACAGCAGGGCTGCCAAGGACCTGGACATCACAACAGGCTCAACCTAAACCTTCACAAACAAGGGTTGCCCCTAAAAAACCTTCACAGCAAAAGGGTTCCCCTAAACCTTACAGCAACACAGGGTTCCCCTAAACCTGTCACAGCAACAACAAGGTTCCCTAAACCTTACAGCAACAACGGGCTCACTAACAGTGGGACAGCCACAGCAAGGCTTCGGACTCACCCCACAACAGGTCCCTCTATAAGCCTGTACACTGTCGTCCGGGCAGGTTCTCACACCTAAGGTGACCTCATCAAAAGCAAGCTAAGTCCTTGCCAGGTGTTAAGACACTAAACTTAAATCAACACAAGGAACCACTACCATAAAACCTTCACAGGATGTAAACGAAGTGTGCACATCTAGTGTGGCTCAGCTCCAGATTCGACGTAAGTAATGGTTTAGATTGGTTATCTATCTATCTATCTATCTACATATGCAGTACCATGCTTGAATATTCTGGTTTTACTGACTCTGAATTGATTCTTAGTCCTGTCATGGTTTCTTGCCAATAAGCGAGCATGAATGGTGTGACCATCAAGTAGCAACAGAATTTGTGAGTCTAAAGCTTTGCGGTGGACCCTAAGGTGATTTCTGTAAATAGCAATGTAGCAATTGTACTAACTACTTAGCAATCTATCACATAGCTGACTAGTTCACTGCATTGCTAAATACCATTAAAAATACCTGTATAGATTTAAAACGGAAAGTGAGATAGTTGATGTGGTCAGCCTTTTCAACGTATTGGGCACAGGCAAAGTAACTGGCTTAGAATGGGTTAATATTCTTCTACTATGCAATTTAATAGTGGTATCATTAATTTGTGAAAGTTCATTCAACATGAAACAAATATTCAACACTTTTCTCAGGCTTTCTTGAATACAGATATAATTAACAGAGAAATAAAGTAGAAATATGTAATATATTTACTCTACTGCATTATACAATGACCATCATATGTCTTTAGAGATTAAGAAACATGCTAAGATGAAATACTGGCTTCTCCGACACCAACGCAACAGCCAGTTTTGTTCTTCTTTGGAAATGTCCATTCTGGTGTGTGACGTCTGTTTTGTTTTTGTTTTTTGTTTTTTTTTTTTGTTTTTTTTTTTTTTTGTCCTGTGTGATTCCGCACAATGCCTGTTTCACCTTTATTCACTTTACATGGAGCTAAAATTAATACAGGATGTCAGCCGAATGAGTTAGTGTCTGTTTATGAGTCGTGAGACATTAATTATATATAATTAGATGTTTATAACGTTAAATTGAGCAATATGTGGGTGGAGTATGGCAGGCAGTGAGACAGGCAGTGCCTGAACTCCAAGTCCAGAGTGTGTATTTTTGGAGGAGTGGGTTCTTGTTTTCAGGATAGGTGTCTCAGCTTTACATTGACAGATGATTGACAGTTATAAACAGCTGATGAACTTACAGTGGAGGACTTGATGTTGGTTATTGTCAAAATATAATGTTGCACTTGTGTAAGATCAGTGTCCCTGCAGACTGCTGAAAACAACTCGCTCACAACTATTTAATATACCAGTATGGCTCCAACTCACTATTTGGACTTTTTAAATGGTTACAAATTTCTCCTTTAATTTTCATTAGCATGGCTGAATTTGTTAAAAGTTATATAGGTTATTGATGATGTAATTTTGTGAACTGTGTTATGCCATACAATTTATGTTTGTATTTTTTCTTTTACTTAGCGTGCTTTACAGTAATGTTGCATCATTGTAAAAATGTATATATCTTTTTATGGTTTTTTTTGTATAGGGGCGTGAGTGGCTTTGTCTTACCTGCCAGATACAGAGAGCTCAAGGAGCTTCTGAACCACCAGGACCTTCAATGAAAAAGCCAACGCCCAACAAAGCTTCTGCTACTCCACCATCTCCTGCTGCACCTGTCAAAAAAGACATGTCAGCACCAGGTTCACCTCAAAAAACGCAGCCTGCGTCGGGTAAAGTGCCAGCCAAGGGTGAGGCTGCCAAAGGACAAGAAAGTCAAAAACAGGCCAGCCCAGCTCCTGTTCAGAAAATGACAC
Source organism: Lutjanus argentimaculatus (assembly GCA_034769285.1). Taxonomy (NCBI): domain Eukaryota; kingdom Metazoa; phylum Chordata; class Actinopteri; order Lutjaniformes; family Lutjanidae; genus Lutjanus; species Lutjanus argentimaculatus. Next base: position 13,295,101 of record JAWZSL010000012.1, on the reverse strand, counting down.
CTGAGACCCAAAGAACAACAGGGTCTCCAAAACCAGACCAGACAAGTCAAACTGCACGCAAGCAAAGCAGCCACCACCCAGCTCCCCAGCAGGGCTCAGGGGGTTTATTTGGCTTTGGTGGTGCTAAAACTGAAGCTGCAAAGCCTGAAGATTCAGTTACTGGGAAGAGTTGTTTTGGTTTTTGGTTGCCTCCATTTTCAGTTCAGCATCTACTTTCGATTGCCTCAGCTGTTCGAGGATGAGCTAAAACCACACCACAGTTATCCCAAAATGCAGTCATGCGAAGAGAGAGCAAACCACCTGCTATCCAAAGTCAGCCAAGACAGAAACAAGAGCAACCCCACAGCAAAAGCTCCTCCAGCAGGCCAGACCAAAGTGGATAAAGCTCCATCAGTGACTCAAAGGCAGCAGCAGCCTCCCAAAATGTTCCTAAAGTGGGTCAATCTGCTTGTCCAATCTGTAAGATGGTGCTCAACGTGGGCTCAAAGGATCCTCCCAACTACAGCACCTGCACTGAATGCAAAAGCATTGTGTGCAACCAGTGTGGATTTAACCCCATGCCAAACGTAACAGAGGTAAGACACATATGATATTGATTAAATTAACTGAAGGAATAAATGAAGAATTGAAAAAAGAAAGGAAAGTATCAAAATTTTAGTTTAAAATTAACATGCATCACTAAACAATTTGATTATTTCTGAGGCAAATTGCTTTTATTTTGTTAGTGATCTGATTGGTCTTAAAGAGCCCGTCTGCTGGTTTGGTCCAGGTTGTTACATTAGTGCCTCACAGGTCTCAAGTGTTCATTACTTAGATACAATACTGTAGCATGCTCATGATACTTGTGAATTAAGCTCTTTGAAGCTGTTAAGTGCCTATTTGATGTTCAGAGTGGTTGCTTTCATTTAATTGTTTGGATTGTTATTCCCAAATGGTATAACACTTTTACATGCAGAGGATGACAAAGCAGCAGGCATTTTCAAGTTACAAAGTCAGCATTCAACTGAATACAGAGGCATGTTTTAGAAGTGATTCCATCTCATGGGATTGTATGAACAGATAAATTACACCAAACAGATTTAAACCACATTCAAATTGAAGTGGTATTTGTTTTTGTTTTTTAAAGGCAGACTTGTTACAATGTCCCCTGAAGTGACTGAAGTTGCAAAGTTTTTCATTTTCATTCCATATTCTACTCACAGAACCTTGAGTCTCTAGTGAGAAGACTGTGTCAGACCCTCACATACAAAAGTATCTCCATGTACCTGTTGTGTCACTGTCTTTTTCCATAATCTCACAGCTCTTTAAAGTAAAAAAGGAGTTTTTACTTTAGCATTTTTAGATTAACAGGACAATTAGAGAGGTAATAATAAAATTATTGCATGGTTGCATGTGGATGTTGATCAATGTTTCTTTAAAAAAAGCCTTTTGTTGGTTATTCATCCTGTTAAATACACCTAGACATACACACAAATACACCTTACAGGGAATGTCTTGTAGGGAATACCACATACAGGGTAAATGGCCATGGCATCTTCCAGGCTGTCTGAAGCACAGAGGACTTGTCACTTGACTCTGTAATTCAATGCACAGTTAGTAAGCTACCTTGCCAAGGACAGTCCAAGGCTACTTGATCATGTGATACTGCTTTAACAAATCGCTAAAACAGTGCTGAACCAAAAACCGGATCTGTGCATTTTGCTCTGTGAAAGTGAGTGTTGTTGCACAGTTTAAGCCACTGAAACATTTTCAATACTGTCACTTGGCTCACTTTTTACAAGCTTACTTTTGCACTTTTACAATGATACAATTAGTAGATTAAACTTAACTTTAAAGACGTTTAATAAAATTCAAACATCTGATGTGCAATTATATTAAATACTGTGGTCAAAAGTGGATGTTAACAAAAGTATTAATAGGGACTAAGCTAGATGGTGTGTTTCTCACATCATACATCTTATCAAGATTAAATAAACCTCATCAGTCCTAATATTTGGAGCAATCCAGTCCTGTCTTCAGCTAAATTGCTGTAGCCATTCACACACTCTGCTCACAGTATTCCATGATTCTCTGTGTGTGTGTGTGTGTGTGTGTGTGTGTGTGTGTGTGTGTGTGTGTGTGTGTGTGTGGTGTGTGGTGTGTGTGTGTGTGTGTGTGTTGTGTGTGTGTGTGTGTTGGGGAAGGGGTGTTTGTTACTGTACAGCTTTCATTATGTTTTGCTGATTTGTTTATTTATGGTGTTTTTAAAGGGAAAAGAGTGGCTTTGTCTAAACTGCCAGGTGAAACGAGCTGCTGCTGGAATTGAACCTCCGAAAGACACATCTAAAAAACCTACTCCAGCACAGCCTGCACAACAAAAGACGTCTGCACCAGGCTCTCCACAGAGGAAAGTGTCTACGCCAGCAGCACAACCTGCCAAGGCTGATGCTGTTAAAGGACCAGACAGTTCTAAACAGGCCAGCCCAGCTCCTGGTCAGAAAACACCTCAGGAGAGCCGGAAGACAGGTCCTCAGAAACAACCAGACCAGACAAGCCAAACTGCACGAAAGCCAAGTGATGCCACTGCAGCTCCACAGCAAGAGTCAGGAGGCTTCTTTGGATTTGGTGGTCCTAAAATCAGACTGATGCTGCAAAGCCTGCAGAGTCAGTGACTGGGAAGATGTTTGGTTTTGGTTCCTCCATCTTCAGTTCTGCATCCACTTTGATTTCCCCATCTGTTCAAGATGAGCCCAAAACTACACCTCCAGTTTCTCCCAAAATGCCTGCTGCAAAGGACTCCAAATCCCCCACTGCCAAAAAAACAGAACAGGAGAAGAAACCAGAACAACCCCAGCAGACCAGGGGTCCTCCCTCATCCCAGCTAAAAGCAGACAAACCTCCATCAGAGCCACCACAGAAAGCAGCAGCTTCCCCAGTCATTTCCAAAGCAGGCCAGTCCACCTGTCCTCTCTGTAAATTGGAACTCAATGTGGGCTCTAAAGATCCTCCCAACTACAACACCTGTACAATGTGCAGAAACACTGTCTGTAACCAATGTGGATTTAATCCCACACCAAATGTTAAGGAGGTAAGATAATATATTTTTTTTTAAAAAGTAAAACAAAAAAAAGTAGAAAAGATTTAGAACACACACTGTTACATAATGTCTTTTTCCTTAATAATGTAATTAATGTATTTTAAATAAAATACAATGCATTCCATTATACCACAACACTGATCTAAATTTTACTCAACTGTTTGCTCTAATACAGGTGAAGGAGTGGCTATGTCTCAACTGCCAGATGCAGAGAGCACTAGGAGCATCTGAGCCTCCAGGAACTCCAATGATGAAACTCCAGGCCTCACCAAATAAAGCACCTGCCAATGTCCCAAATAAGGAAACTCCCTCACTAGATAAATCTCAAAAGAAAGACATTCCACCAACTTCTGAATCTAAAATAAAGGGGACCTCTGCCCCAGGCTCCCCTCAGAGGAAACAACCTGGAACGGCAGAGCAGCCAGTAAAGGCTGAAGTCGGGAAAGGTCCAGAAAGTCAGAAACAAGTCAGTCCAGCTCCTGGTCAGAAGACTCCCCAAGAAGGCCGGAAGACAGGTCCTCAGAAACCACCAGACCAGACAAGTCAAACTGGACGTAAGCAGAGCAATACTACCTCAACTACGCAAGAGGAATCTGGAGGGTTCTTTGGATTTGGCAGTCCTAAACCTCAACCTGATTCTGCAAAGCCTACAGAATCACTGGGTGGAAAAATGTTTGGCTTTGGCTCCTCCATCTTCAGTTCTGCATCCACTTTAATAAACTCAGCTGTCCAGGATGAATCCAAAATAACACCTCCAGTTTCTCCCAAGATGCCTGCTGCAAATGCACCCAAATCACCTCTTGCACAGAAGAAAGAGCAGGAGAAGAAACCAGAGCAAGCCCAGCAGCCCAAGAAATCTCCATCGCTACAAGCCAAAGTAGATAAAGCTCCATCAGAGCCTCCAAAGGATGCAGCTGCTTCCCCAGCTGTTCCCAAAGCAGGCCAATCTACCTGTCCAATCTGTAAGGTGGAACTCAACATTGGCTCTAAGGAACCTCCCAACTACAGCAAGTGCACTGAATGCAAGAACACTGTCTGTAACCAGTGTGGATTTAATCCAATGCCAAATGTGTCAGAGGTAATAAAAGCAAAGATTAGAAAATTCCTAAATTTTATTTAGAAATACAGAATACAAATAAAAAAATAAAAAAATACAAATACAAATACCAAAAGTAACATATGACAACCCATAATTGAACAGGGATACCTTATGAACTCTAAAAAGCACATATTTTGACATAGTGAAGTGATTGCATGCAGATGATGTAAATGTTTCTTATTTTAATTTGACATATTTTGTGTTTGCAGATAAAAGAATGGTTGTGCCTGAACTGTCAGATGAAGAGAGCTCTAAGTGCATCTGAAGTCACAGCACCTAATTTGAAACCTCAAAATGCAGCTAACAAAATTTCTCCATCAGCTGCAAATCAGAAAACAACAGCTCCCAATCACATGGAAACTCAAAAGAAGGAATTATCAAAATCTGATGCACCTGTAAAGATGGAGACTCCAGCGGCTGATACAGTTCAAAAGAAGGGGAGTTCCATACCAGGTTCTCCTCAGAGGACACAGCCTACAGCAGGGACACAGGCAGCAAAAGGACCACAAAGTGACACACAGGCTAGCCCCAAGAAAACTCCTCTCGATGTCAAGGGAGCATCAGGTTCTCAAAAACCAGTTGACCAAGCAAGTAGTCCTAAAACAAGGCCTGACACTTCAAAAACAACAGAGTCCATGAGTGGGAAGATGTTTGGTTTTGGTTCCTCAATTTTCAGCTCTGCATCCACATTAATATCATCTGCTGTTCAGGAAGAATCACGCACTACACCACCAGGTTCTCGTAAGATGTCTGCACCAGCTCAAGTCTCTCCCAAGATGTCTGCTGTACCCAAGATTTCTCCCAAAGGTACACCGACAGTTTCTCCCAAAATGTCACCAGCAAGAGAGCCCAAAACTGTTACTCAGACGCCAGAGCAGAAGAAGACAGCAGAAGAATTTGCGAAGAGCAAACAAGACAAAGCTTCTTCACAGCCACCAAAGGAGGCAACAACATCCAATAATGCAGGCGAGGCCAACTGTCCACTGTGTAAGGTTGAGCTTAACATCGGCTCCAAGGACCCTCCGAACTACAACACCTGCACTGAGTGCAAGACTACTGTCTGTACCCAATGTGGATTTAACCCAATGCCTATAGGAGAGGTAAGAGAAGGAATAGAAAAACAGCCTCTACGACAAAAAAATCTTTATTTACTGCTTGCATTTACAGTGTATTTGCAGTCAGCACATTTAAAATTATATTGTATATTGATCTTTGATCTCCTTCTACATTGACCTGTAGGGCAGTTCTGTGGAGTAATTTTCTCTAAATATCCAGGTTGTTGTAAATTATTGAAATTTCCTGTTCCAAAGCAACACATAACCAGATGTCTACTGTATTTTAGGTAAAAGAGTGGCTATGTCTTAACTGTCAGATGAAACGAGCAGTTGGAGCATCTGAGGCCCCAGGACCACCAACACTAAAGTCCCAAACATCACCAGTAAAGTTCCATCACCTGCTGCAGTCCAGTTGAAGGATTCCTCCAAACCAGTTACACCTCCCAAGAAGGAAAGTCCTGTTGTGCAAAAGAAGGAGACCTCAGAGCCAGCCTCACCACAGAGAAAACAGTCTACACCATCAGTGCAGTCAGGCAAACCTGAGGCAGGTATTGCACCTGTGAAACAGGACAGCCCAGCTCCCGGTCAGAAAACACCTCAAGAGAGCCGGAAGACAGGTCCCCAGAAACAACCAGTGCAGACAAGCCAACCTGCACGAAAGCCAAGTGATGCCAGTGCAGCAACACAACAAGAGTCAGGAGGCTTCTTTGGCTTTGGTGGTCCTAAATCTCAACCTGATGCTGCAAAGCCGCCTGAGTCAGTGACTGGGAAAATGTTTGGCTTTGGTTCTTCCATATTCAGTTCTGCATCTACTTTGATAACATCAGCTGTTCAGGACCAGCCCAAAACTACTCCACCAGTTTCTCCAAAGATGTCTCCTGCAAAAGAGATGAAGTCCCCTAGTACACAGAAGCTGGACCAGCAGAAGAAAACAGAGCCTTCCAAGGCACCTCCAATGGGACAGGGCAAATTGGAAAAAGCTCCATCAGAGCCTCCAAAGGCTGCAGCAGTCTCCCAAGCCACTGTCAAGCCAGGCCAGTCTACCTGTCCACTCTGTAAGGTCGAACTCAACATGGGTTCTAAGGATCCCCCTAACTACAATACCTGCACTGAATGCAAGAACACTGTCTGTAACCAGTGTGGATTTAACCCCATGCCAAATGAAACTGCGGTAAGACTATAAAGACTTAAGTATTTTTTTATTACATTCTCATTCTTACATTTGACAGTTAACTGACTGTAAAGAGTAACACCACATTCCCATTTTTGTCTCTTACTGGCTCTTCATTGTGTTCAAATTATGCACGGCTTTGTGCATTATTTTCTAGGAGTAATAAAAATTGAAATTTCGTAATTTATATTTCAACAGTTGCTGAAATCTAACAAAAAAAAATGCTTGCTGTCTTGCATAAATATGAAACACTGAGTAACTGACCCTTCCTAAGTTCCACCCCTTTTCACACTGTGCTTCGATGACAGTTGAGCAAGACTGGTGTCTCCGTCAGCTTTTCTCCTTTCCTTTTTCCTGTACTTAGATATGCTATGGCTTGTCTAAGTTGAAAAGAAAACCACATGTTGAGGATGATTAAAAGACATTGCTGGTGGACCTGTAAAAGCCACATATATTCACATCTTAAGCTAGCTAATGTTAGCAAAATTCTAGCTAACTGTCTAGCTAATCTACATCAATCATTAGCTTGCTAGTTAGCCAGTGTTTTGATAACATTAGTTTGATAGTTAGCTAGCATTTTGCTAACATTAGTTAACTTAAGATATGACCTTATATGTCACTTGTACAGGAAAAGGAGAAAGCTGACAGATGTACCAAGCTTGTGCAATTTTCATTGGAGTATAGAGCAAAAAGGTGTGGGACTTAGGAGGGGTCAATTATACACAGATTACAATTAATGGTTAATTAACTTTTCTTTCTTTTTTCTTTTTTAGGTGAAGGAGTGGCTGTGTCTTAACTGCCAGATGCAGCGGGCTCTTGGAGTGACAAAGCCCTCAGTGGTCACTTCTGTCAACACTCCGATACCTGCAAAACCCCAAAAGAAAGATATTGTTACGCCAGCTGATGTTGAAAAGAAAGAGTCGTCAGCACCACAGTCACCTCAGAGGAAACCACAGCCAGCTACAACCGAGGCTGCTAAAAAGCCTGATGGTCAGAAACAGCCCAGTCCAGTTCCTTCTCAGAAAAAGCCGCAGGAGCCCCAGAAAACTTCAGGTCCTAGCAAAACACCAGAACAGACAAGGCAAACTGAACGTAAACAGAGTAATGCCACAGCAGTGACACAACAAGAGTCAGGAGGCTTCTTTGGCTTTGGTGGTGGCAAACCCCAACCTGATGCTGCAAAGCCGGCTGAGTCAGTGACTGGAAAAATGTTTGGCTTTGGTTCTTCCATCTTCAGTTCTGCCTCTACCTTGATTGCCTCAGCTGCTCAGGACCAGCCCAAGACCACTCCACCAGTTTCTCCAAAGATGTCTCCTGCAAAAGAGATAAAGTCCCCTAGTACCCAGAAACTGGACCAGCAGAAGAAAACACACCCACCCCAGCAGACCAAGACACCTCCATTGGGACAGGGCAAATTGGAAAAAGCTCCATCAGAGCCTCCAAAGGCTGCAGCAGTCTCCCAAGCCACTGTTAAGCCAGGCCCATCTACCTGTCCACTCTGTAAGGTCGAACTCAACATGGGTTCTAAGGATCCCCCTAACTACAATACCTGCACTGAATGCAAGAACACTGTCTGTAACCAGTGTGGATTTAACCCCATGCCAAATGTGTCTGAAGTAAGTGAGATATATGCATTAATGATTATATTTCATATAATATCTATATTTCTATATATACTTTATTTTACACTCAAAATATATATTGTCAGTCTGAAAATAGATAATGTGGTCTACAATACATAACTGCCTTTTGTTGTTTATAATGTTGTTCAAATGCTTTACGAAAAAAATACTCAAAATTATATGTTTTTCCCCACAGATGAAGGAGTGGTTGTGTCTAACTTGTCAGATGCAAAGAGCTCTCAAAGCATCTGAATCAGTAGAACCTCCTCTGATGAAACCCCAGGCATCACCCAACAAAGTGTTGACACCCATTGCTGCTGCCAGTCAAAAGAAAGACATTATTGTCACACAAAAAGCAGAAATGCCAGACAAAAATCAGGACAGTTCAACACCAGGTGCACCACAAAAGAAAGAAGAAACTCAACCTCCCTCTCAAATGGATATTACCCAAACATCAACCACTGCCTCACTGGATGCAAAAGAGACTCCAGCTACTGTTTCAGCCCCAACAAAAGAGGAGAAAACTGGTTCACCACCCACCAAGGAGGTTCCAACCTCCACTGCACCTCCTACCAAAGAGACAACAGCTGTAGTTTCAGACCACAATAAACCACTGCCTGTTCAAGCTCCTCCTGTCAGCAAAGATACTGAACTGTCTCTTCAGGACAAAAAAGGTATCATTCCACCTCGTTCTCCTCCAACTAAAGAAATATTAGAAAAGAAAGAGGAGAAAGCTGGAATGGATCAGAAATCAACTGATCAACCAGTCACATCCACTGATGAAGTACAGCCCCAGCAAGCCCTAACCAAAGAATCAAAACCTGTTGAAACACCACTTGCTAAATCTGCTCCTCAGGCTGCAAAGCCAACAAATCAAGAGTCAGGTGGATTCCTCGGCTTTGGTAGTCCTAAATCTCAGCGTTCTGGCTCAATAACAACAGAAGCAGTGACTGGGAAGATGTTGGGATTTGGTACATCCCTGTTCAGCTCAGCATCAACCTTGATAACATCTGCAGTTCAGGAGTCCCGCACAACACCACCAAGTTCACGCAAAATGTCTGCCCCAGCACAAGTCTCTGACAAAAGGCAGGCTTCACAGATTTCTCCAAAGCCCAGCCCACCAGTTTCTCCAAGGATGACTCCAGCAAAGGAGGCCAAGCAGCCTGCTGCTCAGAAACCAAATCTGGAAAAGAAAGAAGATCAACCTCAGCAGGTCAAGGGTCCTCCATCAGGACAGACAAAAGTCGACAAGAGTCCATCAGAGCCTGCAAAACCAGAGGCCTCCCAAGCTGCTCCCAAAGTGGGCCAGTCTACTTGTCCACTTTGTAAGGTGGAACTTAACATGGGCTCCAAAGATCCTCCCAACTACAACACCTGCACTGAATGCAAAACTACTGTCTGCAGCAAATGTGGATTTAGTCCTATGCCAAATTTAACAGAGGTAATTAAATGACTAAATGCTTAATTTCATGTAGAATTAATTTTCTCATCCAACATTTTTGGTTACCAGTTTAATCAGTTGATCTGTTTTATCTCTATACATTGGCTGAGTGAATGTTCAACTTCTGGTTGGTCGGATTTTGAAATAGAAAGGACTATATCATTGATTATTTGTTAATTGATTTTCCTTGTTCCCATGACCATTTAATTTATTGTAAATTTGTCAGTTTTCTCCAGTTGTTGTTGTCACTCCCAGTTTAAAAAAGCATGATTTTGGACCAATGTATCAAAGTACTGGTTTGAGTGTTATTATTTAACAAATGAAAAGGATATCACTCATGTTATGTGTTTGCTGTGTTTGTGTTTTTTTTAGGAGAAGGAATGGCTTTGTCTCAACTGCCAGATGCAGAGAGCACTCGGAGCCTCTGAACCTCCAGGTCTTCCCATGATAAAACCCCAGCCTTCACCAATCAAAGAGGTCCCTGCCCCCACAAAGAAGCAAGAGACCACAGTGTCAACAGTTCAGGAAGACATCCTTAAACCAGTTCTACCCAAAAGTGAGACTGTTAATGTTGCCACAACCCAAGAAACTATTGCGGCTTCATTGCCTGACAAAACTGTTCCATCCACCATATTAAAGACTGAAGTTTCACCAGCTTCACAAAAGCTTTCTGAAGAGACACCCAAAGGACAACATGGCACTCTCCAGCAACAGCTTCCAAAAGCTGTGACTTCTACTGATAAGTCTGGTCCTCCACCAGATCAAGAGGCAGGGGAGACACCCCCACAAGAGCCTCCAAAAGCCGTGACTTCTACTGCAAAGGCTGCTCCTCCACCAGATCAGGAAGTTGGAAAGACACCCCCACAAGAACTTCCCAAAGCTGTGACTTCCACTGCAAAGGCTGCTCCTCCACCAGGTCCAGAAGCAGGAAAGCCACCCTCACAACAGGCCCCAAAAACTATGTCTTCTGTTGCCAAGTCTGCTCCTCCACCAGGTCCAGAGGCAGGAAAGCCACCTCCACAACAACCCCCAAAAGCTGGTACCTCTCCAGCCAAATCTGTACCACCACCAGCTCAGCCTGCAAAACAGGAGTCAGGGGGTTTCTTTGGCTTTGGTGGTCCTAAAACACAGCCTACTGCAGCAGCATCTGCTGGGTCAGTGACTGGAAAGATGTTTGGCTTTGGGTCATCTTTCTTAAGCTCTGCATCCACTTTGATAACTTCAGCCGTCCAAGATGAACCTAAAACTACACCACCAACTCCACGTAAGATGTCCACTACAGCCCATGTCTCTCCTAAAACTACACCACCAGCCTCTCCTAAAAAATTACCTGCAAAGGACACCAAGCCACCTGCTGTTCAGAAAACAGAGGAGAAGAAACCAGAGAAGCCACAGCAGGAAAAGACTCCTTCAGCAGTACCAGCCAAAGTAGACAAAGCTCCCCCAGAGTCCCCCAAGGCACCAACAGACACCAAAGGTGCTCCAAAAGCAGATCCTTCCATCTGTCCTCTCTGTAAAGTTGACCTCAACATGGGCTCCAAAGATCCACCCAACTACAACACTTGCACAGAATGCAAGATTGCTGTCTGCAACCAGTGTGGATTTAATCCAATGCCAAATGTGACAGAGGTAAATCAATGTCCCCACAATTGTTGCCTTTTCTTTAACTTAACTTACAAGTCTTCTAAAGAAAGTAAAAAAGACATTAATTTATTGAATGATTTAAATTATTGATTTATAGTAAGGGTACATGAGTTATCATGAATTCACACATGACTTCATGCATAAAAAGCATAAATTAATTCATGTGGTACTTCATGAACTATCAGGAATATTCAATATCCTAATATAATATCGTTAAAATAATATGTCTATTAATGCAACTTCTAAGGTACTTTAATTACGATTTCTGAATTATTAATAATGTTCATGTTCTTTATAGGTATGTCTGCAGTTAAACGGAGAGGGCAAACAACTGACCGGTCACAGCCATGCACATGTACTGTATTCGGTTGAATCAAAGTGTTGTTAAGTGACTAACCACTATAAATGTTGCTTCTTCATGACTTCATCTGGAAACTTAGTTAGGACAAGAAAATTTGTATGGATCATGTATGCATAAGAAACAAATGTGATTTCACAATTATGTCACTCTTAATTATGTTATTCATCAGCGTTTACTATTAATCAGGTCACCTCTTTATTTGAAGGGCCACAAATATGATGAAGCTGTGAAGAAGTAATGCTTAGTTAATCATGATTACAACACTTGGAATTCAACAGAACACACTGATACTGCTGTGACAGGGCAGTTTCTTCCCCTGTCTCTTTAACTGCAGACTTACTATGAAAGATATGTGAACATTATTAACTCAGAAATCATGAAGATTGAAGTACATTAGTTGTTGCATTGATTACCACATTATTCCTGTTTAGTCATGCATGAGATACTATACATTCCCAATAGCTGATGAAGTACTACATGTATGCATTAATAATAATTCATGTACTCTTACTATAAAGTGTTACCCACATTTCTTTAACATTTTTGGGGATTGGTTGGACCTAAGACATAAAACATTTTAAAATGATTTCATTATCAATAAGTTGTTAGCTTTAAATACCTATATTCCTCCTCCTTTATAAAGAGTGTTAATTTAATACCACACACTGAACAATGAATAACTCATTGACATACATTGGTTTACTAAGCTCATGGTTTATATATCACATTCATTCTGTTCATCCTATCAGTAACTATAAATGCCAGCCACATGAATTAAGATTCAACAGGTTTTATCTTTACAATAGGCCTGATTGTAGTTTACATAAATCAATGATGTGAAGGATGCCTCATTAATTTGAATTAAATTTGTCTGCCAGGGTTTGTCAATCAAAACATTGTGTTGTTGTTTATTTTTCAATCCTGATTTATATATTTCATTGTTCTTTTCTTAGGTAAAGGAATGGCTTTGTCTGAACTGCCAGATGCAGAGAGCCCTAAGAGCATATGAGCCTACTGGACCTCCTACAGTAAAACCACAGCCCTCCCCAAGCAAGGTTACACCTCCTGACTCTGAACAGAAGGGTGTACCGACAGTGGTCCAGAAGGAGAAGTCTACAGAATCTCCAGCAGTCAAAAAAGACATCACACCTCTACCCAAAAAAGAGGCTGAGGCTCCCTTGACAACTGCAGTCGAAAAGACAGACACACTACGACGAGGTTCAGTGCAAAAGACACAGGTCCCTGCAGGTACTGAACAAGGACAAGCACAAGTACAACCTTCTCAAATTACAAAACCTGAAGTCAAGGCAGGTCTTGCAAAACAAGAGGCTGGTAAACCACCACAACAGCCCCCAAAATCTGCAACCCCTCCTCCCAAGTCAGCACCACCCCCAGCTCAGCCTGCAAAACAGGAGTCAGGAGGCTTCTTTGGCTTTGGTGGCCCTAAGTCACAGCCTGCTGCTGCAAAGCCTGCCGAGTCAGTGACTGGGAAGATGTTTGGCTTTGGTTCCTCTATCTTCAGCTCTGCATCAACACTGATAACCTCAGCTGTTCAGGATGAGCCTAAAACTACACCACCTACTCCCCGTAAGATGTCAACTACAGCCCCTGTCTCTCCTAAAGCTACACCTCCAGTTTCTCCTAAGATTACCCCTGCAAAGGAGACCAAGCCACCTTCTGCACAGAAATCAGAGCCACCTCAACAGGCCAAGCCTGCTCCATCAGCACCGGCCAAAGTAGAGAAAGCTCCATCAGAGCCTCCAAAGTCCATGGAAGTGACCCAAGTTGCTCCTAAAGCAGGTGTGTCCACCTGTCCACTCTGTAAGGTCGAACTCAACATGGGCTCCAAGGATCCTCCCAATTACCAAACCTGCACTGAATGCAAGAACACTGTCTGCAATCTTTGTGGATTTAACCCCATGCCTCATACAGCAGCGGTAAGTGCAATACATTTCATTTCACGTCATTGTCACATCAACTTTTAGGAATGATTTAGATTTGTGACAATGTACCCTTATGATTTCAAAGTCAAACCCTACAATCACAGGAAGGAGTGAATATCATGGCTTAGCAGCTGAAGACAAATCATCATTAGGACTTTAAGATTTCACAGTGTCTCATGTCTAATATGCTCCTCACTGCTTTTGTTTGGCACGAATGTCACCTGCACTTGGAGAAGCATTATGTTCAGTGTCAATAAACCACAATGTTGCTGCTGTCTGGCTTCAGTGTCAAAAGAATCAAGTAGGCTAATGTGGCTGTTACTGTCCTTGCTGTTTCTTGTTAATTCTTGCACAGTCAAGTACACCTTATTTTGGGTTGTAGTGTGTAAGCAATACTATTGATTTTTAGCGCTTTTTGGTCTTTTGATTTTATGGAATATTTTGCAGCGTAAAGGGTGGAAAACACTGGGAGAATGGCTGTCATACAACCTTTTATTTCTAAAGAAAATGTTGAACACAATAGGCTGAATATTACTCCATTGTTGACTTGATTTTCGTGACAAAGACCATGAATAACAAGTGTGGTGGAATAATAGATGAAAGTTCCACAGCAGAGAAAATATATGGAGAGCTTGCTTGAATTGGTTTTCAGAATGTGGCTTTAAACAGAGGTCTGTTCGCTGCTAATTAATGTAACCTATGTGAATACTTGACCAACTTTGAGGGCTTCTCAAACACAATTTAAAACATACTAAAATGCCAGCTACGTGGTGATTGTGATCCCTCCACGAGAGTGGCCAGAGTTATTACATAACGGCTCATGAGAAGAGTGCTTCAGCCCAGCAGACCGGTGGACTGAAAATGTATTAAAGTGATTGAGGGTTGTGCAACAGCATTAGTGAGATGGGATCTGCCGCCATAGCAGACCAGGGAATCTCCAGCCCCGTGAGAGATCTGAGATGGCAAAGCCCTGTGATATGCCAATAAGCAGAGGTGAACCGGATTAAGTCCAACACAACACGCTGCAGTACATTAGAGCAGCAGACATTTCCTTTCAGGCCATCTGCTCTCTCACAGATCAGTGGCTCCACGTAATTCAACAATTTCCCCTTCATTTCATGTGGGTGGCAGCAGCACGTGTGTACCTGCTTTGTGACGTACCCACACATGCAGGTCATTGTTGAATGTGAGGTTGTGGAACCTTGCCTTTTCATAGCTTATATGTTCAGTGCACTAATACTTTCCTTTCTGAACAGCTCACATTTCCCTGTGGGGTTGGTCCGTTTCTGGCAAACAGTATTAACAGTTAATGCATTAAATAATGTGTAAATGGATTTTTTCAGAGCCATCTAGAGCGATTTGGTGAGCTTTATATTCTTCTCTCACAGTCATTTCAGTGGTCAGTTTAATGGAGTTCAAATGATACAAACTGCACTGCAAGTATTTAAAATGTGAGTGCAATTCAATAATGTGCCCCCGTCAGTCATTTTAGTCATTTTACTGGAGGCTTTTGAATAAGGTCATCTTTGATGCTAATACTTTCATAATGTGAGGTCCTATTAAACAGAGGGAAAAGTCGATTACATTAAATCTGAAATACCTGAAAAATGGATCCATTTGTTGAAATAATGGGAACCTTTATTCTATTTTTGACAAAAGTGAATTCACACTTTCTATAGACAAGATTCAAGATAAGACAAGATATGATAAGATAATTGTTTATTAATCCCACAACGGGGAAATGTGAATTGTTACAGCAGCAAAGGGGGAATAGCCTAAAAACAGAAGCAACAATAAAAAAGCGAGATATAACTAAACAGTAAAGAGCAAAATGTATAATAAGTATAAATGAGTAAATAAGTAAACAACATATAAACAAGGTACAAACAGGATATGAAAAAGATATAAACAAGAAAGACTAAATCAATAAGCACAATATAAAAAGGAAACAGACTCAGTAGTTCAGTTAACACTATTGCACATAGCTTTGAAATGTAGATATTGTAGTTTGGTAAAAGAAAGTATTTCTGGCTGACAGTTATTTGCATTGGAACAATTCTGTTGACTCAGTAAACAACAAAAGCCATCTCTGTCGTGACTGAGCGAGTGTGAGCTTTATTTTTTTCTCTTTTCTTTATCTCTGCCTTCAGTTTGGTTTTCCCATATTCAGATTACCACACACTCAGCCCAAATGTCACACTATTAGGGAGAAATAACACTGAAAGGGATGTGCCTCTTATGTAATTGACACTTCTCACGTTTTTCGTGGACACCAGAGCGAGGGAAGAGCCCCAGGGTAGAGGTTGGATGGGGGAAGGGACAAGCATTGCTGATTGCTGCTGTGTGTACAACATAGATTCATTCCTCTTAATAGCAGAGGAAAACAGAAATAGCTTGGCCTTAACACAACTGAATAGGATGAGCTGCCATACTTATTGCTGCCCTGTGACCTGTTTCATCCAAAGGAGGCTGTAACTGCCCGTTCTCTATCATGAATGTTTATGGCCCTAGTAGAAGGGCAGAAATGCCCCCTTTTAGAATATGAAAAGGACATGTGAGGTTGGAGAGAAGAAGAGGCCACTTTGGGCAAAGTGAGTGCTAGCAGCAAGTCTATCCATCTTTCCTTTGCTTGTTCTGCCTCAGCTGATGCCATCAAAAGCCGGGAGTGACTGTTGTTTGATAAGTAGGACACACGTGTGTCGTGCTTTGCCAGCTAAAGCTTTGTGTTTGACAGACGAGACAGCATGAATGATAGTTCCTCAGTAGTTTTTCAAATTTACCGCTTGGCTGGCTATATATTTGGCTTCAAATTGATTTTTATGGATATTTTTACTGGTACACAGCAGTTTTCACTTTATATTTTGTCTTAAATTATATATTATTATATACTCAACAAAAACAAAAAAACACACTTTTGCTTTTTTCCCATTTTTCATGAGTTGAAGTCAAAGATCTAAGACTTCATCTATGCACACAAATTTTGTTCCTAAATTTGACCTGACAGGTGTGGCATATAGAGATCCTGATTAAAAAGAATGATTAAAATGAACTATGGTTATTTCACATAGGGATACAGATACCAAATTTTTCCCAGGAGGGCAAAGTCATGACACGCCCTACTCTGCCTCTGATTAGGTTTTCCCTGATATTCTTACCCTAACCCTGATCAATCATTCCTTGTGCCTACCAAGCCAAACCAAGGCAACCAACAAAGGCAACAAGTATGAGGCAGTCAGGAGCAGAGTAGGGCTGGTAATGACTTTGCACAGAAGACATTGTTTACATAAACTCATGAAAATTGGAGAAAAAACAAAAGTATTGCATTCATATTCTCGTTGAGTACAACACTAATGGAGGAACTGTGCTTACCAATCAAAGGTAAAAGCAACTGACAAACATTTAGCAAAGCTGTCACGAGAGATTGATTCATAACAAGATGTATTATCTCTGAGATCTCTATTATCTCTGACACACAGGCCAGTGGAGAATATCCTTAAACCTGAAATCTAGGACTTTGAAGTCTCTCTCTTCTCTCTCTCTCCATTATATATATATAAACTGTACATATATACATATGTATATTATATATAGTATAGTGTGCATATATATACATGTATTCTTTACACACACCAGGTGTATGTGCAAGATGTTTTCTGCTGTAAGCCAGACAACCACTGACTGTTGCCCCCCTCGATAAGGAGGAGCACCTAGTGACAGTGTTAAAAATAGTCACTCTGAGGAGAGACCAAGCACAGCCTACCTGCTGCATCCTCACTCTTTTTTCACAAGCTGTTGAAAGTACAACCAGGCCTGCTGTGCTAAAATTGAGCAGCCTCATGCTTTGGACTTATGCTGCAGAGAACATTCTTGAACTGGTTTTATATCAGTGTGAATAATGAAATATGTCAGGTTAGGTTAGTATAACATAGGGCAGACTAGGTTAGTTGTGGTTAGTTTAGGTTATGTTAGATTAGGTTGGGTAGGGTTGGTTTGGTTAGCCTAGGCTAGGTTAGGTTAGGTTAGGTTAAAGTTTATTGTCTACAATGTGGAAAGTATTTAGCTTTGCCACAGTCAACATGGATTACAGTATAAATAAGACAATAGAATAAAAACAGTAAATTGGGAGAGCTTAGAGTTCAGTCATAGGCAAATAAAATGTAGTTCACCAGGCCCAAAAGAAAGAGTACAAAATGCTGAAATTCAGCATAAAAAAACGTACAAATTCAGCAAGGGGTGAAGCAATTCTGTACAACTGTATATTTAATAATTTAACTATTCAAGTGCCCTTGAAATACATGATTTCTCAGACATTTTAGGTGGATTGTGGCAACCCAAAGGACCTTCCTGAGGGAACTGTGGGCACAAAGGATGGCACGAATCACTTTTTATGTCAAGTCCTTTCTTTACAAACCTGCTGCTTAGTTGCATCTGTGACTTCCCTTTGATATTACTGGCTGTATTAACCACTCTTGATAGTATTTTTTTCTACACTTCAAGTGTGCATTCTATGCAACCATTGTAAAGCCACCAAATTCTTGTTCACCATTTCAAGAATATTCTGGCTCACCCAAAGTAATTAAGGTCCTAAGTAGTGAGATTATTTGTATTATTCTGTTTGCTTTTGAAAGGACAGAGTCTCTTTAAGGTTTCTTGACATTTTCAAGGCTTTGACACTTCTCCATCAAGCTGAGTGGTCCTGAATGTGAGAAAATGATCCATGTTGCTATTTTAATACATGCTGAGACTTTCTGCCAGAAAAGAAGGAATATGACATCACCTATAAGGTCTAGCTTTCTTGATGTACCCTCTTGTGTCTTTGCTTTCTATTTATGCCACACCCTCTCACTGCCTTTTCTACCCCAATCTATTGTACGCCCCATTGCACTTTGCCATCAAAGGGAAATGTGGTGATGTGCCATTTGACAGATTGCAAAAAGCAGGGGGTGTATTTCCTTGTCTTTAGAATGAAGCACTCTGCTTATTACAGATTAGTAGGTCAACATTCTCTATTATCAGAGGGCTTGATTCATGAGGAGTTCTGCTCTGTGGGGGCTGCTGAAAGCCAAGTATATTAGCCAGCTGCAGCTTGTGCCAAAGGCATCTGCCAGAAAATCAATAAGAAACTTACCAGCTCCAGTATCAACAGCAAGCAAGCACTGATGAGAGGCTGGAAAATAGTGGTGTAGTCCACAGTCTAAAGGCCACCCATTCAGTTTAGCTATCAGAAAAAGGAAATTTCAGGACCACTTGGATATCCAGTTTCTGGTGTCTTTGTACAAATATACAAACTCATATCACTGGATTGATTCATTAGTGTGGAAATGTAAGCGTGACAGGCTTTCCCTGTTAAGAGCAGTTTGATAGATGTTTGTGCACTTGAATTTTATATTGATTTACAGTGTCTTTGTTCAACCACACACCTGTAGTAGCCTCGATTTGATAGAGAACAAGATTTATTCCCCTTGTCAGTTATGCATAATGCATGTTGGAATATGCCAAATGTGTATCTAGGATATGAATACCCATAAACACACTGGTGTAATCTGAATGAAAGTATAAAATATTCAGGTATCTTTAAAAGTAAGTTTTTGGCAGTAATTTGTACTCAATTTGAATGAGGGGGGTGGCAAAAGTACACACATTCTTTACTTAAGTAGAAGTACAGATAATTGTGGAAAAAGACTATGGTAAAAGCAGAAGTACTGAGTATTCAGCTTCTTTACTCAAGTAAAAGTGAAAAGGTGAAAAGTATAAAAGTAAAAAGGAGCTCTCTGAAGGACATTTCTACCAGCTGTGTCTGTGCAAAGCTAACTGAACTTCATATTTTCTCTCCCTCTCTTTCTGTTTCATCTTGTTACATCATTTATAGTCTTGCTAGTGTTTTTTTTTACTTGTTATTTCTTTTACATTATTTTGTCTTTTTGCATCATTTGTGGTCTTGTTTAATCATCTTTCATCTTTTAATGTAACTTTTTATCACGTTACATCTTTTCCATCTTGTTACATTGTTTTTTCTCTTGTTACATCAATTTTTATATTGTCACATCGTATATGTCTTGTTTCGGCTTGTTACTCACTTTTCATCTTGTTACATCTTTTTTTTTTATGTCTTTGATGCTATTTTTTGTCTTTTTTGTCTTGTCACTTCATTTTTGGTCTCATTGTCTTGTCACATCTTTTTCATCTTTTTTCATGTTATGTTGAGAAGAAACAAGTTGGAAGATGGAACACGATGAAAAAGTCATGTTCCATCTTATATGTCTTGTTACATTGTTTTTCATCATATTACATAATTATTCACATTGTTTCATCTTTTTTGTCTTGTTACATAGTTTTTTTGTCTTGTTATGTCTTTTCAATTTGTTACATTATGTCATTTTTTGTCTTATTAGGTCTTTTTCATCTTGTTCGGTCATTTTTTGTCTTCTTACATCTTTTTCATCTTGTTACATCATTTTTTTATTTTGTTACAGCTCTGTCATCTTTTGTATCTCATTTAAGTCGTTTTTTTTTTCTTTTGTCTTTTTCTACACTGTTTTTGTCTTGTTATGTCTGTCGTGTATGATATGCACTAATGGACACACCCAGGAATCATCTTTTCTATGTATTTGTTCCATCCATTTTGGTCTTGATGTTGGGAAGCGGCGCACAACACTGCAAAGTAAAAATAATCAATAATTCCCAGTCAAATCCATTAAAACTTAAGTAACGAGCCTGTTTTGAAAATGAAAGAGTTGATAGAATAGATATTTGTGTAAAATGTGGAGAGTAAAATTTAAAAATTGTCAGAAAGATAAATACTCAAGTAAATATAGATACCTGAAAAATCTACCTCAGTACAGTGACAAGTATTTGTACTTAATTACTTCCCACCTCTGCTTTTCCTAAGGTGTTGTATAAATGCAGAATGTCTTTTGCTTTGAATAAAGTGAACTGGGTACTTCTAATAAAGCTCTGCAGATCCAGCCTAATGCAGCACGCCTGTGTGTCAAGAGCATAATTTCCTGACTGCTGTCATTGTGAAGGTCTGGTAATCCAGCTCACAGGCTAATCGTGGGGAGCAGCCTCTCCCACAGCTCTCTGCTTGGGGCTCCTGCTCTTTACTCATAAAACAGATTTAATTAGACAAAAGGATGATGGCGACTTTCCAAAGCCCGTGGCTCTGATGCATGGCTCTGAGACTGTGTGGCAGTGAGGCAGTGACTGGCGCTGGAGGGGAATGTGATGGGATTAGGTCTTTCTGTTGACTAAGATGTTTTTTTTTTTCAGTCCTACTTAGAATTAGCAGGTTAAATGAGATATCAGATGCAAGGTTGGTGCAGTGGTGGGGTGTAAATGTTTATTTTTGCTGATTTGTTTGGCATTCATTGGTAATGCATGATGCAGAAGTGCAGCCCTTCATTTGCATACTTCTGTAATTGTTCTGTCCATCTGTTCTTCACTCGGGTTGAGGTCAGTTAACATGGGGCTGTGTGATATCAGCACCTGGAGAGGTGTGAGGGGCCGGGCCATATTTAGACTGCAGGAGAAAGTGAGAATACAGTGGACCAGCAGAGAGACTCAGGAATGCAAGGCCATGGCTCAGCCATCTGTGAACGCTGCTGTTTGATCCCTCTCTATCAGTCTTACTTCATAGCTCCTTTCAAGTTTGTCCTGTTAGATGGAAGCAGAAGCTGAACGGGGAATAGGCCACAATGTCGGATTTTAATGAGTTATGCAAATGTGGTTTTTGACAATCCTGCTGCTTCTTAACAACCTGTGTTTTGTTAATAAATGTTAATGTCCGGGTGCAGTTATCCTCAGTGGCCAAAATGAATTAAGGTTACACTGCTATGATGCTACTGATTGGTGGAAATGCAATGGTAGACATGTTAAGGATGTGAAAACCTACCGTAATTATGTTTTTAGAATTATATTTATTTTTACTGTTGTCTCAAATTGTGGTCGTGGCTGTTCAGGAGTTCATCTACAAAGAAAGAATAGATTTTTAAATATGTTTTCCTCCAAAATGCAGGTATAATCAGAGATGGGCACAAATACATAAAAAAATCTTGTTATGAATTACTTTGTAATGAAATGAAATTAATTGAAATAAAATTTAAAAAAAATAATGGCTCGAAGAAATGCATTTTAAATTCAAATACAACAATTTGTTATTTAAAAATAGAAAAATACAACTATAACTGATATTATCTCATTTTAGGCATTTAGTTGCCTCAATATGGGTCAGCCCTTAAAGGAGCAATATATAAGAATCTTAGTTTAAAGGAGCAATTGTTTTTCCCAAAATGATTACAGCAATCCAAAGTATGAGCCAGAGACAATACTATATTAAATAGGTTGAATCCCTATTTAATATACAATCTATGCTTGTTGTGAGTTGTTCAGTTTTCTTGCCAGGTTTGGCTCTTAGCATAATATTAACTTGCATTTAGCCAAAGACTGATATTAGGCTAATTATTATATAGTTTTTTTTAAAGCAGTTTAAACCTGGGGATAAAAATGTGTCTTATTTGAAAATAAAAGGACATAATGCATTTTAAGTATTTTTAGAAACACACAAATACAGTATATAGTATATAATATACTATACAGTATATAAGTACTTAATTGCATTTTATTTTTTCTGCCTGGCAAAATAAAAATTACAAAATTAAAAGTAACATATATTTTAGATACATTTAACTTAAATGCTGCTCATCTCTGGGTATAATTCAATTTATTTCCATACAGTAGGTGTAAAGATAGCATCAGTGCATATGAGCTGCCTGTGATAAGGCCATTGTGCTGGGTCTATAGCATGATCAGAAAAGTAGGAAGACCTAGAATTTATGATTACTAATTTATCATTTGAATGGCGACAGTAGTGACATAATTTAGCTGATTAGCATATGTATGCCACAGGAGCACAGTCCCTGTTAGCCGTGATTACATCTTGCAAGCATGGCAGAGGAGGAGAAGGACAAGTAGAGGAGTGTGTGGGAATTATATCGTTGACAGATGTTTAAGGTAGAGTAGGAAGACATGCAGGTTTGTCATTTAACAAAAAGATTAGCCTTAATAATCAACTGATGTAAGTTTGTATGAAAAACTAAACTCTCCTCAGCAAGATTTAGCTTTTACATGGATCCATGTAACTGACTATCCAACTTTAACGGTAATCATGTGTAAGACTAAGCATCAGATAACATGAAACTGAGGTTTAAATGATTTATTGGTTTACATGATTATCAGCTTCATGCACTATGCTGATGAGGCTTTGTTTGTCACTGTTGGGAACCAATAGGATTATCATATGCCTGAGTGAACCACAACTGACTGAACAAAGGCATCTCAGTATCAATCAAATTAGATCCTGTATTTCAGTATCAGTTCTCATTGTGCTGTAATTCTGTTTGCCATTAATATTTCTCAGTCAGTGAAAGCATTTTACAGCAATGCAGCTAATCAAGCTGCTTTTCTTGCAGTGTTGCTGCTGCCCACACTCTCAGGGTAGAATATGAACATTTATATTTTAAGCAATCCTCTATTTGCATTGGATATATGCTAACATTAATTGCCAAATATTTAATCTCGGTAAACAAAATTGGACAACTGGAAGTTTGAAACAATAATAATAACCCCTACTAGCAAGAAAGCAAACAAATTACTTAAAGTGGTGATGACATTTTGCAAGTTCCCTTTAAATATTAACTCCAGCCTTGTCTTTCTGTTTCTGAGTATGATCGCAACAGGTCTTAGCAGTGTGATATTTTGGGCTTGTTTATGGGTACAAAAATGAAATGTCCAGCACAGCTGGATTGTAAAAGCAGGCCTAAGCCGGGGTATGACAGAGGGTAGATTACATCACTTACCAAAGCTCAATTCAGCACATGAGCCCATGAACTGTGGTATTCATTTACGTCATTGCATCCTGAGTCAGTGCTAATCTCCAAGACAAAATGCGTGTGTTTGAAGATACATCCAGACGCTTTTCCTGTTTATAATGTGCATAAACATTAGTGTACATATGTGGCTGTTGTGGTTACATAATTAAGATGTATTAAATATGTATAGCCTCTAATACTTTATCGCATGGATAAAGCAATTAAAACTTAATAGTCTCACAAACAGGATATGTGTGCGATGTAATCTCCTCCTCTGTCCTGTGTATCAGAACTGCTCTCCCTTGCTCTGCAGAGGCAGGCGCATTGCTGTGATTTGGTTTGCTTGGTTGCTACAGACACTGTTTTATCTATTGACAGCTTTTGCCTTCCTCTCTTCCTTAACTGTCCATGAATGGAGCTTAGATGTGATAAGGAATGTCTTCAGTGGATTAATTTTTTAAACTAATAGCATTGCTTATAAAATGTGATTAGCTCTGTTGCAAGGTAAGCATTTTTATTGCTGTCTTACAAGTGCCGTAAGTTCGAGTGCAATAGAAGTGAGCATGTTAATATTACTATAAGCCTTAATTGAAAGTGTTTTTGGTGGCTAATAATTCTCTGCAAATGTTTTGGATGTTTGAATTGTCCAGCAATGATAGTGCAGTTTGAAGACTGGATTTCTATTACTTTGACTGCTACGGTATTACTCAGCATAAGAGACTGTACTGTACTGTATTGTACCATGTTCTTATCTATAACAAATCTAAGATGTCTTTGGTAGTTGAAAATGTGGAAACTATGAATTGATGTTGTTATAGTTATTATTATTTCATTGCCATGGCACATTATGGAGTTAGGTGTTTTTTATGTAATATTTCACATCCATATCAGTTCAACTTTAAGGTTAAGACCTAAATGTGTCCCCAGAACCCATAATTGGAACCTGTTATCACTTACAAATTAAATAAGTTATTTTGACACAAGGACTAGACACCAGACAGCAAGGAATACATTTTTTTTTTATGTTTTTGTTTGTTTGTTTGTTGTTGTTTTTGTTACATTGTTACATGTTTGTTTGTGTCTGTAGTCTTTGGACTGGAGAATTGTTATTTCACAAAGTAAAGAGTTAAGGCAGTCATATTCAAGTAAATTAGACTTGTCTTTAGCAAATTCTCCTCCACAAAGCAGTTTGTGCTATGTTACAATGAAAACTACCATTCCAGTCCTCTGGTTATACCATGTAATAATCTTCAATTAAATTAAAATGCTGCTTCTATTTCAAAGTTTAGTTTCAGTCCCTCCACCTTCTCATTGCTGTTATGTCTGTAAGTCAGAATAAAATACGAAGTGAAAATAGGATTTAATTAAAAAATTGTAGTTACCTTTTGTTAATTTTGTTTATTACCATTTTAAGATGTAGAGTGCTGACAGTGGGCTAATGTGATGTCTCTGCACAGCACACACAATAAATGCACGGGAGAAATTCACAGTATTGGCTTTATTATGTATATCGATTAAAAACACCAAGAAATTTCATTTCCATGTGGATGAGTTCATTGGTACAAACTGAATAGCAAATGGAATTGCTTTTGGTAGTTTTTTAGAAAATTGTAATTCAGTCAGAACCTACATTTACAGCAAATGCATTTTACTGTTGGCATTGGCAAAAAAGACTCTGCTTTTGTGGAGGAATTCTCCAAGAACCCAAGTAGGAACAACAATTGTGTAGGGGGAACTAATATGCTCTGAACAAATACAGCATGAAATTTTAAATCAACAATACCAAAAACCTTGTGTATGAGGAGGAGGTGGTGGTGGTGGAGAGAGCTGCAGAAGCAAAACAGCACTGGTGTGAGTGTACTCATTTATAATAGTGAAAAGTAGCAGGGTACTAAATCAGCACATATGCTGTTCACCCATATGAATATGATTGTTTGTTACTAGTTAGCCGGTAGCCAAGCTGCTAATAAATGCTAATGAAGTGTTAATGAAGCAGCTGATCAGCTAACACAAGCATGACTCTGCTTTTTCTGTTTTCATTTATTAAATAGGCTTATACTGCGCTTCAGAAATCAGCAAAATGCTGATTTAGCATAAATTGAATATATAAGTGAAAGTCTTTAATTGCATATGTAATAAACAGCAGGTCAAAAATGACTAATTGAGCCTGCAAGGTGTTTTTATGTTAATCTTGTGACAGTGTGTCTCCTAATCATATGTTGTTTGTTTGATCAACAGAAGGAATGGCTGTGTCTGAACTGTCAAACTCAAAGGGCTTTGTTGGGACAGTTGGGAGACTCAGGAAAAATGCCCCAGCCTTCACCTGTATCTGCAAAGCCAGAGACCCAGGCCACAGTTGCAACAAAAAAGGCAGAGCCAGCTACTATTCCTACAAAGGCAGAGCCCACACCTGCGGCCCCAAAGTCACAGCCCACACCTGCCCCCATCAAGGCAGCACCAACAGTTCCAACCCCAAAAGAAAAGATGGAACCTGCATCTGTCAATGTAGAAACTACGGCCACAGCAGCCTCTGCGCCAGTCGAGCTTGAGACTACAACAACAAAGGTTCCACCTGTTACAACAGAAAAACAACCTTCAGCAGCCTCCACTGCAGAACCCACTAAAGACTCTATGGCCCCTAGGCAACAGGCAGTAGTAACACCAAAGGTTGAAGTGCCAAACAAAGATGTTCCCAAGACTGTAACAGTGGATGATAAAGAAGAGGCAGTGAAAAAGGTGCTTAGTGTGACAGAATTTCCCAAAACTGAAGAGTCTAAACCTGAAATTTCAAAAGTCAAAGTTGAAGCAGGTGTATCTGCAGCTTCTTCCATCCCAGTGACTGAGGCTACAGTTGTACCCATCCCCCCTGTTGCTGCAGAGGTGGCTAGGGCTGAGATTGTTCCAGGGACTGAAACACAGCCAGAAGTACAGCCTGATGATAATATCAAACTGACAGAGCCAATAAAATCTATACAGCAAGTTGAAGTGCAACCAAAGTCACAAGAGCCACAGGCGAAATTGGAAGAAGAGCCAGTCGAAGCAGCTGAGAGCAAGGAGGTGGCTGTTAAGCAGGTTGAGAAGATTAGTGATGTCACTTCAACTCAAGAGACACAACCAGAATCTACAAAGAACATCATCATAAAAGTAAGTGTTATTGATAAAAAAAAATAATTATTGTATTGACAAATGTTCAATTTAACATTATAAAATCAAAATTCTATAAAATAATTTAGATACTAGAGACTGCTTAGCTGGAGGCAAAACAGGAAAAAACTGGAGACAAATACAAATCATGTCAGAGTAGTAATTGGTCAGAATTGAAGTTTTATCGCCAACAAACAAAAACAAAAACAAACAAACAACAGCAAAAAAAAAACAACAACAACAAAGATAATCACAGCTAAATGTGATAAGATGAAAGCTGGGTGATGTGTGCGAGCTGTGTAAATACAGACAGAACAAACTGAGAAATTGTCCAGAAAGGAAATACTATAATACAGTTATTTTCCTTATTAAACAAAAAAATAAAACCATACACCTTATGAATTCAAGTTTCTCTCTTTTACCAAACTGAGATGAACCTTAACTGCTTTGTTAACTCTGTTAAACACACACCTCTTTTAAACTTGACTGACAGAAACAAAAAAAACTCACCAAAAACACTTTGGTGACAAAGTCTTTCATTCCCCGTGTTAGATAGAAAAAATGCTTGGCTTTTTAGGCTGCTTTGTTGCCACTCTTCCTCTGAGCTCAGTGCACCATCCTCTGACCCAGTCGGTGTGTACAGTGCAGTGCCATCACTCTGCAGGCCATTAAATTAGCACAATAAAATGACAAAAATTGACAAAACACAACCAAACGACAATAGATTAATTGTGGTTAGCTGACAGAGCCATCCAATCGCCTTACCCTATAGCAACTGTAGAAAGATTGACCATCCATTGAGTGAGTGTGTGCAGGCAGGCCAGTCTGGTCCCATTGGTTAATGTTAACTTTTTCAAGTAACACTCACAGCTCTGGAGAATGAGTGACTACACATATTCAGAATAGCTCGTGTTTTCTTTAGCCATTGTTAAGAAACAAGCCCTCAAAACATGTTTAGGGAATTGTTTTGACTCCACCTAAGCTCTGCCCAGAAAAACATCATAATGTTTATCTATCGAAAAGGGGTCTATGGAGAGCCATAATGTCATTAATATTCTTTTGGCTAAACATTCCCAATATTGATTAAAATTTACTTGAGGAAGATAAATACCTGTTTGTAAAACATGCAAGTATCTAATTCCTAGCTGTATTGAAATTAATGTTGACTACAAAACTGACAAACTATGTGCAGCCTATGTTATGTTTCCTCTAACAGTAGAGAAAACAAAATAATGCAGGAAAAAAAAAACAATAGCGAATACTGATATTGAAAAAATGCCCCAAGCATTAATTTCGATATGTATGTGTTTACTGCATTACATTGCAGATTTTTGTTCGTTACATTCATTATTTGCCCACACATCATTTGTTAGCTTACTTCGTTCCTTATTTTCATTATATGGTGACATTAATATAATTAGTGTGATAACAACAAAAACTAGTGATAGAAATTTTGTCAGTTGTCACGTTTATAACACTAGTCTCTGATATTTAAATTACACTATGGGGGCTTCATTTTGTTTAGCTTGTTTGTGTTTTCTGTGATATTTCACACACCATTTCTAATTTTATATTGACAAGACTAAATGATGCCTCTTACCACTGAAATAGACCGTTTTCTTAATAAAATGCTGCAATTGTAAGTATAAAGAAGGTGTTTGTTCCAAAAAGCCTGGTTCTCTCACTGATGAAATCTATTTACTGTTATCTTGTTTTTCACAATTTTAGGACCAAGATGAAACCAAGAAGGAGTCTACTGAGCAGGTTAAACTGGACACAGTTGTCCCTGTGGCAGATACTAAGCCTGAATCGAAAGCAGTGAAACATGATGAAAATCAACCCCATATTCTGCCCATGTCACAAGAACTGGAGGAAGGGCAGGTGGTTAGTGATACCAGTAAAAATTATATAAATACTGATTCATCTATACCAGTAAAGGAGGAAGTTAAAGCTGAGAGGAGGCGCCTAAGTTTCCAAGCAATGGATGAGAGCAGTGAAAGTGAGCTCACACCTTCCCCCTCACCTAAAGTCCAGAGGAGAAGGCTGAAGGTAACCAATGTTTCATCCAGCAGTGAAGACCTCAAAACTGAAAGTGCTGACTCCAATATGGATGATGAAGAGTTCATCCGCAGGCAGATAATGGGTATGGGTGATGAAGAAGAAATGTCTCTTTCGGAGATGACAAAGAAAAGAATTTGGCAAATGAGGAAGCTATCAAGGAGACTGAGCTTGATAATGCTTCAATGACACTCAAATCATTGACTAGAAAAAGTAGCACAGATAAAGAAGACAGCCCAGCCAAGAAAAAAGTCATCTCGAAAACTGACACTGAAACTACTCAAGATGTTCCTGAAACAATGCCTAGCACAACTTTCAAGAAAGCTATTCCAGTCATGAGACAGAGACAAAGCACAGATGAAGAAGTAGAGAGCATCACAGAATCTCTATCAAAGGGATCCTCTAGTGTTCAGGCATCTAGCTTTACTCCAGGATCTTCACCTACATCAGCCTCATCTCTGGAGGAGGACAGTGATAGCAGCCCAAGTCACAGGAAAATCAGTGGGGACAAACAGCATCGCAAAGGTAAACACAGACAGCCAACCCAGCCTCTTCCTACCATTGACTCCTCTGAGGATGAAAAGATGAGGGAGGAGGAGAAGTCAAGGAAAGACAAAGATGAATTTAGGGCCCATGGCCAATCATTGTCTCCAACTGAAGATGTTTCCTCCACAGAGGATCTAAGACAGGTCACCGTGGATGAAACCAGTAGAACATCTGGCTCTGAATTTTCTGCCAGTATAGAATCAGAAACAGATGCTAGGCGAGCTGTACAGAGAGGAAGTAAGCCTTCACCAACTGTGATGCCATACACTTCCTCTGATCCATTTAAAGAGATCGCTACTGTAACAAAATCATTGAAGAGTGCTGAAGAAGCCTATGAGGAAATTATTCAGAAGACAAAAGCTATCCCAGGAGAAAGTCCTCCTGATATTGAGCCCCTCTATGGAGGAATGGCAATAGAGGACTATCTTTACGAATCCTTAGTTGAGGAACCTGAAATTAAGATAAGTGACTCTCAAGAGGAAGAATTCAAGCAGGATACTGGCTCTGAACCTCTCAAAAAACTCAGGTCTCCAGAGGAGGTTTATGAGGAGATGATGCAGAAAAAGAGGGAGTTGATGATGATAGAGCAAGAGTTTCAAGAGGCCCAGACAGCCATGGAATCTTCTTCACCAGGTGCTTCAGTCACTGTGCCTCCCTTGGTTGCTGAGACCTGTGTGGTGACCATACCCACAGAAGAGACATCCCTCACTGTACAAATTGATATGCCTCTAACAGGCACTGAAACATCCAGTGACTTGCCAGTGAAGAAAAAGAAACGACCAGCTCCACCACGCCCCTCTGAGCCCCCTAAGCGCTCTGATGTCACTGTTGTTCCCAGTACTCCTAGTGGTATAGGTTTTGTTAGGCCTATGATTCCTCAGGATCCTGCACTGAGAAAGGCATTGTTCCCCATACCAGACCTCAAGATTACCCAGTGTTCATCTGGGGAGGAAGAGGATGACAGTCTTGCAGACGAGTATGGTGTTGGTATTTCCTCTGACATTACACCCAGTGATGACTCTGAGACTAAAGAAGATCCATCCATAAGCCCACCTTTGTCTGAAACCGCTGAGATGGAACCTATCTGTGTGGTCTGTGAAATTCCAGAGCCTAAACCTATTCCAACTCCAATATCAGCCCCAGAGCTAACCACTACACCTTCCCCTGTATCACCAATGTCACCCCCAACTTCACCAGCCACTCCAGATTCCAGTTTAGCTTCTAATGCTACATCTTCATCCTCATTCCAGGCTCAAACACCTCTTTCTCCAGATTCAACTCCACTGTCTACACCAACACCTCCAGCTTCATTTGTAACCCAGTCACCTCCAGAGATCTCGCCACCATCGCCTGTCACAACTGCAGCAGTACCTTCTGGTGGGGGCTCAGTCTATCATCCCGCTCCAACCACAGTTGTAGTTACAATACCAGATGTGGTGTCAGATCCATCCAAAGCTCAAACACCTGCTGTAGTTCAAGTTAAGGATTCTACAGCTGAAGCCCCAAGTCCAGCACGAACAGAGATGTCTACTCCTGTACCTGTTGTAGTTCAAATGCCAGACTTGGTTTCATCTCCATCTCAGGTGCCTATTGAGGCCCCAGGTGTTATTCAGGTTTCAGCAATAAGTCCAGCACCTGTTGTTGTTCCAGCTCAACCTACAACCCAAATTGCTGCTACACCTGTTGCAGTTCCCACTCCAGCTTCAGCCCATGTTGTTTCTGCTTTTGTCACTCTGGCCTCAGGCCCTGGGCCAGTCATAGTCCAGATGCCTGACCTGGTTTCAACTACATCTCCAATCTGTGCACAAACCCCACTACCAGTCTCAGCACTCGTAACTACCCCAGCTCAAGCCCAAGCTAAAGTGGTACACTCAATCCCTGTGCAATCAGCCGTCCCATCTATGAGCCCAGTAGTAGTAGTCCCAACTCCGGCCCAAACAGCTCAGGTGCCTGCACCAGCTCCAGCATCGACGACTATAGTCAAAAAGAAAGTCCCGCCCCCTCCTCCCCCTCGGTCTACTTCAGTGTCATTACCTGAGCCTAAAGCAGAGCTGCCCCTTGTAAAGACTGTTCAGCATGTTGCCCCCACTGTGACCACCTCCGTAGCTATGGGAACCACAGTGTCTGGCCAGCCAATGCAGTCTGTAGCTGTGGATATACAGCCAAGAATGGAGGAAATACAACCAGATAATGCGGCTGTACCTCAAGTAGTGACCCCAACCAGACAAGGCCATGTAGTTATTATAGTGCCCACTGCGGAAAACATATCTCTGCTTGGACAAATCCCACAGGATACAGCTATCACAGGGCCAATTGTTTCCACTCCTTCCCTGCCACAAAGTAGTCAAATAGCCACACACCCTGCTTCAAATATACCTATCACTGATACAGCTTCACTATCCATGAAAGTGTCAGCAGTGGCTTCAACTCCACCACTTCCACCTAAACCTACGGCAGGGACAAAAGTTGACACAGTAGAGATACCTGTAGCAGATACACCTCCACCACCTCCTACCACTTTAACCAAACCAACTGTTCATCACAAGCCACCAGTTCCCTCTCCAGTGACAACAGCTCCCGCAACAGTAGTACAAGTTTTTGTTACAGCAGTTGGCCCTAGTCAAACCGCCAAACCTCCTCCACCCATACCACCTAAGCCTATATCAATTCCAGCAGGACTGGTTTTCAGCCACAAGCCAGGAGAGAGTGTCAAGCCACCTCCTCCTGTGGCCCCCAAAGCTGCAACACTGCCCAGGACCAAAGAACCACCAAATGCTTTGTCACTTAGCCTGACACGGCCTGTGGAGTCTAAGTCAGGTGCAACATCTCCTAAGTCACCTTTATCTCCCAGACATGCCAAATGCTTGCAAACTTATGTTGTGATAACCCTTCCATCTGAGCCTGGTTCACCAACAGAAAGTATAACAGTCCAGGCACCTGTAAGACGAGGCTCCATCCCATCAACAAAAGTGTCAGGGATAAGGACCACACCTTCAGAGCAGAAAACACCCACTGAGGCATTCTCAGCACAGGCTTCAGTTAGGAGAGCCTCTGTCCCCACTGTAAGGCATCCGCCTCCAGTATCCATCGCTCCAACTGTGGCAGTCGAGCAAGTGACATCCTCTGAGTAGTAGCTGGTAATGTGCAAGCCAGGAGAGACTCTGTGCCTGCTGTAGTGCAACCACCACAATCAGTGGCTGACGGCATCATTGTATCATCAAGCCAGGACACACTTATTCAGGCACATACTGTACTTCCTCCAATTAAGAAACCATATGTGCAACAACAACAATCAATTACACAGCCATTGCCACCACCTAAAACAATGCCTGAGGTCATCACAATGCCCACAGAGCCAAAGATTCTTATTCAACCACTAGCAGTCCAAGCCACAGCAAGAGCACAGTCTATACCATCAGTTGCCCAACATCCAAACACAGCCATGGAGGTTATAACAATTCCACCAGAGATTTCAGCTGAAGCACTAATTTCCCAGTCCCCAATACCAACTGTACCTGTGCAGCCACAGTCTCTGACAGATGTTGCTGTACCACTGCAACCTAAGGTACCTTTAGATGCACAAGTTCCCCAAGATAGACCCGCTGCAGTCCCCTCAACTGTTCTTTATCCACAAGTTGCAACTCAAATAGAAATGCTACAAAAACAGGATATGCCTACTGATGTCATTGCCACTGAGGCAATTAAGTTAAGATCACCAATACCAGGAGTGAGTCATCAAATTCCTGTTCAGCAACAAGTTATGGTAGTTGAGGGTTTTAACAATACTCACACCACTGCTGAACTCCCATCAGTACCACCAACTGTACCACCTTTAGAAGTTCCACCTTTAGTGGCAGAGCAGGTATCCACACAGCAACCACATTATGTAGCTGAAGTAGTGACCCTTCCTACAAAGTTTGAATTACCTACAGAGGTTATTACAACTCACTCTGCTGTTAAAATACCAGGAGTAGCAACAGTATCTCCAGTGCCTCATCCTGTCCCTGTAGTAGCTGAAATTAGCCCAACACCCCAAGTAACTAAGTTAATGCCACTAACTACAGTTGCTAGCATGACAACTCCTGCAGTTGGTGAAATATCACCAACCTCACCTCATGTGATTGAAGTTCAACAAATGGCAGTGCAGCCAGAAGTACCTCATGTTGCTTATATTCCACAAGACTATGGAGAAATTACACCTTCAGTAATGTCACATTCAACACCACCAGTGGAGGTCATAGCATTGCAGCCTGAATGTGAAATGCCTAGAGAGATTATAACAAAGGATACTGATTTGAGAAGAACTCCAATACCATCATCAGTGATGCAGCCTCAGGCAGTGGCTGGGATGCCAGTTGGAGTTATTACAACTGAGGAAACCACCAGCAGGAGGAGGACATCTATATCGTCCATAGTGCAGCCACCATACACCAAAAGTGAGATATTTACCTATCCCACAGAGTATGAAATGCCCACACAGGTGGTTACAGCTGAGGCCTTTGCTGCCACCAGAAGAGAATCTATAACCATGCAGCAACCATTACCAGTGTCACATGTAGTAAACATGCCAGCTGAAAGAGATATTCCTACTGATGTTCATGCCGTCCAGGTCCCGTACAGGAGAGGATCTATTCCTTCTACAGAACAAAGACCACAGGTATTAACTTACTCATCAGAATACGATCGCCCTCTAGAGATAATAACCACTGAGGCATACACCAGGAGAACCTCAGTGCCCACTGCACAGGACATTCCACAAGGTGTATCTGTGGCTCCAGTCACCATCACTAAATTTCAACAAGAGTCTATTGAGAGCCAAGAGATTCGAGGACCAGAAAAGGTGGTCTCTAGCATGAGTCACATGTATTCCTCTTCAATTTCCACCTCAGGCCAGCCTCCTGAAAGCCTGCCTAGTCTGGTCACTCAGGTGGTCACCACTGAGGTCCAGAGGACCACTGTTTCTGTTGTCCATGAAAGACTTCCACAGGTCCCTCCGCCCAGTGTAGCAATCACTATACAACCAGATGTAGCAAAAGTCCAACCTCTGCCAAAACAGAATGGTAGGATAATCTACCCTGGTGATGTTATCGATTTGCGTACCATGAAGGTCGGTGTAAAGATGACTGAACAGGGCATGGACCTAACACCACCTGAGTCATGTAGACAGTCTTTTTCAAGTGACTCTAGTGGGCGTCAAATAACAGCAGTGCAGCCTGAGATTGTAAATCTTAGTGCAGAGATCACCCCTGCAACAACGCTGTCTGTTGTCACTGACAGCATCACAATAGTCACATGTACAGCCACCATTGCCTCATACAACAACACTCCAGCAGAGAAACCACTCGATTTGCAGGGCCCTGTTACATCATTGCCACTGCCTCTCACTACATACAAACCATTTGAACCACTGGCACAGATTGTATACAGACCTGTGACCACCCAGGCTGTCGTCAGTGCTGTAGCATCCACAGATCAAGATATACCTATTAATCTGTCCTTTGGAGTCTCCTCAGAAGGCAAGCAGCCAGTTACTTCAAGCTCAGCAGCAATCAGCAATGGAGGTCCAATTCTTTCTCTAGAGGCCACAGGGGCCATGGATCTATCAAACTACAGACCAGTGAGAGCTATGGTAGCTTTGTCTGCCACAAGCCCAGGAGTGGTAACCACAGTCGTGGAGGATGATGGGACTCCAGTCGACCTTACAGCTGGACGGAGGAGTGTGTGCTGTGATGTCATTTACAAGTTGCCATTTACAGGAAGCTGCAGAACACAGCCCCCAGTTACAACCCAGCCTGACAACCGTTTTGGCTATAGAGATGACCACTACCAATATGATAATGCTGGTCTGTATGGTATCAAAGGCATGAATGGTATAAAAGCCTCAATGTCTGAGACCAACCTGACAGAGGTCGGACTGTTCTCCTATGATCCCAAGAATGACCATGATTATCTCAGTGGATCTGCAGATGGCGCTATAGACCTCACTGCTGCCAAACTTTCTGCAGGTGAGTATGGAAGTATTTCTGCATGTTTGCATTTTTATTATCATCCTCTATGCTTGCTTTATGGGCTTGCATTTGATTGATTTAATATTTTTGAAATGTTTATTTACAAAGTGGCTTTGCTCTTTAACTTGTATTGTTAAAGTTTAAAACTTGCTTACTGAAGATGCATGTGGTTGTATTCCATTTTAGTTTATTAATTCATGCTTTTCTTAAATTGTTTATTGTTTGCTTTGGTGTCAATATGCATGTCTCCATTAAATATTAACACCTTCTTGTTTTTGTTTTTTTCTTTTGTCTTCATACAGATGCATGTGTTTGCCTGCGTGTGCTCCCTCAATATTTTGGTTTTGCATCTTGCTAGCCAAAATGACAGATATGCATGCCCAATAGGAGTCTTTTTTAAGATCTAAACTGCATGACCCTCAACTCATATACAGTATAGTATGTTTGTTTATATATTGTAATATATTTGATTAAGTAAAATCTATATCTTTGATTGTGGCAGGTAAAGCTCTAGACTACACTAGCAAAGCTACAGGAGGCTACCCTGGGATGACTACTGCTCCATACTCACAGGTCCCTGCAGCTGGGTTTGGTGTAAATAGTGTTCTAAGAACCTCAGATGGAATAGTTTACTCCTCTGTTGCTGCCCCAGTTCCATCCA
The DNA here is from genome assembly GCA_034769285.1 of Lutjanus argentimaculatus. NCBI lineage: Eukaryota > Metazoa > Chordata > Actinopteri > Lutjaniformes > Lutjanidae > Lutjanus > Lutjanus argentimaculatus. The sequence goes on along the minus strand of JAWZSL010000012.1, from coordinate 13,259,406 downwards.
CGTATGCAATTACAACTCAACCAGGCTCCATCTTTAGCACTACCTTAACACCTACATCAACAGTCCAGAACCAGTCATTGCCACATCCATATGGTTTCATTCCCAGTACAGACCCGGGACAGATCATTACTTTTGACACAGGGATACCTAAGGAGCTTCTACCCACTGCTTTGGCTGACATCATAACAGGCTATCCAGACATGTACTCAGACACCACCCTGGAAGCAATTGCTGCCTCTCTGGATGCCTTAGCCTCCTCTCCAATATTCCCTGGTTTAGATAATACCAAAATGGCCCAGTATCAGATGGAGAGGGAGTTTCTGGAGCTAGAGAAGCTCAAGCAGCTTTGTCTCGCTGAGGAGCTGGAGTGGGAGAGGCAAGAGATCCAGCGTTACCGTGAACAGGAGCAGCTTATGGTCCAAAGGGAGCTTGAGGAGCTTCAGGCTCTAAAACAGCAGCTTCTCCTGCAGCAAGAGGAAGAGCACCATGCCCACATGGTGGCCCAGCAGGAGACCTATGCCCAGCAGAAAGAGCAGTTGCAGCAAATCCAACAACTCCAACTGCAACTTCAGCGCCAGCTAGATGAGCACTATGGTAGCACTGGTACCACAGGAAACCTCCTCGATGCTAAATATGCAGGGGTCGGGGACAGTGGCCAGTACTGGCCTGTCAAAGATGAGTCTACAATTCCATCTAGTGGGACACAGTTTGAGCAAAGGCAGGACCAGCTTAATCTAGTGAATAAACTTCAAGCTGATCAAGACACAGGGAAAAAAATTATTGATAGTGGAGTGCAGACAGACGATGAAGACTCAGCAGAGAAGCAGCATGTAGGAAGGAGAAAGAAGAGTAAGAGAAATATTGATAGCTCAGCTCAGACTGATGATGAGGACCAAGATGAATGGGATGCTCCTACAAAAGCTCGGCGTCGCTCTCGAAAACATAGCAGTGAGGGGAAACATGGCTCCAAGGTCTCTAGCATTGCTATCCAGACAGTGGCTGAGATATCTGTCCAAACTGACCACTCAGGAACTATCAAACGACCCAATGTCCAGATGGACACTAAGGTGGAAATCGTCAAGCATATCTCAGCTCCAGAGAACTCTCAGAGAGGTGGCAGCCTGAGTTGTCAGACAGACTCAGACAGAAGGCACACACCCATTGAGGTGGGCTACAGCACACACCTGACAGCAGATGTCCCCTCTAAGACTAAAGTCTTCTACAACCAAGTCTCCCCCTTATCCCCGGAAAAGTCACTTGGAGGACAGAGAATGCTGACTGCTGACCCAACCAGATTTTCCTCTGGCCCTCGGATATTGAAGGCTGGTCAGAAGTCTCTATCTGATCCTAAATCCCTGAGTCCTACCACTGAAGACAGGATGGGTGGATACTATGCAGACAGCTATTCTGTAAGTCATACCAGAATTTAAATGTAAAAAAAAATTAGGCTGTTTATTATTCTGAATGAAATTCTGTGTTTTTTATCCTCATTCAAATGACTGCTGGGATTTATGATATGTTTTTATGTTCCAGGGCCGAGGCTCTCCCTCTAGTACAGGTAAGAAGGTAAAGCGGACGCTACCAGACCCCCCTCCCGAGGATGACTCTCTGACAGGACGGTCAGGCTACAGCACCAACTCTGCTCGTCGCCGTCTTGCGCGTAGTACAACAATGGCCCGGGCAAAGATCCTGCAAGACATTGACAAGGAGCTTGATCTGGTGGAGAGAGAATCTTCTAAACTTCGCAAGAAACAAGCTGAGCTTGATGAAGAGGAAAAGGAGATTGACGCCAAGCTACGGTGAGATTTTACAGAGACAGATTTAACATCAACCCAATTCAGCATATAGACTTGCACTTTTTTTCCGACCCCATTAACTCAGACAAGTAATGTTTGTATCTAATAAATTCGACATGTATTGATTACGACCGATATCATTGCATTCATCCCTTTCATGCAATCATTATTCCTAATTCATCTGCATGGTTCCCCTCTTACCTTGATAGCTTATGGGCTAAAAGGCTGCCTTGACATCACTCAGTGAGACATCTCCACACTCACACATAGTAAAAGGTACTAATGTGTGAGAACCCAGAACATTATTTGCCTCTTTGGTGGCAATGTTCATAGAATGGCTAGTGCTAAAATTGTAAAACAATATGTACCATTTTTTCTGATTACTGTAGGTACCTGGAGATGGGTATCAACCGCCGTAAGGAAGCCTTGCTGAAGGAGAGAGAGAAAAGAGAGAGGGCCTATCTCCAGGGGGTGGCGGAGGAAAGAGACTACATGTCAGACAGTGAGGTTAGCAACATCAGAGAAGCCAGGGGTGATGGCCTGGAGAGACCACGGACAGCCCCCCAGTCGGAGTTTGACCAGTTCATCCCCCCACAGACAGAGGCTGATTCCCAGTACAACACACTAACCAGTCCCTACTCTCATTATGCCCAATATGTTCCCCAGACCCAAACCACCAGCCACTACACCAGCAGAACCTCTATCAACAGCAGTCCCTTTACCACCAACAGGTATCTCCTTACCCAACCTTATCCCTCTCCCATGGCCAGTCTCAGCCTAGCAGCTACCAACATGCTCTGCTCTTGCAGCAAGGAAAGCAACGTCAAACCACTCTGTCTGATTTAGAGCCGAAGATCACCACCAACTATGAAGTGATGCGCAACCAACCTCTGCTCATTGTGCCAACCTCCACAGAAAGTGGTTATGGGGTGGCTCACCTAGGGGCAAGTATGGCAACTTGGACTTGAGGCTAGGGCTAGAGGAGAGGAGCATGGCCTCTAGTCCCATGTCTAGTATTTCTGCTGATTCCTTTTATGCCGATATTGATCACCACAATGCCAGGAACTATGTGCTGATAGAAGACATAGGGGAGCTCACCAAGGCCTCAACGGGGCTGAGCAACACCGGCTTGGGCTCTGGATTCAACCTGCCTGATAAAGAGTTATCCAAGGCAGACCGACTACTCAGGGCAGCAGAGGTCAGGCGCACAGCAGAGGTAAATACTGCATCCTCTTTTTCCCATGTGTTTGCTTTTTAGGGAGCAGTTTTACAAATCTGTCATATATGAAATTTGAGCACATTGCTCTCCTGTTTTGTTTTGGTTTTTTTTTATTTCCATTATGCAATTTTTACAGCCCATTAAGAAACCAAAATGGGTACCAGCAAAACAAAGCTTTAGCTAGTGGGCTTATACTGTACAGTGTATTGGCCAAACAGTTGCCATTGTCTATAAAAAGTAGCCATCTGTTCCTAAAGGTTCAGCCTTTGCACACTTTGCATATGTCAATACAGATATAAATTTAGAAGACTAGATTAGTAACCCTGTGTAACAACCTTAATGCAAAAACTACTTGCTGAAAAACAATTACAAAGATAACTCTAGCCACTTCTGTATACATGTTATTGATCATTTAGTTTTGAGATGAAGTATGTAACACACATAAAATGCATTTGTTATTATGTGAATTTAATACACATTATTGTTGAGAAAACATTCACAATCTACCATATCATTTTTTCCTTTTAGGTGGCAGATTTTTTAGGCTCAACTCGTCTTCAGGGTTATAGTAAAGGGGAAGATGATACCATGGAGGAGCCTTATGAGCTGAAACTACTGAAGCAGCAGATCAAGCAGGAGTTCAGGCGAGGAACTGAGGGACTTGAACACTTAACAGGTCTGGGCCTGCCCCAGTATCTCCCCAGTGATAGCAGTTTTCGCCACTTTCCTAAAGGAGAAAAATATAGCATCGGCAGGCTTACTCTTGAAAAACAGGCTGCAAAGCAACTCCCAGCAGCTGTGCTTTACCAGAAACAGATGAAGAACAAAAAGGCTCTAATAGACCCCAAGGCCATCACTAAATTTTCCCCAATCCAGGAGAGTAGGGACCTGGAACCAGACTTTGCAAGCTACATGGGATCTGGGGCCTCCTCTGTGACCAATCTGGCTGCCACAGCTAGATTGCTTCAGGATGAAATTACATTTGGACTAAGAAAGAACTTGTCAGAGCAGCAAAAATATTTGGGCTCGTCCCTGGGGGCCAACCTAGCTGGTTCTCTTAATCTCGGGCAGTCCCTTGGACTGGGATCTGCTATCAGGACCACTGCTCAGGATGATGGCACCTACCCAAGTGGCACCCGTTCTCGACCCTCATCACGCCCCTCCTCCCGCCCATCTTCAGTCTATGGCTTGGATTTATCTATCAAACGGGACCTGTCCAGCTCCTCACTTAGACTGAAAACAGAAGGAGAGGTTCTGGATGCAGCATTTGCCCCTGGGGTGGCCAGAGCAAAGCCCACCAGTTTGCCTATTAGCCAAAGCCGGGGCCGTATCCCCATTGTGGCTCAGAACTCTGAGGAGGAGAGCCCTCTGAGCCCAGTGGGGCAGCCTATGGGTATGGCTAGAGCTTCAGCTGGACCTCTCCCTCCAATCTCTGCTGACTCCAGGGACCAATTTGGGTCTAGTCATTCCCTGCCTGAGGTACAGCAACATATGAGGGAGGAATCTCGGACACGTGGCTATGATCGAGACATCGCATTCATCATGGATGACTTACAAGGCGCCATGTCTGACAGCGAAGGTAAATGGAGCCTGAGACTGTTGCAGCAACTTGACTGTGTGGACCTGCTTGTCACGCATGCTAATGCTGAGTGGTCTTACTGACTTTGTGCATTAACTGGCTCTTTCTCAACCATCAGTTCTCCAGAAAATTGTTGTTGGTTGTTCGTTACTATATTTCCCTCTGTCATGGTAAATGTCACATTAGATGTTTGCATGCTATTTCCTTTCTTTTGAAAATGATACCTATACATAACACTCTGATGGCCTGAGTTTATGTATGTCACTTATCAGTTCTATCCATGTTTGTTGTGTGATTTCATTAGCATGCTTTTGTTTATTTTACATTGTCTTTACTTCTTTATACTTACATAATCATCCTCACTTTCAAAACTCTGTAGTAACACACAATAGTTGCACAAAACTGGTTTGGTATGTGCAAAATCTGTGGGCTTGAACTTTATTCATACATGCTGTCCACATTATGGCTGCCTTATTCTTAGTGAGAGCCCAACATTTATGGAAAATCTGAGCAATACATGGTTTACAGTCACCCTAATCAAAGCATCTACATTAGTGCATTCAGTGAATGCATGGTAGTTATTGAGAATTCACTCCTGCATAAATATTTACGTTAAGAGAGGTTGTGGCAAATAAACACACGATTGGTTAATCAGAAACTTACTTACAGAGATAGAATGTCAGAGTTTTATTTTTTTAATATTTTAAAGTGAGACACCAAGAAAAAACTTGCATACAAAATAAAAGCTGTTGTATGAAAAATCCCTTGAATGTATAATGTGTAAGTCTGTCTCAAATAACAAAATAATATTCAGATAGAACAATGGAATATGTATTCATATTTTCATATGTGAAGTGCCTCATAAACAGAGATCATATCGTATACATGACTTATTCATATATAGATTATATGTTTCAAAATATTTGGTTATTGGTATTTATAGTGTTTAAGATGCTGTAGACACCATCTGGAAGCTGTCTTAGCTGTAGAAACCTGTAGCAAAACACTTTTACATCAAGGTGTGACAAGGGGTGCCTAGGGATTCTCTCTTTCTGTTTTTCCAGCCCTCCCCACCAACCGTGTCTTTGTGAGAAGTAGGTCATCCCTGCAGAAAGAAGTATATTTACTTTTCTAAGGCACCCTTTCAGCTATTTTGGAGAACAACTAAGAGTAGAAAGTTAACAGGAATACTGCTGAATCATGGTCTCTCAGTGTACTTACTGTAAGTGTTCCGCAAGTGCAGTCTAGGCATTCACTTTGTGTAGTTACTTCTTTCTAACTTCTGGCACCTACCAATCTAAAAGTAATCCAATTGGCAGGACCTTTTATGTCAACCCGTACTGCATTGCAAGGACTTTCTCTCAAGGACTGCCATGCAGTTATGTGTACTATTGAAAATTACATTAGCATCATATTATTGTGTCTCATTTGTGTTGTGTTAACTGTGTTTGTTTTTATATATCTTTAATTTTCTATCTGTATCTGATTTTGCATCCTTGCATGTTGTGCAATACGTACGTTTTCCATTTCCATCTTAATAAAGTGAATAGTTTCTGCTTGTTGGTTGTTGCTCTGGATGTCTCATTGCTATGTGAGATGTCTATGTCCCCTAGTGATTGAAAAGCAAATATTGACATGTACTATCCCCATCTCTGTAAGTGTGGGATTGGTAGTGTTCCATTAGGTTAGGTAAATCCATTTCTGTAGATATCAATATGCCATATGAAAACATAGTCCATTATTCTTCAGATTTAATTAGATACAGTATGTTATGCATTTAGTTTACAAAAGTAAGCTTAAACACTGCAAACAATATATTTTGAAAGGCCATTGGCTTTTGCAAAACACTTATCTGGTTGAGACTAATTTTAAGAGGGTTTCATATCATTCACTTGATTATCAGATAAGTCACAATGCGTAACAGTAACAAATATGTGCTAAACATACTTCTTATTGCTATGCATGGTGACTTATCTGATAATCAATGTGAATGACATGAAACCCTTTTAAATGTAGTGTCACCCAAACCCTTTAACTACAAAGCCATACTGTTGTAACATGTGCAGAATGGGTCTTGTCATTGTCTTGCTGAGATAAGCAAGAACGTCTCTGAAAAAGACATTGTCTGGATGGCAACATACGTTGCTCCAAAACCTGCACATTTTTTGGACTATAGAGGAAAAGGACCATCCAGATTGTTACCAGTGCTAACTTCAAAAGCCAGGTGGTCAGGTAGCTGAGTTAGTAGAGGGTTCGCCCCATATACTGAGGCTGTGGGTCCTCTGCAGTGGACTTGGGCTAGACTTAAGCCTTTGGCCCTTTGTTGCATGTAATCTCCCCCCACTCTCTCCCCTTTTCCTGTCAGATCTTCAGCTGTCCTATCAATAAAGCCATAAAAAGGGCAAAGAAAACTTCATGAGCTAGCATATGTGTTGTAATGAGTGGGAGGGGGTGCCCATGGCATGGCTAACTGTCACATCTGTGAAGGCCCAATTAATGCTGAGGGGCTGCCATCCAGACCATGTCTTTTTCAGAGATGTCCCTGCTTATCTCAGCAAGACAATGCCAAGAACCATTCTACACATGTTATAATAACATGGCTTTGTAGTAGAATAGTTTGGTTGAAACTAAGTTTAAGAGGGTTTCATGTGATTCACACTGATTATCAGATAAATCACAATGCATAACAGTACAAATATGTTTAGCAACTTCAGCTTTGTTTTTGGACCATTTTCAAAAGATTAGTATGGTTAAATTCTTGATAAGAAGGTGATATTTGTCCTGACCCCATGTAAAAGTGTCCATCTGCCTTGATTACAGCACTAAGTGAGTCCATGCTGGCTTTGAACAGAGATGATGCCAGAATCTTTCATGAAAGTATCAGACACGGTAGAGTATCTTACAGTACTAGATAAAACCCTTACTTTCCTGGTAATACTATGGCTCAGTCTTACATGAATTGATAAATGGACTTTTTCCCTAAAATGTGTTTTATATGTGTTTCACAATGCTTCTTCTTAAATTTGTAAACTGTCTGACAGGCAAGTAATGTCAGACTGGCAGTAATTTCAAGCATGTATCTTACATTGACTACTGCTTCCAGTGCATGTGCTGAAGTATACTCACAATACAAATATAGTCTTAGCCCAGTTCCTGTAGTTTGTTAGATTAATGACAATATGTTGAACGTATTTCTGAAAAAAACATATAACTTTGTACCCCAGCTGGAGGCCCAAACTGGAATATAGAAGGTGAGACAGCATCCTAATTTCCATGTAGTTATAGTAGAGACTGTATGCCTCCATGCCGCACATCATGGTTCTGAATGATCCACGTCTCTGGTTGATTTTGTAAACATACCAGACTCATTCTGGAATGACCCACATCTCAGTAGTACACGATACATGTCATTTAGCAGATCTCTAGTTGACATATCTGATCCATTCTCAAATGAACCCCATCTCAGTGACACTAGATATCTTTATGTGTCATTTTGCTGTAGTGACTTCAGTTATACATCATTCTGGAATGACTGCACATCACAGTGGTTCTGTAAGCATACCAGACCCATTCCCAGTATTCATGTTCATGCACTTTTGCAAAAAATCACGTGTATACTGTGTGATCATGCTTAAGTGTTAGTACTAAACATATGTTTGAATTGCTATTCAGTGCAAATATGTCAAGGCATTTCCTTCAAATCTGTAGACAATTCTGAAGGTCGATGTTGCCACTCTGAAAACGTTAATACTGATAAGAACTGCTAAGAGTTTTTTAATTCAAGACATGTAGATAACAGGCAACATTTACCTTCAGCATAAATGGTCATCAGCTTTTCTCTTCATCATTACTGCTGCATCTCCTTGGTGGAATTAGATCACTGATAATACAAAGAGACGTTTGGCGGACCTGTGCACATTCTATCCTTAGTGGCAATCTATTGCATTGGACACCAAAGTGATGACTCACATTTCTATGTAGAACATTCCCCACCAACATGCCTTGTTACCATGGCTTTTCTAGATTATTTTTACTTTAAAGGTACTTTGAGTTTTCTGGGCTTTGCAATAATTATGCTAAAATATGTCACAAGACATCCAGTGTCTTTCAAATATTACAGGTGGTATTAGATGTCCGTCTAGATGGTTTTGGGTGGTTCACAGCACACTGCACTTACAATACTTCATAAATTAGTTGACATAGAACAGTACCACTTCACATTATATAGTTTTTGATCTATAACTGTAAAATGGCATACAGTAATTTACTGGAATCAATTAAACTTTTCTTATTAGTTCAATGTAAATATTTACATTTCAATAATCTCAAGTTAAATCATCTTAAAATCTTTATCTTTTCAGACCACTTCAGAAATTATAAACATGAGCTGTTCTAACTTGAAGCCTTCTGAGTCGAATTAATGTACCGCCGTGAGTTCACTAAACTCATTAAAATTTCGAAAGAAACTCAGTCAGAATATTAGCATGTTTCCCAGCATGCAGTTGTTTGAGAGTTAAAAGTCTAACCATGATTAAGGTTAGTATCACATTCGTCTCCTACCCTGTACACTAATTGATTCAACTTAATATTTCTAACTTGAATGTTAGCAAGTTCACTTAACTCGACTGGTTTTACATTTTCAAAAGATTACTTTGAACCAATTATTCTACCCATGTTCACTGAACTCACGTTTTTAAGGCAGCAGGGGAACTTACATTTTTAAGATGGACAAGCTTAAAATGATTTACAGTGTATACTATGAGTACGAGTGTAAGTGAAAGGTTTAAATAACGTGTAGATATTTCTCCTCCCTAACCCTCAAATTACTTCCTAAAAAAAACAGCACAAAAATTGTTGGCTATATGGCTATATAAATTGGGTTTATGATGATGATTATTATTATTATCATTTTTATTGGGACAACTCCAACCCACAATGTTTTGACTGAAATTATTAAATGTCATAAAACATAGTTTCCTGGGGCTTCTTTCAACATTGTTTCATATACAGCAGCTATGAAAATGTGGAGCCCTGACGCTCGGACCGGGAGCATTGCATGGTATTAAAAGCATGCCAAACCTAAAATGCTCTTGAAAATTATTCATCCTTCATTCAGAGTTTGTAGCAATCATTTGATCTCACAGACGGTACGGATAGGATGGAACAGAGTTTATACTTCTTTGCTTTCACCTATCCAGTCAGGACAGATCAGAGATCTTCCTACATTTGAGCAAACAAACAGGGATGGATGTGTGACAAACATTGTGATGCATACTTGAAACCTTTTACTAAAGCTTGATTGCGAGATTGATCTCTGCCAAAGATGTCATTACCATGTGTAATGCAGAGATTTATCAAGCTTTCAGGTATATATTAGGTGTGTGTTTGTGTGTACATGGATTTTAACCACTGCCTGTCCCTGCCCAGCGTACCACTTGAGGAGAGAGGACACAGATTGGTTTGATAAGCCAAGAGAAGGACATCCGCAGAGTGGAAACATGTCAGACAGGAGACAGGTGAGATCCAAGCTAACAACATTTAAATTGACACTATGCTGTTTGCTGTTTGAACTTGCAGTACATGGAAACCTGAATGTTTTCTGTGGGGAAGCCTACTTTTCTCATGCTGTAAATTCCCTAAAATCTCTTTCAGATGAAATTGGTCCCATATGCCTTCCCTCACACTCGCATTAAGCTTAAGAGAGACATGAAGGACACCAGTGTGTCAGGTAAGGCACACACAGGAACACACATACACATCATACAGCGACTATGTACACAATCATTTCCTATCACAGTTTTGCTAATTAGGATTTGTATGTTTACTTTTCCCTCAGGGAATGGACTTGGGATTCGTGTGGTTGGTGGGAAGGAGATTCCGGGGAGCAGGGAGAGATTGGAGCCTACATTGCCAAGGTTGTCCCTGGTGGTGCGGCAGAACAAACAGGGAAAGTTGTAGAGGGTAAGTGAAGGATGATAAAAGGAGGTTGTGTTCATCAGGATATACAACATTCACCTTTGGAATGGAAAAAAATACAATGTTATTTTCATAATAGGAAGAAAAAGGGTAACACTTTTTTGTTGAAGACTGTCATGACTATGAAAGGAGTCTTTATGAATGTTTATGACTTATCATTAACTGTCATCTGGTCAATTATGTAACTTTTAATGCAAAGTTGATATAGTTTGAGATGTCTTTGTTATGACAACATAACCTGTCAGTGACTTTGTCATGACCACCTGACTTCATCAAACTTGAAGAAACTGTTTAGCTTTGTGTTTTAACATTATATTCAACTGTCACATGTGGCTGGTTTTGACACTGGCTGTCATGAGACCATTATAAAAGTGTCATGAATGTTTTCCTTGACTTCATGTAAACTGGTACATTTTGGACTTGTCATTAAGATGTCATTAAGTTTTATTGCACTGCCAATGCAAGTGCAGTCCAGTACCAAGATGATTTAGCTTACAGAGTTAGCTGATGGACAGACAGCAGTTAGCTTGTTTACTTATTGTTAAAGTAGGCTAACTGCTGTCTGCTGGTGTAGCTGGAGTTAGCTAGTTAGCTCAGTTAGCCATGGAGCTAGCCAGGAGCCAACATGGCAAGAAGACCACCGTGATACTGTATTCTCTGTCAAACTGGCCCCCGTCGGTCTCGGAGGCATTTTTTTTCTTGGGTCATGTCACCACATTATGACACCATTAACAAAAGCATTTGACAGTGTAATAAAACTTAATTACATCTTCATGACAAGTCCAAAATATCCCACTTTAATTGAGGTCAAGGAAAATATTCATGACACAGTTATAATGTGACAAAACCAACCACATATGGCAGTATAACATAATGTTAAAACATAAACCTAAACAGTTTCTTTGAGTTTGATAACGTAAAATTGTCATGACAAAGGCATCTCACATAACGTAAATTTGGCATTAAAAGTGACATAATTGACCAAATGACACTTAATAACAGCAGTCATAAACAGTGACTCCTTCACGTTCGTGACAGGTGTCATGTCATGGTTATGACCTAATGACAGCCTTATTCAAACCCCTTCAGACTAAGTGTTACCAAAAAAGCTACACATTTCCATCATTAAAAACATGTTGTTCAAATGAAGGTATAGAGGGTGTATTCATTTGACTTTGTTTAAAAAGATACTGTACAGAAATATAATTTCTGAGGCCTGAGATATTAATGGTGGAAATGTGAATCTTTAAACCAGACTATTATTAATTTTGGAGCAATGTAAGCCTTCACTAAATCCCTGCCTGAATCGCTGAATTCCAGATGGATAGAGATGTGAGAGGCTGCTGTAGCCTTCTGTGGTGTGGTCTGTCATGTCTCATTCTCTGACACATCACATCCAAACACAGAAAAAGCCTGTCAACTCACCCTCCACAGCACTGGGCTGTGTTAGTCATTAGGCTATATTTAGCATCATTATAGACACACAAATACACACAGGCAGGCTTTGACAAACACACACACTCTAATTAGCCTTATGAACATTCAAAAATACCTACTAAATTTGTACTTGAATTTTTAAATGATTGATCTTCAAATGTTTTTTGTTTGGACAGAGAAGAGCCTGAATATTAATGGCAATTCCGGCAGGATATTTTTAGAACGAGATTGGTTCTAGTTTCCCTCTTCAATGGGAACTCCACCACAGGGACTGCCATGACTTTGCAATTGCACAAGGGAGGAAGTGAAGGACAGATCATCTAATATATTTCTTCTTCTGTATCTGGTTTGATGTATTTCATTCCTTTTTTGATTAGAAATAATATGAAATAAAATGTAAGGCTGCCTTTTCATGGTATTATTAGTTAGTAATAAAGAAGAAGGAATGGTGGTCAGGCTGGCAATGTTTACCTTCTAGCATATGCTGAATTGTAACTATGCAAATGTGATGTTTATGTTTCACTGAAAGAGAATGGCAGCGGAACATGCCTACAGGTGCAAAGAGAAATGAAGTGGGGGAGGATATGGTGAATTATATATAGAGAGCGAATCATCTAAATGAGCACTGGCTCATGCAGAAGGATATGGAGATATTAATTCAAGCCTTTATTGTCACAGCAGCTGGTGAGTTGCTTCGTAAGCAGAGGTCTGATCTGAAGACCAGTTTTCAGTTGTGTAAGTGAGGCCTCATACAGCTCTGGCCATGAGTTGGAAGCTTGAGTTTGCTGTGCACTGATTTTTGTATGTTATATCATTAATATATTTTAATATTATGGTTTGGAGTGTATTGTTTTGTCTCACTTCTTTGTTTTTTTGAAGAAAAACAAATGAGACTGTGTGCAAAACCTTAGTTTCATGTTGCTGTGCTTTGTGTGTAATATAATAATGTAATGTCAAAGTCAACACAAAACCCAAACTGACGATTATATTATTAAAGTTTCCCTCTGGGCGTGCTACAAACTGAAGTATTACTTCTGTTATGTGAGCATGGAGGCTGCACTATTCAGATTGTTTCATGTACAGAGACGGGGTGAAATGAATTTGCCACAGGCTACAACATATTGTCTGGGAATTGGTAAGACCATTTCATATTTGAATCTGCCTACTTGCCTTTATCACACCACAGGAATGCAGGTGTTGGAGTGGAACGGAGTCCCTCTGACGGCAAAGACTTATGAAGAAGTGCAGTGCATCATGGGCCAGCCATGTGCAGAGGCGGAGCTCTGTGTGAGACTGTGAGTTACATCTGTCATCGTTTACCCTTCTGCCCCACTGAAACTCCTACATGTTTAGTTGCAATATGGTGATTCTGCACCCGTGTACACCTTCTCTCCTCCCTCCTTCCTTTCCCTTCCCTTCATTCCACACCCCTTCATCTGACAAATATCACTGTATGACTGATTACTGCTAAGATACACTGGTTGATATTCCATCATAAATTTCCTGTATGGATCCAAACAGTGACCTTAATATGCTGTCTGACCCTGAGCACCCACAAGCCCTGGAGCACCATGTCCAGCTTAAGGCTGGTATGTACAAGGATTTGTTGATATGTCTGCATGCGTGCATGTATCTGTGTACCTATTTCACATAACTACAACATGCATTACTATACATATTGTCTCTGTAGGCGGGCAGCGTTCCCCTGGAGTGGACCCTAAGCAGTTGGCAGCAGAACTGCAGAAGGTGTCCCAGCAGCAGGCTCCTGGTGTGGCTGGATCAGGGGTTGGGCCTGGGGGTCTGGGGGTACTCTCTGCACTGGAGCGCTCTGCTCTCCTCCACTCGGGTACTGGATCGGCTGCCTCAAGTGGCGTGCCGAGCCCCGGCCAGCCTGCCTCCCCCGCCATAAACAAGAAACAACGACACAAGGTAGGGGATTTGGACATCTCAGACACACTCTTCAGTTGTGAAGAGTGTACAAAGTGATGGCCAGAGGGAATATAAATGGTGAACAGGGAGAGCAAGGACAAAAATATAGGAGGGACAGTTGCAACACAGACCTTTTCTCTTGTAACATGGAAATCAGAAACATGCTGCAGGAGGTATCCCCATCATTAAGTCCACAGATGAAAATCATCCCAACCCGATCTGTTTTGTCAGAGTGACAGTAGAAAAACTGATTTTCACTTGGTAAGTAAAGTTTTCTATTTTTAGGGTAATGTTTATTTGTTGAAGATTGTAAATGTATATCATCTGTTGGACCTATCAGCAGACTAGGTATCAGTGAAGGTTTAATTCATCATGCTAGCCTGTTTGGTGCTAGTCAGGGTAAAGTTGATGAATGACTGCGGATGAAAGTAACATGGTGGAAATGCCCAGGGTCAGGGTGAGGAAGACAAGAGAGGTCTTACCACTCAGGATGTGTATGTTAGTGTCTTAGGCTGTTTTAAGGGGAACAGTGCGTAAGTTGAATTTGACGCATTGGACCATTTTCATACAAATGCAACATTTAACATAACATAATTGATTTGAGAGTAGCATGGTCATATGCTTTGAGGACTAAATGAAGCATTAGTAAGTGTTACATGCCAGAAATATTAAGTACTTAAGTTAAGCACTACCTTCGTCCCATGTCTATATTTCTTTTGGCCCTACAGAGAAGGGCAAAAGTAACAATTCGCAATATCAGTTTCCAGTCTGATTGCATCTAACTCATTTATTCCAAAATGTTGAAAAAAAATGGTATTGGTAGAGTACCTGTGTATGTTCTTCACAATGAAATATAGTCACTCTACATAGGGAAATACAAAAAAGTTATACTTTGGCCCCTGCTCTCCCCTACAATTTTAAGCTGCAGTCTGTGGAGTCCTGTGTGATCTGTCATGCACCTCCATTAGTATTACATCATACAACAGCACAAAGGGGAGGTTGCATGTGAAGGTCAAATGGTGCAATTGTGTTCATCAAAGACTGACAGGCCAATTATATGGAACAAGAACATTGTGTGGTACAGTCCATGACCTGGGTTTTGGGTGCCTTTACACATGAAATGGGCAATATATAGACTGACATAAATGCTTATGAATAACAAATGTTAAAATGATTTATACCTGAAGGCATGTCAGAGCATAAAACATGAAACAGACGGTAAAAATATACAGTATTTGTACATTAGAATATGCCTCAGAAATAGCTATTTTTATCAATGTCTAAGCACCTCAAATAATTGATTAACCTTCTCAAACTTCACTGGAGGACTTTTCCAGCCAATTACATGGCTCAGATCGTCAAATATCTCCGGAGGCTCATAGATCCAGTGAGAAATCTTTACTCAGCCTCTTCTGTACAAGGGCAACCCATTCATCTGTATGCTGACAATATTTCAAGAGTGAAGTCGGAGCGCCATTTACTGCAACCTAATCCCAGGGTAATGGCTCAAGTCTGATATGAACTTCTTAGTGGTCAGGTCAGGTCTGTCAGCACTGTCCGTGTCTTTTTGACTAATCATTTTACAGCCATTATATTCTCTTTTATTTTCTTTCTTTTTTTTTTGTATAGCCAACAGAGGTAATGAAGATACCTCATCCCATTACTGGAGAAATTCAGGTATAAAAACACAATTTTAACATGGCACAGATTTTTTTCCCCCAGCTGTAGTTTGATCTTTGTCACACAGTCTCCATTCCACTCGTTTTTCGTTAGCTCCAGATCAACTATGACAGGAACCTAGGAAACCTGATCGTCCACGTCCTGCAGGCTAGAAACCTGGCCCCAAGGGACAACGACGGCTACTCTGACCCTTTTGTCAAGGTCTACCTCTTACCAGGGAGAGGGTGAGCTCTGAGTTTGTTTGAGTGTTCACAAATGTCTGGTCTGTGTCTCCCTTTCTGCTTCTGTGTCTGTCTTGTTTTCTCTCCCCCTATTTCTTTCTGACTTTGTATTGATTGTGCTGTATGGAACTGACTAACTACTTGAGTTTGTATGAGAGAATGAGACCGGACATGATGACATGAGGCAGTCATTTGTAGTGTAATTGGAATCAATCTCTGAGAATCAATGGGTGTGTGTGTGGAGAAGAGATCTTTTAACACGCTGCAATATTATAATGTGTCAATTTACCTGGTCATAGACACGTTACATGTGTGGAAATACATTCTACACTATCCTGTGTTCACAAGCTTGTTTGGTTGCACATAAAAACATATATGGAAAAGGAGAAATAACAGAAATCGTATAGAAATCTCATTAGAATTTATTAGAGGATAATTAGAGACATACAATTAGGGATTACAACAGAACTGTACTGTAAACTAAAGTGTATTATTTCCCACTGTGAGACCCTCATTAGACTTTATTAGCGGCTAATTAGGGGTAACCTGACACGCCAGATGGTTTGTTACACAGAAACATGATATAACTGATACAACTGATGCTATCACAGTATCTACGCTAACCTCCTCAGGAGCCGCCATTGTTTGTTCAACACAAGTCGTTTCAATTGACACTTCTCGCTGTTGTTACACCTGAAACCACGCCCATAGCTACCAGTAGTCTCTTCGAGGATGCTGATTGGCTTGCACCACCTCTGGTGTGAACAGAAATGAATAGATTGGAGCCTGGCAAGATGGTTTCTGCCTCGCAAGGTAAAATTAAGGATACATTACAACATAATTGTGCTTTAAACTAAAGTGCATTATTTCCCACTGTTAGACCCTCATTAGACTTTATTAGAGGGTAATTTGGGACACATTATAGAACTGTACTATAAACTAAAGTGATGTGTCCCTAATTACCCTCTAATAAAGTCTAATCAAGTGTCTAATACTGTCTAATAAAGAACATATTATTTCAAAAGTGAAATCCTATTTAAAAACAATATGTAAACCAGATTACCAAGTGAAAGCCAAATTTATTGAGGTACAGATGAGGAATATTTTGTCTAGTGGCGACTGCATACATATTGTATGTATGTAATATTGTAGGGAGAGAATGTGATTTGATCACAGAAGTAGGCATCAGTCTTGTCTGCTCTGCCAGTTCTATTGGACTGTTTAAGTAGATATGTGATTTCATTTTAGTTTACAGTACAGTTCTGCAGTAAGGTGTTCCTAATTACCCTCTAATACCGTCTAATAAAGAACATATTATTTCTAGTATTTGTCTAATTTAATACAAAGTACAGCTTAGCTTCCTACTGGAAGGATGCTGTAAAATAAGGCGTTATCACTCTTTCTTACCGACTAAAGTGAGTATTTTAGCATTGTCCCGTAGTTTTATATCCCAAGCTTCCTCCCCTTACCCTGTCTGCTCCAACATCTTCCCAAGAGCCAGTGAACAGCAAGAGAAAGGATCGATACAGCCTTTATCTGCTGTGTAACAGTATCTGCTCTTAGATAATGACCCCAT
The DNA here is from genome assembly GCA_034769285.1 of Lutjanus argentimaculatus. Classification (NCBI taxonomy): domain Eukaryota; kingdom Metazoa; phylum Chordata; class Actinopteri; order Lutjaniformes; family Lutjanidae; genus Lutjanus; species Lutjanus argentimaculatus. The sequence goes on along the minus strand of JAWZSL010000012.1, from coordinate 13,241,993 downwards.
CAGACCTGTTTATGAGATTATAAACCTTCTCTACCTACACGCTGTAGAAGTTAGAAATGAAAGCTCTGTAGGAGAGCACTTTTGTCCTCCTGCTGTTTCATTTGAAGAGCATTTTCAAAATGTATTTGTCTAACATTATAGCCATAGAGTGCACAGCCATGGTATTTCAGCGATAGCTCAGCATAGTGAATTAGTCACTCACCCATGAGCCAGTTGTAATCATTGTGAGGTTTTTTGGTCTTGCGTCACATACATTGCTCGGGCACAAAAACAGTGATACACCCTGCAGAGAATATTGATTGCCTCAGCTCTCTATCCTTTACTGCCTTTTCTTTGAGCTCTCTGGGCTTCTCTGACAGTTTTTTGTGTTTTTGCTTTTCTTGTTTGTGATATCTGCCCTCCTCTTCCTCTTCTGGACTCCCTCAGCCAAGTCATGGTTGTCCAGAATGCAAGGTAGTGTGGTGCTGATCTTTTGATTTTAGTTGGTGTTCTGTTTTCCTTTTCTGTAAATTATGTCTCCAAAGTGGTTTTCCATCCTTTTGTTGTGGCCTTTGTTGTTTGTCCAATTATCTGCTCTATTTCATGGTGTTTAAAAACACTCCTGTCATTGCTTTTTTCTCTCTGTGCCTCTCACTTTTAACTCTCCTTAGCTTCTATCCCTGAAGTAATTTGTGATTTTGTAAAAAGCATCTCAGTCAAAACAAGACAATTAAGAAAAGACAATTAAGAAAACATTTACATTTGAATTTGTTTTCTGATGTCTCTACACAACAGGAGATTGGTTATTTTACAAGCATCTATTCAGTCCACATCTATTGAGTATATCACAGTTTGGTGAATGTTTGCCATGGGGTCAGACAGGGAATTTTTTTTTAATTTATTACTAACAACCAATCATTCTGAATATCATGACTTATCAGTGCTGATAACAAGAGGAGGACCAGATATGCCCAGAAGACCATGAACCCAGAGTGGAACCAGACTGTCATCTACAAGAACATTCACTTGGAGCAGGTACTGTGCAGAATGATATTAACACACACATCAGTGTGCATGCACACACACTTTCACTCTCTCTTGCTTGTGCAGTTACTGTATGTGCTGTAGGCCACTTTGGGTGAAGTGGATGTCTTATACTCTTATTAGGATTCTGTCCTCATGTCTTGTCCCCAGGGCTGTACTCAGTATCCCTGTGCAACCTCTTATCAGCACTCCCGAGACTCAAGTTAACAACCATCATTTCTGCTCTCACACAGTCTCAACACAGACAGCCTCACTGTGTTTCATTTTAACAAAAAGAGTGCTAGAAACTTGGTAATCATGTGCCTGTGCACTCGTCTGTCACTGTGCAAGTGTTAATGTGTACATCGCTCTGTGTGGGGTGTGTTGTGTGTGTGGTGTGTGTGTGTGTGTGTGTGTGTGTGTGTGTGTGTGTGTGTGGTGTGTGTTCTTTGGTGTTTGCATAAAGCATGTGTTGTTTGTGACAGAGACACTACCCAGACAGTAATTACATCTGTGAGGGATGAATGCAGATGTGGTAGCTTTAGTGGTCAGAAAGTAGAGGCTTTCTGTGAAGGCAGAGGATTCATTGGCTCCTCTGAGGCTGCCCTCTGTTCATCACGTCTCATTGCTGGCCAGGCAGCCTTCAAGATGCTGCTGCATCGCTCATTCGCCCACCCACCACCCCCTGAGATATGTTTCCATCTCCTCCCACATGTTCCTACACACACATTTTCACAGATACATCAGGGGACATCAGGGTTGGGTCAGATTGCTGTGTAATGTAGTTACTGAATACAAATTACATGGCAATTTTTGTAATTAGGAACATAATCCATTTAATTACAAAAAATGTAATCTAATCTCAATACTTTTGGTTTACTTTAAGATTACTTAAAAATCAAACACTGAAAATATGGCACATTATACCAAAAAAATGGACACAGACAGTTTGAGTTCCACAAGTATTATTTTCTCTTTTTAAACATCTCAAAACATTTTCAATCCAAATAAAATGCATTTTGCATGGGTTTCTTTCTTGTGGAGCACTTGTCTAAGAAACCCTGTGCATCAGACACACCTTTCATGAGTTAATAGAACATTGGTTGTCATGAAAACAAGTTTCATAACTTTAAAATTCCCATAGCTTAAAGATATAATCAAGAATGTGATCAAGTAATTCTTGATAAAGTAACTAGAATCTAACTGGAAGAGCACACTTAATAAAGTGCAGATCTCAACAAGGCCACCGGAATATAATATTTAGATTCTTTTAGACATTTGTGAAATTTTGTCAAAATGAGTGAATGAATTCTTGAGTTATGGCCAAAAATGTTTTGTGAGGTCACTGTGACCTTTGACCACCAATATCTAATCAGTTCATACTTGTGTCCAAGTGGACACAAGTTTGAAGAATTTCCCTCAAGGCATTCTTGAGATATTGTGTAGGGATGACCAAAAAACATAATGTATCTGACCATGGCTGTCGCCGCCATGAAGAAATTGTGAATCACAGAGGTCCTTCAGCACGCAGTTGTGAATGTGCACAAAAAAAAAAATGGTTGGGTCCACTAGTCTGTGAGATCAGCTCTGGACAGACTCAGGGTCCATTGATCAGCACACACGCATGCATGCATGCAAGTGATCACATGATCCCCTCCAGTCTTACAACTGGTGGAAATAACTGCACATTTTTAAAATGTAATCTGGGCTGATTATACTTCTTTATTTTTTGTAATCTGATTACTTACTTCCAATTATCTGTAATCCGTTACCACTCAAACCTGATGGATGCGCATTCGAGCAAACCAAGTCTAATGTAACTCCTCATTTCCTTGCTGATTACAGTAAATGACCCTCCTACTGCAGGTTTGTATTTATGCATGCAGTGCACATACAGTGTACAGAGCTGTTTTCTTTCATGCATCTTCCACCTACACACACACACACACAAACACAGGCACACTCATATTCACATACACATTTCTCTCCCACACACATACATATGCACACAAGATCTGTCGTTATAATCTGTGCCCCTCACTCTTTCTATCCAGTTGAAGAAGAAGACGCTGGAGGTGACAGTGTGGGACTATGACAGATCCTCCTCCAATGACTTCCTTGGAGAAGTGAGTGCTTTTTGGAATCTGAATCACATATCTGAAAATGTCAAATGCATTTAGTATTTACCTCGCACAAAAGGTTTCTGCTCCTTTATTTATTTATTTATTTCGATGGACCAGCTAACCTAATAATATTGGCCTTATCGCTTTCCTCTCATAAACTCAGAAGTCAAGCTTTGCTTCATGCCTGTAAATCTGTATAGTGAAGGTGGTATGAATGTCAATTCTTTAGCAAGTGGACAAATTCTTATTCTTTAGCAAATTCTTAGCTACCTTCAAGCAAATTCCTTTCCTTGTTTCTTTGTATCAGTGAGTCTCTTTCCACATGTTATACCTGAGTGTCGGGCTTGGTTTTGGAGTCTTTATTTGATCTAATGTCACTGTGTGTGTGTTTATGTCTCAGGTGTTGATTGACTTGTCAAACACTGCCCAGCTAGACAACACTCCTCGCTGGCTGCCTCTGAAGGAGCAGAGTGAGAGCATCGAGCACAACAGAGCCCATCACGCAGCTCAAGGCCCACCAGGGTCTGGGTCAGGTCAGGGTCACGGTCAGGGACATGGCCAAGGCTATATGTCAGTGCCTGGGGTGGGGCCTGGGCATGGTATGGGACAGGGTCAAGCACCAGGACAGGGAGACGGGAGTCATGATTCACCTAAAAACTCTGTAATCAAGAGCAGAAGCCATGGAATCTTCCCTGATCCAGCCAAAGGTAAAAGAATCAACACATCCGAAATTTCCATAATTTCCATGAATCGGTTTATTTTCTGCCTGTTTTTTTTTTTTTTTCTAAATTAAGACTCTGATATTATTATTCTTAGCAGGTTTCCATCTGTGACCAAAGGTGTAAATTTTAAGGTGGTCACTCAGTTGTCATAGAGATAGAGGCTGTTGCCTTAGAAACAAAAATGCTAATCGTTTGTTGACAGCTGTAGTTACACTCCATGTGCTTGTCAACTGCTACATGGCACAATCACGGCCTCTGTGGAGCAGAAAACAATAAATATTACAAAAGAAGTGTCCATTTAAATACAATATGTGAACCAGATCTAACAAGTAAAGGCCAAAATTGTAGAGGCAGAGGAATATTGTGTATTTGGGTGACTGCACAGCCTTATTGTAACATTGTAGGCAGATAATATGATTTGATAGAAGAAGTAGGCACAGGGCTTGGCTACTCTGCCAATTGTATACGACCAGCCAAAAAAGTTGTGTGTCAAGTAGCAATATGGGATTTGACTTTAGTTTACAATGCAGTTCTGTTGTAATAGGTCCCAAATTGCCCTCTAAGAAAATCTGATAAGGGACTAACAGTGGGGAAAATACACTTCAGTTTACAGTACAGTTCTGTTGTAATGTGTCCCTGATTACCCTCTAATAAAGCCTAATAAGGGTCTAATACTGTCTAATAAAGAATATATTACATCTAGTTTTTGTCTATTTTGACACAAAGTACAGCTTTTTACATCTCATTAGTGTACTGTAAAATAAAGTGACCCTTCTCTCTTGTCCTATTAACAGTCTAAACCCTCCATTTTAACTTCCTCCAGACATGCAGATGATGCCTTTGGAAAAGTCACACAGCAGCCCAGGCAGCTCCAAGTCTTCCTCTGACGGCCAACTGCGCTCCCACGGCCCCTCCCGAAGCCAAAGCAAGAGCAGCGTCACTCAGGCACACCTTGAGGACGCTGGGATAGCCATTGCTGCCGCTGAGGCCGCCGTGCAACAGTCCCGCCTGCAACCAAGTAAATCCCGTCCCTACCCATGATACACTTCCTGTGACATGCTTCCTTTTTCCTGTGCATGCAAGCTCTCTTGAGATCTTTTGATTAAAACCTGAACCGCTGTGCATTCACGTCCTTAACATTTTACCTTTGCCTTCGGCTCTCCTCATCTTACTTATTTTCCCTTAGGGCAAAGTGATTGGTTTTGATGAATAATCCTAGTTTAACTTCTTCCTCCTCCAAGTTAGATCAATCTTACTAATATAGTCACTGAACAAAATCCAAGGCAGATGAAAAAGTAGCTAGCGATATAAACTTGCTGTAAAAATCTTATTTCATTCAGTCTTTAAATCTAAAATATGTATAATGTAATATTTATAATTCTGGCACAGTTAGTGCACTAAATATTCCAAATACACCATTTGACATTTACTTATCTGTTTAACATTTTTGGGTATCTTAAGTAGGACATAAATTTTATATGATAATATGATTTATGACTGTAACAAAGGAGAACAGTTTATAACAAAAAAAACAACTAACAACTTATAACAAAACAAAGGAAAAAATATTATTATTTAACTCCAAAATAAGAGCCCCAGACCCCTCTGTTTCTACATGTATTGTGCATGTGCCAATCCCAAGCATATGGTTTCTACAGAACCCCAGTGTGGAGATATCCAACCCCAGTATAGAAACCAAACTGGGATGGCAATTCCTCACATGTCTTGTAGCATATTAACATTATATAAATAATTTCCATTCATGTTTAGCATAATCTTTAGTATGGTGTCCCCAAAGTGAAGAACTACATTGTCATCCCTTTCTGAGATAAGTTAGCCCAGTGTCAGTGCTATCTGAGCATGCAGTTGCAGCTTCCCTGGCTACTGCTCCCTGGCCACTCAGGACTTTGCGATGCTGCAGTCTTTCTCTCTGTGTGTGCATGCGTGTGCCATATGAATGAACCCTTAGAAAAGTCACAAAACACTCACACATACAGACACACACACAGTTATGGCATACAGGCTCCCCTCCCTACCCAGTCCTCTCCCAAACCCACCATCTAAAACAAAGGGGACACAAATGTGAGGCCGAACCAGTCAAACCAGGACACACAGACACATCAAGACGTTCAAAAGTCAACAGGAGGCTCACTCTGCACTCACCGGCCACTGAGAGTAAAGCGGTCAGCTAACCATGAGAGGAACAGAAGTGTCAAGGGAAGGTGAGGAAACGTAGGAATAATGTACTGATAAATATTATTAACAATAAGATAATCAAACTAAAAACAAAAAAAAAAAAAAAAAAAAAACATAAGACACAAAATTAAGTCTAACATATAACTAAATGTGTAAATAATTAGAGTAACTAATTCTCATTTAATGATTTTCATGTATGTAAGTCTGTGAATGTCTGAGAGTGTGCATGTGTCTTTTTGTGCTATTTACTGATATTATTATGTTTAGTCACACTTTATTTGGGGTGTGCATCAGACATTGCAATGTCAGCTATGTCATGACACCGGTGCCTCTGTAGCTTAATTGGTAGAACATGCACTTTGTACTGAGGCTAGCAGTCCTCTGCAGCAGCCGCCAGTTCAGCTCACACCTGCGACCCATTTTCTGTATGTCACCCCCTTTACTGTCAGATCTTCAGCTGACTCTATCAAATAAAGGTAAAATGCCCAAAAAATAATCTTAAAGAAAAGTGTCATGACACCTGTCATAAACATAAAGGAGGCTTTATGAATGTTTATGGCTGTTGTCATTAAGCGTCATATGGTCAGTTATGTCATTTCTACTGCAAAGTTGACATTGTTTTAGATTTCTTTATTAAGACAACTGGACGTAAACCAAAACAAAACTGTCTTTGTTATGACAACTTGACATTAACCAAGAGATCATAACCTGGCTATGTACCACTTTACTTGAGTCAAGGAAAATATTCATGACACACTTATAATGGTCTTATGACAGCCAGCGTCTAAACCAACCACATACGACAGTATAATGTAATGTTAAAACATAAAGCTAAACAGTTTCTGTAAGTCTGATCATGACATCATGTTGCTTTGGTTAATGTCAAATTGTCATAACAAGGATGTTTTTGTCTTGGTTAATGTCAAATTGTCAGAGCAAATTTCAACAATGTCATCTTTGCATTAAAAATGACATAGCTGACCAACTGACACTTAATGACAACAGACATAAACATTCATAAAGACATGTTCATGACAGGTATCTTGACATGATTATGACAGTGTAAAGACAGTCTTATTCACACCCCTTCAAATAAAGTGTTACCTTATGTTTTCATGGCTTTAGAAATGGAACTCCAAGCCATTGCCTTTGTGTCACAGATTGTGTTTCAAATATAATCTATCTACTATTAGTCATCATTTTAAATGAAATATCAGTAGACATTGAAGGCAAAGAATGTATCCGCAGTTATTAGTCTAGACAGAAGCACTTCACATATTCCCTGAGCTAATCACGCTTTTTCATACTGTATGAGCATAACTCAACAGCAGCCAGGAGTCAGGAACAAATGATTAAATCTATGAAAGAACATTCATATTGTTCATGTGTGAATTAAACTAAGTGACCTTCATTTATTTCTAGTTAGAGGATTTGCTGTGGCCTTTCTGAGTTAACCGAGGTTACACACTGCACTGCTAAATGGAAGGACAGGGTGTCATCTGCATTAATCTGTTCCTCCCCTGATGTGCTGGTATGTGATGATGCTCAGTCAAAGTTATGCGTGACAGACAGCGTCACTGTCACTGATTGATAGCTGGGGGTGTGAAGTGTTTCAGCATATTTGTTGGAGACGCATGCTTGTGGGGTAAAAGCTGAGTCAGTGAAGACGCTCTGTGTTTGTTGCTGTATACACGACATCAATTACCTACAAAGACAAAAAAAGATAGATATTTCTTCACCATCATGCTCACTTTTGCCACCCTCAGGACCAGGACACCGACTGAGTGATGTCTCAGGGTCAGTGGTGCTGTCTGCCCCAAGTCTTGTTGGAGACGCCTATGGAGGTCTGGATTCAGAAGAGGGGGCAGGCACTGGAGTGGACAGTGCCATTTTTCAAGTGCCACGCATGTAAGAAAATTTGTGGCATATTCTTAGCACAGTGTGCGTCTGTTAGAGACATAGTTTGGATTATCTGATGCGGGGTTGTATGAGGTACTTATCAATAGTCGGTGTAAGTATCAGCACAGAAGCAATGCAATGATCAGCTGTGGATGAGGTTTATAGAAAACGGTATTTTAGCCACTTAAAAAAGGTCCTCCTAAAAAAAAATCAATATAAGTTTAAGCGTACACTATATTTAGAATATCTTCACAGCTTGACTTTACTGTCAGGCAAGTTTTTTTCTCACAGGAAGCCACAGTTATATAAGACAAATATCGCTCTCTCCAAACCAACCGAAACTTTATAGGTGAAATAATTTATTTTACCTTTCATAACACAGGAGATGGTGGTCCACCATTGCTTAAATCTGCTAGTTTGTTTGCATTATTGTGTGACTTAGAACTATTAGAACTATTGTGTGAATTTAGAACGATCCTTTTAAAACACCAAAGTCATAAAAAAACAAACTAACTAACAGATCAAAACAGTGGTAGACCAGAAACTCCCTATTATGCAAGGTATGATTACTGATTACTGATTTTGAATTTGGTTGGTTTGGAGAGGGCGATATGTGGCTGATTTAACAGCAGTTTCCTGTTGGAAAAGACATTTTTAAGTGGCTAAAATACCTTTTGTTGCTGACCCTGTCCACAGCCTGTCTGCAGCTAATGTACCTCACACAACTCCACTTTAAATAATCTGAACTGCCCCTTTAATGCTTAAGGCTGACTGCAATGTGTAATATTGTGATGTCATTCAATATGATTGATGCCAACACATTTTCTGGTAAAAAAAAAAAAAAAAAAGCACTGGTCATATGCTTTGTTTCTCACAGTGGTAAGACTATTCCCAACGGCACTGACAAAAACCAACTAGGGACCCCTGAAAACGAAGGTAAGTTCCTGAAATGTCGTCTGTTTACAGTAAAAGAAAAAAAAAAAACTGTGGAAGAAAAACACATGATTTCTGAGGTTTTCTTACTTGGTTGTATATCTCCATCTGCTGGCTATCTTGTATAATAGCACTATTTATTTTATTTTATTTTTTTTACCCAGACACTCATTTAACTACCTCTAAACTGTGTTTTCATAATGACTCTATTCAATTGTGGGAGTCAAATGTTCACTCAAGTGCTTATAGTCAATTAACGATATTTACCCAGCCTAATGACTTGATGCTTGGCTTGGGATAGTAGAAGAGAAGTGGATGTCACACTATCCCACCCACTGTCATAACTATATCTACGTTTCATGTAGCTCAGGTGTCATGATGCCTCCCTTCCATCTCTAGTTTCAATTTGTAACAAAGAGTCCAAGGTCATCTTAGGCTGTAGCCTTGCAGCTGTCACATAGAAGAGGGTCAGGAGGTCATTTCCATGGTGTCTCACGACTCATTTAACACATTTAACTCGGCCAATCTAAGTAAAACCCTTACACGTATATAAGATGCACATGGCAGTCGATAAGACCAGTGTGAAACTCAAGAGATGTTCCCTGACCTGGTTTCATTCTGCTGTGTGAGCCCAGGTTTAGTGATGCATTATTGTTAAATAATTTAAATAATCTATAGTGACACTAGGAGAAGACTGCAAGAATCTTCCTGCAGGTACTTAGTGCAGGGTTTAGTGAGGGCTATCCAAAGGAAGAAATATGGAAACTTTATTCTAAAAACTGATCATCGACATTTCTCTGTCATTGTTTTTAGCTGGTAAAACACAAGTGATGGGGGAGATCAAAGTCGCTCTCAAGAAGGAGGTGAAGACTGAAGGAGACCAGCTGGTCTTGGAGATCCTTCAATGTAGAAACATCACTTACAAGTTCAAGAGTCCCGACCACCTCCCAGGTCTGGAAGTACAGTGTTTAGTTGTGCACATACATGAGTGTGAGACCACGGGCCTGTGTTTTTTATTAACTTTTGAATAGTTTGCAAGTTCTCTTTTCATAATCATCATTTATCTCATTTGCCTTCAGATCTGTATGTGAAGTTGTATGTGGTGAATGTGGCCACTCAGAAGAGGATCATCAAGAAGAAGACCAGAGTTTGTCGACATGACAGGGAGCCCTCTTTCAATGAGACCTTCAGATTCCCCCTCAACCCAACCGGACACTCCATACAGGTACAACAGGCACATACACGAGACAGTTGCAGACTGACAGATATGGATCTGGGTTTGTCCACCTGTCAAGCATGCTGTGTTACACAGTACTGCTCTAATTATATTACATTCAAAGGTCCAGTGTGTCAGATCTACGGAGATTTACTGACTGAATATGACAGAAATTAAATATAATATTCACAAGTATGTTTTCATTAGGGGATAATCACCTGAAAATAAGAACTGTTGTGTTTTCGTTACCTTACAATGGGCCCTTTATATCTATTGAAGAAACAGATCCCTTTCTATGGAGACCGACCACCATGTTACTGCAGTAGCCCAAACTGCCTTCAACATATGTGATTTTAGGCAATGTAATGGGGAGATCGGTATGAGGTCAAAGTAGATGATTCCAGTAGGTTGGGAGAAAAATGTAACAAAAGGGAATAGCCAAAGCTACTGCAGAGTTGACAATACAAACAAAGTCAGCATGAAACACAAAACAAAATTGATAGCACAAGTAATGTCATCCATCACATCCACAGTTGAGTCAATTCAGCAATGCCAATATCACATCTACTGTAGACAGTACCAATGCCCAGTAATAACATTGTCCACTAAGACTGCCCTAAAACATGACAAAATAGAAACAACTAAAGGAATAACATTAACATTAGCATCAGACAGTAAATCAACCTTACTCATACATGTCCAGTCAAACTACCTTGTTGTTTCGATGATGCATACTTTAACATTAGACAAACAGAGAGCTCAGAGAGTTCATTGCTCATTGTATGTTTTCTTACTGTGAAAATAAACAATTCTCAAAGCATTCTCATTTGTTAGTTAGCTATTTTTGATCCAAGCTATTTTTCAGAACATTTTTAACAAATTATGCTTTTAAAAAGTGATGGGGACAAAATTGGCTAATTCAAATATGGTGGGGACATGTCCCCGGTGTCCCTACTGTAAATGACATCTATACCAGAATGGGCAAACTAAACTCTGGCTCTAGATGGTTCCTTTCACATTTTCTGTGAGTACCATAGGTTCTCCTACATTGAAAGGGGAGAGTGACATGAGAGGTTTGCAGTTTGCAGGCTCATCGTTAGATGCCACTAAATGTTACACACTGGTCCTTTAATACATTTTCGCATTGACCTAATTATCATAGATAATCAATTTCATGTATGAATTTGCAGTAGTCTCTGTGGTGTTTTCATTCAGTTGTTCCACTTTAGTTTGCATCCAGCATTTTGCTGTTGACAGAAACTTCCTTAAATCTCCAAAATGGCTCATTACAGCAAATTAAAAGTGGAGACTTGTAATGTCTTAAAACCATTATGGGAACTTTTATAAACTGGTCTGCTACCTCATGCAGCAGCTGGAAGATTGAGCCACCTCCTGGTGAGATGCAGGATATGAACATCTAAAAGTAGCTGGTAGCATCTATAAAAGCTTAATTCTACACAGACAGTTGTAGTTTAATGAATACTGCCAACTGTTAAAATCTCATGCTCACCAACTCCTTGTTTTAGCCACAGTTAAAGGAAAAATGAATTGAAATGTCTAACAAATATAAACACATTTATTTATACTCTAATTTTTAATTAGACCAATATGTATATATTTAATCCTGATTTAAAAGTTAAACTTGCTTACTTATTTATAGATTGGTATGTATTGATCAATAGATTAGACTTTGCCATCTTGTAACCACTTTACTCAATGGTGCTTGAATTATTCATACTGAATAGCATGCTTTTACCTGTGTACTTTCAAAGATGGAATAGCTGCCTAACTATAGCACTAACAGTAAAATAACAACAGAATAAATCATGACAAATCTGTTCCTCTCTCCAATCTACTTCCAGCTTTTCTTGGTGTCCAACGGAGGCAAGTTCATGAAGAAGACCCTGATTGGTGAAGCCTACATCTGGCTGGATAAGGTGGACATGAGAAAGAGAGTGGTCAGCTGGCACAAGCTGTTCGTCAGCTCCACTCAGACCAACCCCTGAGCACCACACCAAAAAAAAAAAAAAAAAAAAATGGAGCTGTGAAAGATCAATGAAAGGTGAAGACAGAGTGAGATCCAGTTTGACAAAAAGATGAATAAGAGAAAAAAAAAAAAACACAACGGTCAAGAAGAGGAAATAAAAAGATCCATTTAATTCCTCCATTCTTCCTTTACTTCCTCAACTCATAAGTTCTAAGAAGGAGGGAATTATGTGCTAATACCATAACAACTCTATCAGTCCAACACTGCCAGCACACATGTCCACCTCCGCCCATGTCAGGTCTCCGCTTGGCTGTGGACTTTGCTTGTAGGATGCAAACATGCAAACACCACAGCGGGCACTGAAACAGACTTAGCAGCAATATGGCTTTGAGAGCAGTGATGTCTTTCTTACCATAGTTCCAACTCCATGATCCACATGATACTTTGTTGTTTTGGTGCTGTGCAACTGAGCTAACATATCTATCAGAGGGAAACATGAAAAAAATTTGACTTTGATCACAGAATCATCATTTGCATTGTGTTTTCTTCATATGGGAGTCATCGTTGTAATGCCCAAATGATGCTTGTGATGTGTGTGGACATCAGTGGTCTTGACATATTTAATGATGAAGGAATGCATAATGTTTTTGTATGATAGTCTTTCAGTTTCATGTAAAAAAGAAAAAAAAAATAACAAAGCCTGTGTAGAACCAAGTCAGAAAGTTGACTTTTGCTATGAGATGAAGATAAACTGTATAGCACTTCAGATTGTAGATATCACACATGCAGATTACAGAGCATATCAGAGAATCACATTGTACAGTGTGATGTTTATATAATATACAAAGATATCAGATGCAGAATATATCTAAATATCAATATAAGAGTTCTCTTGTCACTATATAATAAAGTATAGACATATGATCTCTGTTAGATTGAGGCTGTGGCTGGCGCACTGACAATCCAGTAGGCTACTTTTAGTCTATGGTGTAGGCAGTCTTAATAGCTGTTATGTGAATGTGGACCTATGTGAGCTCAAGGATGTTTGTGAAAAATAGCTCCTTCGGTCCTCTGATCACACTGATGCACCACTAGATATTCAACAGGGCTGTGACAGATTACAATTTGCTCCAGGTCAACATCCAGTGACATATACTATATTTCACTGGCATGCTATTGTGTAGGGCAGGTTAGAATTACAATAAAATGAACAGCATATTGTGTCCAAAACACATGCTGTATTGAATGTTACAAGCCAACTGTCGAGGATGACAAGAGTTTATCATATCTGTGTCATGTGTACATTTTACTTCAAGGCTGTTGTAGTTCTCAGAGTATGCTAATATTTCTTTCTGTGTAGCCCATCATGTAATTACACTGTTGGAATAGACATGTAATTCACACAAGTTGTGTCAAAATCATACATAGATTGCAACTGTCATAGCTTCTGGATGACAGCTCTGCTTTCTGTGTATTATTAGTAAAACCCCCTGGTCTGAGTTTTACCTAAAAAAATAATCTCAAAATGAAGAAAAAAATGTTCTTAACAGTCAAACGTCAAGGTTCCTCTGTGTGTCTGGCTGTGCTGTAAAACTCACTATGCTGTTTTGTGTCAGTGACTCCCGTTGCAACACAGTGAACCAGCCTCTTTCACTGCCTGTGACCAAAACACCCACTCAGGCCCACCGGGGTTCAGTCATATTCAAGTCAGACGAACACATGGAGGAGCAGGTGACCCATAAATGCATCTTGTAATGTTTTGCCGCCACATCTTCAAAATAAAAAAAGCACTATCATGTGACCCTCAGAACTACTGTCAGTGTATTTAGGCATATCACAGGGCTGATGCAATTTTTTGTAAGAATTAAATGAGGAAACAACAAACACACTTAGAACAAGATGTCACTTAAATCTTATAGCAAAGGATAACAAAATAGAGAATATAATAAGGAAGGGAACGTGGTTGATTTTTCAGATAATTATTTTGCTGTGCCAATCTTGATTTTTTTTTTTTATTCCAGACCCATTGGTTCTTAATTCTATGCAACATAGATGTGTTTGAATGCATTTGTTTTTTTTGGAACTAAATGTTATATCTGTGAACACATGGTCTAAAAAATATGTCTTATAGAAGAATAACTTTAATTTGTACATCATTGAAAAAAATATTAACTATATTGATTTTTTTACTGATTTTAATATAAATTGATGTTAACAGCTGTTAGCATCTACATGGAGCTTGTGCACTTTATTATTACATTGTTGATTTCCTTGTCTCATTTTTAACTGTCATGACATGCAAGGTTATGTGTTTTGTGTTTCTGCACTGAGATGAATTGAATCATGGTGTATGTGGTGGCAGAAAATATTGTGGTGTGCATTTTGTATCTATGTGGCAAAAGAAAAACATGCAGACACGATGGGGTTCCTAAACACAATGCACAATCTGGGGAGAAATTACCTTACTACATCATGCTCATAGTCTACTGAACAGTCTGTGTACAAAGTACAGTAAATAGGACATAATCCCTCAATGCTCCGTCATGACTCTTTGACCCCTCGTGTTTCATTAGACTTCCCTCAAGCTAAATACTGTTTGTTCCGATCAGCTGTTGCCTGTAATTGTGAAACCATCCATTTGTTGTTGTTCTGAGGGGTGTGAATGTGAATCGAGTCCTTTGACATGTGTACATAAAGTGTTTATTTTCTACAAAGATTGAATGTTTATATTGTCCGAAGTTTGAGCATGTGAGTGTTGAAAAAAAATCACAAAAGACTTACTGTACAGCAATGCGTGTCCATAGTTGTATAAGGGGAGTTGACTGTGTAATCAAAACATGTGCTGTCAACCAATGACTATCTGTGCAACCACGTCCCGTATTCGGCTGAAACAACACAAAGGGAAAAAAAATCTATTCAACTTCAATAGTTGTCTGAGACTTTATGTTTTGGATGTTGCATGTTTTGTTGATGGTTTGTCAGTATATTTTGCCTACAGATTATGTTTAAAAAGAGACAGAATATGTATAGATTTATCTGTATGCTGACTGTAAAGAAATATGCTTGTAAAATTGTCTTGTTTTTCACTCTGTGTAAAAACAAAGAATCTAATGTTATGGTTTTGTGGTTGTACACAGGATGTGTTGAGATATTATGCAAATTGTGCTGTAAAAAATCAGCTGTTTCCCCTGAGTCTAAAGAATAAATATTAAGAAGAGCTATATTACACATGCAGAGTTGAGCTTGGTTTTGTTTTGACGAGACAGAATTTGGAATAACATATACTAACATTTTTTGTTAGAATTAGGACTAAACTGCTTTGTCAATGATAGTAAGTTAGCAGACATTTTGACTGTCATGGGAAGAAAAACAACAAAGTGCCTGCACTGTCCACCACAGTGTAATTTTTAATACTACCACCAGATGATGCCAAAGTGATGCACATTGTGGCTGAGATGATTAAGGATGTATTTACAGTAAGAAAGTAACCCATCAGAAACACTTTATTCCTTATTTTCCTCAATATCACTATCTCCATCAGCTTTGACTAAAAAGGCTTAACATTCTGTGCCTTGACTATTTTGCCTTTCTTTTTATTGAATTTAAAGTCAGTACATTTACTACTGTTAACTAGAACCTGAAGCTAAAATGTCAAAGACTTAATTCGAACAACATGTCCATGCTTGCTAAAAAGTGAAAGTCATGGCCAGACTGAAACTGGGCTGCATGACTGTTGTAGAGAGTTTCCTGATTCGAAAAGAAGTGGATCGTATCAAAGCACAAGGGTAACACTCATAATCTTAGGGATTTTCATTGGGAAATAACGACAAAACTCTAAAATTCTTTTTACCCTTTGTCATCTGCATATAACAGCACTAAGTACTTAGATGGCTTAATCAGCAACATGTCAAACAAGCAGGAGTTCAAAGGTCAAGCAGCCAAAGATTTGGTCCTTTTTAAAAAAATTGTGATCCTGATATGACAAATGAAGAATGGGTAAATCTAAATTAAAGGTGAACCAAATGCCAACAAAGAGGAGCTGGATGAACTTAGACATGCTCAAATATATTGAACTTGCATACTATAAGGATGCCAGGGGAGATTGCATTTGTGTTGCAATAAAGGACTAAAAGGCCAGACTTGGTCTTTGAATAGGTTAATGTAAAATGCTGTATTTGATTAAGTGAACTGATGGAAATTTATAAATGAACATAAGAACATATTGTTGTATGTACCGCTTTGTACAAATTTTGTTTAATAGATGTTAGAATTGTATGCCACTGCTGTGCCGAAGGGTTGAACTGCCATTTTCTTGTGCATGCTTTGTGCTTGGTTTCCTTTTTGGTAGTCCTGCTGTCCCTGTCCCCAACACTGTTTTCCAGCCCCTTCTTGGGGATCTTGAGGCAGATGAGATATATAATCTCTGCCTCGTGTACTGGGTCTATCCGATGGTCTCCTACCAGTTGGACGTGCCCGGAAGAGCTCAAATAGTATTCACCCAGGGGGCATCCTGATTAGATCAGACCAGTTCTACTCTGAGCTACATTTGGATTTCTGAGCTCCACCCTGTTAGCTAACACAGCCTACTAATGTCTAGAGCCTTCAGCATCCTAAGGCATATCTCATCCACACCTGGCTGCTTGTAGCTGAGAAGCATCTTAACAACCTAAGAGACCTCCACCAGGAATAGAGTTGGTTATTGTTTAGGTTTTTTCCGATACAGGTGCTAAAACGATACTTTTAAAAGTACTGGTGCCTAAACCAATACTTTAAAAAAATCAAACAAAAAGATTAAGCACTAAATGACAGAAATTAAGGAACAACTTTTTTCATTGCTAAGGCATACAGTATTTGGACTTAAAATTAAACAATATGTTAACTGTTAACAGTTAAAAAAGTAAAGTATACTTAAATTTAGAAATAAATACAAACCTCTTACATTTACATAACAGATCCACATAAATGAAACCTATCCCAACTGCAATAACTTAACACTAATTAACAGTTACAGTACTAATAACAGCAAAGATCATCAACTATAAATATAAATGTCAAGTCCTTATGACACATCACATCTGATGGTTTATATCCATGTGCGCCAGTGGTGGGTTAGGGACATCCACACTGCCTGCTGATGTGCTTACCGTGGAGTCACACGAGCAATCGAGCACAGTGCATCTTTCTGCTTTCAAGTGTATCTCTTGCATCACTAGATGATTCCTTCCCTTACACGCAATTGTTTTGAAACATTTGTTACATGTCCTGCACGGGAAACTATTTCAATCAATAACTCAGGTGTGTGGCACCAAAATGAGTAATCTGTGTTTTGATTTGGTCTGGTAGTTAGCGGTCGTATGAGAACCAACCATGTTGGCGCCACATTTTGGTACCCAACCCTAGGTGGATGAGGCTTTTGCCAAGTCTTGACACTCTGCCTCCTCCACAGAGAACACATCCATCCCCTGACTTCCTCCATACCCGGGTTGTTGTTTTGGCAGCCATTGAAGCCACAGCCCTGCTGGCCTCTCAGTACCTGTCTACTGCTTCAAGAGACCCTGGGCCACCCTAAAAGGCCTCCTTCATCAGCATGATGGCCTCCATCACCGCTGGTGAACCAGCAGATTCTTCAGTTGCTGCCACATCAGGCTCCACATATCAGGTTTTTCCATATCTGACTCATCAGTCTGGCCTCTTGCCAACTGTGTAGTACAGATGCGGCTAATCTGAAGATAATGACTTCTGTTCTTATGCGTGTCTGGTAAACAGGAAACTGATTCTGCATTAATGAAACTGTGCTGAATTTGATTTCATATATTCATCAAATAGACTTTGATGGTAAGGTGCTGTAAGGTCTCTTCTGCTCATATGTAATGTTGGCCACTGGCAGCTCAATACTTGGCTGAACTTTATTAAATTTGGATGTGCTTCACCCTTTGCATTTTATCTCTTATAATGACACCTGTGTTGGACTTTTTAAAATTTCCTTCGTTATTATGTGATTGGTCGAAAGGCAAACATTCTATCCTGTTTAAAGGCATAATATGCAACATTTTCCTCCAAAACAATGTATAGACTCAGAAACATAATCTCTCTCAATTATCACCTGTGACCCACTAGAAGTGTGTGGTGGTGTGTGTATCTGTAGAGACCCTTCCCTCTGTCTGTATTTCCTTATTTTCTCATGATTTTGCTGTGCTCAGGACACTTAGCACAAAACGCTGGTATTTTATGCCCTGGGAATGAGACTCAACAATCAACCATCTTTCTGGTGCATTTACAAACAGCTCAGACAAATCCTACTGATTCTACATTTAAATAAATGCTGAGGAATAACAAGCAGGTGCTTGGAAGTTCCTGACTTTAAATGACATTTTTGTTGCTTTTATGTATAAAGGAGCCTGTAGTTCCTATTCTTTCAAGCTAAATCAAATGTATCTTTATTGATTTAATTGATTCTCTCTAACCAACAGAAACACAGTTTACAGTGATAGTGTGTCATGTCAATAAGGGTTTTTAAGACTCATGTGGGTGGGTTTTAGGAGATCAAAATATGTATTCAGACACTCATCAATCAAGCCAAGATATCCTAATATTGCGGTTTCACATAAGTTAAGACTACTCCAAATACATAAAAAAGGACTGTCCAAAGGCATCTATAGTTGTGGTTTCTGACACTGGGAAAGTGGAAAAAAATTTAGGTTTATGTGATCTCCTTTTGGTAACTAATGCAATAATTTTTCACTTCCATTCACTGACCCTCCTCTGAAACGGCTGGTCCCGTCTCACAATTTGAAAACATCTGATTTAAATTATATATAATATATTTTATAATAGTAACATTTTTGTTACTATTATAAAATATATATTATGAATCCTCAAATATGAATATGTTCATGTTTACTCAAACATACATGCACATAGAAATGAACTGTAACATTCATATTGCACTGTATGTATCAACAAAAAGGAGAAGACAAACAACTAGATGATAACAAGGTAAAAAATATTAAGTTCCAAACTGATATGATCCAGTGTAGACACCTAGTTTAAAGCATCAGTCTTTAACAGCAACTGATTCTTGTGATTTTAAGTATTTACCACCAGATGGCAGTATCCTCTATGAAATAAACTCAACCGCCACAGTGGAACTGATATTTAAGCGATGCTTTTACACATTATTACATTAACATGAGTGCCAGAGATACCGATGTCTACAGGTGGGTTCCTCTAATGAAGTCGGGATTAGCCTTTTCATCAGGCCTTTCAGCCTATTAGCTTATTCATTCTACACCCATTAATATGTTCTAAAATAGTTACATTTATATTGTTTGGGAATAACCTCTTCCAGTGGAGTAAAAATGCAGGACCATAGGGCAAATATTAGTCTTAGTCCTAGTTATTAGTTTTATACGTAAAGAAAAGCTGTTGCCTTATGAATTTTTGTTTGTAAAAGTGAAATGAATCTTATAATAGTTGGTTCTTTCACTTTAATTCTAGTCATGTGACCATATGGACTATTATACTGGTGTCTCAGGCTTTAGACAGAGATACACTGTCTGTCCGGGTCTGTCTGACAGATGCCATTAGTTTTTATTCTGCTCTTTTACTAATATCCATCTCTCACACTATATGTGAGAAGAGGTGTTGCAGCGTGGGCATTAGTCTGACACCTCCTTCTATTTGGGATGTAGTGTGAGATGTTCCCAATTAATAAAAAAAAAGTATTGAATGGGACCGTCTGCTCCATCCTCTCCTTGCTGCTCTTGCTATTATGCTATTATGTTCCCCTACCCCACACGACCTCTCCAGTTCTCACCATTCACTTACTTTCCTCCATCCCATCAGCAGGTGCATCTGTTCCTCTGCTGGGGGAAATGAGTGTGAGAAAGGTGCAGTCGGAGAGAGAATGCAGCCAGGGTGACGTGACGGCCAAGGAGTGGAGGAAGGGATGAGAACAGTGGAGAAACTGAAGGGGGGGGGGGGGGGGGGGCAACAGTGCAGTGGAGTGAGAGCAGGGGGAGAGACTAGTTGTGGATGGGAGAGACAAAGAGAGACAGGGGGTGGAGGAGGGGAGGGTGAGAGGACACGAGAGATGGTGTGTGGTTGCCAGGCAACGATTGATAACCAAATCCCCAAGCATCCTGCTTGCGCTGCCCTGCCCTCCCTCCAGGCCTGAATTACACACACACATGCACGCACACACAGACACACACAGACATACACACATGCTTACACACACTTACACACACATAACACACAGAGTAGGTTTACATTCTCGCCTTGTTATTCAATTATTCAATAAATTAAAAGTGTTGATGCTCCTTAAATCTAAAATGATGATAGAAAACTGTGATTTTAGATACAGCAGTGGTGCAGGAGCTTCCATATTCTATAATTTACACATTCGTGTTAGGATGCGCAGCACATATCCTCAAATTCAATGTTATAAAACAGGTGTGATTGATGGCAGTGAGATTTATTGGGCTTTTACTCTACTTTGCTCATAAGGTTTTACACTATATGTGGGAAATCAATAGATGTGTCACAGCACTGATTCCCATGTGGGACAGTTTCTCTGCTTGCTGCCACTCATGCTACCCGTATGACTGATAGCAACTGGCAAAGACTGTGCTATCAAAGCCAGTAAATTCTCCAATCCCTCCAGGTTGTAGGGATTGAAAGGTTGTAGGGCATTTTAAAGAGCTGTCCCTGCATTTGTATTCAGTGTGAGTGCACTCGTGTGTGTGGTACCTGTAGTGAGACCCTCCTTTAGCAGGTGTTTCTTTATAGAGAGGTAAAAAACAATTTGTTGCTTGCAATATGGAATGCTGTACAGCTGGAGGGGAGGAAAAAAAAAAGCTTTTTGATGTTTAATATCACAGCTTCTTTTGAAATATCACAGAAATGTAACATTTTTTGGGTTATAATTTATGGCTGTACAAGTATTAAATCTTAAAATATACAAAAATGCAGTAGTTCAAACTGCATCAGGTCAAGTCACAACTGAGTATATAGACCGATACTGGACTTTTGGGGGCAATAATAGGGAGAAAAAATTGATTGATATTGATATCGGCTAACATTCTTTATTCAGTATATAGAGTATATACCTGAACACAGCCAATTAACTATGAGATGAATCGTGACTATATAACATTTGATTCAGAGCCAAAAAAAAAAAAAGATTGGAAAATGGCATAAAGGCAAAAGTATGAGACTGTGTACACAATTATTTTAAGAGTAAGAGAACCACTCCTAAACCATTGCAAATGTTACGGCTTCTTCTTAAATTGAACTTTTGCCATTAATATAGTGTTTATATTGTTGTGTCTTAATATGATGTTGTTTGTGTTGTGTGTGTATAAAAGCTGTTTTAACTGTAGCACGTCATCATTAGTATGACTCATGTTGGCTAATGATAGCTACCTAGCTAGCCAGCCTGCTCCCAGAGCTACCTGTTCGCAGATGCGTAAACATTTCCATGGTAACAGAAAGCTCCACCAATCAAAAACATTTCTAAAACACGTTAGAATCATTGTCATCATATTGTAGTACTTCTCCATGACACTGCAAATAAAATGTGTTTTTCTTAAAACTAAGATGATATCATACAGAGCATATATCTTCTTTTTTTACAGTCTCAGAGCTCGTGGTAAGTTTAGTTGCGATGCTTAAGACATTACGGCTAATAATGTAAATCATGCATTCAGAATATGAATGAGATTTTCACTCCTGGAACCTCACTGTTGTGCTCTAGTAAAAAACAAACAAACAACAACAAAAATACACAAATAGAACAAATATATGTATTAAACTTTAACAAGAAAGTTATCAATAAACATAAAATGCTGCCTATAAAACTAAAAAAAATAAAACAATGTGCATTGTGTTCTGTTAAAGAAAAAGTCTTCATATCAGCACATATCAAACAACCTATGTGCTGATATATACTGATAGCTGTGGTAAGCTTAAATTGTGCTGATAATATCGGTCGGGCTCTACTTACACAAAAAAAGAGGATAGTCTTAATTGCATGAGGTCAAGTCACTACAGATTAAAATAAAATAAAAGGAGCATATGTGATTTTTCTTTTGCTAGACTGAAAATAAGGTGTGGGGGGGGGGGGGGGCAACAGGGTGAGGGGAGAGGGGGAGGGACAGAGAAAGACAGAGAGAGGCAGAGAGAGGCTGAAATCTCCAGCAGCTTCAGTACCTGTTAGAGCGCTGGATGGCCGGGCGGGTGATCAGATTAGAGGCGTCAGGGTTGGTTAATCTGTGAGGGAGCCTCAGACAGACTGCCACTCACGCTGCTCCTGCACACCGCTCCCATTCATCGGCGGCGGAGGGGAGCGGAGGAGCACATTTGGTGTTGACGCGCGTCGGGGAATTTCCCCCCTTCTTTTTTATTTTTTACAATGGATACCTGCAGGGTACGAGCCTGGGTGTTTCTGCTCGTCTTATGGCAGGACGGGTCTCTGGCATCGCAGTTCCCGACACAGCTCATGTAAGTAGCTCCTATAATCCAATTTCGAGCAGCAAATGTTGTGGTTTGTGGACTCCTTGTTTCAAGTGCTCGTCGTTCAGAGACAAGTATTACATTACAGGAGCCACTCAAGGTGTGGAGGCTGTAGAGGAGGGGGGGGTGTGTGAGAGTGAGGTGGGCAGGTCGCTTCATTCATGCACCAGTGGTCATCTTGAGGGAAAGACACGTTTAGGGGTAGACAATAGTTCCGCTCGCCTCCAGGCGGTGACTAATGTCGGTGACCATAACGAGCAGTTAGTCGCCGGTGGATGTCTGTGGTGGCCGCGGAGCTCCGTGACAGCTGCTCCATGAAGTTGTTGAGGAGTTACAGTGGCTTCACCCGGTCCTGGTCCTTTATGTGAAATGACAAAAGTTGCTTCTTGTCTGTGGCCCTTACGAGTTTGGAGTTTATTCATTTCCATTTATTAATAAAATAATGTTCTGCCCAAATATGGCGAAACAATTCTGTTGTTCACTGGCAATTTTTTTAATGTTCATTTGCATTTTAGATTCCATACAAAATTCTACTGAAATCCGATGATCATTCAGGATGTATGGATTGTTGCACCTAAACACCTAATTTAGAGCCACTCTGCAACATGAAATGCCCAACTACTCATTTTGCAACCATATAAATGTGTTTTCACGTATAATTAGAGATATAGAGCAAGATACGGATACCGGTTGGCAGATAGGCTACTATTGGCCCAGTACTGGCAGAGCACAGCTATATCGTCTATATCTGTATCAGGATGTATGTTTTTTTTTCTTTTTTAGATGTGACATATTGCGGATTATTATTTTTTGTTTGTTTGTTTTATAGACAGTACCTTATGTTATTCAATCATTTTTCTTAAATTCAAGTTGTAGGAATACATGAATTTTTTGTTTAACCAAGACTGGTAATTGCTCATTTTTTATGGTTTATGCACACCTGAGGGCAAGGAAGGCTAAGATGCATTTTGCTTCAAACTAAATGCTTTGACATCATCTGTCAAATCAGACATTTTTATTAGCCCATACCGATATAGCTGTGATGGGCAATACCTGCTAATAATTTATTGGAAGTCAAGTTTTTATATTTGTGTATTTTATTTATAATTATTAAAAAATGCCAGTGAAAGTTTACTGTTTCAGTGCCCTGATGTCATTTTGGATTCTATATATAGAAATAAAGAATATCAGCTGATATATCAATATCAGTATCAGCATGAGCTCCAAAGAGTTTGAGACACAGCTGAAAATCAGCATGCTGTGTTTACAACAATAAATAAAATGCATTAAAAAAGATTTAACTGTTTGAGTGTTAAGAGATTCAACAATCCCTTTAGGAACAAAAACATGTTTTTAGTTCTGTATTTAGAATTTTTGTGGGGCTGCCCAATAAATACTTTTTTAAAATTTATTTTTGTATCCATTATCTCTTATTAGGCATGGGAATCTCTTGGCACCCCACCGCATTTTCACTTTCATTGCGATTACAAAACAATTATTAATGCATCTTCACACATCTAAATTTTGGATTTCTATACACAATTTATTTTTTGTCACAGTGTGACTACTTGTTCCTTTAAAATATAGCATAATTGCAATGATCCATAATTACCTTTTAGACACAATTTGCATAGAGTATGGCCAAGTCCCTTTTCCCTTGAACTTCATAGAAGCCAAAATGTTTCCATGTGCTAGCTTTTAAGCCATGCGGTGGTTGTTGGATTGTATCCATCTGCAATTGCTCACACTCAGTTACATCACCAAAACTCAAGAAGTAACCTAGCTTAGAACGTAAACATGATGCATATGTTTACATTGGTTATGTTTTCACCATCCAGTTGGTACACCCATAAGACAGAGAGAAGAGAGAAAGGAGAATTTTTGATTATTGAATTTTCTGTATAGATTTATAATCTTTCAAGAAAGATTGTGATGCACCTAAGAATCAAATTTTCCCCCCACCCCTAACTAAGAAGACCCAGATAAAGAGGCAGCAAGGAGAAAAAAGTGAAAAGGTGAAAATTTCCATGTATTTGTTTGAAGTGATATTCCACCGCTGAATAATAGTCCACTCAATATGTACTCACCCCTATGCCGATGTGAGGATGGGTGAAGATCTTCTGTTCACAAAACAATCCTGGAGTTTCAGCAGAAAACAGGGTTGCAGCTAATGGCAGTGATTGGAGACCAAATGTAAATGTAAAAAAAAGAACACAAAACAAACACAAAATGTCTCTATTCTGCTTGTGTGGTGTAATCCAAGTGTCCGCGAGCCGCAACATTAAAATTTAACCACAAAAGACGCCATTTACACCATGTTTTTAGCCGAAATGTCAACTGTAGCATGTAGTCTTTTGTGGTTGAATTTTAATGTCGCGGCTCGCGGACACTTGGATTACACCACACAAGCAGGATGGAGACATTTTGTGTTTGTTTTGTGTTCTTTTTTTTACATTTTAGCCGTGGTCGCCATTCACTGCCATTATACTGGATCTGGCTGCAACCCTGTTTTCTGCTGAAACTCCAGGATTGTTTTGTGAACTGAAGATCTTCACCCATCCTCACATCGGCATAGAGGTGAGTACATATTGAGTGGATTATCATGTAAAGGTGGAATATCCTTTTAAGCTCCAGTGTGTCACATGTGCAGGGATCTATTGGCAGAATATGTCAGAATATAACATTCATCAGTATGTTTTCATTACTAATCAAATAAAAATAAGAATTGTTGTGTTTTTGTTGACTTAGAAAGAGCTGTTTTTATCTGCAGAGGGTGCAGTCCACCATCTTGAACCGCCATGTTTCTATAGTAGCCCAGAACAGACAAACCAAACACTGGCTCTAGATACGGCCTTTCACGTTTTTCATGACTTTCATGGCCACTGTAGTTCTACCTGCATGTGTGGAGGGAAAGGATGACGCAAGGTGGTTGCAATATGAAACCTCACTGCTAGATGCCGCTAAAACCCACACACTGGTTCTTTAAATTACCTGTTGCTAAATCTGCATGCTATCACATTTTATTTACCTGTAAGTCTTTATTTTATTTTTACTTGAGCTCAAAGTTAGGTCACCAGAACAGACCAGAACATTGGCATCTGTCAGACATTTCTGATTTTTTGTCCACCCCACTTATATCATAGGAGGTATAGAAATTAGAAATCAGAAATATTAGAAATGTCTCTCGGTATAATGCAATACGATTCTACAGCACAAACAGAATGAAGTTACTGACACACTCTTGCTGATAATTTACACAATGAAGGAACAAATCACCAATTATTCTTCTCCTGCTGCAGATTGGACTGCTGTAGCAGAAAATATACATTTTTATGGCTTCCCTTCAGTATACACACAATTAGTGACAGAACAAATACCTGTATTTGTGCAGCCTAATGATGAAAGCAGAGAACTAGTGCTAAATCTACTGGATGCTTGGTGTGAATTTGTGAATCAGTGAGCCAGTTCAAAGTCAATTCCATTAGGTGCTTTGTATTTACAAAATGCATCCATCATCTTGCAGGTAAAAGTGATTCCCGTGGTCTTATACAATTAAATACAAAACAAACCAAAAAAAAAAAAAAAAAAGCCTTTCACCCACATTGTTCATGTACACTGCCATATTCTCTATAGGCTGTAGCACGAAGACCTCAAATGTTGCTTTTGGATCCGAGTGCATTCATTCTAATTTCACATTGCACTGGGATGTGGAGTTTGCTGTGGTAATGGTGACCATTCTGTATCACCATCTTTACCTCTCCATGGCCCCTCTTCAGTTTTTGAATGGCTGCTGAGTTTAGTTTCTGTATGAAACAGAGGAGGTTATGGGGGGCACTTTTCTTTTGAATACTCCGCAGAGGAAAATCTACCGCCCGGATCATTTACCATATAGTCCATCTTGTAAATCAGTGTTGCAGTCTGAAAAAAACAAATATTCCTAATCTTACAGTTGAGCATATCAAAGTGAAATAACCGGTTAATAGAATTGGGCAATATGATGGTATATGCCATGAGACGGATATATCTACTGGTGGACATTTGGTGATACTGTTTCCATTGTGGGAGCTCTCTGTTTTACATCCAGGGAAGGTTGTGTATCAAAACAGGGCCAGATTCTCATTTGATAATGCATCTCAAAAGTCGGGCAAGGTAATGTGATTTGGGCTGCAGGATTGCTTACCATGTTTAGGGTTGCTCTGATACCAATAGCAGTATGGGACAACGCCTGCAATACTGCCTTACATGCTGGTATCGGTATCAGAGAGATTTTGAGAGTCTATACACCGATCCGATGCAACACAATTTATTAACCATTAAAACAGGACCGCTTCCCATCAGTGTTTTTTTCTTTTTTCAAAGCACTGATTAGATACGATTTGTACATAACAAGCTTCCTGTGAGTCTTTTTCTACCTAGCCCTCCGGTCTAAACCACAGGCAGTTTAAGTGTAGCTTACATGTAGGAATGCTAGTTGTTGCTGCCCTTTGGTGGTCGGGAGTATTAATAACTTCCATTAGTGATAATGGGTACAATGTGGTGACAGGTGTTACTAAAATAATATACCTACACTAAAATAATATAGCTATGTGTGCCTTAATAAGGGAGTTAAAGCAGAAATTTAAAAGTAACGCAAGAATTACTTTCCTTAGTAACTAATTATTTTATAATGCAGTAATTGGTAAAGTAATTTAATTACTTTAGAGGAAAGGTAAGCAGTAACTGTAACCAATTCCTAATTCCAATTCAGTAAGTTGCCCAACGCTGCATATACTGTGATAGAAGATTTTAGCCATATTGCTCACCCCCATTAGTAAATTCTTTCTAACAATTCTTTCCAAATTCATTTCTGCATGTCCATCTGCGTGACTAGATACCCCTATACGGATATGAGAGGATATGTCTAGGGCAGACATTCTGAAACTTAAGAATGCCAAGGCCCAAACAAACGAGACTAATGACAACATATGAGATATGTTCCGGTGTTAATGTGACAGTTCACCAAATATGGAGTAATATCTGTTAAACTAGGTCAGATAAATGAAGAATAACATGTCATTTAAATCCCATGCGTTTGTTTTATTAGTTCTGATTACTTTTTCAAAATTAATCATAAATTAAATTTTTTAGTAAATTCAAACTTATAAAATTGAAACCCTGGTTTTATTTATCTTTCATGACCTCTCAAGGCCCACCTGCAGGGCCTTCATGACCCACCAGTGGGCTGGGGTATATCTAAAAATGGCTGTCTGATTTTTGTTTGGAGTGTGCATGATGCAATAGCATGTTTCAATATAGACACAACGAGCCACAAGAAATTCAGATTAACTGGTACAACAGTCCTTTCATCAAGTAAATTCTAGATTACACTGATCAAACAGAGAGAAAAATACTGATTAAAGGTAGTTTTGGAAACTGTTACCAGCTGATTTCGTGTCGCTTTATGATCCAAAATAGCTTTGTTGTGCAGGCGCATACATAACATTTTGCACTACCTTGGATATCTAGAGCAACATTTCAAAGTGAATAAAAACAAGAATGGGACAAATAACCATCTCATGCGGGACTTTATGAGTTTGTAACAATGAACTCTTGTTGACTGTGCCAGAACGATTTCAGAATGAGATCACCAGAAAGACTACCCAAATTGCAAATCTGAGCTAATAATTGTTGTAATAAAGGCAGGGGGAGCAGTGGTGGTCAGAGCTTGATCCAAAAAGCCTCCACTTTATATCAAGGGATTTTTAGTATCTGTGCCAGGCTGGAGAAGCACTGAATTGGCCACTTGGGTGCTAGTGTATAGGCTACAGAGCGTGAGCAGAACACAGCGGGTTGTTTGGTGCATTACTGTTGGTGTTTCCATGCCTCAGTCCACTTTGCTGCCTGGACTGGACTGCTTCTGTCTTTGCCTCTGTAATGATGTGTAATTAGAGTGTAGTTTAACACAGCCGCCAACTGAGATAGACACTATGGGCCAGCTCATTACTCTTGCTAGTGCCAAAGTGATGGTACCACAACATCTGTCTCTCTCTTTCTTGTATTGTCTCTCCGCCTCTCTTTCTGTTTTGCTCTCATTTGCTCTTCCTGTGTCTGAAAAACAATGTAGGGCAGTGTCTGACCCAGTTGCCATTTGTATGTGCGTTGTGTGTGTGCGTGTTTAATTATCCAGCGTTGTACCAGAGGCTGCAGTAATCAAAGCCCAGCAACCAGAGCAGAAACATTTTGCTACCTCAGCTCAACAACAATGACTTTATTACTGTTTAGGCATCCCTGAATTGCCATGTTATTTTAGCCATTGAAAAGAGCCCACATTATACTTAGGACAAGAGTGTGATGGTGATGAGATAATAACCATCACTGTACTTCACATAATTTGGATTTGTATAGAAAGAGATAAAAATTAGATACATTACTCTCAATTGCAGGGGATCTGACTTCACATATCAGCCACGATGGGTTGAGAGCAGGCTTCACCTAATGGCATTTATGACACACTGCCATTAAACTAGGTTGGGACATCAAGGGATGGTTGGAAATGCATGATTTGAGGATGAGGAATTAATGTGTGTCAGATTTTCCATACCTATGGATAGCACAACTGACCTTTAAAAGCCAACTAAACGAGTAGATTTGACTGCAAATATTTGTATAAAGCAGGCGTACTGGGGACTACATTGTAAATATAAACTAACAAACTTTTCTAGTCAAATAAACTTGCAATGCATGCTTGAAAGTCTGCTAATATACCGATCATGTTTCTTCACAAACTTAGAAACTTAATTTAATGAGTTCATCAAACTATGTACAGTACATTCATTCAACTCAACATTTCGAGTCAAAAACATCAAGTTAGAGTAAGTAATGTTTATAAGTTATGAAGTTTTCTGGAAATAAATACAAGTTCAACCAACTTGAATAAATAAAACTTGTATATTTACATTAAGTTAATGAGAATAGATGAGTTAGATTCCACCAAATTCGTGTAAAACTTTTCTTTTCTGTGTAGTAGCAGCGTAACTTTCTATTTTATGGCACTTAACTGTGTATAATGAGCCAAGTGAGCACTTTACAGTCACGACTTCTTTGTCTGCACATTGCAGTGTTTGGTATTTACACACTCACAAGCAAAGCAAATACACATTTAAGGAATTCAGCATTGTGGTAATTGGGCTGAGCTATTCTGAAGATGAGACACTTCTATGAAGGCTTTGACAAAATATTCTAAATAGATTCTGAAAAAAAAAGAACAAGAAAAAAGTCATCCATATTGGATCGTGCAGAAGAACACATGCCCACGTTCTGCACCACAGCCTGCTGTCTCATCTATTTGTCAGCACCTGAGAGTTTTTGTTATAGAGATTTACACTGGTAGCAGTAGATTGCACAGAAGTTAAACTCTGGAGAGACGGCCCCTTGCTTCTCTGAATGTCAAGTCCGTAGAAGCACAAACACGCACACACGCATACACACACACACACACACACACACAACACACACTCAACACACACTCAAACACATAAAGTCTAACTCACAATTGACTTGTCAGTGCTTCAGGCTTTGAGAGCTTAGGGGTCCAAGGTCCACTAAAATACCTTACAATCAGTTAGCTGTTAGTAGATCTGGGGACAAAAGAAGGATGGAGAAGAGAAGAGGAGAGAAGAGGATCAAGAAAAGAGAATTTAAGAGGGGAGAAGAGTGAAATAGAGGCAAGAGGAGAGGAGGGACAGTTTCTCAACACCTCATTTATAGTTGTAGCTAGTATAACTATACTTTACAGCAAGAATCATACATTTATTGGACAAGTATGTTCACATAGAAGGAATCTGGCTGGTTGTACGATACGATACGATACGATACGATACGATACGATACGATAAGACTTTATTGTCAGTATACTGAAATTCATTTTGGACTTTTCCGTAGCCAGCTCTGTTCAAAAGATTACTCAGATTAAATATACAGGACACATGATCTACAAAAAAACACAACAAACAGTCACAGTTTAAGACACGCAAAGAGTCAGAGGAGATACTGTTAATAAGTCTCAGAATACTCTTGTTGTGAGTTGCTTGAAAAGAGTGTGCCACAGGTTGGCCAACAATATTTTTTCACAAATTTGGATTTGATTATATAGTTTAGTTTCGAGCAGTTTTTCCGTTAATATTTTTTGTGTTGCTCTTAAACTGCAATTTCCCCATTGTGGGATTAATAAAGGTTTATCTTAATTTAATTGTATTTATTTTTATTTTAAGCATAAGTATGATGAGCAGTATTAGAGTGTGATTACAAGTGTACAAAGTAGACTGTGTCAGATAAAGACCAATTAGTCATGAGTGGAAAATATTTAATCAGTTGAGAAAAGAATCTCACCACAAGGTCTATTTAGCAGCTAGCTTTAGTAGAAGCTTTTCACAAAACCTTTAACAACATGCATGAAAATTCCTCAGAAGAAATGGAGTTTGAACATCTAAGGTCCATGACAACAAGGCACACTCCATCTGTCAATGGAGATCATGTGACATGATCAAAAGCCCCAGAACTGCTACTAAATACATCTTGGAGGTGATATTGATTTTTCAGCAGCTGTTTCCAGTGTTAAGAATGAACTTTGAAGCTCAATATTGAATGCATCGTGTAAATCTGTGTATCAGTCCCGTCTTTGCAACATTATGAGAAGATTTCAATCAATTCATTCAATATTATCTCTTAATTAGTGTGCTAGTTTGATAGTAGCAATAGAGTCAACAGTTGATTTAGTGTTAAGGGGATAGTTCAGTTTTTCTGAAGTGGGGTTGCACGAGGTATTTATGCATAAGTCAGTGCAACTTCAGTAGATAATAGTCATTGCAGTCCCAGCTAGTAGAAAGGGAGAGATGGCACGGGAGCTCAGCACTGTACTGTTGCAGACGGGGTCAGCAGAAAAACATATTTTAGCTGTGCAAGGCAGTGCTAGACAATTAATATCCGCTTTTCTTTTTCCACCAGAAAGCCTTTTATTTGGCTGTTGTATTTTTTCAGCTGTAGTCTTTCCATGTATTCCTACACATAGACGCATGTGCTGCGCTTTGTATCACTCTCCAAATCAGCTGGGACATTTTTTCCACAGGACGTTCAGCTTGGCCTTTAGTTTCCACACACGTTACCCCTCTCTGTCTGTCGACCCGTTCAGTTTCTCCTATGTCCGATGGCTCATAAAAGTGTCCTCGTGCCTCCACAGTAAACGGCATTTCATCGTCAAGTCATAATCACTGATTTTTATTTTCTTGTATTCATCATCGTCTCTTGAATAAGCCGCTGTAACTCTGCATCTAACAGCTGATCTGCAGAGTGGTACGGATGCAAGTTTTGGTCAAGTTGTAAAAACTCTCAATCCAACGAATGCCCACATCTTTCAAACTCCAGGTTTCAATTTGTATTACATGATTTGTGTCTCCAAGCCATGCTTAGAGGACCCTGATGACACCACAGATAGTCTAGGATAATATTAGCTTATCACTGGTATATTAATATTGCCACATATATTGTAGAACTGTTGTAGACCTGTTTGAGTTAAAGTGTCTCCACCATGTATGTTTTTTCCGCCTTTCAACCGAAAAATATTTTGAATTTTCAGTAAGTCATCCTTCTCAAAAATAGATGTTATGTCTTAATGTAAAGTTACTTTTTTCCAATAGTCAAATATCAATATTAGTATCAGCCTCCAAAATATAGTAACATCAGGCAATATTCTCCACTATTGTTTCTCCAGTATTTCAGAGGTGGATAAACAGAATGACAAATAGATCTCACGCTGCTTTTATTGTTGCGGATCACCTGGTTGCCAGCACCTCTGGTTGGAAGCTGCACCACTGTTGGCAGCTGAAAGATGAATACCTAAACAACACCATTTGGTGGCTTTAAATCACAGTAGCGTACAGTACAGTGGCTGGACATCTATGTTAGTTTTGCTTCACATAAAGCTCTGCCAAGCCTCAGTCTGCAGTGTCGTCCACAGCCCCGAAACCATCTGGCTTTGGGAATTAAGAGATAGCAGCTGAATTATGGCTGACCCTGCTCTAATATCTCCACCTACCTTCTCTTTTCCTAAACTATTTCACACTGTTCTATCCCCTCTGGTATTCCCACTCTCGCAAAGTGTCTCATCTTTCTCCACAAGCGTACTTTCTCAGAATTTTCCCCATCTATTGTGGATTTTGTTTCCCTGATGCATCTTTCCCATTTCTTTTCTGGCTTCTGATCTTCTTTACTTCTCTTTCTTTATTTGCATGTTACCTCCTCCCTCAGCTGCATTTAGAGTCAGAGGAGACGTGATGTTTTGCAAACATACTGTAACTTGCATCACACTCATTACACTGTTGCAATGACATTTTTTGAGAAATACTCTCCGGGTATGCATATCTGTTTTGCTCTGTTTATTCCAGGTTGTATATGTGAGTATAAAATGTCTCTTTGCCATTGGGGAGGCTCACAGCTGAGTCTGTGTCGGTGTGAATGCATGGCAATGAGAGCATCTGTATCCCATGCCAATCTGTTATCATTCTCATACAATATTAATGGAAGTGACTCACTGCATGTGTATGTGTGTGCACGCATGGCAGCATATATGGTGAATTAATGCATCCACATGCACACACAAGTGTTTTGTTCCTACAAGCTTCTCGTACCAGGTACACCTCAAGATGTGTCAGATTATTCAAGTCACAATGCAACTTAATGCATAATGTCTCAGGTCTTTGTCATTCTTGTCTCGTCCATCTCTGTCCATGGCCAATGTGTTCAGGAGACACAGAGTTATATGGGGAGACTGGGGACAGTTGCAACACTTTTTACATTTCTCTCACTTGCTCAGAGACTGTTTGGACTGGACCAACCAGATTTTTATGTATTAAACTTACATCTACCTCTGCTACTTACCATTAAAAGATGATTACATATGACATACCATTCACAATATTCTTATGAAAGGAAGAAGACAGATGTTGCAACTGACCCAACCCACAACATTTACAACACAATCAGGAGACAGTTACAACATATTAAAAATGCATGAAGTTAAGAATATATTTAGAAATTAAACTTGCTTTACAGTTGTATAACAGTATTATTTATTTGTTTATTTGGTGTTTATCAAATTAGAGTTATTGAGTTCTGTTTGTTTATGTGTAGAACATAGGCCTGCCTTGAGTCAATGTGCAGATGTTGCAGATACTTTGCAGTTTCTCTGTATTTCAGTGTGAGAGAGCAAGGATGGAAGAAACTTAAATTAAATGTGTATTTATTGTACAAAAATGCATCCTTTTTAAAAGCTGATTTTTGTCGCACTCCAATGTGTGAATTACCCTTATATATTTACCTCACAAGGACTTGTGTGTGTTGAAAAAAGCAAAAAAAAAAAAAAGAGAAAAAGATGACCATTTGACCAATGGGATGGGTGATGGATTATAAACAGAGAAGGAAAGATCCGAACACCAAAAAGCTCCAGTTCAACAGGACCTTTTAGCGTGTGGATCTTTCCTTCTCTGTACTTGGAAAAAAGCAAAACTCATTTGTATTTGGGTGATTTATCCTTTTGTGTATGTATGTATGTGTATTGTGTATGTCACAATGACTCATTTATGTTGAACAAAACTGTTGTGTTTTCTGTTTTGATGTGGATGTGTAGAACCATGTGTTGCAACTGTCCTTACTCTGTCTACCATGACTAAACATCATGTGCTAGCTAGACATACTGGCCTAGACACATTTACCATGTCACTTAGAAGTAAAAAAAAAAAAAAAAAAAAAAAAAAAAAACAGTGATTCAAACTAGGTAGGTTTTCATTCACACAAAAGATCAGGACTGTATGACCAAAATAGAGCTCATGAAAAAAATTCTTTCATATCTCCAAAACAAGTTTTTTCATCAAATGCAGATGTTGAATGTGTCTTTCTGTCTTCCTGGTGTGGAGAGGGTCTAATTGAGCATGCACATTATGAGTATCATAACTTCTGATCAGAGGAATATGATGGGTTGCAACTGTCCCCTGTTGCAGCCGTCCCCAGTCTACCCTACTGTGTCATTATATTATAATGCATGGTGTGAGCTTATTGTGGTCTGACGAGTTGATTGGAGAAGGATGAGAGGAAGGTATAATCCAGTCTGTGGCACCAGCAGACTGGACCTGATGTCCCCTGAGCTCTTTGAAGCATGTCCGTCTTGGCCACCTCCCGCCTCTCGCCTGTCCATTCACATCACGGTCACTAGTCACAACACTGGCTGACACTTATCTGATTGGTTGACTTCATGTTTGAACCTTCAGAAAGTAATCGTATTGGTTGACACCCAGTGACACGTATTGGACGACATTGTGTTTGTTCCCAGCGATTCCGACGATGATTGGTTGACATTTTGCCTGACCTATCGGAGTGATTCTCTTTGGCCTTCTTTGTTTTTACGCTGTGTGTCTAGATGGTCTTGTTTAATAAAAGATGTAAGATAACTTCATTGACAGTTTAATTGCATTGTGAAATGTCTGTGATGTCTTTTCTACACTGGTTGTGTCTGAGTCACAAGATTGATTGTGTGCATTGCTTTGTCCCACAGGATTAAAGAATGGGTTGATCAGATGCAGAAAGAGCTTGTCACCCTGGCAGACACAGCCACAGCTGGGAAGAGCCTCACTCAGGTATGCTACACACATACACACACACATAAAGAAAGAGCATGATCCAAACTTACCCTCACATACAGTACATCAAAGTAGTAAAGAGAAATTATTTTTGTTTAGAAGTTATATTCTGCTCAGTTGTCGTATGCTTTTGAAATTGTGTAGTTTTCATTTTGGGCAAAAGCCTTTTAGATTTTTTAAGTAAAGAAATCAAATGGAACATACGTATTTCTTAAATGATCAATTATGTGTGAGTTTATCGCATTCACTACTCTCTGTTTCTGTCTAGATTTTTGAGAGAAACCAGCACCTGTACACTGTGGAGCAAAACGACGCAGAGGAGCTTGTGGCGAGAGCAGCCACAAAAATTGAACAGCTGCTGCGGAAGAGGTCTGCTGCCTTGGAGGTAGGAATGAGCCCACTTAGAGGAACCTACTGTTAGTTTGCAGTTTTACATCGGTTTTAATTACAGCTGTACGGGATGAGATCTTTATTAACAAGGGCTAAGAAAAGACATTTTCCATCTGGTTCTTGTTAAGACATTGCAGACGTGAGTATGTATATTCAATAACCAGAGTGTGTGTAGTTAACCATGTGTTTAATCCACTTTTTTGGCTCAACTGCAATTGTGTTAATTCCATATGTATTGAAATTCCCAAGTTGAAATAATGGAAATACAATAGAAATGTAATGTAGTACTTTAGTTTTTTAGGGTTTGTAACATTTAATCAAACAAAATTAAAACCAATTATATGTTCCATGGTGAATTCTCTATTGAAATGAAGAAGCTGGGTACATTAGTTTACATGTGAATGTTAATGGACAGACAAGACAACTACTAGACTCCTGGACACACAGGATAGACTGAACTAAGAAAAGAGAAATGTTCAAACTTTCCACTGAAAAATTTGCCTGTTATTGTCAGCAGTGTGACTTTAAAATAGGGCAGACCTGGTTTGAACCCACAAAACTGAGCCTGAGGGCTTTAGCTGCAGAGTAGTAGTGCTGGTGAGAAGATCTAATGGGAGAAATGTTGCAATCCTGAAACTTAGTCAAGAAATGAGATTAAATATATCTTTTTAATTGTATACCTCTATTGTTTTATTTTGCCTTTTCATTATATTTTGCATTTAGATGGCAAATTTACCAGCCCATTGGACTTATCATTGCTATATTCAGATACAGTATATTAACTGAATATCTGTTGGATATCTCATGATATTTGTTTGAATTAACAAACTAATAAGGATTAGAATATTTGCATTTCCTGAAGAAAATGCAGGTAATGCTGCATCTACTGCTGCTGTTCACCTGCCCAGCTCTAGAAAGAGTCCAGCAAGGACTGTTGGTGATTCATGTCTGAACAAACCACCCAAACTTGGTGGTAATTGAATAACGCGTTCAAAAGATATGGTTGTGTTCTATGAACGGTCACAAGGCGGAGCTATTGGTACCATGCTTCAATATGTTGTGCAAGTAATTATGGAGAAGACATGGCATGTACCAAGTTTTATTTCATTAAAGACATCAGAGTGTACATATCATGTGTTACTGTTAAATTTGGGTAGAATTGTACGAAATGCTACACATTCGTCCAAATTGACTGTATGAACATTCAAATTCAGAACTGAAGAGTTATTGCCCTTTAAGTGTGTCAGGACCTGCCTTCAAAAGTTTGGTAACAAATTATAGACAAACGGAAAACTGTACCCTAAAAAGAACACACAAGTTTGTTTGCCATTGCCTAAATACGGCATGTACCAAGGCCAAGTTTGGTAAAGACTAGATGCAATATGTGCCAATAGAGGCAAAAAAAAAAAAAACAACCAAAAACCAAAATGGCAGTTGCTGCAGGACTCACAGAATTACTAAAACTATTTTTTTGGGATAAATTAAACATTATTCCCCTTTAGGCCAAATTGAATCATAGTTGTAATTCAAAATTATCATAATTGTATAATTATGGAAATAATTAATTTTGTTTTTAAATTAGTTGATTCACAAGTTATTGCTGAAAACATAAAGCATCCCATTGCAGTTACACCACCATCTGGGCTTTTTGTTTTAATTAGTTGTCTAGCTGAGGTCTCACACAATTTTTCCAAGTGTGATTACTGTAAGATTGGTTGAAATGATCCTTTAAATGGAGGAAGTCACATTAAAAACATTTAATGATCTTCTGGCAACATTTTTGGTCCTTCTCCATACCAAGAGGCTTCCACAGCAAATAGATGAAATCAGTAATCAACAACCTCCACCACTCAGGATGCCTTTACATTGTCACAAGCTGTAATCTGAATGTTGTGGCCATTTTGTAACAGCACACCAATATTTTAATGGTGAGTTGATATGTATAGAACAGATCACATCATTGTGTGACTGTATGGATGATAGATATAGTTTGTATATGCAATAACAGCAGGGGGTGAAGCATGCACACAAAAGAGCAGAAAGCGAGGACTGAGATCTTTCTTTGCAGGTTTCAGTGTGATAATGAGAGCTTTGACCCTGGGGATGTTCTCTCTTTCTCCCCCTCTCTTCCCCCACTATCCTACTCTCACTTTTTTTTTTACCCAGAAATGGGTCAGACATGCTCATCTATATCAGGAGTTTGAACTGTTTTTATAAATTCAGAGGGAGTTCACAGCACCCCTTACTCTGCCTTTATAAGGCATCACCATTGTTGTCTTATTAGTAATGGAGAGAGAGTATTTATGAATGTTCATAAACACATCTCCTGCCAAGTGTCTGTCCTGTGTATGTTAAGTAAACACCCTGGTGTTCTTATCGTTTTTCCAAGCACTGGTGCCATAAGATGCGTAAGCAGCAAAGAGAAAATTGGCTTCAGTGCAAGTGATAGAAGAGAAAGATGGTTGCGGGGGTCGGTGTGTTTGTGCATATGTGTTTTAGTGTGTGTTAAGGATAGGTGGTAGGTGGTGGGTGGGAGGTCAGCTGGCTCGATGCTGACAGTTCATCCAACCTCCAGACATCGATCACTTCTCACTCTTTATTGCGACTTTGTGTCTCATCCTCTCCTACGAGTAACCTCAAGGCATACTGATATTGAATTCTCTGTCCTGAGATGTATGGACGGAGAGATAAATGGTTTGGGAATGGATGATGTGAAAGAAGGGCAAATGCATGAACATGATGGATGCATGGAGTGATGGACAGCTAGACTGAGCAAAGGAAAGTGGGTGCAAACGATGGTACAATGAGGGAAAAAAATGGTGCTTTGAGCTCAGACTGTAAGAGGTTTCAGGGTTTCCTCCAACAAAGTTGTTAGGTGCAGTGGCAAGTATTTTTTGACACAGGCCAGCAGCCAACTGTCTTTTTTGATGGAGGCCTGGCGTGGGCCAGCGACAGACTGATGGCAGCAATAAAGTAAGGTCCTATTGTCTCAACATAATCACAGCCCAGGGCTCAACAATGAAGATTGCCTTCTTACCTGGACCAAGTGAAATGCCATGTTGCTTTATTGACCGGGCAAGTGGTGAAAAAGAATTAAACTATTAGACTCTTATGATAATCAGTTAATCAAAATGAAATAAAATGCTGTTTTCCCTGTCAATATGGAAATTTGATTTTCTCAGTTTATTATCACATTAAACTGATTATCTTTGGGGTTTGGGCTGACAAAACTAAACATTGGACTTTGAGAAACAGGATAGACATTTTTCACTATTTTCTGTTATTTTATAGACGTTGACCTTAAATTGACTTTGGGCCAGTAGATTTCTGACCCACTTTCCTGACTGGGCAAGTGAAAAAAAAACTTTAACATTGAGTCCTGCAGCCACAATTGTGGAATTGAGAAAAGCCAAAACACAGATTTCATAGGGCCCAATGTTTAGTCAGTGCTAAATGCTGACTGGAAATTTGAAAATATTACTACATAAGGTGTTGTTATAAATAAGCCATTTAGTCAACACACATATAAAAACAAATCAACAACTACAGTTTTAAAAAGAGTTTTACAAAGAAACTGATAATGTTCAGTCTATGTTTTCAACAACTAGAGAAATTAAATTGCAACTTTGTTGACCTTCAAAATTATCTTGTAAATTTACAAACTCAGTTTTTGTGTAATTCATGGCACAATTTAATTGGGATCAAAAAATTATTTGTCTCCTGTCATTGACTACCTTACATAATGTCACGTGGGGGACACTGGATGGGGAGGGACTTTGCTTCTCTAAAGTGCAGTCACGCTTTCAGCAACAGATGTTGTTGCTGAGCTCTCCGACCATTATATCTTTGTTTCCATCCAAGCTGCCCTACTGCTGCTAACTGTTTATTTAAAAAACATCTTAAAAGTACATCCCCTAAAAATAAAATTCCCAAATGCTCAGGCACGGTATGGGGTCAACTTTGGCATGATGGGCCACTGGGCCTATAATACACTGGGGAAACCATGGGTTTCCTTTTTGGGAGTCTGTCTAAGACTTGTAGGGTTATGCCGCATAGCAATGACAATAAACGTCAGCAAACTCAAATCAGAACGTATACATACAGTGTCCCAGTAGATTTTATGGCTGTGCTTTGAGCTGATTTTTGCTGACCAATCTTCTTCCAAGTTAAATGAAGGGATTTGGCCGTGAAGTTTATCAGACAGAATACAGGAAGATAGTCTTCATTGCAGTTTGGGGATCCTTTCTTGTTCAGGGCCTTTGATATAGGGTTGGGAGAGACTCAGTGTCAACATAATTGGAGATAGCCCAAGGCACTTGAGCCACTTTCACTTAGTTGTCAACTGCTTTCAAACTTTCATCCTCCCTCCTCCTCCTCTCTCTCTCTCTCTCTTCCGTCCTCTGTCTTTCTGTCTCTGATCTCTAACTCTGCATGATGGATGACCTTTGAAAGGCCACAGTTTACCTAGCCACAGGTGTGTGGAACAAGCGTGTGTCTATGTGTGTCTGCCCATGCTTCCATAAATAAGTGTGTCGCAGAGTGTAACATGCATTATTAATGAGTACTTGGCTGCACACTGTTAGGAGAGATCACTTTATCAAAGGTTTTACAATGTATACTGGGGTTTGATCTCAACAGGAAACACTCACACACTTAGACACATTAGCGCGGGAGGGTGCAGCCCCCCCTGCTGGCCAGAGTGAAACACAGTGGAAATTTGATCCCTTTAAATAACCTCTGATAAAAATGATCTTAACAATTTCTGCTTATTTGCTTGTGGATGCTTTATTCTGTTGTGTTCAAGTATGAAAAACATGGTAATTTTGAAGAATGGACGTGCAGTATATCTGTTTTTTTTTCTAATTAAGTGTCTTGATGTGATTGTGCCCATTTGCCTCAGCTGATACTGCAGAAGAAATATCATACATCCTGACTTTAAATAGTCCAACTAAATATTAGTCTATGTGAAAAAAGGGACACATCAGCATCCAGCATCCACTTGTTATTTGTACATCCACATGCACATTTATGCAGAATGTATTTTTAAGCTGCCTGGCAGCTTTTACCATGTAAATCCAGTATCCTGATCCTACTCTGTTTTGTTTAGTCTTGTGTCCTCTTGTGTGTACTGAGAAGAAAGTAGCCCACTATCAAACTGTGGAGGTGAGGAGATAAAAACAAACACTGCATGCAAAGTACTGACAGCTGTCAGGGATCGACGGTTTCTTAAACATGATGCATTATTTATGTTGAATAAACACCACGCAGTAACTGGCAATCAGCTTGTATGAAGTAAGCTTTTATGTTTTGAACGACCAATCATATGGATCGTACTGTTTATCCAGCTGTAGTATTAATACCATATTTACAAGTTTCAGTTTTATCTATAGAATATATTTTATTTATTCTAAATATTTATACATGCACTGTAGCTGTAGCCTCCTATTTCTTACACACAAACAAACACAATGTTTTTTTGTTTTGTTTCTCTGTGCTAAGGAGACAATAATGATTGGTTGGGTGGGTGAAAATAGTATAAGGGTTCAATAGCTCTAGTTCTTCACCTATTAATTTAATTTACATATTTATTTGTTTTTATAGGTCACACATGCTCTCTGGCCACATTTATATCTATCAATTCAGACCACTTACTGTAACTTTTCAGAGACTCTTAACATTATAATATTGTATTTATTAGACCAAATTAAATATCTATTATTAATAAAGAAACAACCAGTAAGGGGTATCAGGCAGAAAGGCTTTAGGAAGTCAGGTGACAAGTATAAAGAGCAACAAAGTCTTCATCAGAAGCAGGTTGTGATGGATGAATGGATTAAATACAGTACTTCCACCCACAAGACAGGAGTGTGACTCCTACATGAAGCTTAATGTAGACTTATTTTTTTAGACGTAGTTGTTAGGTCGTTAGGCTTAGGCACTAAAAGTACCCTGTCAAGTTTAGGCAACAAAACTACTTGGTAAGGTTTAGAAAAAGGTCATGGTTTGAAATAACAGACTGTTAAACAAATGTTGGAAAGACTGTCTGGCCAAAAGCCCTATAGGTTAACTTCTCAGACAGTGTTGCCTGGGTCCAGACCTTCAAATCCACCCACTCCATCAAGTTGACTGATTCTCTGAATATGGAAATGGAGTGAAATGATTCATTTATTTTGTCTATCAAGTCCAGACAGTGCAGTGTTTGAGTAAAAACTTGATTTTATCACTTATATTGAGAGGGAGATAGGATTCTGAAAACATTTGTCAAAAGTAGTTTACCTCATAGTGAAAGTGTGCGATGTGCCTGAGGCTAGATCAAATTACTTCAACCTATCTCTCCCTCCCCCACTCCCAGCCTGTTCCCTCTTTGTCTTGGTGCCTGTGTACACTGTAATTAAAAACTTATTTATTGATGCTGCAGAACTGTTAGGGCAAAAGGCCGACTGATAAAACACTGAAGAGAAACATCCACACATGCTCACCCATCAACGTATTGTTCACGATCCACCCCTCTCTCCTACAAACAACAAGCAGCCATGCGTCGGCTGCTGTATTTGCTTTTGTTTGAACAATCTGCATGAGGTGAGTGTCTGTGTGTGCATCTCTCTGTGTGCACTGCATGTGTGTGTGTGTGTGTGTGTGTGTGTGTGTGTGTGTGTGCACAATTCCCTTCTCTTCTCCTGGGGTGAAGGGCTCTATCCAGTGACTAATGAGCCGGTCTACACCATTACTTAGAGTAATACCTCAACCAGCACCTCTAAAACTCTACAGGACACAGGTGGCCCAGTACTGTGTGTGTGAGTGTGTGGATCATGGGAATGTGTGTAGGTTCAAGTGTGTTTTCAAAGTGACATATCTTCCTTTTCCAATGCTGGCATCATTACCGGCGTGCAAGTTAAGTTCATTATTGAAGTAGAATGATGGGCTTATAAACTAAGAACGTTTTACTAGATGCAATCATCTGTGTAATAAAGAATGGATGTGGACTGAAGTAATTGCTATTATTTAATAATGCCAGACTTTAACAATGAAGAAACTTTGAGAAACTGATTCTCTAGCACATAAAGAACACCATTCCAGCCAGCCAGGACCCTCACCTGTTTGCATTCAGAACCAGCAGGTCCACAGATGATGCCCTCCACTCAGTCTTCACTCACCTTGAGGAAAACAACACCTACTTCAGAATGCTGTTTGTTGATTTCACCTCAGCATTCAGCACAATCTCCCGCATGAAGCTGATTGGCAAACTGAACATTCTGGGCTTGAGTACTACACTGTGCAACTGGATATTGGACTTCCTCACAACAGAACCCTGACAGTTTGGATTGGTCGTTTCACCTTCTCCGCTCTGCTCAACACTGGAGTCCCTCAG
Source organism: Lutjanus argentimaculatus (assembly GCA_034769285.1). Classification (NCBI taxonomy): domain Eukaryota; kingdom Metazoa; phylum Chordata; class Actinopteri; order Lutjaniformes; family Lutjanidae; genus Lutjanus; species Lutjanus argentimaculatus. The sequence continues at coordinate 13,198,976 of JAWZSL010000012.1, read as the reverse complement.
GGCTGTGTGCTCAGCCCCCTCCTGTTCATGCTGTACACCCACGAAAGCAGCCCCTGACATAGAGAAAACTCTATTCTGAAGTTGCAGATGACACTGCCATTGTCAGATTTCAAACAACAATGACACTTCGTATCAGGCAGAAATCAGCAGTTTTGCACAGAAAACAACTGACTGCTCAACATCAGCAAAACCTGATTATTGATTTTCAGAAAAAGGAGGTGAAGGCGCACATCCCTGTCTACATTCTACATACTCAGTGGAGCTGAGGTGGAGCAGGTGAACAGTTTTAGTTTCCTGGAAATGAACATCACAGTGAACCTGTCATGGACATTGCACATCTTTGCCATGGTAAAGAAAGCTCAGAAACAGCTGTATTTCATGAGGAAACTTAAGAAGACAACCCATGCCAACTTCTTGTTAACTTTTAGAGAGGAACAATAGAAAACATTCGGACTGGAAACATCACATACTGGCATGGGATGTGCACAGCCCAGGACAGAAAACTCCACAGTGGGTAATTAAAACTGCCAGAACATTGTTGGTACCCATCTACCGAACATCAGTGATATTAGGGAGATGAGGTGTCTGTACAGACCAAAGAATTCTAAAAGACAATCCCCACCCCAGCCACAGCCAGTTCATCCTGCTGCCATCAAGCAGGAGATACAGAAGTATCCCCTGCCACACCACCACACTGAAGAGCAGCTTCTTCCCTCAGGCTGTGAGACTGCCTAATCCATCCCCAGCACTCCACCTCATAAATTAGTTTATTCTGTATTTTTTATTTTATTTCTTCAGCCAATCCAATCAACCAATCAAAGAGGGAACTATGCTGAAATCTCGTTATAGAACCTGGTTGGAAATGATGAATAAATCTCCTTGCATCTTTGTAGATACCTTTTGCAATTGTTTCTGTTAAAATTGCACATTGTCAGTTTCCATTGAGGGGAGCATATTTAAACCTCTCACTGGTGCTTTTTTGAGCCCAAACAAAGCCCCATGCCTCCCATATCCGGTCTCAGCCCAAAACATCAAGGCTTTTGCTGCAGTGTCTAGTTCAGACACTGTTCTTCAATATTATACACTTTTACAGTGTACATTTGAAGGATTCATCTGCAAAAACACATATCTCCATTTTTATTTATTCTCCTTAATCATGTGCACTCTAGGGTGGCACGGTGGTGCAGCGGTTAGCACTGCTGCTGCACAGCAAGAAGGTCCTGAGTTCGACTCCCCGAGCTGGCAGGGCCTTTCTGTGTGGAGTTTGCATGTTCTCCTTGTGTCCGCGTGGGTTCTCTCCAGGTACTCCGGCTTCCTCCCACAGTCCAAAGACATGCAGCATAATAGGTTAATTGGTAACTCTAAATTCCCCGTAGGTGTGAATGTGAGAGTGAGTGGTTGTCTGTCTCTGTGTGTCAGCCCTGTGATGAACTGGCGACTTGTCCAGGGTGTACCCCGCCCTTTGCCCAATGTCAGCTGGGATAGGCTCCAGCCCCCCCGCGACCCTCACGGACAAGCGGTTACAGAAGATGAATGAATGTGCACTCCAAAGACTATCAATCGAACAGGTGTTGGGTTGTTTTGACGAGATAACTTTTTTAAAATTTCATAAATCATATTTTTATTGCGTTGTCAGGGGAATATCAATCAAGATGGTGTTGGTTTATTTATTTAAGAAAGTCTGTTTATCATTTCATTTTCATTTCATTTTTGGAAATGTTATGAAAGGCTTTAGTTGTCACCATATGATATATTCCACAAAAATATCATAGTATATGCATTGAATGTACAGTGCTAAAGTCATTTTATTGTATTGCAGGCTGTTGTAATACTGTTTGTAGAACTGTTTCCAGACACCATTTAACTGGATAAGCTAAATAAATTCTATATAAAAATTGCTTTAAATTCCTTGCAAAAACAGTTATTGTCTGAAATAACCACATTAAAATCACCCTACATGAGGCAGATTTTTGTCATTATCAGTGAATGAGTCATTAAACTTTAGTCTGGTAAATTCCCCACTACTACAGATAATCTCAATGCCAATATCCCTGTTAACATGTAGTCTCACAACATTTACTATTTGATCATACTTATCATTCTGAAATAATTTTCTCATTTAGATATTCAGCTTTACTTTTCATAGTCGATTCTCCAGCTTCATCAAGCATTTTGTGTAAAGAGTTCAGGCTTAAAGGATCTTGCTTTGCAAACTATGCCTCTTGTCAGATTCTGACTCTCTGTCCACCCCTCCAACAACATTTCCACTTTCCCAGGCTCTTTCATTGCCATTCTCTACCTGTCCACCAGATTCCCTCAGACTTTTCCACCTGCTCCAGTCACCTGACTACCACATCAAGTTGCTCACCTGTTTCCACTTTCTGTCTTATCAGTCATTTTGCTTAAAGTATGTAACTGGCTCATGTCCACTTATTACCTGTCAGATTGCTACCTGTTTTCTGAATGCTGGAACCAGTGCCTGATTCTGAATCTGTACCTGTCTGCCTGCACCACCCATGGACTCGTTCTGATCAATATCTTAAATGCCAGTAAAGCTATGTGCTTTGATTTCATGAGTAAATCAGACTGATTCTGTCTGCCAGATTATCTGCATTGTTGGTTCTATTCCTTGCTACCTCATCCTTGCCTGCCTGGTCTGGCCAAAAATTGACCTAGAAGATCAAACATTTTTTGTGTATGAATAACATAAAGTGATTCAAGCCATTCAATGCCTTCTCATCTATTGCCAGAATGCTGTTATTTAGCAGACAAATGAAAATGTGTGACCGGCAATTCAGCCAGTTTCTTTCAAGCCTGGGCTTAAGTTGCTACCTGGATTGGCAAGGTACTTAACCATCAATCCTGTACCCCAGCCTGCTAACCTCCAGCCTGCACCCCGGCCTGCCTCTCAGTCAGCTAGTCTCTGGATCATTAGCCTCCGGCCTGCCTGCCTTGAGCTGGTTAGCCTTCCACCTGCCTGCCCTGATCCTGTATTTCCTGAACCCTCTGAGCCTTGAATTGAGAAGATGAGACATCAAGACCCACCCTGAGGTCCAGTGGCAATCTTTCAGTGAGTCTGGCCTTGCCATTTTCAGGGGGTACCCCCATGAAGCGCCCAGAAACATGTGTGGTCCCCATGGTTTTTCTCTTTGTCCCTATGGCTCTTTGGGTTTTTTTTTTTTTTTTGCTGTCCAGTTCCTTGTTCTCTCAGCAGTCCAGCTCCTCAGCCTCTCAACTGCCACAGGTCCTCCACTGCTCAGTGTCTTGACTGACCACAGACATATCTCTCTGATAATCAGGTGGCTGTCTTTGTCAACGCCCAGCTACAACTTCCAGATCTCCAGTTAACTGTCTGCCACCTGTACAATGTCTCTTGAATCCTGAATCCTGGAATATGGAACCTGTACTTGACTCTTGACTCAATCTGTACCTGTATGCCTGTTTGGATTTTTACTGGTCCCCCTAAGCTTATGTACCTTAATTTCTGACCAATAAATCCCTGACCTGTTCCTGTCAGCCTGCATTTGGGTCCTACTCCTTGCGTTGAATGTTTTTTTTCTATTCTAAGAGGTGAAAATAAAGTGCAAACCTGATTCTGGCAACTGTGCAAACATTTACCTGAAATGTGTACTATGGATCCATGTACAAAACACTATATGGTGTATGGCCACTCTTTAGTATCTGTAATAATTGTCACTAAACTATTCATTGTTTTTTTTTAAACAAGACACACTAATCTTTTCTTTTTTAAATTGTAACCATGTATATAACTGCAGTTCCTGTTACATTTAAAATGTTATTATCTTCAACATTCCTTATGAAATGCTAAGCAGTTGAGTTCACACTATTTTGAGGTGTGTGTTAAGTGATCAGTGTGTTATCTGTGCATGTGTTTAATAGAGTCTTTGTGCCCCAGGTGTTGGACCATATTTTTATTAATCTGTTGCCTGCTGTCACAATGTTACAATAATGAGCACAAGATGTGACATTATGATGTTTTCATGTGTGTGTGCGTGTGTGTCTATGTGTGTGTGCCAGCGTAACGCAGTAATGAACACAGGCTATGATACGATCAGAGATATTCCAGTCTCCGGAGCAGATGTTACTCAACCTCCCATCTCTGCTCTGCGCTGATCATATTAAGCAGACAAGAGGTGTCTGCATGTGTCTCTGTCTGTGTGCGTGCATTTGTGTTTGTGTGTGTATGTGATAGACAGAAAGAGAGGGAGAGAGTGGGAGGGAGCGGTGCAGATGGGGAATTCTAACTAGACTTATGGTAGACCAGGGACAAGTGTCTAATACATTCATCGAGAAGAAATCCACACTGTCTTGATGGATCAAAACATGTTCACGGTTATATTTGAATACTTGATTTGGAAACTGCCATGACCCATCACTGCCAAGAGAGGCAGGTTTTCATATCTAATAATTAAATGTGACAAGTAGTATTTTTTAGAATCAATATTGTGATTCTTTGTTCTAATTACAGTAATTGAGATGTGACAAGATAATTAGTAGCCTCTTTCTTACACTAGTTAAAGACGGTGTTTCTCAACCACAATCCACCTGAACTTTGTTGCTTTCTGACACTGGTGCTACTACATTTCCATCATGTCTGTTTTTTACCGTCTCTCTTACAGAAAATTGCAGTTCTGTTTGAATGATTGGATGGATGGATGGATGGATGGATGGATGGATGGATGGATGGATGGATGGATGGATGGATGGATGGAGGATGGATGGACGGCATTTTATTTGTTTTACTTTTGTTGGCAAGATGTAACTAATGGCTTTAATAACGATTAATAAATTAATTTTTCCAGGCAGACTTCATGATGATACTGTTTATGCTGCAAAATAGCAAAACCAAGTAGGTTCCTTCGGTTTCATGTCCATGTGTTCGAGATCGAGAGAGAGAGCACACAGCTGTGGGCAATCAGACAACTAGGACAACGTAACATATTGTTTTATGTTATGTTACCTTTAGTCATGTTTGCTGACTTCCTTCATTTCTCTCTGACGTATCTGGATCCTGTGTTTTCGTGGAAGTTATAGCACCCAGCAGCTAGCAGGAAATGCACCGTTACCTTGCATAAATTACAGGTTTCTCTGGGTTTGACAGTTGTTGGACACATTTTGCTTAATTACAGTAAGTACACAACTCAAAAAAATATATAACATGGCATTTTTCGACATTTCAATATGGAACCCTTGCATATTACAGCTTTAAGTATTTATCAGCATTCTACTGCAAACTTGATGTCTGATTAAAAGGTGAACAACCAATTGGCATTTATTAATGGATTACCGACATTTACAACTGTGTTATTACCAAATATCATGGATGATAAACAGCCAATAAGATTTTTCACACGCTGGCAACTTAAAAGGTTTTCCTAGAAATGGCTTATAACTGATCCATATGTAATTAGTCAATGATTTATTACCCATTGATAAATCCATAAGTTGCAACTGATAAACCTCTGTAAAGAAAGGCTTTTTTTAAAAGTAGTCCCTTTATCATTTACCTTTTGAATGAGAAGATCATGACTCTCAGTAAATGTGTTATAAAATAATACAAGCACATTCCCTGTGAAATGGTGACAAGCAATATAAATTCTCTGAGGTAGACAGAGGTGATACACACATATTTGCGATATACGAATGAGAGCAAAAGAGCCAAAGAGAGCGAATGAGATGAGCAGCAGCTGTAGATTTACTGTTCCCATCAGAGTTTTTGGCCTCTGAGAGAAGCCATGTGGAGCAGCACAGCTCTCCCCTGGGCTCTCACAGCTGCTGATACCTCTGCTCTTTCTCTCTGTCTCATGCTCTCTTTCGACCCTTTACTCATTCTGCTCCTTCTCTTTCTGTCCTCGCATCGGTCTCATTCGGTCACCCTCCTTTACCGTATCTCTCCCGTGTCCAGCTCCTGACCTTTTGCCACAGTTCTCTGTCAACCTGGAATTTGAAATAAACCTTATATCTTCTGACCTCTGCTTCACTCTTATCATGCTCCCTCCTTTCTCTTGCTGCATATCTTTTCCCTCTCCGCCCAACTCCCCTCTTTACTCTTCTGTGCTCTTTTGTACTACTCCTCTTATTCTTCCCTCTGTCTGTGTCTTTGTTCTGGATTACTCTGTCTGTCCATCACCACAATTCTGTATTTCTTGTTCCCTTCAGCCAGTCTTACTTCATGTAATAGTTCACTAATAAGATGTAAAAAGCCATACTTTGTATCATATTAAACTAATACTGGAAATAAAATGTTCTTTATTAGCCAGTATTATACCCTTTATTAGACCCTTACTAGACTTTCTTAGAGGGCAATTTGGGACACATCACAATAGATCTGTACTGCAAACTAAAATGAAATCACAAATCTGCTAATAAAGACGCAGTTCCTTTTGCTGGTCCCATACAAGTATGGCCAAGACTGATGCTTACTTCTTTGAACAAACCACATTATCTGCCACCAGAATCACAATAAGTCTGCGCAGTCACCCACAGACAAACTATTCCTCTATTGCTGTAATTTTGCCTTTACTTGGTAGAGTTCACTTAGATTTACAGTACAGTTCTGTCGTAATGCATACCAAATTACTCTTTAAGAAAATCTGATAAATTTCTAATACTGTCTAAAAGGGAAGATATTGCTGGTGTTAATACAAAGTATAGCTTGTTACATTTTATCAGTGTACTTTAAAATAAAGTGTAAAAGTTTCGTCATTAGCATCTCTACTTCTTCTGTTATTACACCTTACACACACACACACGCTAACACGGTGTATCTATTAGACATGCACACAGGAGGGTGCATTCGTTTGTCCTTTTCCCAGGAAACAAACTAATGCATTTCTGGATAACTCCTACATCCTTCTTTACCAAAAAAAACCCCTCCCAACTGTATATCTCTCTTTATCATCTCACTGTTCATTCTCATAAGATAAGTTTTAATGAGAACCACGAACACTGCGATCATGCTGAGTCAGAGTATTGTTTTTCTCTCTTTGTACTGTCCTTTCCGTTAATCCATCTGCTCATGATTTATGTCTTTCCCTCTTTTCAGACTTCTCTCTTTTCTGCTTCTCCTGCTGACCCTTCACATCTCCCCCAATTTTTTTTTAACTTTCTTTCCATCCCTTTGAGTCGGGACTCATTATGGCATATAGGTAACCAGCGTTCATGAATGTGGACACGTCAGAAGCAAGGAAGGGAAAAGATAAGACTGAATGTGGGTGTTAATGATCTTTTAGACCGTTACTACTCTTGTGAGTATTGCTTTGTTGTCTGGGGGAGAAGGCAGTGTGCTCTGAATGGCCCATTGATTTCAGGTGTGTGGAGCCTTTAGAAACACATGCACACTATCACATGCACGCACACACACACAAGGAGTCTGGGAGGCTCTGCGAGGTTTAGCAGAGCCTGTCTCATCTTCCCTGTCTATCCTTTAAGCCGCTGCTTTCTCACTAAATGCATGGTGGGCTGCTGGGCTGCCCTGGCAGAATGACAATAAGACTGGTGGGAACAGGGCAGCAATATCTCTCTGTGGGGCTAGCAGGTACACTGTAAAAAAAATCATACAAGAAGCTAGTGCAATCAACTAACCCCTTCTTGTTACCTCAACATTAATATTTAAGTTTTATTATTCAAGTTAATTAAACTTAAATTTTCTTGTATTTATCTTCAGAACACTTCCAAACTTACAAACAACTTATTATAACTTGACTTCCTGGAATGCACTGTTTGAGACTCTTCTGTTTTAAAGTTTGAAGAAAACATATATAATATTGTAATCCTGCATGTTCTTCTTTCTTTCTTTCTTTCTTTCTTTCTTCTTCTTCCGAGGAAATCCTACTTCCCATGCACGAAAAATGACCAAACTTTGCACAAAGGTCCAGTCCCATGCCAGATTGCCTCAGCCGGAGTTATGGTAGATGATGTTTGGAAAATATCAGAATTTTATCTCAAAAACTGAATTTTTTACAGCATTTTGAATTTCACTCTCATGTGAACAATTGGAGTTGATGCAAAAATGGCATTTTTAAACATCAGTTTTCACTTATGGAGCCAATAAATCATTGTTAAAAACTAATGACCAACATCTCCATGCTGTCTAGATGCAATTTGTGTATTTTGGGATTTTTGTCTCAATAACTGAATTTTTGACAGCCATTTGAAATCTGCCTTTACATGCTAACAGCTGCTGTCTTGCACACAGGTGACTGACTTAGTCAATTTGTGAAGCTACAGATGACATTTCCATTTGCCAATTAGCTCAGTGAGATAGAGGATGGTGTTGAAGGTTGTGAGTTCAAGCGTCGGCTTGTACAACATTTCCATATGAGAAATCTACCCAAACTTTTCACAAAGGTCCAGTCCCATGCCAGATGTCCTCAACTGGAGACACAAGACAATAGTCCTGATGGTGGCGCTACAGCAAGCCTCTAAATTTCAAAACTTCAAAACAACAAATCAACCATATGTGCTACAGCTTTGGAACTTTCACTTTGAAATTTGCTTTTCCATGGCATGGACGGCTGCTGCCTGGCACCCTGATCCTTGGCTTAGTCAATTTGTGAAGCCACACATGAACTGTCACTTGCCAATTAGCTCAGTGAGATAAAAGATGGACTTCAGTGTCAGAAGTCGTGAGTTCGCGTCTCAGCTAAGGCAGGATGGACTTTCAAATGTGAAAGTCTTATGTTCAGATATCATGCTATGTGGATTAGAGACTACTAAGGTTAAAATAATTATGATCCAGGCAGTTTTGGGAAGAGACAAATACTCTTTTATCAACACGTTTCCCTGTTATCCCTTGTCTCTTTTCCCTGTTTATTTGGCTTAGCTATCAGTCAATATGCAGAGTCTCTTGTGCCAGAAATTGTGAGTTCAAGCCTCAACTGATGTAAAATGCACATTAGAATGCCACCTTTTTTTCATCTTCCTACACTCTGCTTGTTGCTCAGAATTGCCTAATTTTGCCTAAAATTGCCCGGCCCCGACCATTGCTGCGCAGCAGCTATAATGTAAACTTGCTGTCTGCCCACAATAATGAAAACACTGTGAACAATGATGAAGGTTAGTAGTGAATTTAGTCAACCCCTTACACTTGAAGTTCCCATGAGTTTTTAATCACATATATATTTATCTATACATCACTTATCCACCTGTATTTAGCTCAACAATGACAAAAAAAGAGGTTTTGTAAATATTCTCAGTATTTTGTAATGGCATTTCAGAGTTGTTGTTTTTTCATAAAACAATTTGAAAGAGTTGATGACACACCCTGCAATCGAGGGCATTACTAAATTTGCATCCAATCACACGTTTTTTAACATGTGACGCAGCTGAGCATGAAAGACAAATACTGTACATGTTCATCGCAGCGGACTGTAGGTTTCTGGGGGCGGGGCCTCACTGTACCAAAGCACAAAAACTGGATTAGTTTTATAAAACATTTTCTGATTTTCCCTTTGGTGTACTTAGGCCACTCACTCTGTGATTTAATGACAGAGCTTTCCTGATAGACAGATAACGCTAGCTTTAGCAATTTACTTGTTGCTCAAGTAGCTAACTGTAACTGTTAGCTGCTGTCAGTGGGCTCAGCAGCCACCCAGTGAACATGACCGGTCACCGAGACAGACAGCCTCCAAGACCAACAGGGAATACAGCACCAAAGTGGTGTTCTTGCTGTGCTGGGCTGCCAGTTCTGTGGGACTAACCGAGCTAATACTTAGCTAACCCCTCCATTAGCTTGGTTAGCCCCTGTGGTGCAAAATTTTAAGGCACCCCAAACACTAATATTTTAAGTTAACACAAATACCTTATTTCTACAGTGTAAGGACTCCACTGCCATCCAACTCTCAGGCCAGCTCCAAACGTTTGTGCTCTCTGTGGCTGCAGTGTAATGATCTCATACATCAGTGTGCATGAACAGTGGAAGGTGCATAAAATGAGAAGTATTGCATTATGCGGTCAATTTGGCTGTTGGAATATTGATAGGCACCACAGTTGCTGTGGTCATCATTAGGCTGTTTTTATGTTCAGCTGGGATTAAGATATAGCCAACAAGCAATGCTGCCTGCAGACTGTATTGGACATTTTTGCCCCCAAGTATTAGATTTCATGATTCTTATGAATTCTTTTTTTCTCATCACTCCTTTTACTCACTAAAGCACCTCATTCCTTAAACCACTCCACTTCCCTACATCCATAGATCCCAATTCCCAGTCTTCTGGAATCCATGCATTCTTGTTCCCCCATTAAGGCTGCAGGGGAGCGGTGGCCCTCCTCGGGTCTCCAGTGGTCACCTGGTGACAGAGTGAACTCATTATGGCGTGGAGGGTGGGGTATCTATACTACAATAAGTGAGAGGGAGACTAATGAGCAGTTAGGTCTATAGGGAGTGTGTTATTCACACCCATTAACTAAACAGTTGTAGTGCTAAATTCGTGCGTTCCAACAGAGCAATGCAGCCTTCTAATCAATTGTCAGAAACAGCGCCTTGCAGTAGCTCCGTAATGAACTGTTATGCCAGTTTAGAGAGGTTAGCTGTCACTCAGGGAGTGGTCTCATCAAATCAAGGCTCTGTAGTATTTGATTGTGGCGTCGCTTTCTCCGGGTAGAATGATAACCTCTCCGTGTGTACGTGTTTGACAAAGAGAGATAGAGCGGGATACAGAGGAAAAAAAAGGGAAGGGTAATTAGGTATCTTTCCTCACACACCCCTTCTCACCCTCCCCCAGATCTCCCAGAGGGGAGAGGAGCTTCGTCAAAGCCCTGTCATGAATTTTTAACAACCCTGTCGGTCTGTTCTCTTAGGAGGTGTGTGTGTATGTGCACATTTGCATGTGCATGTTCATATAAAGGAAGTGTGTGAGGGAGAAGGGTATATTGACACAAAATGCTGTAGTCCCATATTCTCCATTAGTGTCACACAAATTGCTGGAGTATGATGCACGATGTATGAAGTATTGAACAGCTGTTGCTTATCCTCATGTATCAGATCAAATACAACATCACGCCACGAGAGAAATCCTCAACCAAAGGGGGGATCTGTAATCAATATCCATATGTTCATGCACTGCTGTACTATAGTACTATACATATGTGTTAAGAAAATTGGACATATATCTGAACATATTTTGAGAGATGGTATGGAATTTATGCATAAGTGATAACACTCAGTTAGCTCAATGGTGTGACATTAACATGATGTGATGTTACAGTGACATTAGCTGACATTAACCTAAGGGCAAGACCTCCTGCACTTGGCCTTTTCAGCATGAATATGAACTGCTGCTCCTCTGCTTTCCCTCAGGTGCCATATTATTACAGTCCTAAATCTTATTTTTTCTTTTTTTCAGTGAAACACTTAAGGAATAAAAAATATGAAGAAGCAGGATTTTCTTCTGAATGTTTTGCAGCTGAGGTGTCACAGAATTTAATTATTAATTAGAGAAGAATGGATTTTTGTACAACCACACAGTTCAACCTTGGGTTTTCTCACATATTATTTTATTAAACTTCTGAATACACAATAAAACACTGGTAAAGCATTCTTGTACTGGTACTTGCTTTTGCAGGGTTAGATGTTAGTGCAAAGGTGCCAGCAGCTCAGGAGCTTGTATGACCAGCACACAGAGGTGGCAATATTACACACATTCTTTTCTCATGTACTGATGCAACTTGTTGACTCAAGTAAAAATGAAAAAGTACAGGCTTGTACTCAAAATATAAAAGTAAAATTAGCCCTCTGAAGTACATTTCTGCCAGCTGTTTCTGTGCAGAGTGAAGTGAACCTCACCATTTCTCCCTCTCCCTTGTCTTGTTATGTCTTCTATGTCGTTTTTGTCTTGTTATGGCTGTTGTGCATGATATGCACTGATAGATAGACCAAGGAATTCATGTAGGTTGAAATCAGTACTGATGTCAGGAAGGTGCAATGATGCAAAATAAAAATAATCAATAATTCTCCTCAAATGTATTGAAACTAAAGTAAGTAACCTGTTTTGGAAAAGTGTAAGGAGTAGAAAATACAGATATTTGTGTTAAAATGCAGGAAGTAAAAGTAAAAAGTTGTCAGTGAAATACTCAAGTAACGTGCAGACACCTGATAACTCTATTTAAACATTAGAATCACCAGTGGGTAAAATTAGACATTTTTCAATTGTATGCTACTTTGTTTCACTAAAATGCTCAAGTCTCCAAGTCTTTGACTTTTTCTAAAAGTGCATAAAGTAGCACAGCCTATTGGTAAAAATTGTCAAACAGGTATAATTTACCCCATAGAGAACAGTAATTTTTGCATTATTAATTTCACGTGTTTAGATAAACATTCTGTGTTGCTGTTGTCAACACCTTTTGTCTACTACCATGCGTGACAGTCATAGGCAAACCATCAACATAGATAAAAGAAAAAGATATAAATACAAATGAGTGAAGGACAGTCTGTGGCACCATGCTCAGCTGCTACAGTTACATACTGTAATTTGAGGTTTACACAGTTGAAAGTGGCAGGTTGGTGCTACCATTGGGCCAACCCCCTGTTAAAATTTGAAAATCATTGATTGCTTGCAGCTTGAAAATCAATGCATTCTAATAGCAGGTTACTTTTACCTGTTGGCTGTTTTAGGCTACATCAACCACTGGTGGTTCTAGTGTTATATACAGTAACAAAGTGTTTGTACTTTGTTATTTCCCATGTCTGCCAACACATGATTTAAAATTTCAGATTACTCATAAAATTATTATACTTTAGTAGAAGCTATCGATTCTCTTATAAATCTCCAGACAGAATCCTTAAATGGTGTAAACACTGTCAATATCTGGTCAAAGCAAGTGTCAGCGTCGAGCATTTGATGGACAGAAATTATAAATTAAAAACACATGATTCAGTACTTGTTACTGTGATTGAACTTGTTATTTTTGTACACGGTGAACACGGTGCATAATAACTTCACAATCATTATTTTGTGTTGGCGTGTGTGTATGTGTGTGTTTATGGCTCAGATGATGGGGTGTATATTTAGCTACTGACAGCCAGTGCAGAGGAGGTGGAGACAGGTCTGGAACAGAGCCCAGGACTGGAGGCCAAAGGGATGGGACTGTTGATCAAGAATGGAACCATTGCCGACAGCAGACACATGGTCATAGACGCACACATACACATTCATACCCACACTCAGTAAAAGCACAGAATGACAGAAACATCTCATCCAGTTATTGCTCATGCACATATCTGACATGTTAGAGTTTCCTACTTGTAAAGTCCAACAGATGGATATCAGACTGAATTCAGCTATAAATACAATCAACAATTCATCCATTCTAATTGCTTCACTTAATTTGAAATACATCCCCGAGTGGAGCTTGTCTGAGGCTATGGTAACCCGGGTGGGTTTATTTAATGGCAATCCTTTCCTCTACGGGGGTTGTCATTAACCAGTATAGTCAGAGAGGAGTAGGCCAGGGCCAGACTAAGGTTTGATCTGTGTGGATTTACCTGGGTGAACATACACACAGTCTTTCAAAATAGTGTTGATGTTTGTTTGTTTCTCTGCCTGCTGACTGCCTTGGGATCTCACTGTTCTTTAATTCCAACCCTTACCTTCAAAGTGCTAGGCATTAATGGTGAAATTTTGGGTTAAATCTTTAAAAATGTATGTATCAGCTTAATAGACTTTTTCACGGCAGTTATATTGATATGAAATAATAGGGTAAACACAAGTTTAGCAGAGTCTATCCAGTGAGCCAGCAGCACAATAATAATACTCTGACTCTGTTTGACCTGAATGGAACAGAACCTCAATTGACCCCTTGTAAGTTCTGCCCCATTTGATCTTTGCTCCAATAATAGTTGAGCTAGCTTTATTCCTGCATTCAAATGGAACTTATGAACTCGTAATTACGAATGGAAGTCTTGAACAGAACATCTGTGAATTTGGAGCTAACAGAAAACCAAGGTACCAAGTAGGGTTGTCATGATATCAGAATTTTAAACTTCAGTACAATACTAGTGTGGGAAAAAAAATCAATACTCAGTACCTCTTTTAATACCACAGCAAAAAGGAAAAACCCGTCCTAGGCACACAAAATAGGATATTTTTTCTTTCTTTTAAAAGTAACAACCAGCTAACAGTGCTGGTACAGAAATAGTCACTGAACACTGCCAGGTTTTTCTACACTGAAAGTCAAAGATTAGATCTTTTCTATTTTATAGCTTCTGTACCTTTGATACAATAAAATGTTCAATTAGTAACATTGGTAACACCTGTCTTAACCATGGATGTATAAAGAGAACTGGATACACCATTGGAAACAGCCACATTCCTATTAGAGTGGCTCAGTGGCGCATGAAGCCAACTTCCGTGCCAGAGTTTCTGCATAAGTTTCCACATTGTACAGTCCATAGATTAAGTGCACTAAGTTGTTAAATCATGCTACTCTTCTAGACTTTCCAAATGTTATCGGACAGAATGGATCAAATCTTGATAGTGGAACAAGCCATTACACAAGGGTTGTGAAGGATGTCTTTTTACCCCACTTCTATCACAGTGTAATAGAGAAGTAACATCACATGGCATTGTCATTACACGGTTTGGCAACTATGTCAAATTAGCCTCAAAGCCTGGCACTCCTCCTGGGGGCTTGGTATGTATCCTACAATTTCTTGTCAAAATGGCTGCTGTGGAAAAGTCTATTAGTTCACACATCAACTGTAAAATGTAGAATTCAGATCTTTGTTTGTATCCCCCATTTCCTGTGTGTCACGGTGTTCTTGCCAGTGTTGTTCTCAGTTTTGATCTCATTTCCCTTCAAAGAAAAGAATGGAGAAGATTCAAACTGAAGGACCATAAAGAAACCCGTTAACACACTGAATGTATTGGAAAGCAGTGTCTAAATATCACAGACTCCTCACTTCTAAATGCAATTCCAAACTCATGATGTTTCAGTAATAAATAAATACTTCCCTGAATGTCTACAGAGCAGTTAAGGTAGTCATTTGTTTCCAGAATGATAAATATGTGCCGTTTAGTCTATGCTTGGCCTTTTTATTGCCCGACTGTGTAAGAAATATTCTAGTACGATAAATGAACTACTGTTGCCACTATTTTCTTTTGCTCTATTACTTCTCAGTGTGAGTGTGTGTGCGCATGTAAAAGAGATGTGTAGAGCAAAGGTGAGGTTAATTACATTTACATCCCCCTGTTATTTAGGAGCATCCAATTTGACGGACAGCCTCTCAGTTGGTAATCCATTTGCACTTGACTTTATTCAGTGATCTTCTATTTCTTACACCACTGACACCCCCCTTTTCTCTTCATTTCTTTCATGCTCTCACTCACACACACACACACACACACACACACAATGCTCCACAGTACAACCTTTTCACTCTGACAGTATGACTCTCTGTGGTGTGGCCTTTAGCGGACAGTGCTGTAAGACCCTGATAGCCCTGTGGTTTGAGCTCCGTGAGTGAGATCATAATCATTTCCCCGTCTCCAGAATGGTCTCCATCGTGCTTTTTAACATACTCTCTTTTGCTCAGGTTTTTCTATAATTAGACTGACGCTGTGAGAGAGGCATACCTTGTGCAGTTTCCAATCTAAATCCCTGTCATATTTCACTCCCCAGAAACTGGCCACAGCTGCTGAGAACTTCCAGATGGAGTATCAGTGGAAAGACGAGTTTGAGGTAACAGAGGGACACAAAAATACAGACACGCACACACACTTACAGAAACGCCTTCATAAGCATTTGTATTATTTATGTTTTATGTGTGTGTCCTGCACACTGTATGTGGGTAAAACACAGGGAGATACACAAACAGACAAACATTTAAGAGATACAGTAGTTCGGATTATTTGACGTGGGGTTGAATTAGGTACTTATTGATAGTCATGTATTACTACAGTAGATGCCAGTTGGCATGCGCACAGTTTGAAAAAGCAGAGAAGAGTAGCTGCACAGAAGCTAAGCAATCTACTGCTGAGGATGGGGTCAGCAACAAAAGGTCTTTTAGTCACTTACAAAAAGGTCCAGCTAAAAATGTCAGTGCCATTTTAAGTGTACGCTATATTTAAAATATTTTCACTGCTTTACTTTGCTGTCAGACAGCATTTTCTGATGTGGAATTGCTCTTATGTAAGCCAAATATCACTCTCTCCAAACCAGTCAAACTCCACCGGCAAAATCATTCATTTTACCTCGCAGAACAAGGGAGTTGCTGGTTGACCTCTGACTCAAATCTATTAGTTTGTTTGTGTTAACACAAACAAACTAACAGCTAGAGGCAGCAGCAGACTGGCAACTTTGTGTTCTGGGAGGTAAAATTACTGACTTTGCTTGTGGAGTTTGATTGGTTTGAAGAGAGTGATATTTGGCTTCTATTAACAGCTGTTTCCCTTCAGAAATGCCTGTCTGATGCAAAGTAAAGCAATGACAACATTACACCCTTTTTGAGAAGCTAAAATGCCTTTTATTGATGACCCCAGCAGTTCATTACGAAGCTTCCGTGCTGGTACTCCTCTCTGCTTCCCTTAACTGACATCTAGTGTAGGTAATAGGCTGACTTTCAATAAGTACCTCATACAAGCCCACATCAAATAATCAGAACTATCCCTTTGATGGCCATGCACATAGTCTGGATTTACTGGCCATAAATTCATTTCATTGTTTAAATAGGTTTAATCTGTTTGCGTCTGTGTGTCGTTAGCTGTGATTAGAGCTCCATTAGTAAATAGGTTTATTGCACATTATACACTGTGTTGTGACGCATTATGGCCCTCATTTCAGATGACAGATACTCTGCTTTCTAAGAACCACAATGACAGACAATTATAACCCAGAGTAAAGCTGTGGTCAGGAAAAATACGTGTCAGGCATAGTTCTATATGTGTCTAAGCTGTGACTCACTATATTGCTTTCTCAATGGCGGGAAAATGCTTCCCTGGAGTATTGCAAATGGCTGCAGGCACACAGACACCGATGTAAAAAGAGGGACACTGCACACTCAGCTTAACTCATACAGTATTCATTGGATTGGTAGAGAGGGCCAGTGTCTTCATTAACATAAAACTGGAGAATTTACTAATGGTGTTGTCTGCCAACAAAATAAAGGAGTGTTTGGAAATGGAGTAAGGATTGCATGATTACATAAATGTTACGCTTCTTTGTGCAACACCCTGAAGCAGCCACAAAATGATATTTGTGCTTCTGTGTGACTTGTTTACAGGATGATGAAATCGCCTACTACAACGCAAAAGACAATGTGAGTGTACTTTTTATCCTTCCGCCTGTTTGCTCTCCTTCCATTTTAGCCCCTGCAAATACACACAGGTCACACTCAAGACATGGGCCAGTGATATGCTTTTGCTGCAGTCTTAGAAATAAAGGTGCTAACTAGAACCCTGAAGGGTTCTTTGGCTTGTCACCATAAGAGAAACCTTTCTGGTTCCTGGTAGAACCTTTTATAAAGGTTCCACTTGGAACCCTTTTAGAGAGCTCTACCTAGAACCCAACATGAAGGGTTATACCCAGAACCATCTGTGTAAGGTTTCACACAGATCTTCCTATAAGAGGTTCTTCAGCAAACCCTCTCTGATGGTCCTACCCAGAACCCTATTTAGGGATTCTATCCAGAACCTTTTCACTCTCTAATAGGCCTTTTTCACCAATGTGGAACCCCGTTATGGTTCAAGCACCTAATTTTGAACATTTTTGAGCATTTACACCAAAGACTTTTATATTTAATTTATCTAGAATCCACCCAGGGGGCTCTACCTAGAACCCCTGACAAAAGAGTTCTTCAAGGAGCTTAGCAATGTTTTAATAACTCTTTCCTCCAAAAAAAGTTCTTTAGGTTCTTAGGCAAATTGTTCCAAGTAGAACCTCAGCCCTTCAGGAAAACAACATTTGGAACCCTTATTTCTAAGAGTGCACACTGCACCCTCTCCCATGTCCTCCCTTTCACCCCCTCAGGGGGTTCTACCGAGACTTCTTCAGTGGTCTCAGCAATCCTTGAAGAAGTCTTTCTTCCAAAAAGCAAAAAGGGTTCTTTATAAGTTAATGGTTCCCGGTATAACCTCAGCTCTTCAGGAAGACCCCTTATTGGAACCCTTATTTGTATGAGTGTACACTGCACCCTCTCTCTCTCTTGTCCTCCCTTTCACCTCCTCCTCTCCTCCATTTTCCTTTTCCTCTTCACCACATTCATGTCTAATTTTTTCACCCTGCCTCTCTATCATTGCCTCAGCCTTTTTACTGCAATCCCACCCTGTTTCGCTTCTTCTCCAGGCTTTTCTTCCAGAGTAGCTTCCTCCTCGTCATCCCTCCTCCCACCCTTTCTCAGGTGAAGAGGTTTCTGCCATGTTTCTCCTCTAATTGACAGATGAGATGTATGAGCTGGCTACACTGTTGCTTTATTAGGAAGCGACTGTTCACACTCTCTTTCCCTCCCCTCCCCCTCCACCTCACTACCTCGCTCCCTCTCTACCCTGCATTCTTTCCTCCATATCTCATCATGCTTTTCTTCATATATCTCCCTGTCTGTACCGCTCTCATTGATGTAAATTGGTGAATGCACGGTAGGAGTTATGAATCTCCACAAGGGGCACAGACAATCTGGCTGTCTCCTGCTATTCTGCTCCCAAGTGAAAATGATAGGAAGGAGGAAAAAGCAAGATATCATTAAGCATATAGTTGATGATGCTATATTTTCTTAAATGAGCCGGGAGGGTGCGAAAAGTGCAGCGATGACATTATCACATCAGACATGGAGCTGATGAGGATGTATAGTCAGACTGTCTTTGAGGTCCTGAGCTTTTAAGTGAACCCACAGACTGTTTCATGCATGCAATGATGCTTCAGCAAATAGAATAAAGAGGCTTCGTATGATGTCTTAAACCGACGGTCAGCATTGCTGTCTGCATCTTGATTTTTTTCCCCCCTCAGCTGGATGCAAATGAGACGGAGGGGAGGAAATACAGGATTCGACCAGACTTTAAAGAGGACCCGTCATTTAAACGTTTGACTGATCACAACCACACGGCTGTCCACATCCCCACTGACATCTATGATGGCTGTGAGTACACACAAGCACACACACCGACACACAAACGAAAGTGGTAACCATGGATACAACTGACACACCAACCCATTATGAAATGTTGTGTACAGATTGTGCCTCTAGCAAATTTGCCCGTGGCTAAATGATGCTTTAAAAAATGATACAGCATAATAGGATCCTCTCCTGTACTCTACTGTCTCCTGGCTAAGCCGTGTGTCCTTGGGATGTAAATGAACAGAAGGTCCGCTACCTGAAATGAATTGATGTGTGCTTTTGGCCTTCATCTTTCTGAGCAAAGCTCCAAACATGAGGCATTAATTCCATTTTTTTTAATTTGGGGAAAGGCTCTGATAATGAGTCATTTAATTCAACCTTCCCATGTGTCCTGAGGCTTTGAATTAATGGCTTTGAAGCATAACCATAAATAAAAAGTTTGATTGATATGAATTCTAGCTAGTGATCTCTCTTAATATGTAGTAGGGGAGAGTGCCATAATTGTAACATTTTTTCACTTTTTGCTCTTTTACTCAGAGTAATAATAAAGTTTTATTCATGTTACGTTTAGTCACGTTCATCAGCTTCCTTCCTCACTGTCTGACGTATCCCACATATGCCGTGTTTTCCTGTTACAGCAGTTAGCATCTAGCTAGCAACAGCTAGTAGAAAATGCACCATTAGCTTGAATAAAAAGCTAAAAAACAGCACTAAAAGAATAATTTCCCTGGAAAATCAATAATATTTAAGGCAAGCAACTGTTTCTATGTTGATTGCATGTGATCAGATAATGTATAAAAATTATGATATTTGGAAAGCTTACTGAGTGGCGCATTTTTGTCCATCCTTGTGGAAAGTACATTGATTACACCTTCATAGTTAGGAATTTGTAAATGGAAGTACAACCCTGAATGATAATAAGATAAGATAAGATATAAGATAATAGATAAGATAAGATGAGATAATGCTCTGTTAGCATTTTTTACAACCAAGTAGTGAGGATTGTAATTCATGTCCCATGTAAAAGTGTTTAAGATCATGATGAATCATACAGTATGTGCATCTGTTACTGAGTGTATTTGCCCTGTTTGTCATAAAAGTACATTTCTGATCATTTCCTCATCATGTGGTGACATTTACCTTGAGTGGTTCAGAATAATTTGATTCTCTAGAGTCCCTCTGACATTAGCACAGCTCAAGTTGAATGTCAATGACTTAAGGATGGTCTGTTGAATATCTTAACTGCAGTCTGAATTATGTATTATAACGGCAGTCTTTTCTTCTATTTTTACATTTTAAGCTCTTGGGTGATGCTGTAATCACAGACTCACAATGAGTGAGCAATAAAGTGACCAGTGCCTTGCTCAAAGATACTTCACCAGGACGCTTGGTTCATGATGCATTTGAACATGAGTCAAATTACAAGAGTTTCTTTAACCAGCAGGCTGCACTGTTGCCACTTGGCTCTTGCTTGTGTATTTTTATCTGTGGCTGTGTGAGACTGGGCATCTGTGTGTCCATGTGTATGTGTTCAGATATCCACTAATTAGCGTGCAGTGGGATGTGTTGCGTCAGCAGTGACTTGGAGGGACAGCAGAATGGAGTGACTTCCTCAGCATGGCCATCAGCCTGCTGGGGAACCGTCTGGCCCCAAGGTTACAAACTTCACCTTTCCACTGACCCCAAACTCAGGGGCAGGAGTGAGGGATGGGATGGGCACACACTGCTGTCAGGGTCTGTTATCTGTAAAAGTGCAAGCCTGGTTTATTAGCACACTTTTGAACTCGTTGTGACTTTGTCATTTTTTTCCCCAAGATACCTCTCTGGCCATAATCTGGGCTGGGTGCCATGACTCCTCACACTCCCTTTCTCTCAAGGATGCTGTTTATTGGTAGCCTGTAATGAGTATGCATAGATACACTGAGCTGCTGGGACCCATCCAGGGCTGACGTCTGATCTGAGAGAGATGAAAGAAAATATAGGTGTGTGGAAACAAGTGTGAAGACCCAAATCTGGTAAAAAGCCAGTCACCACAAGTGTATTTGATATTGAGACCAGGTTTGGGGAGTAGCAGGATTATGTTATTACAATAGAAAAAAAGGTAACTATATTCCACTGCAATTACAGAAAAAAAACATAATTAGATCGCAGATACATTTAGTAAAAATGGGGATTATTGAAATGATCACAATTTTAAAACACATTTTAAAATAAAAAAAAAACCAATATACTAACGTATCACAACACCACTCTTGTTCGAGTGAAACCATATCTAATCTACATTATCATAGCCTTGAGTGAGAAAAAGCTTCACTGGGTGGAAATTTCAAAATTGTTTTGTCTTTAAAACAGAAAAGAGGAACAACATCACAGTACAGTGACATTCCTGCCTTCAGCTGTGAAAATACTGTCATCATCCAAGAACTAAACATAATTAAACCTAATTTAACCGTAACATTAGCTACACGGAACAACTGCCAATGTTAGCTACACAGACCAACCGCTACCTCTAGCAACACAGAAATCTAGTTGGCTAGCTAACATGGGAAACAACTACTGAACTCACTGAAAAATATTTTGGGACTGTAGGCCATGATGCTGGTGACTAGGGTCTGCGTGGGTATTAACACAAGCCCCAGATTAAGCTGATGTCAGTTTAGTTAGTTTGAGCGTAAAGTGTGAATAGCACACTTTAAAAAAAGAACATTTAGCCCAAATTTGCAGAAATCATCGCAATTAATCTAAATGTGCATAACAAAAGAAGGGATAGCTGGACAAAGAATTAAAAACCTACAACGAACATGAAACATTAGCTTATATTAGGCTAAAGAATTCCACCATATTTGGTACTCAGGTAATCCAAAGGTAATGGAAGCTAATCAAGTAATGTTACTTAGATATTCTGATACTTGGATTAGGTTACTGACTGAATGTTTTTATCAGCTAATTACTGAAAGATATTTTTAAAGTAAAGCTCCCAACCCTGGTTGAGACAAGGTTTTAGGATTTAGGTTAGAGCTAGTTAGGCTAGACGATGTACATTATATTAGTGGAGAGAGCCACCGTGACATCACCCAATGGTTTATGGACTACCATTTTGAAGCCTTGAGTTTGGCATTATGGGGTTCGCCATCTTGGTTTTTTGCAACCACAATATGTGCAGTACAGATGAGAGCATGAAGCTGGAGGATGATGTACTATGACTTGGGTGGGGCTTGGTTTGGCTTGGTTGTTCAGCAAGAAAAAACGGCAGCCTGTTGGGTCACAATCTCTCATATTACAACTAAACAATACAACAAAATATGTTTTGGAAAACATTTTAAATGAGAAATAGGCAATATAGTAACATAATCTTGATCCAAATTTGAGCAGCATACCTAGTTTTACAGTTTGATCTAAGTTTAGAGAGCCCTGTATATTGAACTGACTCACTGAGAATAACTTGTCAATCACATGGTAGCCCCGCCCTAAGGCATACCTTGCTTTTTCATCTATTTCACTTTAAATGGGACCATAATTTTAGAAATTGAACATCAAGCTGTATAGATGGAGCAAATGAGACTAATAATTTACTGGGAGACTGTTAACTGAGGTCATATATCAAGTGAGTAGTAGGGTCATTTATGTATAAGACTCAGTATAATCTGACTTCTTTTTGCAACCAGCAGAATCGTACCCTGCTGGCCATTGGAAAGAATGCAGCTTTAAGGCATGTCCATGCTGGCTTCACTTTTGGGACCCGGAAGCTTTGTCGACTTCTTCTATTGTCTAGGAGATAGAGTTAGAGAAAGTATAGATAGGGCATGCAGTGCTGATGAAAAGGAGCTAGGGAATGAATGTATTCAAAGAAGAGTCATTTGTGTGTCTTTGATTGTGCACACACTCATACTGTATGTCAGATATGGGCACACATGCGGGTATGTATTTTGTATACCTGGAGAAAAAAAAAAAAGAGACAGACGTTATTGAGGTTTCAACTCTCCAATTTGATCTTCACCCTATAAATGTTCCAGGAATAGCCTTTGCTCAGCTGGAGAAAATTGGATTTTCTGGGTAAAGTGGGAGGCAAGTTTATGAAATCACCTTCTATA
The DNA here is from genome assembly GCA_034769285.1 of Lutjanus argentimaculatus. Taxonomy (NCBI): domain Eukaryota; kingdom Metazoa; phylum Chordata; class Actinopteri; order Lutjaniformes; family Lutjanidae; genus Lutjanus; species Lutjanus argentimaculatus. Next base: position 13,175,819 of record JAWZSL010000012.1, on the reverse strand, counting down.
TAGGCAGCAGCACATCACGTGTTTGAGACGAGTGTCGGATAGGAAACAGAGACGGAGACGTTCATATGACAGAAACATCACAAAAGCCGCATCTGTTGGTCCAGTGAAGGACAAAGAGTGTATGAGATAGAGGCAGAGATACACAGACAGAACAGAAAATGGTTGAATTCAGTGGTGTTGCTTTTGGATTCAGAAGCTGAAAATGTATGTATACAATATATATGACACCCCAGGGCAGAGCACGGTTAAATAAATCATTTTGAAGAGTATATATTATGATATTCCTCATCTTCAGCATTGCATGCTAGCTCACAGTTTTTCTCCTCCAGAAAAACAGAACAAAACAACCGAGAAGAAAGACAGTAAAACTCAGAGAGACAGCCACAGAGACAGAGACAGAGACAGAGAGAGAGATTTTGTTTCTTTTGGGCAGAGCCCAGTATTCCCCTGTGTCCAGTCTTTGTGCTTAGCTAAGCTAAAGGGTGCTGGCTCTAGTTAGTGTGCAGACATAATCTGATCTGTGATCTTTAATATTTTCATTTAACTTATAGCTACTGCACGGAACTTTCATATTTTGTTTATTTTGGAGGTTCTTGCAGACAAAAGTGGTCATGTTTCTACTGCCATAACCGCAAAATACACCATAAAAATAAAATTATCCAAATAAAAATTGCCTCCTTTTTTTCCTGGCTAATGTACTACTTACTGTAACTTTGGCTGGCAGATGTGCTTGTACACTTATGTAGGTCATGTGGAGGCAACAGTATTAAATTGAGACTGTTTCATAACCAGTTAAACATCTTGTAGCAGCTTTAAGGTGACCAGATTCCTGAAATGACTGGACATTTCCAGTTTGGCAGTCAATGTATCATTAAAATAAAAAACTATGGTGCAGACCGACTGATAAAATTGGGTCCTAACAGAGTGACTTTGTAAACTGTGCCAGAAAATCATTGTTTCCAGTAGCATGGTGAGTGAAGCTATGGTAAATTATGGACAAAAAGAAAATGGTCAAACTAAGATTTTTTTTCTCTTTTCTTCACTATTTCTTTTCTTCTCTTTACCCTTTCCACCCGAAACCTCTACACTCTCCTCGCTTCATTGTCTTTACTCCTTTAATTTTTCTTCTTCCCCTTCAGTCTTTAATAATAAAGTATACACTATTGGATAAAATGCTCTGGTTAATAGGTTCTCATTGCTCGCCCAGTTTTTGTGTTTCATCTCAAGAACATTGTTTGGAATAATAAATTGGCAGACTGTAATCATATCTTTGGCTTTCCTCCTCCATCGCATTCACTCTTCTTCTCATCTGGTCTGCCTCCTCTCATTCATCTCTGCTCTATCTGGCTTGAAAAGATGTTTGTGGTGAAGTTGTGGATTCACTTGAGTTAATTCACTTGAGATTTCCACAGCAGTTTTCTCTAAAACTAGTGTGAGCAAGTAGTTAGTAGAGGAAGAAGAGCTGCTATAATGCGCAGCCCCTTCTGTTGGCCAAAATAAGCAATTGAGACTTCAACCAGTAGCCTCTGCTGACTGGTCTTTCTTGCCATGTAAAATATTATTTCGCTTTGTGGCCTCTTTTTTTAATGCACAGTTAAAAACAAGGACATTTCTGGGTACAGCTCCAGCTGGGAACAGGCCACTGAAAACAGGGACTGTCCCTGAAAAGGGGGACATCCAGTCACCCTAATCTAACTCTCAACAAAAAAAATTAATATTAATATGCATTTCTTAAAATATCAACATATTAATTTTTTGTTTTAAATGTTGATGATCTAGTAATTAGGACTTTCTTCTGTTGAACTCACTTGTAGCTGAAACACATTACTATATCAGAGTGAGTTTTCTTCAGCAGGGCTAGCAGTCCTTTCAAGACAGAAAGTACATGATGATTGTTTGAGTGTTTGGGGGATTGACTACTTATCTTTATTTAAAGCAGTTAAAATAAAGTACTCTTTATTGTTCAAAAAAAGCTAATCCATGTTTGTTCCTGAATTATATAGCACCCGTGGTATTCCACCGAGATGAAGTCATCACAGGGTGTAGATTCAGTGTGGCATCAAAGCCATGCCGAGTGCAGCCAGGGAATTCATTAGTGTCAGTGGCAATATGGGCAACTAGAGGATACTGTATCCCTTATGAAGCAGCTTATTAAATATTATGACTAACTCAGGAGTACTCAGAACCAATGGAAACATTAAAAAGCAACATATTGAGGCACCCTGGTAGCTCACTTGGTAGAGAGTGCACCACATGTACTGAAGACTGAGTCCTTATCACAGTGGCCCGGGTTCGATTCAAGCCAAATTTCCTGTCTATCCTCACCTGTCGTATTGAATAAAGGCCAAAAAAATCTTTTTTTAAAAAGGAACATATTACTACTGGGTTAGGTGTTTTTGGTTGGCTTATGTGGCACTGTATTTCAGCTTGTTAGCTTAGAGCGCTGATTCCTAATCTCCGATCCCCACTAGGGGTCAGCAAATCTTCATGGGGCATTGCAAGGCCTTCTTGATTTCAAGGAGTGTAAAATGTTTATTTTTTATATGTACATACAGTAGGCCTGTATCTCAGAAAACTATCTGAAATTACGATTTTTAAGGTTTGAATTATTTTTTAAGATGTAACTCACATAATTCTCTGCTAAATAGCCTCATCCTGCATTAGAAAAGTGTGTAGTTAAAATAACCAAAGAGCTAAAAGAACAATGGCCAAGCATCAGGGAGAAAAAACAATGAATTTGTCAAAAAAAATGAAGCCTATTGATGTTGCATCCATGATTAGTAAAAATTAAATAAATATATAAACAACCAGAGATGCACTGAATATAAATGAAGTATCAATAAAATATGTCACTTAGTCAGGGGCTATCTGTGATAGAATAGTGGTCCCTTAAGGAAAAAGTTTGGGAACCACTGGCCTGGAGTATTTATGTTTGTGTAATATCTTGTCTCTCTCTCTCTCTCTGTCTTGCTATTTGACTAAACGGCTAAATCTAAACAGCTATGAGTGCGCCTGTGTGTAGATAGCCTTCCACCTCCTTGTCTATCTTTATCAATGTTCACTCAAAAATCACACATTCAGTTTGTAATTTTCTCATTATCTAACAATGGCTGTGGTGTTATTTTCTCTCCCTTTAAAATTCTGCACTTAATGAGGGAAATACATTACTGTGCACACACACACTGCGTGCGCCCCCCCCCCCCCCAACCCCTCATCTTCCCATAATAAAAAACATGCACTCCTGGCAACCAAGGCTTCATTAACTCACCCCTCTAGAGGCATGCATGCAAATGAACAGTGTTTGCTTTGCACATCAATGGGCTACGTCACACTCAATACAGGGCACCAATCTATCTCACACACATGCACACATATAAATGTACACATAAAGGCATATATATAGGATAAAGAGAGAGGAAACAAGGAAGGAATAAGAAAAAGAAGAGGAGTGGAGAGACAGAGTGATGATAGAGTCAGGGCAGCATGTGCTGTGTCTCCATCCATCATTGTGAGTGTTATGTGGCTCTGAGCTGTCTGGGTGCTGTGTCATTACATCCATAATGCCTGTTGCCTCTCACCACTCACACTATCAATCACACGCATGCACACATACGAACACACACGCACACATACACACGCATGCAGACACACAGTGTGTGTTTCGGGTAAAATTAAACACTGTTTGATTTTTATCAGTGCAAACCCATTACTTGACAGAAAAGCCTTCCTCAGTATTTCTCACTAAAGACCGGCACTGGCTGGGTGTGCTGGCCTAATATTTGCTCATGTTTCCTGCTGGGCGAGTGGGCTGACACTGAGTGGGGCTGTGCATGTGAATCTTAATGATTGTGTTAATCTGGGATGTCCACATGTCTATGACAGTCTACAATGGCTTGCTTACCTGGACCGCTATATCCTTTTAGCAGAATACACACAGATTTGACACAGCTATGGACACATTCAGAGAGCTGTGGAAAATGAAAATCTGTATATGTTTTTGTCCCAGTGTGTCAAAGAAATGTTAGGACTAGGGCTGCAACTAATCATTATTCTTATTTTAGATTAGTCTGATGACTATTTTCCCAATTAATCGATTAGTTGTTTGGTCTCTAAATAGTCAGAAAATAGTGAAAAATGTTGGTCAGTGTTTCCCAAAGCCCAAGATGACATCCTCAAATGTCTTGTTTTGCCCACCACCCAAAGATATTCAGCTTACTGTTATAAAGGAAACCAGAAAATATTCACATTTAAGAAGCTCAAATCAGAGAGAGAATACAGAGAATAGAGTTGGTGACTTAATTTATTATTATTTTTTTATGCAAAAATGGTAGAAAATGCTGCTTTCAGCCTCTCATATGGAGATTTCCCACCGTTCTCCATTTATTATCACATTAAACTAAATATCTTTGGATTTTGGACTGACAGAACAAGACATTTAAAGACATTACCTTGGATTTTGGGGAACTATTTTCTGACATTTTATAGACATTGAAGCTCTAGATTAAATATGTAATTAACTTTAGTCTTTAGTTGTTGTTTGATAATCGCTAATGCATAAATCAGTTTGTACAGGAGCAAGAAATATAAATAAATAAATATATAAATAAAACACTTATGAGCAGTACATTCAAACATTGTTGCACTTAAAGGTTCTGATGGCCCAAGGATAAAAACTGTTTTTGAGTCTGTTTGTTCAGCTTTTTATGTACCTGTACCACCTGTCAGAGGGCAGGAGGTTGAACAGGTGTTGTCCGGGGGTGAGAGGGGTCTGTGTGATTTTCCTCACCCTGCAGAGACACCGAGAGCTGGAGATGTCTTCAGGGGAGAGCAGAGGGCAGCTGATGGTTCTCTGGGCTGTTTTAATACCCTCCGCAGAGCTGTCCTGTCTGCTACTGAGCAGCCGGCGTACCACACTGTGATGCAGTATGCCAGTACGCTCTCGATGGTGGAGCGGTAGAAGGCCACCAGCACAGCTTCTCCACCATTTGGAACTCGAAGGAGGACATCATCTCGACACAATCCCCGTTAATGTGGAGTGGGGCATGGTCCACTCTGTGCCTCCTGGAGTCAACAACCATCTCTTTGGTTTTGCTGGCGTTAAGCACCAGTTGTTGACAGAACACCACTCTGCCAGCTTCTGGACCTCCTCTCTGTATGCACTCTTAGTGCAGTGTGGAAGGCAGTAGCGATGGCGTCCTCCGTGGATCTGTTAGCTCTATAAGCAAACTGATGTGGGTCGAAATTTGGGGGGAGGCAGGCCTTGATGTGTCATAAAATAAGTGTTTTGTTTTGTCTGCAACCTGAATATATTCAGTTTATCAAATAGTCATAGAGGAGTCAAGAAAGCAGAAAATATTCACATTTTAAAAGATGGAATCAGAGAAATTTGACTTCTTTTTCTTTAAAAAAATAACTCAAACCAATTAATGGATTAACAAAATAGCAATGAATTTACTAGTTGACAACTAATTGACTGATTGTCGCAGCTCTACTTTGATCATCATTGCAGAATACATACACAGACATGCACACAATTTGCAGAGTTGTGGATTATCAAGATCTGGTTGCAATAATATACTGTATATTATATGTACCAATGTGTCAAACATATCCATCTTTGTTGTCTTTTGACATGTTTGTGTTTTTTTGTGTTGTGTTTGTGTGGATCTGTGTGTACTTCTAGCCACCATTGTGTTGAATGAGCTGAACTGGACGGAGGCTTTGGAGGAAGTGTTTAGAAAGAACAGAGAGGATGACCCAACCCTTCTCTGGCAGGTGTTTGGCAGCGCTACAGGCCTGGCTCGCTACTACCCAGGTAAAAAAAAAAAAAAAAAGAAAGACAAAATATTTGTCTTTGCCTGACATTTATCATGGAGGAAATGCCCTATCTGTTTATATCAGACTGAAGCTGTGTTTGTTTCCTTCCTTATCAAATCGAGTTCACTCATCAGCCGATTATTATTTGGTTGACCTAAGATGCAGCATGTAGCTTTTAATCAAAACAACAGACAGCCAAGGAATATACTGAAGAGTCTGCATTGTTCACACATCACTGAACAAATAAGCTCAGTAAATAACCCCATTCCTCACTGATTTTATATGTGGTGCCATAGATAGTGTCATACTATCTTTAACTGCATTAGTCTCATGTTGCTCTATCGGGAGTGTTTTCTCTGCCAAGCTATTTCTATTCATGAGATTGCCTGTCATCATAGACCCTGTATAGCTTTATGGGAAAAGTTTATGTCTAATATTCATGAATTTTCATTGGCCCTGAATTTATTCCTCTTTGTTTCTTTTTTTTTTATCTCTTAGCATGCATGATAGGCAGTCACACACTCTCATACTGGCTTGTTTTCATGGTGCCCCTCACTAATAGCATACAGATAGAAAGCAGCTGATTATTGTCAAAGCAAGTGAATCCAGCGCTCCGTGCTTGGCATATTTTCTCTTATTTCTCTGCTATTTATCTCTTCATGAATAATTTTAGCGAGCATCAAACATGTTATAATGTAGATGGTGTGAAAAATTTAGAACTCCATCCAACAAGCTAACTGTCATTATGGCAGAGATTTTTCTTTTTTAACCCGCCTCTCTTTTCTACACAATATGACTGACAGTGACGAGGCACTGCTGGGCTGAATATAACACTGCATATTGCCAGATATTTGCAGATCAACACTTCAGTCTGACAGTCAGAGGTGTCAGAAAACAATCCAAAATAAGAATTAGTGTTTTATTCCCTATAATTATGAGAGAATTATAATAATCACACATCTAATCTCCTCCTCAAGCCTCTCCCTGGATGGATGCTCGTAAGACCCCCAGTAAAATTGACCTGTATGATGTCCGCAGGAGGCCATGGTAAGAAAATTGATAGAAAATCTGCTGTTGGTCAGAATTCAAGTCTAAAATTGTATTTATTTAGTGTATTTATGATTGTTTACCTTTATGTAATTGAATGTTTGGGTGTTTTGATATAGATGTTCATGATAGGAAATTACTGTGTCTTCTCTTTATAGTAAGTGTATGAAGGGCAGGGTCAGGAGTGTCAAACTCAGTTTCATCCTGGGCCACATCAGCATTATTGTTGCCCTCAAAGGGCCAGTTGTAAACGTAACACTAGGCTTAAGCCTAAACATTTATGTGTGCAACTATTATATGATTTATTTAAAAAAAAAGAAATATCAAATGTCAGAATAAGAAGAGTTGTTTCAGTTTGTATAGTCCACAAGCAGGGTTTCAGTTCCAAAATGTGCATTTGCTTAAAAATGAAATGACTGCATTTTGCGAGGCTGCTACTATTAATGTTACTAGCTACAACCACTTGCCTAGAGTGCCCTTGCTGGAAGACGCTATCTAGCCTAAAGTGACATCTAGCCGCTAGATGTCTTCGGTGCATGGATAACAAAATTGGCACTCATTCTGAGACATGTAGTCTATGTACGCTGACTTCCATAAACCAGAATAGAATTGGGCAAATTTTGTTTGTCCTAGGTTCTCAAGGGCCACATAAAATGAGTTGCCGGATTTTGACCACTGGCCTTGAGTTTGACACATGTGGGCTGGGTGACCATTCAGTATTATTGTCTATCAGCTTTCAATATTGTGGGATAATTGTAAAATGTAGTTTAAAGCTCTGACAAAGGCAGTAAGTAGACTTTGAGATGAGGGTTTTTGATGTAATGGATATCCTTGCAAGTATTCTGATTACTGTAACATTGTTATATTGGCCAGCCCTGTATGTATGTACTACTTAAAAAATATGACTCAAAGTAGGGCCGGGCCACACGGGCAAAATCAAACATCACAATAATTTTGACCGTTTACCCCAATATCAAGATGTATCTATATTGCAACAATACTATAATGATGACTATTGGTGCTTTCACAAAATAATAACACAACACATGATTTTTGATAAATCAGTAATGTGGATTTAATTACTAAGCAGGGAAATGCAAATAATAGAACAGCTAGATCAGTCTGGTAAGTTCAGGATTTCTATCATTTTACTGTAATACATCCTTTAAAACCTTAGAAGTATTCCTATTACCATTATTAATTTCAGTAATATTGCTTGTCCTAATACATGTAACAAAAATACAGCCCAAAGTGTCTAAGTAATATTGTGATCAAAGTAAATTATTATGTTAATCATTGGTCAGAGTGTGTGTGTGTGTCTCACACCAGCTTGTCTTAATGTCCTTCTAGGTACATCCAAGGAGCTGCCTCACCAAAAGATATGCTGATCCTGGTGGATGCGTGAGTTACTTTCTAACCTCATTGATCCGTAACCTCCTCACATCAGTCATGATTTCCCCTGATTACAATACATGCCTTTCCAGATTTCCCACATAATGTAATGCATTTCCCATAGCAGAAGCATTTCTAATTACACTGAGGAAAAATCTCACAGGACGAGAACTGAGCTGACAGATTGCAGTGAGAAGCTGTCAGGTATTTTTTCTTCTGTTGTTGTTGCAGGAGCGGGAGTGTGTCTGGCTTGACTCTCAAACTGATCAGGACCTCCGTCAGTGAGATGCTGGAGACTCTCTCTGACGACGACTACGTCAATGTAGTTTATGTGAGTATTATTAAACCCTGCACTTGCCGAACATCGGGTGGTCTGTTTGTGTGAGGCGGTGGGGGGTATGGTGCAAGCTGGGAAAAGGGGCAGAGTGACAGACAGATTCAGAATGTGTGCGCATGAATGGGCTCATGTATTTACACGCCCATTCATGCGCTTTCAGATGCATTTGAATGAAGACACACACATGGAGACATTGTGCACATGCCCACGCGTACACACACACACATGTACATGCACACACCGGAGACAGAGAGATGGATGACAAGTAATGAAATATGGATTTCTCTCAGGTCTGGCCACCCTGAAACAGACCTTTAATGAAATACCCACTGCTCTATTTGGTGTACAGGATTAAAACTCTGCACTACATGCCCCCACCCCACCTCCGTACCCATGTCTGTGTATGTGTGTGTGTGTGTGCATTCCCATTGCTCCTAAAGGAATTAAAGCTGTACCTCTGACTGGAGTGAACCCTAGGAAACACTCATTCATCACCCTCTTGATCTCTCCATCACTCTTTCCTTTCATCATTGAGTCTCAGCAGCATCTCACCATATACCTCAATTCATCTCTTTGTGTCAGTGCATGATCTCCCTGCACGCTGTAACGTACGCCTCCCCCTCTTCTATATACAACTTTCCTCCATTCACCGGCCTCACTTTCTTTCCCTTCATTTTTACTTTTCTCACCCACCAATCACTTCCTCGCTCTCCCCCTCCACATTTTCATTCTCTGACCATCTATTCTAGGCCTTTCCATGCTTGTGATTACACTCAGAAAGAGAGCCAATCAGGAGGCTGTGTGATGCGTAGATGGGCGCCTGTGGAGGTGTTTATTGAGATGGGTCTTTATAGAGATTGGAGCTGTCTTCGTTTTCCTTGCACAAAGACAGCCATTCAGACTCTGTTTCCTCTCTCCAGGGACCCTTTGTCTTGGGCACAATGTATTCTGTTTCACGGTGGACTTGTGATTCTGCAAAGATGTGCAATTATCGGAATCTGTCGGGGAGCTCAGTGTGTGCGTGTGTGTGTCTAAGAAAGTGAGACAGAGTGAGGGAGATTAGTTCAAAAAGTTCAACTCAGTTTTGACTTAGAACTTTTTTCATTTGTTTGAAGTGTTTTCCTGCTATGCAAAACTATAGTATGGTACTGTAGCTATAATGATATAGGAGTCAGGGGAAGCTAGAAGGCATCCATAGATTTGTTAAGGTGCTAAAAGGATAATGTAAATTTATAACAATTTGTTTCTTATACTTGTAGCTTTAGCCAGTGTTTCTATTGGTTACAAAAACACTGTCCTTACCAAATCTGGAAATACAGACACATTGAAGTTCAGTGTAACAAAATGAGCAGTTAGACCAGATCTGGGCAAAATACTGAAATGTTTCATGTGACCAGCAAAGCCATCATGAGCATTTGGAAATATTACAATTAAAATCTAACAAAGACTGTCATTATGTTTTTTTTCCCCAACCATTCAACCACTATCAGGCTTTTATTCTGAAATTGGTCAATGCTGTGTTCATTGGTTACAATTATTAACTGCATCTTTTATATTAAACTTTAACTTTATTCCCTCAATGTTGTACATCCATGTTGTTTTTCTACTGTTGCTGTATTCGGCATGCATGGAATACTGTAAAACTTCAAGTTCTGAACCCTGCTAACGAAAATAATCAGCCCACAATTCCTTCACATGGCAACGCAGAAAAGGTGTGTTATCCAGTCCTATACAGAACTTTTTGACTGTTGCATTATATATAGATTCAGTCATTGTTAGAAGAACCTTTCACCTTTCACATTAGTTTCATGCCCACAGCAGCCTGATCAATTTCTCATGTGCCCCCCATGAAAAATAATTGACCACCCCAGAGTTAGACTATCAGACAGCTGGTTAACAGTCCAGCAGTTTAGCCAGATTATCCAAACTACTATATTTGGATATAAACTGAAAGTAAGTGTATTTAAGTGTTGGTACTAATCTTTTACTGCTCAGGAAAACAGTAGCTGTGTTCCAAATCATATACTTTTTCTTTTCTTTTTAGTATGTGCTGCTGGTCGCAGTAGGAACACAACCTCTTTCTTCTTTTTGCAGCCAGGACTGTCTGTCTGTGTCGGCCTATGTCCACTACCAGGTTGCATTCACTCAGTCTGTATTTAGTCTATGTTTATTATTATTATTTTAACAGTTATGTCATATGTCATCTTTAGAATTATTTTCTTCACTTAAAAAATGTTGTCATCTGTCAATGAGCTGTCATCAGTCTGTGCTGTCTCTGCAGCTCAGTAGATGTGACGTAGCTTCTACTGCACAGAAGGTTGTGCCAGAAAGGCATGCTGACTTACAAACTGCAAAATGCGACCTGATGCAGCTGGAAATCCTGGTATTTGTGGCATACAGCATGCTGGGACATACTAAGTCTCTTTCTGGCAAACTGAATAGTATGGTAGTGTGAGTATTGAAATGCACCCTATGCAAATGCCCAACTATGGCAAGTACAGTAGGTCAAAGTTGATCCTCAGAGGTCTGTAAACTGTTCTAGATGTTGACAGACAGACAGTTTGGATCATAATTGTAACATTCACTTCTGTTTTCTTTTCTGTTTGGTTAACCTCAGTTTGTTTGGAACCTCTTTTCATATGATCATGTTTTTTCCTCCATCATGACTTTTTTTTTGGAATGTCGCCATGTTTTCAGATCTTAGAAATGTAACTTGGTGTCCATTAATTGGCTTGCCACATCTCATTATTCATTTTCTGTGTCATCCTCTCTCTCTATCTGTTTCTTTCGGTCATTGACTCACTTACTCATACACACACACGCACACACAGCGCCCCATATCTGGCCCTTAGGGTGTTGTAACCTGACACTAAATCATTAATCTCTGATATTACCCATAAATCCCTCCTCATTAACAGTAGCCCAGGGACTAAGTTGGCATTTGGTCATGGAAGATGCTCACACACTTCCTCAACAGCTGCGGTAGGTCAGAGGAATGCTGATGGCTCTTCCTTTCCGCTCATTCTTTTCTTTCTCTGTCCTCATCCTCTCTATTTTCTTCTCACTTGTGTTCTCACTTTCCCCTCACCCTCCCACCTCGCTGAGCCTCCGTCACTTTTATCCAGCCTGTTCAGCCGTGTTAGCTGGTGTCAGTGCTGTTAGTCAGCGTCAGTCCAGTGGGCAAGCCGGAGTACCAAACCGGAGTCCAGCGGGATTAGGGCTTGACGATTAGCCTTCTCTCTTGTGTCATCGCTAATCCATTCCCAAGGCCTGGACCATCTCACACACACACACACACACACACACAAACATACACACGCACACAAGAGCTGTTATAATAGGATCACAAGGGAACAGTGGAATTTGTAGTAGGCTGTATTCACATTGTGTGCAAGGCCAATAACACCATCTTACAAAGCAAGGATGGGATTTTGGTCACGTTTTATTTTACAGCACACTAACGATCAATCAAATTAGACCAAAACTAGAAATAATATGTCCTTTATCAGAAAGTGTTAAGACCCTTATTAGACTTTATTTGAGGGTAACTAGGGACTCAGTGCAACAACAGAACTGTAAACTAAAGTGTATTGTTTCCTACTTTTGCACCCTTAGACTTTATTACGGGTAATTTGGGACACATTACAACAGAACTGTACTGTAAACTAGAGTATATTATTTCCCATTGTTAGACACTTATTAGATGATAATTAGAGGCACATTACAACATAAGTGTACTGTAAACTAAAGTTAAGTCACATATCTGCTACTTGAGACACACTTTCTCCGGTGGGTCCCATACAATTGGCAGAGTAGCCAAGACGGATGGACTAATGAGGGTTTAACAGTGGGAAATAATACACTATAGTTTACAGTACAGTTTAGTTGTAATGTGTCCCTAATCACTCTCTAATAGATTCTAATAAAGGCCTAATACTGTCTAATAAAGAACATATTATTTCTCGTTTTTGTCTAATTTGATACAAAGTACAGCTTGTCACATCCTATTAGTGTACTGTAAAATACAACCGTGATTTTTCGGTTATTACACTTTTTTTTCGTTAATATCATAACGGACCTATCTACAAAAATAGCATCTTTCTAATCAGAATATATGCTCAATGTGTCACATACACTATGTGAGCTCATTACTTTCTATATGTAATACACCTTCTCACTTTCCTGCTTTTAAATCCTGTATTCACACCCTCCCCCTCCTCTTTTTCCGTCCTCTTCCTGTCACTTTCAGCTCCTCACCCTCCTCCCACATTCCCGTCTCACCTTCCTCACATCTCCTTTTAATAGATTATGTGATAAAAGAAACCCGACTGCTCCACGGGGGCAATTGTGTAACTCGTGTTTATGTGTATATGTGTGTGTTCGTGTGCTGTCGCCTTGATCCAGTCTTTTTGTCAAACCGCAGCTGTCGTCATTGTGCCTTTCAGTCCAATAGAGATGTGTACATCTGTTGTCAATCTAAGAGGAACTTCAAGGCTATCAGGCTCATTGGAAACACCAACACACATTCACACACACGCTCAGATACAGTCAGGGCTCTTTTCGCCTCCTTGCTTGTCTGTGTAGATCAGTGTTTTCTGCCTCCCTATTGGCCATCTCACAGAGACACATTGATTAGCTGAGATTGATGAGGTGCAGTATTGTTTTAGAAGAGTTCTGCAACACAATAGCTGTGCTGCTTTACTATACTGCTGTCCCGTGTCCTTCATATACCAATATTATATATTCTATTACTCTATTCTATAATTTATTCTGTCATTTGTATTTATTGTCATTGGGTACTCTTTGAATCTGTTCTTTCTGTTTGCTCCTGGACAATCTAAAAGGTTCAGACAGACAGAGAAATATGTAAAAAAAATGAGTACTATGGTCCAAATAACGAGTTGGAGCCATCATCAATACATTAAAAGAGGTTGAATTCCTGTTAAATATACGATCTGTGGTTGAAGCGAGCTCAGGCAGGTTGCCTGCAGGGACATTGAACCTACATGGGCACAAGACAAGCACAACATTATATTTTGAAAATAACGAGCAACGACAAGTCTTAGACCTTAGGTTGATTGGCTGTTTTTAAATGTCAATTGTCTGTCAATGTAAAGATAAGCCCCACTGCTCTGAAAATGCACACTCTGGAGTTGGAGTTCAGTGGCTGCCTGTCTTACTGCCAGACTCCATTAACATATTGCTCAATTTAACATCTTCTCTTTCAAAAAAAGACTATTAATGATTTCTTATGACTCGTAAACAGACACTTGCTATTTTGGCGAACTTTGTCATTGATTTTTAACTCAAATAAACGTGAAATGGACAAACAAAAACAGATGTTCGAGACCAGAATGGACATTTCAAAGGAGGACATACTGGATGTAGCGTTGTTGGAGAAGCCAGTATTTCAACTTAGCATGTTTTTTAAATCTCTGATGACATATCATGGTCATTTTATGATTTAGTACAGTAACTATATTACATATTTCTCCTTTAACAATGAAAATATGGACCATCTGTTAAACTTGGAGCACAGCTCAGAGTAGACGGAGGCAGGCTTTTAGTTAATGTTGGCTGGAGTGTGTGTGCATATGTGTGCATATGTGTGCTCAGGGTGGAAATGAGGAGGTCTCACCTTAAAAAAAAAAAAAAAAATGGTGTTGCTGCCTAACCTTGTTCTTATATAGCAGAATCTTGTTTCCATGGGTACCAAATCATTGAGCTCCGAGGATGTGAAGCAATTAGTGGGGCTTGATGAATGTGTCTGTTTACCACTGCTTGATAACAGCCAAGGCCAGGTGGGAGTGTTTGTGTGTGTGTGTGTCTGTGCTGCATTTGAATCATTTGTTTCAGATCCACACATGTTGTAATTGTATGAATAATTTGTAGGTCGTAACTCCTCGCCTCTGTTTTCGCAGTTTAACACCAGGGTGAAGAAGACAGCGTGTTTTGACCATCTGGTTCAAGCCAACGTGAGGAACAAGAAGCTGCTGAAGGACGCGGTGCAGAACATCACAGCAAAAGGAATTACAAACTACACGAAAGGCTTTGAGTTTGCTTTTGAGCAGCTCTCTGCGGTAAGATGAAAATTCCCTCTTTTTTAATGAAAAACATGTCATTTTGTGTCATTTTGTCCCTTTTAAGTGTAACTGAGAGTAGAAGAGCCTTAAAACAAGTTTTGAATGAACGTTACCTTTGGTGCCTCCATATTTTCAGCAGCAGCAGAGCATTGTCTTTCACTGCCATCTGCTGGCTGAATGTGTTACCTCATCTCAACTGTCCAGACAATAAAACAAACATTAGACTGATACAGATTAAGGAAAACCCTGAAATGGCAAAGCAATACTGTGTCCTCAGGTGCAGTTATTTTTTATTTATTTATTTTTTTATTGTGCAATAAGACATTACAGTGAAAATACAGGACAGACAAACCAAACAAACAACAACATTTATGGTTTTGTGTGTGTGTGTGTGTGTGTGTGTGTGTGTGGTGTGTGTGTGTTGTGTGTGTTGTGATTTGAGAGTAAGAGAAACGGTATTATATACATATAATATATATAATAATATTAATAATAATAATAAATATTATAATATAATTGTCAGACAGGCAAATGGGTTAGTAATAATAATAGAAATGAGTAGATAGAAGGAACCAAGCCATAAATAATAAATAAATAAATAAACAAATAAATAAGAAAATTAAAAGAAAACAGAAGCAAAAAAAAAGCAAAACAGAAATACCACAATGCCAACTTATAATTTTTGCAATAATAATAGTAAGAATAATATCAATAATAATGAAATTCGATATTAATAAAAGATGATGAGTAACAATAATAATAATATGGAGGGAGGGTGGAGGAGGAGGGGAGGTCTTTAAATTTCAGGTGCAGTTATTTGACAGCAGGACTGGGCAGTAACAAATTATATGTAACTGGATTATGTAATCAGAATACAAAAAAATAAGTAACTACAATTAGCCCAGACTACATTTGAAAAATGTGTAATTAGATTATAGTTACATTGTCAAACCTGACATGATTACATCATCAGAATATGGCAATTTTAGATTTATTTTCTTAATGTAACCAATGCTCTATTAATTAGGGCCTGACAGATACAGGATTTTTGGGGGCCAATGCCAATCCTGATAGTAAGGAGTAAAAAAATTCCAATATTAATGTATTAGCTGGTATCCTTTGTACAGAATATAATCTACAGAATCTAGAATATATACATAAGCAGACTTTTTTTTGCATTAATTCCTCAAAAATTTGTTTACACTCGACAAAGATATGTAATGGAGGCAGGATTTGTCCTAAATGATATCAGGCCACTGAAACAGTAAACTTTCACTGGTATTTTTTAATAATAATATTTAAAAAACAAATAGAACTAAATATATGCATATATTAAACCTTAATTTAAGATAAATGATCAAATATACACAGAATGCTGCCTATAAAGCTAACAAATAAACAATTGCAAATGCATTATGTTCTGTATGAAACAGTAATAATAAAATAAATCATAGGGTCAATATTGGGTGATATATTGTTCAGGCTCTACTATTATCTAATAAAAAACACATAAACATACAGTATCTCTTAGACAACCGCTCTACAAAAAGGAACCCTCTGCAAAAATGCGTTTTATTTTCATTGAAAATATTTTGAGATATTTACAAAGTAAAAATGAACTCACTTGTGGAACCTTTTGTTTTTTTTTGTTATAAGTTGCTATATTTTCAATGTTTGATTTTGGAACAATGTAACAGTAATCCAGAAGTATTCAGATTAGATTGTTACTCATTACAAAAATTGCCATGTAATTTGTATTCAGTAACTGACTATATTTCAAAGTAATCTAACCCAACCCCTGTAATACTAAAAGTAATATGAGTGATAACTCTGAACATCCACTGTATTGTCCGCCCCCACGTGTACTTTGATTTTTGTAGTAGGAGATATGTGGCATAATTAGGTATTATTTCACCATTAACAAAACAAAGTCTGAAGCCTTGCAACAGTTTAAGAAGCAGCAGTGTTCATAATACTGCACAGTTTTGGTTGTTTTTTGGACTGAACAAACAAGGGTGGCACTAGAGACTGTTGGCCGTCCAAATCAAAAGGTTATATCCCTTTGGAGCATGAAAGGGTCTGAGAATGAGATAAAGGAAAGTTCTTGATGTCACCAAAGATAATTGGGTTCATCGTCTAGGAAACCATGTGTATTTACATAAGAATATCACTGCAAAGCTTTATTTGTTGAGAAGCCTCAAGTGTTGATTCTGTTTTGACTTTGATGATGACACCAAATGACATCACCTTATAATCAAGTATGCCAAAGTTTATGACAGTGTGAACCAGTATCTTTATCTGGGCCAGTTCAGTGGACCAGTAGAGGGACCTTTCCTGGATAACAAATAAATTACACAATCATTTTTTTAAAAAGTCATATTTTCCTTTGACTAGACTAATGTGAGCAGGGCAAACTGCAACAAGATCATCATGCTGTTTACTGATGGAGGAGAGGAAAGAGCTCAGGCCATACTGGAGAAGTACAATGCTGACAAAAAGGTATGTGGATGACACAAAAAACACACACACAAACGCACACACACAGAGTGTTTGCTTTTATCTGTGGGGGTGTGCTTCCATTGTAGTTTTTATTAGACTCAGCTTTTTGGAGCTCCCTTTGGGTTGCAACTTCCGTGTGAATTTCCTCACTACCCAAAAGTTTATGCAGAAGGCTGATTTGGGTTTCTGCATAATGTGTAAAACAAAGACAACACACACACACACACACACACACACACACACAAATCACACAAATGTACAAGGTTGTATAATAACATCATATTAGGTACCAGACAATCATCAATTGACTGAAACAAATGAAGATAAATGAGAAAAATATATCAGTTATCCTACCAGACTTATAAAGAATCTAGATATTTTAACTTTGTAAGGTTACGTCATGATATATATTGTTGAACTGAATTGAATGTTATGCTCCAGGTGAGGATCTTCACATTCTCAGTTGGACAGCACAATTATGATAAAGGACCCATACAGTGGATGGCCTGTTCAAATAAAGGTACAGCACATATCATAACACACATCAGTGCTGAGTGTTATTATCAGTGTTACATCTTTGTGTTAGATGAAGTTGTACTTGAGATTAGACTAGATCTAGTGATTTAGAATACATTTTATACTTTGTTTCAAACATTGACTATAAAATTGATGACATGTCTCCACTTTCTTCTACCGTACAAGCCTAAATATCCTGGATATGAGCGCTAACATATTGCACTTGTGGTGTCTTTGGAACCAGAGTCTACAGCATAGTATCAGGGCTGGAGCCATGGTATCAAGAAACCCCCACCCCACACTCCGCCCCCACGTGTACTTTGATTTTTAGTTTGGCCCATGTCTCATTTGCTAACATGGAGGAGACAGGTTTTATGACCGCTACTGCAGGGGGCAATCAAGATATTTTGGCTTCACTTTTGGAGAGCTGTCATGTTGTCCATCTGTATATATGTCGATGGTTTCAACCTACTCAGGAGGTCTACAACACTATCAAACAATACATAAACTACAAGACAGGGTGATGAAGTGATGATGAACATAATTTTAGAAACAGAGGAGCTACCTTCAAGCCCCTTTGTCATCTGCCCTGCTGAAATGTCCTTGGCCCAATGTTGAAAACATTAGCAGCTCAAAATGCGATGACAACACTTTAAATCTCCCTGTGGAGGAATCCAGCTGGATAGAAAATATTCATAGGTGAATCAATAAACAATCCCATCATACATGCACAAGCAAAAAGTCTGCATATCAGTTCAGTGTATACTGTAGTACAGCAGGCTGTGTCATTCACTCCTTGTTTTGGGGTTGCTGTTACATACAGTTGCCGTGCATCACCTCCTGTAGATGTGTTTATCATTGTGTGATTGCTGCATTAAGTTTTGCTGAAATTATTTCTCCAGGTTACTTCTATGAGATTCCTTCCATTGGAGCCATCAGAATAAACACACAGGTTAGAGCATTGTGATATATTATTTTTCTCATTCATCAAGCACTTAACATCCTGCCGAAAGGAAGCATTAATCTGGAAAATTATGTTTTCTGTCCAATTTAGGAGTACCTGGATGTTCTGGGAAGACCAATGGTTCTGGCAGACAAGCAAGCAAAACAAGTCCAGTGGACCAATGTATATCTCGATGCTCTGGTGAGACACTTGTGTATCGTCATTCATTTTCCATGTTAAATGACACAAGAATAATGTTCCCTCCATGTTAAAGGAGAAAAATTTATGTATTTACTATACTAGATCATAAAATGACGATGATATGTGATCAGAGATTAAGAAAACATGCTAAGTTGAAATACTGGCTTCTCCAACAGCGCCACATCCAGTATGTCCTCCTTTGAAATTTCCATTCTGGTCTGGGACATCTGTTTTTTGTTTGTCCATTTCTTGTTTATTCGACTTAAAATGAATGCCAAATGTTTGCCGAATGAGTAAGTGTGTGTTTTTGAGGCTTAAGAAATCATTAATAACCTTTTAAAAGGAGTAGATGTTTATAACGGTTAAATTAAGCAATATGTTAACAAAGTCTGGCTGGCAGAAAGGCAGACAGTCATTATTTCGGAGCAGTTTTGTTTTGTTTTGAGGATCATGGGCTTAGTTTTAACATGGCATGATTCCTGAGTGTGTTTGCTTGATTCTCTGTCAGGAACTGGGTCTGGTCATCACTGGAACACTGCCTGTCTTCAACAAAACCAAGACCAAAGATGACAGGAATGGCAAGGTGCAGTAGCTACAATGCTTGAACACATGATGGTTGGAGTCAGCAGTAGCAGGACCTGATGAATATATATTCTATCTCATCCTTTTTTTTTTCTTATACTTTCTCTCAGCACCAGAATCAGTTGATTCTTGGCGTAATGGGGATTGACGTGTCTCTGGATGACATTAAGAAGCTCACACCACGCTTCACAGTGAGTTTAACACCCAAATGTGATCACATGCACACAGAGAAATACATTTATCAAACCAAGTCTTGTGACTTGCACAGTTGTGAAGTTTTCCCTCTGGTGCAATTACTAAGTGACATCCAATCTAATTAAAGATCTATATAAAATCATCTGCTGATAAAAAATGTCCTTTGTTGCATGTTTTTGGGACCACTGAGGCCCTTCTTTGACACTTTTTTGACAGCCATTACCAGTTGT
The DNA here is from genome assembly GCA_034769285.1 of Lutjanus argentimaculatus. NCBI lineage: Eukaryota > Metazoa > Chordata > Actinopteri > Lutjaniformes > Lutjanidae > Lutjanus > Lutjanus argentimaculatus. The sequence continues at coordinate 13,155,977 of JAWZSL010000012.1, read as the reverse complement.
CTTGCCATTATACTGTACTGGCACTGCCATCATGTGGGTCTCTGGACCCAAAGATATAATGTCCTTCTCCTCTCTTCATCTTCTGCCTCAGATTGGTCCAAATGGATACTACTTTGCCATTGATCCCAATGGATATGTCCTGCTGCACCCCAATCTCCAGCCAAAGGTATCACATCTGGCCCTATACATCACTTTTTGTGGCTCATGTCTTGCAGCATTATATTATATTCTGACTATTCCACATGGTTGCACAATAACTGCTTGCGCTCAGTGAATAATATGCAGGCTAGCAGATGGTGCAGGCCTTTTTCAAACTTTTCCATGTGCCGTCACCTCATCAATCTTCATATAGAGAATTCATTCTCCGGTTAGAGTATGACTTGATTTCATCAGTCCTCAGATGTCGGCTAGAAGGTCACTCATTACCATGTGAGATAAAATAGATATGTAGACTTGGCAGCGAGCTGGCATATATGTTTAAGAATGAAGAATAAAATGAGGCACTGTGGCACACAGTAGAGATAATGTGTTTTAAAGTGAAAGTAGAACACCCCAGAATATAATTTAATTTGTTCTACCAGGGGAATATATCATGCTACTGAAGTATGATTTTTTTCTTATTTAATTTGATTAATACTTTTTTTTTTTAAGGACAGCCTTTGCTGCATTTTTAGCTTACTTTTAACACATTCAATTCATTAAACATTTTTGATTTGATAACTGTTTTAATTATATTTACAAATACATTTACAAGGCTTAACATTGAAATATGAAGGGAAAAAAAACTGCTAAAATGTCACTGACCATATCAATTTTATTCTGCCTGTCCTGACCATCTAAAGGCCCTGAGTAGTCTTACAGATCCTCAGATAAATGCAGCAGGATTTCTTGCCACTGGCAGCTATTATTATTATTATTATCATTAATAATAATAATAATGATAATATCTGAAGTGGGTTTAGCTACAGTAGATGGCAGTCAACAACACCAGTTTGGAGAAACACAGAGGCACCCACATGGAAGCTAAGCTATGGACAGAGGCAGCAATAAAAGGTATTTTAGCCAGTTAAGAAAGCTCCACCTAAAAACACTCACAATTTTGATATTGATTTTTTTAGGTGGACTTTTCTCAGTACCTAAAATACCTTTTGTTGCCGATCCTGATCACAGTAGCAGATTTCTTAGCTTCTGTGCCCTCTCTGCTTCTCCAAACTGGGGGTGTGGCGACCAGCATTTACTGTAGCTAATACACTGACAATCGATAAGTACCTCATACAACCCCACATCAAATAATCCAAACTATCCCTTTAAGATGTGACCAGATATAAAGTAGCTATGACCCCACAAGAGTTTCCAACCCACTGCCTTTAGCCTGAAGCAAACAGGTGCTGACAGGCTGCACAGTGACTGTGTGCTGCCTAGGACTGAGTTCTGTGTTTGGGGTCAAGATGTTCAGAGCAGCACCTTCCCGGTCCTGAAACAGTCGATCCATGAGGACACACACTTGCTTCCCATTCATCCACCCACAAAGCTCCACAATTTAATACGTCAAGACAACCACTTATGGATCCAATTACTTTAATTCTCAGTTTAATTGGTTTTATTGGTGTGGATTCACATGTCAACAATAAATCAAGCATTAGTGTATAACTGACTCAAGGCTCCTGGAAGTTACACCAAAAGAGATGTTACTCATACACAAACAGTAGTGAAAAACTGGTCTACATTAAACAATAGAAAATAAAAAATAAATAAGCTCATGGTGCTATAACTAGTAAGAAGACATCCAAGACATTTCTAAATGTCTATATTTCTGTGTCCTTTTGGTTTAACCTTATAATACAGTGGTACGAGATATTGCACTGCTACATATTCTCTCTCCCTGGAATAAAGGGGATTTTCTCTCCTGTCTTTTGTCCCCTCTCAAACTTTTCATCCAGACTGGAACTTTTAACTGTGGTCAAAGCTCTGCGTGTGTTTAGATAAAGGCCTACTTATCAGAAAGGTTACAGCAGGGAGTGACAAAATATATGTACTTAAAGTCATGTTTTTTTCTTTGATGGACACACACACACACACACACACACACACACACACACAGACATTTTTGAAACACTGCAGTGCATCACTGTCCATCTTTTCATAACTTTCCTAGAAAAGGATTCGTAACAGGAAGCTCAGGCTCAGTAATAAGTATGCTGTCACTTTTCATGAGGTGAGAGAAGAAGTAGAAGTAGAAGTACTGTAGATCTACAGAAGTAGTAAATGTAGCAGAGTTTTCTGTATTGTATTCCCATAGATGTAATTCTCTTCAGCTAGAGTAGCATTCACTGTTCACTGAGATCTATTATGTGATATACAACCCTATGTCTGAACCCCCCCCCCCCCCCCCCCCCACCACCAAAAAACAAAAAAAAAAACAAACAACAACAACACTTTATGATCTGATCCCATTTCTGACCCAGTTTTTGAGCTGCATGACTCATTTTCGAGTTGGACTGAATTTCAGCTTCTTCAGGCGCCGTTTGCCATGCAGTGTACAGAGGGCAACAAGGACCAATCAACTGCTCCTGAACGGCCATAGGACTACTGGATGACTTTCTGACATGACAGAAATTTTGGTTGGCCTTTGTCAGGCTCTCGCACAGTTGAAACAGAGAGTTCGCACAACAAGGAATGATCAGTTGTCAATAGCCAGATCAGTCTACAGGGGTCAGCAGGCCATTATATTTTATATTTCACACATACAGTGTGAGCACTCAGGTCATGGCTTGAAGAGTGAACCACACAGTGTGAGCACAATTGTGAGCTTGACATCTCAGACAATTAACTTGTACAGTAGAAGTTAGTATAAACAACATTTCTAAAATTACTTTTTTGGAGTTGTATTTTTGTGCACTACTTTGTGCAAATCAACGTGTTTTTTTTGTTTGTTGGTTCCACAAAAATTGTTCTAAAGTTCTGCAGATGTTGTTGACATTTTTAGCTAAGCTTTCACCTCCTTTTTCCATGGAAACATTCCTTGATGCACTTTGATTTTAAAAATTTAGCTTGCATATGTGGGTGTGAGAGAAAATACAGTGGGAAGAGGACTGACTTATTATACTGTACTTCAGGTTTCCTCTCAAATGTTTACAAAGCAATGTCAGCTGAGAGCAACTTTAGCGTTATAACACACACATAAAGGCATTGTCAGAATCAGAAGTACAAGTAGCATTCAAGAATGAAAGCAGAGTTATTATTATGTTTCCCATCAACCCTCTGCACTGTGTGTGTGTGTGTGTGTGTGAGGCTTGGAGGGCTGCCTGTCAATCACTCATTGTCTCATTGAATCAGCTGAATACTGATGGTGACCTTGGGCCCTTTGAACATTTCCCGTGTCTCCTGTCTCTCTGCCTCAGCAGTGGCTCTTTCTGTATTTGATTATGTTTGTACATATTTCATGTTCATCACACAAATCTCCCCTTTTGCAGTAGCATTTTTTATTTTGATCTCACACCCTGGCTCACCTCGACAAATCTCCGCTGACATACAGTATTCTCTCACTGTCTCATTCTTTCATTTTAATCTTGCTGCTCTTTTTTTTCTCACTCCTTATTCCTCATTTGATCTTTTTTCCACTTTGCTATTCGCACCATCCAGTGTTCCCATTTTGGATCTTTTCATATTCTCTCCTGTCTTTCTACTGCATGTTTGATGTTTGATTCTGTATCACCCAGTGTTCTATCTCTTGATCTTTTATTCTTTCTTTTCTCATTTTCATGTTGAGACGCTTCATCTTAATCGGCTTCCTTTGCTGCTCCATTTCATTTCACTTACCATCAAATGTAAGGAACTCATCTCGTGCTATTTAATTGAGTGTTTAGTTAATTGCTTCTCTTGTACTTGCACTGATTTGCATTTTATCTACAAGTAGTATTTTTCTTAATTTAAGCTTTGCTGCAACAAGAGCAAAGTTTTAATCCACACTCTCTTGCCTCCTTTAAAGCTGAAATGTATACTTACTGATTTTCAGAGCCACTGCTTGCATATGTCAACTTAAAAACAAGAAACTATGTAGAAGTATCCTCTCACCACATCACCCCACATTTTGAGCCAGAGAGTGAACAAACGCTGTGGAGGACAGACTGGTATCAGATTCCATGTACTGCTGTTTTATAGAGAAGCACTAGATTACTGCTACCATTTTATACCACCGTAAAGCCACTCAGACGTATAGGGTTTTTAAGAGAGGACATTAATAGGGTCCAGTGTCACTTTGTATCAAATCTGATTCAGCTGCGTCTGGTGTCACAGATATGTTGTCAAAACGCTGCCATATGGGACCCTCTAGTTTTTATACCATGGAATCGATTAAATTCATGTGTTTAGAAAAATATAAGGCATTGCTCCTGAACTGAATACAAAAGAACATTGTGGCTCAAATAATTAAAGTCCACTAAATGGCAATGCAAAGAGCTATTCCTCTCAATGGCTGATTGCCATAGTGAGAGCCCTTCTCTCAATAACAATTGTGAAATGGTCCACTGCATTTTACTTTATCAACTCTGCCTGATTTTGATAGAGTGATATGAAAGAAGGTTATTACGTAATAAACTTTGCTTCCAGCCAAACAACTCAGCCTAAAATAAAGGGATCTTCTTTGTTTTGTTCACATCGATCCGGTTATGTGTTTTTTGCAGGATTTCTGTGACTTTCAACAAGTTAAATTTAATACTTTTGAAGACCATTTAAAAAACATTATGAATGCAATTCAGGACCTATTTCATGTCTGTACTGGCTGTCCACAGTTCACTTACTGGAGGTTAGTATTATTAGTGCAGATTGGGTCACGCTGGGATTGGACTTTGGAGATGTTCCTGCATTGGGTGATGGCAGACATTTTCTGGTGGATCTTTATGTTTTTCTGACTTCCAGTGCGACTCTGGACCTTACCTTTATGCCTAAAGTTCCTCATTTAATTATTTTCTTGCATAAGGTGCAATGGGCTACAAATTTGTTCCTTCTAACAGGCTTCAACCAAGTCTAAATATACTGTTTTCGAGTCAGATCTCACTGTACTTGCCCTTACTAATAATCAATGAAAGTGACATTAACTTATTTCTTCTTGAAGTAGCTATTTTTCGATGAAGGTCTAGTACCGAAACGTCACAAATAAATGATATATTGCAAGTTAGGCAGTGTGCAGGATTCCTTTTGCAACTTTTTGATGAGAGGAGATGCCACACTAGCCCACACACCACATCCCAAGGCACTAGCTGGGTGTGCTCTGATAAATTCTGACAGGGCTGCACAGTTTTGCATTACTTGTTATTGGTTCCATGTTGGTTTAATTTTAAAGATGTGACAGTGTGATCAGTTCAATTTTTTCCCCAAAACACATTTAAAAGTGAGACTGAAGATAATGCAACTTTATAAAAGTAATGTTAATTTCATAATACAATCATTTTAAGACCTGTCAAAATCCGATTTAAGATATTTTAAGGCCTTAATTTAAGATGATTAGATTTTAGATTTTTTTAATACTTGTTTTTATTTATATTGTGTTTATATTGTTTTTGTGTAGTATTCTTTGTGTCCCACTACAGAATGAATTATCTTTTCCACAGAATCCTAAATTCCAGGAACCTGTTACCCTAGACTTCCTGGACGCTGAGCTGGAGAATGACATCAAAGTGGAGGTAAAGAGGAACTACATGGAAATCCCCCCCGTGACACATGCAAACACACACACACACACACACACACCACACTGCACACACACACCACACACACAACACACACACACACACACACACACACACACACACACACTCTCTCTCTCTCTCTCCAAGCAAAGGTATTGAGGTGCAGTACATACACATCCAGACAGGTATTCAGGTGCCAGATGTCTCATGACTCCTCATAAAGCTATCATGATCAATCCTTGCATGTGATTTACTTAGTGTCCCTAACTTGTTAGTATGAGGTTATGGGACAGGATGTGTTCAAATCCGCTGGTACGAAGTAAATCAGGTTCAGTGACATATGAAACTACATGTATACTGTCTGTTTCTTCCCTATAGATCAGGAGAATGATGATTGATGGAGAGACAGGCGAACGTACCATAGACACTCTGGTGAAAACTCAAGATGAGGTAAGAGAAAACACTCAAAGAGGCCTAATGTGTTGCACTGGAGTATGTTGGTGGACTTTAAATTTGAGGCTTTTGTAGGTCTCTTATCATGGTTCTCATCTGCAGCTGCTGTTCTCCAACATTGTAAAATAGGCAAACTGGGGCTGAAATAACAATAAAATTTCAGTTCAAAATATGATCCATTATACAGGAAAAAGTGAGAGTTATGTTACAGTAGTATAAATATACTGTTGTCACTATAATGTACAATTCAGCTAGTTTACATGAAGGAAGCACTTAGTTTGAATATTTATTAGCCAATTTTTTCAGCCTCACTGCTTTCATTTTTTCATATCTTATCAAAATACTCATAGAAAATGCTAATGCCCCTACATATGTAAAGTAGCCATTGCTCACGGCTAAAGAAAAGGGTTAGTTTAGATCTTTTTAAGTGGAGCTGTATGAAGTACTTATTTATAATCACCGTGTTACCTGTAGTAGATGCCAGTTTGGAGAAGCAGAGAAGGCCACCAGTACAGACACTAAGCAATGTACGGGTGTGGACAGAGCCAGCAACAAAAAGTATATACTTCAGTGTATGCTATATTTGCAATATTTTCACTGCTTTACTTTGCCATCAGACAACCAAACTTCATAGGTCAAATCAGTCATTTTACCTCACAGAACGTGGGAGCCGGTCTAAAGCTGCCTTGATCAGTTAGTTTGCTTGTGTTATTATGTGACTCTGATGTTTCTAAAGGACAGTTTAGATTCACCAAAGTCACACAGTAACACAAACAAACCAACAGATCAAGGCAGAGGTAGACCAGTAACTCCTGTATTCTGTATTCTGTGAGGTAAACTCAATGATTTTGCCTATGGAGTTTGGTTGGTTTTTGAGAGAGTGATACTTGGCTTGGATAACGGCGGTTTCCCATTGGAAAAGCCTGTCTGATGGCAAGGTAAAGTGGTGAAAATATTCTAATTATAGCATACACTTAAACTGATATACCTGCCCTGTCCACAGTAGTTATTGCTTAGCTTAATACAGTGGTACTCCTGCTGTTTTCCCTAACTGGGGGCAAGCTGACCTCCATCTACTGTAGTCAATACACTGACTACTGGCTGAACTATACCTTTAAGGTCATCTTGCAGCTTGAGTAGTTTGGAATATCTGCCAACTAATACAAAGTGAAGAGAAACAGAGAGAGAAAACATAAATGAGCTGCTGACTCTGTGCCAGACTTCCTTGCTTTTACCTTGATTTTATACATCTGTTTTTAATCGCAATTTTCAGATATTTTTTCCCATTTAAAATATAAACTGATCATATCATATATTGTTTTTTGAACAATAAAAACATGCTATTTAAATTAACATTAGAAAGTATTTCTAAATGCCAGTTCCTGTCTTTCATCTTTGGCAGAGGTATATAGACAGAGGAGTCAGGACTTACACATGGGCACCAGTCAATGGAACAGATTACAGGTGAGCCATCTCAGCAATTTTGTAATATTTCTTTACGGTTCATTAAGCTGTCCTTATGTCACTTAAGAAAATTCACCGTCACTAACTACTGAGAGCACTCCAGTTGATGGAGGACATTACTTAAGCCAACAGGGGTCACTCTCTTGTTTCTAACAACGAGCTCTTCTTGGTTAATGGGGAATACATTTAGGAGGTATGTTTTGCATTTCACTGAACATGCAGAAAAACATACCTTTGTGAAAAACACTGAAACCTTAATTAGTTTTGTAGTTCTCTTCTCTTGACTGACAGAAATTGCCCATAATTGCATGCATTTAAAGAATTTAAAAGCACTCCACTGAACATGTTGGAAAACTTAAATTAACCATTGAATTGAAAGACTGACAGTTTCTTGCAGCAAATGATGCCTTCAAACGACTTCCAACTGCAATATTTTGTCCTTAGTGTGACTGTGATTGTCTTTGCTGCAGCCTGGCTCTTGCTCTGCCTAAATACAGTGAGCACTTCATTCAAGCAAAACTGGGGGACGACATGAAACAAGCTATGTGTGAGTACTGCATACACCCTCATGTTAGACAGAGCACAAACAAATCAATCAGATTTAATTTTGCTAGTGCCTCACAACTAACTCCCATGCATACTTTCTTTGGGTCATACTCTCAAGTATCTCCTGTGTCTTTGTATCACTCGTTCCTAGCTGGAACCACAGCCACTCCTTTGTATTTGGTGCTCAGATCAGCAGATCCCCATGGTGCTTTTCTTTTGTAGTGTAACCCACTGGTCAGTCGCCCTGCACTCCCACACACACACTCATCCACATGCTTTCCTTCTCCCAGGCCCAGCCCAGCACTGGCTTCTTTTGATCTTGTCTACATTTTGTTCCTCTCCTTCTTTACTCCCCTCTTCTGGCCCTCCTTCTGGCTTAGAAGAAGACGGAATAATCACACCTCCTCTCCCTGCTCATTATCGCCTTTCCTACCAAATGTTTTTTTTTTCTTCTGCACTCCGCCCTTTTCACTGCATTTCAGTGGCCAACTCAATTTCTCTACCTCTATCCTTGAAGGAGAAATATGTAATAAATTTACTGCTCTAAATCATAAAGAAGATAGGTTATCAGAGATTAAGGAAACATGCTGAATTGAAATACTGGCTTCTCTGACAACAATGGTTCAGCCAGCATTTTCTACTGGCTGCAGCTGGAATAACTGTTTTTTTGTTTGCCTGCTTCATAGCTATCAGAGTTCAAATTAATGATGTTTGCTGAAATGTCTGTTTATAAATCGTAAGAAATCTTCAATGATCTTTTGGAAGGAGCAGATGTCAATTACATTACTTTGAATTGAGCAATATGTTTATGGAGTCTGGCAGGCAGCAAGGCAGGCAGTCACTGAACTCCAACTCCAGACTGTGTATTTTCGGAGCAGTGGGCTTTTGTTTACAGGATAACACGCTTAGCTTTACATCGGCGGACAACTGGCAGTTACAAACAGCTGATCAACTTACAGTGTAGGACTCACTCTGATCTCAACATGGGAGTGACCCTTCAAAGTAAAATTTGTGGTGCCTGAGCTTTGAGACTGGGGAGGAGGGGTCAGGGGGGAACAACTCACTTCAACCACAGATCACACTAGTAGTAGTAAATAGGGATTCAACCTCTTTAATATACAGTCTATGGCTCCTACTCACTACTTGGACTACAGTACTCATTTTTCAATGCTAAGGACTTACATATTCCTCCTTTAAGTCCATCTTTTATGTCCTAAATTTTCCATTGGGTAACAAGCTACCCAAAGTCAACAAACTTTACTCTAAATTGTTTTCTCTGTCTCTCTCTCTCTGTTTTTCTCCGTCTTTCTATCTAATCTGTAAACCTGTCCTCACCTCGTTGTCTTTATGCCTCCTAAATTCCCTCTCCCCCTCCCCTCTTTTCTCTTTTTCTCCAGCTTATTTTTTCGCTCTGTTTGTGCTCTCAAGGCTGTCTCGCTGCAGTGATACACTGGCTGCTTCTCCTAACAGCTCAGAGCATAGCTAATAATCACAAGGACAAAACTTATTCTTATACGCACACACTGTACTTTCAACTGTGACTCTTCATACAGTTTTTTGTATTTTGATTCTGATGCAACTTATTCTCTCTGTCCTTCTTTCACACTGAATTTATACAGCTTCCTCTTGGGGCAAGTATTCACTATTCTGTGTCCTTTATCTTTTTTCCATATGATGCTCTTCCTCTGTGTCCCCTGTGTTTGCATGATTACATATGGATGGATGGATGGATTGATGGATGGACAGAGGGGTGCATGGATGGATGATGGATGGATGCTTAATCATGACTTTATAGATGCATGGGCAGATAGTCCCTTTGATCAAGGGATATAATTAGCAGAAAAACACCGGATTCAGCACACAACCATCTGGCTTTAGTGTTTTTTCCTTGACTTTGATGTGACGCCACAAAGCATAAACGGCTAATGGTGCAGTTATTCCAACAGATGAGATTTTGACCAAGTTTTTCGGCCTCTGTATCACTCCCTCTCTGCCATAACGAGTCTGTCACTGTGCCATAAAGACTGTCAGAACGTTTACAGGCCTGTTAAAGAAAGTAACACACCATGCCTAGCTGCCACAGACTACTCCGATAGGGAGTTTGGGACTCTAAAGTTCTCTGCACAGCCATATAGGGTTTCACACTGGAGCCAGACCACCAATACCTCGATCCATCTAACCACTTTCCTGCAGTAGGTGGTTCCTGCAGCCACTTGTCCTCCTAATACATTAGGGAGGGTCCCTGGCCAAGGGTGTGATGGATGAAAACTGATTTTTTCATCCATATAGCAGGAATGCTGCATGCATTGAAAAAATGACCTAATGCTGGGGTTGAAGAGACGGTGACAGAGAAGTAAAGAGCAAGAAATAAGAGAAAGAATGTATGGTGTGGAAAGCAATTGGACATAGAGACACCCTGCCCAGTCTATAGAGACAGAGGGACAATGAATCTGCCCGTTATGTTTTATGTGAAGGACATTGTTTCATCCTGCACCAGATTTCCATGACCCCGAGGAAACTCAGCGCTCAGTAATTTTTTTCGCAGACTTCACCACACGACTCAATATATTTTAAAAGCGATGTCCAAAATGTCATCATTTTAAGAGAGCAGTGAATGATGGCCATTGATGCCTGTCATGTCATTTATGAGATAAGAATTACCAGAGAGCATTTTAAATGAAATCCAGAGCCAGAACAGACAAAGCATAGAGTGGAAAGAATTTTCTTTATTACTACTGTATACTGTTTACAAGGGTCACACATTATTTTACAGTACACTAATAAGATGTAACAAACTGTACTTTGTAATAAATTAGTCAAAAGCTAGACATAATATGTTCTTTAACAGTCAGTAAACAATGGTACACTGATCAGATGTAACAAGCTGTACTTCCTGTCAAATTAGACAAAAACTAGAAATAATATGTTCCTCATTTCATCTAACCGATCCTACAGCTTTATGAGACTTTATCAGAGGGTAATTAGAGACACATTACAACAGAACTTCACTGTAAACTAAAGTGAAATCACTTATGCTACTTCATGTAGCACCATCTTTGGCTTGTCCCACACAAAAGACCGATGCCCCTCCCTCTATACTTTTGGTCTTGTGATCTGGTTCACAGATCATTTTGGGGAAGTAACAGATATGTGATTTCACTTTAATTTACAGTACAATTCTGTTGCAATGTGTCTCTAATTACTCTATAATAAAGTCTAACAGTGGAAAATACACTTAAGCTTACAGTACAGTTCTGTTAATGTATTGTAAAATAAAGTACAACTGTGATTTTTCAGTTATTACACTTTTTTTTATTTATATCATAATGGACTTACCTACAAAAATAGCATCTCTGTGGCCTTTACATGTTGTTTGCTTGCATGCCCTTGCTGTAGTTGCTGTCTACTCACTTCCTGTTCTGCATTTCTAAAAAAGTACACTCAGTCTTTTTTTATGTGAAAAGTTTGTCTGTGAGATCTAATATTCTTTCACCACAGTTGCATTGTAGTGTTTTATTACCTACTGTGGGAAATATTTACAATTTTCCAGCATATTTTCCAAGGTATGACATCATTTGTCAGATGATGGATGCATTTTTATCACCCTTTGTCTTTCCTACTTTCTCCTCTCCTCATCTTTTTCTCTCTGGGGGTCACAACAGGGCAAGAAGGCAAGTATTTCTCACTCAGTTATTCTCTCATGCCTCCCCACAGCAACTCCATTCACACTCTCTACCTTAATCCATCACCTCATATCTGTCCAATGTTTTATGGGTCTGTGCATGTGTGTATGGGTCTTTCAGCTGTAGTTTATGATTGTGTCCATGTATTGACCACAGCATTCCTTAAAATTGAACATGATCATCTGCTTGTCACGTGTTCCTGGATTCATGTGGTCATCTCACAGCGCACATACCAGTGAATTTACATAATTTAATAAAGAGAGATCACACTTTTGAGCACCTAATGTGTAATATCAAAAATGTTATTACAGTATGAACATAAACCAGGTGTTTTTTTGTGTTTTCAAAAGCCATGGAAACCATACAGCTGGAGAGGTTTGATGAGTTTGGTTACACCTTCATCGCTCCAAGGTACGTGATCCTGACACTACTGCACAACCCATTTTCACGATACACAAGATTGAAACTGATCAATACTGTTTCTTCAGGGAGTACTGCAAAGACCTGAAGTTGTCACTCAACAACACCCAGTTCCTCCTCGACTTCAGCCAGTATATTGATAGAAACACTCCAGATGCATGTGAGTCATGCATCTTTTATTTCACTTGAAACATTTGCACTGGTTGTGATGTCAGTTTGCTGCACTGTTTATATCCATATGAGTATTATTATTCCGCTGAGCTGCACAATGTCACCTATATCAATATACAGTGTGCTGCATTGCTATGCGTGTGTTAACAAGGGTGGAAGTTTGTGTCTATGTATACATGCATGGTATCTTTTACTGTTAGTCATGGTGGAGTTTTCCACTCTGATATCATGATGGTCAGCATCTGAAGGTCAGAGCGTGACTTTGGTCATTAGATTAGTGCCATCTAAGCACAGTGATGTCAGCCTGATCCAGTAAGTTTCCTAGAAGCCTGATGCTGTCATGCTACACAATGACTCATGATGCTTGATTTGTCATCACCTAATGGATCGTTCCCCCTAGTATGGCTTACCACCATCATCCAGCTAATGGATCGAGGTATCCCTGATCCATTTTACCCCGAGGTCAAGCCATATACTTAGGCGTTAATGCTTTTCTTGTTGCTGTTTGTGCAATATGTTCTCGCAGTTCATTTGAACAGAGTCTTGAGTCTTAATACAGGGTGACTACAGATCTTTAAAAAGTCTTAAAATGTCTTGAATTCACATTTGCTAATATAAAGTCTTAAAAAGTATTAAATAGTCTTACATTCTGTTTGGGAAGGTATTTAATATTTAATTATTCCATGCATATTTGAGCAAAAGATGAGCTGTAAAAAGTGCAGCAATCATCAGTCCAGTTTGCACAAGGAAACTGACTAGAATTATTAGGACAACCGTCTGTAGGCTAAATGAGACATGATGGCATTTAGCTGTTTATTTAAAATCCATGTATAAACTATAACACTGAGAACCACAACCTTAATACAGAGTGACTTTCAGCATAGAAATTGTGAATTCTACCTTAATATAGGCCTTGTTTCAGACTCAGGCTGTAGGACAAGTGTAGTGATTAATATCATTAATGATTTTTTTTTCACATGCATAAACATATTTGGACAAAAGCTCTTTAAGTCAACCAGAGTGTGCCTACATTTGCACATTTGATGTTTATTTTATTACAAGATTGGCCTTAAATGTAATTAAACAGTGGCATTAAAAAAGTCTTAAAAGGTCTTTCATTTAACTCTGTGATACATTTAGACACCCTATTTATGAAACACTTTGACACACATATGCTAAGGTTACACTGTTTTGAAAAGTACTTTTCTTGACAATGGGCTTTAAAACTCAATACTTTGGCATCGTCTGTCTCCAAAAGCTGCATAAGCCAACCCTTCACAAAGTGTTTCCTGCTGCCTGACTGTCTAATGGTCACTCAAAGAGGACCTCCAAAAACATGTCTCCCTGCTGGATGATTTCCTGACAAGTGCCATGAGATCATTTTTCTCCTCCCTCATTTATCCAGGGAGAAGATTTGACTGAATGCACCTGCTGTTTTTCAGCCTGACTTTCACTTTCATACACTTAATCACCAGTCCTCTCAATATTCGTACTGTTAGCCAAAAAATGCAGTGCAGTGCTCAGTGGCATATCAGTAGTAATTCTTGTGAGAGCCAATATTTAAGTAGAACATATTCATTTTCACTGTCCAAATAAGTAAACGATAGGCTGCCATTGCTTCCTTTTCCCTACTAAGTATTGTTTTTGTGGTTTTGTAATGTTCGCAATATGTAAAGTTTATCTTGCCTTGAACCCGTAGGTAATGTTTCCCTGGTGAGTCGACTGATCCTGGACGCAGGTCTGACAGCGGAACTGGTTAAACTTTGGAACGAGCAGACAGTGTGAGTGCCAAACCTTTATGCTCCTCTCAGAGATGTATTACTTCTTATATGGAAATCTGTGTTGCATGTGTACACTATTGCTTTGTACTATAGCTTATGCTCATTTCATGCCCAATTTACTGACTAACTGAGCCAGAGTTTTTTCTTTTCTTTTCTCTGGGTGATTCAATCACGTTTAACTAGTGAAACGTGATGAAAGCAAAGCGCAAAATGCATATCACACCCAACCACACCGCGCTCTGCCAAGACATGCTGTTTTGAGAGGAAAATAAAATAACTACATCAGTGTGTTGCCTTTCATGGTATGCCCACTTGTCTGAAATAATCTGAATACACACTTCCACACACTGCAGGGTATCTGTTTAACATTAGGACATGCAGAGACAAGTGACTGTGGGCATAAAATGATTTGTGTTGCGTCTGCAGCTCGGTCTCACAGTTCACAAACACTTCTATTTCTAATATGTGTGACTGACTTTGATGTACTTTTTTAAATACTTCATGTTTAAAGTAATTAGGGGTGCAACTAGCAGTTATTGTCATTGTCAGAGTAATCTGCCAATAATTTTCTCAATTAATCTATTAGGTCCACAAAATGTCAGAAGAAGCCCAAGTTGATGTCCACAGATGTATTGGTTTGTCCACAACCAAAAGATACTCAGTTTACTGTCAGAGAGAAGTAAAGAACCCAGAAAATATCCACATTTAAGAAGCTGAAATGAAAAAATGTATTTTTAATTTTCTTAAAAAATACTCTAGCTGATTAATTGATTATCAGAATAGTTGGTGATTTACTTAATAGTTGGTTAATAATCAATTAATCATTGCAGCTCTAAAAATAATAGTGTCACTTAATCATAGTATCGGAAGTACCAAAGCTTTTTCAAAAAAATGATGTGATGGTATGGAATTTTTTCTGGCAGCAGTGAAGGGGGAGTGAGCAGCAGATGAGTGTTAGTGATGTTGTGCTGTTGTTAGCACGTTGTTAGTTGTCCACTGGCACACTAACGATATCTTGGGTTCAGTACAATGCTCAAAGGCATTGCAAAATTCATAGACACAATAGAATAACATAAGATTAACCCTTCAAAATAAAATTTCCAGTGATGACGGTGATGACCTCAACCCCATGGTAGGCACCACATCACTGCGGTATTGCAGTAGTGCAGCTATCATCACAGACCTATTCAAGACCTCAGTTCTGTTCAGTCTGTATTGTCCCACCAAAACCAAGAAGTGTTCAGTGACTTTTTCCTGTACCAACACTGTGTGCTGGTTGTTGTATTAAAAAAAACCCTTTTGTGTATGACAAGGGCTTCTTTTGTTTTTACTGTGGCATCGAAAGAGGTATCAAGTATTGGTCTAAAAACACTAGTCTTGTACTGAAATGTAAAATTCTGGTATTGTGACAACTCTACTTTAAAGTTTGATTGACTGCTGTTTTCTATGTTCTCAGGGACGGGGCTGTGGCCAGGTTCGTAGCCACAGATGGAGGAATCACAAGAGTCTACCCGAGAAGGTACTCTCCCTCCCGTCTTCTCAGTTTCTCTTCTAGCGTTAGAGCTCTGGCGTTGTAAAACAGTACGGGAAGCTTTGCCCAAATATCCGCTGGTGTAAATGTGTGAGATGAAAATGGATACAGACTGTAATACTCTTAGGTTGATCGCTTTTGGCTGCTTCACTCACCTGCTCCACTGGGTTATTTTCCAGAACATGGAGGATTAGACACTTTGAGCTTGAACTCCCAGAGCTTGCCAGGCCAAAACAGGACACGGGTCAGATCCACAGATCCAGCAGCCAAACGCGGCTCATTTTCTTCAATTTCCCTGCTGCTGCTACTTTTGTCTGAACTACACTTGGGGGTTCCACTTGGTCAGAATATAACATTCCAGCTGAAGATGAATGCATATTCCTCCTGACAATAAAACATGAAATACAATCAGTTATTGCTTTTACTGGATCATGCCCCTGACATATATCAACTGGATAGGGTGTGACTCTCATTTCAATGACTAACATTTGGCTGTAGATTAAAATATAAATTGTTCAGATAGATCAAACGCATTTGCTGGGTGTTTTATGCTTATAATGGTCCATATATAAAATTACGTGACTGTGTTAATGTTTTCAGTGCTGGAGAAGATTGGACTGAGAATCATGAGACATATGAGTCCAGCTTCTACAAAAGGACCCTGGACAATGAAATTTATATTTTCACAGCTCCATCTTTCAACAGTAAGTTTTCTGAATGTGTGTATGTGTGCGCACTTCTCTGTGCGTGAGGCTCTTCAGTGTGGCCTGGCATTGAGCCTATCCTGCTCTCTGCCTTTGGATGTCATCCCAATCCTACTGGCAAAGATCACACTCTCAGGCCTCTGATATCACTCTCTTTATCCTTCTACTTTTCCCGCTGTGTCTTTCAGCGATCATCCCCTCCTTCCCTCCCTCCCTCCTGCCCTGTATACTTCCTGTTATCTGCACTGATCTCTCTAGCAGACATTAGGGCAGGAAAACGTCAGTGTAATGTAGCTGTGCTGCTTGCAGCTACACTTGACTGGATTAACACATGTACTGGCTTCACAGACTCCACTCTGCTCACATAAATTAAAAGGAGCTAAAAATGTATGGAATTTCCCACAAAATATAGTGATTATTCCCATTTCACAGAAATATTCTCAGCCATGTGCCTCTAAACATGATTTCAGCTAAATTGCTATGAATACTGATTCCCCTGTGTATCTCTTCTCAATAGCAGCGGAGAACAGGGAGCCTGTTTCTGAGTCAGGTATCCTAGTGAGCAAAGCAGTGGACCTCACGATTGGCGAAGTCACGCTCAAACCAGCAGGTCAGTCTTAATAGCACCAAACTGATTGCTTCTTATGATGCAACATAAATAAAAAGACTCATCATAGTTGTACCTCTGCCTGTTTTGTGGTTTGTTCTGTAGTGGTGGGAGTGAAACTCAATGTCTCATTCTGGATGAACAGTTTCATGAATGCTACACTGAAACTGAATGTAAGTTGTGTTAATAGGTTTTATTTGTTTTACACAGTCTTTGACAGCTTTATCTGTTGGTGCACAGTACTAATTTCTTGTCTGGCTCACTTTTTACCTTTTAGTGCAAGGATGAGATCTGTGGCTGTCTGAGGAATGACAAGGTACAGCAATCCAGTTTACTATCTAATCTGAGAACTTTTTTCATACCAATACCAAGTATCGATTCAATACCAGTGCATTCAAAAATATATGTATATTAAGCTTATTATTATTTTTGAACAAATATATACTACTAACCCTGAATGGATAAGATATTGCTGTCATATGGCCTAGCTCTGGATTGGAACATCTCTAAATATATACATTTCTCTACTTTGAATACTAGTTTGTATCTGATATGTTCTTTTCACACAAAATAGCTCAATTATCTCAATGAAATTTTGAAATGAAATGAAATTATCATGAAATGACATCTACTCCTTCCCTTTCATTAAAAATCTATAATCTATAAGTTGAACTGCTGGACAACAGGTGTTTCCTACTTCACTGTAGAGTCCATTCTCAGTGTTTGTGCGTTCAAACCCTCAAGTTTCCACATCACGCTTTTGCAAGCTGAATATTGGACAAGCATTGGCTTCTAAACTATTTGTGATGCTGCAGGCCCGCCCCGAAAAATGGGATTTCCATTGAGCATGGATAAACATTCCACTTTCAACAGATGAAAATGAAAACATCTTTCTAGTATAAAACTGCACATACATCATTCTGCACAGTGAAGCACGAATATTCAACTGTAGGAACAAGAAGAAAAAACATATTTTTTACAGGAGGGGAGCTTTAAGCTCAGTTAGTATCTCTTTTTAAAATACTGACAGGTCATTTTCAATTTCCACATTTTTATCGCTCGAATTCATTGCTTTTTTAAACTGTTGATCGTTTTACCCTGCAGCATGTAGACTGTGTGATCCTGGACGATGGGGGATTTCTTCTCATGTCCAATCAGGATGAGTATATCACCCTGGTGAGTTACCAGTAACCACTTTCCTCACTTTATCTTGACCATGTATGCTTCACCTATCTGTTGTCTTTCTCTAAATGATCAGTAATTGATCATAAACGATCACACAATAGAACATCTGCAGCCAGATAGTCAGAAAAGTTTAAATCAAAGACTGCCAGAATTCATATATTTGACTCTTCTCTACCTTTCAACATATCTGGCTCCTCTTTCCTCTGTCACAGCGATCCATCAATCTCATGTAGAGGTCAAATAAAGGGCTTATGACTCAGCTAAGTTATGAGAATGGCCTGTTAGCTGTGAGCTGTTTGAAAGCTCCTGTAGGACAGCAGTACATCCATGTCTCCGGTGAAGTAAAGCACTAGCCACTGGAGGAGGATCAAAGGGAAAGGTCTGATGGGTTTTAGTCAGTCATGGAAGCTGTAGTGAAGTGAGTCCCCCGTGTATGCAAGAAGTCAGCTCTGCTGTGTTAACTCCACTCTCACAGGCTGCTACAGGCCCATGTGTGTCAGTGGTTGGATATACAGTGGGTTCAGAAACATTTCATGTCAGTCATGACAGGACATCTGCTAGCTTTGATCCATTCTACCATCACAGTGTCTGGCATAGTGTTTATGGTCCGTCAAGCATTTGAACAAGTGCCCTCGTATCTCTTTTTCACATCTTGTGATACATTGGTGTCTGTTGGGATCATGCAGGTTTTTTTTATTGTCTTTGTGCCGCATTTCATGTCAAAATATTATCAAAGTCGCAGTATGGCCAAATGCAATTTATCCAGAAATATATCCACAGAATATATCCACTGCAATTTTTCAATAAAGGAGAAATGTGTAAAAAAAAATGTACTGTAGTGCTGCAGAGATTCCCTGGGCTTCAAATGTTGTTCTCCAAATGTAAGAAAGCAAGTTTGTTTGGTAGAAAGTAAAAAAAAAACAAAAACATACAGGTATTTGTTGGAATCAGCTGATCTTTTCTCATTAACTTAACTTAAAACGTTTTATTTATTCAAGTGAATTAAACTGAAAATGTATAGCTGACAACTCATTTTTAGAACTCTTAGAACATAAACATGAGTTCTTCTACCTTTTGTCTTTTGACTTGAAATGAAATGAAAAGCAAATGAACTCATCAAGACTTCACAGCATGCATTTTTTGAGAGATAAAACTAATGTACAACTGAATTAGTATCAAGTTTATTTGACTAGAAACATTTATTTCTTTGAATCATTACAAAATTAATTAAATCAAGTTCAGTCAGCTTAAAATTTTTAGGCAGCCCTGACACTTTATAAAGTTAAAACAAAAAGTTTATATTTACAGTGTTCAGACCCCAACAAATGTCACATCATCATGATTTTAAATGTGATTCAAAAATGATCATTTCGTCTATTCATTAATTGTATCACAATTGTAATATCTGTCAAAACAATCCTAATATCATTTATGCCATACTGAGTTTATCATCACTCCTTCTTACACACAATCTTTACATATCAGCATATCAAACATTTTCATACACTCTCTATGTCCAGCCAGAATAAGCTCATTCATCCCTATAAAGGGTGCCCATATAAAAAAAGCCAATCACCTGATTGCTCATCCACTAGGTGTTCAGCTACTTGTGAAACTACCTGTTCTAATTGTAATCATAGGATTATAAATATGTGACCTTTATTCATATTATAACATAAGCCTGACAGACTATAGAAGCAAAGTGGAAGAGTGACTGCCATCCCTTTATATGGGCTGCCACAAAACGGTTGAATGGGCTCATCCTGATAGGCTAAGCACATAAAATCCAAATTTTCAGGCAGTGATGTGCAGCGGTGAAAGGGTAAAGCCCATAAGGCCCTGTCAGAGGAAATAATACACAGCTGCATGTTTTGGTTATACAAGCAGAGTCTTACACGCTTTTATTGTTTGCTTGTTTGTTTTGTGTGTTTGTGCGCGTGGACTCGTCTAGATAGGTCAGTTCTTTGGCGAGGTGGATCCTGTGCTGATGATCAACCTGGTCAACACCTCCCTGTATTCTTTCAACAAGACCTATGACTACCAATCTGTCTGCGACCCAGAGAGAGACAGCAAGGCTGCAGCAGGACCACGTTCCGTCCATGTGGTGAGATACTGACTCACACAAGCTGTCACACAGCAGACACTCTCTCATATTATTATTGTTTATACCTGTATGTATTTACAGTATCTTAGCATTTATTCTACATGATGGTATAGGTCTATTTGTACCCCCTAATAAAAATATGAAAGTAGCAAAGGACTTTTTGAAGAACAGCTACAACATGACTCTGTAGTACATGTAGGCATAGGCGCCATCTACGGGGCACACTGGGTTTTATGCCTCATTAAAGTTAGAGGTGGGGGTGCAACACCCCCAGTCCTGAGGCAAAGCAAGAAAAAAGGCAGATGTAAAATTACAATAGACTAATACATTTCATTGGTGTTTGAAAGGGCCACAAATAAAGTCAAACAAAAACTAAATTTTTTTAATTTATGATGAGGTGTGGTGTTTGTTTTGTTGCTTTTCTGTGTACCAGAAGAGCTCACTGAGTGCTTTAATTAGCCTAATTGATTAACAAGCACAAAACGGTATGAATGTAAACACTTCTGACTGTTAATGCAGTTAGTACAGTAACTTATGGCTCTACCATCTGAATTAGACTGACACAACACAATGTCTGCCACCGGCTTTGTGTGAAAATACTTCAATAGATAAAACAATGAAGACGCAAAGTGTGCGCTGCACCCACGGAGGGATAAAATGTGCCAGACTGAAGTTCAACACGTGGTTTGCTACCACATTTGGAGTCTCAGACAAGTGATAGCCTAAAAAGTGCGGGAACACTGTATTCCTACTTTAAATAACACTTTTGGGTGAAATATTGGCAGAGATGGCAGCATGTGATGGATTTACATTCAACAGTTGGCTGTGTGAAATGTGCCTCTCACTGAAGAAAGACGGCCAAAATCTGAAGAATCCATCCCAAATCTCACATCAAGAGAGCTTTTTCAGAGTTTTACTTCTTAACTTTGAATGATCACTGCAGACTATATCTAACACTGCAGTGTGCAAGCGAAGAGCCTTCATGCTGCACGCAACAGCCTCTGAACATGGACAGAATAAGGAATCTGTCACAGCTAAAATTCACGTCTTTGAAAACACCAAATTACTTGCTTTAACAAATTTTGCTTGTTTATATTATGAAGAATTAAGCTAGTAGCAGACAGGCTAATTTAGCATTAGCTACACAGTCAAAGGGGCAGCAGCATGTAATTTGTTGACAGTGAGGGACATTTGAATTTCATCTAAATGGAATTTACATATAGCCTGTAAATTCATGCTACAGTGTTAAATAATATATATTAAATGTTGATCTACAGGAGAATAAAGCAGTACAGAATAACTGAGAGTACTGTAGTATATGCCATATTTTGAATTGCCACCTGAATTTTGTCTTTTTTTTTTTACATAAAGACATTTCATCCATAAACTGATGTGAAAAGTCACAATTCAGTTGCCCATCAAATGAAGTGTTTGTGAGGACCCCCAGACCCCTGTTTAATACGCACAACCCCAAATGTGGAAACGACACCTACACCCTTGTTTGATGGGGATGGGGTGAAAAAAATGAGCAATGGTGATTCTTGATTCGTCTGGTTTCTAATATTATCATTATATACTCCCTTTGTTTTTGATTTCTATATTTATAATTGGAACATAAAAAAGCCAAATGGGAAAACAAGAGTCATGACTTTTTTATTTTGGAATTTTTTTCCTGTCCCTCTCCAGCCTACCATCGCAGACTTGCTCAGTATTGGCTGGTGGGCCTCCAGTGCTGCCTGGTGAGTGTACAGTTTGTGTTTCTGTGCTTCATGTGCTTTTTGTGTTTGTTTGTGTGTGTGTGTGTGTGTGTGTGTGTGTTTTAGAGTGGGAGTACATTTGTACTTTAGGGTAGGAGTTTGTTTGGGAGTGGGCTTGTATGTTGTTGAAGGTCAGTGTAGTACAAGGGCAGTTACACAACATTGAACGGCATCACTATCTGTATGACTGTCCAACTGCAATAAAACCAGATTTTTTAAATAGAATGACTGATACTTCCCTTGACATTTACATCACCAGTGACTCTAGCCATGGACAGATGTGTGGCTGCTATTAAACAGTGTTTGCTTGTTGAATGTAAATAAGTTAAAGATGGTCTACTGACTCATCTGAGTGACTCATCTTGTTTTTTCATTCTCTGCGTCTAGGTCAATACTCCAGCAGCTCTTCTTCGGTCTCATGTTCCCCAACCTTCTAGAGGCAGGTGAGCAACAAAAGCTTTGATTGTGTAAAGTGTAACCGTCAGCCTTATTTAGATGAGACAACAGGATCTGGTCCATTTTAATCCCTTTAATCACTTTCTCACTAATCATCTCCTGCGTTTTTCTTTATTAAACTTGTCTCTTATTTCCAGCGGAGTCAGCAGATGAAGACATACCAGATGCCATGTTTAAGGAAAGCTGCATCACAGAGCAGACTCAGTACTTCTTTGACAACGATGAAAGATCCTACTCAGGTGTCCTGGACTGTGGAAACTGTTCCAGGTACGTGATCCTAATGTGATTGTACTGTATGTGTACAAACAAGTATGTGCACTGTAAATACCAATTCCCTCACTTAGAGGTTTAAACAGCTTGCACCCAAAACTTTTAATGTGCCCCGTAAATAATTTTGAGTTGGTTCAACTTAAAAATGTAAGTTAATTGAATTTAGGTTGAACAAAGTTTTATTTGAGTTTTGTAAAACTTAATGACTTAATTGAGTTAAGTTAATTGAGTTAAGTTAACTGAACTTCAGAAAACATACAGTTAAATAAGCTTAAAGGGATAGTTCACATTTGAAAAATTCAACAGCGATGTGTCTTTCTAGAAATCATGACCTGGTTACTCAAGATAATCCACAAATTTTGTGGTGAGCAGTTTCAAGAAAGATCTCTTTTCTTTCTAGTCACTGGCACCAGAACAGGGGGGACAACAAGACTTTTTGTAACTGATAATGTTGCAGTGCAAAAAGACACTAGACACAGCACACAGACAGATAGAGTGGTACGGCGCAGCAGCAGCTTCTTATTCAGACCATCAGGGGAAATTGAGGAATAGCCTTTACAGAAATCTGTTATATTCTCATTTATTTCTGTGCTTGTTGCTCAGAATTAGCGTCTCTACCTCTCCAACAGCACTGTGCGCACGGAGTGACGGTGAGTTACTATAAATTATGGGGACGCTCTATATCTCTGTTGGACTATGACTTTATCGTGAGTCCCAGTAAGAGGTTTTTAGGTTTTGTATGTGTATGCAAAATCATGAATGTAAGTGCACCTCACTGCTGAAATAGTCATATGAGATCATTTTACATTTTGTACATACAGTATATCGTGCAAACATGTTCTCATCTCTTTCAAATCAATCTCTAAAACCTTAAGTCTAATAAGAAAAGACTCAAAGCCACTCCTTCATGAAAAATGTAATAATTATGTGCTAAATATGCTGCCTGAGCACACAGGACTGAACTTTAAAGAGTTTTGACATAAAGCCTCTGACATAAAGTAGCACATTAACACTACATCATTGAAAGCTGGATGTCCTCCTTCCTCAAAACTCATTCCAGCATCACTGTTTGTCATGGAAAGAAAGTAGTTGAGGTAGATTCTACAGCAGAGATCAAATAGTTCTAGTTGATTCTACTGCAGAGAGAAAATAGTTCTTTCATGAAACTGCTCACAACAAAATCTGTGGATTATCTTGAGTAAGCAGGTCATGATTTCTGGAAAGAGGCATTGCTGTTGATTGGCAACTTGGCACCTGCACCAAAACAATCCAGATGGATAAACAGCACTACAATCCAGAGGAAAAATAGGTATTTTTAATTTTAGGGTGAACTGTCCTTTTAAAATATTATTATAAATATTAAAATATTAAAATAATATGTTCAGTCACACTTTATGTTAAGAAAGCAAAAAATGTTGTGCTCAGCATAAAACTGCAAGTCTTGTTGTCATATTATGTTTTTGTTATCTAAAGTGATCACTTATTTTTCATTTTAATTAATAAGACATTGACTACATGTCATATGAACATAAAAACATTAGGTACATAATTTTCAGTCCATTTTTTAGTTCATTCATCTGTCAAAATATGTAAGTAAAAGGGTAATAGGCTATACTGGCTTTATAAAAAAATAACTCAATATAACAATAATAATAAAGTCTAAATTTCTTGACTTAACCTAATCTGTCAGTCTCACAAGGAATGAGTGTTTGTGTCAAGTGAACATAACATTTTCATGTTATTTTTGGCAGTCCTGAATATTTGTTTGGACACAGAACAAATTTTGTGTCATGGATGAATTCAGGTTTGCAGTGTATGTGCTCCCATTTCAGTGGCGCTGCCAGCTTATACTCTAAATGTGTTTTGTTATTAAAGATTTTCCACCTCTAACTGTATCTTCTTCCTGGACATCCTTCTGTTTAATGGTCTGCAGGGATGCTCCAAAATAGTGTTAGTTTCCTGGCCTCTTTCTGTTTTCCAGCCTGATTTCAGGCAGCTGTTTTCTGATGAGTTCTGATCAGACACAGATTACCTTGATCTGTCAGTGACCGGAATTGCAGAGGGAAGCACAAACGCTCTTTTATCTGTTTTTCTTCCTTCTCTCTCTGGCTTTACTTCAAACTCACTAATATACACATCCACGGACCACTGCACATTTACTTTGCTCTAACCTCCTCTTGTGTCAATTTGGGCTGTCGGAGGGGGTTAAATATGGCTGTAATTACTGGGTGTTATGAGTCCCACGTGTCCGGTGCTTTACTCCCCAATGTTAACGACTGTAGACACAGAAACTTTCAAGACTACCATAAAAAGCCAATCCCAAGAGAGGAGAAGAGGTTTGAAGGTGGACATGTGCACAGCTGCACTCATACCTGCATGTGTGTGCAGTATACTGTACACTGTATATTCAAATTAAATCTCTTGTAGAATATTTCTTATAAGAGCTGCATAATATCCTTGCACCACAGGCATATTACTATATGAATATTTTATAGCCTGTTTACCAGTGTGTGTGTGTGTGTGTGTGTGTGTGTGTGTGTGTGTGGCCATATGTGCTGTCTAGGATGTATCGTGCAGAGAAACTGCCAAACACCAACTTAGTGTTCCTGATCACTGATGCCAAGGCGACGTGTTTGTCGTGTGACCCCAAACCGCTACGACAGGCAGAACAACCCTGAATCCTTTCACTCAACTTGTAAAAATCGAACATAGAGTTACACTTCCTTTTTACTTTCCAGCCCTCCATCCATCACCCCTATGACAGCGGGGCTTTAAACTCTCAATACAAGGACACACACCTAAGGAGTTTGCAGTAGGTCCCCCCTGAATGTTCACGGGTGAACAGTAAACCAGATGCACGGCATATGAAAGCCTGTCTCACATTACTCCCATATTAGATTTCTTTGTTTAAACTCATCTGGGCTGCATGCTACCATCAGGTTGAATTAAGGGTAAGAGCAGGGGCTTGTTTGTGTATGTGTGCAATATATATAACATTTGACAGATGTGTCTTAAATGTAGCTTCCTGCTGGTGTAATAGCACAGGTGTTATCATCAGAGGTCACCATTGGGCCACAACAAGTTGCTAACAAGTGAGGCTGTTCCACTGGCACTTCTAGCCATGCCAAATCAAACCATGCCGCCCTGATTTGCATTTCCATTACCACTTTTAACGTGCCGAGCTGTGCCGAGTAGTGCCTAAGATGGACCTTCTCCAGAGTGGGGCCAAGGACAACCATTCCACCTGAAACAAGCATGTGTTATGAGAATGAATGTGTATCTGTGCAGGAGAACAGAGAGAAAGAGGTTTTTAAAAGTCTTTACGCCTTTCACTCCTATGTGACTGTTTGTACTTCTAGTTATCTGCGTTATTTTTACTGTTTCATGTTTGCTCTCAGGCAAATAGGAGTCACGTTAAGGAAAAATAGCTCCTGATTTAGCTGCTTCATAATTAAAGCTCTTGAATAAAAATAACACAGGACTTTTATTGTGAAGAATGCATAGGAGAGAAGTGTTTGCTGTTTTACCACTGCTTGACTTGAGCTAAACTTGTCTTCAGTTGAAAGACCCACCTTCAAGCATGTAGCCCTGTTGTAAGGGAGATGCAAATCATTGCTGTGGTAGGCTGATGTGCCAAGTCAACCAGACCAGCACATGTGAATGGAAAAGGGGTGAAAGACTCCACTCAACACACTGACACACATAATTTAATGCACACGCTACTCTAGCCCAGTGGTTCTCAACCTTTTGGAGTTTTGACCCCCCAGAAAAATCAAGTTGATGTTCACGATTCCCCTACTATACCTCGAATGAGACTTTGCAGGAAATACTACACGAGAGCTACCAAATTCACATTATAACATCCGTACAGGCGATGTAATGTAAAAACTATTCCTGTCAATTATACAACCTTCATTGTTCATCATGCTTGCTGGACAGAGAGGTTTGTTAAGTTGCAAATGTTAATTTTTGTTAGTGTTTGTGTGAAAACATGGTGGTTCATGTTGTTGATTGTTATTTTTGTGCTGGTTTATAGTTTGAACCACTATTTAAATTTCCTTTTATCCCTTTGTTTTATTTTGTTCCTGATGATGATGAATGTCTTTAAGGTGCTGACATCACTGAGAGCTGCTCCCTGCCTCTCATTTTGTGCTGCTTGGCACAATATTTTATTTCATTCTTCACAATCATCTGGCAACCCACAGAAATTATCTCACAACCCCCTTAGGGGTACCAGCCCCCCAGGCTGAGAACCACTGCTGTATCTACACACACATATGGCATGGTTTAATGATGAAGACTGATTTAAATGTCTTCATAAGATTACAGTATTGATGCTATCAGAGACATCTTGGCAAAATTACTTGCAATTACTGGCTTCATAATACTGCTTGACCACATAACGTAATATGTGTAATTATTTCTAGGACTGCCTTTCTTAATTCTTTTATTTTAATCTCTATTAGATATTAAAAGAAGATCAACAAATATCTGGAAGAAAATAAATCAGGGGATCTCTCGCCAAGGCTGATCAGTTGGAACTACAGAAGGATTTTTTTGGCAGGGAAATTGAAAGTCAGCACACCATCTAATTGCCGTTGTTAAAAGTGTTAAATGTGCACTGCTGATTGTAAATAACATTTTCCTGAGAGTGTCTGTTCAGCTGAAGGTCCAGATCCATGCGAGCTGGCTCAGAATCCTAGATACCGCAAAGGGCCGGACGTGTGTTTTGACAACAATGAAAATGTAAGACACAACCACACATGTGCCTTTGTGCAGAGAATATGCTGGAAACAGCTCTATTAGTGAGGCTTCACAGTCGGCCTCTGTCAATTTCTGCCTGGTTTTCATCAGTGTTCAGCACTGTTGGCTGCCTGCTCCTCCACTTTGATCCTTGCTTGATTTATTCATTCATTTTATTCTTTATTTTTATTATTTGCAATTATCACAATATTGTTTTTTTTATTTCTCTTGTTTTATGTGGTTTCTTCACTCATCATCTGCCATTCTTGTTTTGTGATTCTGCATCCCACTGGCTGCTGCTCTTGTCTGGTAGGACGAGCCCCTGTGCCCAATCAGCAGAGGTTCTACACTGAGCTCCACACCTCTCTTGTTGTTTCTGGTGCTGAGTTCAGGGTCAGTGTCCTCACACAGCTTCACGCTGCTTCATTTCTGACTTATTAAACACTATGACCTCTGCTGATCCTTAGATATTGCAATGTTCCTGGCATAGTCATATTATATTCATATTCATAAAAAATATCTAAAATCTAGTTGCTGATCATGAACACACAAGATGACGCAAAAAACTGCTCGTTAACTAAAAGGAGCACTTCACCCCCAACATGATATGTGTAGCAATTACTCACCCTTTGTTGCCTCCACATGAACACAGATTGAATCCAAAACACAGGACCCATATTTAATTCGTATTGGCTGTGTATCGGCTGATATGGCATATAGATGATCTGCAATTGTGACTAGCGGCAAAAAAAAAAAAAGAAAACATCATCCAGACATCTCAAGATTTTATATTTATTTCTTAATGTGTCTTATGTAATATCTTCTGGGTAGTATCTAAGTCACCATTATTGATTTGACCTATTTTACAACAACCCAGCCCCCTCTACACACATTCAAATAATTTGAAAAGGAAATGGCCCATTAGAATAAGTAAATAACACACTGGAATAACATGTGGGATTAATTTCTTTGTTGCATGCCTGTCTCCATGACATAATGTTACATCTTTCTATGGCACTTTGTTTTCGTTTTGTTTTTTTCTATTTTTTTTCCTGTTTTTTACCCCAACAGATGGAGAGCAGACTGAAACTTGGCAGTTAAAAGTGTTAAATCAGTTCAATATAATAGCACCAAAAATGTGTTAATATATCTGCAGCCATAATGTATTCATTTAGCATTGCTTAAGCTTCGTCGGAAATATGTGTGTAGATATCTCAGCACATTTTGATGTATTTTGCCTCAAGCCATATTCAGACCTGATTCAGACAGTAGCAAAAGCGGTTGATTCCCTTGAAAAGATCTGTTGGAAGTTCATGTATTGTACCATTTGAGCTAAATCAGTAAAACAAAGGAGCGAGGTGCATAAATCATGTGTGAGATCATTGCATCACCACCCAACTTTGAACAGTTTATAGGACGTCTAAATATTTGGAAAAATTATTTCCCATATCTTTGTGAACTCAGCCACTCATTGTGCTCTGAAGGCGTAGATGACACACATAACAGGCCACTAATTCATGTGCCTGCGTGTTTATATTGTGGAGAGGCTGTGCTGGGTGGCAAAGGGAAGGCGAGGAATGGCTGAGGAAGTAGATGAACAGAGTAAAAGTAGGCCGCCTCCCATTTTCCTCTTTCCATCTGTCCCGTTACTTTTGGCTCAGCTCCTCATAGGAAGACAGTTTGTGTCCAGGCCAGTCCATTTTGTCACTGGTGTAAACAGAGGAAGCTACACATGGCTTTCCTGCCCTTTGAGTACAGAAGACTCCCACCTCTTTCTCCTAGGCCTTTGGCATGCACGGATATCCTGAATACTCCCATCATCAAATACAAAATAGCCACACACTGTGGTGGGCAGGTGCATGTGCATACACACACATGCACGGAAAGCAGAGTGAGGTCCGGAACACCTCTGTAACTGCAACAAAGAATTTAAATGAACAGTTAAATGAATAGTTTGGGAAATAGGCTTGTCTGTTTTCTTCCCAAGAGTTAGATGAGAAAACGGATACCACTCTCACTGTACAGTAGATATCTGCGTGTTTAGTACAAAGAGTGGAAACAGGGAAACAGCTAGCTGGCTCTGCACAGAGGTTATTACAGTTAACTAAAACTAAACTGAAAATTAAAACCCTGTGTAAAAACAAAACTTAGGCTAACAGAAATAAAGACAAAAATCTAGACTTTAGAAAAAAACAAAAATTAACTAACTATATTCAAACTAAATAGAATGACGAGGCATTGGTGTGTATGTTTATTGAGACTTGGACGACTGTGAGTCAGAATCACAAAATGGTGTGTTTGTATTTTAACACCTATTTTGAACTTCTCAAATCTTGCCCCGGCATTACCTAAAAATAAACTAAAATTAATACTGAAACTAACAAAATCGAAACTAAAACCAAACTTTTTAAAATAAACGAATTAAAAATAAACGGAAATGAGCAAACTAACTGAGACGAAACTGAATTGAAAACAAAGATTAAAAACAAATTACAAATGAAAACTAATGGAAAATACAAAACTATAATTCTCCTGTGCACCCACTCAAGACATAGTGTGACACATATTCTGTGTAAAACTATAATTACTTTTCAGTTTTTGGAGGGATTAAACAAATGAGATAAAGCGGTTAATTATCTTTTTAGGTGTTGGTAAGTGGAAATTGTTACCTTGTAACTCTCTGCAAGAAAGTGAATAAGCATATATCCTAAAATGTAAAATTATGCCTTTAATATAACAGGTAGGCTTACATATAAGCCACACAACGTCCTACATCACAGTAAGATATAATATGATCTTACTGTACCATTAGGATAAGATGCAATACAATGACGAAGTACCTGTTAGTAGCAGAAGTTGTGATGTTGGTGGTAGTAGTAGTAGAGCTACTGGATGTAAGGGAAGACCATAGGTGTAGTGCTACCAGAGCTCACCAGAACGACATCTGCCACTTTTTTTTTCTTGCTTACATGATACTGTATGGCCCCAATCAGATGGAGCACAGTGCTTGCAGTTGGTTGCTATAGGCTGCTTAGGTGCCTCACATTTTAGGCCAATAAAACAAATGAAATATTCAAAGTTCACCTATTAACAGTTAATTGATGAGAAACGTGTGATGCAGACTCGCAGCTGCAGCAGAGACAGCGTGTAAGTGGACTGACTGCTGCATAATATTCTCAAAATGATGAAACTATTCATAAACTCAGCCTAACATTTAATTATGTGATCTGTTATAGCTGACTAATATATGTTAAACTTGCGCTCTGTTTCTTAAACAAGTAGCACTACACCTCTGGAGAAGACTGTTTATCTAATTTATTTATCTAATTTATCGACGCCTGATTCATCCAACAGGAAGATGATTCTGATTGTGGAGGGGGGACCTGCCTAAGCCCGTGTCTTTGGCCAATGCTTGGGCTCCAACTACTGCTGCTGTGGCTCGTCACATCTTCACAACATTCATGACCCCTACACACAGAGACACACAAATGCACACATTCATACACTTACAGTACACACTGATCATCATCTCATTTCACAAGAGGCCAGAAGACACTCCAGTTATGCCATCCAGGATGTATGCAGAATAGTTGCAACGAGACATTTTTATCAGCATTTCCATTCTGCAATGCCAAAGGGTGCTCATTCATTTCCTCCTCGTCATCTTCAAAAATAGAGACACATTTACTGTGCTCAGCTGCACTCATTTCCATGATATACTCCTTAATATTGGTGCAAGAGTAAGAGCTAACCAAACCCTTTAATTCTGCCTAATTTGTTTCTCTGATTTATTTAGCGGAGGTTGAAGAGTTGTCCCACTATGCCAACTGAATATCATTCAAAGACTGTATGTTCACTGACAGCGTTGATTTGTGTAGTTGTTGATATTGTTTGTTGCTTATTATTATATTATTGCGTATGAATCATTATGCTGCAATGATTGTTGATTTTGGCAACCAGTGCAACTATGAAGAATATCCCTTTTGTTTGAGTGTTTTTTAAATGTACTGTACCTATCTATTTATCGATCATTTCTTTTGTACTCAAAATCAACTTGCATTACGTGACTAGCTAGGTGTTGTATTGTAGCAGCATGTGCTCAGTACAGAGCTAAAGACAACACCAGTACTCTGACACCAAAGCTCCACACAGTACAAAGGATACACACAAACCTACTATGGAGAATCTGCAGGCTAGTTTATTTTAAGAGATTCCTCAGATGTGGGTGTGCATCAGTATTCAAGTTACGGCGTTAGCTAGGTAGACAGATATCTTAGATACCTCTCTGAGAAAGACGTGAGGTCAGAGAGCACCCATGCGATCAAATCCATTAGGGTATTACACTTTCAAATATATTTGTACTTGGTCTGACAGCTTTGGTTGTCTTCAATTTGATGCAGCAAATTCCCAGTGCCTACATAGTAGCTCAGACAGTCTGTTATCTGAATGAAGACATGCATCAGTTGTATTCCTACCATGTATGCTTCTATGCTAATGCTTGCTGCAATATAGCACAGAGGGCAGCCCTCACAGTGATATGTTGTGAAATGGGCCAAATCTGGTGCAGTTATTCTCATTTATGTGGCCCAGACCAACAGTAGAAACAACCAGTGTTTTTGATTGTGGGAGAGGAATATCTTTTCTTTGAAGGGGAGTGCATAAGACATTACATTATATGTCATTACAGTATAATGTGATGTTATGACATAAAGCTAATTAGTTTCTTTAAGTTTGATCTGGTCAAGTTGTCATAACAACGGCATTATTGGCTTGATTAATGTCAAGTTGAAAAACAATGTTATCTTTGAATTAAAAATGACATAATTGACTGAGTGACATTTAATGATAACAGGCATAAACATTTATGAAAGGTGTCATGACATGGTTATGACAGTGTAATGACAGTCTTATGCACACCCCATCAAATAAAGTGTTACCATTTCTTTTCCATGGTCAAAACAAAGCAAAACCAGACTTGAGCTTGGTTCCAACACCTCTCTTTATTAGTCCTGTTTCTGTTACCTTTCTGGATCACCAGACTCAGGAGCCAAGATGACTTGTGAATGAGATCAGCATAACAAAATGACTGTTTTTCTTTGTTTTCTTCTCCTCGCTGTTCTCCTCCTTATGCTTGTTTCCTCTTTGTGTTGCTCTATAAGTGCTGTGAAGCAGACGCTGAAGGCTCAGTGTCGAAACGCTGCAATGTCATGGGATGAGCTTGTTCTGTGTTTGAACGCTGTCTATGCCCACAGTCAGCATCAGGGCCTGTTGGAGAGACCTTGTAACACACTAATACCAGTGCTAATTTTGCATTGCCTTAATTTACCTTAACATGAGTCATAAAGATCATACATAATGCGTTTTACTTTCCATTTTTAGCCATTTTAACTGTTAAAGTTGAGTTCTCTCCACCTCGTCTTCATGGTGACCTGCTGGTGTTGAGTGTTCAGGTTATGCCTGTTTATCAAAGTCGCGTGTTGACTTGTGTTTTACCCCGGGGGTCCCGTGTCTATGTGCAGGCATGTGCGTGTCCCTCCGATATCTGATTGTGCTTTAATACTGTACATGAATTACTCTTTTGTGGAACTTGACTAGCCTGAATAAATTTTGTATACATTTGTACACTAATACTATTTAATGTATAAAAGAGAAAATTAAAGAGAAGAAAAATGTTTATAATATGGTGTTGATTATTGTGCAAATATAATATATTCACAATAAAAGTGTTGTATTGTTATGACCCAGGGTGCTCCTTTTTATTCTGTCACATCTGGCCACGTTGCTTTGGCTCCACTGGGAGCAGACCAAACATGTCATCCTTCCTGCACAAAGAGACAGCTGCTGAGACGGGGAAGTGCATCCGCATCTGTGTTTCACTGTGTCTGAGTTTATGTATGAAGTAAGTGTGGCTGACTGCTACTCTGTCATATAGCCCTGTACATTTTGATGTCACTGCCTAGTGACATCAAATCATTTAAAAATTTTGTGGTTGGGTGTGGTCAGAAGTGTGATATGTTGCACATGTAACCAAGCCCAACAGTGATGTCATGGCGTACTGACACACCCTGGGGTTACACATCACTGCAGGAAGGTGAGAAGTTAACAATGAGGGTCTATTACAACAAGACTTTCAGGAGCCTTAGAGGTGTCAATATGCAGGATTTGTTGGTTGCTGTTTGTAAACGCACCATTCAAAGTCGGCCCCTCCTCCCCAGCTTAACTAAAGAGAAAGGGAGAGAGACAGCAGCAGTGGTTGAGCGACCTACTGTACAGAGTGAATTAAAAATGGACTAAGATCCTATGTCCACCAAAGGGTTTTTTTTCCCACCTGAAAATTCCAGTGTTCTTCTGAAAATACTCAGCTGAAGAAGCACAGCAGTGTTTCAGCTGAGACGCTTTTGTTGTTATGATACTGAATTTCTACTGAAGTAACCAGTGTTGTGTATGAACACGCTGAAAGAGCAGCGTTCATTGAACATGGTCATATTTTTGGTGAACAGTGAACTAAACAAATGAACGACAGAGACAAAGCATGCGAATATGGACAGAAATGTCAGCGTGGTATAAAAACTTTGGTTGATCATACAGCATTAAGTGTATGAACTACACTGAAGAGTGGAGATTGTGTTATAGTGAGAAAGAGACTGATAGATTCGCGTTATATTTGCTGTTCTCTGTCTCGTCTCTCTCTTCATCTCCCTGCAGTTCTCATGTATTATGGGGTGTTCAGTTTGCACTGGAAAGTCAGAATATCAAGTCACCATATGGAAACTTTAACAGTATGTTGGTGTTCAAGTTTGCTGTAGTGTGAATTAGTTCATTTAAAAATCTGAGCTAGCTCTTTTTAACTGTGAACTTGCACAACACTGGAAGTAACAGTTACTTTGTTTCGCAAGCACCGAATTTTCCAGATAGTTTGTGTCATCAACAAATACTGAATGTAAAAATGTCAGTCTGTTTGCTGCTCTGGATGAGGGGAATGCTAAATTATGGTGGGAGGAGAATAAATCTGCTGGTGTATATGGGTTCATGATATTTGGGGGTGAGGAAACATCTCGGTGACTACCATTGTTTGGTTTAAGAGCTGACGTTGGACGTTGCCCATTTCAAGGAGCACAAGAAGCACCTAGTTTGCGGAAGCCTATTTGTTCCACCCCTCCTCTGCTGTGATTGGCTGTGGCTGGGTGACAAGTGACAGTGACAAGTGCAGGGTTTAACCCAAAGCTGATCATTTTTCAACTCTAGGTGGCCAGAAAAAGAAAAAAAAAAAACACTCAGTGCTCAGCACCTCGTTATGCTGCAGGCATTAGCAGAGTGTACTGTAAGTATGTGGTGTTCCCATTGAAACAATTCAAAAAAAAAAAAAAAAAAATACGCTGATGTCAGGAAAAAACACTTGGGTGGAAATAGCCCCTAAGCGATTCTGGAGAAAGACAGTTGATTGCTGAGTCTCATTCCCGTGTCGTCACATACTGACACTTTGGGTTGAGGTTGATTGATGAGTCATCTGCGCCACCAACCCAATGTGTCAGTATCTGACAACCTGGGAATAAGACTCAACAAACAACTATCTTTCTCCAGAATCACTGACACCCAGAAACATCACGAACACAGCAAAATAATGAGGAAATAAGGAAACGCATGCAGAGGGCACAGTCTCTGCAGATGCAGACACAACCACATAAGGTCATAAGTGATGAATGAGAGGGAATATGTTTTATGAATCTATATATTGTTTTTTTTTTTTTTAAGCAAAATCCTGTATAGTATGCCTTTAAACTAGGTATTCATATACTTACATGTAATGTGCTTACTGCTGAGGATTAATTAAATAAAATGCAAATGTTTGCAGTTTCAAAGAAGCTGCATTTTTCCCCCTAGTTTATATAATATACACCCAACATATGTATAAATCAGCCCAACATTTTTTAATCTCACTTAATGAGGTTATTTTAAACAATTTATTTCAGCATAAAAACACATTTGACCAAGCATGAGTGCCTATAGTACAACATTAATGCACAGTGGAAATTAACCCCCAGGAGAAAACTGTTTGCAGAGTTCTTCCTCTTTCATCCTGGAGTACAAACCGGTACAAACACACACCCACATGCATTTTCACATGAATACCATAGTGAGCAGGACTACAGAAGCTGCCTTCAAATGAAAAGCTTAGTTGTATGTATGATGACACAGCAAGGCAGTGTGAGTCCCACTGCGTTCTGACTGAGGTCTTCTCCCTGTGTTTCCAATTTTGTGACGCCTCTGGTAACATTATTGACTAAGACAGCTCTGCCATCCTCTGCCCGGAGCAGCAGCAGAAAGGCAGATGCTCACACCCGAGTGACAGACAGAGGATTTGCACATTACTTGTGCTTTACTAGATGGTATTTTTTGTTTATTTGATGGTAATCTAAGAATCAATATGCTCACAGGTTTAAGTGGAGAGTATAAAGACGTTTGTTTTTCTTGCAGATGTGTCAGACTGGGAGGTCTTCGTATGTGTGCTATATAGTGATATCTAGAGGGGAGGTTGTAACGGGATACTGTTGTAAATGGGAACGAGGTCGTAGCCTTTAACATGCCTGGCTTAAGAAGTTACAGACGTAGGAAAGGGACAAGTTCGACATCTCTTTTCAATTTGTAATTTGGATACTTTACAAGTCAGAAACCTACAACAAGAGAATAAATGAACATTACTTAAAATAAATGTTGCATTCATTATAAATGAAAATTAAGTTGGTTTTTTTTTCATTTTGGGGTTTTTCTGTTTTGTCTTTTATGCTTTATTTTTGTAGTTCTGGGCACCAATTCTTTTAACCAACTTCATTGCTGACATATGGGGCCACATTGTGCTGTGCAATCATGTCGTAACTGAGTCAATTCAGTACATGCAACAACTTCTCCTTTTCTCTGTCCTATTCTATTCTTTTAATTTCCCTAGTTGACAGTTAAAAGTAGTGGTACACATGGTTGGAGAGTATGAGGCTATGAAATGCAATAAAGGTTGTAGGCCAGAATAAAACCGTGGGATCGGAGTGATGGATCTCTCAAACCACTGACAGACACAAAGTAAGTCCATATTTTTAGCATGTCATTTAAACCATTTGTTTGGAAAAGAAAATAAAGTTGAAAAATCATTACTTAAACATTTTATTTTCTGGCGTAAACGGTTAGGGAGTCTTGAGAAAGAATCTTGATTGTTACGTCTCATTCTCAGGTTGTCAAATACCAACATTTTGGGTTGGAAACTCAGTCTGAGCCACCTGCATTAGAGACTCCTCCTGGCTCCGATTGGTTACTTTCATTCAGGTGAAGGGGATTCTTGCAAACACCATTAGGAACACTGGGAGGAGCAAGAGGGAACTGATTTTTTCACATCTTATCTGTCTCATGTACTACTGTCAGGATATAGTGACAGTTTAAGCAAATATGACAGATCCTTATTTGTATAAAAGTTACCTACTGGACCTTTAAATTCAACTTTTCACATCTGCAGTATCACAAAGTGTGCACATGTAGATTTACAAGTCAAAGGATGATTATACTAATGGAAAGTTTTGGTTCACCATTGTTTTTGCATCCAAATGAGTGGTTTAGTTGAATACTTGCCAGATTGGAAAAGTCTACTTTGACTTGTTCTTTTTCATCAAGATGTTAAAGCATTTGTTCTGGTATTGTTGTGATGTGATAAGCAGAACAATGACTTATACAACAGAGGCCTTTAATATGAGTGACCGTTTTTTTTGTTTGTTTGTTTGTTTGTTTGCTTTTTTTTTTAAATTTCGGAACCAAATGCAATTTTAATGCGTTTTCTGCCCATCAGCTTTTATTTTCATTCGCGGGTCAAATATGCATATTTCTGCAGAACACCATTAGTGTTTGGTTTCCCAAAAAAGAACATTTCATCCAATCTAAAGCCTTCGAAGCTGGAGCTGGATGACTCACTGGTGGTGAAGTTAAAGTCTGAGAGTGGTTTTTTGGGTTTGTTCCACTAATTGCAGGAAGTGACACATGAGATAGATGCTGCATCAACAACATGACCCGTGACTGGATCTGCAAGGATCAGCATGTCATTAGCAAACCCCTCTAAAGTTCATTAACATTATTTTGATAGTACTATAATATCTATTTGCGTAGAGTTTTACGAGCAAGCGCTATTTTTGAAACTGTATTGGAACTCAGTGACACTTTGATCGTACCATTAGCACTAAATTTAGCCTCAGAGCTCTCTGGATCTTCACCCCCCAGGGCAATCAACCCATGTCTGAATAAACTTCCCTCAATCTGGTAAATATAATGTGGTTTACATTAGCTGCAAGTTTTAATTGGCACCATTTGTTTTGTTTTTTTGTTTCTAATTATGAAAACACAAGTGTACAGTTCCTGTAAGCAAAGAACAGAGAGGTCACAGTTTTTCCGTCACCATAAAACACAGCAGGTCAGGGGCATCAGGGTCATTAAGGTTCTCTGACATCCAGTAAAAAAGCTAAACCAGTCTCTTACTGTGCATTGAAGTCGGTGACTGAGTGCATGGGTACATCTACTTTGTGTTTTCCTGTATGAGACATTTTCTTTCTCCCCAGACTTGGATCAAACACTATTTGCAGATAAATCTTTATGTTTTTGCTAACCATTATGGCAAAGGAAAGTACAGATAGCATCAAATGAGTTCTTAATCACAGAAAAGGATCCGAAATAGGCTTCAGATATTTTCCTGTCATTGTTCAAACTTTTTGGCACCTGTTCTTACAAACCCCCACCCGACCTGGCAGCAGTATAAGCCAAAGAAAACCTTAAAATATATTTGCAAATGGAGAGGCGAAAGATAATGTTAGACAAACTGAGGGTTGGGAAGAACACCAAACACAGACTTGGCGTGGATTATCAGGAAATGCCACAGGCTTTTTCAAACCCATAAACACAACCACACACTTGTCTGTTCTCACTACCTTTCTCTCTCAGATTGTAAGCAGGCTGTGCGTGTGTCTGAGTGTGTGTGTGCTCAGTGTGATTGGCAGGCGTAACACTGGAAAACTTTGTCCAGGTGAACAGTCTCAACGGGACACATTCCATTCCAGCCCAGATTGGAGATTGATTTGTGGATTTTCTCTGTGTTTAGAGTGGGGCCTAACATACATTAACTGGTAACATGAGGTGTTAGATTTGCGGGGGGCACACACACTCACCAAGGTTAAATTGTATATGTAATTCTCTTCATGGGATCAGGCATTTTGTTACTAAAGTTTTTTTTATAATGACATTTTATGGATAACACATTATAACCATAAGCTGTTTTAACCAACTGGGTACCCCCAGACCTGGGAGGTATACTTTTTTCATGTTTTGGGGCTTTATTCTATCATTCAGTTTTGTCAGGTCTTTATTATTCAATTTGTGGACTTCATATTATTGTTTTCTGTTTTATTAGTGCTTTTTTTAAAAATACCAGTGTGTTATTTATAGTAGATATAATTAATATAATGAATACTGAGTTCATGTTTGTCATGGGTCCTTATCCTATTTTCATTTTAAACAATATGCAAATAAAATCTCCTAAAATAATAATAATCTGTTGGTTTTTTTTTCAGATGGCATTAACCACATAAATAATGTTTTGAAGAGAAATAAGTTCACATTGTGCTACAGTATAATGGTTGCTGCTTACAGTAGTTTTGTTATTGTGGTCTCCACGGACCTCATTCAGTAGTCCTTACCGATACTCTGAGTTTTTGACTACTAATAGCAGAGTGGAGTTATCAGTGGATCCACACTTTGTAACATGCATGCATACAAAATGTATGAGCACACAGGTAACGTGATACACATTCCTGCTGCTTAGTTCAAGTGTTTTCACTGATTGACAGTTGCTGATAAGGCGAAAAGAAACTTAGATGTGCCGACAAAGGCAAGGAAGACCGCAAGGTAGCAACCTGTCACATTCCACTGATAACATCAATGCAACAGATGGTTTATGTCCCATTACAGTATGAACCTATAGTCTATACTCTCTCCCTCTAATATAAACAAGGACTGTGACAGTATGGATTTTTTCTTCCCACGGTGAAAAGGCTTCACAATCACACAGAAGCAAGGGGATGGCAGCAGCAGACTGACAGTGACAGTACTGCTCATAGCAGAGCAGAAACTTAAAAAAGGTAAATGTAAATGTACAGTTATTTACAATAAATGTAAATGTATGTGTGTCAGTTAATACACGGTGCAGTTTCTCATGACCAAGAAAAGTTTTGTCTGTTTTTCCCCAACCGCTGGAAAAGTGAAGGGGGTTAGTCCTGCAGTAAGCTGAGTCAGACGGGCTAACAATAGCAGTCCCATTGAGCCTACACTGCAGATGAACTGTAGTGTCTGAGACTTTGCAAATAAACCAGAGGTTGAATCACAATGGCTTTAATTTTTCCCCTAGTGCTGCCAGCTGGCCAAAGTGTCCAGTTATCTAATTTAAGATCTACTGGGTGGATTGGGACAGATATTCATGATCCCCAGATGATAAACATCAAATACTTTGGTTAGCATACTTAACATGATGACATTTGTTGAGTAGCACTTAACATGAAGTACAACAGATGTGGATGGGAATGTCATTATTTTTGCATGCGTTTGCTTGTAAACCAAAGTGCTGAACAAACTGAAATTTTGATGTTTCAACACAAAAGGTCTTTTATATTAATAATCCTTTGGGGACAATGAATGACTTTACTAGATTTT
This sequence comes from Lutjanus argentimaculatus, assembly GCA_034769285.1. Taxonomy (NCBI): domain Eukaryota; kingdom Metazoa; phylum Chordata; class Actinopteri; order Lutjaniformes; family Lutjanidae; genus Lutjanus; species Lutjanus argentimaculatus. Next base: position 13,115,689 of record JAWZSL010000012.1, on the reverse strand, counting down.
GCCCCAGTTCATCTATTAGATGTCAAGATATTTCACTTGATAAGTAAAAACTTTGGCCAAATGCTCAGTCAGGGAATCACTTAAGTCAATGGAATTCATTCTCTGGGGGGCAATGGATGTTAATTTCTATGGAATTTAACCTGCTGGTGGTGCTAGAGGAAAAGTCAGATGGTCATTAAAGTAATTGAGATTCATCTTCATTCAGTACGACTTATACCGGGCCAGAAACGGGTTTGTTTGTTTCTTTGTTTGATTTTTTTTTCCATGTTCCGCGAAAATATGCTCACAAAACTGGCAAGATAAATGTGAAAAATAGATATACATGGAAACAAGAAAGATCAAAAGGGAGAAAGGGAGAAAAAAATTCTCAGCCTACTGTGGTTGCACAGACTTTGGCGAGTGTTGTCTTTCTGGCAACTTTGTTTTTGCAGAGGAGTAAAGTAGTAAAACTTTAGCAGCTGGCTTCTGAAGACCCCACACAACATGTTTATGTGTTTTTATGCTTCAAGTTACCTGTGCGTGTCTGCTGAATCACTCAGGTGGGCTCTGAAGACCCAGGCTGCCTGCTGTTCCGCTTGCCCGACGCCATGTTCACCATCAACATGTTAATTACACGTATGAGGTCTGACACAGACACATGTGGGATGAAATGTACCTGCTGCCCCAGAGCAGCTTTTTTCCCCCTCAGTCCTTTAATTTTACCGACCAGCCTCCCTCCCCTGTGTGTCTCCAATTCTATGTGAGTCATGTGGGGGTAAATTAGCAGTAAGCAGCAGACAAGACGAGCTGACTGTTCGCAGATGTGTAAGAAATGAGGAAACACAGGTTTAGGCACTATTTTAAGACCGCTCTCCCCTTTCCCCTTGTCCTCAGGCAGTGTTTGGTTTCCTATCTAAGCTTTATTTTGTGACCATGTGGTATATTCCTTTGTAGTGATAGATGCTTGGAATTCTACAGCATGTCACTTCAAGTGTTTCACTTGTAGTTAGATTATAGTTTAGTCTCTTTGTGTAAGTGAACTGTTTAAACACACTACTATAGATATCCTCAATGATTAGACTGGATTTCATGGAATTCAGTTCATTGTGTGTGATTAGTGACTAATGTTATGTTCAGTTATTTTCAGGTTCTAATTAACACATCCCAAAGGGAAATATAGACACCACTACAGACCACTGTGGTCAGGAAGGTTGTTTCATAAATAAACAATATCTGAAACTAGACAATAGTACAAAATAGTCCTTCTTTTACAATACTTATATAAACACATAAACAATATAGGGTTGTGTATGTAAACCTGACCTATTTGTGTGCGTTTTCCAGTTTGTTTCAGTTTTGTGCATTTTTGAGTGACTGACATCTGCTGTCAAAGGGCCGGCACAATAGGGTGCATGTGGGATGTTGATGTATTTGCGCGACACACTTTATGTGTACCATGTTAAAGGATGTGTCATTTAAACAGTTATGGTTTGTGTGGATATACAAACTCACAAGGCCATTTTGTTGATGAATTGTTCCAAGGTTCTGTCACAAATGTTCACATCAACTCCCATAAACACAGGAGGACGGACGGACAAAAGGCTGAATGAGGACTGTGCACTGTGAACTGGACGTGTACTGCTGATCTAAAATGGTTGGTATGTCTTAAGACTCAATATCTTGCAACATAACAATTATCCTGTTAAAGGAGGTTAGAATTTGAAAAGTTGCATATAATGAGAAACTGACTGCAGACTCATGATATTTCTTTTCAAGTTCCCATGAAGTATGTTTTTTTTATTACTCTATGTGTCAGCCATATGCCAGGATCTGGCCAATATCAAAATAGTCATATTGTAGATATTCTCTGGTATTTTTTAATGGTATTTCAGAGTTTGTTTTTTTCTTAAAACTAAAGATTAAAGATTGTTGATGACTCATCTTGCACTCAGGGGTATACACTAAATTTGCATCCAATGAGACGCTTTCTTGCTTATGACACAGCAGAGCATGGAAGGAGAATACATCTGTTCACCAGAATGGACTTCACTGTTTCTGGTGAACGGACTCTCACCGTACAAAAGCACAACTTTATAACTTTAATCTCTGATTTGGGTGAAACTGGATCATATTTTATGGAGGAAATATTTTCTGATTTCCCCTCTGATGTCCTCCAGCTGCTCAGCTTCAACTCCCAGCGATTTAATTACAGAGCTTTCCTGATGGACTGATAGCTTTAGCTTACTTGTTGTTAAAGTAGTTCAATGGCATTAATTACATAACTAAGAATGTTTTGAGCAGCTGGAACATGACTGGTCGCCAAGTTAGAACAAAACTGGTCCCAAGAGGAACACACAGCGTTACTGGTTACTGTAAACCTAATCAATATCTGCAACAAGTCTGTCCCTAGCTGCATCTTTTACAGAAAACACTATACTAGCTGTTTCATGGGAACTTTTAAGGACCACTGTGTAGGATATAGTGGCATCTAGTGATGAGCTTGCAGATTGCAAACACCTCATCTTACTCTCCCTTTCCAAGTATGTAGGAGAACCTACAGTGGCCGTAAAACTTGCATAAAACGTGACAGGATCAATCTGGAGCCAATGTTTGGTTTGTCCATTCTGGGCTACTGTAGAAACATGGAGGTGCAACATGGTGACCTCCTTGGAAGAGGACGTGTGCCCTCTGTAGATTTAAACAGCATATGCTAAGGTATTGAAAACACAACAATTCTTCAGTTTTCAGGTGATTATATACTAATGACACCCACCAATAAGTCATGATAAATCTTACACACTGGACCTTTAAGTTTTACAAGAGGACTGTTCAAAAAATAAATAAATCCAAGACAGTCATGCAAACATGAGATCTTTGTTAAATTTGGGATGATTCAGCTCATCAAAGATGAGTCATTAGTAAGATCTTGCTCTCGAATTTCTGTAATTGATAGTGTAAGTTTCAGTGTGTCAGAGACAATGAGAAAAGCAGTTGTTTGTTGTTAGAGGGTGAATTATCTGAAAGAAAAATCAATGGCATATTGAGTGGTTTATATCTGTCATGGTCCTCTGATCCTCTTTAATGCTATTTCTAGGGATGTGTTGGTGACTCAGTCTGCTAATGTGCATGATAATGAAGATGTGTTAAAACTCCAGTTTTGCATTTTTGTCCTCGGCCGACTCTACAGCTTTTTTTTCACCGTCGCAATATGGAAAAATCAAATGGAAATGTGACCACAGGGCTGCAATAAAAAAATAGTCTGGTTGTACATACGTTTTATCAAAGAAGCCATATTTTCAAACTGTTTGTATGGACAGATTTTGTGCGTACGCAGTTTATTTGTGTTACCCGTAACTGTCAGCAGATCTCAATTACGAGCAGTGACTACACATGCACTGACAACAGGAAGTGTGTGTTTGTTTAAAGGAAGGATCTCTTGACACAGTATCTGTGTTTACAGCATCGAGGGCCACCACTGTCATCACTAACCCCTACACACACACACACAACCCCTACATGTCTGTCTTTTCTCATTAGAGTGAAATACCTGCTGCTCTGCGCTCCCTTACTTCCTCAATCTGAGTCCCTTTCCACTTCTTATCTCTGCATGTCCCACTCAAACTATCTGTCCCCTATTCTTGTCATCCCGTCTTTCAATTTTCCACTTCACTCCATCTCTCTCGTACATAAGGTCATACGACTGAAATCTGGAAGAGAGGCAGGAGAGATTAGAGGTCACAATGAGCTCTAACTAATTTGCTGCAGATGAAATCTTGCACATATGGACACATACACACACACACATGCACAGAGGAGTAGCAGTATACAACACATGACTCACACGATGCACACAAAACTTCCAAACAAATCTGCAGGAAGTCTGTCTATTAATACTCCACACACTTCACAAATACGCACCCAGACAGAGCAGGCTTGTGCACACTGGTCTGTATTGTACTTTCCTGCTACAGTCAATCCATTTTTTCCTCATATTGCTCCTCATCTACACTCTCAGTATCAACTTCTTCATTCTCCATATCATCTCCATCTCCCACTGAACTTCCTCCCTCCATTACCAGCTGCATGAAGATATGAAGTTTCTGGCAATAACCAGCCACAGATGTGAGGAGTCCTGAATGGTGACGGCACTCATATGTGCGAGCAGTGGGGCTACTGGGTCTCTCTAATTTCCATCCTCCTAGCAGAAGCTGTGGCTCACTCAGACGCAGTGAAAACACCCACTGGATTCTTGCTAGGAGAGTCAGTAATGAGATTGTGGTGATGAGGGCTTTTTTGTTGCGAGCTCAAACTGGTGAAGGTTATCCAGTCATCTGCTGCTCGTTACATTCGAGCATGCGTGTTTGTGAGTTTGAAACGCAGAAGAAAGAGAGTTTTGAATGCATGTTTGCCTGCAGGAGAGAGTATATGTGGTTGCGTTGCATGTGTATGTACCGTTAAAGGAAGGCTGGAGAGAAAGAGAAACAAGGAGACTTGTGCTCCGCTCCAGTGAAAGTATCTGACTCATGGCTGATTGTTTATTATTGCGAATGACTCCGTGGTCCTCTCAGGAAGCCGCAGGAGCATTACTCACTGAGCCAGAGAGAAGATAGAGATGGAGTCAGTCTTTTCCTGCATATTTATCCACCTATTCCTCTGTTATGTTTTGTGCACATGGTGTGAGTTAAAAGAAAATACCGGGAATCCCCACGACGCAGTAACTCTCAATCTAACACTGATAGTTAATGTAATTCCTATTTACCGTGCGCCCCATCCAACTGTCACTGGAGGACAGGAGTGCCGCCTGGTGACATTAGAGACGTTTAGAGAAAATGCTAAGGCCAGCTAAGTGTCACGTCTCCTATCTCATGCTGTCATCGCTGGAAATAGAGATGACACTCAGGAGATGGATTGGGATGTCTTGTCCTCATCCACCCCCCACCAGCAACTTCACTTCTTATCTGGCACAGGGGGGAAGAAGGAAAGCAGCATAAACAACCCCACACACTCCTCCTCCCACCCCTTATTTTACATCCCCACTGAGTTTCCCGTCGCTGACAAGTGCCTGCCAATATCTGTTTCATTTTGCACACACTGCTGCTTGGTGATCGTGGAAGACAAAAAGATACAAGAAGATGACTGAGTGGGATGTTGCTGTGTGACAGAGACAGGGATGGGCAGAGAATAAAAACAATTATTATTATTAAATTCTCAAACTTTTCCACAAAGATTGATAGTGTGTCTCTCTCAGGAGGACATATTTGATAATCTAATGTGTTTCTGTGGTAATAATAATACTAATAATACTAATACTAATAATAGTTTTTGGGGGCCAATGCTGCAACCGAAACAGGGGAGTAAAAAAAAAATTCAGATATTGATATATCAGTGTAAACATAGGTTTACATTGACACAATTGACAGTTATAAACAGCTGATCAACTTACAGTGTAGGACCAGTCATCACTTGTTGTAGCCAAATTACAATGTTCCACTCGTCTTGCACTCCTGCAGTGCTATTGCAGCCTGACTGAGCTTCCCAGAAGTTTGGGGAGGAGGGGGCAGGGGGAAACAATTCTCTTAAACCATATGTCATATATTTAATAGGATTTCAACCTATTAATTACACCATCTATGGCTCTAACTTGCTATTTGAACTTCAGTACATATTTTTGGAAGTGTAACTGTTATTTATTGTTCCTTTAACACACGGGAATTTTACAGTTTAACATAAATCTTATTGTCTCAAATAATATCAGGACCCTGAAACAGTAAACTTTCACCATTATTTTTTTCACAATAGTTAATAACTATAAATGTTAAAAAAAACACACACAAATAGAGCAAGTTATATGTAGTATTAAACTTAAATCAAGAAAAATTATCAATTATACATAAAATCGTGCCTATAAAGCCAACAAATAAAAACAAACTGCATTAAGTTCTGTTTTCATATCAGTGCATATTGGACAACTACATAATATGTCCATACTGATATAGACCAACATAGCTGTGATAAGCCAATATCAGGCTGATAAAATTGGCTGACCGATATATCAGTCAGGCTCTAATTCTGACTTCTACAACTCCTTACAACTTGTATGTAACATGCTGTTTTGTAGATCGTCTACAAGTTTTGAATTGTATAATTGGGAGGACACAAAGATGGTAGAAAAAGTTTTAAAAAAAAAAAACAAAGAAAGAGAAAAGCAGAAGGCAAAGGCAACTGACATTAGCATCACACTAACAAGGGTGTGAAAATGATGTTGCCATATTCAACACTGTTACTGAAGCTTTGGCAGTGTTGTCACATGTGACATTAAGACCAATAAAGACGCTTAATTGAAAAGTGAAGGGGCTGCAGATGGATAGAGAGATACAGAGAGAACAGAGAGAAACAAAAGGCGAGAGCAGAGGGAGAGAGAGAGAGATAAAGTCATGCACACGCACGGCGAGGGAGGGAGGCGAGGAAGTACTTAGAGAGGAGACGCATCATCTGTGCAGTGGTGGAAGCAACATCTCCTCGGTTGCAGTCCGACAGCGCAGCAAACAAACAGCGTTTACATTTGTCTCTGAAACTGTTGCTTTGAGACGCCGTCATGTGGATTTACACGCTGATTTTGGGACTCTTCGTCATTTCTTGTTCTGGTAAGTTTGGCTGAGAAGCAACTGTGCTCGGGTCCCTGACGTCTGTGGAGCTGGTGCTGAACGCATTGGTTCTGCGCTCCGTGCAAAACAGACTGTCAAACATGAGTTAACAGAGGATTTCTTAATGTAACTTTATTACCTCCTGTTGTTTGTAGTCTAATATTCCGTCAATCCATCTGGAACATGAGTCTTTACAGTGTATGTGAGGAATATTTGTATCCTTTTATAAAATTAGCCGTTAATTTCGCTTCTAATTCTAACAAGATAGTGCAGTTAAAGTGATTCACAGTAACATTTCTTGAGTTGTCCATTCCAGCTTGTGTGACGAGAGGAAACAATGCTTTTAGTTTGCCATTATTGATGAACCAGCAGAGGCTTTTTAATCTCAACTCTTGCTGTAGTGCGCATTACACCGCAGAGGGACGCATTAAGACATACATTATCTGTCTGGATCGGGAGATAAATACACTCTATGATGAAGTGAATGGATACACTAACCCACTGTCCCACAAAATGACCCATATTAAAATCAAATTAGTGGTTCAGTCATCCTGTATAGTCCTAACAGAGTGCGATTTTGCGGCTCATTGCGTGTAGGCACTCAGGCAGACAAACTGCCGAGCCGGTAGAGTCAAGTTGAGGATCGGACAAACATGATGCCTCCGGTCCTCTGCGATCCTCAGGTTGTTCACTACATCAGCAAACAGTAAATATTCGCTCTGATGTCTGATATATTTCTGTTGTTTAGATCACATGATGACAGCCTTTCGGGCACCTTTCCATCAGAAACCCCATCAGATTAAGTTGTTTTTTTTTTTCTTTCTGTTTTGATAGAAGCACTTGAATTGACTGAAGTGCATATAGCCTCGGCAGAGAGTAGGAGGAGGAGGCATGAGTTTGCAGTCTAAATGTAAATGTCTAACTGGCTCTTTGATTTTGCAGAAAACCTGCCAACAACAGACGGAACATACAGATACTGTGTTCCCTCACAGTGTCTCTGTGTTTGTGTGTGTGTCTGTAGTGTAAGTTTGTGTGTCAGCCCAGGTTTCATTGGGGGCAGTGATAAATGACTGTGCATCCTATTAGCTGCTGTAGATTAATAACAGTTAAAGTAGACTAATTCACACATTGGAATGCAGTTGCCCAGTGTTCTCAGTCTCATTAGCAGATTATCCACACTGTCTCTTCAGACCACAGATAGGGCTTTGCTGAAGTGTTTGTGTGCATGTTTAATAATAATAATTTTTCAATTGTCCTTTATATTAAAAGAAAACAGTAGGGGAGCCTGGGATGGTAGTAACATATTTTAGTTTGAGCATCAGTAACCCAGTGGTTGCTCTCTCAAACTTTGATACAGGGTATCAAGATTAGTCTTGTACAAATAAAACTCACTTGGACATGAACTACAAAATCACAGATAATGTGAGTTAATGCAAATACAAAGAGTTACGATTGTTAAAACTTACCCCACGACAGGTGTGAGTTGTAATACTAGCTGGGGATAGATGTAACATGAGAGATAATTTACTGAACTCATATAAAGAATAAACAGTTTTGAGTGAAGTGACTGAAAGTGACTAAAAACACTTTATGTATGTCCTGAGTGGGCATGTGTCACATGCAGTCACAGTTGTGCAGATGTACGTGGCGGGCCGCTGGGGTGCAGGCATTGTGGGCCCAGAGCTGACAATGTGTGCACCTGACCCACACTTCTTTTAGCAGAAATTCTCATTTTAACAAGCTGTTACAACTATACCCACCCCAAGCAGCTATTACATAGCTAACTGTTTTAGCATGTGGGCTTGAAGGTAGTACTGGTGCAAAGAATCAAATTAAATTATAGGAACTGCTTCTTTAGGTATTGTAAGTCAAACCATTGTATCTACAATACAATAAATGACTTTCTTACCTGAAAATTGTTGGGTGTTACAACTGACCCAGTGTTACAACATTCCCCAGTCTCCCCTACATATTAAAGATAAAATAAAATAACAAACCATAAAGTAGGCAAACTTACCTGCTGTAATGATGAGGCTAATGTACATTATTATCATCAGAGCTTTTGGCCTTTTAGAGCAGACAAGTTATTAGACTGCCTGATAAAACTGACTGCTCATGGACATTTTATGTAATTGTGTATCAGAGGGCAGGAGAAATGCGCTCCAGGACTATCAGAAGACTGATGGTGTACAACTGATTATCGTGTCTCTTGATTCCTCTCACCTGACCAAAAGCAAGAAGCTGAGCATGGCTAAGTGTGCCAAAGCATGCAGCCGCAACAGGAGACTCCCTTTCACCTGCAGGTATGTCTGCTCTTATGGTAATATCATTTCAGCTGCAGGTAAGGAAACTCTCTGAAAAGTGATGGTTCCTCAAGTACCTTAATTATACTTTTGTTTTCACAGGTATAATACATGGCTGTCTGACTGGTTTAGCAGGCCTCCTAAGTGCTTTGCATGCTCATGTAATGGCGGTGTTAATTGCCATGCTGCATCAAGAAGTTACATAAAACTGACCATTATGTACTTCACTCTCCCTCTGTTCTGTCTTGCTCTTTTCCTTTCCTCCTTATTCTCCAGAGCGTTCCTCTATGATCATAAAAACAGGAAATGCCAGTGGCTGTCGTTCGACAGGAACTCGCCAGGAGTTCAGAGCCAACAGGACTTCAACTACCAACTCTATCAAAAGAAAGGTGCCATCTACTGTTCCACCTCTGTCTCTCTAGCAGCTGATACTATGGTGTCTCCCCTGTCACCAGAGCTTTCAGAAATACATGTCTATCAGGTTTACAATTTACAATTTATATAGGCTTACTGTAGTTCAATTTATATGGTCTCAGTTCAAATCAGAAACAGTGCTTTAGTGTACTCCTTCAAAAAGTTGAGAAAACTCAAAATTTCAATTCAATTTTTGAGTTCTGAGCCCAACTCAAATGCTTAAGTTTTGAAAAAGTTTTACTGACGAATGGTCTTATGTTGAGATCATCTACTTTTCTTCTTTAGATAAACTTGAATCCAAAGAAAAATCTCCTCTGGCTTCTTTTTAATTAGCTAACATGCCACTCACTGTAACTTTGCTTGTGAAAATGTAAAAACATAATTTTATCTGATGTCATTGAGTCTGACCCAGTGGCAGGCATTAAGAACGACTATATAGAAATAACCATCTTCCTGTGGATGGTCTCATTAATTTATGTAGGTCACAAAGAGGCATCAGAATTCAATTGACACTGTTTTCATAACCAGTTAAAAACTCCTTGTAGTAGCTTTAATATTTTCAATTAAAACCATTTAATTTTCAGGCACCCAAAAAATAACAAATAAGGTTCAAAGCTTGCTGTGACCAATTTTTGAAAAACAGTTGCTTTTTTTTTTTTTTTGTTTTGTTTTTTTTTTTTTTTTTTTTTTTGGAGTTTCTAAAACTCAAAGATTCAAGTTTATCTAAAGACAAAAGGGAAATTATTTAAATTAAAGATTATAAATTGGCAAAACTTTTTATAAAGTTTATTTCAAAACTCAAAAATCTATTGCAGTAAATTGGCTTGAAATTTTGAGTTGTCTCAACTTATTTTCTTACAGTGATTTTGTTTTAAAATATGCAGAAAAATGTCATAACTCTATTTTCACAGTGATTCGTGAACGTTTAATCTTAAGGAAGGGCAAGGACTATTGTCATGTTTATTGTGTCGCAGCACATTATGGTTCATTTTCTGTCATTAAGCAGTGTTTGTGTAAACGGTGGAAACCCCCACCCCACTTGACTCTGGCCACAACAGTGAACGTGCAAGCTGTGTAGCCTACTTTACTGGATCCAAATGTTTAGCAGAAGATTAGGAAAACAGATTCGGCTTTTGGCATTGTCGCGGCCTTGTTAAGCTCCGCATTATAGCTGAACATCTCTTTCTGTCTGTTTTCTTCATCACCCATACTGGCTCTGTCTGTGTACACAACACTGTGATCAGGTTGTTGGCTCAGCTCACTTGCTCATTCTGTTTTACTGTCATTTTGTCTTTCCTCTTCCTCCCTCTGTCTGACTGTTTTTCAGACTATGTCAGAGAGTGCATTGTGGGTACAGGTCAGAGCTACAGGGGGCGGAGGTCGGTGACAGTGAGTGGGATCTTGTGCCAGGCCTGGGCCTCTCCCATCCCTCATGAACACAAGTAAGAATCTGTATTTTCACCACAATGTCAAACAAAGTAGTGTAAAAGCTGCTTCTTACTATTAGTGTTGGCCTGTGATGCAATTAGCTAGTAGCTAGGGGCGAGTCTGTGCATGTGTGCATGTGTATATGAGTATGATATATTAGGGGTTGATTAGGCTCGTGGGAGCAGTCATTCATCAGAACTGACCTCATTGTAACGCTTTACAGAGTCACAGATCATTTCCTGCTGTGAACCTACTGTTTATCTAGGTGTGTGTGTGCATGTATGTGTGTTTTACTGGGATTAGGATCATATCTAATATGCAGCCTTTGGTTAAGCTGTAGGTACATTCCCCAGCTAAATTCTCAGCTAAAGCTCCAATATGCAGGCGGACTCTCTGATACAGTGTAGCTCTCAAAAGTAGAAAGAGCCAATTAACTGGAGTTTAAAAACAAAGGATGCGAGTGAAGCAATGCCTTCTATAGGATTATGAATGCTACATTAGCACTGATCTGTAGTAATTGCCTGGTAAGCAACAAGATAACAGCATTTATCCTTTACAAAACTGTCACAGAGTATTAAGTCTCAATCAAGTCTAGTGTGGATGTAGTTTATCTAAAAGGATAGGCCTGTTTACTGCACTAAATCATAAAATGACCAGAAATAAAGAAAACATGCTGAGTTGAAATAATAGCTTCTTCGACAACCATGCTACAGCCAGTATGAAATTTCCATTCTGGTCTGGGACATCTGCTTTTGTTTGCCCGTTTAATGTTTATTTGAGTCAAAATTAATGCTGAATGTTGCTGAACATGCTGTGGTCTGTTTATTAGTTGTTGGGAATCATTAATGATCTTTTAGAAGGAGTAGAGTAGTGTTTAACAGTTTAACTGAATATGTTGATGTAGTCTGGCAGGCAGTAAGACAGGCAGTCACTGAACTCCAACTCCACTGTATATTTTTGGAGCATTGGGCTTTTGTCGTGGGGATAACAGGCTTCATACAGTCTGACAGATTTACAAACAGATGATCAATTTACAGTGTAGGACTCGCTGTCATTTGTCATTGTCAAACTACTGTATGATGTTGCACTTGTCTTGCCTGGCAGGTTTAATGTTCCTGCTGCCTGCAGGCAACTGGCCTAGGCGTAGAGTTTGGGTAAGAGGGGGCGGGGGTAAATAACTTGTTTCAACCATAGATTGTATAGTAAATAAGGATTTAACCAGTTTAATATGCCATCTTTAGCACTCATATATGGATGGCAGTAGTCCATTTTTGCATGCTAGGGTCTTCCATAATGTAACAATATGACACAAATGACTCTACAGCTTAAAAGAAAATACATTACATGGCATCCACTTAAAGGTATTCAAAGGTTTTCCTTTGGAGAAGATGTACAGTATATCATTTTCTCTTCCTCATCTTCTATCATCGTCAAAGACTCATTTCTGTGGTGACTATGCAGTGCAGTGTTTTGTGTCAAGGGGTTGCTGGAAAAATACTGAGGAGAACTGAGCAGGAAATGCCATGAAAATAAGGACAGAGTTTATCGTGTGCCAGATATTAATAACCATCAGAGAACCTTAAACACGACACCTCATTTTAGACCCTTTTTGAAATCTCTGAACCTCACGCTACCTCGTTCCTTCTCCACTCCCCTCTCCTCAGAGGTATTAAATGACTTTGAAAAGCTTTGTAGTGAGTTGTCGCTGCATCAGACGAATCAAAGAGGGCAGTGTACGTTTGTACCTCCAGTGAACCTGCTTTATCAGTCCGCTATTAATGTCTCTGTAGATCAGGTAATTAAACCCAGAAGCTTTGTATGTTTTATCAGTCAGCTTACAAGCATGGGAAACTCTGACTGACGCACACACACACACACACACACAGAAGAACAAATTGCATTTTTATCAGTGAAAGGTTTGTCCTTTTTTGATTGCCCAGTGAAGGCCTTCTCATGTCTGTCCCTGTCATTACCCTCTCCAAGAGAGAGACTGCTTTAGGACCTTATCTTTTCATCATCATGTGGAAAAACACAGCTTGAGTCAAAGACCTTGCGAGGTCCATCATCACAACTGGTGACCATAGCCATGTGCTGGCCTGATGTAGAAGATATGAGTCATTTGTCAAAGTGTTTACACTACAGTCACAACCAGCCTCATGGAAAACTAACATTGCTTCTACATATTATTGTGTTTTCTCTCATTAATAACATCATGTCATCGATAGACTGTTCGACCCTTTAGCGTTAGCATAGCCATCAGTCACTTTTACACTTGTTAGTTTTCACTGGTCATGTTGAGAGGCAGGTTTCAGTCGTCAAAGTAGCAGCGAGTTAAAGCAGCATGAGTGGAGGGTTTGTCATTCTGCCAGAGATAAAAAAGAAACTGTGGCCTTGGATTTTCAAAAAGAGGTTGCTCTGCATGCTAGTTGAAGCATTTGGCAACCTCTCTTGATACATGTGTCTGTTTGTGTAACTGCGGCTCTGCTCCTGACAGATTCATGTCCAAGAGGTTCAGGAAGAAGGACCTGAGAGAAAACTACTGTCGCAACCCAGACAACTCCACCGTTGGCCCGTGGTGCTTCACCACTGACCCTCGACCACACCTCAGACACCAGGAGTGTGGCATACCACAGTGTTCACAGGGTAGGCTACACACACAGACACTCAAAATATATCCATCTGAGCGGGCATTCGTCTTAAAATGATGCCCATTTCACATTGCAAATTGCCTCACCAATTAAAGCTTGATAGTCTGAAATGAGCTGCAGCAAATTGGGCAATCACATGCCTTGGACTAAGCAATGCTGGCTTTAACTGCGCTCCATTCTACATCTGTCTGCATATATGTGTGTGTGGGGCACAGTTTTTTTATTTTCTGAGGCCAGCTGCAGCTGTTTCCAGGTGTGTGGTTCAGTTTATGCTGTCCTCTCTCATTCCATCAGATTCAGCTTTCGTAAATGGTTTGAACCTAAAGAGGCTGGTGTTGGAATGTTAGAGGATATTAATCCCCTGTCGTCTCCTATAGATGAATTGTTAGATATTTTATCCAACATAGTAGGAAGCTGTTGAGTTTGAGTTATGGGCTTGTATAAGGGAAAGTTTGATATTTATCTGGCTGTGATGAAAGAAAAAGACTTTCCCATCAGTGTTTCAGCCTCTATGTTATATCACACAATATTACTGTCAAGCACAGACGTCTTCCTGAAGACGAGGATGATAATGACCTCTGTTATCTAATCCCTGGGGATTCGTGCTGTCAGAGGGGTTGTTTCCTCTGCATGTATGACACTGGCTCACGTTAATGAGGAACCAGGCTGTGGGTCGATAAGACAGGATGGGAATCCTTCTTGCTCTCAGGCTCACATATGGTGTCCCACTGGGTTATCACAAGTTGTACAACAGAGATAATGACTTTTTATTTTGATAGAATGCCTGCGCACATTCAGACAAAAATGACTTGGAGGGTTTCTCCAGAAATTAGCTGGTCCTAATAGGAAACATACACACAGACACGCAAGCACGGCGCGTGCAAAACACACATACACATGCAGCCAGTTGTACCAAATGTGCTCTGTCATGACGGCAGTGGACTCACAAACATCTGTTTCTAATCTGTATGTTCTCTGCTGTTTACACTAGATAGTGTGTACTGCTCACTATGAAAACAAAAGGAGCCTTTACTACATCAAAGAGATCCTTCCCTTTGTTAGTGTGACACATAATATGTGCTTCAGTACATTAATGTATTTATACTCTATATATTGTCTAAACTTAAAGAACCAGTATGAGGATTTAGTGGCATCTAGTGGCAGTAGTGGAAGAACTACTCAGATCTTTTACTTTTTTATGCTGATATATAATATTGTTTAATACATGTATAGATTAAACATATTGATTCATTAATGTGTTCATCCCTTTAATGCTGCAGATGGTAAAAGTGGAGCTAATGACGTAGAATCGAATTGAAAATTGAGAATTGTACAAGCTGTTCGTAAATGCACCTGGACGATACCAAGAAGTCAAATACCAACGCTTTGAGTTGGTAAAACGTCCCAAACACAGTGAAATAATGAGAAAATAAGCAAATATAGGCAGAGGGTAGGGTCCCTGCAGATACAGACACCACCACACACTTCTAGTAGAACATATGTGATCATTAAAAGGCATTGTGTTTATATGAGTCTATACTTTGAGTCTATAAATGTTGCATATTAGACCTTTAAAGTACTTTACACAGCTTAATCTTTAATAATACATCCTAATTGTGTGATGTTCAGATAACATTTTTTCCTTCACGATACTGATACTGATAAAAATATATCACTATTTTTTTACCAGTTTACAGTATACGACTAACCCTGAGTGGATGTGATACGATTGTTGTCATTGTTGCATGGCCTGGTTAAATTGTTTGTAGAACATAGAACATGACCTGGAGGGAAAAAAGTGGCATGCATGATGCTACTGTGAAGAAGCAGGGTCCTGTTTTGGGGTTAATACATTACGTGGTATCAGATTAGTGCATATACTTGCGTACTTACCAATAACAATACCAGCATTTTAGGCTGTATTGCAGGGATCTACCAAAATAATTTATTTGTTCGTTATATTTTGTGTTAATAATCAGAATCTTAAAAGTAACTCATAAGCAAAGCTTTAAAATAAATGTAGTGCAGCGAAAGTAGAATATTTGCCTAAATGTACTTGATCCCTTTCCAACTCTGTCTAGTGGTGAGATTGCAGGTTGAGGGAGATCTGACAAGTATTTATGATGGGCTTTATTGCAAAATGTTGCGTAACCACTTTGGGGCAGAAAATTATGACCTAAAATGTATTAAAGTGAATGATCCATTATGCTCAAGTTTATTGCTTTGTCAACCCATAACTACGCTACTAAAAGTATAATGATTTATTTTCATTCTGTGCTCTCAATCATTCAGTTGATTTCTTTTTTTTTTTTTTTTTGTCTCATTGTGACAGTTAAGACCCACCGATACAGCAAAGAGAGGATACTGAATTTTTGATTTTGTGTTTTTTCTAAGCTGTTTCTCTGTGTGTGTGTGTGTGTGTGTGGTGCGTGCGTGTGTGTGCGTGTGTGTGTGCATGTGTGTGTCATTGCTTCCCAGTTGAGTGTATGAACTGTAATGGGGAAGATTATAGAGGACCCATGGACCACACAGAAAGTGGAAAGGAATGCCAGCGTTGGGACCTGGATGGACCACACAAACACCTGTACCACCCCAAGAGGTAACACACACACATGCAATCATACACGCACATGCATCTTAATCACTCAGCATCACACTAAATTGTGCGTGCTCAATCACACTTAAGCCCACACATGGATACATATAATTTAAGAGCAAAAAGCATGACAATACCTCATGTAAAAATTTAAGTTCATAAAGTAATTTCTTGTGACTAACTCTGCAGTTGGCCAGTGTGTGTTTCCCTTAAGGAATGCTATCAGAATCCAGTGTGTAATTGTGTGTTTTTAGCAGCAGGAAAACTCTTCATTTTGACTTAATTGGCCCAAATTCCTTTAAGCTCTCAGTAAATTATAAAGTAGACTCGTGTCCAGACGTGAGATAAGCTAATACCTATGTTAGAGAGGCCATATATTCTTGTCTGTATTAGTATTCCTTACATGATCTTTGATTGTGTGTGTGCATGTCTGTTGTGTGCGTGTGCGTCTGTGTCAGGAGAGTGTTCCAGCTAGTCAGATGGCAGGTGGTCTGGATTAGTGGGGACTCGTTAACACATCCTTAATCATCCCAGTGTTTGTGTAAACGAGGTCCCAGACTGCTCATAGCACTAATGTAATGAGAGGGTCCCATAGCCTGATACTGCGCGCCTGGAAGCTGGAGGCCTGGAGGGATGTGGGACTCTGGGATGACTTACTGTCGAACACCTGTAGTGGTGCAGCCTATTATCTTCCTCACTCCCCTGAGCTCTGAACAGATTCACAGATGGAGTCCTTGCACCATTCCAGTTATTAATGCTTCTTTTGCGTGCGATGGTGAATTGTCTCTCGACTTCTGCTCTGTTCTGCTATGGATGCAGAGGGAAAACAGATATATGAGTCTCTTTTCTGGTGCCTCTGGGCTCTAAGAATGATGTGACAATTAGTGTTTTATGCTGCTATTACTTACTTTAAGCAGAGGTGGGGGAATCAAGTCACATGACATGGCAAATGGCAATTCTGAAATTTGAGACTTGCTTGACTAACACTGATATAAAATCAGGGTCATAAAAGCAGTGAAAATATGTGCACACATTGCTAACTAACATAGCTGCATGCTTTGTTTTTATTAATGTAAATTAATGTAAATCTTCTCAAGACATGCCATTGTGCCCCTTTCTGTGCTGTTATGAGGGCAATAGTTTTCATTAATGTTAAAAATAAAACTCAACTTTCATGACCACTGAGTAATTTAAATGTGCAAAACTATTTCGTACAACCTGACTTCTGACTTGTGACTTGCTTAACTTACAGCAGGAACTCAACTTCACTTGCTTGACTTAGAGTAGGGACTCAACTTGACCTGAATTATAGGGGGGATTCAACTTGAATTGCTTGATTCTCACCATAGTAACTTGGGTCTTGCATGACCTATAGCAGGGACTCAACTTAACTTGCTTGAACAATAGGAGAGACTTGACTTGCTTGAATTATAGGACGGACTCAACTTGAATCGCTTGATTCTCACTAAAGTAACTTGAGTCTTGCTTGACTTATTGCAGGGACTCTTGACTTGCTTAAATCTCACCACAGTGAATCTCATCATCACAACACTGTGAAATTTGTTTGTGCTCTGCTTTTCACTCTGATATAGCTTTTGTCTATACACTAAGGTTGTTGTACTGCATGTTTTGCATTAGGTACCCTGACAAAGGCCTGGATGATAACTATTGTAGGAACCCAGACGGACGCCACAGACCCTGGTGCTTTACCACGGACCCAAACACACCCTGGGAGTACTGCGACATCAAAGTTTGTGGTAAGCATGCGTGCATGTTTGTTTGTGTGTGGTTGAATGCATTAACATTTGTCATGCATGTTAAGTGGGTGTGTTTGTTTTCTGTACTGGTCCATGAAGTGTGACTGACTGGACCAAAATTTACAACTTCCTGTACCTTTAATTTTACCACTCCTCTCCCACTCACTGCTTAATACTATGGGACAGACACTCACACACAACCCCTCTTAGGCTTGGCTCTCTGTTATGTCTTCTCTAATAGACAGAATGTTTATTTTTCCCCCTGCACCACTGGCCTGCTGTTTATTGTTCTATGCCAGCTCTTATGTGTGATGGTCAAACTGCAGAGGGCTCAGTTACTGCTCCACATTAACCTCCTGTTACACACACAGACACAACACCAGGGTCACATACACACTACAAGCAGATTGCTTTCATTACACCTCATACACTTAGTTTAAGCAGCGTGATTGAAGAGCTCGGTGCATGTGTCACGCCTGGCCTGGTGCTTGTGTTTCGTGTGTCTTTACACTTGAACCAGCAGATACAGATGACCTATAATCAGCGACGAGCCACAGAGGCAGCCACTGTGGTCCTCGAGAACATAAAACAGAGAGAGCACTGGTGTTATTGTTGGGCTCGGCTTCTCTCTCTTGAGCCTGTGACTGGCCTGTTTGCCTGCAAGAATCATCAGCAGTCCTGGCACCATGTTTACTAGATGGCACCGCTCCATGTGGACCCAGTGATTCACTGTTCCCCCCCTGCTCTTTCCCCTCTAAAAGTTGCACTCGCTCCCTCTCTCTGATATGGGAAGTTTGTTGGGAACAGACCAAGTTTACGACCCAGTTAGTCTTAATCAAAACAAGGCAGAGAGGAGAGAGCAAGAGACAGAGAGACAAAGTGTTCTTTTGTCAAAGCCTGCTCTTTTGTTTACTGTCACAACTGGTGCATATCTATTTTTAGACATATTGTATGGGCAGAAAATGTCTGTTTTAGAGTCTTGAAGATCTGCAGTGCAACACATTGTTGGATACAATCATGCACAATGTTCAGGCTAATGAACTTGTGTAACTCGCGTGTAATGAGCAGCGCTTCTATAAAGAAAAACAGAGCAGATAAGATTTCCTGCCTTGTTTTTCCAATTTTGGCCGTATCAGCCTCATTATACTGTAGGTCCTCTAAACCCGTAGAGAAGAGGGAGCTATTCTGTGGAGAGCAGGTGGTCAAAACATTGAGGCTGTTCAGCTGTTCATCATGTTAAAGGCGCTGTCATACTGAATATTTCCTCAGTGCTAAATTATCATTGTTTATAACTGTTTGTACATGTACTACAACAACCTGATTATATTCAAATAAAGCAAAGTATTTGTAACTCTCATGTAAACAATTTCAGACCTGAGGGTGTGGACCGAAACTTTTTGGACCAATTGATTTGTGCATGTCCTGGTCTTTAACAATCTGGACCTTTTGGTGTTGACAGTTGGGCAATAAAATCCCTTATTTGATTTTTTTTACGACTGTAATCAGGACCTCTATATCACATGTGTGAGTGGGAGAAATATTATTAGAATGGCAGGCAAATGGAAAAAATGTGTGATGTGTCATGCGTGTCAGAGTTTTATTAAATAATCTAATCTAATCGGGTTCATCAAGGTTTCAGGGCAGTGCCACAGTTCATCTGAAGTTCGCCTCGCTCTTAGAAAGTTCACTTACCTCCAGCCCTCTCTGCAGTTCCCAGTCCTTGTTTCCCACATTGCTCCATCAACCATTTCAACCAAACTTGGCTTTTATCAGTGTCTTTGGCTTTCTCGTGCAGATCACAACATAAATTATTTTTGATAAGGGTCCTTGTCTATTTTGGTACAATCACATGTGAAAATTATTGCTGATGTTGAATTTGAGGGTTGCCTATAGAGACACAATTGTAATCATAGGCTGTTTAGTGTGTTGACCTGCATTACTCAGTTGTTCAATATTTGTGTATGTTGAAAGAAATTCATTCAAGTCATTAAATGCAGAGATTCGTCTTTATAGGTTTGGGTAATGCCTGTTTCCATTTATAGGATATGCTTTAGTCGATTTTTATCCGTGTTTTAATTGCGTACATCTGCTGCAAAGGCCACTGAGTGTGTGCCTTAGAGAAAAGACCGGCATGGCAGTAAATGTGGAAATATAAAGCTTGTTATTTGGGGTGGTGTCGAAACACCTTTCATGTTTTGACTATCACAGCACAAGATCTAGAGCCTGAACTACTACATTGGGTTTTTTTTTTGTTTTTTTTTTTTGTTTTGTTTTGTTTTTTTATTACCCTGTAAAACTTGCATACGCTTCTGTCGTTGGAAAAAGCTGAATAAGTATGTTAATATATGTTTCTGATGTGGGGTTATATAAGGTACCTTTCAATGGTCAGTGTTACCATTACCTCTGGCAGATAGATATTGGCTTGCCATCAGTTTGAAGAAGCAGCAGGAGTACCCGCATAGGAAGCACAGCAAAGTACCACTGTGGACAGGGTCAGCAGCAAAATGTATTTTAACCACATAAAAAAGGGCTCAGCTAAAAAAATAAATATCACTTTAAGTGTATGTTATGTTGAGAATATTTTCACCGCTTTATCTTGCCATCAGCCAGCCTTTCTGCAATGGGAAACTGCCATTATATTAGCCAAATATCACTCTCTCCAAATTTTACCTTGCAGAGCACAGGAGCTGCTGGTCTACCATTGCTTTGATCAATTAGTTTGTTTGTGTTATTGTGTGAGAGCACTAAATATATACTAAATATAGAGTACACTTAAACTGATATTGTTTTTTGTGGTTGTTGTTTTGTTTTTGTTTTTAAGTGGACCTTCTTTTTAAGAGTCAAAATATGTTTTGCTGCTGACCCTGTCCACAGAAAGACATTCCTTAGCTTCCTATGCCTGTATTCCGGTTGCTTCTTCAAACTGGGGGCTCGTCAACCACCATCTACTGTAGCTAATATCCTGACTATCGATATGTACCTTATACAACTTCGCTTAAAAAAACTGAACTATCCCGAACTATTCACACTTGTTATTTGAGTGAATATAATTTTGCTATATGTTACCTTGATCAGCATCAACCATGCCTTAATATATTTTTTCACTTTCACAGAAACACCTCCTAAAAGTAATATTGTGGAAACAACCGAGTGCTATCAGGGCAGAGGAGAGGGTTACAGGGGGACCGTAGATTTGGTGCCCACTGGACTCACCTGCCAACGTTGGGACTCTCAGTATCCCCACAACCACACATTCATTCCTGAAGCCTACCCCTGCAAGTGAGTCAGATTCTCACATCAGACATGCATCCACTCACTCACCCACCTGCATGCACTTATAGCAGATTACTGGATGACTTTCTCTGTTTTCCAGAGACCTGAGAGAAAACTACTGTCGGAATCCAGATGGCCAAGAATTCCCCTGGTGCTTCACTACGGACCCAAGAGTCCGCACAATGTTCTGCACCAACATCCCTCAATGCGGCACCCAAAACAAGCCCAGCGGTGAGCGACTCGACAGCTTTATTTGACACGCAAAACAGCAAGGGAAAGCTGATTTCCTCTACATCCTAAGCACAAATATTCTGAATTTTCATATTTTGTGGACAGTGGAGTTCACATGAGACCCTGTAACCACACATATTGGCTTGTAACCACGTCATGTCTGTCCCTGCGGAGAACCGTAGCCCTATAGGGCTGTGGGAAGGACTGACCACCATGCCTCACATAAACGAAGTCTGACAGCAGCTCAGGATCATCAGGTCTCACTGGACAGTGAAAGATGGAGTGAAAGGATTAGTGCTGGATGGAATTCTTTCTGGGGTAGCAAGAGATTTGGAAGCAAAAGATGTAGATCTATGGCTGAGTAGACAAATGCAAATTTCCCAAGGGATCTTAGGGATATGTCTTTAAGAATATGTGACCTAGCCATTGGGATTATAAAAGCGCCCTGAGGTTGTGTTGTGGTCTGCCCTCGAGGGTTGAATATGTTCCCACATAGAAATGAGATGCAGGGTAACAGACAGCTTAAAACCTTATTCATGACCTGAGTTTTTCTGAGACGTCATTGTGGACTATGTCTCTGTTTTCCTAGCTCTGCATTTTCTAGATCCAGTGGCAGCCATGGGAGGTCAGAAACTAAGAGTTCTTTTCACTAGTAGTTTTTTTAATGGTCTGCAGGGCATTTAGGGCTGTTGCTGTATGGATTGTTTACCGCGGTGACAATGCAACATATTCCCATGGGATGGCAGTTTACCGTGACTGCCTTAATTTTATTGGACATTACTGAAGCATACCGTCATAAGTGTAGCAGAGCTCCTTTATGGAACAGGGCAAGACGTAAGTGTGTGTGGCGTGCAAGTGAAGGAGAGCCAGGGCCAGATGAAGTTGCTAATAGCAGAGCAGAAACTTAAGCTTAGCAGTAAGTTGTCAGTATGGCAGCAAATGTACATTACAGGTTACAGTATATCAGAGCTGGTCCTCACCTCCTTAAACATCTACAGCATTAACATTAATGAATGCCTTCTGTGATAATTTATTAATTTTTCCATGTTAAAAACAGTTGTGGTTGTTGTTAGCATGTTGTTAGCTGCCCAGTTTCAGTCCTAAGATGCCTTGAGTTAAGTGTATTGACCAATCTGTGGCTGTGTTCCTGACTTGTCAACCAATCAGAAGCCGTGTTCCTGACTTGTGTGTAACATAGCTGATCCTAAGGTATATTAATACTTTAATACTTAAATACTCAAGAAGAGATTGGCCCTTCAAAATAAAATTTGTGGTGATGATGGTAAGGAGCTCAAGGCATAATGTGACCATAGTATTGCAGTATTGCAGTTATAGTTACAGCCCTAAGTGCAACGGTACTGTATGTCAAAGAATGCACAAAAAATATTGTTGTGATGATGCTGGTTTATAGAGGCTTAGTAATGTTGAGTACAGCTTATTGTGCTTGCTTTTGTTCAAAGCCGTTTTTTTCATACAGAAGTGAAGTATGTGTCTAGAATGCCTCTCTCATTATATTTCTTCTTTTTCTCTAAATCCAGACTGCTATGAAGGCTTTGGAGAGAATTACCAAGGAGAGCAGTCAAGGACTAGATCAAACCTGCCATGTGCTCCCTGGAGAGACCACAGCAACAGGTTGGCCCACTGGATCCCTGCTACTTTCTAACCTAATAACTTTCCCAAACTCCACAATGATGTACAAAACAGACCTATGCCATCAATAAACTGCAGACAAGCTCCTCTGCCTAAAATAGAGATCAAGATGTCATACACAGAACCCATCAGAGAGAGTTTAACACGGTGTAGCGTTTTTTTTAAAAGCTCAATGGGATCAAAGGAAAGCACTGGTAACGAGCAGAAAATATGCAAATTTCATGGGTTTCAACAGGAGAAATAATGCTTGAGAAATTAGCTCTTTGTGATACAAGCCTGTGCATGACAGCTCAGTGTGCAGGGGAATATGTCTGTGTTTTCCAGAACCATGTGTGCGAACCTGAGACGTGGTGGTTAGTGCAGGGCGGCGCCCTATTATTGACCTCTACTTAAGTCTTATTGTTGTTAACGGATCAAGTCAGGCCTCTTGTTTCTCAAAGGAGAAAACGGCTCCTGCGGGTGCCGTGACTAGCCTCTCTAGCATCTCTAAATGGCTAGAGAAGTGTTTCCCTGAAGATGACCTAACTCAGCAGGAATGGCTGCCAGTGATAACTTGGCTGGAGGATATACACTTCACTCCTCACCTTTGACCCTGGACCCCTCCTTTGTAGGAACACTTCAAAGACAATCAGCTCCACCGCTTGGCTCCTGCCCAGGGGTCAGAAGTCAGGGTTAGGGAGTCACAGTGAGAGCTGGCTGTTATGCTAGCTGCTAGAAATACAACACACACAAACACGGGTTTGGAATTCTGGATCACTGTGATTTGGTACACAGCATCCCTCTCTACACTCCTAAAAATAAGGGTTCCAAAAGGGTTCTTCCTGAAGGGCTGAGGTTATACCATTTACTCATCAAGATTCTCAGTAGAACCCCATGAGTGTGTTCTAGATAAAACTCTCAGAATATAAAAGTGTTCTCAGTAGAATGAATGGGTTCTAAATAAAACTCTTGGAATATAAAAGGCTGCCCAGTAGAACCCCTGAGTGGGTTCACTTTTACATAACAGGGTTCTTGGTAGAAGCCCCTAAGTGGATTCTAGAAAAAACCCTTGGGGTATATATATAGAGTTTTCAGTAGAACCCCTGAGTGGATTCTTGTTAGCACCCTTAGAGCATAGAAAGGTTCTGGATAGAACCCCCAGATGGGGTTCTAGGTGAAACCATTACACCATTTCTGTAGAACCTCTCAGAGGAGGTTAACAGATGGTTCTAGGTATAACCCTTTATGTTGGTTCTAGGTAGAACTCTCTGATAGGCCTTTTCCACCAGCATGGAACTGTCCCTGTTTGATTCCCTCACCTAATTTTGAACCATTCATTTTCACTAAACTAGTTTGGAACCTGAAAAGCTGGTTCCCAGTTGGACCCAAAAAGATCAAGTTTTCCTTAGGAACTAAAGTGGACACGTCATATTCTACAGTCATTGTGCAACGCCCTCTGTTGATGACATATTTGATTACAATGGTTCCACTCAAAACTGATGGAAATATGAGCTAGTTCATGAGATAACACCAAGGTTACAAATGTTTAAAATGGAACTGGTTCAAGAACCAGAGCTTATTTGGTGGAAAAGGGCCCTGACAGGGACAAGGATTCAAAGTGGAACCTTTATAAAATAGTTCTACCAGGAACCAAAAAAGGTTCTCCTATTGGGACAAGCTGACAAACCCTTTATGGTTCTAGGTAGCACCTTTATTTCTAAGTGTATGTCTCCCTTTTTCCTTAGAATTCTCCACCTTGTCGGTCAAGAAATTCAGTATGGGAAAAATTTCTGTTTGTGGTTTTAAATGTCTTATGAGAACACCATCATGTGTGGGATATGTCTGCAGGAGCATGTTTTAAATATGTGCGTGTAGGTGGATGCATACTGTCTCAGTGAGTAATTCTTTTGCAGATTACCTTCTTATCTTGTCCGGAGAGACTCGAGCCTACACAGCTGTGTAGTTTGACTGTCCAGATCCGATCTGGCTGAATTCGTTCAGCTTTTACTAATAGTAATAAATCACCGGTAAATCCTTTTTACTTTCATCAACAGGCAAGTCATCTGCTTAAAGGGAAAAAAACTGCATTTTGTTTTGAAAATTGTCTTTGGGGCTTACTGAATGTTGATGGAAGATAAGTTATTGGATCTTTTGTGTTTGTCTGTTTATCCAGTGGTGAGAGGGGCATGCTGATGGCTGGCCTGGAGGGAAACTACTGCAGAAACCCTGATAAAGACAAACACGGGCCCTGGTGTTACACCAACAATTCTGCCATTCCCTGGGACTACTGCAACGTAAAGTCATGTGAGTGAATGGAAGTGTGTGCACGCAATACCTACACAGATGTGCACAATCACGTGCAGAGACACATGGAGGGAAAACAATCTGTGAGACTGTGTGAAATTGAAAGTTTGTCATGTCTCTTGATCCAAGATATAACAAGTGTGGATTTGTTTGCATGCTGTCTGGTGGCTGGTCTGTCACACACACACAGAGACACACGCGCCACTCACACACTTTATTTGCAGTGTGTAGATCTGTCTACACTTGCAGGTCAGTGTGTGTCAGAGGAGATTCACAACTCATCCGGAAGACAAGGGAGGGCTCCTTCTAACTATTCCCACATGGACTAAGAGCCAGAGGCATCATGACTGTGTGCATGTGTGTGTGTGTGTGTGTGTGTGTGTGTGTGTGTGTGTGTGTGTGTGTGTGTCTCTCTGTGTGTGAGCATTTGTGTGTTTGCCTGTGTCTTCAGTCATGATTCTGTGTTGGGTTTCCATGACTCTTCTAGCTAATACAAAATCACTCTTTATAACATTTTTATTAGCAGGACAGCACCAGTGATTTTACATGTTTTAGGCTACACATTACTTATACTTCACATCACAGCTAATCATTTTGCAAATAATGCTGCTGTGTTTTATGAGTGTTATTTATATTTTGTTTCTTACTGCATTTTATCAAAGTTCCATGAAAGAGAGTTCACCTCAAAATCAAAAATAATTTTTGGTGTTTTTAGCACTACAAGCCGAGTGCCATCTAGTTCCTTTACACTGGAGAGAAAGCAGGCATTAAAAAACTGTATTTCTGATTTCGGGCTGAACTGTCTGAATTTTAATTTTGTGAGGTAATTTAGTCCAGTCATGTAAACTGCATTAACATGCAGAATAATGTAATGCAGACAACAAATTACACTCGCTCTTTACTATGATGGATTACACAGCATAAGCAGGTAATGAGAGTGTGCTAATTGAGTTTCATACTGTACAGAAATTAATGGAAACCAGTTTCTGTCCTGGAACTATAGGAAAAGCTACAACTTGCAAACATATAATATAAACCTTTAAAGCCCAGTTCAGACCTAAGATTCACAACGAGACATGTTGGAACTTGTAACTATTTACAACGCGGCGGTCTGTAATGTTCTGAACACCTGCCAGTTGACACCATTTCGATTAGGCAAGAAGGTATAGTCTCTAAATCACAACAATCCTGTACTTCTGCTTTAAGTGCTGACTGTTCAGGCCTTTTTTTTATAGCTGGATATAATTTGTAGGGACTTAAAATATGAATGAGGACAGTGATAGTGAGTTACTTACCAGTTGCATTTTTAGTATTGATTTAACAATGAGCAGGTTGGTCCGCTTGGTTGAGCGGAGTTAGCGAAAGGAAGAATGAGTGTGCACCTGTGGGCTATCAAGATAGAGTCTGAATAAGGTGAGGGAGCACTGGAAGTGAGAGAGCCAGAGAATCACAAAAATAAATTTTATGATTGTTACACATCAGTTATGTTTTGGTACAAATAAACACCCCTACATATACCCATATAGCATGCAGTTAATCACCATAACACCTGTTTCTGTCTGAATGTGGCCTAAAGCCTTGTGTCATTGAGACACGGCTCTTCCTCAAACAAACTAACTAGTGATTCTCTATTTCTTCCACCCAAAAGTCTGCCATTACTGAAGGTCTGTAACTGACTTGACCAGCTGACCTAACTACAAGCTGATTAACATTGAAACATTGCCTTATTTTCTAAAACCAGTCACTGGTGATTTGACAAGCTGACTCAGGCGATGCCATCAGCTGGCTTGAGTCAAGCTAGGACGGGCCAGTTCCCACCACTGCAACGTTTCCCTGTAGTGTTCTGAAACAGTTTCGTCTTGTTGCGAATCTTTCATCTGAACTGGGCTTAAGGCTTGTTTCATTCAATCAAAGCACTCCAGATCTGAAAAAAAAAAAAGATCGTTGCATGACAGACCAACACAAGGGATGTGGTGGCCGCAGCTGTATGAAAATTACACTCCTGTGTGAGGTCGCCTCTTATCTTGTATCAGTTAATACTCCCTGATCCCTTGTTTGTCTCCTCTCCTCTGTGCAGGTGATGCTTCACAGAACACCATTCCACTGGGTGAGTGTCTCTGTCAGCTCGTCTGTCTGTCTGTATTTGAGAGTGGCTCAGCTGCTGATCTGTATTTGATAGCCTCCAAGGCAAGTAGTAGTGGTGTTTTCAGAGCCTGATTGAGTCCTTTTCATGTCCAGCTATTATGGTACATGATGCAGGACATTACTCTGCCATGGTGGCATCTGATTCTGTGTACGTGTGTATGTGTGTACATGTGTGTTGGTCTGACTGTGATTCATTCTTCTGCACGTAACTCAAGAACAGAGGATGAACCCCTCAAATTATACTCATGTGATATATGAACATATTTAATAATTACCGTGATCAATGGCCTCATCAGTATAACTGGCTGTGTTTTGTGTGTAATGATGATTATGGTGGATCATTAGGCAGCTCAAGTGCCTCTTGTATTATGACTGTGTAAATAATATGTCACCATTAATCACAGTATGTCTGTGTCTATGAATGCATATTTATGTCCTAAATTAAATTTATATTATACGCCATGAGATATATTGAAATATTTGTGTGTGTGTTTCTCTCTATGTGTGTTTGTGTGTTTCTGCTTTTTCCAGGTGAGCTGTCATCTGTGGGGTGTTTTGTCCATAAAGCAACCAGGATTGTGGGAGGAGGTCCAGTGGGCATACCAGACGGCAGCTGGATGGTCAGCATACAGAAAGGGTACAGCAGTGCATTTAATATTCTACACATTGTCCTCTACCACTGAAGAAGAACAGTAGGCCATCCTGCTCAGACCACCCTTGAATTCATAAAAATTCCAGTTGAATTGTTTTCTTCTTTTCACTTTTGTTTTTGAGAGCAGGTTTAAATGCAGCTTAGACACATGCTGCAAACATTTGGGAAAATGAGGCTGTTTCTTTATGGTTGTAAATACAGTATCAGCCTGGATGCATTACATTTATAATTCAGCAGTACCTCCATAAAGAAATTGAACTCACCTAATTATAAGAAGCCATTAAACGGTCAAAAAGGGCCATTTTGAGTTGTGCAAATCTCACATTCACTGTATCAACTTTAGTTTAGATAGAAATTTATGAAACTCTTACTTATTCTTTCAACAATGTACTTAACAGCCCCTCAAGTCAGAGTTAATCTGATAGCATGACTGTCTATAATGTAAATGCTATACATTGCTGTATACCAGGGGTGGGATCAAGTCATTCTTTTGCAAGTTACATGTAAGTGTTTGCAATCAAGTTTCATGTCCGAGGCCCTAAATTTTGAGTTTTGAGTCCTTAACAAATAATGATGCTCTCTTCCCTACACAAAATGCATTTTTAACAACAGAGTCTTGACTTAACTGTCTCTGTGCAGCATCAAATGTAAAACAAAAGTATAAGTTTCTTCATCTGTAATATTTTTTTGCAAACGCAAACAAAATTCTTTTTGGTATCATTTTTTTCTCCAACTGGAGCTTAGGAACGTGAGCCTTTGTCAACACAAAGTTATAGTTCCACAAACATCCTGATTCCTTTGTGCTTTTAAGTTCAACATAGAAGAACAGCGAGCAGTACTCATCGTCGACTAGCTACCAATATGTCGAGGATACTGAAGTCTGGGCTTACTAAACCTACTCAAACTGCTAACACGATTCTTAAAGAAACACAAAAGGCAGACGGTGAAAAATGAAAGAACAAAAAGGTAGGAGTGAATGGATGCAGGAGTTTAAGTGGCAAGACTATGACACATATGAGGACATATTGTAGTGCAGTGAGTGCCGACAGTTTCCTCAACTAGTGGAGAAGTCGAGCTGGTTTTTCATTAGAAACAATGCCTTCAGGAAACACCACATCACAATCCACAGGAAAAGTGAACAACACAAGTGTCACAGTTAGAGAAGGCTATGTCAAGTTGGGCTAAACTGCCTTTTCCATATTGTCTTTACATAAGTTTACATTCTGGCCACCAAAATGTACCAAATTTAGGGGCTTGGTGGCCAGTGGGGGCAGTGCTTAAAAATATTGGCACCTATCCCTGCATGAATCATTGGTGTTCAAGTCCAAGTCGCTTTGCAAGTCTTTTTAAAATTTGTCAAGTCAAGTCTAAAGTCATCAAATTTCTGGCACAAGTGCAAATCACATGACTCAAGTCAGCACCTCTGTCATATATGTTAGTTCGTCCTGCATTACTACATCTGTAAAGTTTGAGATTCAATTAATTTTGTGATTCTGGAATAACACTGTATATTGTTTGTTTTTCATTGTACTGATGTATGCCCCTCTGCTCAAATGTTACACATTTCTGAATTTCTATTAATTCCTTGTGTGCTGTTTTTAAGAATGCGTCTGTTCATAAGTGGTGTTTCACAGTCTTTGATGTCTTAGATTTATCCTCAGTGTGCCGTTTGTGTTTTTATGCTCTTCTCAGGTCGATGCACTGGTGTGGGGGTTCACTGATACGAGAGATGTGGGTGCTCACCGACAGACAGTGCTTCTCCTCATGGTAACTTCAGCGCTCACTGTCTGTTAATGTCATTTATTTGCTTTTGCTTGACCTTTTTTCTGTTATACCCTCAGTGTATTGAATGTAAGATTTATTAGGTCAGTTCCTGTGTATTTCTCTATATTCAAACATAACCATCTCTCTTCAGTTGCTACTGTCCGCTCTGATTAGTCTGAGTCTGTAGAGAGTAATAAATGTGGAATATTTTATTAAGTATTAAATCTGTCTTGTGCCTCTCCAGTGTTCCAGACCTGAGTGAGTATCGAGTGTGGCTCGGAGTCTCAGATATTCGAGAGGGCGCTCCTGACTTGTCCAAGAGACAGGAAGTCAGCATAGCTCACGTGATATGTGGTCCTGAGGGCTCCAGTCTAGCTCTCATAAGGCTGTCTAAGTGAGTACCTGGAAAAATCATCTCAAAGAAACATTGATATATACTGTGTATGTGTTTATGTGTGATGTTGATCATGCTTTGAATTTGTGTTCATTAAATATGTCCAGGCCTCCCCTTCTTGCAGACAATGTCCGCACAATTCAGCTACCTGTGGCAGGGTGCTCTATCCCAGAAGGACAATTTTGTAAAATGTATGGATGGGGAGAGACCAAAGGTACTGATATTCTATATTCTACATTCACTACAGCTGTTGTATACATACCTAATCTCCAGGTCTCCCAGATTTGCAGTATACTGAATTTATATTGCATTTCCCCTGCAAAAGTCCTGGATTAGTCTGTGTATTCTAGTTTTTAATTATATGAGGTGGACGTGCAAATGTACATTGTAAAACAGTCCTCTTTTCAATAATATGTAGAGGTTAGGCCATATATTCCTCAACCCTCAGCGCTGTTGGTGGGTGGCTTCATACACAGATGGGATTATGGAAGATTGATATTTTTAATAAAAGTTAAAATGTTTCATGATTTCTGTATAAGCCATTAAGATGTCCCTCCTTACTCCTGAAAATGAGCTAAATATGATATTGCATTATATTATAATTGCAGTTTGTATTGCTACAAGTAGAAGGCGATTTGTTGCTCTTTTTTGGGGGGGGGGGGGGGGGGGGGGGTCCAATGGGAGCAACCCAGTTAATTTCATTCACCCACCACTAATGAACAGACTCATGAACGAATGTCTGCTTTTTTTTTTTTTTTAAGTAATTTTTTTGGCCATTTTTTGCCTTTATTGAGAGGACAGCCAGAGAGTAGACAGGAAACGGGGCAGAGAGAGAGGGGATGACACGCAGCAAAGGGCCGAAGGCGGGAGTCAAACCAGCGGTTGCTGCAGAGGACTAACAGCCTCCATACATGGGTCGGACGCTCTACCCACTGAGCTAAACGTCCGCCCCCATCTGCATTTTTTAAAACCACCCTCTAATGCCCCCTCTCATACTTTAGACTACGAGAGGGGGATTGTTATAGATCCAAGATAGATGGAAGACAGGGGGTGGCAGGGTTAACAAAAGGGTCTGCATTTTGGTCATTTTGCTATCCAGGGGGATGACATCTCCCCTCAAATCACCTACTGGCTACAATAGAACAGACAGTCTTTCCAGGAAGTTGCAATGTTGTCACTGCAACAGTTTATGCAAATTCAGTCAATCCCTGTGAATTCTGCACAGTTTTGCAATTTTCACCACAACTTTTCCACAAATTTGACCAATAATTGTAGCTTACCACACATTCCACCATTCACACATGTACGTCTCAATGAACTGACTCAGTGTTCTATTATTTACTATTTTTTTGTTTTATTTTTTTATTCACTGATATTTTGTCATGGGAACTGAAAAGAACACAAGATTTGTTATTGCTATTGACATTTAGCAATGCTCTGTGCACTTTTGTGCTAGCTGTTTTGACTTAGATCTCCAAAAAGATTTTGCTTCTTTGTGGAATACAAAGAGGCAAAAAAAAAAAAAACCAAAAACACTTTTTGCCATTTTCATTTGTCCCTGCAGTTTAGTCGCAAAAAACACCTAAAACATTGCAACATACATCACAGTTTTTTAGAAAAGCTGCCATGTAGCATTTTAGGTCACAACACCCCATACAAAACCTGCAAAATCCTGGTGGGAAAAATGAGGCAATAAAGTACTTACGAATTTTTCAGGCACTGGCCATGATGACATACTGAAGGCAGTCGACCTGCCCATCGTCAACAATGAGAGGTGTAGAGAGATGCACAGAGGGAACCTTCACATCACTAACACCAAGATCTGTGCAGGAGGCAAGAGGAATGAGGGAGTGTGTGAGGTAAACTGTTACTTGTTAATATTCTTTTTCTAGGGAGGTGTTTGACCATTTAAACAGGAGGCCAAATAACTGTTTCAGGGATCTGACAGAAAAGTCCACACTGGAATTCACATGGTGTGCCCAGTCCTTGTTGGTAAACAAGAACAGGCCTTAGACCTTTGGATAAAGTAATTGTTCTCAGTGTGAATTTACGAGAATATTTGCGCCTTGCTTCCATGCAGTGCTTTCAAAGCTCAGTTTGATCCAAATCTCAAACAAATGTTCTTTGAATCTGTGGGCTTAGTATTCAGTCCGTCATAAATAGAGCAGCTGGAGACTGTTGCAGTACATTTCATCAGCGATCAAAGCCTTGGTTTTGTGGTTTCTAGCTTTGGAGGAGACCAGTCCATGTTCACAAATACTGATGGTGCTGTCTGTCACTGACAGTGTGAAAATGCATTTTGCTTTCGTTTAACCCTGTCAAAAATGCAAACAGTGACAACAGCCATTTCTAAACCAATGATGCTGAAAATGTGCCATCTATTTGTTCTTTTGCAGAGGGATTATGGTGGCCCTCTGGTGTGTCGGGATGGTGACATCAGGGTTATTATGGGAGTGAGCGTCCATGGCAGAGGCTGTGCTCGAGCCAACCAGCCTGGCATCTTCATCAATGTGCCGTTCTACACACAGTGGATCTACAAGGTCTTCAAACATTACCCCAACCCCGAGAATGCCTAGAGACTCAACAGAGAATAAAACAGAACCAGGGGACGATATCAAACCTACAGCCTCTACTCATGTAAATCCATCGGTGCGCTCAGGACACCTGGTTTCTATGTTGTTCATACCTACATAGCCCACAGATCAACAAGAATCAGATCTGAGGATGCACTCTAAATAGATGAATGGATGGGGAAACACTGTGAACACATCATAATCAGATACCGATTCTGAGAGTCATTGATGGTAATTATGAAGAGTAAAGTACTGTTCATATCTTAGACAAGAAATGAACTGCTGAAGCAGCTACAAGTAAAGAAGGGATGCTATATAAGTTGAATGTTATAGTAACAAAGAAGGATGTCTTTGAGTTGGGAGCAGATCAGGCAAATAGACATTTGGTTGTGTCCATTTTCTTACATTCTTTTGGTAGCAAATCCACCAGAGTGGTATGTGTGCATGTGAATACTCTTGATTCCTGGCATTACTTGAATGTTTTGAACACCAAAGTGCAGTGGTTCAGCAGCTCCCTCTGTAGAGTACATCAATGGGCCACTTCAGAACTATCCAGTGGTAGGGCAATGTTAAGGGCACTCTTACCAAGCATCTCCAGGGGCTTAAATAAAGTGGTCCTTACTGTACATAGTATTTTAATGAGTATATTTGTGACACTCTAAAGGTGATTTGGGTCTTATAGATCTATGACAAGAGAAATTGAATGTCGTGGTAGACAGATAAATGATGTACAGTATGTTATCTACATTTCAGCTTTCAGTCGCTTTTCTGTCTCATTGAGATGTCAGCTGTATGGAAATTAGTGATGTAGTACTCGTGATTGGTCTTAGTTTTAAGACCTCTCAAGACCACTTTTTGAAGGTTTCACATTTTTACTCAGTTTGCCTCAGACTCTGGATTTTATTTCAAGACCGGTCAAGACCACAACTGCGAGGATATCACTAAGTTGCCTGCGCGTGGTCTGATTTATTTATTTACCAATTTGTTCTCATCCCATCTCATCGAATATATAGTTTTGTCAGCTGCACCCCTCAGCATCTCATACAGGTGCACAAGGTACCCTTTAGTGTCTGTATGAGGCACTGCCAGAAAGACTTTTCAGCATGTGGTTCATGTTGTGAAATGGTTTCAAAAACAACTCCGGTAGGTTTAGGATATGACCATGTTTGGGGTTACAATAAGTACATTACATTACATTCTAGGGGTGTGCCATATTGTATCATTTACGACATAGAATTATAATTTTTTTTCATGATAAAAACGAAATCATATTGTGATAATGGCAATATTACGATATTAGAAAATCTTATTGTGAAAATGGCATTATTACAGTGGAGAAGTTAGATCCAAAAATGGAAGCAACTTCAGTAGTGTGGAAATGGTTTGGTTGGAAAAAGATCAGATGTACAATAAACCACGTTAATATGTAAGAAGTGCAGAAGACTGTAACAACAAAAGCTGGCAATAGAACAAATTAATTTCACCACCTCGAGCAGAAGCACCCCACTGAGTATGAGGAGAGCTCAACATCTATTGTGAAACCAAAAATATTTTTCTGTAATTTGTCATATCGCCAAGAATAATGTTATACCTAAATATTGGATATTATTTTCAGGCCATGTTCCCACCCCTATTACGCAGGCCATGTGACGTCACTGAAGTGACTTACAAGGTGAAAGTGACATGAAGCAAGTCACATGATGCACGTAACATTATGTACTTTAAAAATTTTAATAACGTTTTGGTTTTCACATAGGACATGAGCCCTGGGCCCTTGGGTCAAAGTCCTGTGATTGTTGGAGCATCCATCCACCCCACCCCCTCCAGATGTGGACTTTCACCCCCTTTATACCACTTTGAACACCCAATGTGTCTCATACAGCCACAAAGTCACTTGAAAGCCCAGTGTGTCTCTTTCAGCCACTAACAGGCACCATGCGCGTCTTTATGAGTTGCTGAGGGGCGGTAACAAAATGTCGGTACTTGACAAGTTGGGAATGAGACTGGGCTGTGTTAACATCATTACTGTCATTGGATGTTACAATGCTTCAAATGCAACCAATTATTCGGCTCATTTGTAATTTAAAATTTTTGTCACATCCCCTTTCACACACATCTTCTGCAATAAGAATTTGCCTCCCTAAACCACAAAGAGTTCATTTGCAAAATGTGCATTTTTGCTTTGTGATAAACAATGATGAAACACATCACTTAGTCTTGATACACTCTGGTCTTGGTATTGACTTGGTCTCAGTTTAGGTGAGTACAACACGGATGGTAATACCCAAATAAACTCCGTTTTCAGTATTTTATCACAAAGCCACTGACTGTATATATGAATATGCTCTTTGCATTCTGTGTAAATGAAAGGAATGTATGTCTGGTCCTTAAACCTACAGTATGTGTTAACTCTCGTCTGTGTGTGCATCTGTTTTAGTTTTTTTTTTCTGCAGCAGAGTCAGTATGCAAAAAGAAAACTGCAGAAGGCGTGTGTGTACGTGTGTTTGAGCCAGAGCTGAATGAATTATCCTCTCCCCACACTCAGACCTTGGCAGACCTCCAGTTCCAATCCACTCTAGATATTAGCGTCACAAAGTCTGTCACTTCAAACTTTGTCATGGAAAAGAAGAGATGGTCTTTGTAACAGCGTTGTCTGTGATGGATGCTTCACTGGGATGAGTGAACAGCCCTTGAAACAAATTAACACATCTCTTCTAGCAGTATGAATGATTGAGATGGCTTTATATTATAACAACATTATGTTTGTGTAAGAGTGAGAAAATGTTTCCGTGTGTGAGTGTGTGTGTGGATGTGTGTGCACTGAAAGATGCTGCAAGCTGCTATATTCTACAGGTTGTACAGTACTGTCGTATTTTCCTCTGTATAATGTACATTCACTATAAAGTTCATGTCATGTTATCCAATATGCTAAATGTTAAACCCAATTTTTGCAATTATTTGAAATGTTTTACGATGTCTGTCATTTATATTAAATGTTTTTTTTTTTGTTTTTTTTTTAAAATATATGACATTTCAATTTAATATTTTAAATGTCGCATTCTTTGAAAGCCTTATTTGAGTGTTCTGAATGCAAATGTGTATCGTCTCAGCCAGCTCTCCTGCTTGCTGTATAATTAAGTCAAGGCTGTTGTGCTTCCCACCAGGAGATGGCACCACAGTAGCACAGAGACTGTTAAGACAGTTTGGTAATCTTACTAATCTCTCTCTGACACACACACACATGCACACATGCAAATTTCCACATCTACACATCCACTAACATGCACACACATACACATACCTCCACACAGCATTGGTTTCAGCCTTGTAGCTGCTCTTGATCAAATACTACAACAGAGTGGCAGTATTCTGCTGCCCCCTATTCAGAGTTTAATAGACAGAGAGTGAAAGATAGCTATGAGGGTTGTAAGAGTATGTGTGTGTGTGTGTGTGTGTGTGTGTGTGTGTGGTGGTGTGTGTGTGTGTCTGTGTGTGTGAAGCAGAGTGAGTGAAGGTGAAAGAGCGCAGGAAAGCAGGTACCAAGAGCTGGAGATTAATTGTGAATCCATTGATGCTGTATTAAGGAACTTATGGAGCAAGCAGAAAATACACGGGGATCGACATTTTCTGTTGCCATGCACACTGTGTGCGCCGTGCGCTGATGCTGACACAACACACACATATACAGTACACAAACACACACACGAACAGAGCACTCTGTGATAACAGCTACTGTAGAAGCATCAAAGGGAGATGAAGTGTAAGAAGTTGGCTTTTATCTGCAGGTCAGATGGACAGACAGAAAGACAGAAAATGTAGACATAAACAAAAAGACAGACAGAAGGACGACAACAACACACACACACACACACGCAAACACTCCACAAACGCAGACACACACAAACTGAGTGGCTGACTTGACCCTGGCTCAGCGCACCGTGAGATCTACAGCATACATGAGGCTAATGATCCAGAGAACATGGCTTATGTCTGGGCTGTTCATGCTGGCGTGAAAGCATTTTTGTGTGTGTTTGTGTGTGTGTGTGTGTGTTTGTGCAAGAAAGAGTGTTAGAAAGAGAACAGACTGAGAAATGCACATTCACTCATGAACCAAAAGGCTTCTGTTTAGTGTGGAGCCTAATTTACTGAAGTGGCTTGATTACAAATATGTTTTTAAGTTTTAGTACACATGTGAATGACTCATATGGTAAATAGCAAAATGTATTACATCAGAATAAACCCGTTTATATGTATCATCATCTATTGAAAGGGTTCCAAAAATAAATGACAAATTTCGAAACAAAATTTCATTCTTTATTTCCCTCGTCAAAGCAGTTAGGGGAGAGTGGGGTGATTTGAGCCAGTTTTTACTTGAGGTACCTTTAAAGTGAGGGCATGGCAGTAATGTCTCCTACTAAAATGTGTATCGTATATTTCCGGAGGTGGTGTATCCCTGCAGTGGCATTAGGTAGTTACAATGGGGCCCCAGTGCAAGTTGTTATGATGGGCCTTACTGCACCCTACTTACTAGTTATGAAGTGTGCGCGCATGCACACACTCACACTCACTCACACACACACACACACACACACACACCACCACACCATTAGGCATATAGAGCCTATTTTGCCAACAATATGTTGGATTTTACAGTTGAATCATTTACTCAGGCTGTTGTACTGGGAAAGCAGAGAGGTCGAAGAGAAAGCTATCAGAACCATGATGATCAAAGTGCAAACAAGCATCAGCTCCTGAGAGCAGAGGAGCAGTCTAATTCACTGAGGTGCTGAAAGTACTGCTGAATTTAACAAAAGGCAGTCTTTGGTGATAGAAGGCCAGATATGATAGTAAAATAGTGCCTACAGCACACGAGACAGAGGAGAGCTGCAATATTTAACAAAAACACAACACCATGTCCAGAAAACTGGCCAGCGGGGCTGCATCAAATGATGATTTCACTGCACAGCAAACAGCACAGACACCAGAATGTCACTTGTTGTTTATTCATATCAAAACATGTAATGATCTGTAATTATTTATAATGAGCAGCATACAGAGCGCCTTTACCCGTATTTGAAAAGCACATTCACAATGAAACAGGCACTCACCTCTGACCTGACTCTGAAATGATAACTTAACAACCTGTTAAATAGGGCCAGTGGTGGAAAGAGCACCGAAAAATTGTACTCAAGTACAAGTACTGTCACATTACTAAAGTATTACTCAATTACAAGTTAAAAATACTGGTATTATAAAAACATTTTAAGTACTAAACATTCTAAAGTAGTAGTAGAGTATCCAACTCCTGCACTGTTTTGCTCACCTCTACAAATCAACCCAGTCTCATTCCCAACTCGTCACAGACTGACAATTTTCACTGCAGGAGTTTGCGCTTCAACAACTCAGGCCAAATAAATAAGTGAAATGTGAGTATTTTGTCCTCTGACTTTAAGACTTGAGATGTGCTACCTTTTCAAGTTCTTTTTTCATTTTCACTGCCCCTCAGCAACTCATACCGACAGAAACATTATCAAAAGTTGTAAGGTATAAAACATTGAGCAACACATGACTTTTGCTGTGTGACTTTTGTGTCGCAAGTCACTTCACACGTGTAACGTGTAACCTCAAACATGGTCTTACCATAAATCTAACCAAACTAAGACTCTTTCACAGCATTAATTGTGTTTTAAAAAGGCTTTCTAACCCCATCACATACAGTCATTAAAGTGTTTAGCTTATCTAACCCTATCAATACATGAGGTGCATTGACAAATTGGTATGATTGTAATAGTAATTCAGTACTCAATGATTTTAAAAGTAAGTAGATTACATAGTGTAATGAATACTTAAGCTAAAGTAAAAGTAAAGAATTGAAAATATACTTATAAAAGTATAAGTACCCCCCCCAAAAGTGAGTAATTAGTTACTTCCACACCTGAAAAGGGGCACATTAGCCCATCAGATCCCTTTGAAAAAGCACCTGTACTCACCTCTTTGAATGGCATCCGCAAGCCTTGTGAAATCCTCACAAATACATTTAATGTTCAACAGCTTGTCACTCTTGACACAATTTGTGCCTTAAACTAGCTGCTATCATATTGTTTGGTCACATGATCAAATGAAGACTTGACATTGGACAAAATCAATGTACATATTACCCAGCATTCATCATTGCATATTTGTATAGAAGAAAATAAGAAATTATTCACTGAATTAAATATTTTTGATAGTTTATTTATGTTTTTTTTTATGTAGTTTATGTAGGAGAAACATATAATTATAGTTTATGTAGAAGAAGCATATAATTTTAGATTGCTTTTCATAGATTAACTGACTATTTTACAAAAAAGAGAAAATCATGAAAGATGAGTGTTTGCCAAATTAAGTGCTTTTATAGCAACCTGTACCACATTGCATCTAACAGGAGGTCTTCTTTGAACACAGATGTGGCTCAGCTGTGGTGATTTTCATCCAGAAGGACCTGTTCTAGTCACTTAGGATCTAAAGCAGTTTTCAAAATATGACTTTCCAAAAATGAAAAACAGGTCTCTTGGCTCAACTTGCCCACGATGAGGGGTAAGTAAAGCCTAGGGAGAGAATAAGTTGAAACTCACGGGTGGTTCTCTGTATGCTGGCTACAAAGTGATGTTGGGCATTTCCTGGCAAAATAATTATTAATATTCCCTATTTTCAATATCTGAGGTCTGATCCAGCTTGCAGGGAGATCAATGTCATTTTGTCACGCCAACTCAAATACCAGTTCACAACATTTCATGGCACTTAAATGTGCTACATCACAGCTATTTTTTTTATATTGTCTGCAAGCTGTGTCTGAAGTTCTTCATGAAGACTTGATTGCCATGTCCTGATTTCTTGTCTAAAATTCAAAATGTCACACAATTTTGGTGGAAAAATGTATGAATGCCATGTAAAATTACAGTAAAATAATACTACTAATGATAATAATTACAAGTGGGTACAAGTTGACCCACTGGCTCAACTTCCCCCAGGCCTTTTGGCTCAAATTACTCCACCCCTGACATCTTAACAAACTTGTATTATCCAGCAGTTTTGAGCTATTGTCATGCTTACAGTATAGGCTGA
Organism: Lutjanus argentimaculatus; assembly: GCA_034769285.1. Classification (NCBI taxonomy): domain Eukaryota; kingdom Metazoa; phylum Chordata; class Actinopteri; order Lutjaniformes; family Lutjanidae; genus Lutjanus; species Lutjanus argentimaculatus. Next base: position 13,075,851 of record JAWZSL010000012.1, on the reverse strand, counting down.
TATTTTAACTTCTTAAAGCACTAACATATGTGAGTTTTTTTTTTTTTTCAAACTTGTCTGTAATTGTGCAGACACAAGAAATCCTTGAACTTAAAAAAGTCAAGGGCTCCCACCTTAATAAAGAGCACAGATCCGCGCAAGGTTTCTGAGTTGTTGCCGCCATCACTTCAGCACTTGCTCTTGGTGCCAGACTAGACAGCCTAGACCTGCACTATTTGAAAAGTGCCCTGAGATAACTTTGTTAAGATCTGGCGCTATACAAATAAAATCAGATTGAACTGAAACTGAATTAAAACAAGGGGTAGTTTAACTTCCCTACAGGCTCAGTTCACACCGCTCTCCCTTACTGGAAAATTTTGCAAAGACGAAATGGACAAAAAAATGAATTTGCAGTGTTGCAATATGACAGATTAAGAATCGAAGTGAGACAGATACAGATGTTTTCTGTAGCATCACAGGTATGAATTTTCAGTATGTTGAAAGGTTGTTTTATTCCCATTTCTAAACCTGTAATGTGGTTTGTTAACAAGTACAGCTTGTACCCCAAGTTGCGCTGCTCATGTATGGGTGCATGAACAGATGCAGACTGAGTTGGTGGAATGGATAAATGTGGCATTTCCTGATAAATTTCAAGCTAAATCTCTAGCTGGCTGGCCATTGAAATTCAAACAAAGTAGCAGGGTACTCTCACATGCTGCCACAGTTGGCTGATGATTGCATGCAGAGATCTAAGTGCGACTGGTGGCGTCTCAGTCCCTCCGTATGTGTGTGTTGTGTGTGTGTATGTGAGAGAATGAATGAGGGAGAGAGTGGTTGAGAGAAAGAGGGAAAATGAAATAGAAAGACTGATTATTCCAGGGAAAGGCTTTTATAAGCCACAGGACTCCTATTACAGATCATTGAGTTTCAGACTTAGTTAAGAATATCTTTCATAATCTAATTGGGTTGTCTTTGTAATGTCATTTAACCTCTTTTTAGTCAATTTCTCCCCTCTCTGTGGACTCTTCAGTTTTAGGGCTCTGTCTCCATGTGTGTGCATTCTTCCAAGTGTCACGTTTAGGATTACTTCAGTTGAGGCAGATGGGAATGTGTGGGGGATAATAGTAAAGCTTTTACAATGATCCTTCCGTATCAGTATTTCATCCTGTAACCTGACACCTTTTTATCCTCACACTTAGTTTACCATCAAGATGATGTATACGTTTTCTCAAAGTATGTTCACCAGAAAAAACACCAGACCAATGCAACAAAGGGTCGAAATTCTTTTCAAACACTTCGAAAAGGAAAGATACTCAGTTTGACTTTGACAATAACATAAGCTACATTACATTAAATTGTAGCCTTTCTCTGGGACTAATGTGTATGGAATTTTCTCACAGCTATTCGCAGGCTATTGTGCTTGTTATTAAGATTCCAACCAGCTTACAAAATAAGATTTTATTGAGCTTGCCTGAAATTGTAATTCAAAAACTCAGGGAGGTAGAGCAATCTATATGCATACACAACAGAGCACAATGCACAAGAAATTAACTCTCCAAGTCAAACCAAGTGTTCAATAAACTTGTGGACTGCTACAGACTGACTGACTGACTAACTGCCTGACTGACGTCTCATTGTAGAAATGCTCATGTGTGAGATGAGGCGTGCAGCAAGTAAACTCTAGAAGAAAATGCACAGCAAAAAGTCATTAATCAGTTGTGGTGAAATGAGCTACTTTTGGCTGTTTGCCTCAGCTTTTTATTTGGATTAGTGAATGACATCATCATTCTTTCTAGCACACATTAGTTTCACTTCTGAGGTGGATTATCAGTGCTATCTGCAGTAGAGCTGCAACAATTAATCGATTAATTGATTAGTTGTCAACTATTAAATTAATCACCAACTATTTTGACGACTGATTAATTGATTTGAGAATTTCATAAGAAAAAAATTGTCAAAATTCTCTGATTTCACCTTAAAAGTGATTATTTTCTGGTTTCTTTACTCTTCATGACAGTAAATTGATTGATTGATTTGAGTTGTGGACAAAACAAGACTTTTGAGGACGTCATCTTGAGCTTTGGCGATCACAGATCGACATTTCTGAACATTTTCTGACATTTATTGACAGATTTTTAGTTACAGTCCTCATTCACAGCATGGTTGGATTCATCTGGTGGGATGAGTGGTTTTGATTTTTTTTTTTCCCCCTAAAGTGCTGTAATTATTTCTCCGCCGGGTGTAAGTTCATGCAAACGGTTGTGTGTGTGTGTGTGTGTGTGTGTGTGTGTGTGTGTGTGTGTGTGTGTGTGTGAGTGAGTGGCTGACATGCCTGGAGCTTGTCTGCAATTAATATTGCGTACTACTGAACCCGTCAGCCTATGTTTTTTCCACATTTATGACTGAATACTCAAGGACCTCTGTGATGAGTCACAATTTGGTGGAGATCTGCACTCTACTGAGCGCGCTCTTACAGTTATTTTTTGTATTAACAATGGAAGACATGGGTATGTATAATGTGAGAGGGGTCTCAGGAACCCACAGAACCTGAAAAATCATTTGACCCTGCAGTTTCCTTCAGCTGTACAGCTTCATTGTTTCATACGAATGTTTTGGTTTACTCTGGCCACTCTCTTCAACCTTGTTTCTGTATGAGGCTGTTTTCAGTGAAGTTAAAGGATAAGTTCGGTTTTTTGACACCTGGACCTTATTGTTAAGATTAAATACGCTCGTAGACTCACCCAGACAATTTTGGTGGAGCTCGGAGCCGTTTTCGAGCAATTTAGATCCAGCCGACGGCGCTTTTTCTCATGCCATAGTAGCGGACGGGGCCAGAAATCGAAGCCCCTAAATTAGACATTATCTGCTGCGAAACTCGCTCATTTCACCTACATTTTATAAATGAATGGCCAGTGTTATGACCATGTCAGCTCAACTTCGTTGTTATGGTCATCCGGGGATTTACAAGGATGGGTAACTTTTGGTGACGTCATAGACGTGCGCCGCTGGACCGCAGCTGAGTAGAGACGCTGTTGTTGCTAGGCTACACGGCAACACGGCTATTTTTGTGCAGCATGGCGGAATATTTATCCGATGTAGAAGTGTCTGACGACGACTTTGAGTATAATGGATGCCCGTATCGTTTTGAGCCAGAATACACCGACGAGAAGCTATTTGAAAGGAGGATGCAGAGGGAAAGAGCCGAACAGCTGGCCAGAGAACAAGCAACCACTGCACGTCCATGAATGGGGGCTAACTGGTGGTGGTGTTGTGGACATTGCATGAGTTTCGCAGCAGATAAAGTCTAATTTAGGGGCTTCGATTTCTGGCCCCGTCCGCTACTATGGCATGAGAAAAAACGCCGTCGGCTGGATCTAAATTGCTCGAAAACGGCTCCGAGCTCCACCAAAATTGTCTGGGTGAGTCTACGAGCGTATTTAATCCTAACAATAAGGTCCAGGTGTCAAAAAACCGAACTTATCCTTTAATCCAACCTGTCCAGCGCCAAATGTACAATGGTAGTACAATGGAAATAGTGATGCATTTAGTAGCTAAAGAGTCAGGTACTACCCCCAGGAGCTTGAGAAGGTCAAAACAGAGCTACAAGGAGCTGAATACATGTTGGAGATATTCACCGTAGACTAGTTCAATGTTTATAGCTTCTGTGCTGTTGAAGGCATTATATTTTCAGGTTGTCCATCCATCCATCTGTCCCATTCTTGTGAACGTGATATCTCACAAATGCTTTGACAAAATTGCTTCAAATTTGGTACCAACGTCCACTTGGACTCAAGGATGCAATTATTAGATTTTGGTGCTCAAAGGTCAACGTTCAAGGTCACTGCAACCTCCCTTTCTTGTGAACTTAATATCTCAGGAATGCATGGAGAGAACTTCTCAATTTTGGCAAGAATATCCACTTGGACTCAATGATGAACTGATCAGATTTTTTTGTCATCAAAATTCCAAGTTCAAGGTCATTGTGACCTAAAGTCCATCTGTCCCAGTCTCATGGAGATTGTAATGTTCAGCTCTTTATCAGTCCTCTGTAAAAATAGTCTCTCAGTGAACACAGCATGTTTGTCACTGATAATGGAATCATACACGTCAATATAGTGATAAAAAAAAAAATACAAGTAAAACCTTTAACTGAATTCCTTCAAAGTCTTGACTACATATATCAGAGACATGGATGTCAACTGGAACTTGTCTGGTTGGCGGAGGCATACAATTGTGTGATTGCAGTGATTCTAGTTACTTTATACAACAGTGCAGAAAATGTCTGATAAGGTGAGACAGGGGGAAGAAATAGACTGGACAAGAAAGAGTCAGTTATATCTGCAGAGATGAAAAGTGAGCAATAATTTGTTTCCAACAATCACATGTGGAGTCACAAACATTAAGCTTCCATCATATTTGTGGGTGCACATGTTTTTCAATACTGTAGCAGCTTGCTTTCAAATCATACAGCTAAATAGAACACGGCTGGCCAAGTCCCGTTTTAATTCATTTGGAAGCCAATTTTAAATTTCACTACACCTCAACCCCTCAGTCCCGGTCTTGATAGATCTTTTAGGAGCATTGATGGGCTACCTCAGTGTGGTCCTGATGTTTAGAAAAGCTAACTTGTATCCAAAAAGTCTCTGCTTCATATTTCTGGAATTAGAAAACCTGGCAGAGAGAAGTATGAGTAAAGTGCTCTATCTTTGCTCAGCAACTGCTTTGCAAACACCCTGGAGAAAAGCAGTTAATCCCCAACTGTTCAAATGAAGCTGCTCATCGGCCAACAAATTGACATTATATTCATAGTGGGCAGCAACCAGGTGTGGATACATATAAAATCCTGGACTTAGACTTTGCTTTTCATAACACACCTGGTTAAATAAAGGATTAGATTTATAATGCTCAGAACTGGGAATGAAATGTTCCGTCTTGGGCAGTATTTTCACAAATGCACACAGAATTTTGGTTGTCGAGCTCAGATAATTTAGTCTCACAAAACCTTGCCTGCGGTTCAATCTGCGTCTTTTTTCCATGACATCTCAAGGTCTGGATCAATGGGTGCGGTAAATCAGTCGCCGTGGCAGTGGCTGTGTTGATATTAATCATTAGTTATTCAATCAGGGCCCCAGGAGGCAGCACGACAGACTGAGAGACAGACAGGAAAGCAGACACACAGCAGGGTGAATCATCAGAGGAGGGGGAAGGCTGGGGGACATTAAACAGCATAGTCTGAGAGATCACTAAGTCTCAAAGTGACAACCAGCTTCCAAGTTTAAGCCCAGCAGTCTTTTTCACATCAAAAATTATGTTCCATATGGAAAATTTGATGCATTTTTGATTTGATAATGATGAGATTCTCTCTGAAGACTGGTGAAAAACTGGCCCAAAATTTGATGTGGTGGAGAAAAACTGTGCAGCAACTATCCATAACTATGTGTCATTGAAACATATCGGCCAATTGACCCGTCACTAAGCCCCGCCTCCAAACAGCAACTGTCCGATCATAGCTTAGCAACTGTAACTAGGATGCTACAGGCCTGACAAACTTTGCATTTCTCTTAATGTTGAAGAGCAAATTTCCCCATGCTTGACTATTCACATCAAATGCAATGTGATTTTGCGAATAAATTATTAAACTTCTTTAAAAAACAATTACGCCACAGGGATAAAAGATGCAATCAGCATCAAGAGGGGAGTTGTACAGCTTGGTTCAGGAGCTGAAACTCAACCACAGTCACTTATTCCAGTACTGTTGCAACAGCTGGGACCAAGTTTGATGAAGCAGAGGAGTCATTTCAGAAAGATGATTGACCCAGAGCAGTGGCTAAGCATAAGATAACAGTTTAGTTAGCTTCATATGGACTAATGTTACATTTGCATATTTGGAAGTTTAAATAAAGATGTTTTACAGACACTGTTGAAGCTTTGTATATACAGCATATATATACACACACAATTGTCATAATGTATCTCTTTTGCTGCTCCACTTCACACACTATCTTTGAAATTGTTGTTTCTGTAGGTCTTTTCAACTTTTACATATGAAACAGAGGGCTGTGAAACAAGTGATCCACCATGTTGAATGTTTTGGATGTGATGTCATCAACATGCAGTTTGATTGGTCTACCGAATCCTCGGAAAATCAACGGTGGCTATGGAAAATAAAAGTCGCAATATTGCTCAGCACAATTCCACCAATGATGTGAAAGCTTGAATTGGCTGGATACAGGTTTGAAAAATATTACTGATGTGCAAATTAATCGCACTGAAATAACGCATCTGGTGTGCAAAAGCCGTTACACGTGCTGAAACTGTTTTCAGGTTTCACATGAGAAACTTTAAACTTCTTTAAATACAGCCAAAATATTTGTGTGTTCGATCTCTGTTGGGACATCATATGCCTGCACTGTCTATTGTGTTATGTAACTTTTGACACAAATAATGTATTCTGCATAATCTTATCCATTATGCTGTAACATTCATTTTAAAAGGAAGTGATCAGCTATTCCACCAATCTTTTGTCTGTCAATCTGTCTGACAGTCTTTCTGCCTCTTTCCCTTTCACCTTGCCACTATCTGTCTGAGTCTTTCTATCAGAGACGCAGGGATGTTTTATCTGGGTAAAGTACACCACAGTGCAGTAATATCTCCCGAGACAGCCAGGGAGCTGATAGGTATCACTCTACAAACAGGCTGTTCCTCCCAGGACTCTACACAGAGATAATGTGCTGCTTTCTCTTCCTCCTAGTTTCCCTTCTGTCTGTCTCTGTCTTTGACTCTGTATCAGACTGCCTTTTCCTTTTTTTTCCCTGTCTGTCTGCATCTCTCTCCGCCTCTCTCCGTATGCATCTCTCCCTCTGTCTCCCTCTTTCTATCTATCTCTCTCCGTCAGGATGATCTCATGGGGATAGAGGTGTGTTACCTCTCCCAGTTGGAGATTCTGCAGATATTAGCCTTCTGTGTTCTCTCTAACCCAGGATGGAATTAGAAACACCACCCCCTGTGTGTGCTGTATTCAGGTATAGTGGAATAGAACTGCTGAGGGTATAGGTGCATTTGCGTGCATTTGTGTAGGGTGCCAGCTGCCCTACAGTGCGTGTGTGTGTCTAGTGCGTCACCCTGCTTTCTCCGGCCCAGGTTCCCAGCTGTGTTCGGCATATGGTAACCATGGGATACAGGCTAGAGATAAGGCTATGTATGCCGCCAACTACCCTTTGACGTCATAAACCTCGTCTCCTCTCCTCCTTTGCTTTGATTGTTCTTTAACCTCCTTTAATGTTGAAAAAATAAATCCATTATATTGAGTCAAAATTACCCACACTGTTAAGTACACTTACAAAAGGCAAATAATTAGTCCAAAATATCAAATTGTTATTGTTAATTTCTCTGAGAACACAAAAAAGAGATAAAAGATCTTTTAATATATCCACTATTCAACAACTATTTGATGAACATTTCTGACTTGACAACTTATGTAATTTTGACAATTACATAACATTACAGTCTTACATTTAAGCACTGGTCACCATGGGCAACGAAGCCTCTAAATTTGGTGGCCAAAGTACAGTTTTGGTGGCCCAAATTCAAACTTGTGTTAAAACAGTATAGAAAAGGCATTTTAACACAACTAAACACAACCTTCCTTAACTCTTGTGTTCACTTTTCCAATAAATCCTGATGTAGTGTTTCCTGAAGGCATTGTTTCTGACATAAAACAAGCTTGAATTCTCAGCTAGTTGAGTAAACTGGTGGCACACCTGCTTACATTCACTTTTGAATTTCCATTGCTGTTTTTCCATAGTCCACCTTTTGTGTTTCTGGTTCTTCTGGAAGGACTGTGTTAGCAGGCACCTCTGGATTGAGGCAACACACAGACTCCTTTCTCCCCATTTTCTCCAGTAAAGTAAGCTTTTTCTCTCACAATAAGCACTTCGTCCTTTCCTGTTAAATGAGATACTATTAAGCAACTATAGTTCCTGTAGAGACATTCAGCCATGTGACGAGGCTCAGCTGCAGTTGTGATGTTTTGAAGCTGAGAGTTTTATTAGGCTAATAAAAAAATAGACCCAAGTTATTTGTCATGTGTGGTGCTTAGCTTGACATGAACACATTTATTTTATGGCCCTTTTAACTGAATAACTGTAATTAGTATGAACGTTATTATGCACTAGAACATAATTTCGCTAAGTTATGCATCTCTTTATTAATACCACACAAATATAACGTGCGTTCCTAGGCAGCACGGGAGAAGACACAAAATGGAATTGAAATTTTATTATTGTGCAGCAGTAAATGGTCAGGATGTTTGTGGGAGTGGGCGAGAGTAGAACACACGCATTGCAGGAGACACAGTTCCACAAACAGCTCCACACAGGAAAGCTTTAAACTGCTCATAAGGACTGTGCTCAACATTCTGATCCTGAGCAGGTATAATGTTTAGCATGTTCACCATCAAGGAATTAAGGAATCAAGGTCATTTATTTACCATTGCATAACACAGGGCTGTACCACAAAATCAGAGTTGTAGTTTGTTCATGCTACATACAAAATACAATATAGAGATAATTAATTAAACTCAAAATGGAATAGGATCAAATATAAAACAAAAAATAAAATAAAACTATTTATACAGCTATTTACACATATACATATACTGTATACACCCAGAAAATAATTCAGAGGCGGATTTTTTGAATTTGCATCACATTAAATGTACACAGCAGCAAGAAGACGATAACATGTTCAGCACTTGGGAAACTGTGTTTAAGCACAAAATATTATCAATGTAAAAACACAGAGCCCTCCTCCCCTCATCCTGCTGGAGTCTTGTGTGTTACGTCCTGTCAGCTCAGAGTATGAGTCGCACGTCAAGTACAACAGCTTGATCTGTGATGTTGGGGTCTCTGTAAGATGTGGCACAGAGGTCTCTGATTTCCTGTTTCTTGGCCCATTTTGACCATTTCATTTTCCTGGCCAGACAAGAGCCCAGCTGTGGCTCTCCACTTTGGGTGTCCACAGTGATGCGTCCAGCTGAGCTGACTGCATGTTCGAAAGATGCTTACTGCGGTGTTGATTCTCTCAGGGTCCGCTGCTCTTTTAACCAAACAACACGCTGCCTTTTCCAATGCCTATGGGTGTATTTCCTTTATTGGTGATAGATGTTTCAAAAATAAAAAGTTAAAAAGAGAAACATAATGAAGTTTGAAGAAGCTACAGGCCACTGCCATGATGGGAATGCCATAAGTTTAGCAGGGAGGCCCATTTGATCATAAACTAAAAAATTGGACAAAATAAAGTTTTGACCTGATGATGGCACTAGGATGGTTACCTTACTTACAACTTTATTTGCATGAGGAATTTGAATCTTTTTATCATCAGACTCAATCCTTGATAACAACATTAACTGAATTACATTTGATGTGCAAATAATGTATTTCAATTAAATGTAATCTCAGGCTGAATTACAGTATATATCTGCGTAAATATGTTTGCATGCTTGCATATTTGCATGTATGAGTTCTCACGGGACACATTTTGAACTCTAGTCACTAATCGTTCCTTTCAGATAAGGTCAAAGAGTGCTGGCCCAGCACTGCCCTTTGAATTGGCTCACGGCAACACACTTAAAGTAATTTGTGTTCTGCTCATTTATCGAACGGTGGCACAGAAACCACTTCTCTCCTCCCTCTCACTCTGCCTGTGGCTCTGACTCAACCCTCAGCCTATATGAATGATGTTGGTTGGTGACCTTTGAACTTGAGCAAAGAGAACAGTGCTCAGTCGTCCCCATCACTGAATAAGCCCTCTGTAGCAGAGACTGATTGCGCTAACATGTAAACTGCTACACTGAAAGACTGAAGACTGCAGGGTCTCATGGTCACATGGCTTCATCTCCAGCTACAGCAAAGGGGACAAGGTATGGATTCAACTGCTCAAAGCCATTATGCACCTTGTCTATCCCCACGGCCTCAGCAAAAATGAGCTGAATGATTTTAGCTGTTAATATGATAATCAATTATACATGTGTCAGAACTAATGGCCTCAGCCAACACAAAAGGACATCAATGTTGAACTGAAAGACCAAAGGAATTATTAGAGGAAGCATTATTTCCCTAGGATACTAGAGAGGATTAAACTCCAGGGCTTGTGGGAGACTGGAATTGTTTTTCCTCTCCCTGGGGTTATCTCAGGTAACAACTATTCAAGTATTATTAAAGAGCTAAAAATGGCCCATACAGTTATAGCAACCTGAATTCATGTGCCAAGGGGTATTTGCCTGTGTGTGTGGGTGGTGTGTGTGTGTGTATGTGCATATGCCATGATTGTGCATGTGCCTTTGCATGCATGTGTGAGAATGCCCTTGGAGACTTGTGTTTGTGTGTGTGTGTGCGGTACTGTGTGTGCTGACGGAGGCAGTTGGTAGCCGGGATATGTGTCTAAGAAGAAATCAGGGTGAGAAGACCTCCTTAAATGTGCACAGCTCTGCAGAAAGCAACTTTGGCATTTGTGCTGGAGCACAGCAAATAAGCACCCGATAAGTAGGTCTATTTTGTCACTGCAAACACTGCATATATTCCACTGTGTTGAGCAGTATTTTTCAATGATATTTTGTTTGTTGTGCATTCGGAATGCACAATCTGCTCCAAATATGGTTTGTGTCTGTCACAGTATGGTTGTCAAATCAAGTCTTTTATCTTTCCCTCTGCAGTTTTTCATACCGTGTCACCTCTTTATGTTTTAAATATACAGACATGTATATAAACACACAGCCACCTAGATACAGTAAGTGACAGTACTCCTCTACAGGGAATTTATATCCAGAATGCCTCCCTTCATGCGGATTGACCTCTTTCTTTCCCTCTCTGCTCAACTCTCTCTTTTATCAGCCCTCACTTTCACCCAGCCATTCAGTCTTTTATTATGGCATTGACTGTGCTCCCCTTAAATGTAAACAAGATTTAATGTCTTTTTATGTATGTTCATGTGTGGTGGTACTGAGGGGCAGAGTGCTCTGGACATGGGGGAAATCAGGTCAATCACCAATACTGCTCATTATCCCGCACTATAATGGCAGACATCCACAGACATGGATGACATTTATTGCTACTCTGATGATAGTTAGAGAGCACAGCAGCTGTGTCTTTGTGTCTGTTGAAGCTTGTATGATCTATTAAGTATCTCTTCACGTCGATGACTGTGTCCTTGTGGACATGCAGTAAATACTGTACCATAAGTGCATGTGTGAGCGTGTCCCTCCATCTGTCTCGTGCTGGTTTCAGTGAGTAAGAGTCTCCACTTTTGCTTGCAAGCATATATATGCAAGTGTATGTATGTCTCCCTCTTCAGGCAAAAGTCTCTGTAATTTCGTCCTTACTGATCTGACGCGGGTTTGAGTGCTGGTGACCTTGTGGAGTCTCACTGGTGCCTGATGCCAAACGTGCTGCTGGCTTCACTCAGATCTAGGCCACATTCACACTGCTGGCTGCTAACTTCCCAGGTCTGCTTCATGTCTTCCATTCAAGGCATCAGTATGAGGAAGACACAACAGCATAATGTACGTCGTGTGCCAGTGATTCTCTTACAGCTGGATGAAAGAGCTTCACATTTTCTTAAAAATGGCTGTATTTATAGGTTTTAAATGAAAGATTTCACTATATATTAACTCAGTGTTTTTAATAACAGTATTAGGGGAAATTTCAGTCAAGCCTCATGGCACATCATAACACAGAATCAGCTTAAAGTCCCCAGTTATCTACTCCTGTCTCTTGTGGTGAATATGCCATGCTAATTCCATTGACCATTTTATCTTGAGCACCAGGTTGGTATATAGGGTGGTGCCTTACAGTGGTTCACCTCCTATCAAAACTGGTAAACTCTTCTCTTCATCTGCTTCCATCACCTGTGGAGCACACCAAGGCTCAATTTTAGGACCCATATGCAGGGTTTTTAATGGGTGCTGGAAATCCTTGAAAACACTTGAATTATAAGGCAGTGTTTTCAAGATTTGAAAATCACTTGGATTTTGGATAAAGTGCTTGAAACTGCTTGAAATTGTATTTGCATTACTTTCACAATAGCTAAATATCTTCAATCAATCAATTGATTAATCAGTCCTGTCACAATCTTGTCAGTTGAAAAATACGTTCGTACAACTGTGCTACACTAAGTTTAGACCTTTTCAAGTCTTCCTGTAACAAATATTTGCATTGTTGATTAATCTGTCGATCATTTCCTCGATTAATAAATTAGTTGTTTGGCCCATAAAATCTTTGACAATAGTGAAAAATGTTGATCAAATGTTTCCCAAAGCCCAAGATGACGTCCGCAAATGTCTTGTTTTGTCCACAACCCAAAGATATTCAGTTTATTGTTAGTGAGGAGTAAGGATCGACCGATACATCGGCCGGCCGATATATTGGGCCGATATTTGCGTTTTTTACTTGAATCGGCATCGGCCGATTCGCGCGTGGGTTCGCCGATGTATTTTTCCGCGGCATGATTTACAGACAGGCATCCAGGGGCAGCTCTGTGTTGCCGGAAGACCCTGCAGCACATGCAGACGCGTTACCCCTCCCCCACTGGAAGAGTGGTGAAAGCAGCATTGCCCTGGAGGCTGCTTCAGAACAACGGTAAGTTTTAAACTTTCAATTAGCCTCTAACTGTTAAACTTAGTTGAAATATTGCCACCCACTTTGAAATAGGAAACATGAATGCCAAACGCATGTAATACACGTGTTTGCAAATATAGTGGTGTATGTGGGTCAGAAAAACGGGAATGCTGCTGAATGTTCGTCTTTAAAACTGCTTACCATTGTATTTAGGGAGCTGTTGACGTAGTTGTAGGCTAATATGTACAGCTGTTACGAACACCGGTTTAAGGATTAAGTAACGTCAACGTTGTTAATTCAGTTCCATGGTGTTTGTAGGAGTTTAATTCAGCGAACACCGGGCTGAGGTTAAATGCGTGTCGTGTCGTGTGTGTATGTGTGTGTGTGCTCTCTCCCTCAGAGCGAAGTGGAGCAGCCGTGTCTGCTATCAGAGAGGTCTTTAGCATGCACTAGAAGAACTTTAATGATGAGAGAAATGTTTTATATGTAGTACTAAATTATGTCAGTGTTTCGTGAAAACGTGTTTAGAGCCGTTTGCTGCCGTTATCAATCCAGCGGTAGTGGAGTTTTTCAGTCAGCGTTTGCTCAGCTGATGTGTGTGTGTGTGTGTGTGTGTGGGGGGGGGGGGGGGGGGGGGGGGGGGGGGGCTGTATCACTGGGGAGAAGCAGCCATCACATCGATGGGAAATAAAACTTAAACTATGAGAGAAATGTTTTGTACATGGTTGAATATTTATTCCTTTTAAAGTTGATAATGCCGTTTAAAACTTAAACTTGAACAATTTGTTGCTTAATGTGCTTCTGACATCACGGTTATTTTCCTGCTGATTTATGTTCTGGTGTTGCCAAACCTGACAGCATAGTAGCCTAAGACATGATCACTTTATTTTGTGCAGAAAAAAATAAAACCATGGCAGTCTTAAGTTACAAATCAAGCACTTTATGTTAATGGCTGCTTTTCAGGTTTATTGTTTTCTCTTAAATTATTTAAATGTGTGACAAAGGACGTTTTCTGATGAGTAGATTATACCTGCCTTATAGTATGTCAGCAAGCAATGCATCATCAAGGCTGTGTTGTAGATATTGATGAAAGGATGATGATATTGGGTGATATGAATGTAAGATGATGCCAAAAGATTGATACTGATTGATACTAATCTGTGTTTTTATTTATTCTTTATACAGATGACTGAACGCAAGAACCCGGTATGGCAACATTTTAGTGAGCCGACTTCTGGGAAAAGTTAAAGTAAAGTTGTTAAATTGTTAAATTTTTACTTTTCAATAAACGTTTGTTTGTTTAAACTTGAGACCTGTAATATTTGTTATCATTGTGTCATTTTTTTGAATGTAAATTGAGGGAGCAAAAGCAGTATCGGCCACAAATATCGGCCCAAGAAAATCGGCAGTCCATAATCGGTCATCGGCTAAGGGTGATGGAAAAAAAATCGGTATCGGCATCGGCCCTAAAAAATCCATATCGGTCGATCCCTAGTGAGGAGTAAGGAAACCAGAAAATATGAGGAGCTGACAATTAATTTAGTTATCAATTAATTTATTAATTGTTGCTGCCAAGTCTACTTACAGAAAGGTGTCACATTAAACTTTGTTTCCCTTTAATTTGTTACCCTTCTTGGAATTTGTCATGAAACATAATTTTGGTTGTTAACACAGTAACATCTGATTAAACATTTTGAGCATGTTTATGTACATACTTATGTCATTTACCACAACTGTAAGGTGCTGGAAAAGCTTGAAAATGCACCTTGAAAATGCTTGAAAAATTCTAGAATCCTGAAAAGGAGTAGGAGCCCTGCATATCATCCGACTTATAGATGCCCCCTTTAGGTTTCATATTTAGAAGATACAAAATCTCTTACCATTGCTATGCAGATAACACGCAGCTATAGCTTCCATTAGAACCCAGTGATAACAATAATAACTCAGTTAGGTCCCTCCTTTACTGCCTCCAGGATATGAAATATTGGATGGCAAAAAAACTGTGTTCAATTAAATGACAGTAAATGTCTCTCCAACCCCATCAGGGGTATGGCTTCAGCGCCCCAGTAAATATCAGAGCCCCTCTGCCCCCTTTCCCACCCAGATCTCTCAGATCCTCAGACCAACTGCTCTTGGCTGTCCCTCAATCAAGGCTAAAGTGTAAGGGCAATCTGGCATTCGTAGCAGCCACCCCAAAGCATTGGAAGTTTATGATTTTCAAAGTGCTCCCCACTCTGTAAACACTTTAAAGGCTAAATTTAAGACCCATATGTTTTCTCAGGAAGTTTTATTCTCCTGTGTTTCCACTGGTTCCTTTGCTTTTTTATTTGTGTATGGGATGGCATTTGTGTGCTATCTCTACTGCTATTTTGCTATTACCATGTTATATTATTTAACTTGGTAAACTTTGGCTGTTTCTAAATGTACTTTTCAAATGAACTTGATTTCATTTGATTTGATTTCAGCTAACTAATATGTGACATATTGTGTATTTAATTCTGTCTTACCTTTATCTTTGAGTCTCCTCTGAGGCGGACGGTAGACATGTGTCCCACTGAGTGCAGACTGTGTGTGACTAAAGTTGACGTGAGTATTACTAGACAGCTCCACAGCTACCTGTGTTCTTGTCCCTCTTCTCTGGCCCGTTCCCTGGTGAGAGCCACTGAGTTCACCTGAAGTTCGCTGCACTCTGTGAAATCTTGTCTGTTGGCGTTTGTGTTGCGATTAGCCTGCCAGGCTGCAAAAAGCCGCGGGCCCTTGAGTACTTGACTGCATTCCAAATTAGCCTCCTGTGTGTTACTTTCCACCCCCCGTCCCCTCTATACTCCACTTCCTCTTCTAATGTTAGTTCTGGTTCCTTTTTTTTTCAAAGTGTGTTTGTTTGTACGAGGGTCTTTTCACCCCTAGCGAGGCAGTCAGTTTACTTCACACCACTGATGGATTGGAGACATGCCCAGTTATTTATCTATCTCAGGAAATGTTTGAGAGAACAGAAGAAAGATAAGCAAACATTTCTTGTACCTGATCATTTTCATGCAGATCAGATCTGTGGAGATGTTATCTCTGAAAAGGAAATAAATGGCTGCATTTTTATTTATTCAGCATCATTCAGGATGGTAAGTTTTGAGTGTCAGTGCTATTTAATATGTAGGCTCGAAGTGATGATAATATTGTGGTATCATATAGTATGCCATTTTAAATTGCATAATTTGGGACCCCTGTTTACATTTGTGTTTCCTGTCCAATGTCCATACCTCCATACCCTCCTGTCATTCCACTCAGGCATATGGTACATGATGGTATTTGTGTAAAAAAAAAAATTAAAAACACTAAGCCCCCTACCATCGTAACATTGTGATTTAAAAGCCTTCTATTTTTGAGGTATAGTGTCCCGTCGGAGTTGCTGTGAGGCTGGAGTGGTTGAAGAATTTATCTTGTTGACATGTGGAAAAAAAAGAATCTGTTGCTGTTTATTATTTTCTTATTAAACCTGCCCAGTAAGGCAAACCTAAGATGCTCAGTTAAATTGGTGGCAGCAGTGTTTCTTTTCTGCAGGCCACTGTTAGTGTGTTTCTTTCAATTGTGCCATAATTACTTGGGCTTTTGTTTTCTTAGCTTAACCTCCTCAGATTAGCTACCTGGCTAATTTAGTTTTGAATGTCAGACACTACACAAAACTATATATGAACATGTGGTGTGGAGGCAAAGAGCCTTTAAATTGGCATGGGGGTGCAGGCTATGTCGGACACGGATGTGAGAATTAATTTGCCTGCTGATGGCAGGCATTTTCTCAGATAGAGAGTTGAATGTTGCCATCAGAGCGACAGTAGGAAGCGGTGGTGAGCCCCAGTGAGCTGGTGACATAAGTAAAGGCATCATCATGTGTCACTTTGGTAGACCTTGCCAAAGCCTTTGCTCAGATTTTGTTCATTTGCTAAGTTTTCCTTGCTGTTCTTGCTTCTACTACGGTTAAGTAGGCTCCATAGTTAGTTTCCTTTTTGTCTGTTTCTATGATCACATGTATGGGGTGTTCTATTTTGAAAATTGTCCGGCTTCTCTATGCCATTTCTACATCTGACTTCCTGCCTGGTTGATCTGCTCTGCGCAGCTTGACGCTGCATCCATCAAAAAAACAAAAAACAAAACACAAGACGCAGAGCTGCATCTAGGACACGCTCATATGTCAGTTTAACAGAAAGAGAAACGTCTGTATTTTTGATGGTATTGGAAATCATACCTCCAGGTTTTCTAAATATCCTGGTATACCGTAATACCTTGATACTACCCAAGCCCAGTCAAGAGAGACAGTAAGGCAGTAGTTTTACAAGAGACCAAAACTGTGTCCATTACAATGATGAGGGTTATGCACTGTAGTTCTAGTTTCATCCATCCATCTTTCCATTATCCACCCTTTGCAGGGTCACAGGAGGCTGGAGCCTATTCCAGCTGACAGCTGACTTTAGTTTCAGGAAGCCTTCTAACACATTCTGTACACCAGGACAAGCCAACCATTACCTCCTGATGTCGGCTGTGTAAATGGCCATCATACGAAAACGAGTACAAATGTGATGCACCACTTTAGCACCTTTCCGCAGTTGGGCAAGCCACAGGCAGACACACAGGCAAACGCAAGGTCCTTATGTAATAGGCCTCTGTGTAAACATATAACACTCATAGGAAACCTAGAAACACTACCATCTGGCACATGAGCAATCCCAGGAGAGCGAGCAGTCGCCAACGCCACCAGTCATGCTGAGGAGCAACAAGGTGGAGACTTTTTGTATATTATAGGTGATTATATAATTATGTTTACTATACTACACTATAAGATTTACTATGCTATGCTGTGAGACTGTGCACTTTTTTCAACCAGAGCAGGTATCTCTGAAAGTGTAAAAACATGGGCTGAGGTATCACAAGTCTTGTGTTAGAACAGAGGCCGACCATGCTTTCTGTCACTGAAACAAATGAGCGGCTCAGCTCCTCTGAGCATCTTTACTGTAAGAGGCTCACTGCTCTACATAGCATGTTCTACATTGCTTATCTGTCATTTTAAGGTCAAGTGCAGATATACAGAGATGTGATCTCATAAAATCCATTTTTAGAAAAGAGATTTCACGACATCACAAGGACCTTATCACAGACTCTCAGAGCACTGCATATATAAAAGACAATGTCCAGTACCAAACCTTGCCAAACATTATTTGCTCCTTTAAACAGTACACAGTACTTTAAAACTAAGATGTGAATATAAAACATATGATCAGCTTCATTTATATGTCATGTTCGGATACATACTGTACCTGCATTGTTCCTGAAAGGTTTGATGTGGTTCTGAGGACAGCTGTGCCTTCTACTTGTCCTTTGAGTCACTTTTCACAAGAATCTCTTCATCTGTAAATGTGTGTGTGCACTGGTGTGTGTCTGCGTATATATGTGTCTGCCTTTGTATTCTATTGACTGGCATTTGTTGTTGGAGGACTCACATTGGCCCACTTCTCTACTGTGACCAGTCTGCATAGTGTTGATCATTTGCCTCAGATCTTTCATGTTTTGTATGTCCCTGCCTCTGCTGCTCAAAATAAGCCAGCGTACTCTCCGGACAGTCATAGTGTGTTATATAATATCATCTGAAAAAAAACAAAACAAAACAAAAAAAAAACCACTCGAATGCATCTGACCTTCAAAAACATCAAAACTGAGAGGGACATTGTTATGCAGGAGATAACGAGATAGAGGAAGAGAGATCTATTTGGCCAATCTTTTGAGCAAAGGTAAAATAAGGATATATATAATAGAGCTCTGTGAGTGTGCTTTCTAACTGGAAGTGATGCGCACGAGCGAACAGCTGATTGTTTCAGTTTTTCCCAATGAGGATGTCCGAACCTGCTACATCCGTCAGCCAACAGGCTTAATGATGTGTTGGTTCTGGCTCCATTTTAGCAAGGTTCGGCCACTTGCTTCACCTCTAGAGTATTTTATTTGTTCAAAATTGACGCTGACGTCCCCTCATCAAAGCAGTCAGTTGGGAGGATGGGAGACTAAGTTGCTAAGCACCTTTTATATGATCCACAGCTCTGTTTTTATGGGAATATCCCAAAAATGACTAGGTTTGGAAGGAAAACAGGGGGCTGTTGGGAGTTACAAGTAAGCAAAGTGTCCTCCAACTATATAGAAACAAGGCTGACTTAAGAAAAGTTATGAAGCTATGAATAAATAACATATAACTTAATTTACTCATCTGCAGAGGGAGAAACTCAAGCTGCTCTGCTGTGACACCACTCATAATTTATCTGGATAATTTTTTGCCCTCTATCCATTTGAGTTCAGTTGCATTGTATCCAGTTAGGAAGCAGTGTAATACTTTAGTAGTGACACACACCAGTATTAACTCTGTGTGAAAAGAAGTCTCCTCATCCATTTGAATGAGGCCAGTATTTTGACTTGGTGGGACGTCCGATAAAAATCTTGAACCTGGCTCAACTTTTGCTGGCAGGGGGCAACAAGAGGCCAGTGCCCCTGTAACGCTGAGTTTAACCCTCCTGTACCCCCACTTCAAGAGTCTACAATAATTATAAAATTATCACTTTATTGCAATGATATGATGCTAACATCATTGCCCAATTTAATGTGATCTGTATCTGGATACGTTATCCAGATAAGGAAAAACACATGTTAATGTAAGATGTAAATGCGGTGTGATTGGAATATAATCAGATCTGCCCGACCACATCTGGAGGTAGTCTGGCTTGCATTATGTTTGGATCTTAGGTAGGTGTACACGCAATCTGTTCAACAATCTGGATAACTTATCCCGATACAGATCCTATTTTAATACCAGGTGTAAATAAATGCCAATCATGGTGTTTCATGTTCCTTTTTGTGCACTATTACCTTATATACTGAGCTAAAAATTTTGAAAAATCTCTCTTTGTCTCTTTTGTGTCAGGTCGAATGTGCCCCTCTGACAAAACACCTGGCCCTGACCTGGCCCCCCAGTAAAACTGGTCTTCAACTGCCACAACAGCTGTGGCGGCCAATCAGATATGGGAAAGTACACATTCCTTGTAGATTACTTTGTGACAAGAACACAACAGTATTTCTTCTATTTACCTCGCGATCATCTGACAAAAGATAAAATAATTTCCGCTGCGATAACTTCCCAGAGTGTTATTATCTTGTCTCTGTGCAGTGTTTTGGCGTCTGATAATCCTCCACACTCCTGGATCTGCTACTCAAAGTGGACTCTCTGGATCTTATTTTATGTCTCGCTGGTACCAGAAGCAACACAACCCCTTTACATTTCAAGGAAGGGTTGTTTTTGGTCTGAATACATGCTTAAGGGAAAATAGTTCAGAAAAATTTCACATCTTACCTCTGAGTCCAGAACTACAGCTGGTAGCAGAGCTGTTCAAATGGAAGCCTAACTTACAGTGTGGACTGAAATACAAGACCAAAATGTTTGATGAAACAGTTTGAGTAAATTAAGGGTGATAATACATCAACACACACACACACACACACACACCACAATACTGTCATCTGTGTCAGTCCTTTGGGCAGTGTGATTGGCATGGATATGGACTTGGCTGCAGCAGTTACCTAGTAACTATGGTTGATCAGGGTGTGTGTGAGTGTGCCCGTGGGGTGTGGTCAGGGCAAGCTGGGGTCAGGTCATTGAGATAATGAGTCTGCTCAATAGTCTTTACAGTATCGGTCAATTTTGTCAATTACCTCTTATCCGTGCTTCAGCGCTGTGTAATGGAATGTTTCTATTGAATCACAGAGATATGATTGAAATTTCTGGGAAATGAAATTGAATTTTCTTAGTTGTTGCTCACATTCATGAAGAAAATGAAATCTTTCTTACAGAACATCAAAAACATCTCCTTCCACACATTAAGAGCATGCTGGCAGTTAATAATATCTATTCATCATTTGACACAGTATATTATATTGAATTCCCTCCACAGCAGGGTGGTGACATTGACTCAAAAATATGAGAAATTGCCAGCAGTATTGATGCTCTTCATTTTCAGTCAACTTGCACAAAAGTCAATACATCACTCCTATATTTCTAAACACTTCTCTCAAATAGTTTAGCCTCAGGATCCATAATTATCCTTGGTCAATAAATCACCCCTTCAAACAAAACAGTTCTAATTTATTTAGTTAAATAAATATGTACAAGGAAAGTACTCAATAAAGACACAAAATGCAAACAAACTGAATGAACTAAGCTCGAAATCTAATTAAAAATTAGCCATGACAACTAAGATAAATTAATCCAAAAGATAGCAAAAATAGATCAAATAAGCATATCAGATCACAGCAGGTTATCAATCATGTAATCAAACAGGCCATCACTTCAGTCTGTGACTGTATTTTGTTGGCTTGCTTAGAAGAAAAGGTCAGTGTCTTTCAAAATCCCTGGCTGAAAAAGACAAAGAGAAAGAGCACGTGACTTGCATGGCAGTGATTTGTCATGTTAGGTCAAAGCCTCACCCACAGTCATACTCAGTCATGTATTTGTTTGTTTCCCGTCCTACTTGTTCTCATCTGTGAACTAACGGTAAAGCTGAGAGGTGTTTTTCAAAGCAGGATTATGAAGCCAGATAACTACAGAAACAATTATGCTACTGATAATGCTATCCTGGTGCTCCCGATTTGCATCAGTAACACAAAATGTGAATATTAGCTTTAGGAGTATGATTCAGTCATGCATATTGATGGATGATAATAATAATCTTGCTAATTCTGCTTTGTGAAATACCCCTTGGGGATGCTTTTTGTTTTTGATAAGTGTGGTTTCTCTGGATAGGCTCAATGTTTTGTTTTTGTACGCTGCTGTAGCTTTGATGGCTTCATGCTATTATGAGACTCCTTGAAATTGCAATGCAAAAATAAGTGCACTCTTGCTGTTTTTGTCAGAACAAAAGCAGTTTTGTTCTATTTCACACATGCTTAACTCTCTAACAGGCTCCAAAAAAAGGCTTGACCTTGCACGTACATGTGCTGTACATTTCCAGCTGATCAGTATAAGCCTTATGAGGGCTGTCAATATAAAAGAGCAGTCCTGACCTCATTCCTAATTCACTCTTCTCCAGCAACACGAACATAATGGACAACTGGCCCTAAAATGTCAGGACTGGATGGATCTGGGGGATGCCCTGTGTTCATGATGGACCCTTTGGTGCCTTTATCTTGGACTCTATTCACTGATGCCAAAGGCTGGAGCTGGATTCATCACAGCTGTGGCATCATCTTCCCCTCACAGTAAGGCCCCTATCTCCTCCCCGGATACTAGTACAATGAAATCACATGGCAGCAATGAAGAGCAGGGAGAGGCACAGGATCTTGTATTTGGCTGTGCTTTCCACTATGGCCTCCAATCCACATCTGGCTGGATGAATCAGCCCCAGCAGCCCAGCCTGATAGTGATGAAGGCGGCAAGGATGATGACCGTGACAACTGAGAGGAGCCAGAGATCTCACCTTCCAACCAGCTGAGCACAAGATGTGATTGGTTTTAAGATGGCCAGCCCCTGTAGCCACTTTCTGGAAGCCAGTTCAGATGTCAGCAACAACGTCAGTGCCATTTCCAACTTGATTATTAATTCATCCTTACGGAAAAAAGAACTTGTATCCTGTTCTCTTACCCGCCCCCAATACAATCCTCTGACACAGTGGATGGGCCATCACGATTCAACTGTTTGACACATGATTCAAATTATTAAATGTCAGAGGGCAACACTGGAAAAGAACAATTTACCATCTGCTTAGAGAATTTCATTAGTTGTGACTTATGTCTCATTAAAGCTATGAAAAGCTACACTGAAAAACTGTGTTTCAAAATAAAAGCACTTAAAGAGGTCCCACACACTTAAAAATTTTGAGCTGTAAACTAAATTATATTACTGTACTGTGATGAAACACATACAGTACATGCTGGTGTTAATGCTGACATTTCCAAATAAATTGAAATTGGCTCATAATGCCACCCACTGTTTTAAATCAATCTTGCAAGGCCAGTGCTGACACAGAGTTGACCATTTATGACTGCTCTACATCACGAAATTTATATATATATATATATATAACCTTAAAGATATATATATATAACCTTAAAGAAGGTTAAGGCCTTCTAATCAGAGTTGGGCAGCCCACCTCCCTCAGCCCCCACTTCTAGCGACTGTCAAAACTCCAATGGATTCTGTTTCCAGTGTTTCTCCACAGACACAGAGAGTCTGACAGCAGCTGCCCATGTCTGGTTAGCTCTGACTACTAGCTGTTTAAAAATCCCACTTTTTAGCATTTTTCCAAATTGTGCAGTGGGTGGAGCTATGCTCAGACCTCAGTTACACTTTAAAGTGTAAATAAACAACTTTTTTATTTTAACTTACCATTACGAAGCAGGCTGTGTGTTGATTGCACAGTGTAATGGCAATAGAATAATGAAAGCATCCACATTTACGCTGGTTCCCTGTAAGCCACACCTTCATTGGTCTGCCACCAGGAATGACTTTTCCTGGGAAAATTACGTCTCCATTATAGATAAGATGAACGAAGAAGCTTTTTCTCTTCATGTTTTCTTCGACTGTTACTCCCCCCTTCCACCCGGACATGATGTAATAACGTTACTCAACTTTGTTTGTTGGCAAATTTCATAAAAATTGTGGCAATTTAAATGTACTTCTTCAGTAAACATGATTCTTTCTTCTCTCTTATTTCCAAAGTGGTTTTGATCATTTCTTCACACAGCTAGGCTCTGACTTTGAAGAAACGGAAAGTGAACCGGTGTTGTGTTGAAGTGTGTGATCTCCTCTTCAGATATTGTTTCTCATCGCATTCCCCTCCGCAGCTGAGGGGTAGGTTTGTTTAAACATGGGTTAGGTTAGGTAAATGGGAACACATATTACTTCGCTACTTTTCTCTTTTAATCTGTTATTTTTCTGTTTTATCGCTAAAACACATATCACTTGTCACACAAATACACTCATAGGAATTGGCAAAGAAAGTGTGGGGTTTGGATAAAAGAGCAGCAGACCTTGAGACAATCGGCATTGCACACAGTACATATCAACCATCCAGCCAGATCAGCTGGACGCAAACGCTGCAGACTACCCAAGGACGAGAGGAGAGCGGGGATAAAAGCCATGCTAACCTGGTTTGGACTTAATGTCCAGTTAATGAAACCGACAATATGGGACTTAGGCTGGCCAAGCAATGGAAAAGCTTTGTCCCCACATCTTACAGAAAGTTGCTCCACCACAACATCCTGGATGAAGTGTTACCCAATAATAACACTACTTTGAAACACTGGGAGGCTAAAAAGTTATCTGTTTTCACTTTAAAGTTAAATCTTGAACCACTAGGTTACAACCTACCAGCTTAGTTTGACTGATCTAAGAGACATCCTTTCATAAAAAAAGAATATCTGTGAACCTATGCAGACCACAACTATGTCACCGAAACAAACAAAATGGTTTGCCTGTGGAGTCACCCAAAAATAGATGTAATCTTGTTTTCCTGTAAGGTGGTTCAGATTAAAGCAACCTTTAAATGGCTTGCATTATCATTATCATTCAATCTTGTTCTTACATTTCTTTGTTTGTGAATAGTGAGGACACATAACACATCAAAGAGCGCTTGTTTTCTGTGATCAAACAGATTATTCTTTAACAAATAAGAGCTACAAAATGTCTTCATATGCTACGGATGTTAAGGATGTCTACACCAGTGATTTAAGCTGATGCATCCACCCAGTGATTTTTAAAGTAGACTCTGAACCATGATCAGAGTGAGTACACTTTGGGCTTGTCTGTGTCTGGAAACCTGGTTTGAGGCTGAATCTATATGTCCTTCACTCTGTCTGGTCCCGTGTGTGTGTGTGTGTGTGTGTGTGTGTGTGTTTGTGTATATACACAAAGAATGTGTCCCATTTAAAAGCCTATTGACCTGACACCACTGTCTACAACCTTTAGTGTTTGTGGTTGTGGGAATGTTTGTGTTTGAGATGGTCAACATGTGTGTGTGCATGTGTCATTGGCAGAGGTCATGTCAGAGAGGTGATTTTTATCTGCTTGTGCGTCTGCCTGATCATGTCCACTATCTCTGTTTCTGTGTCACAATTCAAGATAGTGCCTATCTGAGTGAAGGAAGACAATGTGGCTTGGGCTGCATTTGTAGATCAGAGAACAGAGGACACTTAAGATTTACCAAGTTTATACAACTCTCTCCAAAAAAGTTGGACACTGTCAAACATTAATAAAAACAGAATGCAATTATTTGCAAATAATTTTCAACCTATATTTGATTGAATGCAGTACAAAGACAAGATATCTAACGTTCAAACTGATTAACTTTTTTTTGTTTCTTGTAAACACACTCATTCTGAATTTGATGCCTGCAAAACATTCTCAAGAAGCTGGGATGGGGGCATGTTTACCACTGTGTTACATCACCTTTTCTTTTAACAACACTAAGAAAGCATTTGGGAACACTAATTGTTTTGAAAGTGAAATTCTTTCCTGTTCTTGTTTGAAATACAGCTATTTTTTTGCCTCATAATGCACCACATATTTTCAATTGGAGACAGGTCTGGACTGCAGGCAGGCCAGTCTAGTACTCGGACACTATGAAGGCACACAGTTGTGACACATGCAGAATGTGTCATGGCACCATCTTGCTGAAGTAAGCAGGAACTTTGTCGAAATAGACGTCATCTAGATGGCAGCATATGTTGCTCAAAAACCTGTATGTGCCTTTCAGCATCAATGGGATCACCGATGTGACAGTTATGCATGATGCCACGGGCACCAACATATCATCACAGATGCTGGCTTTTGAGTTAACATTGGCAACAATCTGGATGGTCTTTAGCCTTTTTAGCCAAGAGGTCATGATGTCAGTGATTCCCAAAAAGGGAAGAACAACACTGAAGGCTTTTATCAACGAGAAAGAGGTTTTCGCTCTTCTTCCGGCTGGCCTCACCTTCGGCTGGGTGAGTTGATCTGATTGGTTGAAGTTAGCCCATCCAGTCATCTGCCAAGTGTTGTTTGAAAGCGCCTGCCCTTTTCCAATTTCTATGGACAGCTTCCCAGATGGTTCCGTGTAACAAAGTATCTGGGCTGTCAGGTTAGAATCTCGCCCCTCCCATGCTTGTGAACAACAGAGCCTTGAGAGGATGCCTCTTCCATACTCAACCATGATAATATCTCCTATTACCAATTCACCTGTTTTGTTCCAAACTGGTGTTTTTTGAGCATTCACAGTGTTTCGTTGTCCCTGTCCCAACTTTTTTGAAATGTGTTGCAAGCATCAAATTCAGAAAAAGTGTATATTTACAAAACACAATAAAGTTTAGCAGTTTCAACATTAAATAGTCTGTCTTTGTACTGTATTCATTTGAATAGAAGTAAAAAAAACAAAAACAAAACAAAACAGCAAATCATTGCATTCTGTTTTTGTGTACATTTTACACAATGTCCCAGCTTTTTGGGAAATGGGGTTGTGCATTTACATAAGCCTACGTTTAACCTTGTTATTTCTGACATGACAAAACCAGGGCCTATGGGCAGGAGAAACATTTTCAAGTTAACGGTTCAGACAGTACATCACAACAGGAGGCTGCTCTGAGATTGAAGCGTTGTCCCAGGAACACACACATACACAATCCACAATGCAGAAACAATAACAGCCCTTTATTTTTGGAAGTGTGCTGTGTGTGTGTGTCAGTTGCAGGAGTTCTCATGTCCTTGTTAGCAGTAATGAAGAGTTATGAGTGTGTGAGTGACAGTAATGACTAGCCTACAAACATGGATGTGCTATTAGGCCACGACCAAGTATAATATGAATACAAATACAGCCATCAGCCCCTTGTTGCTACAGTGTTATGATAATAATCATATTACTACTATATTAAAGAGACAGCAAGCTCCCTGTCTTCATCAAGTGACTGTATCTCACTGACCAATGTGTGCAGAGGAAAACTCATTATTATTCATAAGAGGAGAGGTCAGCTGGGGCCGCAAAACACTACTGAGAAATAGATAGTGAGAGTGGGTGGAGGGATAGAGGGAGGGAGAATGTTTTGAATGAAACAGAAAAGCTAAATTGCAGCTGAGCCTTAGAGTCTGGTGAGTCATATATCTAGACAAATACAGCAGGAGAGAAATGAACACAGGAGTAAGACAAGGCAAGTAAAAGGAAGCGAGAGGAAGGTGGGAGGGTGGGGGTGGTTTCAGGGAGGAAGGTACCCTATGGACTTTAGAAATACAGGCACGGGTTTTTCTCTCGGGCAGCTTATTGTAGCAGTAGTTTTTTTACAGATCAAAATGGAGAAAACAGTCAACAGACAAATAAGCAGAAAATATGAATGTACGGAAGTACAATTTTTTTTAATCCTAGCAGTGTATTTTTAGCTCACTGCAAAATATATGTTTTCAGTTGGCTACTTGTTCACTTTCCATAGTTAAGTTCATGTCAACTTGCACATATGTGGATTTTTCAGACTGCAAAACTATAAGAATTCATGCAAGGAAAAACTGAACAGAAAAATCTGGAACAGCTTTCTCTCACCTTTGATAAACAGAGATAATAATTGTCTGTTTCATCTTTTCTTCCCTCCAAACCCTCAAAATAACACTCACTCAACTCACTAAAGGCAACTGGATAGAACATACTGTATGGCACACAAAGTAGTGACAAGGTGAGGAAAGGACGAGGACAGCAAAATTTTAGTTTGATACAAATCTTAGTATTTTATTTCCAGGGAAAAACAACAATGGACCACAGTAATTGCAGTAGTCAGATAATGACAGGATGACTTGAAAGAGTGGTTAAAAAGCCTTTCAAAAATATGTCAAAACAATGAGTCTCATGCATCAGTACTTTCATACTTCCTGTTTGTTCTTAGGTAAAATGAAAATTCATGTGCCCCAGACCACACGTAAGCCAGTAAACACAGAAGACAACTGCATTTTGTGCTGTGAAATGTCATGAAGAAAGTGTAATTTAGGCCTATGTTCTAAAAAACAGAGAGGAAAATTGTTAGACAATGTATTTATTCATTTAATACATTTAAATGTTAGGTTAGAGAGATGGATTCTTCAAAAGCTGTGTGCCATTCTGGAGCCTACAACTTAGAACAGTGACAAAACAATTTAATTCACCTCATCTGCAAGTACCCACCACTGCTGGTTTTCTGGCCTTCCAAAGAGAGTTTGGTGATAGGTCTGACATACCCCAGTCAACTGTTTAACCGCTATTAAGGCTGGTTTACTCCCAAATGGACACGTACACAGACAGCTGCGGAGACCACGAACAAGCTGTGTGCAATCCAAAGTTCTCCAGTTAATTCATTTTACATGCCACAGCTCAGCAGACCAGATGAACTGACTATACTCTGTGTGCATCAAGGCTCCATCCCCACATCCATTCCCCTTCCTCAAAAGGTAAAAATCTATTAAATAAACATCCAAGTAATATGGTCCTTTTCATTTCTTTTCTTCTTTTTTCTGAGTTTATGTTACATGTCTAATGTCTATGGCTTGTTGTTTTGTGGTTTGAACACAGCACTTAAGTCTGCTGCCCTTATATGGATTTATTTGGCTGTTCCCATATGCTTACTGCAAATTTCTTGGCACACACATCAATTTAAGATAAAACACAATTCATCAGTATATGCAAGAATAGCCTTGACTGTCAGCACATGTTTCATGAATCCCATATAGGATTTTCTTATTTTCCTCTTATTGCTTTGTTTAGGAACAAATACAAGAGAAAAATATGACTGCTGACCCTGTCCATGGTGCTGAATCACTGGTTCTTTTGCCCTTATCTTTCTGTCCCTAGACCAAACGAAATTTCAAGCAATTTTACTGTCACATACAAATTTCCAATGTTGGAATAAAATGATGAGAGTTTCACCTCAGTTGGTGTGCGCCCAAGTCATTAGATGTAGGGCTCATGAAAACTTGAGTCAGAGCTGCTTAATCTTTTGCCATCTTGGCCGTTCCAACAAAATCAAACATGTTTGATATTTGTCATTAGGTATTAAGGCTCATCCAATGTGTGAGGTACAATGAAATGATTTACAATCCTATAGCGTGAAATGAGCAGGCTGGCAGATGAATTAAAAACTAATAGGGTTAGGGTTAGGGGGAGCGTGTACTGTCAGTGCAGTGGGCTTTCAGAGTAATGGGTGTTTGTTTTGGGGCTGTCAGACAAATGGGCTTTCGGTCCAGTGAGGCATTTTTCGGAGAAAAGGGGTTTCGAAATAATGGGCCATTGGAAGATGGCATGGCATTGTTTCAAGACCTGTGTTAAAGCTGCAAAGACAGAGAATTTCCCAAAAATGAATCTGGATAAAATAGACTCACAAGTCAGTCTGTTTGTTAACTAGAGACTGTAGACAATTTCCCAGCTTTGGTTGCTAAAACTGTGTAGAAAAATTTAGAGAGTTAAAATAGAAACTGCAATAGAACCAATCCAAAGTCTTTAGGGCAGCCCTTCATATGGAGGGTTGTGAAATGCATAAGTCAGGTACTTACTACTGAGAAAAATGGGAGGAGGGCATTGTTTCCTGTAAGGCATGTTCTTAAAAAAATGTAAGGTGCTCGGTTTGTTAGCGGCTGTTCTTACCGCCATTCAAGCAACTACCTTGTGTTTAGAAATCCCCAGACGATCTGTAGGCGGGGAGATCTCAGATTGTCTGGTATTGCGAGAGCAGTGTAAAATGAACCCTAACAATAAAGTGACTAACAAAGACAAAAACTGACAAACTAATTCTGTTGAACTAATTCATAGTTATTAATTTCAGATCACCGAATGTGCTACCTCGCCAATGTCTACAATAAAACGTGTGAAACTGATGAGAAATTTGTGGCATTTCACAGCGCATAGTGAGAAAATTTAGCAATACACTTCTTTTGAAGAAGGGAGAAAGAACAAAGTATTTGTGGGATTACTCTGCCATTGCCACTGAACATAGTTTTAAATTTTCCAGTGAATCACTTTGCAAAATGACTGTTTCAGATGGTTCCAGAAAAATTCTCCTGTGTGACAGTTAGACCTGCCCTATCACAGAAATATGCTAAGACTTCAAATGGTCCCTGGTAAAAGCCTATTTTACATACTTTTACATAATTAAGCAAGTCAGGCTACTCTGGTCGCTTCATGTTCACCCTTCTTCTTCTTTGTCAAGTGGGTTGACAGAATGGTTACAGTGTTAAAAGATGTTTTATAAATTGTTCTGATCTCTGAAACATTATCTATTTACAGTAATAAATTTTTGGTTTGAAGTGAGTGTGCAAGTGTTGCTATTTTCACTTGCTCTTTTATAACTGTTTTCCAGTAGCCCCGCACCAAGCACAGCTATGCTCTTTGTAGACTTTGAAGTCCTTTCCATTTAGTGTTTACATTACTACTGCGGAAAGTGCACACATGTGGCTGAGTGCACAGTTTGATCACACTTTTAAATGTAACCATGTATCAGTCTCTCAGGCAGTGATGGAGAAAGGAGGAAGAAGAGAGGACATAAAAAGAAGATGACATATTTTTAAATGTAATAACTGCATTACATAGTGAGCAATGAATTAAATATACTCTATATGTACTGAAGCAGCTACTTTATTGTCGCTATTATCTCCGCCAGGCATAAGCTGTGGCCTGAGCCAATGTGTTTTTGGGTCATACCATTCTTGTGCAAGTGATATCTCAAGAATGCTTTGAGGTAATTTCTTTAAACTTGGCACAAACACCCACTTGGACTCAAGGATGAACTGGTTATATTTTGGTGGCCAAAGGTAACAGTGAGCTCACATCCATTCCACTGTTGCAGGTGTGATATCTCAGGAACACTTGGAGGGAGTTTCTTTAAATTTGGTAAAACATCCACTTGGACTCAAGGATGAACTGATTATATGTTGGTCGTCAAAGGTCAAGGTCAAATGTGATGTTCTTGTGAACCTGATATCTTAAGAAAAGCTGAAGGATATTTCTTTAAGCTTGGCACGAATGACCACTTGGACTCAAGTATGAACTGCTTAGATTTTGGATGTCAAAGGTCAAAGGTCACTGTAACCTCACATCCATCCCACTGTCATGAATGCTGTATCTCAGGAGGGAATATTTAAATATATTTTGTTGGTCAAAGGTCAAGGTCATTATGAACTCACAAAACACGTTTGGCAATAACTCAATAATTCATATGCTAATGATGACAAAAATCAATTAAAATGTTGCTGATTACTAATGATGACTTTCAGATTTACTGGGATTTTTTTTTATCATTCACAGTGAAATTTAGAGTGTCTTCAGTTGTTCTTAAAAAACCCCGTAGGCTCTTCATTGTAAACACCACATTAATATTAATGTAATATTACATGTTCAATAACTAAACAACTACTTAAATAATGGTTGAACAGTGATGCTTGTGCAGTTCTTAGGTATTCTAGCTCACGACACTCAGTAACTGTTTACTTCCATCAACCATATAACATATAAGACAAACTGTTTAATTACTATGTCTAAACAAACAACTGCTGGGTTCCTCAACTCTAATTCCTGTTAGCATTATTTTTGTTTCTTTTTTACTTTAAGATCTTGTTCAAAGTCCTATTTTTACACACAGTGACAAAGTCACAGTGCAGCTCAGAGTGGCTGAGAAATTCTTTATAGTCGTGGGCTGATATATTACCTTGATAGTTTTATCCTGTGAGTTAAACTTGACAACCAGTTTTACTGTGGTAGCGAGAAGAATATCAGACAGCAAAATGTCCTGCTGGTATAAGTTGGTGTGTGTGTGCGAGGGAGAGAACGAGACAGATACCATAGTACTATAACTTAGGAAGGTTTGACCACTTGGTTGGACAAATAGCAATTTATGCCTTACCGAGATATATAAGTGATATATGGGTAAGAGTTACTTTGTGCTCCCCCATCTCTCTCTGTCTCCCGCTCTCTCTCTTTCCTAGTGATCGTGACTGTACTGACAAAAGCTCTCATCTGGGGAAGTTGGTTGCTCTCCATGTGCAGACACCCTGGTTGCCGGGGAAACCAGTCTAAAGTTGTGAGCAAGAGGCGGCGCAGGCCTCTGCAGTGCAGCAGAAAAACAGCAGCACAAGCCTGTAGTTGGAGTGACGGCATACACAGCAGCACTCATCACGATACACACAGTCGCACAGTTCTCCAAACTCTGCGTCAGTCTCTCTCTAACCCTCCCTGTCTCACCTGAAGAAATACAACACACGCTCAACAGCTCGAGTTGGTGTGTAGGAGGATTTCACTGTGGCTGAAGCTGTTTGCTGGTTAACATCAACAAGTCACTTGGAAATCGGAGTGAGAGGAACTCCTCGAGTAAACACTTGATATTCGCTGTTCAGTGTGTAGCTGGAGCAGAAAATGTGCTATTACACAAGAGCAAAGTCAAACAAACATACAGGAGAGCAGATAAATATATTTATCCAAGGAAAATTGAACAGCACACAAGAGCAATTATGAGTAACTCGCTTTGCCAAAGGGCACCTTAATGGTTGCTGCTTCCTGACCACATTTATTCACACTTTCGGGGGATTCAAATCAACAACACTAACACAACAACGTGTCTGATGTCCCATTTCTCCAGAAAAGCCTTCATGACATCGGCAGTCTGGTGTTGTGTGACGCACAGTTTTCAGAAAAACATGTCAGGAAATCATGTGTACATCTCTAAAGGGATGTTTAGAGATCTGGAGTATAGACTGTCTGCGCATCACCCTCCATCACTGGTGGAACCACAATATCCACATAACTATTGTCACAAGGTATGTTTCCATTCACCAGTATTTTAATTTGTGCATGAAAAAACCTGAGGGGAAACACTGAAAACATAAGGAAAAAAAATCAGGAAATATCTAAACAATAAAGGTTTTGGACTAAGGTGGAAAAATTGGTGTACTGAAAAAAGAAAAATGCAACTAAGTACAGCAGAAACAGACTTAGTGAAAAAATCATAATGTACATTAGCATGTGACTTTAACATCCACTGAGGAGATGAAATGTCAGCAGAAAACTTCAGATCTGTGTGGAGTGATGAGAAGACTGCAACCTCTCTCAAATTAATACAAGAAACAAACAAATGTTTTCTACAATGTGTTTCACTCTTGGTCAGTCATCTTTTTGTGCACTCCTCCTCTGCAAAGTCCTAATGGTACCAAACTGGAGAATTAGCCTCACTAGCAGTTTATCTCAATGAACCAACTCATATTAATAACATAATGGTGGATGTAAATGTGCATTATTTCATAATTCTTTCACCGGTTTTCCTCAAAATTCAGTTAAAATGTGCATTTAAAGAAGAAAGCATAGAAGAGCTTTATTTGTAAAACACTTTTCAAAGACATGAGTCAGCAGACTGGAGGGGTTTGGGCAAAGCATAGTTGCTATGGCCTCGAAAGCTCGGTCACCTCAGGTCTCAAGCCGAGTGCGTTGGACAGACAGCAAATTTAGCTTATTGACCTAAGAGGGCGAGCTGATGAGTGAGGGTGAAATAGTTCAGCCACATATGCAGGAACCTGACCTTGCAATGCTCTGTAAGTAAGAGCGAGAATTTTAAACTGGATCCTATCTGCATCAGGGAGCCTGTGAAAACATTTAAGTATGGGGGCAATGTGCTGTAGGCCTTACAACCAACAGGACTCACAATATACTTAAAATAATAAGAAGACTACAGCTATGCTAGGCACAGCAGTGCTTTGAGCTTTCCTCTGATGGACAGCAAA